>OX377620.1:146939417-148279912 GCA_947397865.1 Polietes domitor | reverse complement strand
TTTGGTTGTTGTTATAACGATCCTGCAGCATTTTCCAGGCTGTGCTGTAATTACCTTCCGTCGTAGATAAGTGGCTGATTAGTTTTTCAGCTTCTCCTGTTAAATTGGCCTTCAGGTACTACATCTTCTACACTGAAGATATTTGTTGTTTATCTATTATTTGTGTAAACAGATAAAAAACTGAATCCATTTGCCATAGTCCCCATCAAATTTTGGAATCGTAATTTTGGGTAGTGGTAGCGACATAGATACAACATGTTTTAATGAATTGCATGTTTCTGGAATTTTCTGTTGATCGGACATCACGTGGAGCTTTGTTAACGTCTTAAGAACCATGTCATTTAGGATGTAGTAGCCTTCTTGATCTAGACCATTCGCTATGGGATTTTGTAGCAGCACCCATGATTGGTCATACAACTCCTCTAACTGACTCCATAGCCTATTAATGGTGTCAAATTGAATTTTGTAAAACTGTTGAGTTTCATTTGCATTGATATGCGACTTTGGACTAATCGATTAATCGACTTTTAGGAGGAAAAAGTCCAAAAGCTGAAAAGTCGATTTTTTTACTTCGTGCATCAATGAATTTAAGTTATTGAATACCGATTTTACTTTTTTCGCTCTAGAAAACACATCCTTTATCCGATTTTCTTCAAATTTGGCACAACAACTTGAAACATCTATGCAAGAAGTGGGTAAGATCGGTTCAAATTTATATATCCAATATAAATGTCTCTCGATTTGGGTTTGATTTGGTCATTCGTCTTTTCATTCATTTGCAATGTCGAATTTCAAAAAGTCGAAGAATCGATTTTTCAAAGGTAGGAATGGATCTTCCCCATTCATTGAGGTTGGGTTGTTGGACTTTTGTACTGAAAGGTATTTGACTGTTTCCTTTGGCTCTTCCGCAGCGGTTGTCTTGAGAGATGTTAATGATGACATAGGTAGGACAGGATTTTCCCCAGCCGTTGCCTTCAGTGACTTGATAGCCAGCTCAATGTCCTCCATTGCAGCCCTAAACATCGCCCTCTTTTGTGAGATACGGATGGATAGAAGGATGTCTTCGAATTCCGTTGTGCATTCAATTCGTCTGACTTTTTTTTTGGAAGAAGTCTAGTGAGCGTCGATCCAAGGTTCTATTGCGTTGTCATGTTGTATGACCACCAATCCATCCACCGAAGCCATTGTGCCTTACTGATGTAATAGGTTCTGTCTGTAGATCTGGTGTCTTCCTTTAGAAGCAAATTTTCTGAAGAATATTGTAGACTGGTTTCGGCTTTTTGAGTTACCAAATGTTTGTTCCCCGTCCAGTATTTAAATGATGCGTGTTCCAATTGTAGGGGTCACCACTAGAGTGATCAAACCCGAGACCAAAACCGGGTTTCTTAAAATCGCGGTTTTTGGAAAACCCGGTCTCATCCGGTTTCTAATAGTGCATCTTTTTCATTGCGAGGCCTCATAGAAATTTTTAGTAGGGATAGCAAATTGAAAAAACTTTACGAACACAGCAAAACTGTGAGTCTGAAATGACGAAGTTCGTCCTAGGTTTTACATAGATTTCTTATGGGCAGAAGAAAAATCGACGCCGTTGACCATATGCTACTGATGAGAGCGAGCGTAACCAGTGTATTTTGGAAGGATATTGACGAATTGATTTTTAGGGGTGTTTTCAAAAGCGATTAGCTCATTGATGCAAGGAAGAAATATTCTGTCTGAAAGGTTGATGAACCCCTCCTTGCGAATATAAGAGAAAAGGGAAATGTCTTGTATTTCAAGGTGTCTAAAAATACGCATAATCCTTGAATTTAATTTCAAACTTATGATTTTGAATGATACATGATATCAGAATCTCAGAATGCGGTAATAGGTTAAAAATTAAATTGTTTTTCAAGATATAATTTGTAGTTTTTACGGTTTTAAAACCTACTCTAAACTGATATTTTGGGAAAAATAGTTGCAGGACGAAATGTAATGATGGGGTTTCTCTATATATGTACATACATACTTAAATTTAAAAATATATATTATTGAAACATTTCCAAATGTTTTTTTTTGGCAATGGGCCAAAATGTTCCTCATATATCCAATATATTCAAGAACGAGTATGTAGAATGGTTCAACATTTTGTGAAATTACCCTATAATGAATAATTTACCCATTTTATGCTGTTTCTAGAAAACCCCGATAACCACGGTTTTCGAAAAATCCGAAAACCCGACATTACAGATAACCCGGTTTTTTTGATCACTCTAGTCACCACAATGTAAAGTTAAATTACCTAAATTATTAGTGTTTACCAATTCAAATGTACATCTGAATTGACACAAATTTATTTGACATACCTTTCAGCACTTGTAACTGAAATGTTCTAAATAATTTTGACAAAAAAAAAGATGTTGGCTTTCTTTTCACTGACTGACTGGCGAGCAGTGAATATTTTTATTGAATTGAGCGCCCAGGTAGTCGAGTTGGTAGCGTGCTCGGTTATCAGCGTGGGGGTGGTTCGATTCCCACCAGAGGCTATGGTCTGTCGCTGCAATAACTAGCTACAATGGTCTTAGTCACCCCGGCTCAATCCCTGGACCCAAAATTAGAATATAAATTTACTTTGTATTGTAATTCATAATAAAAATAAATAAAAAAAATTATTGACTATTTATACAATTACATTCAACTTAATTGGTAATTTGTATTGCCGTTTCCATGCAGATCAGCAATTCTGGTCTGCATGGGACCGGTGACCATGAACTTCAATATTTTCCATAGCAATATTATGCAAATAAACAAAAATGCTTACTAAGCAGAATATGTTTACATGGAAAATATGCAAGTTCCATTTACCTTTGTTTGCAGCAACAACAACAACTGCACAGAGGTGACCTTTCGGAGGGAAACTCTGCAATGGTTGTTTGGTTCTAACCGCCTTTCCTTTTCGGTTGTTAAGGTGAGATCAGTTGCCAATAGAGAAGAAATACTTCGAGAGATTGAAGACTTCAGGGAACTACAGAGCAAACAATATTAAACCTTTTTATGACTTTCATGCAATTTCTCATTGAGTAGAGAAATTGTCACAAAATAATGGTTAGAGAAATAAAAGGAAAACAATTAATGGTTATTGCAAGAGATGGGGATTTATTTCGTAGCTCACCTTCTGAATGTTGATGGAAAAGTGTATATTGTGTAAAATATATTGTTAGGAAACTTATCAAATTCGTATTTTGTAGTTTGTAGTTTAAAATATTTAGTACAATATTCTAATCGATTTTCCTTTTAATTCACGGTAAGGACTTACATCGATGTATTTTACGATGATTCACAATAACAGTAATTTAAATATGTTTTATTTGAAGCTATAGTATTTAAAAACTTAAAGAGTTGTGTTAATGTAATATTGGATCGATTTTTCTCTGAGTAGGCGGTGATGTCGAATCTCTACTTCTCGCTGGCGCTTGAATCCTTGAATGTTGTGTTCGTTGTGGGTGTAGTAGTGTATGGCGGTACATTCCACAGGTGCAATTACGGAGAGTTGGCTCCTTGCCAAACTATTTTTGCAATAGAGATGGACATCGACAGGCTTCTTTCTTTTATCGTTATACTTTGAAACTTATAGCAGAATCGGATTGTATGAAACCCATGACACAATTTGCATTCATAGAGGTCTGAGTCACGGCGGCTACTAGTGTTTGATCTGGAAAGATTATAAATTGCAGTAAAGTTCTTTTGAGATTAAATATAATTGAGACGTATGTACCATGTACATTATTTATTTATTATGAAATTTATTATAATTTAAATTACAATAAATCTTAAGTCTAAAGCACTAGCAACTTAGGTTATCGGCGTATATTTTATACATCAGGAGAAGTTGACATCCCGTTAAAAGTTGCGAAAATGTTAATATTGCGTTGTTGCAAAAACAGCACAATGGTTGCGGATCCTTGGATATTAAGTGTACGCCTTGTATGAGTCAAGCGCAGTCTTGTAAAACTTTTGTTTTTCTGGGTGTTTGTTGTAGTCGGTGAATTGCTGATTTATCAGGCTTAATTGTTTGGTAAACATGAGGGTTAGAAATTACACATCTTGAGATAAAGTGTTTTGTTGGAGGTATATGAAGCAATATATGGGTAGCCTTAGCCGCCATGTCTGCAGCTTCATTCTCCTTAATACCAATATGACTTGGTATACATAATAATTTTATTTTATTTCTCAGCTGAATCAACAGTTGAATTGAGATGATTATTTAATTTTTGTTACGTGGATTTAGGGCAGCATCAAATATTGAGCGACTATCAGACAGCGGTAAAACTCCTGTAATTTCCGTTGACCCATTTTCATTGGTTACTGCAAATTCAACCGAGTCAATTGATTTTGATCCATCGGTGAAAATGAATTCGCATTTGACGTTTTTATGAAAAGTAAAAACTTATTTGAACAACAGTATTTACATATTTGGTGTAGTACTGTTTTTATTAAATCCTTTATTTTTTTAAAATACCTTCATCTAACTGCCAGGGCAAGAAATTTTCCAGTGGCGGATTTGTTACAAAATACTTTGTACATTAAAAGTAATTTTAGTTTGGTGGCATGTGTACGAAGTGGATCAAATCCTCCTTCAGCATGTATTTTTTTATAGGCGTTGTTCTGAATGCTCTTAGACCTGTTCTAATAGCGGCGTTGAGGATACTTTCTACGGATTTAAGAACTGAATTAGTAGCTTTTATAAACGAACGATCCCAACGCCTCTCACTCCCGCCCCGACCGAGAGCTCCACGTCTCCATAACGTAGGGACAACGTACACACCACAGTCTGAACCATGGCGGCTAAGCAGTAGAGGACACCGGCTACAGATCAAATATCAACAGCCGGTATAACAAAAATATTATTAAACAAAATATTAGTATCACATGCAAGTAATGGTTATTCTTAAAGTTAGTAACTAAAAATATTAAAGTAAACGTATCATAAAACACTAAACTACCAAGCAAGAGAAAATCCTCGACTTTATTTTATCGATTCCTAATCCGAAATCTATGATATGATGTGACACAATGAATTGAAATCAATGCACATTCTACGAATGGGCTCTGTGGAATCATAATTCGTACGCTGAAAATCAATATGAAGGAATTGATAGTATCTAGATGGTCTAAATGGCACGTTAAACTTAATCCTAGAAATAATATGGTTAGGTTAGGTTATAAGGACCAGAATGCTCATGCACTCTGAACACACGGAGACCCTTTTGGATCCATTGTGCATTGTTTTTTCCTGAAAATAGATAAGGATGGGGATAGGGAGGTGGAAGGGGAAGGACGATTTTTAGAGGATGGTTTGGTTTGGTTTAAAGGACCGGAAAGCTTACGCAATCCGTGCACTCGGAGACCCTAATGGATCCATTGTACATATCCTTGTACCTGAAAAATAAGTATATAAAATGATAAATTATAAATTAGATGAGAGGATAGGGGCTGAGGGGGGGTGGGGGGGGGGGGGTGGGTTGATGGAAAGCGGGAATATGGGTTGTGATGGAATAGGAGTAAGTGAAGGGGCTAAGAAGTCGAGTTTTAGTTTGACTGTGTATTTGTCAGGTAATACTCTTTCTTCCTTGTAATTGTTATGTCCTATGAGTAAAACGGGGATACCTCTGGGTAGCTTGACTTTAGCATACCTTATGGTTCCCATTTTTACTGGTAGGTACAGGATTCAATGTTGTCATCAGTGTGATTCAGAAATCAGAAACCACCCCTAATCCAGTCCAAGCCCTTCGAGAATCTCAGCAGGTCCTGGATGGTGCGGGTTGCGATTTCATCAATGTTCCTAATTAAATAATCTCCTAGGTATTTCTTCCTACGTACACAGAGAGAAGGGCACATGCATAAAATGTGCTCTATCGTCTCAATCTCATCCTCGTCCTCACACAGTCGGCAAAAATCCACAGTACCTGTGTGCCATCTGCTGAGCCTGCTTCTAATGTTACAGTGCCCTGTGTAGATTCCTATGAGTGTACGCAACTCTACTTTGCCTAACTTTAATAAAGTTCTGGTTTTCTGCTTGTCTGCCTTTGGCCAGGTGGCCCTAGCAATCCTACAGGTTGGTAAGTTAGTCCATGCTAAGTTCATCATTGACCACTTGCGTGACTCAATCAGTCTATAGAAAACGCCTATCGGTGGTTTTACTGAGTTTTCGGCTTGCGAGACTTCCATGGATGAACCATTTCTGGCCAGTTCGTCTGCTATTTCGTTCCCACTGATATTGCTATGCCCGGGAACCCAGCAGAGACGGACCACATGGTTTCTGAGGTCATCTAGCGAGCGCTTGCAACTCAGCAAAAGCTTTGATTTAACGTTATGCGACATGATTGATTTAATGGCTGCCTGACTATCTATGTAAAAGTTTATCTCTGTCTCAGCCGGAATATCTATCTCCACTAGAAATTCTGCTGCTTTTTTTATTGCAAGGATTTCAGCTTGATAAACGCTACAGTTATCGTTGAGTCTAAAAGATTTACGTATCTGTAGAGATTCAATGTAAAAACCCGCACCTGTGCCTATATCCATCTTAGAGCCGTCAGTGTAGACAGTAGAGCGTACCAGGTTACAAGTAAAAAAAAAAAGTTCGCCGTACACCTTCGAATATGAAGTATTATTGAAAGGTAGTTTCAAAAAAATTTTTTTTATTTTTTTATGCCGAACGTAGGGGTCGCGCTTTTACATTTTTCTATATAACTTCTGCATTTATAAACGGATTTTAAAGTGTGATACATCGATGTTTTTGTCCGATTTTTTTGTCTTTGAAGTCATTGAGCTCAAACATGATTCATGATTTTATGCGAGCTTTAATTTTCGATTATTAGAGTGGTACATTAGGGTAGTAGCAACTGAGAAATGATGGGTAAGTACCAGAAGGGGGTGCTTGAGCTCAATGACTTCAAAGACAAAAAAATCGGCCTCGTCGAGACAAAAACATCGATGTATCACACTTTAAAATCCGTTTATAAATACAAGTTATATAGAAAAATGTAAAAGCGCGACCCCTACGTTCGGCATAAAAAAATAAAATTTTTTTTTTTGAAACTACCTTTCAATAATACTTCATATTCGAAGGTGTACGGCGAACTTTTTTTTTGAGGTACGCCCTAGTAGACAGCCAAGCCTGTGAAGGGCTCGCCACTGTCCCAATCTGCTCTTTTTGGTATAATTATCTGTGGTACTGTTGAGAAGTCCAGAACCGGTACCAAGTAGTCGGTACCGTCGTTGAAGACGTGTTCTGGCTGTAAGTTTTCCCCATTTCTTTGAAAAACGGTCGCATGACCGTATGGTCTACTCTTCCAGTAGCCTGATTCTCTGAGCCTAAAAGCGCTTTTTGCAGCAGCCATCTCCGTGAAATGATCCAGAGGTAGCTGGTGTAACAATACATCCAATGCTGACTGCGGTGTGCTTTTGAGGGCTCCTGTGATACTCAGACTAGCTAGTCTCTGTGTCTTGGTTAGTTTCGCTAATAGTTTCCCATTTCTCATGGCTCTCCACCATACTAAACAGCCATAGGTAGTAATGGGTCTGACTACCGACCGGTAGATCCAATCTACAACTTTCGGTTTCAGACCCCAGCTCTTGCCTATGGAGTTCCTGCACATGTAAAGAGCATTTAGGCCTTTCTTATACCTCTCTTCAGTGTTCCTGACCCAGTTTAGCCTGCGATCTAAAAACACCCCGAGATATTTAGCCTCCTGTGAAAGTGGGAGTTCGGTACCATCCAGTACTGAATGGATCTATGTTGTATTTCCTTGTAAAAAGAACTAGTTCTGTTTTCCTAGGATTAATGCCTAGACCACTACTACTAGACCATCCTGATAATTTCCTCAGTGCTCCTTGCATTAAGTCGCTGATAGTTGGTAAAAATTTTCCCCCTACCAAAATAACTACATCATCGGCATATGCAACCACCTTGTTGCCATCATCAGAAAGGGATCTGAGGATACTGTTCACAGCGAGTAGCCACAAGAGTGGGGATAGGACCCCTCCCTGTGGTGTTCCCCTTGTCACCAGTTTCCGAATCATTCCGATCCCCAGAGTCGAATTGATAATACGATGCCTTAGCATCGAGTCTATCCACTCGACGATGAAGTTCGGAACGTGAAGATCCCTTAAAGCGCTACTGATGGTTTCGGACTCAATGTTATTAAAGGCTCCTTCTATGTCTAGAAATGCTGCAAGGGTGTACTCCTTCAATTCTAGATTTCTTTCTATGTAACTTACAACCTCATGAAGTGCGCTCTCAGTAGATTTGCCTTTGAGATAGGCATGCTGTGCGTCACTTATTAGGTTGTTATCTATGCTATCTCTTAGATATGCATCTAAGATTCGTTCCATTGTCTTAAGGAGGAAGGATGAGAGGCTGATTGGTCTGAAGTCCTTAGCAGACGAGTGACTGGGTTTGCCTGCTTTGGGTATGAAAACAACCCTTACCTCCCTCCAGTTCTTTGGTATAAATCTGAGGCGTAGACATGCTTTAAATATACGCACGAGATGTTTTATAATCACATCCGTCGTTTGTTGTAGCATGGCTGGAAAGATACCATCCATACCCGGAGATTTGAAGGGCTGGAAGGTATCAATTGCCCATTTTATCTTGTTCTCATTGACTATGTTATCTATGCTGGCTTCATCAAATTGAGAGAGATTATCTCTTGTGGCCAAAGTGACCTCACCGGCAACCTCTGTACAATTTGGGAAGTGAGTTTCTGCTAAGAGGCCAAGTGTCTCTAGGCCCGATGCCGTCCATGTGCCATCCAGTTTCTGGATGTGTCCTAGAGGTTTCGGGTCCTTCGACAGTACTCTTCTGAATCTAGCTCCCTCGTTAGTGTTGTCTATTGTCTCGCAATAGGCAACCCAGGACGCTCTCTTTGCTCTTTTAAGTTCTGCCTTGTAGATGTTAAAACTAACTTTGTAGCTTTCCCAATCTTCATTGCTACCTGTTCGCTGAGCCCTATTGTACAGTTTCCTGGTATACTTTCTTTGCTTCCCTAGCTCAGTGGTCCACCAGTACGGTTGGGTCCTTTTTCCTAGGAAAGTTTTAGGACATGACCGAGTGAAACTGTTTGACAGTGCCGACGTCAGGCTGTTGACATACTTGTCAATATCATCTCCCGTGAACGTATCGGTCGTGAGACCCATAAGATCTGATTCCACGTGATGGTGGAATTTTGACCAGTTCGTTCTTTTGGGATTTCTATACGGTTCTATGTTTTTTTGCTCTAAATTGATTTTAAAAAGTATTCTCTTGTGATCAGAGAAGGAGTGATCACTTGATACTCTCCATTCTGTGATAAACGAACTAGGCATATTGGTCAAAGTTAAATCTAGTACTTCTTCTCTAACCCTAGTTTTGAAAGTGGGGTGTTACCCACGTTACAAATTCTTAGGCTAGATAGTGTAATGAATTCAAAAAGTGACTCACCTCTTTCGTTAATGTCTGTGCTGCCCCATTGTGTATGGTGAGCATTGGCGTCACAACCCACGACAAGTTTCCATCCTTTGTCGGACGCATATGCTATAAGATGTTCTGTGTTTGTTCCAGGCGGACTGGGTTTCTCATATGGCATGTAGATTGAGGCAAATGTCAGGGTTTCCCCGATGGTTGCCTCCAAACATGCCACCGTTGTATCTCCAGTACTGAAACTTGTGGATAAGATTAGACCTAAACTCTTCTTGGCTACTATACAGGTTCTTACCTTATCCTCCGTGCTCGGTGTGATGACTGTGTAGTTTTTTGCCGCTAGTCCTTTCACTTTATTGTGAACTATCCACGGCTCCTGGACCAGGGCAACATCGATTTGTTTGTCGGTTAAATACAGGAGAAGGTCGGCAGCGGCGGCTTGGCAGTGATGCAGATTAATCTGCACCACGTTTAAAAACTTTTTACACGTCACTTTTACCATCGACACCAGGGAGACGAAACCTGATGGTGCCAAGCCCAAAATTGACAATACCTTTCCTTTCTCGTAGGTATGCAACCGATTCTTTGTCAGCAATCAAACGCAGATCTTTGCCAAAGTCTCTCTTGCTGTTGGTGGGCAAAACCTCCCATGATGCAGTTTTGAGACCTTTATTCTGTTTCGCTAATAGTCGCAGTATTTTTACCTCTTCCGGGACCGGAGGGGGCAACCATACTGCAACTATTGTGCGGATTGGTAGTGTGGGTTATAAGACTGCCAATTGTGGTTTCCAAAAAGACCAGTGATCTTTTATTGCCACAGTTGACAATCTTGGCACCCTTGCTCCACTCTGCTCCCTTGAAGGATATGTCGTCGTCACACCACTTATCCGCCAGCATCTCGTCGATAAGCAATATCTCCAGTAGCAGCCATCTTTCAGAGTTGATCCTGCCATCTGGATCCGATCTGTCGATGACAGCTACTCTTAGTTCCGATGGAACTTGGGAGTTGCCGACGTGCTTCTGCCTCTTCAACACCTCCACCCGAGGCTCATCACCCGATCTGGCTCTCTTGAGGGTCTGACCACTAGCAGAGGACTTAAGAGCCGCTTGGCTAGTTGAAGGACCGTCAAAAGAGCTGCGTGCTTTATTGGTCTCAGTTGGAGGGGAAGAAGAAGCAGGTTTAATTTGTTGTTTTTTGTCGTTCTTGTACCTGTAGGCGTGTTTGTTGGTGTCGTTTTTGGGTAAGCGCGTTGTTGTGTGGTCTGCCGGCAATCGAGAAGCCTTGTCCGTCCTGTGCGAAGGAAGACTGCTGATCAGGAGACGATCGACAAACTCATGCGGGTAATTTCTTTCGAACTTAGCCATACTTTGTCGATGTCTCCTGAGCAGTGTTTTTTCCTTGTCGGAGAGCAGAGCGAAGTCGCGTCCTACAAACCTTTTCAGGATACCGCAGGAGCGCCTATAGCCGCTTTTGGCCTTCTGCTCTCTAGCTTTGCTCTGCATTGATGTGCTCCGGGATTCCGAGTTAGCTGAGGTGTTCTTCGTTTCATCACCTTTAGGCTCTGTCCCCGGTAGAGTCTTAGACTCTTTGGGAGAACCTCCGGTGACTTCACTGGAACTTGATTCAGCCAATTCTTTATCCACTGTAACCTGACGCAGCAGAGTGGCCGCCATTGTCGTCCGGGGCGGGTCGACGTGTGCCGACTCATCGATTGGAGACAGAACCAGAGCCGTCAGCGAGTTCTCCGTGATCTCAGCGACCCCAGTAGTAGGCTCCGACTCACCATGGATTTCTCTTGGAGATTGAGTCAATGTGACATCAAGCTCGTCAGAGAGAATCCATAGATTGTCGAAGTCCCCTATGGTATCACTCAGATCACTGAAAGATCCCAGTGAAGACTCCCTTTCTGCCTCCAATTGGCGCTGGAGTTCAGTCTGCTGCTCCAAAATGGCGCCAGTAATACGTCCGAGATATAGAGTCGTCCGTTTGTCCGTTCCCTCACAAGTCGTTACCTGCCGTTCCATGTCATTATGTAGAGATGTCAGTGGGCGTTCCGTGGTCATATTGGTTGATCTGTTGAGGCCGCTGGCGACACGTAGAGGAGAATGTGTGTCTCCACCGTGCCGTTGGGGTGTATATTACCACCTCCGATTTTAATATATTTTTGTTTTCCATCCCATTTAATTCCCTATGTATGCTTTTTTGTGTGTTCTGGACCTATGTAAGTGAGCCCTAGATGACTAGGGCTCGATAGGTGCCAGTACGACCGGTGCGCATACGGGTAAACACCGGTTAAAGAGTTACCCTCAGGTTTGTACGGTCTTCTCCAGAGGATCGAACTGAGTGAAAAGGTTGTTATACCTTCCAGGTAATTGGAACAGTTAGGGATGTACAACTGATCCAATTTGTATGGGAAGGAGAGAGGTAACCTTTGGTCATGCAGACGAACAATCGGACTACCACATCGCGACAAGATTGTTACCTCCGGTAGAGGAATTTAGAGGATAGTTAGAAATAGATGTTAGCTGTTTAGAGAGGATTGAGATAAAATGTAGTTGTGTCATGTTTATTGTGTGTGTAGTCAGTATTGTTAAAAATAGAAGTCGAGCATAATATCAAGTTGACTTTGTGTCAAAAAGAAGTCCTCTTTCTTCTGTGTTAAGTCGAGAGCGCCATCCGGTATCCTTGTGGGTGGTACCTTTATGGTTCTAGTTTAGACTTTTGGGAATCCCAGTAAGTCATAGGTGGTGCGGGTGGCAATTTCTTCTATGTTCCTAATGAAATAGGGACATCTGCAGATTAAGTGTTCGATCGTTTTTATCTCCTCTTCATCCTCACACAATCGACAATAATCTTCGATGCATACCTGCCATCTTAAAATTCTGCCTCTGATATTGCAGTGCCCTGTGTAAACACCTATCAATGTGCGGATTTCTGCACTTTTGATATTATCATCTGTGGTGGTGGTGAGTAGTCCAGAACCGGTACCATATAGTCGGTAGCTACACCAAGTTCCGGTTCATGAAAACTTACTCTGTTAATCTGCATCCTGATTCTTTGAGCCTTATAGCACTTTTGGCAGCTGCCATCTCTGTGAAGTGGTCCAGAGGTAGGTGATGTAAGATTACATCCAGTGCTGCCTGTGAAGTGCTTTTAAGTGCCCCCGTGATGCCTAAGCGTGTTAATCTTTTTGTCTTCATAATCTTTGCTAATAGTTTCCCATTTCTCAGAGCACCCTACCAGACCAAGCAACCGTAGGTAGTAATGGGTCTGACCACCGACCGGTACATCCAGTTTACAATTTTCGGTTTCATTTGTGCATTTAGGCCCTTTCCTCAATGTTCCTATTCCAGTTCAGTTTCCGATCTAGGATCACGCCAAGGTATTTGACCTTTTAAGAAATGGTGAGTTCCATCCAGAATTGGTTTACTGAATGGTTCTATGCTGTATTTCTTTGTGAAGAGAACTAGTTCAGTTTTCCTAGGATTGATGCCCATGCCACTGTTTCTAGTCCAGCCTGATAATTTCCTCAGTGCCATGCATTAACTCGCTGATTATCGGCATATGTAACTACTTTGCTACCATTAGCAGGATGATGCTGTTGACAGCCAGAAGTCACAGAAGAGGGGATAGAACTCCTCCTTGCGGTGTTCCTCTTGCCACCAGCTTCCTTATCGAACCGATTCCTAAGGTTGAGTTAATGATTCGTTGCTTGAGCATCGCGTCTATAAATTTAACCAGGAATTCCGGAACGTGTAGATCCCTTAATGCTGTACTTATGGTATTATATTCAATGTTGTTAAAGGCTCCTTCTATGTCTAGAAGTGTGTAGTCTTTTCTTTCTAGGTTTCTCTCTATGTAACCGACAACCTCATGAAGTGCACTTTCCGTGGATTTGCCTTTAATGTAGGCATGCTGAGCGTCACTAATTAGATTGCTGTCTATGCTTCCTCTTAGATAGATATCTAGGATTCGTTCCAATGTCTTAAGGAGGAAGCAGCGGATGAATGACTAGGTTTGCCTGCTTTGGGTAGGCGCAGACATGCTTTGCACATACGTACAAGGTTTGCAACAATCACATCTGCTGTTTATTGCAGCATGACTGGAAATACACCGTCCATTCCCGGGGATTTAAAGGGTTGGAAGGAGTCTATTACCCATTTTATTTTGCCTTCATTGACAATTATATTGTTTCTTCGTCAAATTGAGAGGAACTGCTGGCTATGGTGACCTCGCTCACAGTTTAGGAAGTGGGTCTCTGCTAAGAGTCCAAGTGTATCTTGGCCCGATGCCGTCCATATGTCATCCAGTTTCTGGATGTGTCCTAGAGGTTTCGGGTCCTTCGAAAGGACTTCTGAATGTAGCGCCATCATTAGGATTGTCTATTGTCTTGCAATAGGCAACCCAGGACGCTCTCTTTGCTCTTTTGAGTTCTGCTTTGTACTTGTTAAAACTAATCTTACAGCTTTCCCAATCACCATTGCTTCCTGTGCGTTGTGCCCTATTGTACAGCTTCCTGGTGACCTTTCTCTGCTCCCTCAGCTCAGCGGTCCCTTTTTCCTGGGAAGGTTTTGGGACATGACCGAGAGAAGCTGTTTGACAGTGCTGACGTCAGGTTGTTGACATATGTGTCAATTTCTGAGCTTGTGAACGTGTCAGTCTTTAGATCCATAAGATCTGATTCCACGTGGTGGTGGAATGTCGACCAATTCGTTCTTTTAGGGTTCCTAAACGGTTCTTTGCTCTGTAGTAACTGTGAAGAGTATTTTTTGTGATCTGAGAAGGAGTGATCACTAAATACCCTCCAATCCGTGATAAATGAACTATCCATGTTAGTCAACGTTAAATCTAAAACTTCCTCTCTGGCCCTAGTTTTGAAAGTGGGGATATTTCCAATATTACAAATTCTAAGATAGAGTAATAAATTCAAAGATTGGCTCACCTCTGTCATTTATATCTTTGCTTCCCCACTGTGTGTGGTGAGCATTGGCATCACAACCCAGGATTAATTTCCATTTCTTGTTGGATGCATATGCTTTAAGTTGTTCTGTGCTGATTCCCGATGGGTTGGGGTTTTCATATGACTGTAAATGAAGGCAATTTTCTCGAACGGTCCCAACGCCTCTCACACCCGCCCCTTCCGACCGAGAGGGCCACGTCCCCATAACGTAGGGACAGCGTACACACCATAGTCCGAACCATGGCGGCTAAGCAGTAGAGGTTCGACACCGGCTACAGATCAAATATCAACAGCCGGCATAACAAAAATATTAAACAAAATATTAGTATCACATGCAAATATAAGTTATTCCTAAAGTTAGTAACTAAATATATTAAAGTAAAGTAAACATGTCACAACAAACTAAACATCCAAGCAGGAGAAAATCCTCGACTTTATTATATCGACTCCTAATCCGAAATCTATGATGTGACACAATGAATTGAAATCAATACACATTCTGCGAATGGGCTCTGCGGAAGCGTAATTCGTACGCTGAAAGTCAATATGGATGAATTGATAGTATCTAGAAGGTCTAAATGGCACGTTAAACTTAATCCTAGAAATAATATAGTCAGAAGAGAAATCACCATTTATAACCTTATAAACCATCACGGTGTTCAACATAACACGTCTGCTTTTCAAGGAAGGCAAGTCGATCAGCTTCAATCTACTAGTTAAGGGGGAAGAATAAAATCACTATTCCAATGCAAATGTCTTAATGAAAATATTAAAAATTGTTTCTGAACTGACTCAATTCTGTCAATATAGATACCATACTGAGGATCCCACACTACGGAACCATATTCCAGAATAGGTCTGACAAGTGATGTAAATAGCTGCTTCGTTACGTAAGGATCGGAGAACTCCTTAGCCCATCGCTTAATGAAGCCAAGAACACCATATGCTTTGTTAACCATAGTAATAATATGATTGTTGAAATTCAGTTTGGAATCCATTAGAATACCAAGGTCTACAAAAGAATCAACTAACTCTAGCTCAGTTCCTCTAATATTATCTCTTGGATTCGATCTAAAGAAACGCATGTGTCTGCATTTCCTTAGGTTGAGTTCCATACAATTCATGTCACACCAGCGTCCAAAACTATCTAAGTCATCCTGCAATGGATTCGAAAATTCTGGCCAATTATAAGAAAAAAATATTTTTACATCATCTGCATACATTAGAAGTCGAGAATTAATTATAGACCCCGGAAGGTCATTTATGAATAATAAGAAAAGAAACGGCCCTAGATGACTACCCTGAGGAACACCTGATGGAATCATGGAATTGGTAGGGTTTCCCCGATGGTTGTCTCCAAACATGCTACGGTTGCGTCGCCAGAACTAAAACTCGTAGACAAGATTATACCAAGATTTTTCTTAGATACTATGTTAGTTCTTACCTTTTCTTCTGTGTTAGGTGTTATACCGTGTAATTGCATGCCGCTAGTCCCCTCACTTTGTTGTGCACAATCATCGGTTCATTGACTAGGGCTACGACTATGTGTTTGTCGGCGAGATAAATTAGGAGGTCGGCAGCAGCGGCTTGGCAGTGATGCTGATTGATCTCCCATCAGGGAGACGGAACTTGATACTGCCTTTACCTTCCTTGGTATACGCCCCCGATTCTTAGCTTACAGCTATAAGCAGATCTTTGCCGAAGTCTCTTTTACTGGTGGAAGGTAGAAACTCCCAGGATCCAGTATCGAGACCACTGTTTTGCTTCGCTATAAGTGGTAGTATTTTACCTTCCTCCGGGATTGGAGGAGGTAACCGTACTGCGACTATCGTACGTAGTGGTAGTGCGGACGTCGGTATCACCTCTATGTAGGCGTTTGGCCAAGGGAAAACAAGACTTCCAATTACGGGTTTAAGAAAAGTCAGACTTCTCATTTCCGCAGTTTACAATCTTGGTTCCCCTGATCCACTCGGCTCCCTTGAAGGATATGTCGTCATTACACCACTTGTCCGCTAGCATTTCATTCATGAGCAGCGTCTCCAGTAGCAGCCATCTTTCAGAATTAATCCTACCATCCGGATCTGATCTGTCGATGACGGTCTCTTGTAGTTCCGATGGAACTTGGAAGCTGCCGGCGTTTTTCAACTTCTTCTTTCCTTCAGTCTGAGGTTAATCACCCGATCTTGCTAGTTTGAGGGCCTTAGAGGACTTTAGAGCCGCCTGACTACTTTAGAGTCCCTTAGTTCAACTGCAGGTCTTGATGGCCTCAGTAGGGAGAAAAGGAGTAGCTTTTCCTTGCTTGTGTCGTGTAGTGTTATTGTCGTTACTTGTTCCGTTTGCGTTGCTGTTTAAGAAATAGTATAGTAAGAAGTGAAATCACCATTTATTATCTTATAAACCTGCAATGGATGAGAAAATTCTGGTCAATTATAAGAAAAAATATTTTCACATCATCTGCATACAATAGAAGTTTAGAGTTAATAATAGACTCTGGAAGGTCATTTATGAATAATAAGAATAAAACTTGAGGGACTCCGATAGAATCAGAATTTGTTTAGAATAAGAATATCCAAATTTATCAATCTGAGAGCGATTCGAAAGATACGAAGATATCCACTTCAAGAAGTCAGAACTAAAACCACTGCGATCTAATTTATATACCAAAAGTTCATGGTTCACTTTATCAAATGCCTTACTAAAATCCATATAGATGATTAAAATCCCTATGAGATACCACCTCAGTAACCAATTTATCAAATAGCTTCGGAATAGCACTAAACTTAGCTATCCCTCTATAGTTTGACACTTCAATTAGACTGCCAGACTTATGGAGGGGATCAATGAATGAACTCCTCCAAGCCAAAGGGAAATATCCAAATATCAATGAAGTATTAAATTATAATGTTAGGAATAGCCAAGCCACTAGCACAGAATTTCAAAATTATACTTGGCACCCCATCGGAGCCAACATTATTCGTGGATCTGAGATTATTCAAATTGGACAAAACCAAGGGTAAATCAATTACAGGGATTAGAGACAATGTGCAGAATTATCTGACTCAAGAAAAAATCTGAAGATTTGGTTTGCTGGGTACATAAGGCAGTTGCCTACCTTTACAGTCGCGAAATTAAACACGCAATTAAAATTAAACCTTTTGTGTACAAATTAAACATTGAAATCTTTAAAATTCAATTTTGATATTTTGAAATTTAAACATTGTGTTTACGTCTAAACTCAATTTAAATAAAATATGTTGCGTCAAAACACTGATGCTTGTGTGTAAATCGTCCGATTTCTCTTTTTTATCTGCCTACTTCTTTAAATGCAACTTTGCATGAGTAGTTGCCTAGATTACAACGAGTAAGTTATTCGGTAGTTTCGGAATACTCGCGCTCACCACCTTTCTTCATCTTGTTTGTTTACAATTGACTAACTCGCTCTAACTAAAAGTTAAATTTTAGTGTAATATTAAACATGTTTATGTTGAAAATTAAGCATTTAATAATTCGGTAGAGCACGGTAAACAAAGAATACAAATTGGATATTTTTGGAAAATTTTCATTTTCGCGGCAAATGTGGCTAAAATGATTTTCATGCATGCAATTTTTGCATGACTTTCTCGCGATCTAGCCAACGGATTCGACTGAATTTTTGTTTGTGTATTAAGGTCCATTGTCGCTTGTAAGCATATAAGTAGTCAGTCGCGAAAATAGCTGCAATTGTTGAGAAAATCCAAAATTCTCGGCAGCAATTGTTTATATTTTAACATGTTCTGTCCAGGATTCTGAAACATTTCAGACACAAAGATTTCCCATGAAGTCAGTAATCATATGTCAAAAAAAATATTTTGTATTTGCTATATGATAAATGTTACGCGGATTTTTCTAAAGACACTTTCACAATTTTTGGCTTTACGGCCAACATTTATCCTATTTTAGCCTGATAACTTGGGAAGCAAAATGCTATTAACTGCGAAATGATTGAATTTTATAGTACGGTATATCCAAAATCTAGAAAAATTATTTAAAAATTAAATGTAGAGAATTACAACCTTCTGATTTATGCTGCCCCATTTTTGAATTATTTTATTTATTTAATTTTTGTATTTGATTTGAACTGGGATATTGTCCTGGCTCAAGATCATTTTGCATCTATATTTAATAGAATGCAAATTTATTTACAAATGGCTACCACGATCATGATTTCGACCATGTCAAAAGTCTTTTCAAGTGGCTTCGCAACGACTTTTCAACATAAAACCCGGCCCCTATAAGGAGATGATTCTCACAAACGAACGAGAAGCACAACTCACTTGCCGAATCTGCGTTTAAAAAATAAAATAAAATACCAAGTAATAAAGTACACATGCCATCTTAGAAGCATCTCATTGAGTTGCATATGTAAGTATGTGTATATGCAGGTATAGTTACCCAGCAATACTTCTGTCGTGCCAACGTTCATTTGTTTTTTCGTGCCAACGTTCATTTGTGAATGAGCATGACTATTACATGCTTCATGCATCTGTGACCATTTCCTTAATTCAATGAGTCTATAGAAAGTGCCAATCGGTGGTTTTTGCTAAGTTGTCAGCTCGATCGATTTCCAAGGACGAGAAATGTCTAGCCAATCAATCTGCTATTTCGTTTCCTATGACGTTGCTATGTCCGGGAACCCAGCAGAGTCGGACGACATGGTTGTTGAGGTCATCTTGTGAACGTTTACAACTCAGCACTAGCCTGGATTTGACAGTGTGTGACGTGATTGATTTCATCGCTGTCTGACTATCTATGAGAAGTTTATATCCGTATTCTCCGGAATGTTCTCACTCGATAGAAATTTTGCTGCCCTCCCAATTTCTAGTAATTCTGCCTGGAAAACACTACAGTAGTCGTCGAGTCGGAGGGACCTGCATATCTGTAGTGATTCAATATAGAATCCCGCACCTGTGCCTTGTTCCATATTTGAGCCATTAGTATAGACCGACAAGCCCGTTAAGGGCTCGCCATTGTCCCAATCTGATCTCTTTGGTATGATCACCTGTGGTAAGGGTGAGAAGTTCACTCCATTTCATCTGTTTAGTTTTTATTATTTGATCTTTTCTTTTCAGTTTTAAATCTTGACAAGTTACCCTTTATGGATGTTTAGTTATTTGCAATTTTTGTTTTTGGTTATTCACCTTTATCGCGAATAAAAGGCGAACGTTTCCGAATTTTTCTTTTCCCTGGAACAAAAAACTGGTATATTTCCCTCAAACTATTACTCACTTCGAAACAGCTGACAAAAGAAGAAAACCGTGTCGCAGTGAACAAATCAAGAAAAATGGCGAACAAATCCGTCCGGAAAGATCATTCACGACAAAAAAATCAAAGTTGACATATTCGGACGAACAAATTTAGCGATTGCAATTTGGCGAAAAGGATCTTTAGCGATTTCTTCTTTTAAGTTGCTTGTTTATTTATTTTTATTTGTTTTTTATATCGAATCGGACGGCGCACTACTTTTTTGATTTAACGAACAAATTGAAATTCAGAAATGAAAATTGAAATTGAGAAAATGAGTATTTAAATTGAGAATAAACAAATTGATTGATTGTTGTGACAACTTGAAAATAAATCAAAATAATTGGTCTGTTTTTTGTGTTATTGACGATATTTGTTATTCTTTTCTGGAATATTTCCATACAAAAAAAGCAAGGATTACAATACACAGTTAATAATTTATCTATTTAACGTATTTATGTATTTATTACACAGAAACGCTTCAAGCGGTTGCGCAGGATTCAGGAAGAAGAAAGCGATGGGGAAGATGACCACGTCGATGAAGGATTAGCCAGAGAAGCTATTGCTGAACAACTATTTGATGATGACGAGGTATATCTGCTCAAGTGTTCACTAAAATGCATATTCAAATTTAAATATTTCAATAGAATACTGAGAGACAATCTGAGAAAAGCAATAGAGAGCCTGAAAATTTTGAGGAAGATGAGGAGGAAACTGATTCCGATGCCGACGACTTCATTGTTGACGATGAAGGAAGACCAATTGCAGAAAAAAAGAAAAAGCGGAGGCCAATTTTCACTGATGCGTAAGTTTTATTTATTGTCATTTTCCTACACTTCGAAACACATTTAAACTCATATTTTTCATAGCTTGAGTGTGGCTTTAGAGTGGCTTCTTTTGTGAGGAAGGAAAAATGTTGTTCATGTTCCCGACTAAAATGAAAGATTGGTTTGTTTTAAGTGTTCTCCCAAAATATTTCGCGTTTATCATTGTCCATTCGTGAGCTGGGCGCGTTCAAAATAACCTCAATAAATCAGGTTTTTCTTGAATAAAATTCACCATGAGAATTGTATTGAGAAAAAAAACCCTAGAAATTTAAATCCGACCCGAGCCTTATCAAACCATATTAAAAACTTGCAATATGACCCAATATAAAGAACAGATTTATACTATTTTAGTGCAATTTTTGATGCATTTTGTATAAAAACCGCAATAACTTCCACATTTTTAGTTCGATTTATGTTTTTAGGGGCTCGTTGGAGAGGTATTGATAACCAATTGCAATTTTTAGAATTACTGTTAATACTCAGTGGGTTAAATGTGAAGTAAAAACTTAAATATGCGGTTGGTTATTTGCTTCGTAAACACATTCTAGTCTTATATAAAGCTAATTTTTGGAAAGAAATTCAACAATTTCAAATTTTCTCCCTTAAAAAATAAAACATGAATAATCTACATAAACTTTATAAAGGGGAAAAATTGAAATGCCTGTTAAAGCTAAATTAACATAGATAGACGCATGAAATTAAAAGTATATTTAGCAGATTTTCTTCTCTTTCATTTGATACCCATATCGCCATTGTATGATACGCAAAAGTACGAAACTAAATTATTGAAACATTTACATCCTTTGGAAATTAAGAATCCTGTAAAAATGACAAACGACTACGAAATAAAAAACTGAGTATGAGTTTTCCTATTAGTGACCTATAGTTTCACTTTTATATAATCTCGTTCTTGGGAGGGAAATCATGTCGCACGATTTTATTGTGACATCTTATGTGAAGTTTTCCTCCCAATTTATGCATTGAAAGACCAAAATTTCAGATGTTAATTTTCAAAAATTAGCTTTTTGTAAGACTAGAATGTGTTTACGATGCAAATAACCTCATATTTCAGTTTTTACATCACATTTAACCCACTGAGGACCAACAGTAAGAACAAAATTGTCGGAACTTAATGGGTTAGGAAGTTCTAAAAATTGGAATTGCTCATCAATACCTCTTCATCGATTCAACAAAAACACAAATCGAACTAAAAATATGGAAGTTATTGCGGTTTTTATAAAAAATGCAACAAAAATTGCACAAAAATGTTAAAATTCTAAAATGTATGTTTTTGATATGATTTGATAAGGCTCCGACCAGATTTTAATTTCTAGGTTAATTTCAGGTTTTTTTCTAAATACAATTCTCACCGAAAATTTTATTCAAGAAGACCCTGATTTATATAGGTTATTTTGAACGCGTCCAGCTCACGAACGGACAATAATAAAAGCGAAATATTTTGGGAGAACACATAAACAAACCAATCTTTCATTTTAGTCGGGAACATCCACTACTTTTATTTTGAAGCCACTCTAATATATATATATATATGTTATGTTTCCTATATTTTTTAATTTAAGTGTAAAAGGTTGATTTTGATCAATAACACAAGTCAACACTTTGTGCCATAAATTTTCCACCTGATTTTATTTCCCTGGGTCAGCTATAATTTTCGAGATTTTGCGAAATCAATTTATGCAAATACAAACCGTTTTAAATACTAAAAAGTGAATGCTAAAATGTATAATCGTAATGGTCCGAAATGTTTACAGCTTATATTAAATAAGTGGAAAATTACGTTTTTGATTTGTGGAAAAGATAGAAGGAGAAATATTGAAAGCTAATGATAAAATATTTAAATGTCTTTTTCTAGCACAGCAGCAGCCATACAAAGCAAATGGGAAAATGGCACGTCTTGGTTTGGTTTTAAGGACCAGAATGCTCCTGCATTCTGAACACTCGGAGACCCAGTTGGGTCCATTGTGCAAATCCTTTTGTTTCCTGAAAGTATAAGGTTATAGGAGAGGGATAGGGATTGATGGGATTTAGGAATGAGTGATTGGTGTTGGATGATAGATGAGACGTGAAGGAAGTAAGGGGATATTGGAAATGGATAAGGGGGTATTAGAGTATGGAGGTGTGTTTTAGTATTTCTGTGTGTGGGTGTTTTCCAATGATTGACGACTAGGTAAGAAAATTTATCGAGAGTCATTCGGTATACCGTTGGTGGTATGCCTTTATGGCTCTCTTTCTTTGTTAGTCGTCAACTGTCTATGCGGTTACATCCTTGTTCCTAATCAGCCAACCCTGATCCGATTTAGCCCTTTTGAGAATCCCAAATGGTCGTAACTTCCTAGGTATTTATTTCTGCGTACACAAAGCGCTGGACATCTGCAGATTATGTGTTCAATAGATTCTATCGCATCCTCATCCTCACATAATCGACAGTGATCTTCAATGTCCAACTGCCATCTTGAGATCCTACCCCTAGTGCAGTAATGCCCTGTGTAGATACCTATCAAAATTCGAATTTCTGCCTTGTTTAGCTCTAATAGAGTTCTGGTTTTGCCCCTATCGATCTTTGGCCATGTAGCCCTGGCGATCCTACAGGTTGACAAACTATTCCATGCTTCGTTCATCTGTGACCATTTCCTTGATTCAATCAGTCTATAAAACGTGTCAATCGGTGGTTTTGCTAAGTTGTCAGCTCTATCGATTTCCAAGGACGAACCATGTCTAGCCAATTCATCTGCTATTTCGTTTCCTTTGACATTGCTATGTCCGGGAACCCAGCAGAGACGGACGACATGGTCGTTGAGGTTATCTAGTGAGCGTTTACAACTCAGCACAAGCCTGGATTTGACAGTGTGTGACATGATTGATTTCATTGCTGCCTGACTATCTACGTAGAAGTTTATATCCGTGTTCACCGGAATGTTCTGACTCGATAAAAATCTTGCTGCCCTTTCAATTGCCAGTAATTCTGCTTGGAAAACACTACAGTTGTCGTCAAGTCGGAGAGACTTGCGTATCTGTAGTGATTCAATATAGAATCCCGCACCTGTGCCTTGTTACATCTTTGAGCCACCAGTGTAGACCGAAAGCCCTTTGAAGGGCTCGCCATTGTCCCAGTCTGATCTCTTTGGTATAATCATCTGTGGTAAGGGTGAGAAGTCCAGAACCGGCGCCATGTAGTCTGTACTTCCATTGATGACCGATTCGTGAACACCCATCATTCCTCCTTGAACTATCCTTGCGTGACCATATGGTCTATTTTTCCAGCATCCTGATTCTTTGAGTCTTATAGCGCTCCTGGCAGCTATCATCTCTGTAAAGTGGTCCAGAGATGGGTGATGCAGAATTACATCCATTGCTGCCTGTGGAGTGCTTTTTATGGCTCCCGTAATGCTCAGTCCTGCTAGCCTTTGCGTTTTCATTAATTTTGCCCGGAGTTTACTCACTCTCATTGCACCCCACCATACCAGACAGCCATAAGTAGTAATGGGTCTAACAACCGATCGGTTGATCTAGTCTACAACTTTTGGTTTCAGACCCCAGCTCTTGCCTATGGAGTTCCTGCACATGTAGAGTGCATTTAGACCTTTTTTATACCTTTCCTCAGTGTTCCTATTCCAATTCAACTTCCGGTCTAGGATGACACCAAGGTATTTGGCCTCATGAGAGAGGTTGAGCTCCGTTCCATCAAGGATTGGCTTCCTAAATAGTTCTATGTTATATCTCCTTGTAAATAGGACTAGCTCAGTTTTCCTAGGATTAATGCCCAGGCCACTGTCTCTAGCCCAATCAGATAATTTCTTCAGTGCTCCTTGCAACAGATAACTGATTGTTGGTAGAAATTTTCCTCCTACCAATATAACAACGTCATCTGCATATGCAACGACTTTGTTGCCCTCTTCAGAAAGGGATCTGAGGATACTGTTGACAGCAAGAAGCCACAGAAGAGGAGATAATACTTCCCCCGTGGCGTTCCCCTGGTCACCAGTTTCCTTATAGTTCCAGCTCCCAAGGTTGAATTTATAACTCTATGTCGTAGCATCGAGTCAATCCATTCAGTCGGGAAGTTTGGAACATGTAGATCCCTTAATGAATTACTAATTGCGTTGGCCTCAATGTTATTGAAGGCTCCTTCTATGTCTAGAAACGCTGCAAGAGTATAATCCATACTTTCCAGGTTCCTTTCTATGTAACCAACGACCTCATGAAGAGCGCTCTCTGTATATTTGCCTTTGAGATAGGCATGCTGAGCGTCGCTTATAAGATTGTTGTCTATGCTTCCTCTTAGATAAGTGTCTAAGATTCGTTCCATTGTCTTAAGGAGGAAGGATGACAGACTGATTGGTCTAAAATCCTTGGTGGATGAATGACTTGGTTTGCCTGCTTTGGGAATGAAGACTACCCGCACCTCCCTCCAGCTCGTTGGTATAAATTTTAGGCGCAGACATGCTTTGAACACACAGACTAGATGTGAAACAATTACATCTGTAGTATGTTGTAGCATGGCTGGGAATACACCATCCATTCCCGGAGATTTATAGGGTTGGAATGTATCAATTGCCCATTTGACTCTATCTTCATTGACTATGTTATCTATGATAGCTTCATCAAAAAGGGAATAATTGGATGCTGTGGTCATAGTGACCTCGCCTTCAATATCCTCACAATTTGGGAAGTGGGTCTCTGCTAAGAGGCTAAGTGTCTGTAGGCCCGATGCCGTCCAGGTGCCATCCGGTTTCTGGATGTATCCTAGAGGTTTCGGATCCTTCGACAAGACTCTTCTAAATATCGCGCAATCATTTACGTCATCTATTGTCTCGCAATAGGCAACCCACGATGTTCTCTTTGCCTTTTTTAGTTCTGCCTTGTATTTGTTAAAACTAATCTTATAGTTTTCCCAATCATCATTGCTCCTTGTACATTGAGCCCTATTGTACAGTTTCCTAGTAACCTTTCTTAGCTCCCTCAGCTCAGTAGTCCACCAGGACGGTTGCGTTCTTTTTCTTGGAAAGGTTTTCGGACAAGACTTAGTGAAACTGTTTGACAGTGCTGATGTTAGGTTGTTGACATACTTGTCAATATCTTTGCCTGTGAACGTACTAGTTTGTAGATCAGTAAGATCTGTTTCCATGTAATGGTGAAAAGCTGAACAGTTTGTTCTCTTTGGGTGATTTTTTAAGAGCTTGATAACTTTTTTTTTAAAAAAACGCATAAAATTTGCAAAATCTCATCGGTTCTTTATTTGAAACGTTAGATTGGTCCATGACATTTACTTTTTGAAGATAATTTCATTTAAATGTTGACCGCGGCTGCGTCTTAGGTGGTCCATTCGGAAAGTCCAATTTTGGGCAACTTTTTCGAGCATTTCGGCCGGAATAGCCCGAATTTCTTCGGAAATGTTGTCTTCCAAAGCTGGAATAGTTGCTGGCTTATTTCTGTAGACTTTCGACTTGACGTAGCCCCACAAAAAATAGTCTAAAGGCGTCAAATCGCATGATCTTGGTGGCCAACTTACCGGTCCATTTCTTGAGATGAATTGTTCTCCGAAGTTTTCCCTCAAAATGGCCATAGAATCGCGAGCTGTGTGGCATGTAGAGCTATCTTGTTGAAACCACATGTCAACCAAGTTCAGTTCTTCCATTTTTGGCAACAAAAAGTTTGTTAGCATCGAACGATAGCGATCGCCATTCACCGTAACGTTGCGTCCAACAGCATCTTTGAAAAAATACGGTCCAATGATTCCACCAGCGTACAAACCACACCAAACAGTGCATTTTTCGGGATGCATGGGCAGTTCTTGAACGGCTTCTGGTTGCTCTTCACTCCAAATGCGGCAATTTACGTAGCCATTCAACCAGAAATGAGCCTCATCGCTGAACAAAATTTGTCGAACCGAACACTGATTTTGGTAATAAAATTCAATGATTTGCAAGCGTTGCTCGTTAGTAAGTCTATTCATGATGATATGTCAAAGCATACTGAGCATCTTTCTCTTTGACACCATGTCTGAAATCCCACGTGATCTGTCAAATACTAATGCATGAAAATCCTAACCTCAAAAAAATCACTCTTTATATGGTTTTGTATTACTTTGTTCTACATTATCTGTGAAGAGTATTCTTTTGTGATCAGAAAAAGAGTGGTCACTAGATACTCGCCAATCTGTAATGAAGGTGCTATCCATGTTTGTCAGAGTCAAATCTAAAACTTCTGCCCTGACCTTAGTTCTGAACCACGCTAATCCTCTTTTTTCGGCTTTTTTGCCCTCAGCATCAGGTATGCGGATTCTGATGGAGCCAAGCCCGAAATTTATGTTGCCTTTCCTTTCCCTAATATAATTTGCCGATTCCTTGCTTATCACCAGGCGGAGATCCTTGCCGAAGTCTCTTTTACTGGTGGAAGGCAGAACCTCTCAGGACCCAGTATCGAGACCTCTGTTCTGTTTAGCTATAAGTCGTAGTATCTTTTCCTCCTCCAGTACTGGCGGGGGAAACCATACTACTACTATTGTACGGAGTGGCATTGCTGACGTTGGTACCACTTCAAGGGCGACGTTTGGCCATGGGGAGACAAGATTGTGAATCACGGATTTTAGAAAGGTCAGAGACTTTTCATTACCGCAATTCACAATCTTGGTTCCCTTGATCCACTCGGATCAAAGATACCTCGTCATCGCACCACTTCTCCGCTATCATCTCGTGCAGAAGCAGCGTTTCCAGCAGCAGCCATCTTTCAGCGTTTATCCTGCAATCAGGATCCGACCTGTCGATGACTGCTACCTGTAGTTCCGACGGAACTTGGAAGCTGCCCGTGCTCTTCTGCTTCTTCTTTTCCTCCACTTGAGGTTCATCCACTGATCTAGCTCTGTTGAGGGCCACTCCACCAGCAGAGGACCTAAGAGCCGCTTGGCTGGTAGAGGGTCCCGCAATTGAGCTGCAGGTCTTTATCACTCCAGTGGAGGGAGGAGGAGAGGCAGGTTCTTTGTTATTGTCGCGAATGTGTGTGCTGTTTTGGTCAGTTTCGTTGCTGTTTGTATTGTTACCATGTGTGTTCTTTTTTAGGTCCATCTCGACCTTGGATTGGGTCGAGGTCTTGTCCGTCGCGTACGAGGGAAGGCTGCTAATCAAGAGACGATCAACAGTGATGTGTGGATAAATTCTTTCGATTTTAGCCACGCACTGACGATGTCTCCTGAGTACCGCCCTTTCCCTGCCAGTGAGCAGAGCAATGTCACGTCCTACGAATTTTCGCAAAATACCGCAGGAGCGCCTTAAGCCGCTTTTGGCCTTCTGCTCTGCAGCTTTGCTCTGCTCAGACTTGCCCGTGGACTTCGCATCATCTGTAGTGGTCTTAGTATTTGTTTGGGATAATCTTTAAATTCTTTTCTGTAGTTACGATGTTTTGCCAAAGCCCAAGAACACGGTCTTCCAGCCAATTTGTGGTCCCAAATCTTTGATGTAAACTTTGTCACCGGTACGCAATTTTAATGTGTGCAAAGTGTTCGTGTCCTTCAATGCTTTGCCTTTGGGTTGCAGACGCAGGGATTGTCTATCGGCATTGGGGGTTTGTTTCATTTCTAAAAAAGTGCAACTTTGCAAAATGGATTTACATTCTTTTCTAAAAATGTTGCCATATGGAATTATAGAAATGTTGCATTTTCAGCCCTCTATTTGATTTAGGGATTGCAATGTTGTCTTACAATTATCCGCTGTTTTTCAATACGACAACTAATTAACGTTTTCTAGAAAATTAATGTTTCCTTCTTAGTTTTCACTACAAACGATAGATCAATAAAAATGCAAATTCAAGGGTGCAGGCAACATTTTCAAAATGTTGTGTTGTGCCAAGGCAGTTCTATTGGTGTTCTGGTGGTTCTATTAGAGAACCAATTGGTCTTATATATGAATTGATATAGGGGTTTTAAAGGAACGCTTGCTACTTCGGCAAGACTACTAAAGGACCTGCTCCCAAGGTAATAGAGCCTAAGTTCTGTAGTCTGTGGATTGAGCATAGCAGGTGTTCCACCGACTCCTCTTCTTCTTCGTCAAGGCAACTTCTACAGCACATATATTAATTTGCAAAAAAAAAAAAACAATTATGTTTATTTATTTTTTCGTTACCCTATTATAAAAAAGAGCCAACTCACACTTTTTCGAAATCCGTTTTATTACAACTTTCATTAACCCTTCTGCAGTTTTCCAATTTATACCACACATATAGTGTTTTGGGTCAATTTGACCCAACCATACTAAACCTGTGATATATTACATAATATGTTAACAAAAATATTATATTATATAAAATATTATAGCTCAGTTTTATTATTAGAATAAACAATATGTAACGAATTTTGAAGTAAAGCTGTGGTTAATCTTTCATTGGCAAACTTTCTATGTCAAGTTTCATAAATTGGGTCATTTTGACCCAAAACACTGCAGATGGGTTAAAATCTCGTCCAGATTTGACGAAAAAATGCCCCTAATTTATCTGAAGTAGACACTGAATTAAAAAAAATTCTATTTTTTTATTCATTGATGTTTTTAATTCCTCCAACAGGAATTTTGCATGCCCATTTTTTGCAACACCCAAAAGGTCTCGAGATAGACCCATCGTTTAATATTCCGATCGACTTACAATTACTTTATGAATCAATTTTGTAATGTCTGTCCATCTTGTATTCAAAGTATAGAACGAAATTGTTCCCCGAACCAAATGAAACATTGCGCAAAAGATTTTTTTGTGGTAAAGACAAACGTTATTTAATTTTACGCAGATCGATCCAGACTTATGTATAGTCCCCATAGTGGTAAATTCGGTCCATGTTTTGATATAGCGCCCATAGTAGACCAGAAGGCCCCTCATCGGCACAAAGCTGTGCGAATCACAAAATACTTTATCCAGTCATCTTCTATTCTGGCCAAGTCGCCCAATCCTTCAAATAAAGTTGAATCCAGTGCCACTAAACGTCTTGTAGCCATAGCCGTACAAAGACAGATAAGGTGTTGAATCAATATCCTCTTCGTTCTCACAGGTTATAAAAAACTCGATTTGATGTCCTGGACACGTGCACCTATTACGCAGCGCTCCGTCAATAACGAAAACAACATACGCTATTGAAACGTTTCAAGTGAAACAAGAGCTACCTTCTTTCATTTGAAACATCTCTCTCTTTATATCATTTGCTGAATTTGATTTCATAGTATCGATAAAACAAGGACATACATCCCACATTACGACGGTGATCAAGGAGGCAATAGAATTGGATATCTTACTGTCCCCCATCAACACGGTCGCCCTCCACCATATATGGGAGTTGTATTCCATCTTAGGTCTGATGTACGTAATGAAGATATTGAGAAGATCGGAGGGAGTGAAGTATTTCTTACTTTAAAAAGCCTAGACACTTGAATGTATTTTTGACAAATCTTGGGGTATTTGCCCTAAGGAGTTATGGACATTGAAATCCCCAGCAATCACAATTTCACCGTCAGGACAATCCTCTAAAGTTTTAATGATTGAATCGGAGGGGTCGTCGAAGCTATTTATGGATGCCTCCCTTCCATCTTAGGTCTGATGTACGTAATGAAGATATTGAGAAGATCGGAGGGAGTGAAGTATTTCTTACTTTAAAAAGCCTAGACACTTGAATGTATTTTTGACACATCGAATACATGTTTTGTCCAAGGAACATCGCAATGTATTTTCATGCCCAGAACATCAAGAATTTCCGAATACTCAATATCCACACCGTTCATAGAAATCGACGACACCACTGGATCGGTGAATTAAAGTCAACTCTATTCACTGAGTGACTCATCCATCAGTCGCCTTTTGTCCTCAATTTATTGAAGACTTGGTCTATGATCGAATGAGTATGAATGACATAGGTTACTGTCATCCGCGAATGAATATATTGAATTCAAAGTCTGATCCAAGAAGTCGTTGATGAAAATAATAACAAGTAAAATGGCGTTAGGTTCGGCCGGGCCGAATTTTATATACCCTCCACCTCGGAGTGCATTCCATAGTATTACCTGCAGCTTAGAGGCTGGTAAATTCACATAGAAGTGCACTACCATATTAGGAAAGTTGTGATGCTAATATAAAATTTCAAGTGGAATCAATTCAGCCCTAGCAAAAAGTGCTTTATTATTAGGTAGAATTAATTTCCCTCATTTTCTCCATTTGCAATTTCTTGATTCCAGCAACAGCCAATATATCTGTACCATTTGAAAAGTTGTAATATTGAAAATCCAATATGTTACAGAGTGAAATATACCTAATTTAATTTTAATTTTTGATTGTTACCAGTTTCACTCCTTTTTCCATTTTGACCTTTAAAGTATGAATTTAGGAAATTTCGTACCTCTTTTTTCCGCGTCTACGTGGACAGACGAGTGAAAATACTGAATATCAATTTAAAAAACAAGTAAAAACGGCGTTAAGTTCGTCCGGGACGAACTTTATAATACCCTCCACCATGGATTGCATTCCACAGAGGCTGTCGATTTTCGTGTGTACAGGAAACTGTAAATTTTTTAATATAACCGAACTAAAACAAATAAAAGTATTGAAAAAATAATTTTACAAATAAATATAATATTTGTATTATTTCAAGGCTACAAATACGTTTACGTATCGAAATAATACTTAAGTCAATTCAAAAAATACATATTCTTATATTTATGTTTTCAAAAAGCTTAAATACCATAAATATTGGTAGATTGTGGGTACTAAAGGGTGATTTTTTTAAAGCTATAGGAAAGTTTAAAAGAAAAAAACATAAAATTCAGAAAAATGCATGAAATCTTTATTTGAATCGATAGTACGGTCCATATAATTTAATGTTTGAAGATTATTTCATGCAAATGTTGACCTTGACTGTGCCTCAAATGGTCCATCCGCTTAGTCCAAATTTGGCATTTCCACGTTTTTGAGTAACAGAGGCCCAATTGCTGCGAACGGCGACGAATCGAATTGATGGTCACCATTAACACTGGCCGATACAGCTGTGATATTTTCTTCAGTTCGCAAGCGTGTTGGTGGTTTAATGTCCAACAATGTAAATTTGGTGCGAAATTTAGTCACAATAGCCCGAATAGCCGCTTCAGCGGGTCGATTAAACTGACCATAAAATGGAAGAGCGCGATGAACTTTCTTAACAGAGCACGCATTTTGATAATAAAATTCAATAATTTGCAAGCTTTGTTCGTTTGTAAGACTATTCAGGGTTAAATTATAGACCAAACTGAAGATGTTAGACAGTGAAACAAAACACGAAACGTGCGTCAGCTGTTTAAACCAGTGTTGCCAAAAAGGTAATAGCTAAAAAATCACCCTTTATTTGGCATTTGAATGACTTCATTCAAAAGCACTACCAAAAAATAGTTTAACACTTATTCCCAGCGAATTCAAATGCGAATAAGTAAAATCTTGGGGTATTTGCCCTAAGGAGTTATGGACATTGAAATCCCCAGCAATCACAATTTCACCGTCAGGACAATCCTCTAAAGTTTTAATGATTGAATCGGAGGGGTCGTCGAAGCTATTTATGGATGCCTCCCTTTCAGCGTTTGGACTTCTAGAAACAAATCCGAATGTGCGTTCCAATCCTGAATTTAAGACAAAAGGAGTTAAATTCTGTATTTTGTGTTCTCAAGAGTTGCTGGCTCGTTTCATACGTAGACCATAAAACTTCTGTGGGGAATAAAAAGGGACATAGTGCGATAAACGTGAAAATTCTTAGGATCAGAAGCTTCTCGCACCTGAGTCTCCTTAAGGGTATTACAGAGAAAAAAAGTCGCCCTCAAAATTGGCAAATTGTATTCGAACGAACGCACCACGAAAGTGACATGTAAACCTTTTTGTGTGGTCTGCCCACCTTCTGTTCACCAGGGCCGTAAATTTCGGATTATGTAGAGGTTTCTTGTGTGCTTTTTCATATGTACATATGCGCCTATAATTTTCCATCATTACTTTGATCAGCCTCCACTTTCTTCTTCTGTTGTGTCAAATCCACTATGTGGAAAAAAGATAACATGAGGTCTCAACTTTCTGCTATAAATCTATATTCGGGCAATACCAATAATTAGAGAATATAAATAAAATTATCACTTTACTTACCAAAAAAGTTCAGAAAAGTTAACTTGAAATTCGGTTAACTTCCACGAGCTGTACCTTAAAAAAACCTTGTGGATCAGTTCAGAATCAAATCGTCCAAAAATTCAATAACTTTTGATATAGTAAACATTTTTGTCTTAAGAACCTAAGGATTATTTTGAGCTATTAGCATTGAAAATTGTGTAATCGGGTATGTAATATAAATTGGCACAGAAAAAAACATTTTGTTTCGTATTACAGATTTTCAAATTGTCAGATTTTGAAAATTGAAAATTTTTTCGAATTCGTCGAACGGATTCTCACACATTTTAAGAGATTTTGCACTCAAATTTGTATTATTAGAAATTGTGGTTTATTATGGCGCCAAAACTGTGTTTTGTGTCATATATACTTTGTTTGTAATAATCATTAAAAATACCTTTTTGAAGAATTGTATAATTCTGGACCAACATATTTTTCCCTAGATTCCTCAGGTTTGAAATCTTCTATTTATTTTCTCATAAGAAAACAATTTAAAAAACGCTTCGGCCCGCCACGCTCCCTTCTAAATACCCATTACAATAACAACTTAGTGGATTATTGGTCGCCAAAGATAAAAGAAACCGAACATTTTTTCCTTTAAAATCATTAAAGAATGCAATCACCCTTATTTCGGTTGTCGTCGTTGTTGTTGTGTAACAGCTATATATGTTTGTGTTGTCTATTTTTAATGTTCTTCACAATCATGATCTGCATCGCTTCAGGTTCAGGAAGATGGACTCCTGCTTTGGATGCGTCCATAAGGACATGGTGACCAGCTGAGTAGGTTTTGAATAGGTGTAGCGTGTCTGCATGTTGTCGTCTATCCATGTGCATGTTGTCGTCTATCCAGATAGAACGATATATTTTATCCACTACGTATCACCCCATTCGCAAATAGCTGTGGCATGTGTAGAGGATTTTTATAGACTATCGAATGTGACCCCAAGGATGTTGGGGTAGTTTACTGTCGGTATTGTTGTATCGTCAACTCTTACATGCATTATCCTTCTGACCTCTACCATGTAGTAAAAAGTGTGGCTGACGATATTTTCATATTTCTCGCTGCAAAGAAATTGACAAGTTCAACGAGATAGATGTTCATTCTTTCGCATATATTACCTGTGGTAGGGTCCGACGCTACAACCGTGCAATCATCGGCGTATGTCACGATTGTCAGGTGGTAGTGGAATAACAGAAAGGTAAAGATTAAACAGTGTCGGTGATATCACCCGTTCTTGGAGAATTCCCTGTTTAACGGGGTTTTGACTTCCTATTTACGTGGTTTTGACTTCCTATTTCTGAATTCCAAAAATGCGTCCACACATACCGAATAAAACGGCATGGTTGACCGTATCATATGCCTCCGATAGGTCAAGGGCCACGAGGTCCGTCCTGTCGCACGGTTTATCTCCTGGTTCAGTCCGCGACCAGTATGTGAGGTAATAGCGTGTAAAGAAGTTGTCGTACTGTGCTGCTTTCGGAATCAATATTGATGATCAGCAATCGAAAAATATCCATTAAGGCTCGGAGGAGAAGTGCCTCAAGCGTCTTCGCTACTGGAGACAAGAGTGATCGACCTGTACGATTCTCCTCTTACTCGCATCTTTTCTTGGCTTCAGTATCGGTATCACTCTGCCCATTTTCCAGGCTTCGGGAATAATAAGAGTGGCCATAGACGAGTTGAGGACCGTCGTTAGATCCTCGACTCCGAGTTCATTGCTTCAACATCAACATGGAAGTTCCGTCTGGGCCAAGCGCTTTGGATGACTGCGCTGCGGATGATCTGTGCAACGTCGCCTGTGGTAAATTGTGGTGGTGCCTCCTCGGCTCGAAGACCATGAATACGACGCATGATACTCCTTTTCGCTTTGTCATTCTCGCGGTGTTCTATAAATATCCGGTTAAAATAACTCGCGCATCATTTCGCTTGGTGTGGTTCGAGAGCGACTTAGCCGTTGTCCACAATTTGCTAATTCCTGAACTCAAGTTGTACTGCTTCAGATGCTCCAACCATTTATATTGTTTGTATTCGTTGGCTAACCTGTAAATCTCCAGATTCAGTTGTCTAATTCTAGGATCTCCAGGATTGAACGCGCCATTCCCTTCATTTTAACAATTCCTAAATGGACCGCATGCAAACTTTTCAGTACGCTTTCTCGAAATTTCCTGGTTATCACGACTCTATGTTCAAGCGTTAAGCACCCACCTGAGAGCTTGTAGTTAACTTTTGGTGACTTGTAACCATATTTAATCAAACAGCATTCTTTTCCAGTAATTGAAGTATATTACCCAGCTCAGTGTCTTTTCTAGTCTGTTGTGCTATTTTGTCCGAGATAACAGGCAGTTGATTTATTTGACGTACTATGAAGCTGTCATATTCGTCATACTCACCACTTGAAGAAAAATTTACCCCAGCCTCGTTCACTTAACGAATTTGTGCATCTTGCGGAATAGATCGTGATAAATAATCCGCATTACTATTCTGCTTTGACGTTTTGTACATTACATCAAAATTGAAATTGCTTAGAAAATCCGCATAATTTTCCATGAGGGAAATACAAAGGACTGGTAGTGACTTACCGGGTTGCAGAATCTTGGTTAACGGTTAATGGTCTGTAATTAAGGTCCACCGCCGCGCATACAAATATTTGAAATTTTTTTGTACGGCCCACACAATGGCCAACGCCTCTTTTTCGATTTGTGGATATCGCCGTTCCAACCGGTGGGACAACACCACACCTAGGCCTGTATTGCTTACATCTGTTGCTAACAGCAAGGGAAGTCTGGGGTTATAAGGCATCAGAACCTGTGGTGAAACCAGAATCCTCTTGATGTCATTGTACGCTTTATCCGCATCTTTGGTCCATACCATCAGCTTTGTATTGAGCATTTCACGAAGTGGCCTTTCTCGTGTCGCTAACTCAGGAATAAATACACCGTAGTATGATGATTTGCCCAGAAAAAGCTGCAGTTGTTCCACAAAAATGCATTTATTCTTGCCATATTGCCGGAATGTTTGCTGCCCCGTACACCGCATGTGTGGGTCTTATAAGTCCATGTGTAATCGTATTTAAGGAGAGAACATGCGCAAATTCTTCGTCTATAGTTAAATGGGTGTATGCATCAATTACATCTAAATGGGCAAAAATCGTAGCACCCTGCATTTTGTTAAACAAATCTTCAGCCCTCGGTATCGGATGTTCATTGATTATCATCTGATTATCCGTCGTAGACGCCCATTCAGAGAACTCAACCCTTTCATACACACCTGCAGCGATCTTTTTGTCAATTTCCCTGGCATAGTGCCAGCGGTACTTACCTCGCCCTATCAAAAATTGGCTTCAAGTGTACCTTTGCCGGTGGCCCTATGAGTTTACCTGCTGCCTCTCTGAACACCCCTTCAAAACGACTTATCATCTCTTGTAGTTGTATCTTCTCAGTGATGCTAAGATTGGGTACGTCTATCACGATGTTATTAATTCTATTTAAAGTGGAATGTTCGTACTTCTGCGTAGTAAAGAGATCGGTAAAGTTAATATCGTGCGCAAAATGTGTTATCCATTCACGACCGCAAAGTGTATCAAAATCATCCTCCACGACGTAGAGATTCAGAACGCGTGTCGTCTTTCCTATATAAACTCTAACCACTTCCGATGCAATTAAAATTAATCCTAGAAATAAGATATTCAGATGAGACATCACCATTCATAACCCAAATACCATCACGGTGTTCAGCATAATTCGTCTACTTTTTAAGGAGGGCAAGTTAATCAACTTCAATCTACTAGTATAGGGGGGAAGAACAAAATCACTATTCCAATGTAAGTGTCTCAATGAAACCAACAAAAATTGCTTCTGAACTGACTCAATTCTTTTTTTTTTCTCGAACGGTCCCAACGCCTCTCACACCCGCCCCTTCCGACCGAGAGGGCCACGTCCCCATAACGTAGGGACAGCGTACACACCATAGTCCGAACCATGGCGGCTAAGCAGTAGAGGGTGGACACCGGCTACAGATCAAATATCAACAGCCGGCATAACAAAAATATTAAACAAAATATTAGTATCACATGTAAATATAAGTTATTCCTAAAGTTAGTAACTAAATATATTAAAGTAAAGTAAACATGTCACAACAGACTAAACATCCAAGCAGGAGAAAATCCTCGACTTTATTATATCGACTCCTAATCCGAAATCTATGATGTGACACAATGAATTGAAATCAATACACATTCTGCGAATGGGCTCTGCGGAAGCGTAATTCGTACGCTGAAAGTCAATATGGATGAATTGATAGTATCTAGAAGGTCTAAATGGCACGTTAAACTTAATCCTAGAAATAATATAGTCAGAAGATAAATCACCATTTATAACCTTATAAACCATCACGGTGTTTAACATGACACGCCTGCTTTTTAAGGAAGGCAAGACGATCAACTTCAATCTACTGGTATAAGGGGGAAGAACAAAATCACTATTCCAATGTAAGTGTCTTAATGAAAATATCAAAAATGGTTTCTGAACTGACTCAATTCTATCAATATAGATACCATACTGAGGATCCCATACTACGGAACCATATTCTAGAATACTCCTGAAAAGCGATGCAAATAGCTGCTTCGACACTTAAGGATCAGAGAACTCCTTAGCCCATCGCTTAATGAAACCAGGAATACCATATGCTTTGTTAACCATAGTAATAATATAATTGTTAAAATTCAGTTTGGAATCCATTAGAATACCAAGGTCTACGAAAGATGTTAGTACACAATAGATAAAAGAATATTGTACTTTAACTATAAATACTTTGTTTGATGAAACCTTAGCAAACATATGAAATATTGTTTGTGATAGAAAAATATTGAAAATATTTTTTCAGTACCTATATACTTTTCCATTAATAAATACGTTTTATATACATATAAAACCACTGCGTATATAACTTTTCCAATAGGTTATGGGCCTGTGATTTCGTGGTTTATATCGTGGTCATTAATTCGTATTGAGTAATTCGTGTAGTAATTTGTTCGGTCGGTCATCAAAATGAATACAAATGTGCAATTTCCGAAGCTCTCAAATTCCAACTATCATAATTGGAAATTCAATATGGAGTTGCTGTTGTTGGAAAGAGAACTATGGGATGTAATCACTGATGTAACACCGAGTGCTCCTGATGCAAAATGGATAATTCGAGATGGGAAGGCAAGAGCCAGTATCGGTTTAGCTGTAGAGGAATCTCAAAAGGTCCATATTAAAAAGCTTAAAACAGCAAAGGAATACTGGAATGCATTGAAAAAGCATCATGAAAAATCGAATCTTACGAATAGAGTAAGTCTACTTCGCCAACTCTCTACAAAAAGAATGGATGAACACATTACAGAATTTTTGGATATTGTGGACCGTTTGAATGATTTGGGTGAGAAAATTGAAGAACACAAAAGCGTTGCTTTTTTGCTTGGAAGCCTACCAGAGGATTATAATTCATTGGTTTCATCCTTGGAAATGCGTCCAGATACAGATCTGACAATCGATCTAGTAAAAGAAAAGCTTCTTCAAGAATTTAAACGAAAGTCTGGTACTGAGCGTGTAGCTGATGTAGCGTTCAAAACTCAAAAGAAGTTCAAACCCAAATGTTTTTCGTGTGGAAAGACAGGTCATATAAAGAAAAATTGCCCAAATAAGAAATTAAATGGAAATCATGGAAATCGTGCAAATATTGCAAAGAATGATGAGGGTCAAAATCTTTGTTTCGGTGTAAGTTCAAGAAGAGCGAACAAAGAATGGTTCATTGATTCTGCCGCAACATGTGCTGTGAAGAAACTTTTTTCAAGAATTTGGATAAGCAACGAAATGATGTAATTTATTTGGCTGATGGTACCGAATTGAAATCAAGTGGAGCTGGTGAATGTCAATTTGTATGTCAGAACAAGGAAATCCGTGTCCGTGATGTGTTATATGTTCCGGAGTTAGACGGAAGCTTATTATCCGTAAGAAAATTAACTGGTGACGGATTTCAAGTGAGTTTTGATTCAAATAGTTGCTCAATTTCTTTGGAAGGTGAAGTATATGCAACAGCAAATTTGAGGAATAATCTATATGTACTTAATCAAAGAAACCAAGCAAATAAATTATGTGACGGCAAAGCAGAATGTATTCATACATGGCATCGTCGCTTTGGACACAGAAATATTCAAGCAATAAAGACAAGCGTAAATGAAGGATTTGCTGTGGGTGTAAATATAAAGAAATGTTCATGTTCGTCTGAATGTGAGATATTTTTTAACATTGATAGATGATTTCAGCCGTTATTGTCATGTTTACTTTCTGAAATCAAAAGATATGGCTTTTGATAAAATAAAAGAATATGTTGAATTGACCGAAAATCAATTTGGAAAGCGGATAAAGATGATTAGAACTGATCGTGGAGGAGAATTCCGTAATATGAAGGTGGACATTTACCTTAAATCGAAGGGGATACGTCCCCAACTAACTGCTCCTTACACTCCTGAACAGAACGGGGTCGCAGAAAGGAAAAACCGAAGTTTGATGGAGATGGCCCGATGTATGCTGAATGACTCAGGACTTGATATAAAATTCTGGGCTGAAGCTGTGAATCGAATTATATTCAGAACCGTCTATTGTCTTCTTCCACAAATGTTACTCCATATGAGTTATGGTTTAGCAAAACTCCAGATTTAAGTCATGTTCGAGTGTTTGGATCAACTGGCTATGCCCATATCAATAAACAAAAACGGAGGAAGTTAGATGATGTTGCTGTAAAATGCAATTTGATCGGCTATAGTGAGGAATCGAAGGCGTTTCGATTGCTTAAGATGGATACGAATGCCATAATTGTAAGCAGAGATGTGAAATTTGTTGAGCCGGGAATTTTTCGAAGTGATTCAACATCGAATAATAACATTCCAGTTGAGAGCACAGTTAATGTCTCTTTTGAAAAATCGAATGATCTTGCTGTGACGGCAGAATCAATAGGTGACGAAGAATCAACAATTTCAGATGAATGCTATGAGTTTGAATCAGCTGAAAATTTGCATTCATCAACATTCTCTGATGAGTCGAATGCATCTGAAGACGAATCACGTTCTATCCAAGAAGTTCAAGAAAATATTACATCGAAGCAAACTAGCGAAAGACGAATTTCATCTAGATCCAATAAAAGTGTCCCTCCAAAACGTTATGGTTTTAAAGTTTATTTCCCTGAAAATCCTGTAACTTACAAGGATGCTATATCAAGACCAGATAGTAAGAATTGGTTGATAGCGATGAAGGATGAAATTAAGTCCATGAATGACAACCAAACATGGGAGCTTGTGGATATGCCTAAAGATCAAAAGTTGATTGGTTGTAAATGGATCTTTAAAATCAAGAAAACAGTAGATGGCCAACGTAGGTACAAAGCAAGATTGGTCGCGAAGGGATTTTCCCAGAAATATGGAGAAGATTACGATCATGTGTTTGCACTGGTAGTAAAACAAACAACTTTTAGAAATTTATTGGCAGCTGCAAGTTTCAAGAATATGCAAGTACAACATTTTGATGTAAAGACAGCATTCCTGATACGGACATTTACATACGGCAACCTGAAGGATTTATAGAAGCCGGTAAAGAAAATTTAGTATGTAAATTAAAACGCAGTATCTATGGATTAAAACAGTCGGCTCGCTGTTGGAATCTGCGAATAAATGTTTTGATTAGTTCTGGATTAAGAAGGGTAAAGGCCGAGCCATGTCTTTATTTAAAAGGACAGAACGATTCCATCGTTTACGTGCTAATTTATGTAGACGATATAATAATAGCCAGTAATAATAATGGCTTAATTAATGACGTTAAAAGAACACTTAAGAATAATTTTGAAATAACCGAATTAGGCGATTTGAAATTATATTTAGGAATTGAAGTAAATCGAAATGAAGAAGGCATTTTCCACTTATCTCAAGAAAATTATATTGATAAGATTTTATATGAATTCGGTCTCTCTGATGCTAAATCATCCTCGATACCTATGGATCCTGGATATTTAAAGGATATTCAAGATGACAAATTACTTGAAGACAATCATTTATATAGAAAGGCAATCGGTTCGCTTTTATATCTTGCAAATAATACACGTCCGGACATATCCGTTGCTGTATCTATTCTATCCCGAAAAGTTAGCAAACCAAGTCAAAGGGATTGGTCGGAAGTCAAACGTATCTTCAAATATCTTAAAGGCAGCAAGAATTTAAAATTGTGTGTTGGTTCTAAGTCGTCTTTAGATCTTAAAGGATATGCTGATGCTGACTGGGCCGGAGATACAAATGATCGAAAATCTACGAGTGGTTTTGTTTTCAAACTAGGCGATGCTACTATAAGCTATGCAAGCAGAAAGCAAACAAATGTAACGTTATCATCCACCGAAGCCGAATTAGTCTCTTTAGCTGAAGCATCTCAAGAAACGCTATGGATTTTGCAACTAATGAACGAATTTGGTATTCAAGTATCTAATCCTGTGATGTTCGAGGATAATCAAAGCTGCCTCGAGATACTTCAAGAAGAAAAAATAAATGCAAGAAGCAAACACATTGACGTGAGCTATTACTTTATTCGAGATCTGCTGAACTCTGGAATTATTTGTTATAAATATTGCCCAACAGATAATATGTTAGCTGATATCTTTACTAAACCGTCACAAAAAAATAAGATTTGTAAATTTAGAAATTTAATTGGTTTGTCTGAATAACATTGTTTAATATTTAATGTTTGTATAAAAACTATGTACAATATTTGTTATATTGAGAAGGGATGTTAGTACACAATAGATAAAAGAATATTGTACTTTAACTATAAATACTTTGTTTGATGAAACCTTAGCAAACATATGAAATATTGTTTGTGATAGAAAAATATTGAAAATATTTTTTCAGTACCTTTATACTTTTCCATTAATAAATACGTTTTATATACATATAAAACCACTGCGTATATAACTTTTCCAATAAAAGAATCACCTACCTCTAACTCAGCTTCTCTAATATTATACCTGACAAATCTCGGGTTCGATCTAAAGAAACGCATGTTTGCATTTCCTTAGATTCAGTTCCATGCAATTTATGTCACACCAGCGTCCAAAAATATCCAAGTCATTCTGCAATAGATGAGAAAATTCTGGCCAATCATAAGAAAAAAATATTTTTACATCATCTGCATACATTAGAAGTTTAGAGTCAATAATAGACTCTGGAAGGTTATTTATAAATAATAAGAAAAAAACAGGCCCTAGATGACTACCCTGAGGGACTCTCGATGGGATCAGAATTGGTCTAGAATAAGAATTACCAAATTATACAATCTGAGAGCGATTTGAAAGATACGAAGATATCCACTTCAAGAAGTTAGAGCTAAAACCTATACGGTCTAATTTATATAACAATAGTTCGTGATTCACTTTATCAAATGCTTTACTAAAATCTGTATAGATGACATCAGTCTGATTACCTTGAACAAATTCATCAATAACGTGAGAAGTAAACTGAATCAAATTTGTCACAGTAGAAAAGCCCTTACGAAATCCATGTTGATATGGACTCAATATAGAAGAAACTATGAGATACAACCTCAGTAACCAATTTCTCAAATAGCTTCGGAATAGCACTCAACTTAGCGATCCCTCTATAGTTTGAAACATCAATTAGACTGCCAGACTTATGGAGGGGATCAATGAATGAACTCCTCCAAGCCAAAGAGAAATATCCAAAACTCAATGAAGTATTAAATAATAATGTTAGCGGAATAGCCAAACCACTAGCACAGAATTTCAAAATTATACTTGGCACCCCATCTGGGCCAACACTATTTGTGGATTTGAGATTATTCAAACTCGACAAAACTAAGGATAAATCAATAACAGGAATTTCTAATTGACTCAATGCAGAAATATTATAAGGGTAGGCGTCACTCGACCCATAAGATCGCTCTGAGTATGTCGTCGCAAAAAATTTTGCAAAACAATCAGCAATCGCCTGATCATCACCAAACTCTAAGCCATCCATTCTAATCCTTGTCGGCTTAGTTGAGGATCTACGTTTCAAATTCACAAAGTCATAAAAAGATCTTCTTTAGTTCATTCTTTAGTTTTTCCAAGTAGATCCTATAACATCTCTGAGACTCAATGCTATATTTCGACCTAGCAACGGAATATTTGACATAATCTGAATTCAAACCGGTCCTCTTAAATTTCTTAAAAAGTCTATTTCTCGAATTCTTCATGCTAGACAACTCACGTGAAAGCCAAGGCAGTCTTCTAGAGTGCCCAACACGAGTTTTCGGTACTGATTGTGACAAAAAGTCATTCAAAATGTGATAAAATCTATCTACGACAATATCAAGACCAGTATAGTGACGACAGCTACAAACAGAATTCCAGTCAACATCCTGAATAAGTGAATTAAGCTTTTCGAAATTAGTTCTCTTGAAACAGAAAGAGGTTCGATTACCTTGCGAACTAGAGGGAGAAGATTCACCAGAGTACAACATCGATATATTCAATGTAGGATGATAGTTGTCCTCCGGGAGTGATATGGGAGGAACTCTACTGATTTCGAAGTAATGGGGATCATCGACAAATACTAAGTCTAGTTGCCTAGCATTTGCATTTCCCACATAATTTATCTGCGACAAGTTAAGATCAGAGTCTGATTCGAGCAGTCATGAGAGACGGTCGATTTGCTATCATCTATTTTCGTTCCACAATTGCTGTGAAATATATAAGTTTACTATTTGTTCCTAATTTGATTTATCAATTTTACAAGTGGCTAGCTTATAAAAGTTGTGTAAAACCAACTAAAGAATCAAATAATTTGATTCAAAAAAATGAACGAGCTTAATGCTCAAAACACTAATTTATTAAAAACCATAAATAACTCTGTCGAGAATGAAAGAAAGCGTAAAGGTCTCAATATGGATAATAACTCTCAGAGCAAACACCTAAAGAGTAATTACTACGCCGTACTCGACGATGATGACTTCGAATGCGATGAAGCATTGCTGTCAAAATATAAAAACACGTGCATACACACTCGGATTTACAAAACAAAACAAACGACAAAACAACCAACTCGTACGATAGCTCTCCTCTCGAGCTACCCACAACAAGCAACGGCTCTTCTCAGAGAGATAATAACCAAAACATGACAAACAATAATCAAAACAAACGTGAAAAAGTCCCACCAATAAATATTTATAATGTAAATACAAATGAACTTATATCATTTATTAAAAATGGTCTGAAAATTGACGACTTCAAGATAAAAGACATAAATCACAAAAACACGCGTTAAAAACTATTTACAAAAGACTAACACCAACTTTTATACATTCACCCCCAAATGTATAAAAAATAAGACAATGTTATTAAAAGGCCTTAGCGCAGACACTAATGTGGACACTATACTTGAGGAACTCCGCAAACACGAAAACGATAATATAAAATTTATAAAAGTGAGTCCATTTTATACAAACAAGTCAAGGAAAGAAGGTTATATTCTTTCAACCTTTATTGTGCAACTATCACCGGAGAGTGACGCACGTCTACTAAAGAATATCAGAGGTATTTTATATCGCTGCGTAAAATGGGAACCCCTTAAAAAACCAGAAATTCAACAGTGCAGAAAATGCCAGGGATTTTTCCACAGTGCATCTAACTGCTACCTACAACCCAGATGCGTTAAGTGCAACGAAGCACACCAGATCGGTCAATGTACCATATCTAACGTTGATTCAAACGAACGTAGTAAACTTTACTGTGTCTTATGCAACAAGTATGGGCACCCGGCTTCTTATAAAGGTTGCGAAAAATATAAAGAGTTACAAAGAAAAATAAAATCAAGAAGAGTGATTTTAAAACAAAATCCACGTATAAACCCAAGCAATGTTAACCCTAATATAAGTTATGCTAATGCTTTAAGTCAAAATTCACAAATCTTTGCAGGAAACGATGTTCAAAGTAATGTTAATATATTAAATCCTTTATTTGCGGAACTTAAAAATACATTAAATAATTTAACAAACCAATTAATTAATCTACAAAAACAACTACAGTTACAATCTACAAGAATAGATACACTTTTCTCAATCATTGATGTTTAATGGATACTACTAGTAGTTCAACAAATTTTATTTCCAAAAAATTAAATATTATTCATATAAATGTAAACTCATTAATTAGACTTAATAGACGTTACGATCTAATAAATTTTTTAAATACCAATAACCCAGACATTGTTCTACTTAACGAAACCAAGCTCAACAATAAACATAAATTATTTTTTGAGAAATATCACATAGTTAGGAAGGATCGAAAGAATTCCCAACGTGGAGGCGGAACAGCTATCTTAATTAAAAAGGAAATTAAATATAAAACCGTCTCTAATACTACTATAGATGCATTTAGATATTTGGAAACTTGCATAATACGAATTACAACAAATTCAGATAACGTGATCTATATAATATCAGCATATTACCCATCAGGGAACAATGATGAATGTTTCAAAGCCGAAATCCATAAACTATTTGAATCCTTAAATTTATATTCTCAGAATATCTTCTACATTTTGGCAGGAGACCTAAATTCAAAACACAAAGATTGGGGTAACCCAACAGAAAATAATAAAGGCACGATACTAAAAAATTGGCTAAGGGACAACGATATTAGATTCAAAAGCAAACTATATGCTTCTGTGACGCCTTCTTTCCCACGTAGTGGCTCCTACCTAGACATATGTATCGCTGATTACCGCATACATATCAGAAAAGAAAACTCCTTAACAAATTGCCTCAGAACATTGTCATATGATAGTGATCACAATGCTATACAAATAGTAGCATCTAAAAACATAAACGAAGACCCTTTTCATATAGTAAGACAACAAGAACAACTGAATTTGAACTTTAAGAGAACAAATTGGAAAAAATTTCAAAATAAGATATTAAATTTCCTTGACATGTTTAATTGTATACCAGACAATAGGAACCTATCAAACAACGAAATCGATGCCCATTTGGAAAAATTAAATAATATAATAATTAATGCTATAGAGCAAACAGTTCCAAAACTTCAGAATAAAGACCAGCTAGCAATATTCACATCTCCTATTATTAAAAATTTACGACACAATAGATTGCAGAATTTACTTTCATACAGCGAACTTATGGCACAGAAATGTAAACTAAGGCTAATTAAACATATGATTCACGAAAATTTTGTATTTTCAATCAATAAATATCATAAAGAGAAACTTGCTCATTTAAATCCTAAGGACCCTTCACAAATATTCACAGAAGCACGAAAGCGTTATAGAAATTATGAGCTTCCGATCCTTGAGAAATTACAAATCGATCGAAATGATGCCTACCTCCTCCAAAAAGTAAATATTGATCCTCAAACACTAGATATCGAAGAGAGGACTAGAAAATTTATTGTAAAAGACAATATACAAATACTGGACACAGTGGGTGCTTATTTGGAAACCATTTATGCTGCGAAAGACGTCAATTTAAATAATGGGGTACATAGAGAAGTAGTAGATTGTTACACTAGATTTTTAGAAACGAAATCAACGTTCGATAACAGTTCAATACAAATTATAAACTTCACAGATAACATAAGGGCCAGCAGAATTATCCATGAGGACTTCGTAAGTCAAGAAGAAGTTATTTACATTTTTAAAAACCTAAAGGCAAAAATGTCTTCTGGCATAGACAAAATTCCAAACATAGTACTCAGGAACGCCCCCTTAAAGTTAATTACCGAATATTGCACGTTATTCAATAACATGATCAATAATTCACACTTTCCATGCTCTTGGAAACTGGGTAAAATTGTTATTCTACCCAAAAAAGAGAAAGACCCAAGCGACCCAAAAAACCATCGAGCAATAACACTCCTTTCCAATGTAAGCAAAATATTCGAAATCTGTATTAACTCAAGAATAACAAAATTATTAGATAGACAAATGTTAGTTAATATAAATCAATTTGGTTTTAAATATAACCATTCCACAATCCATGCCGCTAATTTATTAGTCACCAATATCAACTGGAATTGGCACAAAAAATTATACACCGGTGCATGTCTGATTGATTTTCAGAAAGCTTTTGATAATATCTGGATCCCTGGCCTAATTTGTAAACTCCAAAAATATAATTTTCCATTAAAATTCACAATTCTACTTCACAATATGATAACTGAAAGATATTTCGTGGTAGGCAATAGGGGCGAAGTAAGCACAAGGAAGTTTCGCATAGTCAATGGTCTGCAGCAAGGTACAGTGATTGCTCCGATTTTATTCAATCTTTACATTCATGAACTTTTAAGCATAGTTCAAGATTCGATCGGCTTTGCCGATGATATAATAATATTTCATGCCGACGACAACGTAAAAAGAATTAATGAGAAACTGCAAAATAAGTTTAACAACGTAGTAAAATATTCAATTGACTGGAATATGCAAATTAACCACGATAAATGTGAAACAATCCTTTTCCGGCCACCTGTGGGAAAATGTAATTATAACATTAGAACATATTGGAGAACATTTTGTATAAAATGTCCACTTAACAATGTAAATATAAGAAACAAAGATGTAGTGAAATACTTAGGTATACACATAGATAAATTCCTCTATTTTAATGACCATATTAAATCACAAATCCCAAAAGCAAGGAGAGCCTTCTTCAATTATAAAGCTTTATTCTTTTCAAAATACATAATACCAGAAGTTAAAATATTATTATATAAATCATTAATAAGACCAATTTTAACATACGGTTGTCCCATATGGTTTAACATATCGCCATCTTATATGGAACGGATAAGGAAATTTGAAAGAACTTGCCTCCGAGCTTGTACTTCTCTTTATAGATCTCCGAACAGTAATTATACTAAATATATTTCTAACCGCATATTGTATAACTCCTCAAACATAACAAGAATTGATAATTTTATTATAAAATTAATCAGAAATCACATTATTAAAACAACGCAATGTCATTCAAATAATCTTATTATGGCTCCTTACTACGTTGATGAAAATTATATCAAGGAAACACTATTATCGGGTTATGTTCCTCCTGAGGCCTTCCTCTACCTCGACAAGAACGGTTATATACAAAATAATAATGGGGTCCCCATTTTTTATCATTTACATAGAAGAGCTAATATAAAAGCTGTCAGTACTGACCTTATATCCAACAATGATCTGAGATTCGATACTAACGTTTCAAATATAGATCTCGAAGAGAGGAGAAAACTAAATAAAAATATATTTTGGTGGATTACTAATTAATCCGATGATTTTTTTTCTTTTTTTACCAAGTCTGACATCACTTTTAATCCCTTTAAATATGAAAGTAATGGTTTTGTAACTTTTTCATTACATATATTATAACATAAGTGTATGAATTTACATATACTAGAAATAAGTATCTACAATGTAAAAAAACTTTAGTATAAATGTATTATATGTATATATTAAGCGTACCTGAGTTCCCGTTCTTAGGGCTATGGTTTGTAACTCTACTTTAGAAAATCTTTTTGTTTATTTATAGAACCTCCTATGTATATATTTGAATTCCACAAAATAAACAATAAAAAAAAAAAAAACAAGTTAAGATCAGAAAAAAGTCTAACTATTTGCGAGGGCCAATCATCCCTATCAAAAGTTGACGTCAACGGTGTTAAAGCCTCAGCATCTGGCAAGGTAAGCCAAGATACAGAGGGTAAATTAAAATCTCCTAAAATCATAGTATGGTCTAAATCACTCGCCCTGGAGACAACCATACCAATTGCATTCAAATGACTCTCGTAAACACATAACTCGGATGATGGTGGAATGTAAGAGCATGTAACAAACAACTTACTACGTCCCATGTTAATAAGGACTGCAATAAATTCAATGTCATCAAACCCTTGCTGAATAAAGCGTTCAGATGAGAATGCATTAGCAACCGCGATAAGATCACCGCCACCTATTCTCCCTACTCGATCCTTCCGGAAGACAACATATTTCCCACATAAAACCTCGGAGTCCAAAATTGAATCTTTCAACCAGGTCTCAGAAAAAGCTAGAGCCGAGAAGTCAAAATCGAAACTATCTACAAATAGACGATTTAACTTGGTATTTAGGCCTCTAACATTCTGATACCCAACACTAAAAGAGCTGCTTAGTTTTTTGGAATAGTGGCTGACATTGATGGAAGACGCGCCAGATTGTCAACCCTATCCACAAACTCTTTAACAAAAGCCCTAGATGGCCAGAATGAGGGGACAATTAGCTTGTCGAAAATTTCCCTCGGCACAACAATTTTAAACGATACCCGACTTTGGCCAAAGGATGACTTCAATTTAAACGTCTTCATACGGAAGTCACCCTGAATTTTTGATTTAATGAAACAATTTAAATCTTCCACGGTCGTATCCGGAGCGAAACGGGAAACGAAAACCATTTTCATTTCCGGAGCCCTGGACAATCCACCGGAATATCCTCCAGAAGATATCCATTTCAAAAAATTACAGCTAAAACCAATTCTATCTAATTTATATAACAAAAGCTCGTGATTGACTTTATCAAACGCCTTGCTAAAATCCTTGTAAATGACGTCAGTTTGATTACCCAGAACAAACCCATCAATAACGTGTGAGGTAAACTGAGTCAAATTCGTCGTGGTCGATAAGCCTTTAAGAAACCCATGTTGGCTGGGACTCAAAATAGAAGAAACGCTGTGAGAAACAACATTAGTCACCAGTTTCTCAAAAAGCTTAGGGATAGCACTTAATTTGGCTATCCCTCTATAATTCGAAACGTCAATTAGACTGCCAAATTTATGTAGGGGATCAATGAACGACTGCCTCCAAGCCGAAGGGAAATATCCAAATCTCAACGAAGTATTAAACAATAACGTCAGAGGAATAGCCAAACCACTAGCATAGAATTTTAAAATTATACTTGGCACCCCATCGGGGCCGACACTATTTGTTGATTCTAGATCATTCAAACTTGACAAGACCAAGGGCAAGTCAAAAATTGGTATTTCTAATTGATTCAAAGCAGGATAAGATCTATTTGAATATGTGGTCGCAAAACAATCAGCAATAGCCTGGTCCTCACAATATTCCAAGCCATCCATTCTAATCCTAGTTGGTTTAGATGTGGATTTATGTACGTTTCAAATTACCAAAATCGTAAAAAGCTCTAGGGTTATTTCGAAAATCATTCTTCACCTTTTCCAAGTATAGTCTATAACATTTCTGAGATTCGACGTTATATCTCGACCTAGCAATAGAGTATCTCACATAATCGGAATTCAATCCAGATTTCTTAAACTTCTTAAAAAGACTACTTCTCGAATTTTTCATTCTGGACAATTCATGAGAAGACCAAGGTAGTCTTTCAGATTGCCCAACTCGAATTTTCGGTACAGATTGTGTCAGGAAGTCCCTAAGAATTTGATAAAATTTATCCACAACATCGTCAATATCCCTGTAGTGGCTACAACTACAGACAGAATTCCAATCAACTTCACGGAGAAGAGAGTTAAGCAGTTTAAAATTTGTCCTTCTGTAACAGAAAATGGTGAGATCATCATGAGAGGTAGAAGAATGAGATTCATTGGAGTACAACATCGATAAACCTAAGGTAGGATAGTAATTGTCCTCTGGGAGAGATATGGGGAGAACCCTATTGATCTCAAAGTAATGAGGATCATTAACATATACTAGGTCAAGTTGTCTTTCACTTATATTCTTCACGTAATTAATCTGGAAGAAATTAAGGTCAGCAAAAAGCCTGACTATATTCAATCCGGCAAGGCAAGCCAAGATACGGAAGGTAAATTAAAATCCCTTAAGATTAATGTACGGTCTAAGTCACCTGACATTGAAACAATCCTACAAATCGCGGCCAAGTGACTTTAGTAGACATCTAATTCAGACGATGGAGGAATATAAGAGCAAGTAATGAACAATTTATTGCGCCCTAAATTAATAAGAACTACAATAAATTCAATGTCATCAAGCCCGTGGAGGATAATACGTTCCGATGGGAAAGAATTAGTAACAGCAATAAGTACATCGCCACCAATCCTTCCTAAACGATCATTTCTAAAGATAAAAAATCTCAGAATCTAAAACTGACTCTTTTAACCAAGAGCAGAGAAATCAAAATCAAAGCTATCAACAAATAATTGATTCAATTTCCTATTCAAACCCCTTACATTCTGATACCCTCAAAGGCAGACGATCCAAATTGTCCACCCTATCCACAAATTCCTTAAAAATGCCCTAGGTGGCCACAAGTCAGGGATCATCAATCTGTCAAAGATTTCCCTCGTCGTAATAATCTTAAAAGAAGCCCGACTTTGAGAAAATTACGACTTCAATTTAAAAGACCTAAGGTAAAAATCACCCTCAATCTTGGATCTAATGAAGCCATTCAAGTCATCAACTGTGGTATCTGGTGCGAACCTCGAGACGAAGACCATTTTCATCTCCGGGGCCATGGCCAATCCACCAGAAGTACCACTAGATTGCTGTGAACGCACGTCAGCAACAGGCATAGACTGAAGTAAATTCCCGCCTACCACACTGGTTTGTGGACACATACCTGTTGCAGCCGTAGGACGAGTGGGATTGTCGCCTTCCACGCTGGTCTGTGGAGGATCTGTGACAGTTCTATCACAAAGCAGTGGCCCAGCAACTGTAGCATAGTTCGGATTTATATCATTCGACGATCCCAACCCATCAACAGTTTGAGCCGCAGGTTCAGCAATATTCAAATGCTCAGTCGTCGGCGTCACTGATTTTGATGATTTCTTCACCGTTCTTTTACGTTTCTGTCCCGAAACAACCGGTGATTTCGCAAACTTATCTAATTCAGGATATTTGTCAAAAATATCACCGAATTTAGAAAATCGTGTATAAATCGACCAAAGATCCCTAGACAGCTCGGTAACCTCAGTCATGGAGCCCTTAAAAAAGTTATAAAAGTTTACACTCTTATGGCACACATATTTCTTTTACTGATAATGTTACAAGGAGCTCTAGTGTCCAGTTTCATTTCCGCTTACCTTCTATCAACACATCAACCAGTTTTCGGTCTACAACCCGTTCAACGGTTCAACTTCGCTGGTGTTGCAAAAAATGTAAAATCTTCGATGTTGAATTTTATTCCTTCTTTAAAAATACTCGTAAGGAATTTGACCAGATCAACAATGACCTTATATCCCTCACGGAAAATTTTTGCAAATGTAGGGAGGTCTTTGAAAATGTCACTTGCGTAGAAAAGTTTCTCCAATCTCCGCCTGATTCCCTTCCCAAAAGAAAGAAAACTTCTGACGTCACATTTAAAAACAAACCGTCTGCAAATAATGTTCTGCATTCTAACACATTACCTACATCAACAATTAATTAATGTTCAACCAACTTCTCCAGATATTACTGTAAGTGGAGTTCAAAGTGATGATGTCATTAGTCCGTTCCAAACTAATAAAACCATGCCATTAAATAGTCCTTCTTTGGGCATTACTCCTTCTGGTTCCAGTAAGTTCTATTCTCCAATAAATACTCCTAACAAATCTATCCCTCCAAAACAACTATAAGTGGTACCATAAAAAAAAATATTTTTGCTGCTGACACTTCAATAGAAGATGTAGCATCATACGTTAAATCTAAGTTGGATGTAGATGTTGAAATTATCGTTTTTAAATTTAAATATACCGAGAAACGAAGTAAAGCTTCGTTTAAAATCATTGTTCCTGAAGACGTATTTGACTCTGTTGTTAATCCTGATTTTTGCCGCCGAAAGCTATTATTCATGAATATGTTTATAGAGATAACATTCGATCAGATATTGTTCACTTACCATTGCAATCAAACGTTGTGTCAAAAAACTAATTTCTTTACTTTCTGATAATCATATTCATGTAGTTTATCAAATGTTAGAGGATTAAATTCTAAATTATCTAAACTTTATACTGATAGTTATAATTTCAATTACCACTTAATTGTCTTTACTCAAACCTGTCCCTATCCCTTCAGGATAAAATTTATAATTCAGAAATCTTATGTGAAAAATATCAGATATTCAGGTGTGATCGTTCTGATAAAATTAAAAAAAAAACAGGCGGTGGGGTTCTAATCGCAGTCTCCATCGGGTTTCCTTCTGAACAAATTATATTGCCTTCCGTCGTTGATATTGAATTTGTTGCAATTAAAGTAAGGTTTAAGAATATAAATTTATTCATTTCATGTTCCTACATTCCTCCCGGCTCTGATGTTGCACTTTAATCTAAACAACACAATACAGTATGCTTTTCAAAGTTCTAAATCGTGTGATATACTTGTTGTTCTTGGAGATTTGAATCTACCTTTAATCACGTGGAATCAGTCAGTTAATTCAAATATTCTTGTTCCATTTCTAGCAAATAATTGCGTTAACGATTCCGTCGGATCTTTGTTAAGTTATGGTCTCTTTCAGGTGAATAATGTATATAATGTATATGGCAGACTTTTGGATTTAATTTTTGTTAATCAGCCGTTGAAGGTTTCGCTGAACTCTTCTATTCCGGTTACATATCCCGATGATCGCTTTCATCCTACCATAAATTTAAAAATCTTGCTTCCTTCTATTTCATCTTCTCATACTTCAAAAAATGTTAGATATGAAAAAGTTTACTGAAATTCTAGAACAGATTATTCAAAACTTAATTTACTTTTATCATCTATTATGGAATGATATATATTGGAATGATATTTTGTCGTCCAAAGTTTTAGATGATGTGATAAATAATTTCTACAGTGATTGCATCTTAAAATCAGTTCCTAAAATTTTTAAACATGATACTATTGGCCCACCTTGGAACAATATTCATTTAGCTAAATCAAAGACTAAGAAAAATAAATTATTTAAAAAATGCTGATTTTTCTAAATATTCGATTGCAAGATCTGAATACAACATTGCGAACAGAAGTGCATACAAGAATTACATAATCACAATGAAAAATCAATTGAGAAATAACCATAAAATCTTCTCTAAGTTTGTAAATTCCAAACGCCGATCACGTAGTTGCCCTAACTCTTTAAAATTTGGTTCCATTTTAGCAGATTATGATTTATCAATTAGCAACTTATTTACAGACTTGTTCTCATCGACCTACTCAATGATCGGTCTATTCCTTATCCTTATAATATTGTTGAAGCTTCACCTATTAATGTTTCAATTATAAGCAGATTTACGGTTTTAGAAAATTTGAAGGCATTAAATATCACATTTAATCCTGGTACAGACGGGATCACCAATAACATACTTAAATACTGTGCTGATACTTTATCATACCCTCTTTCAATAATCTTTAATAAATCAATATGTTTTGGATATTTACCATCTTTATAGAAGGAATCATATATAATCCCCTTTTTTAAATCTGGTAGCAAGATTGAAGTATCAAATTACAAAGGCATTTTCACTGCACCAACACTCAGGGGATGTTCCCTATAAATGCAGTGCATTGCGTTGGTAGAAGGAAGATAAGGTATTGGAAGGAGGAAAGAGGGAGTAGTGTCTGTTGACATCTGTTTTGAATCTCTGAATGTCGTAATTGGAGGGAAAGATATTTGCCGGAAGTCGATTCCACATACGGATAGTACGGGCGAAGAACGAATTTATTCTGTAATGTGTAGTGCGGCCGGTTGTCCAATCGACAACAAATGGGTGAGCGTTCCTGGAGAGTCGCGTATCTCTGCCGAACGTTCTCACGGGCGGTATAAGATCACGAATTTCCGAAGAACAAACACCATGAAAGAATCTATAGAACAATGACACACAACCAACATTACGACGGTGTTCAAGGGAGACAATAGAATTGGATATCCTACCATCACCTATCAACACCATCGCCCTCCTCTGGACACGGTCAAGTAGCTCCAATGATGAAGCTGGAGCACCTGACCATATATGGGAGTTGTATTCCATCTTTGGTCTGATGTAGGTAGTGTAGATATTGAGAAGATCAGAGGGTGTGAAATATTTCTTACATCTTTTTAAAAAGCCTAAACATTTTAAGGCATCTTTCGACACATCAAATACATGTTTTGTCCAACGAACATCACATTGTATTTTTATGCCAAGAACAACGAGAGCATCTGATTGCTCAATATCTACACCGTTCATTAAAATCGACGACACCGTTGGATCAGTGAATCGCTTGTGAGACAACAAGGAGCACTGGGTCTTACGTGCATTAAAATCTACTCTATTCTCTCGACCCCATTCAGAAATGGCCATCAAATCCTGGCTAAGTGACTCATCCATCAATCGCCTTTTGTCCTCAATTTCTTGACGACTTGGTCTATGATCGAATGAGTATGAATGACAGAGGTTGCTGTCATCCGCGAATGAGTATATTGGATTCACAGTCCGATCCAAGAGGTCGTCGCTGAAAATAAGAAAAAGGGAGGGAGAAAGCTCGATATAAATCGAGAGAAGTCACTACCAACACCAAAAGCGATAAGCTTTGATATGAGTGCGCCTCGCCAAACTCTATCAAAGGCCTTGGAGATATCTAGAGCAACGACCTTACTCTCACCAAGCTTGTGAATAGATCGATTTCACTTTTCGGACAGCAGTGTCATCAGGTCTCCCGTAGATCGATTCCTACGGAAGCCATACTGTCGATCATTAAGTAAGTCATTAGTTTCTAAATACCTCACAAGATGGTGGTTAACCATACTCCATAACCTTCGAAAGCGCTGAGCAAATCGCGATCGGTCGATAGTTAGCAGGATTATTAGCCTCACCTTTTTTAGGGATGAGCTGGATGTTAGCAATCTTCCAACGCGATGGGAAACCCCCTGCACGGTATGCAAGGTTGAAAAGATTACGAAGGGGACGACGGGCAAGCGTCGAAGAGCACTTACATAGGACAAGTGCTGCTCCACGTGTTCGAAAAAATATCTGAGGCATGGAACTAGATACATTTTCGATCACGGGGAGTGGTTGATTGCTTTCCGGCAAGGATGAATTCCTTGCAAACATTTCAGCCAATAGGTTAGCTTTGTCAACCGGGATAGTGAATATCTGGTCATCTTTAACAAGAGTTGGGATAGATGAGGAGTTATCCTTTACTCTTCTCACAAATGACCAAAAGCTCTTACTTCCCCTGGGAGAAGCAAGAACTTTAGCACGAAGACGTTGTTCGTACAGAAACTTTTCACGTCTAAGTACCCTGGCACACATGGTTCTTGTCTGCTTGCGTAGCAGATCAGTTGTGGCATTTTTATTTAAACGCCATTTCCTGAATGCTTCCTCTTTGGATCTGACAGCAGCCTTGCATGTCTGGTTAAACCAACTTTTATTACATGGTTTATCCGAAATAACTTTAATTGGAATAAATCACTTCATTCCAATCAAGATAATATTTTCAATCATTTCAGCCGCAGCATCTATATCGCCATTTAGAAAACAAAGTTTCCAATTGAAATGCTGGAAAAAGTTGTTGAGCTCGGCCCAACGTGCCTTTTCGTATATATATATTGTCCGCCTTGGGGCTGGGGTCGAAGCGACACAAAGAGCGGAATACGAAAAGGATGCTGAAACAATACAGTGATCCGAATTACCAAGAGGTGCTAGAACGTTAACTTCATACTTTTCAGGGTGTGATGTTAAGAAAAGATCAAGAATATTAGAGTGTTGCCCTTGGACACACGGAATGTGTGTCGGTTCATTCACTAGTTGCGTCAAATCATTATGCGCGGCAAAAAGCTCGGCGTATTGACCCTCCGGTGTTGAGTGACTCGAATGGGCAAGCCAAGAGGAATTATGGACATTGAAATCGCCAGCAACCACAATTTCACTGTCAGGACAATCCTCTAAGATTTTTGTAATTGAATCGGAAAGGGCGTCAAAGCCATTTAGGGATACCTCCCTTTCCGCGTTTGGACTTCTATACACGAATCCGAAATGTAGTACGTGTGTTCCAATCTTGAATTTAACCCAAAGGGAGTTAAATTCTGGATTTTCAGAGTTTAAGTTATGCCGGCTCTGAAACACTATATCATTACGTACGTATACCAAAAGACCTCTGTGGGGGATAAAGAGGGATAGGGTGTGATACCCAGGAATGTGAAAATCCTGTGGATCAGAATCCTCACACACCTGGGTCTCACAAAGAGCAAAAACATCAGGCCGATGGAATTGTACATGAGCGTACACGGCAAAAAAATTCACTCTCAGCCCTCGTACATTGGCAAATTGTACTTTAAACTTACACACCATTAGAACAGACAAACAAGAAAAAACAAAACAGAGTCAGTATGCAGCTACAGTTGCCAAACTCCTCTCCCTGCCGTTGCTGTATTCCCCCAATGCTCAGTGTTATACCTTGAGCATTGGGCGAACAACGACAGAAAGAAAAGAGTGTCAACTGCACTGCACGAATGGGAAGGGGGGAAGGGAAGGGGACAACGCACACACTACGGAGCGGACATAATATGTGTGGTCAGTGATGTGCGGCTGTTGTGGATGCTGCTGCGATGTTATTGTTGTTAGGTAGTTGGATTTGGTATTTGGTTGTTTTGTTGTTTTTGGTCGGCGCGGCGCGGTTATTGTTGTTGGTTGTTTTTGATTTTTGTATTTTGTTTGAGTTTTTCCTTTTTTATTGTAACATAAAACTGAACGGCACACAACACGGACGACAGAGAAACACAAGTGCATCGGACGACGGACTGACAAACACTCGACACTTTTGCAAGGCTTTGATAAAGTTAATCACAACCTTCTGCTAATGAAAATAGATATGATGGGCTTTAGTAAAACATCATTATCGTGGTTAAAATGGTATTTAGATGGTCGAATTCAAAGAGTAAAATTTGGAAAAGCTCTTTCACGAAATATAGTTGTATCATCTGGTGTACCACAAGGAAGTCATCTTGGTCCGATTCTATTTACAATATTTATTAATGATCTTCCCTCTGTAGTTCGTCATTCTAATATTCTATTGTATGCTGATGCTGTAAAAATATTTCGATCCTTTAAAGATCCCACTGAACAACGTTTTATACAGTCCGATCTCGATAGTTTTCATGAATGGTGTAAAATTAATTTAATGGAACTAAATATGTTGAAATGCAAACATATGTCATTTTCTAGAGCTAGAAATTTAGAAACTAATTATTTTTTTGGTGATCATAAACTCGAGTCAGTAGTTTCCTTTTTGGATCTTGGAATTCTATTGGATCAACGTTTGAACTTCAGGTCTCACATTTCTATGATAGTGAACAAAGCTTATGGTGCTCTTGGTTTTTCCGATCCTTCTGTCACTAAAGAATATATATTTATCTCTTTGGTTAGTGCATTCTTGAATATGGTTCAGTAATATGGGACCCATCCTATACTATTCACAGTAATCTTATGGAATCTGTCCAGAAACAATTCCTTTTATTTTGTCTACGTGGGCAAGGGTGCCGTACACTGCCTTCATAATTTAGGCTTAATCTTATCAAGTTACCTTTTTTGAAAAGTCGCCGTACTATGTTGAACATTACTTTCCTTATGAATGTTATCCAGGGCAACATCCATTCCGATCTTATTCTGAGTAGAAAGATGATAAAAAAATTCCGACAAGACCAACTAGATATTTTCATTTGATCCACTATAATTATTTCCGTTCAACTATCTATAATAAAAAACACCGTAACACTCTATTCTTGAATTTCGCGGTGAATGCACTTTATTACTATTTGCTCTGACTGGAGTAAATCCTAATTTGCACGTTTGATCCGTCTGCGTTCACTTCTCTTATTGCGTTTTGCGTCAGTTCTCTGACATATGCGAGTTCGTAAGCTTCAGCAAATGTTGTCGGCTTCTTGGCTATTAACTCGACACAAATTGCTGTAGACCCTAACCACAGGAGCAGCTGTTCGATAAGCATGCGATCTAAACACGCACCGTATTCACAAAAGGCTATTCTGCTATGGACTCGTCCGGCTCCTGTTTTAGTGCCCTGAATTTCACACTCTCTGCATATTTATTTCGTCTGTCATCGAAGTGATTTGTGAGTGTGTTCTTTATTTCTGTGTAAGTTAACTCCCCTGGCTGCGCTGGGCTTACCAAAATTTTTAGTGCCGCATTCAATTGGGTTTCCATATGTACCCTTGCATAATTGGCATAGTTATCTTCTGCTACTTTCGACAACTGCAATGCCCAGTCAAACCTGGTAAAGTAATAAAAACCCGACTGCCTATATTCACCAATCGAGAAATGCGGTTGTTTGATCGACACCTCTGGTGCTGGTGAAGAAGGATTCGCCGTCGACCCAGTCATCGCTTCCCTCATTGCATCAGCCAACAACTCGGCTATCTTTCTTCATTTGCTCCGGTGAGATAATCATCTTATCCCACTTCTGACACCAATGTTATGTTCCAATAACCTCGTATTGAAAAGCAAAGGATTTACATCGAATAGTACTTGTACTTCAAATCAGTGTTTATTTGTAATGTTGTAATAATTCAATATAACAACGTGATTCAGATTAGTTAGTGATGATACCAACCAAATGCCAACTTATTGTTATCGATGAGAGTTTGTATTATAAATATATGCTTGTAGAAATTAAGTTTGGAATCCATTAGAATACCCAGGTCTACAAAAGAATCAACTAACTCTAACTCAGCTTCTCTAATATTATAGCTGACAAATCTTGGATTTGATCTAAACGCACATTTCCTCAAAACTATCCAAGTCTTCCTGCAATGAATGAGAAAATCCTGGCCAATTATAAGAAAAAAAATTTTCACATCATCTGCATACATTAGAAGTTTAGAGTTAATAATATACCCTGGAAGACCATTTATGAATAATAAGAATAGATGGAATCAGAATTGGTTTAGAATAAGAACTACCGAAATTGATACGAAGATATCCTAAAACAAAATAATCAATAACGTGAGAAGTAAATTGAATCAAATTTGTCACAGTAGAAAAGCATTTACGAAATCCATGTTGACTCAATATAGAAGAAACCCTATAAGATACCACTTTAGTAACCAATTTTTCAAATAAATTCGGAATAACACTCAACTTAGCTATCCCTCTATTGATTGATGTCAATTAGACTTCAATTGATGTCAATTAGACTTCAATTAGATTTATGAAGGGGATCAATGAATGAACTCCTCCAAGCCAAAGGGAAATATCCAAATCTCAATGAAGTATTAAATAATAATGTTAGCGGAATAGCCAAACCACTAGCACAGAATTTCAAGATGATACTTGGCACCCCATCTGGACCAACACTATTTGTGGATTTGAGATTATTCAAATTGGACAAACCTAAGGGCATATCAATTGCAGGGATTTATAATTGACTCAATACAGAAATATTATAAGAATAATCACTCGTCCTATAAGATCGCTCAGAGTATGTCGTCAAAACAATCAGCAATCGCCTGATCATCACCAAATTCTAAACCATCCATTCTAATCCTTGTCGACTTAGTTGTGATCTACGCTTCAGATTCACAAAGTCATAAAAAGATCTAGGGTTCTTCCTAAAATCATTCTTTAGTTTTTCCAAGTATATCTTATAGCATCTCTGAGACTCTGATATACATATTTCGACCTAGCAACGGAGTATTTGATATAATCTGAATTCAATCCGGTCCTCTTAAATTTCTTAAAAAGTCTTCTTCTCAAATTATTCATGCTACACAACGCACGTGAAACCCAAGGTAGTCTTCTAGAGTGTCCAACACGTTTTTTCGGTACTGATCGTGACAAGAAGTTATTTAAAATTTGATAAAATCTATCTACAACAATGTCAAGATCAGTATAGTGACAACAGTTACAAACAGAATTCCAGTCAACATCCTGGAATTATGCATTTCAAAATTGGTTCTCTTGAAACAAAAAACGATTCGATTATTTTGCGAAGTAGATGGAGAAGATTCACTAGAGTACAACATCCATAGTTATGGGATGAAATCTCCTAAAATCATAGTATGGTCCAAATCACTTGCCCTCGAAGCAACTATACCAATTGCAGTTAAATGACTCTCATAAACACATAACTCGGACGATGGAGGAATGTATGAACATGTGACAAACAACTTACTATAATCACATATTAATAAGGACTGCAATAAATTCAATGTCATCAAACCCTTATAGAATAAAGCGATAAGAACACCGCCACCAAGTCTACCAACTCGATCATTCCTAAATACCACATAATTACCACATAAAACCTCAGAGTCCAAAACCGAATCTTTTAAAAGGGAAAATCAGTGTTGCTCTAAAATCATTCATTTTTCAAAAAGTGTATACAAATATGTGCATAAAAAACATAAAGATAAAAATTTTACTTGTCCTTAAAATCGAAAAATAATAAAAGTAGTCAACGTTGGAGTAATTTACAAAATATACCCGATCTCATAATAATATTTAGGATATTTGGACAAATTTAGATTTTGAATTTTTGAGTGATTTTTTATTGTATCCCACTTTTTTTCATATTTCATTCAAACATTCATTATGACCGAGTTGTATATTTTGTAGGTTTTGCTTTAATTGTATTGTATTTTTTATGTTAAGGGTTTCTGATGCAAAATGTTGAAGTATTTCTCCTAAATGTTTTGCAAATTTTGGTAACATGGGACATTGATAGATGTTACTACAGGCCTTAGTGTTTTTTCTGTCATGCGTTGTTGTTGTACAAGTCTGAAACCATGGTATTGTTTGTTCTCTGTAGTTTGCTGGTTGTATCCATTCTTAATGTCTTGTATGTTTTCTGCCTTCAAGCCATTTTCCCCTCATATACAGACAGTGATATGGCTATAGATTTGTTTCCTTTGTCCGCTTGAATAACAATTACATCTTTGTGACGTGTATGAAATTTTCTATTTTTTTCTTCTTCAAAGATAGCTAGAATGAACTTTTCTTTGTCTAAGGTTTTAACGTTTCTTCTATGAGGTGATGGCTTTGGCAGAGCTGAGATCTGGATGGTGTTCGTACTGGGCACGGATTGATGACAACGTGCAGAACATTTGCCCCAAGGGTAATAAGGGGCCTATCGACACGCTACATCTTTTTAACTACACAGCCAAACAAACACTGTTGCATCTGTACCTGAAGATAAACGATGCAGATCTTTTAAAAATATTAAACAGACAACACGAACATTTACATTGTCAAGGCCAATACTACTGTTGGTGTTTAATCTGACTCAACAGCTTAAACTGCATATGCTAGTCCTGCCCTGGGTAGGGAACGGCATGGATATATAGTTAGAGAAAAAATGTTGACTTTTGGAAATATATGAAAAGTCGACTTTTTGGCTTTTGCAAATAAATATAAAGTCGATAGAAAGATGAATAGACAAAAACAAATCCAAATCGAGAGACATATATATTGGATGTATACCAAAAGTCGAAAGTAGATTTATAGATCCCTAGGCCCGGTATTTCCCGAAAAAAGGTGGTGGCATAGTAATGCATTGGCCGCTAAACAGCGTAGTTACAATCACTTCTGTCAATGACCATCACCATACTGATAAACAACTTAAAGGTCTTAGTTCAGCAATACCGGGAAACGTACCATTTTTTTATCGGACGGACCAAACAACTCTCTTGATGACCTCTTCCCTTGAACGTAGGTACAACGTACACAAAACGCAACAAAGGAGCGGCGGGCAAGGAGTAGAGAGTTGATACCGGCTACAGATCAAATTATTACATGCCAAATAATATGTTTTTAAAATTTGTTAGCGAAAAACATCACAACAATTTAAATTAAATCATGCTAAACATCAATATACAATTGAATTTATTGTATGAATACTGACACCGAATTCTATAATATTGTAAAATAAATTGAAATCGATGGTCTACGCAGAAGCATAATATCGTATGCTGGAAACCAATGCAGAAACTTATAGTATCTATATGGTCTAAATGGAACGTTCAAATTAATCCCAGAAATAAAATGGTAAGAAGCATATTCCGAAAGGACGAGCTAACAACTGTTTCGTCACATAGATCAGAGATATTTAATGATAATGAAGCCAAGTTAACCATAGTAATAAAATGATTGTTGAAATATAGTTCGAAAATCGTAGGCTCAGACATGTTTTGAAGATACAAACTAGATGAGAAACAATTACATATGTCGTATATTGCAGCATGGCTGGAAAGGCTGGGATTTGTGGGGTTGGATGGTATCAATTGCCTATTTGACTTTACTTTCATTGACTATCTATAGTACGAGAGATGCCTAAGGACAAGGGAAAGTTTTTAATCATGGATTGAAAAATTCGGTCATTTTTACGAAAAGGATCAAATGTAACAGCATCAGAATGTTGGGAAATCATTAATTTGTTCCATTCTAAGGAACTGGAAACCGTAGTACACTTTCGAAGCTTCCAATGAAAAAGTTCCGTTTATTTGTATGTGGAATAAAATGATCACATGTATAATGCTGATGATAAAAGCACTCCAAAGATGGAAAAGCAAAGAGTTACATTTTTGGTTTGTGCAAATGCATCTGTATCCCATAAAATACAAATTTTGTTTATAGGAAAATATAAGAACCCTCGTCGTACACTACAAAAACCCAAAGTCAGTTGAATGACTTCTTCAATTTTTAAATGTTGGTTTCACTGCTCCTTCTTTTAACTGTTCATTGCTTGTTATTTTAATAATACAAAATTTCTCAGTGGGCTTTTCTCTTTTCCTCCTTCCAATACCTTATCAACCTTCCGCCAACACAATACCGTCCATTTGTAGAGGACATCCTCTGAGTGTTAGTTCAGTGAAAATCATGAAGTAAAGTTATGACAAACTAAACTAAATATATTTTTTATTTTAAAGGATCATAGTGTCAAGACACCGGGTTGTGTAAAATGTAATATTTATTAGAAATTAAAATATTTAATTCAAGAATTACGTGATATTAAGAAACGCCTTCTCTGTTGATAGTAAATTCATATAGTGTCATCGTGCCTTAAACATTGTGATCTGTAAACATTTATTCTTTAATAACAACCCTGTTTATGATTACTTTCGATAACGTTTATCTACCTTCGTTAACCTGCCATTTTATGTATGTATACATGTAATAAGAATCTTCTCATTTTCTTCAATAAATTCACCTCAACAACAGGTTATGGGCCTACAATCGTGATTTTAAAATTGTTTTAATACACTCCACGAGAGTATTATGTCTTTGTGCATTTGTTTGTAACAAAAGGAAGCGAAATATACCCATTGTTAATTATACCGATCGACTTAGAATTACTTTTTGAATCGATTTAGCTATTGTTGTAATCAAATTACAGGTCGCAATTATAGTTCGATCTTAACAAAAATTGGCACTAGTAAGTTTTGTGGATCAAGGACGAACGCTATTTAATTGTAGGCATATCGGTTCAGATTTAGATATAGCCCCCATACAAAAGTCGCTTCCGATTTGACATTTTCCGCTCTAGAAACCACATATTGAACCCGATATTCTTTAAATTTGGCAAAACATGTTATAATCCAACTATAAACACATATGCATAAAGTGGGTAATGTCGGTTCAGATTTAGATATAGCCCCCAAACAAATGTCGCTCCCAATTTAACCACATATTGTACCCGATTTTTGGCACAACATCTTATAATCCAACTAGAAACAACTATGCAGAAAGCAGAGCTGTTAAGTAATGATTAGTAATCGTAATCATTAGTAATTAGATTACTTTTTTTAAAGTAGAAGTAATGATTACAATACGATTACATTCAGTTTTATACGATTAGTAATTGATTACGATTACAAGTAATCAAAAAATAATCAGGATTACTTGCGGTTACTGAAAAATAATCAAAAATAATCAAAAGTAATCAAAAATGAGTTCGACTACTTTAAAAGATTACTTTTGATTACTTTTGACTATTTTAGATTACTTTTGATTCTCGCGAAGTCGGTATGAGAGTCATAGTAGTCTGTTTGTCAAAACTTTTGACTTTTCCAATATATGTTTTTGATTTTTTCTGTTCACGTTCTTTTGCCAGCTAAAACCGAAAGGTAACGGTAATAGCAAGTAATCCTGAATATTTTTTGATTATTTATAATCGTAATCAATTAGTAATCAGAAATTGTTGAATAGTGGATTATATAATCATTACGATTCTTTTTAAAAAGTAATGTAATTGATTACTAATCGTAATCGAAATTTAACAGCTCTGGCAGAAGTGGGTAAGATCGGTTCAGATTTAGATATAGCCCCCATACAAATGTCGCTTCCGATTTGACACTTTCCGCTCTAGAAACCGCATAGTGTACCCGATTTTCTTTAAATTTGGTACATCATCTTATAATCCAACTAGAAATACCTATGCAGAAAGTGGGTAAGATCGATTCAGATTTAGATATAGCCGCAATACAAATGTTGCTCCCAAATGTTTACCCAATTTTGGCCAAACTATACATATTATATTTCACCTATTTTGGAGTTGCTGCTGCTGGATAGGGAGTTGTGGGATGTTGTTGTTGGTGGTGTGCCTGAGGTGCAGGATGATAAGTGGCTGGTTCGTGATGGTAAAGCATGGACTGCTATTGGGTTGGCTGTGGAGGAATCGCAAAAAATACACATAAAGCAATTAAAAAGTGCGAAATATAACCAACAAAGTCAGTCTTCTTCGCCAAATGTCGTCGAAGAAATTGGTTAGGGGACACACCATGGAAAATCACATTAATGAATTTTTTATCAATTGTTGACCGTTTACGTGATTTGGGAGAGGAGGTAGAGGATCACAAAGCTGTTGCGTTTTTGCTGGGGACTTTGTCGGAAGATTACAACACCCTGATTTCGTCGCTGGAAATGCGTTCGGAAGCCGATCTTACGCTTAATTTGGTTTGATGTTGCTTCAAGAGTTCAAGAGGAAGTCTACAAGTGAACAAGAAGTTGAGGCCGCTTTTAAAGTAGAAAAGAATAAGTTGTGCCAAAATGTTTTTCGTGTGGTAAGCCGGGCCATATCAACAGAAACTGTACAAATAAAAAGCCAAATGACATTCGCGCCAAAATTGTAAAAAAAAGACGTAAATGTTCGTTTTGGCGTTGCAAAAGAAACAGCAAATGACGACTGGTTTGTTCATTCTGCTGCAACATGTCATATGTGTTGTAGTGCAGTTTATTTTGTTAACATCGACAAGCAAGTAGATTAGAAGGTATATTTGGCGGACATGGGCGATTGCATGATATTTTGTGAAATCAAATCAAGTGTTCGGAATGTGCTATTTATTCCAGAATTAGACGGAAGTTTGCTATCAGTTCGCAAATTAACTGGTCATGGTTTCAACGTTTCTGTTAATCAAAATGGCTGCTCAATATCTCTAAATGGACACGTTCATACAAAGGCGTCATTAAGAGATAATTTGTTTGTGTTGAATCAATTTTACAAGGCAAATAAAGTTTCGAATTGTAAGAGTGATTGCATTCATGATTGGCATCGTCGATTTGGTCACAGAAATCTTCAATCTATTAACAACACGGTCACTAAGGAGCTTATTGAAGACGTCAACATAAAGAATTGTTCTTGTACGTTTGATTGTGAAGTGTGTTTGAGGGCCAAGCTTACCCGACAACCATTTCCAAAGGCATCAGAATCCTGGTCTAGTGCAATTTTAGATTTGGTGCATTGCGATTGTGGACCTATGCAATATATAACCCCTAGTGGAAATCGTTATTTTTTAACCTTAATTGATGACTACAGGCGTTATTGCTCAATTTTCTTCCTTCCATCGAAAGACTTGGCATTTGATAAGATAAAGGAATTTGTTGATCAATCAGAGAACCAATTTGGCAAGCGGTGAAAAATACTCAGAACTGATCGTGGTGGAGAATTTGTTAACATAATCGGAGCTTGATGGAGATGGTCAGGTGCATGTTGTACGATGAGAATATGGATATCAAATTCTGGGCTGAGGCCGTCAACAACGCTAACTATATTCAAAATCGTCTTTCATCGGTTGTGAGTGAGACACTATTTAAGTTGTGGTTGGTAAGTTTGCAAGTTTGAGTCACGTTCGTGTTTTTAGTGCTGTTGCTTATGTTCATGTTGAAAAACAAAAACGTCAAAAGTTGTAGGAAGTAGCTGTGAAATGCAATCTGGTTAGATATTCTGAAGAGTCTAAAGCGTTTCGTTTGCTGAATACTGATACAAATAAGATTATTATTAGCCGTAATGTGAAGTTTTTGGAGTCAACAGATTGTCTTGCTGCTGGAGTATCAGTGAATGGTGATGACTCAAATAAAAATATGGTAAACGTTTATTTTTCAAATATTAATTACAAGATCAGTACAGAGGAGTTTTGTGGTTTTCAATCTTCCGAGGAATTTTCATCGTCATCCGACGAAGAAATTTCGGAAAATAGCATGCCATCTAATTCTGAAAAGGTGTATCTCCTAAGAAATATGGTTACAAGGTATACTTTGAATGTGATTCAATATGTTATAGAGAGGCAGTATCTAGGTCGGACGGTAAGGAATGGTTGAAAGCTATGGAAGAAGAGATGAAGGCACTGCAAGACAACAAAACATGGGACTTGGTGGAACTACCGTGTGGTGAAAAATTGGTTAGCTGCAAATGGGCCTTCAAAGTTAAGCAGACAATTAATGGTGAGAAAAAGTATAAGGCGAGACTGGTCGCAAGGGGGTTTTCCCAGAAATGTGGTGAAAACTATGACGAAATATTTGCGCCAGTTGTAAAGCAAACTACTTTTCGAAGCTTATTGGCCATTGCAAGTTACAAGAAGATGAATGTGCAGCATGTTCATGTGAAAACGGCGTTCCTCTGCGGTTAGTTAGATACCGATATATATTTAAAGCAACCTGAAGGTTTTGTTGTCTCCGACAACGAGAATCTAGTTTGTAAATTATATCACAGTCTATATGGACTTGAACAGTCAACACGATGTTGGAATCTTCGTATCAACAAAATCCTTATTGAAAAGCTGAGCTTTGTTTATAAGTGAAAGGTGATGCTGACTCAATTGTATTTGTTTTAATCTATGTTGATGACATTATCGTCGGCTTCAAAGACTGATGAAATGATTAAAGACGTCGTACGTGTTCTGAAATCTAATTTTGAGATAACAGAATTGGGTGATTTAAAGCTTTACTTGGGAATCGAAGTGAGCGCCAATGCTAATTTGTTCTATTTATCTCAAGAACGTTACATCGAAAAAATACTAAATGAATTTGATCATCAAGATGCAAAGATTTCCTCCATTCCCATGGATCCTGGATATTTGAAGGAAAATTTCGGTAATTTACTTGAAAACAACAACTTATACAGAAAGGCAATAGGATCGCTGTTATATGTCTCTAACAATACTCGCACGCATATTGCAGAAGCGTTTTCAATATTATCTCGAAAGATTGCTAACCCAAATGATAGAGATTGGACAGAGGTCAAAACAGTTTTTAAATACCTAAAAGGAACAAAAGGTTTAAAATTGGTGGTTGGAACTGAAAACGAGTTGCAACTGAAAGGTTTTGCTGATTGGGCAGGAGATATCAATGGTCGCAGATCTACTAGTGGTTTAATTTTTAAGCTTGGTGGTGCTGTCATAAGCTACGTCAGTCGAAAGCAAGCAAAGTTTACATTATCATCTACCGAGGCTGAATGTGTGGCTCTAGCTGAGGCATCTCAGGAACTGTTGTGGATTGTACAACTAATGAAAGAATTTAAAATTAATATATATAAATCAATAATATTTGAGGACAACCAGAGCTGCCTGAATATACTTCAAGATGAAAAGATAAACAATATAGATGTCAACTATTATTTTGTACGCGATTTATGGAAGTCAGAAATGTATTATATGATTGTTGTCCTACAGATTCTATGTTGGCAGACATTCTGACTAACTGACTTTTACAAAAAATTAAAATATATACAATTCGAGATTTGATTGGTTTATTTAATTAACATATTATTTTTCATAAAAATATTTTTTAAGTTTTATATAAATTTAATTTTAAACAATATTTGTAATATTGAGAAGGGGTGATGATAGTAAATTCATATAGTGTCATTGTACCTTAAACATTGTGATCTGTAAACATTTATTCATTAATAACAACCCTGTTTATTATTACTTTCGATAACTTTTATCTATCTTCGTTAACCTGTCATTTTATGTATGTATACATGTAATAATAATTTTCCCATTCTCTTCAATAAATTCATCTCAACAACATTCTCTCTCTCGAAGTTGAAAGATGACTGCCTATTGTCGTTGACAATTCGTCCTCTCCTGACTTCTCGTCCACCCTGGACGTATTGTCCTCGGCGTCGGACTCATCTCAAGGTCGGGGTTACAATAACACCATGGTTGCATGTGATCAGTTGACATAACTCCGCAATATTTCCGTTGTGTTAAGGTCAAATCTGGCAGGTCTTCCTAGAGATATCGATCATTTCCCAAAACTCGTTTGACGATATAAGGGCCCTTATATTTCGAACCAATTTATGCGATTCGCCTACATTGTACTCAGTAGGTTTTGCATGGCGCCTGCCATAACGCATCTTTCATTTTGCTCGTTGGCCATTGATGTTAGCTGCTGCCTCTTCTCTTTTCCCTTGTAGATCAACAGTCAAATCAAGATTATCAGCTAATGCTTGGATAATGCGATTACAACTGACATCTCGTTATGATTGAAGTTAAATATCAAGTCGTTGGGCCTAAACTTAATCATGGAATTCATTTGAGAATTAATGCTCCATTGGGTTGTTGATATTTTGTTGTCCCATTCATTTGAGTTATCCGTTAGACATCTTAAAACGTTGAAAAAAAGTCTGATTTCAGCTTGGCCGTTTGATCTATGTATTCTAACTGCTGTCTGTACATGTTTGATACCATTTCGTTCGATGAAAAGCTGAAATTCCTTTGAAGTGAATGCAGTACCTCTATCAGACACTATTCTAAGAGGTTGTCCAAAAATTGACATTACGTCGTGAAAGCAGTAATGAAGGGAGTACTCTTCGTATTTCGCATAGCTTTCATGATTGTACACTTGCTAAAAGAGCAAACGACAACAAGTACATATTGATTTCCCCTCTTACTTTTCGGAAATGGACCCAGATGGTCGATGTTAATGCTTCTGAATGGAATTGGCAATATCTCGTCGACATGCAGTTCTCCTTCCGGCTTTCCTCCTTTGACTTTTCTATAACAACATTCCGGGCATGATAATATATATGATTTTGTTCTTCCCCTCTATACAAGTAGATTGAAGTTGATTGACTTGCCCTCCTTAAAAAGTAGACGAATTATGCTAAACACCGTGATGGTATTTATTATTTCTAGGATTAATTTTAACGTGCCATTTAGACCAACTAGATACTATCAGTTTCTTCATATTGATTTTCAGCGTACGAATTATGCTTCTGCGCAGCCCATTCGTAGAATGTGTATTGATTTTAATTCATTGTACCACATCATAGACTTCGGTGTCGGAATCGATACAATAAAATCAAGGATTCTCTCGTACTTGAATGTTTAGTGTTCTGTTTAGTATTATTAAATGTAATGTATTGCTTCTATGTCAAATTTTAGCATTAACCTTTAGTGTAGTTTGTTTTTGTTAGATTTTTTCCGGCTGAAGATATTTAATCTGTAGCCGGTATTCCACCCTCTACTGCTTGTCAACCACAGTTCGGACTGTGGTGTGTACGTTGTCTCTACGTTATCGGGACGAGGCCCTCTCGGTCGGAAAGGGCGGGAGTGAGAGGCGATGGGACCGTTCGTTAAAAAACATTCGTGCATTCGTGGGAACCAAAAGTGTCGCTGAAGTCTTCCTAAAGTTTTCTCCACACTGAAATGGCCTACATCATCATGACATGCTTTTGTTATTCGCCATCTAACTCGTTCTGGTGTGACTAGACGCCTCGTATGGTCCACTTTTCTGTTGCTCTATAACATAGTCAGTTTTAACTTGGGCAGAATCATTCATATCGGTCTCAGCTTCGCCATTGAGAATTGCAAATATATGTTTTAACTTGTCATCAGACATTTTTAGTTGTTACACCCAATCGGTCATACTCGGTGTTCCGACAAACACATGATCAGCGACTGTTTGCATTTCGTGTTCCTTGCCGGGATCAAATAGTGTGAGAACCGGCTGCGATGTAATCCTTTAATAGAGCGAAAGATTCTTCTTCTTGTTCTTGACATATGAATATAGCGTCTTTCTTCAAAAGTCTTGTCAAAGGCATTGCTATCTGTCCGTAGTTCTGTACAAATTTACGGAAGAAATTGGTAACACCAAGAAACTTGCGTTTCAGGCTGAGGAAATTCTTTAATACATCTTGTTTTCTCCTCACCAGGACTTATTCCATCAGGGCTAACCTTATGACCCACGAAATTAACATTTTTCTGCATAACATTTCGATGGCCTTAGCGTTAGTCCTTCATCTCTAATAGTAGTTAAAAACTCTTTCAAAATCGACATTCCTTCGTCCACGGTAGCACTTGGTATTACAACTTCATCTAACATTCTAATTTGCGTATTATATGCGTGAACATTTCCTGGAAAACCATAGGTGCATTTGTAAGTCCAAATTGCATCACATTGTATTCGTAGAGGCCTTCTGGAGTTATGAAGGCGGAATATTTCTTGAACTCTTCCCTTATCGGTATTTGGTAGTAACCTGATGTTATATCCAATGTTGTAAAGAACTTATTCCACAGGCATTGAGTATTGTTTCTTAATCGTCACAGCGTTTAATGCCCGATAACGTACGACCGAAACAGCTCAACAACTTATCGATGATGTCAGATAACGTTAGCCTTTGACTGAAAGGAACTTGATACCTCTTACCAACTATAAGATTGTCCGAAGAAACCAAAATGTCCATGCACGTATTCTTACAACGTCCCAGATCTTAGCATACAAGCAAATTATTTATAGTCCCTTTTTTCCTCGTTGATATCTTCGCCAATATTGAAAACATTCTGCGATGACGACTCGATCTTTAGAATGCCCGATCGTCAATCGTCCATCTTGCTTGCATAAAACATCTCGTCCTAAAAGAACATCATACGACATCAGGAATGATATAAATGAACGTCTTCGTAGAATCGTCGTCAATTACGATGGTAGCTTCAAACATCGCTGTAACCTCAATCACTGATCCGCCAAAACCTTTCATCCTCTTTGATGTCTGTTGAACAAAAACATTTTCAGGAACTGAACTCGTCCTCTTAAGTGTAAAATCGCTTCCAGTATCTGCAAAACCCAAGAACTTTCCACCATTAAGTCAATTACGATGGTAGCTTCAAACATCGCTGTAACCTCAATCATTGATCCGCCAAAACCTTTCATCCTCTTTGATGTCTGTTGAACAAAAACATTTTCAGGAACTGAACTCGTCCTCTTAAGTGTAAAATCGCTTCCAGTATCTGCAAAACCCAAGAACTTTCCACCATTAAGTGTCACCTGTTTCATAACGGGATGACTGCAGATATCAGTCGCTTTTTCTGTCATTGTGGCAATCATTGACGATTTAGTTTAGCATTGAGTTGCAAATGCACTATAGATAAATCGTCGAGTATTCGAGTAATGATTCAATGATGTTATAAAAGACAGTTTCTAACCAAAGAAACGCGCAGCAGCAGACACTCAAAAGCGGGAGGATGTTTCAAACACACTTGTTGTACGATTTACTTCATGTAATCAACTGGGACTTCATTTTATTTTCCATATTCAATTTTGGCTTCATTTACTAACAAAAGCTCTTTCGTACGCAATGTACATTACATTAATATTTACATACTTATAAACATAGAGACAACATATCTAACGATGTAGTTGTCTTTATCTATTTTGATACGCATAATAAAAACACTCATATGTTATTAGAAAGCTTACGCACATTAATAACATTACATCAAGATGCGTACTGTAATAAGATACAAAGCTGTTACTAATAACACTTCTATTACAGATACACAGCTGTTACAAATAACACTGCTCTAACAGATACGCACGCAGCTGTTATTAAAAGATTGCTGTTATGAACATACATACGTACACATGCGTATGTACGTTCTACAACACCCCTTCTCGATAATTTAATGACAGCTTTTCAATCAAGTATTGAAATTGTGTTTTTGGTAATGGTTTCGTTAAAATGTCAGCCTCTTGCTCGTTACTGCTTACATGCTGTATTTCCACAATATTTTCTTCCACCATTTGCCTGATAAAGTGATGTTTAACATCAATATGTTTCACTCTCTTATTTTCCATATTGTATGCTAATCTGATGGCACTCTGATTATCTTCAAAAATTATAATTGATCTTGAATCAATTAATAGATCAGTCAATAGACCACGCAACCATACACCCTCTTGCACCGCTAACGACAAAGCCACATATTCCGCTTCCGTAGTTGAACATGCCACCACTTGCTGTTTCTTCGATGTCCAACTCACTGTATTCCCGAACACTTTGAAAAGATAACCGCTCGTTGACTTCCTTGTTTCTTCATCTGCAGCATAGTCAGCATCCACAAACCCAACCAATGGCTTCACGTTCGACCTTCTAGTATATTCCAACTCTAGGCTCATAGTAGATTTTAAATACCGTACCAGCCTTTTTCCACCCTGCCAGTGCACAATATTTGGAGATTCCTGGTAACGACTTAATTCCGATATGGCGTAACAAATATCGGGCCTGCTACACAGCATTACGTACATCACCTTTCCAATTAATTCTCTGTAGGGAACATTTATCTTCTCTTCAATTCTTGAATTACAAAATCGTATGGATTTATCCATCGGAGTCGACACTCCATTACATTCGTCCATGTTCATAAATCGTAAAACTTCTTTAATTGCTTTCTTTTGTGACAGTGTCAAAATGTTTGATTTCTCATCGTAATTTATTTCAATTCCAAGGAACTGTTCAAAATAGTCAGATTCCTTCATCTCAAACATTTTTGTAAGTTGATTTTTCACTTCACTGTGCTGCGCATCATTTTCACCGACAAGCAATAAATCATCCACGTAAAGAACAAGATAAACCACACATCCATCTCGTAGTCGCACATAGACACAATAATCATGCTGTGATCTTACGAAACCCATTTGCATTGCAGCGTCATGGAACTTCTTGTACCAACACAATGGAGGCTGTTTAAGTCCATACAGGGCTTTCTTCAGCATACACACCATACCACTTTTTACTTGCATGCCTTCAGGGACCATCATGTATACAGTTTCGTTTAGATCACCATTCAAGAAAGCTGTCTTTACATCCATTTGACAAATTTTATACCCTTTATAAATTGCCACTGACAATATCGTGCGTATGGTAGCTAGCCTTGCCACTGGAGCGTATGTTTGTTGGTAGTCTATTCCATATACTTGCTGGCAGCCTCTAGCCACAAGCCTAGCTTTGTATCTGCAGGGTTGTCCATGTTTATCAGTTTTTAATTTAAAAACCCACCTACAGCTTATAACCTTCATACTCGGCTCTCTTTCGACCAACACAAACGTTTTGTTCCTTTTCAATGACGTTAGCTCGTCTTCAATAGCAGCCTTCCACTGGAGACTGTCTGGTCTAGACTCGATTTCAGCAAAACTTGCAGGTTCAACTGAAAAATTTATTTTGGACAGATTTATCTGGTCAAAATTAGTATTATAAGATAACTTGCCTGGGGCTCTGCGCTCACGGCAGCTTTGCCTTTGATTTACCAAATTTGATTGCTGCTGGAGCGCCTCTACTTCATCTTCTTCATCCTCAGGTTCTGTTCCTGACTCAATTGGATTTTCACCCAAAGAATCATTACCATCGCCATCTTCAAATCCTCCAAAAGGTTCCATTTCTAAAATGGATTCATTCTCCTCGTGTTCCCCTTCTGGAACTGGCATTGATTTTTTCACCACAAATACTGGACTTTCAACGGAATTTTGTTCATCAGTATTTTCGACGGCTTCAACTCTACGTTTACATTTATAAGGAAAATTTGACTTGTCAAATTTAACATTACAGGCAACAACAATCTTCTTGGAAACTGGATCAAATAGTCTATATCCATTCACAGCATAACCAACCATAATCATCTCTTTGCTTTTTGCATCAAATTTGGACCGCTTTTCTCTAGGTAAAAGCTCAAATGCACAACAACCAAAAACCCGCAATTTTCCCACATCTGGTTTCGCATTGTACCATACTTCGGCTGGTGTTTTATTTACAAGGCAACTTGTAGGGCTTCTATTCATTAAATATGTTGCCGTTTGGACTGCTTCTCCCCACATGTTCTTATTTAGTCCGGATTCAATCAGCATGGTTCTTGCTTTTTCAACGAGACTTCTGTTGAACCTCTCCGCCACACCATTTTGCCTTGGACAGTACCCAACTGTTGTTTCCAGCTCAATTCCTCTCATACCATAATACCTTATTTGTTGGTTGGATAGGTATTCCCGACCTTTATCACATCTCAGATGAGATATACTGCAGCCAAACTTCGCCTCTGCATGACATTGATAATTTTTAAAACAATCAAATACATCAGACTTATATTTTATTAAATAAATCCGTGCAAAATGACTGTAATCATCAATAAAACTGACAAAATACCGATGACCATCATATGTGTTGGGTGTAATTGGTCCACACACGTCCGTGTGTATTCTCTCCAGAATTCTTGAAGTTGGCTGTCTGTGACTTTTGTACGGTAACTCCGACTGTTTACCTTTTACACAATCACCACACTGAACCTTTTCCTCCCCAACTTCGAGACCGGACACCATTTTGTTTGATTTCATTTTTTTAAGATACGCCTCATTAATATGGCCCAACCGCCGATGCCATAAATCACTCACTTCGCACACATTTGCTTGTGTATTTCCAAGGAACAATCTGACCTCATATAACGAGTCTACTAGATGAGCTACAGCAACACTGTCTCCTTTTCGTTTTATTATAGCCTTCTTTCCTTGTACAAAAAATATTTCCAGGCCTTTTTCTTGAAGAGATTTTATGGACAATAAATTCACTCGCAGTTCCTTGGCATAAAGCACTTCGTTTACATCAATTTGTATTGTTTTGCCATCTACCTTTGTAAAACCTGTAAAAGTGCCTTTGTGTGTGGCCATAATTGCACCGCCTTCCTCCGCCGTGCTTATTGTGAGAGGATTTTTTAGTACCTCGACGTTAACCAAAGCCTCTAAATTATTAGTAGCATGTCTCGTACTTCCAGAATCCAGAATCAAAACACCACCATCATCACCTTTATGTCCCATCACGAAAGCCACCGCCGAACTTTCATTTGGTCTATTGCTACCAGCTCCTTTCCTTTTAAAATTCTTCCTTTTGTTCTTGTTTTGTGGGCAGTCAAAGCTTTTGTGGCCTCTTTTTTACATTTGTAACACTCACCAACAAAGCCTGCATGATATGCTGCATCTTGTACCACCTCACCGCCAGTTGTTTCTTTATTGACCTTTTGCCGCATCTCTTCGTTTAACAGCCTTGACTTGGCATATTCCAAAGTCAGAGTGTCATCTGGCAAATTTTCCAATGCTGTTATTAACGGCTGAAAATCTTCCGGAAAAGACTTGAATAAATAATAAATTATTTCATTCTTCTCCAACTTTCCACCTGCAGCCACCAACTCTCGTACACTTTCATCAAACTTTGTGAAATGTCTCTTCATATCACTGCCCATCTCATAGCGTAATCTGTCTAACCTCGTACGCAACATTTTTTGTTTCGCCATGTTGGTTCCAGAAAAGGTACTGATCAAGGCACTCCACATTGCTTTTGCCGTTGATTTCCCTTTTATATATTCAAGGTGGTTGTCATCCACCAGACATGATTAAGTTTTTGGCCTGTGCATTCTTATCACTCCATGTCTGGATTTCAACAGCATTAGTATCCGTTGGATCGGGCTTTTCCACCGACAATACATCCAGCACACCTTGAGCCTCCAAGAAATTCTCCACTCTATACTTCCACGAATCAAAGTTCCGTCCATCAAACGGCTTGATTTTAGCGAAGACCAATTCCATTACAGACATCCTTAAAGAGTAAGACCTGGGCCCATAACCTGTTATAAAAGACAGTTTCTAACCAAAGAAACGCGCAGCAGCAGACACTCAAAAGCGGGAGGATGTTTCAAACACACTTGTTGTACGATTTACTTCATGTAATCAACTGGGACTTCATTTTATTTTCCATATTCAATTTTGGCTTCATTTACTAACAAAAGTTCTTTCGTACGCAATGTACATTACATTAATATTTACATACTTATAAACATAGAGACAACATATCTAACGATGTAGTTGTCTTTATCTATTTTGATACGCATAATAAAAACACTCATATGTTATTAGAAAGCTTACGCACATTAATAACATTACATCAAGATGCGTACTGTAATAAGATACAAAGCTGTTACTAATAACACTTCTATTACAGATACACAGCTGTTACAAATAACACTGCTCTAACAGATACGCACGCAGCTGTTATTAAAAGATTGCTGTTATGAACATACATACGTACACATGCGTATGTACGTTCTACAACAAATGAGATTTCGTCGACGTGCCAATGCTCAGCAATACTCATTCGGACCCATAAGCAGCCATCAGTCTAGCAATCCGGTTTGCTTCCAGAACGGGTAAAATGTTTCTTTCTTAAAAGTTCATCCAGTTGCGACACCTTTAGCACGCATAACTTCGCCTTCATTATTGCCTTTGTGGTTTACTGTTTGTATCTTCGCTTTGACTATTTAAGTAGTCATTCAGCTTGTTCTACTTATTTAGTTGTGAAATACTTATACTTCCTTAGCTGTGAAAAACTTCAAAACTTCTTTATTCTGCTGAAATACTTAAACTTTTTTCTAAACTTGGATATGAAAACTTATTTTATTTTCCTTATTTTTTTTCGAACGGTCCCAACGCCTCTCACACCCGCCCCTTCCGACCGAGAGGGCCACGTCCCCATAACGTAGGGACAGCATACACACCATAGTCCGAACCATGGCGGCTAAGCAGTAGAGGGTGGACACTGGCTACAGATCAAATATCAACAGCCGGCATAACAAAAATATTAAACAAAATATTAGTATCACATGCAAATAAAAGTTATTCTTAAAGTTAGTAACTAAATATATTAAAGTAAAGTAAACATGTTACAACAAACTAAACATCCAAGCAGGAGAAAATCCTCGACTTTATTATATCGACTCCTAATCCGAAATCTATGATGTGACACAATGAATTGAAATCAATACACATTCTGCGAATGGGCTCTGCGGAAGCGTAATTCGTACGCTGAAAGTCAATATGGATGAATTGATAGTATCTAGAAGGTCTAAATGGCACGTTAAACTTAATCCAGAAATAATATAGTCAAAAGAGAAATCACCATTTATAACCTTATAAACCATCACGGTGTTAAACATAACACGTCTGGTTTTTAAGGATGGCAAGTCGATCAACTTCAATCTACTAGTATAAGGGGGAAGAACAAAATCACTATTCCAATGCAAGTGTCTTAATGAAAATATTAAAAATTGTTTCTGAACTGACTCAATTCTGTCAATATAGATACCATACTGCGGATACCACACTACGGAACCATATTCCAGAATAGGTCTGACAAGTGATGTAAATAGCTGCTTCGTTACGTAAGGATCGGAGAACTCCTTAGCCCATCGCTTAATGAAGCCAAGAACACCATATGCTTTGTTAATCATAGTAATAATATGATTGTTGAAGTTCAGTTTGGAATCCATTAGAATACCAAGGTCTACAAAAGAATCAACTAACTCTAGCTCAGTTCCTCTAATATTATATCTGACAAATCTTGGATTCGATCTAAAAAAACGCATGTGTCTGCATTTCCTTAGGTTAAGTTCCATACAATTCATGTCACACCAGCGTCCAAAACTATCTAAGTCATCCTGCAATGGATTCGAAAATTCTGGCCAATTATAAGAAAAAAATATTTTTACATCATCTGCATACATTAGAAGTCGAGAATTAATGATAGACCCCGGAAGGTTATTTATGAATAATAAGAAAAGAACCGGCCCTAGATGACTACCCTGAGGAACACCTGATGGAATCAGAATTGGTCTTGAATAAGAATTACCAAATTTTACAATCTGAGAACGATTTGAAAGATACGAAGATATCCACTTCAAGAAGTTAGAGCTAAAACCTATACGATCTAATTTATATAACAAAAGTTCGTGGTTCACTTTATCAAATGCCTTACTAAAATCTGTATAGATGACATCAGTCTGATTACCCTGAACAAATTCATCAATAACGTGAGAAGTAAACTGAATCAAATTTGTCACAGTAGAAAAGCCCTTACGAAATCCATGTTGAAATGGACTCAATATAGAAGAAACTCTATGAGATACAACCTCAGTAACCAATTTCTCAAATAGCTTCGGAATAGCACTCAACTTAGCGATCCCTCTATAGTTTGAAACATCAATTAGACTGCCAGACTTATGGAGGGGATCAATGAATGAACTCCTCCAAGCCAAAGGGAAATATCCAAAACTCAATGAAGTATTAAATAATAATGTTAGCGGAATAGCCAAACCACTAGCACAGAATTTCAAAATTATACTTGGCACCCCATCAGGGCCAACACTATTTGTGGATTTGAGATTATTCAAACTAATTTCTAATTTACTCAATGCAGAAATATTATAAGGGTAGGCGTCACTCGACCCATAAGATCGCTCTGAGTATGTCGTCGCAAAAAATTTTGCAAAACAATCAGCAATCGCCTGATCATCACCAAACTCTAAGCCATCCATTCTAATCCTTGTCGGCTTAGTTGAGGATCTACGTTTCAAATTCACAAAGTCATAAAAAGATCTAGGGTTCTTCCTAAAATCATTCTTTAGTTTTTCCAAGTAGATCCTATAACATCTCTGAGACTCAATGCTATATTTCGACCTAGCAACGGAATATTTGACATAATCTGAATTCAAACCGGTCCTCTTAAATTTCTTAAAAAGTCTACTTCTCGAATTCTTCATGCTAGACAACTCACGTGAAAGCCAAGGTAGTCTTCTAGAGTTCCCAACACGAGTTTTCGGTACTGATTGTGACAAAAAGTCATTCAAAATGTGATAAAATCTATCTACGACAATGTCAAGATCAGTATAGTTCCTTTTGCTATCCAATAGCCTTGTATCTATCTTTACTCACTCTTACGTTGAGAGAGATACCTTATTGGATTGTACTTTGTCTCTGTTGTTATACCTTCTCAGTTTTACGTTGTGAGAGCAACTTCTTATTAGAATTTTTCATTCCGCTTTGTCGAATTGTCAAGACAACGGGTTGTGTAAAATGTAATATTTATTAGAAATTAAAAGATTTAATTCAAGTGATACAAATAAAGAATTGCGTGATATTAAGAAACGTCTTCTCTCACTCGAAGCTCAAAGATGACTGCCTATTGTCGTTGACAATAATTTATACATTTTGACCAAGGATGGTCCACGACTTGTGATACCAAAGTAGAATTGTCAAACTGTGGAACGACAACATGGTTCATTTCTGACTTGATTGGCAATTTTATCATTCCTCCGATCCATTGCCGAAGAGTCGAAAGATTTGAATTTGTCATTTAAAAATGGTCGATTAACTCTACGTAAAACTCGACGACAAACTTCAGTTCAAATGATTTGATTTTATTAAACCCAATAATACAGAACCGTATAATCGCAGCTGTACCAGACGGCATAGTACTGGGAAATATAGCTATCACCGAAAAACGAAGACAATATCAAAACAGAACGATGGAATGCGAGATTCGATAAAACACGTATATCAGGAAGGCGACTTTATCCTTTTTCAGAACGAAACCAATGAAACGATGATGCGAGAGCTCCCTCGAACTGGATATTACGGACGATTACCAGTCAGAATTGATCTTGACAGCCAAAAAGGAGTAGAAACCAATTAATACAACTACCCTGTGTCATTGATATGGATGCTATTTTTAATTTGAGATGCGATTTAGGAATACGACGACGTCTTGACTACGTGACCAAAAACGCAATACGAAACATTGTGAAATACTTATTCAATAAATATTATTTTTATTCATTAAATATAAAACTTGTACATTATTCTTTAATATTACGAACTACGCATTCAATCAGTTGACAGAAGTAACCATCAGTTATAGATGCCAGCTTGAAATCTATCGTTCAGAATATGATGTCGCAAAGAAGTTCCCGAAGCAATCAGAGATCACCTGATCATCATCATCTAAACCGTTCATTCTAATCTTAGTCGTGGATCTACGTATACATACTCCTTAGACCGTTTATAGCACATGATTCCCAGGCATAAAAAGTTTTTCATTTGGCTTACAACCCTCCTATAAAAAATTTGATGCCGATCGGATAACGCTAGGGTCAGTCCAAACTAAAAAACTAAAATGATCAAAATCGGTTGAAAAACAAAAAAGATACAACGTTTTTGATTTGAAATGTATGTAAATTAAAAATTGTTGTTCATATGTTTCGCACTAAAAAGTGTCCTCATATGGGGACAGACGGCGGCAATGGGTTAAAGCTGATATTGCACGTATATTATTGCTATTTTTTAATACTTTTACAATAAGGTGGCACATAAACTGAAATCTCTGTTAGATTAGCTTTCGAACAAAGTGGACAAATTTAAGAAAATCTAAACTTTTTAACTAATATTATTTTAATACAATACACACTTTGTAGATGTGGAATATTAACCGCCTAGGGTTCCATTAATACATAAAAAACATAATAGTAGTTACAAAGTTTAGATTTTCTTAAATTCGAATTTTAGTCGTTTTTTATTAATTTTTCTTTTTGTCCAAAAAGAACATTTTTTATCGCGGGTCAACCAATGTCAACCGATTTTAAATTTGTCCATTTTCACTTCAAAATAAATTTTTCCATTTCACTTATGGGTCACTTATACATTATATATATTACAAAATAGCATGTCAGCTTTAACATTCAATTAACGTAAAATTCAAATCAATCGGTAGATTAACTTAAATATTTTCGCCAGTTTGTCTAATATGCAGCACACTACACATCGACATTTACCCAAAAATCTATTAAAAAAAATACTATTCATATTGTATAAGAAGTCTTAAAAAGAGGTCAACAAACTAATCATTATAAACAAATACTTCTCGATTGTGAATATATATTTAACTTTTCTATTCCAGGTCGCTTCAAGAGGGTCAAGATATCTTTGGAGTTGATTTTGATTATGACGATTTTTCAAAATATGAAGAAGATGAATATGAAGATGATTCTGAAGGAGAAGAATATGACGAAGATGCGGGAGATGATGATCGTGGGAGAGTAAAGAAAAAGTCAACAAAGAAACTACCTAAGAAAACAATATTTGATTTGTATGAGCCAAGTGAATTAAAGCGAGGTCATTTTACAGATCTTGATAACGAAATTAGGAAAACTGACATTCCGGAACGAATGCAGCTAAGGCAAATTCCAGTTGTATCTGTTCCCGAAGGATCTTCTGAATTAGATAACGAAGCGGAATGGATATATAAGCAAGCTTTTTGTAAGTTACCAGTATCCCAGCATGACAATACTGATCCTAATCGAGAGAATAACAGGAAACCCCCCAGCACTGTTGGTAAAATAAAGCAAGCATTAGAATTTATCAGAAACCAACAACTTGAAGTTCCCTTTATATCGTTTTATCGCAAGGAGTACGTAAAACCGGAATTAACCACCGATGACTTGTGGAAAATATACTACTTTGATGAACGTTGGTGTCAATTGTTAAGCAGAAAAAATAAACTATTAATCCTATTTGAAAAAATGAGAAACTATCAGATAAGCGAAATAATGAAAAAAACAGACAGTGATTTAGCTGAAGATATTCGTGTTCTTAAAGACGACGATTTCGAACGTTTACGTGATGTTCAGACTATGGAGGAGCTCAAAGACGTCCATTTACATTTCCTTCTTTATTATTCTCACGAGATACCAAAAATGCAGGATGAAGAACGAAAAAAATGCATTGAGTTGAAAAGACAGCAAAGAAGAGAGAAAAAACGACAGAATAACGAATATAATGAAGATGATCAAGCAGTAGAATGCAATTCTGACCAGGAAAGCATTGATGATTCAGATATACATGAAGAACATTTAAAACAAGCAAAAGACTCTGGTCCATATGCAATGTGTCGCAAAGCTGGTATTTGTGGATTTGCCAAACATTTTGGATTGTTACCAGGACAATTTGCTGAAAATATCCGCGATAGTTACCAACGCCATGAAGTTGACCAAGAAGTTATAAGCCCATCAGATCTAGCAAAGCAGTATTTATGTCCAAAATTTATGACAGTTGAGGAAGTTATCCATGCTGCTAAATTTGTTGTTGCAAGACAGATATCAAAGGAACCGTTATTAAGAAAAACTATTCGGGAGGTTTACTTTGAAAGGGCAAAACTGCATGTACGTCCAACAAAACAAGGAATAAAGGAAATTGATGAAAATCATGCATGCTACCCTATGAAATATTTAAATAATAAACCGGTTCGCGATCTCTTAGGAGAGCAATTTCTCAGACTTGTGATGGCCGAAGAAGATAATCTAATTACTATTAATATTGGCGATGAGATCGAGGGTAATACTACTGGTTCTTACATCGAAGAGGCAAGGCAGCTTTACCAACGTGACGAATTTTCAAAGGTTGTTCAGGAATGGAATACGCTTCGCGGAGAATGTGTAGAGTTGGCTCTTAGAAAAATGACAATACCTGACTTGAAGAAAGAATTGAAACGCATTGTTCTTGCTGAAGCAAAAGAATTCGTTCTTACTTCTTGCTGTAAAAAATTATCAAACTGGTTAAGAGTCGCTCCATATAGACCAGATTATTCCGATGAATGTACATTTGACGATTGGGGTGTAGTGAAAGGAATCCGTGCTCTTGGACTTGCCTTTGTTCCCGATTATACACAGGCCGCTTTTTGTGCAATTACTAGCCCAGAGGGTGACGTTAGTGATTACTTAAGATTGCCACATATACTGAAGCGAAAATCGTCTTATAGAGCTGATGAAAAGTCCTTAAAACTAGCCGATTTGAATAATTTGAAAGAATTCATTAGAAGTAAGAGACCACATGTAATCGCTATAGGAGGAGAGTCGAGAGAGGCACAGATGATTCAGGCCGATATACAGGACATTATCAAAGAGTTGATGGACGAAGATCAATTTCCAAATATTGCTGTAGAAATTATAGATAACGAGCTTGCAAAAATATACGCGAACTCACATAAAGGTGCATCTGATTTTAAGGAGTATCCAACGTTACTTAAGCAAGCTGTATCTCTGTCCAGAAAAATACAAGATCCCCTATTAGAATATTCCCAACTTTGTGGACCTGATGAAGAAATTTTATGTCTGCGTTATCATTCCTTGCAAGATCAATTGTCCAAGGAGGAGTTATTGGAACACCTTTACATTGAATTCATTAATCAAACAAATGAAGTAGGTGTCGACATAAACATGGCTGTTCAAAATTCATACACACTAAATTTGGTACAATTCATATGTGGTTTAGGTCCAAGAAAAGGTCTAGCTTTAGTTAAAATTCTCAAGCAATCCAATCAGCGCTTAGAAAACAGAACACAGTTAGTTACGTTGTGCCATTTAGGTCCTAAAGTATTCATAAATTGTTCTGGGTTTATAAAAATTGATACAAGTTCTCTTGGTGACAGTACAGAAGCATATGTGGAGGTACTTGACGGATCTAGGGTTCATCCAGAAACTTATGAATGGGCTCGGAAAATGGCTATAGATGCAATGGAGTATGACGACGAAGAAACTAACCCAGCTGGTGCTCTAGAAGAAATTTTGGAAAGCCCAGAAAGACTTAAGGACCTTGATCTTGACGCCTTTGCTGTTGAACTCGAGCGTCAGGGATTTGGAAACAAAAGTATAACCTTATATGATATAAGATCGGAGTTAAATTCCCTATATAAAGATTTTAGAGTTCCTTATCGCTCAGCCAACTCAGAAGAATTATTTGATATGTTAACTAAGGAAACTCCTGAATCATTTTATGTTGGAAAAATGGTGTTAGTAACTGTCGCTGGGATTTCGCATCGTAAGCCCCAAGGTGAACAATTGGATCAAGCGAACCCGGTTCGAAATGATGACACCGGAAACTGGCAATGTCCATTCTGCCTTAAGGATGATTTTCCTGAATTGTCAGAGGTGTGGAACCATTTTGATGCAGGCGCATGCCCTGGGCAGGCTACTGGTATAAAACTGCGATTGGACAATGGTTTATCTGGCTTTATTCACATAAAAAATTTATCAGACAAACACGTTAAAAATCCTGAGGAGAGAGTTCAAGCGGGACAAGCCATTCATGTCAGAATTATTAAAATTGATGTAGACCGTTTTTCAGTTGATTGCTCATCTAAGAGTTCCGATCTAATGGACAAAAATCATGAATGGCGACCTAGACGTGATCCTTTTTACGATTACGAACAGGAAGAAATAGACAATAGCAAGGAAAAAGACCAAAAGCAAATCAGAGCTAAACAGCAGTATGTTAAACGTGTAATAATACATCCATCATTTCATAACAAATCTTACGCTGAGGTTGTGCAAATAATGGAAACTATGGACCAAGGTGAAGTGATTGTTCGTCCATCTAGCAAAGGATCTGATCATTTAACGGTAACGTGGAAAGTTACTAAGGACATTTACCAGCATATAGATGTTCGGGAAGAAGGAAAAGAAAATGCATTTAGCTTAGGACAGAGCTTACTTATTGGAAATGAAGAATTTGAAGATTTAGATGAAATAATCGCGAGGCATGTCAATCCGATGGCCGCTTGTGCTCGAGAATTACTGAGCTACAAGTATTATCGTGACACAGGTGGAGGGCATAAAGATAAGATGGAAGAATTGTTAAAGGAAGAAAAGATTAAAGATCCAAGAAAGATTCACTATTTTATGTCGGCGTCGAAAAATTACCCCGGCAAATTTTTATTATCCTACCTACCAAAAAACAAGTGTCGACATGAGTATGTTACAGTTGTTTCAGAAGGATTTCGATTCAGAGGACAAATTTTTGACTCCTTAAATAGTTTTCTTAAATGGTTTAAAGATCATTATTCTGACCCAATCGCGGCAAATACGCCGGCTTCAACACCACATGTTAATTCATTATCACGAATTAGTAGCAGTGGTTATGATACTCCACGAATAACAGATTCGAGGTCTTCGCAACAAATAACCCAAACTGTATCTGTACACACACCACATTTTTCCAGTACACCCGGCTATCACGGTGGATATGTTAATACACCGTATACTCCTAGTGGTCAAACTCCGTTTATGACCCCTTATACCACTCCGCATTCATCTCAAACTCCTCGATATGGCACTACCACTCCTAGCCCAAGCTCTTCGACTTCACATTTGACTTATGGCCATCAATCTCACAATGTGAGAAATTCAAAAGAATCAGCACACCATGGAAACTCACAAGGATATGATATAAATTCTTATAATAAGAATCACCGCACGCAACGTACCAACGAAAGTCTTGAATGGCAAATAGCTTCGGATTCATGGGCAAGACACAAACGAGTAAACCCTGTGATACCTCCAAATCGGCCTGTTGCAGAGTCTGCAAGAACGACAAATTATTGTATGCCTCCTCCAAACAATGATTATTCACATACGACACCTCAATACGTAGAAGAAAATCGAGTTAGACCTATAGATTATCAAAGAAGTCCAAGGTCTATTCGAAGTACTCCACGGACCAATACCTCACCACATTCTATGAATTTAGGTGATTCCACTCCATTATATGATGAAAATTAAATTTATGAAATCGAAGAAAATTTTCATTTTACTACATTATACATAAATATAGTTGGTATATACATTAGATGACGAAGTCAATTTTCATTGTCCTTACGGCAGAAAAAACAATATTTCATCAGACAAATCTGTGGTTGGATTAACCTGGGACAAGGGCTTTGCTTTATAATGTAGTGTATGTGAAAGGTTAAAATGGCGTCTTTTAGTTGACTGTAATAGGATTTCCTCCCAACAGCAATCACGATAATTCGCTCGCAAACAATAACACAAAAATAATAACATCCAAGTCCAGCTATATGCTGTGCGGATCTTATATAAAATATCTTTTTAAATAAACGGCTGACAATATAACAACAAATGTATATTTAAAAAATAGCGTATTTATTTATTAAAAAGGCATTATCACACTGATCGATTTATACTATGAAAGTTAATAAAAAGGCAATCATATTTTAATGATTCTTCTTCCAACTGTATACATTATCATACCTGTCAGATAGTGTTGGATTTGTGAAGACATAGGGGCGTTTTATTTACCACAATCGGATTTTCTAAGTAATCGTATTTGTTAGATAAATTGTCAGGATTTTATTTTTTTGCATGTAAAAATTGTCAAAACACAACCAAAACTTTAAGCTTAAGTTTTTACTTTAATTTGATATTTTCACAGGAACTTCGAGAAACGAAAGCAAAAAATGTTTTTCGTTTGTTTTATTTCGACGTGTAAATCAATATCCTAGCTTAAATCGAAAGAATAAAAATGTTAGAAATTTTTTGCGTTTTCAAAAATTAAAATGTTTTTACTTTTCGAAGTGCATGTATTTTGAGCTTACAACCTTAGCGTAATGCGGACATACCGCACCATAAACGCCATTCTCTCACGCTGTCAAATGTAACATATCGAGCCCCAATCATACGGGAGCCGGTTCTATGTACTGGATTGACTCCAAGATGCAAATCTTCGACCAAGGAGCTCATCCTCATGTTATGTGTTTGTCCATATTTTCATCTTGGGAGCACCACTGCCTGGAGTGTTTGCTCCGAATACTACTGATCCGTGCCGGGATCGAACAAAACCCCGGAACGAGCAACATCAGTGAGGTGTAACAGATTCCTGGAGTCGGTGCATTTCCGGTCTTGCTCTAGTCTCGGCCACTTAAGAGAGTACAGTGATAACTACGTTACCGCATGCTTTGCCAATTCGAAACGTAGTCCGTAATGCGACTCGCTGTCGTCGACATCGTCGTCATCGGTCTACGGTACAACTCCGCAGTCTCCCCCACATCAGTCCGCGCAGCAGCTAATACCACACATTGATGTAGCAAGACCGGACAATGTACTACTGTTTCAATTTAATTGCAACGGTCTTCGAAGCAAAATCAACGAGATAGTGGATTTACGTCATACGTCGGAGTGAAACCCAGCTGAAATGGCTTCTGGGCTAATATCACAGGTGCCTCCGTCCCATTAAAACCTGGCGAGTCTCAAAGCACGGTCTAAGCTTCGTCGTCATTAAGTTGGCGGTGTAGGTACAGTTGACTTCGTCCTGTTTAATACGGGTCTGGCTCTGAACGCAAGGTCTCATAACGACCTTCCGTCAACCCTCGCATAGATAACCATGAGACTTAGACAACGGCCTTGAGTTGGGACCCAATGAAGAAATGAGCACTAAAGATTATAACTTAAACGAAATAGAAAACAGCGATCTGCAGTTCCGCGAACGTCAAGAAAAACCAAAGAATTAAATGAGAACACACCTCAGTTAGCTGAAAACTGAAGAAGAAATGATTTTTGTTAGTCTTGGCAATAAAATCAGTGCGATGCACTCCATTGTCAGCGATGCGAAAAATATACATAAGACACTGATAGATAACCTTAAGCAAGCAGTGGCACTTTACCAAAAACTACCCGAAGACAGGGAGGCAATAGCTCTGAGTAACTCAACAACACAAAAAGTAGATAAAGAAGCTCAGACTGAATCTAAAAGACCCATAATCGACACCCCAAAACGAGCTGCCTCTCTTACACCAGGAGAGGAAAGAACAAAGTTGGAACAACGGAGGAAAACAGTGGCAATAACGACGTCGAACAGTGGTCATATGTAGAGAAGAGAAAAAAGAAGAATACAAAGCGTAATGACACTCTGAAAGCACAAAGCGAGGTGATCACCATCAATGCTGAGAATTCAAGTTACGCAGAGATCCTGAAGAAAATGAAGACAGTCATAAAACCTGAAGAAAGTGGCATAAACATAAAAAATAAGAAAAATCAAGGAAGGAAATGTTTTGCGGAAATGATGAAAGGGGACGGACAAGCCAAGAAATTAGAGGCAGCCATAAGGTACGCCCTAGGATGTGATATAAAAGTACAAAGCTTCGTGGAGAAATTTCATATTGATATAAGAGATATGGAAGAGTCAACAGAAGCGCAAGAGATAATTCAAGGCATTCTCGACGCCACTGAGGAAATTGATGCTACAAACATTAAGGTTCAAAACATTCGGGACTCGTATGGCGGTACAAGACACAGCAAACTTAGCAGCTACTATACTAAGAAAAAGAAAATACGCATTGGTCTAGTAAATGCATAGTCAGGAGGAAAACGTTTCCAAAAAGATGCTTCAGATGCATGGAACTGGGACACATAGATCGCTCATGTCAAGGAAAAGACAGGAGTCAAGCTTGTATCAGATGTGGTATAAACGGCCATAAGGTCAAAGAGTATAAAAATACTCCACGATGTGTGATCTGCTTAGAAGCGGACCGACAGAACGTGGATCATTATATTGGCAGTGATGTGGCATGCTGCAACAATAATGAATCTTAGATTACTACAGATTAATCTAGGAAGAGGACGGGAAGCACAAGAACTTATGTTAAACAATGTGTCCCAAATGAATATCGATATAGTTCTGATAAGCGAACAGTACCGAAGAATGACCTCTAGACCATGGTATCAGGATACTTCAGGAAAGGCATCAATATATATACCTAACCCTAGAATATCCATGGAAAATATTGAAGAACATAATGAGCATTTCGTAGTTACACACGTACGCGAAATAAAAATATACAGCTGCTACTTCTCCCCCAACATAGAGATGGCCGATTTTCTTGCAGGATTATCTAGACTAGAAGACAAGTCGCCCGAATGGGGCTCGAAGATACTGAATGCCAGGGGTGCTGCGATCAGTGAACTGACTGCATCATTGGGTCTATCTGCACTAAATAGAGGCAAATCCCAACTTTTAGAAGAGGTACATGCGGAACAATAATAGATGTCACTTTTGCGTCAATGTCTATAGCGAATATGGTTCACCAATGGGAAGTTTTAGAGGACGAGACCTTAAGCGATCACCAGTATATTCTGGTTTGTTTAAAAACAAGTGATGTCTCGACTAGACCATATCCGACAAAAGCACGATGGAACCAAAACAGGCTCAACGGAGAAGAATGCCACCGAAAGATTGAGCACATAAGAGACAGAACGCAAATTCTAAATATGATGGAGTCGATGAGGCAACCAAATACGTGTCGAATATTTTAAATGATGTGTGAAGCAGGGATGCCACGCTCCACAAGCAGTATAGAGCACCGCAAATCAGCATATTGGTGGTATTCAAATATAGCGTCTCTAAGACAGGCATGTTTTAGAGCCAAGCGTGTCTCCACAAAAGGAAAAGCAGATGAAACCGCGCTGGAACTATACAGGGTAGCACGAAAAGCCCTTAGATATGCAATTAAAAAGGCCAAAATGAAAGCATGGGAGAACCTTTGCAGTGAAATAAATAATGATCCCTGGGGACTGCCCTATAAGATTGTTATGAAGAAGCTGGGTAACCGCACGCAGATTATTGGAATTCAAGAGCCAAAGTGGGCGAAAACTATCGTAGCAGCACTTTTCCAACAACCACAATCGCTTAAGAGGAGTTTCCCTGTAATACGGGTTGACGAAGTAGTTGAGATAATTACATATTATGAAATTAACGAAAAAGCTGAAAGGCATCGGGCCCCGACGGTGTACCAAATGAAGTTGTCAGAGTCATTGCAGGACAGTGGCCGGAGATGTTTTCAATGATATTTAACAAATGTCTCATATCAGGACTGTAAACAAAAGTGTGGAAGAAACAATCTCTAGTATTATTAAGGAAAGGGAATAAACCACTGACCGAACCCTCGTCGTATAGGCCGCTATGTCTATTAGATTCCGTGGGGAAATTCTTCGAGCGTATCCTGGCAGACCGATTAATAGACGCTATTAATAGAAGCGGTGGTCTATCAACAAAACAATTCGGTTTTGTAAAAGTTAAATCGACAGTCGATGCCATAGCTGAAGTTCTGAAAATTGCAAGGGAGTCCAAATCGGGAAAACGCTTCTGTGTCATTGTAACCTTGGACATAAAAAATGGTTTTAACACGGCTTGCTGGGATACAATAAAAGAAACAACAAGAGCCCGAAAACTTCCAAGATACCTTATTCGCCTAATCGACGATTATTTGAACGACAGTGTTTTAGACTACGAAACTAATGATGGAGTAGAGGAGAACCAAGTAACGGCAGGGGTTCCACAAGGGTCCGTTCTTGGGCCATATTTATGGAACCTTATGTACGATAGCCTTCTAAGCATAAGTCTACCTGATGGATGTACCCTTATAGGATATGCTGATGACGTGGTTCTAGTGGTAGACCAAAACTCAGCACCAGTAGCAGAAATTGGCACAAACGATAGCTTGTGCAGAATTAGTAGATGGCTTAAACCGAAGCATCTAACACTCGCTACCCAAAAGACAGAAGCAATTCTTATAACTAACAAAAGATCTTTCATATATCCCAGACTGAAGGTGGGCGGGTTTGATATAAACTGGCACATATAATGCCAAATGTACGAGGACCAGGCCAATCAGTGCGTAAACTGATTTCTAGCGTGGCATACGCACAAGTTTTATATGGAGCGCCTTCCATTTATAATGATGTTACAAGCAGAATAACACTTGTCAGAAGATTGGAAAATCTGCACCCTTCGAACAATATAGGCACACCGAACAATATCTACGTCAGCCGCGTCAATCCTAAGTGGAATTCCCCCATTGTCCCAAGAACGGGGAGAAATATACATAGCATGGAGGGCCGTAAATAACAGGGAAGAGTATACAAAGGCGCAGGTAAAGAAACGAGCACGACGAGGTTGTACACAAAGTGTCAAACATTATGGGAGCACGATAATAAGGGAAGGTGGACGCATAAATTAATAAGTAACGTGGAGAAATGGGTGGAGAGAAAGCATGGAGAATTAAATTTCTACTTGACACATAAATAAGTAAATACCTCCACAAGTTTAAAATAAAACCCGAAAGTGCATGCGACATATGTGGCGAGAGCGATGATGATGCTGAACACACAATTTTCAAGTGCGAACGGTGGTCAACCAAAAGAGAGAATTTGGACAATATATTGGGAGTATGCGTTACATCGCTAAATCTGGTCGACATAATGCTAGAAAATGAAGAAAAGTGGAAACAATGTGCCAGCTGCATAGAATATGTGCTCAGAGGTAAAGAAAACGTTCAGCGAAATGAAGTACCGAACCCCTAATTTAACATTCGTGCATGTTCTGACAATAAGTTATGGCATAAAATTTGCGAAGTGATTTGAAATCGCAAAATCGGTGTTCTACAGTTCACAAAGACTAGCAAATTTGGCGATTGTCGTTCACATGCACAAACCATGGTGAACCAAAAGTGAACTCGTGTATTTTGTTTAAAATAAATGTTAAATACATTAAAAACGACGTATATATGAAATTTAGTATGTTTTCTTCAAATTTGTACATAAAACGATTGATCATCTTAGGATGGGGGACTAGGAAAGTGAAGCGCCTTAGCTAGGGCGACAAATGAACCCACCTCGAAGTAATGCGAAAGCGGTCCCGGGGTGGTGATTCCTGTGCAGGACCACTAGTGGTAGCGCACTACGTCCCAAAAAAACAGTGAGGTCTGAGGACGCCGAAATAGAGGTGTACAACGTGTACATTCCGCCAGCACTGCTTAATGCCCACCAAGAGTTTTAACATTCAATCCTTGATAATGACCCGAGAGGCATTGCGTTGGCGGAACAGATTGACGACTCCACGTTTTGCACAGTGAATGAGGATGCCCTCACCAGGATTATGGGTGATTGCCACAGTTAGCCTCATATCACCATCGGTTCGGCTGGTCTGATAAATGACAGTACATGGCGACCTATCATCTCATTGGGCTTAGGCCCATAATCCTCTCTATTGACCGACCTTCTGATTGCATCACCTCTGAACGCCGTACTTTTCTCAACCAGAGGAAAGCGGACATTCCTTTCGACGTGAGGGTAGGAGAGAAAAATTTCCGGGTCATCGTCAACGCAGCTGCCGCCAGACAAACTTCCAGCAGATGCAGCGGGACTCGAAGATGAGCGTGACGTGTCGTCAGCGTGACGTGTCGTAGGGCTAATCCTGGATATCCTAGAAGCAGGCAATTGAATCTAGAGAATTACAGGTTAGTCAACGAATATATGTTTGGGGCATATGAAGCAGTGCAACTTCAGTTCCGGAATTAGTAAATTGTGGGCAACGCTTAAGTCGCTCCTGATCACATCGCTGTCACTTTTGGTGACAAATGATCCGAAGCGGAACCCTTGTGACCCCGAGAGAAACAAGGAGAAAAGGTATCATGCGTCGTATTCATGGCCTTCGAGCCGAGGAGGTACCACCACAATTTACCACAGGCGAAGTTTCAAAAATCATCCATAGCGCAAAGTCATCCAAAGCGCTTGCCCAGACGGAATTTCTATGTTTAATTTGATGAACCGGGAGTAGAGTACCTGACGAAGGTCTTCAACTTGTCCATGGCCACTCTGATATTTCCCGAAGCCTGGAAAATTGAAAGAGTAATACCGCTACTGAAGCCAGGCAAAGATGCGAGTAAGGGAGAATCGTACAGGCCGATCTCTCTTCTGCCGCCAGTAGCGAAGACGCTTCTCCTCCCGAGCCTTACGATTTCCATGCAGTACCTGTGTGGGTGTTATCGCAGAGGCTATTCATAAGAAATACCTCCTCCAGGATCTAGGGATATAGGTCCCGAGGTATAAGAGAGAGCCTCTAGATCAGCGAGCATATAAGGTAGGTTTGAACGATATTAACAGAGACGCAGTCGCAGCAGCAATCAACAACAACGCCATGAATATCGTTCTCGGAGATCATCCACCAGAAATTGCATCTGATTTGCACCGACAAACTAGATCGGTTTTGGCACAGCTGAGAACTGGATGGTGTAGCCGCCTCAATTCGCACTGGGCGCGAATTGGAGGCAACGTGTAGAATATCTGCCCCCATGTAGCCAGGGGCCACACGACATGCGACATCTATTCAATTGCCCAGCAAAGCATACTTAGCTGGTCCACAGGTCCCTATGGACGCACCCAAAGCTGGTGGCCATCTTCATGAACCTGGAGACAAAAGATGCAGATCCGGATAGTGAAGAAGATTGCAAATGGACAACACAAACATATATAGCTGTTACAACAACATATATCGAGCCCTATTTGCGATAAAGACGTAAGCGCAAAAACAAAATTATACAGGTGAAAGTTTTTACATTTTTTTTGGTTTATGTGTGTATAACTGTGAATTTAGGTAAGGAAGCATTGTTTTGTCCAAGATATGTGATGCAAGTAGTTTCTTTTACATATCTATATACAAGATAACAAGTTAACATAATTATAAAAGTAAAAGTAATTGGGAAACGTCGATTTTACAATCCTTGAAATCATAACTTTGAAACTAATGGCGTGTAAATTTTTATGACGGTATGGTAATTAATAATAAACGTAGCATTGAGAATTTGACCAGAACACTTACTTTCCCTTTTCCGACAGAATAGCAATAGCCATTTAATATTTTGTCTACTTAATGAAACAATATTTATCTCTTAAGTAAAGACTTTATACTTATTTTTGCCTCTTATGTGATTTTGAATTTGCATAGGTGATGTATTTTGTGTTTATTGGGATTGTGAGACCCGATGTGAAAATATGTTTTTTAAATATTTTGAAAAAAAAAAACGCTTTGGATAAGTTTCGGCTCACCTACCTACCTAACTTAATACCTTTAAAATTTATTGTAAACTCAAAAAAGTGAACTTAATTAACTAAAATTTATGAAAATTGAACATTTTTTACAATTTTGCTGAAAATGTCCTAAAACTAAGTAAATTTTTGAGCAAATCTAGAATACGGACATATGTCTTTTATTTATTTTTTTGAGTCGTTAAACAAATTTAATTTGTAGCAAAAAAAAAAATAAAATAAAATTTTCAGTGGCGACGCATAGTTCCGGAGTTACGGGCCTTGAAACTTTGGAAACCTATTTAGGATATCTTTGTTATTTAAATTAAATTAACAGCCATTTCCATCAAAATCAATTTCTTCCAAAACGGACGAAATTTATAAATTCAATTTATAATGGCAATTCAATAAAATGCCAAAAATAAATATTGGCTCTGTGTCCGTATTCTAGATTTAAGCCCCAACATCGAAATCTATGATGTGACACAATGAATTAAAATCAATACACATTCTATGAATGGGCTGCGCAGAGGCATAATTCGTGCGCTGAAAATCAATATGAAGCAACTGATAGTATTTAGTTGGTCTAAATGGCACCTCGAACTTAATCTTAGAAATCAGATATTCAGATTAGACATCAACATTTATAATCAATTATGTCAATATAGATGCCATAATCATATTCCAAAATAGGCCTATCGAGCGACGTGTGGGGAAGAACAAAATCATTATTCCAATGTAAGTGTCTAAGTGAAAACAACAAAAATTGATTTTGATCTGACTCAATTCTGTCAATATAGATGCCGTACTGAGGGTCCCATACTACAGAACCATATTCCAAAATAGGCCTAACGAGCGAGATAAATAACTGTTTCGTCACATAGGGATCAGAGAACGTTTAATGAAGCCAATAACTCCAACGTTTAATGAAGCCAAGAACACTCCATACGCCTTGTTGTTAATTAATAACGCAATTAATCTGAGATAAATTAAGGTCAGGAAAAAGCCTGACTATGTTTGAGGCAGAGTCATCCGTATCAAAAGATGACGGCAGTGGCGTTAAAGCTGGCAAAGCAAGCCAATATACGGATTTTAATTTAATCTCCTAAGATCAATGTACGGTCCAAGTCAACTGACATTGAAACAATCATACCAATCGCGGCCAAGTGACTTTCATAAACACAAAATTTGGACGATGGAGGAATATAAGAGGAAGTAATAAATAATCTATTGCTCCCCAAATTAATAGGAACCGCAATAAATTCGATCTCATCAAACACATACGTTGTGACGCGAAGGTAAGATTGATAATAAGAAAGTAAGAGGATAATAAATTTACTACAAAATATATCAGAGCCCAAAACCGAATTCTTTTGGTTATGTTAGTTTGAAAAAGAAGAGTCTCGCTAACCATAGTGGTTGAGGGTGACACATACTCCGAGGTATATACCTAGGCCAGAAAGTCGCTCTTAATAAGAAAAACCGGAAGGTGGAAAAGATCAATTCATAGTTCACAGTCCGTTATCGCCTTAACCTCTGTCTGTGTTATGGTCTGGGAGGCGGTATGATTTTTCTAAGGAGAAGAATTCAATGCAGATTACTAAACCTGTTTCCATCTTAGATCCGTCTGTGTAGCAGTGTGATTTCCGTTTTTCCGGGTTAACGTTGAGACCCCTTGGTCGTGTCCAGTTATACGATATGTTGAGTGCCTCTTTGGTCATTCTGCATAAGTAGTTAGGATTCTTTCTCTCAAGAGTATCGCCACATCCTTTGCGTAGCAGATTGATTTGAATCCTTCTTCAGTGGAATCCTCAGTAGACTATTTATGGTAGTCACCCACAAGAGTGCTCGCCATACTTTGTCCGTTAGTTAATAGTTAAATGCGCCCTCGATGTTGATAAAAATCGCCAAGGTGAACATGTTGTCGCTGTAGGATTTTTCTATGTGGTGGACGACCCCATGTAGTGCGGTCTCCACTGATCTTTCCTTGACATAGGCATGCTGTTTAAATTTCAGCAGGTCGACAGGTATATGTACTTTGATTATGTTGTCCACAATGCGTTCCATAGTTTTGAGAATGAAAGATTTTAGGCTTATCGGGCGATAATTTGACAGTAAAAACTGTTACAGCAGACTTTTTCTGCTGAAAAAAGAAAGCATACTTGCTGCTGAATTAGCAGCAGTCTAAACATATTCTATATTGTTATTACATTAATTAAATTGTTCATACTAAGTTGCGTCGCCAGCAAGCCGGATTCCGTAGCCGAAAATCCTGCATTGACCATATTGGTACCTTACGTATTGGCATGGAACAAATAAATGAGATGCAGGAATCGATCTACGTTGATTTCCAAAAGGCGTTCGATCTAATCAACCACCAAAGCATATGGGAAGCTATGGACAGAAAAGGAGTTCCTGACAAGATCTGCAATCTAATCAAGGCACATATCAACGTTTTGAATGCATTGTAAAACGTGACAACGAACTATATCCCCCATATATGTAAAGTCTGGCGTGAGGCAAGGATGCTTCTTATCCCCTTTGCTGTTCCTCATAGTCATAGATGAAATTTTGATTGGGACAATCGATACAACCCCCATCGCCGAATTTTGTGGCACCAACTGCGGATGGAACATATGAATGACCTAGTAAAGAGTGATTTTTTTGAGGTTAGGATTTTCATGCATTAGTATTTGACAGATCACGTGGGATTTCAGACATGGTGTCAAAGAGAAAGATGCTCAGTATGCTTTGACATTTCATCATGAATCGTCTTACAAACGAACAACGCTTGCAAATTATTGAATTTTATTATCAAAATGCGTGCTCTGTTAAGAAAGTTCATTGCGCGCTTCCATTTTATGGTCAGTTTAATCGACCCACTGAAGCGGCTATTCGGGCTATTGTGACTAAATTTCGCACCAAATTTACATTGTTGGACATTAAACCACCAACACGCTTACGTAGAGTGCGAACTGAAGAAAATATCGCAGCTGTATCGGCCAGTGTTAATGATGACCACCAATTTTCGATTCGTCGCCGTTCGCACCAATTGGGTCTCTGTTACTCAAAAACGTGGAAATGCCAAAAATGGACTAAGCGGATGGACCACCTAAGACGCAGCCGCGGTCAACATTTAAATGAAATTATCTTCAAAAAGTAAATGTCATGGACCAATCTAACGTTTCAAATAAAGAACCGATGAGATTTTGCAAATTTTATGCGTTTTTTTTAAAAAAAAAAGTTATCAAGCTCTTAAAAAATCACCCTTTATATGCTGATGATGTTGTTTTAATATCAAACGTCAATCTGATGCCCAAAGTAAAATAAACGACATTGATACAATAGCCAGAAAATATGGCCTTAGGATCAATGCCGACAAAACCAAATCGCTAAATATAAATGCAGCAGACACACAACCTTTTACGCTATATGGCCAGATCATCGAACCACTTATAGATTTCACTTACCTAGGCAGCCAAATTTCACCAGACGGAGGCGCGCGAGCTGATATACCTCATAGGATGAAAAAAGCTAAAACCGGGTTTGCTGGCCTCCATACGATTTGGCGATCCAATCAAATCAGCGCAAAAACAAAAATACGTCTCTTTAAAAGCAACGTTCTCTCTGTGTTGTTATGTGGTTGCGAAACTTGGCTCACGTCTTTTGACATCAACAACAAAACTTTGTCAATAGATCCTTGCGCTATATTCTCAGCATATGGTGGCCATATAACTGGATTTCAAATGTTGAATTATACCGTAGAAGCAACATGAAACCTATTGCTATCGAAATTCTTAAAAGCAAAGATTGGAATCATCAAGGAACACGAAAACGTGGCCGACCGCGATGTAGTTGGAGACGCAGTCTCGAAGAAGAGATAAACTCGCATCCAGGAATATAATTAAACCCTTAAGTTCAAATAGAAATGATTGGAATAATTTTGTATTGGCACTATGCGCCCACGACTTGGCGTAAAAGCAATAAATAATAATAACAACATACTAAGTCGGTAAATAAAAAACAAGTAAGGAAAGACTAAAGTCGGGCGGGGCCGACTATATGATACACTCCACTTTCTATCCGAATACAATTCAAGTCGGTAAAAAAGTGAAAACGGGAAGGATTTTTGTATGTTTCCTAATCATAGACTGATATGACATGACCTAATTTGTCAAATCGAGAAGAATATTTGTATCGGGGCTATATCCACAGTGACCCACTTGCTTATAGCTTAATTTTTGTATGGAATTTACTCGCTTAAAAAGAAAGTAGCTTACGACCCTTAGTGTTGCTGCCAGATTTTTCTTGGTGATTCATTTAAGCATATCATCGATTTCCACACAGGTTTCAGATGTCCAAATGCTCTCCGTGCTTTCTTGATGCGGTTCGATATGTCATTTCTAGACCCTCATACTTGTCGAGTACCCAGGTAGTACAATTAATCTACTTCTTTGACAACTTTCCCTATTATGCGGAGGTGTTCAGTGTTTGTATGGAATTTACTCGCTTAAAAAGAAAGTAGCTTACGACCCTTAGTGTTGCTGCCAGATTTTTCTTGGTGATCCATTTAAGATAAATGGGTAACAATGATGCCAACGTAAAAAGTCTCGTAAGCTATTTAGTAAGCCCAATCGAACAGGCCTTATATATTGAGTATCATTTTTTCTTTAATTATGTAATTATTAATATTAAGCCTGTTCGATTGGGCTTACTAGCTTAATTTTTGTATTGAATTTACTCGCTTAAGAAGAAAGTAGCATACTACTCTCTTAGCATTGCTGTCAGATTTTTCTTGTTGATTCATTTAAGAAAAACCAATGGATAACAATGTTGTCAACTTATCATGTCTATTAATCGTAATCTAGTAAGCTCAATCGAACAGGCCTATTATATGGTGCGTTTCATTTGACAATCTAGCGGATACTATAACAGTATTTGTTCAATAAATTGTCAGCATTTTAAAATCTAAAAAATGCAAATAAGAGCTAACTAAAGGGATCCATCAGACAAATTTTCTTCTGTTTCCATTTCTAAAGGAAGTACATTTTAATGCTGATAAATTTGCATCAATTATATATTTCCAACCTGTTTCTCATGAATTAGAGTCTAAGTTCAAAAAATCACACTTACGGCGGCAATTTTGACAATGTGAGAGAGTCACCGGCAATGACGGCGAATTGCGAGATTAAACACAATTGGAGTCGTTTGGTCATCCCTTTTAAAAATATATGCAGAGTCGCCAGGTCTCGCGACCAATTGTCCAATTGTTTTTACCACAGAAATAGATGAAAAACGAAACGCATCTAGGTCGTTGCTTGAAGCAACAGCGTCGTGATATATAGCGTTACAATGACTTGAATTTGTTTTTATACACTGAACGAAAAAAAGAACAAAAAGAAGTACACCGCGTAAAAAAGTACTCTTGCGTACTTCTTTCGGTGTTATGCAGTCAGATGTACAATTAGTGAAAAAGTACGCTTACTGCAGAAAACAGTACGTCTGGCAAGCCTAGAAATGTACCTTTTAATATTTCTCGTATTTTATTCGCGGTCACATTATCGTACACATACATACATAGGAAGATTTCGTTTCGAATAGAATTGATTTATGTCCTAAATATGCTCTTTCTAATTCCGTAATAAGATTTTTGATCTCACTATTGAGTGATTTATATTTTATATGCATTTCTACATGGTTCTTCAACAGTTTTAGATAATTTTCAAGGAGACTGCTTATTTCTCTACTTTTCTGCACATCTCACGCAAAAAATTGCAGTCTAAAAACAAAAAAAAAACTATTCTCAAACGTCGAATAGTTATTTTGTTCCAAACTTTATTTTAAAACGGCTTTATAACTTTTTATTTATTACTTTGAGGCTAATGCTAATTTTATTTTGTCTATATATTAATGCATTTATATTATTTATATCAGCGAGCATATCATTATTTGTGCTGCAGTTTCAGACTATATAATGTATGTATGCCTAATGTGGATATATGTATAGCTAAATTAGTGACACTTACTGAAAGCTAAAACCGATTGTTACCGCTAAATTCAGATTATTTTGTCATTGTAAATAATCGAATAACTATTAAACGGATTCATCAACCCACTGTGAGAAAAACCTAATGCATTTCATTAGCATTTGTCTCGGATTAATAAAAATACGACGCCATTTTAATATTTTAATTAACAGCAACAAGCTTCAGCAGCCACACTGCTTAAGCAAAAATAATTTGCTGTTATAGCAGAAAAATGCTGTAATAGCAGAAAAAGTGTCTGCTTATATGCATCAAACAATGTCTGTTGTTAATAGCACTTTTTTTAGTACATACAAAGTTGAGCTATTACTCCACGATTGCTCCGAAGACAAGATAGGCGCAATTGCAGTAGTTGTTTAGAATAATACTTGAGGTATTTAAGAAATAAGTCTCTGCAAACGAACGATATTCTTAGATTAATATTCAAGAATTTTCTAAACAATTTGAAGTGATGTTTTATTAATACTCGACATACGTTTCAGTATAAACATTAACTTTATTTTAAGAAAAACACGTTTTTAGTAAAAATTTCGTAAATGGATTTTTTCCAAACGAAAAATTTCTTTGTTTTTTTCTTACTTAAAATTTTGTACATTTTCCTCCACAAAAGTATGAATTTACTTAATTGTAAGAATCCAAGGAAATGTTTTCAAGTAAGTTTACTCCTCTATTTCTAGTAAATGAACTATTTACTATGACTTTGAAATAAGGAAACTTTACTCATACTTAGTTAATTGTCCTTCTTTTGAGGAATTTTTTATTAAACTGGAGTAAAATTGTTGAACTAAAATGGAGTATGGATTTTACTCAGATTTAGGAATGCTATTTCTCTGAGTGTATCATTTATCATTTGCGAAATATATGTGAATTTCTAAAGTTATGAAATCGTTATTTTTAGACGAATTTTAAAATGTTGTCATTGTGTATTTTAGTCAAATGAACTATAAGTAGTACAAAACTAGATTTGCGATTCTTTGCTGCTACGTTTTTTTTTAATTTTAGATAAAGATATCAATTCGGCTCAATCATATCTTGAAGACAAGTAACGATTTTTTGTTTTTCATAAGTCCTTTTACTGACGCATGATTCTTCTTCAATCTCTGTTGATTCTGCAGAATTTTATTCTACAGATTTAGAAAAAATAAGTTTTTGGAATTCTCTGTAGTGCATTTTTGGTTGAAAACTGAAAAATATATTTTTTGTAACATCTTATATGAAATGTGAATAATACAAATGAACACTCTTACTTTTGATTTCATAAGTCATTATTCACAAAAATCGATAAAACCAGAATACATTGTACTTTTCTCTTAATTTGGTTAATTTGTTGAAAGACAATTTTGGCGTAAGCGCCACTTCGCAAACACGAAACAAAAAGCAATGTGGACTTACGCCAAAATTGCTTTTGCTATAAATCCGTAACGGGGCTTTATAAGGCTCAATATATCATTAAAGTGGCCACTGTACATCTTCCATCAGGGATTTGTAAATAAATTTGCATACTATAAAATATATAATATATACATATAATCGAATGAAGTTTATTTTTCAATATTGAAATTATATATATAAATAAACTCGTAGATGAATATGTGAATAATAATTATTTAGAAAACAGGTATACGAATCTACTTTACAACACCCCCACTAGATGATTGTGGATTCGGATAGTCCCTTTCTATCTTCAATTTCCGCTCGATGACAAGATCTCACAGTAAATTATGTGGTATGCCTATATGTTTGGAACGTGCATGATACGAGTTGTTCTGTGACTACTTAATAGCACTTTCGTTGTCACATCGTAGCACCAGATTTTCCTTGGGATGATGCCGCTAACGCCATGTACTCCGCTTCGGTTGTCGAAAGTGCAACAGTGGGCTGCTTCTTCGAGTTCCAGGACACACTTGCTCCTTGAAAACGTAACCGGAGGTAGATCTTCTGTCGTCCTCATCACCTGCCCAATCAGCATCTGAAAAGCCCTCTAAGTATCCTTTAGAGTCTTTCGTAAATCCGAGTCTATAAGTTTTTGTACCTTTCATGTACCTCAAAACCCGCTTAACGGTCATCCAGTGTGCTTTGCCTTGATTATTATTAAATTTTGACAAAGCCCCCACTGCAAAGGATAGATCAGGCCGGCTTACTTGCGCGGCGTACATAATGCTTCCAATGGCTTCTTGGTACGGGATTGGTGGTTGGTGTTCCTGGGGTTCTGCACTCAATTCTTGTGACAGTTTTTGATTTATGTCCAGAGGCGTTGTCACAACATTGCAGTCGATCATATTGAAACGCTTTAGAACGTCTTCAATATACAGCTCTTGGTCAATCCAAAGCTTTCCTTCTTTCCTATCTCGAGTTATTTGGATTCCCCAATGTCTTTCATCTTGAAATTACGCGTTAGGTCATCCTTTTTTATTTTTGTTCACTTTATTATTAGTAAATACGTATGTTATTTCGACGTTCTCCCTTTTGTAGTAAATACACGGATCTGTTTTAGATTGGGTCAATCCGATAAGTTTCAGTCTTTTGTCCAGTTTTTTATTCCAAACACGACTGGCTTGTTTTAGACCATATAGTGACTTCCTCAGTCTGCATACCTTACCTTTGCCTTCGTTTAAACCTTCAGGTAGCTTCATAAAAATTTCTTCCTCAAGTTCACTTTGTAGAAAAGCTGTGACTACATCCATTTGGTCGATGTCCAAGTCATATTAAACTTAACAGCAAGCGAATTGATGAGTATCGAACAACCGGAGAGAACGTCTCTTCATAGTCTATTTCATGACGTTGTGAGTAGCCTTTTATTTCTAATCTTGCTTTATATCTTTCGATCTGTCCTCTAGCATCACGCTCCATTTTGAACGTCCACTTGCAGGATCGGCTTCTTTCCTTCAGGCAAATCTTAGATGCCATGTTTGATTTCGCTGAGCACATTAAATTCTTCTTCCATGTCGTTTTGCCATTGCAAACTGTTTGGTCCATTCATTGCTTCATTGACAGTTTTAGGATCACCATTCACGTCAGACGCCATGAAGGATATGTAGTCATCTCGTACAACAGGTTTTCTAATCCTTGATGATCTTCTTAAACACTCTGCAGATGTGATTCCAATGTCTGAGATATCTTCGACGCCACATCATCCGAGTCGCCAGAGTAGAAGTCATGATGTCTGTTGACGTTTCCGCATGTTCATCTTTTAGTTCATTCTATTGACCTTCCCCTTTATCCATCGCTGAAGTTGTTTCTGTAGAATTTTCTTTAATTTCCGCCACTGAATCGCATTTGGGATATGTATAGTAGTAGCAAGGGTCATCTATAGCTGCTTCTTTTACATGCACTGATTCGAAGAATACTGCATCTCTGCTTGTCACAACATTTTTTCTTGAATCGTCGTAAAATCTGTATGATTTATGATGTTCGCAATATCCGACGAATAGACCTCTTTTCCTTTGGCATCCATTTTCTTCCTCCCGCTTTGCATCCAAAGATTTTCAAATACTTTAAGTTAGGCTTCATTCCGGACCATGCTTCTTCTGGCGTTGCATTCGCGAGACCCTTACATGGTGTTCGGTTCAACAGGTATACAGCGGTATTTGTTGCTTCCGCCCAAAAACGTTTGCTCGTTTTATTCATCCGCTCCGACATATCATTTTGTTGCGGTGTATACGGAATCGTGGTTTGGTGTTGAATGCCACTGTCTACAAGAATGCGTTTCTTCTTACCATTACTGTACTCCGTGCCATTATCACTTCTTTATGCTTTGATGCGCTTTCTTTTTGGTTTTCGACAAAGTTTTTAAATTCCAGAAACTTGTCTGCAACTTTATCTTTTCCTCTTAGGAAGTATATAAACACCTTTCGCGAGAAGTCATCAATGAAAATGACCATATATAATTAAACATGCTCCATAGGCCCACAAAGATCAGTGTGAACCTACTCAAGTATCCCTGCTGCCCTTGTTCCGACGTCATTAATACAAGTGATGCAATTTTCTTTCGATGTTCCATACTGGATTCCACTTACAACGCCAGAGACCATTTTCTTGATGACATCATTGCTTGCGTGTCCAACGCGCTTATGCCAGGTTTCGTCGTCAACTACATGTGCTCGTGTGGCATATGCATTTTCATCTATTTGCCTGATTCAGCCGAAACATATCATTCACCAGATCTCCAGTTGCTATTATGTTGCCAGCGGGATCAATAACTTTGCAGCCACTTCTGTCAAATCGCATCTTATGACCTTTTTTAACTATTCTTGAGACTGACAGCAGATTTACGCAAAGATCTGGAACATGCAGTACATCTATGAGTGATATGCAATATTCTTTGTTTCTCTGTTTCTTCAATTTGCAAATGGACAATTGGGAGCAATATGACCAAATTCATTGCAGTTATATCATTTTGGTCCTTTAAACTGTTTACCCTTCTTAAATCTGTTTTTTCTGACCAGCAAATGCGACTTCTCCAGCACCGCTATCGACTTTAACGTCCTGTATAAGCTTCATCTTAATGGACTCGCCCGTGATTCGAATGCCGGAACTTTGAATCCCCATTATCATGGGCTTATAATCGTCGGGAAGTCCAGAAAGCTACATTGACCCGGTCCATTCCTCGTTGACATTCAACCCGACTCCACTTAATTTATGAGCTGTATTTAAGATGTCGTTGACTTAATCTTCCGTAGACGCAAAGTCCTTCAGTTTCGTTGAACACAATTTTTGGATGAGTCCAACTCTTCTTACCAGTGCAGAATCTTGAAATGTATTCGCGAGAGCATCCCATATCATTTTAGCGCTCTGGCAATAGATTTGTCCTAATATGCTTAGTAGCGTCCGTTTCAGTTCCTTCTACAGCCTTCCACAGTTCCTTCATCTGGAAATAAGCTTCCACAGTAAATTTCCAGTCCTCAAAGTTTTCGCTGCCACACAGCTTCTCGATTTGTGTGTTCATGGACATTGCAGATATATTTTTCTATATATATTTCCGCTATATATATTTTTCAAGGAATTTTCAAAAAATTATTATATATATTTTTCATTATTGAAATTATATATATAAATAAACTCGTAGATGAATATGTGGATAATAATTATTTATAAAACTGGTATACGAATCTACTTTACAACAACTTTACACGTGACACGCATACCATTATAGGTATTTCACTTCCGGCCCATATTTGACATATTATTTTCACTGATATTGAGCCAGGGTTTGTTATGAAATCCCTGTACGAATGGTGAGTTTCAAATTGTAGATATAAAATAATTTGATGTGAAAGAAAACTGTATTAATTATGTTCACCAAATGAAAAAAGAGTAGTATCGCGACATGAATGAATTGTACCCTTAAATTTTCAATCGTTTCTTCTACTTTTTATACCATTCACCATTGGATGGGGATATTAAGTTTGCCATTCCATTTGTAACACCTTAAAATATTCTTGATTGTCATACAATTTTAAGAAGATCTAGTCATGTCCGTTCGTCCGTCTGTTGAAAGCACGCTAGCATCTAAACGAAAGGAGCTGGGTCATCCCAATTTTGAGAAGAAAATTTTTTTCTAAAGCAATTTTTTTCAAATATTTCTGATTTTACTATACACTCACACGTTAGTTTGTGACTGCAAAAGTAACTATTAACATAAAAATTAAATAAATAAAATAGTTCAAAAATGTAGCAGCATAAAACCGAAAGTTGTAATTCTCTACAACGATTTTGTGTAAAGCATTTCAAATTTCGCCGTTAATAGCATTTTACTTCCCAAGTTATCAGGCTAAAATAGGATAAGTGTTGGCCGTCAATTGTGAAAAGTATTTTTAGAATAACCCATGTATTTTTATAATATTGAGAATATCAATATATTTTTTGGCATATGATTGCTGACATCATGGGAAATATTTGTGTCAGAAAAGTTTCAGAATCCTTTTGGATTTTTTCAACAATTGCAGCGATTTTCGAAACTGACTACATTAATGTTGCGCTCGATATTGCTTCTTATTTATTTATTATGAATTAAACACAAAGTAAATTTATAATCTATTTTTGAGCCGGGGTGACTAAGACCATTGTATCTAGTTATTGTAGCGACAGACCTCTTGTGGGAATCGAGCACGCTACCAACTCGACTACCGGTACAAAACGAGCACAATTCAGCACAACTTTTGTTCTGCAAAAATACGAAATGGCAATCCCAGCAATTTTTTGAAAAAAGTTTTTTTTACAATAACTCGGTCACACACACTTTAGACCAACACAACTTTTTTCCTTCAACTTTTTGTCTGCTAAATCGGGTATTATTTTGTTTTTTTGGGCATATCGGAAAATCAACTCTAATTGTTATAAAATTTAGCATGAGCATAAAGAAATTTACTCATCTTTTTATCTGCGTACCTACTTTTCTGAAGTTAATGGGAGAAAAATGAGTAAATTGTGTTTTTAAGTTCAGCCTGGCCGAACTTTATATACCCTCCACCGTGGATTGCATTCCACGGAGGTTGTCTATTTACGTAGACGTGCAGTACAATTACTGTTAAATATTTTTAATATAGCCAAACCAAAACAACTAAAAATATTGCAAAAAATAATTTTATAAATAAATATAAAATTTTAATTATTTTAAACCACATGGCAAGTCTACCACTATGTTTCAATTCGAAAAGTAAATATAAGGCAGCAAAGCTTAAATAATCTAAATACCCTCCACTGTGGATTGCATTCCACGGAGGTTGTCTATTTTCGTAGACGTGCAGTACAATTACTGGAAAATTTTAAATATTTTTAATATAGTCAAACCAAAACAACTAAAAATATTGCAAAAAATAATTTTATAAATAAATATAAAATTTTAATTATTTTAAACCACATGACAAGGCTATCACTATGTTTCAATTCAAAAAGTAAATATAAGGCAGCAAAGCTTAAATAATCTAAATATTGGTGTTGGCGGAAATCAACATTTCTGCAACAATATATCTATTATATATTCTAAATTTCAGTATTTTATTATTTTATTTATTATTTATCATTACATTTCAAATGTTTGTACTTATTATTTTGGTACGCATTGTACTTTGTAATAATGAGAGCAATTGCATTACAATACGATTGAATGCATGCATAATATTATTGAGTGCACATTTTTGAGTGAAAAACAACAAACAACATAAAAATCGATTTGCACTCAGTAATGTGCACTCAATGGTCAATGCTGTCGATCGATCGGTCATCAATAACCGAACGATTGTTGACGACAGAATGCAGCAATACACCCACGCCTCGACACAATTGCATTGTTTGTATGTTTTACGTGTTAAATTGTTTCAATTTTAAGTATTTGTAAAACAACCAAATGCAATGGAATCGAGGCATGGGTGTTTTCAAACTAAAGAAGCGGTACATGTTTTTTATGACATTTTTCAATAGCAAATCGATTTACACTCAATAATGTGCACTTATTAAAAATGCAGCTTATTGAAAATGTTTTAATATTTGCATCGCTGAAAAAGTGGCAAGTGATCATTAGAGTGTGTGTTAAATCGTTCGAAAATGGCTAATATCGATATTTTGATATTGGAACAGCGCGATTTGTACAAACATTTGGTGAAGTACGAAACCAGATTTGATATGAAAAATAATTCCGAAAGAACACATGGATATTTAAATGCACTAGCCCAGCAAATAGAGGAAATTTTTAATAAATTTCAGTCTCAGCATAATCTCATTATGCAGCATATTCATGAGACATCACTTGTGGTTGACGATGTGCCGTACATACAAAATGATGTATTTTTTGAGTTTTCTGAAAAATATATAAATTTAAAGGGAAAGCTTTTGGATTCGCTACCCGAACACTCGTCAACACATTCACCTTTGGCTAGTACATTTGTTACTCCTAATAGTCGTTCAGACACAACCTTAGCTTTGGAAGCCAAACTTCCCAAAATTTCTTTGCCACAATTTTCTGGAGAATATATGGAATGGATACCTTTCCACGACATATATTTCTCCCTCGTTCATCAAAACGATTCATTGACAAAAATACAAAAATTTTATTACTTAAAAGGCACATTAAATGGTGAAGCTGCCAATTTAATTAAAACTATTTCCGCCACAGAAGCGAATTATGATTCCGCGTGGAAGATTTTGGAATCAAGATACCACAATAAACGAATGATTGTTGGTAATCTTATTACGAAACTTTTTAACATTCCTAAGTCTGACGGTGGGTGCCAATCAATCAAAACTTTGCTTGACTCGACTCAAGAGTCTATTTCTTCATTGAAGAATTTGGGAATCGATACCCACACTTGGGACCCGGTTCTCATACATTTGATTGCCCAAAAGTTAGATCTTCAAACCCGAAAAGATTGGGAACAGTCTCTGAAATCTTCCACGGAAATACCAACACGATCTGAAATGTTTGCGTTTCTAGAGCGAACATTCAGAACTTTGGAATCAATTAGTGACGATATTCCAACATTTTCAACGAAAACACCTGCAAAAGTGAATAAGCCATTCTTCCAAAATAAGAAAACTTTATGCCATTCTGGTAAGTTTTCTAGGCAGAATTCGTTTACGTGCGCTTATTGCGACAAACCTCATTCACTTTCCAAGTGTTTCGAATTCTTAGCATTATCTTTAAAATCTAAAGATGAATTTTTAATTAAAAGAAAGTTTGTCGAAATTGTTTCACAATAGGACACAATCATGCAAATTGTCACTCATCTTTTCGCTGTTTAATGTGTAAACAACCACATCATACAGTACTGCATTCGGATGAGCTTGTGAACAATGCACAAACTTCAAATGATTTACAGTCTACATCGAATGACAATCATGTCACTTCCCATAGTGCAAATTCTTTTCATTCGGTATTGCTGTACACAATCCGATTGATTGTCAAGACTAATCGTGGTCAATTTCCACTCAGGGCATTATTGGACCCAGGCTCCCAAGGAAGCCTGATCAAAGAGTCAGTAGTGCAGCTTTTAGGTCTTAAGAAAATAAGATCTCACTGTAAAGTAGTCGGCATTGGAGATGGCAATGTAAATGTGTCAAAGTATTCGGTCAATTTTGACCTCTTTTCAAGAAAAAACGAGCTTGTACATTCATGTACAGCTTTGATGCTTTCGCATTTATCTTCATACACTCCAGATCCTTTATCTAGACACATTTCCATGCCAAATCTGAGTGCTGACATCTTGGCTGATCCCTTCTTCTATAATTCTGACCCAATAGATATCATTTTGGGATCAGACATTTGTTCTAAAATTAAAATTCCAACCGAATCTTTTATTCATAATGAACTTTTCTTTCAAAACACTTATTTCGGTTGGGTATTTTCCGGCTCTAGTAGTTCCATATCCACTAACAGAGTCCACATACATAATACTAATCTGGAAAATATTCTAAAGGCATTTTGGGAGCAAGAGGAGATAATTCAGAAACGAGAATTTTCCAATGAGGAAATTGCTTGTGAAAATCTTTTCGATAACACCTCAAAACACACCGAAACTGGCCGATATATGGTAAATTTGCCATTTAAGTCAATTCTTAGTGGAGGTTCTTGCCCTAAAATGCAAAATAATGTCATAAGCGCTTTCACACGTTTAAAGCACTTAGAAAATTATTTTCTCAGACGAACTGATTTTGCTGATAGTTACAAGAACTTCATGCACGAATATGAGTCTTTGGGTCACATGACCAAAGTTGGTGTTTATCCCAGTGATATTCGCGAAAATTCATATTTTCTTCCCCATCATGGTGTTTATAAACACGATAGCACCACGACGAAATTACGAGTCGTTTTCGATGGCAGTAGCCATATGAAGGATTTTGAGTCTCTTAATGAAAAACTATGTTCTGGACCTGCCCTTCAGAATGATCTTCCGGAAATCATGACGAAGTGGAGAAGGCACAGAATTGCATTTAGTGCGGACATAGAAAAGATGTTTCGCCAAATTGGTGTTTGTCCTGAACATCGTAAATTTCAGCAAATCTTGTGGCGATTTGATCCATTCGATAATATTGCAATATACGAACTAAACACAGTAACTTATGGTACTACTTCTGCCATAAGAGTGCTGCAGCAACTCGCAAGGGACTTTAAAGGGACTGTCCGATTCGTATGTTGATGATATATTATCTGGATCTGACACTCTAGAAGATGCTATGCTCTTGCACAAACAATTGTGTACATTGTTAGAAAAAGGAGGATGTAATTTGAGAAAATGGATTACAAACTCTAAAGAACTCCTAAATTTCATTCCTGAGGAGCATAGAGAATCTTCTTTAACATTGACTTTTGATCGTGATAACGTTGTAAAGACTTCAGGTATTCAATGGAATACAAATAGTGATTCTTTTTCATTTAAAGTTAATATCGACCTCACTCTTTCTGCAACCAAACGTTCTATTTTATCTGATTCTGCACGTTTATACGATCCCTTAGGATGGCTAACACCCTCCACGGTAATAGCAAAATCTATATTCAAAAACCTTTGGGAGCGTGGTATAGATTGGGATACTCCAATCCCTCATGACATTGAGTCCAAATGGCTCAAATACAGGTCAGAACTTTCAAAATTGTCAGATTTGAAAATACCACGGTGGATTCAATGGACACCTGGTTGTAAAGTTGAACTCCACTGTTTCTGTGACGCGTCTATGGTCGCATATGCAGGTGTTGTGTATTCACGTGTCATTTCTGATCATGGAACATTTGTCAACATTTTGCAAGCCAAATCAAAGGTCTCGCCTATTAAGACAGTTTCTATTCCTAGACTGGAACTCTGCGCTGCCACTCTTTTAGTTAAATTGGCCAAAAAGGCACAAGACTCTTTACGAGATCTGCAAATTGATAAAATTTATTATTGGAGCGACAGCTCTACAGTCCTAAGCTGGATACGGAAATCACCCTCTAGTTGGACTGTATACGTTGCCAATAGAGTGGCAGAAATTCAACGTTATAGCAGCCCTTCTCAGTGGACTCACGTACCGACTGGACTAAATCCAGCGGATTGTGCCTCGAGAGGTATTTCCCCGCAGGAATTACTTCAGAGTCAGAGTTGGTGGTATGGCCCAGAATTTTTATATGAATCACCTATTTCATGGCCTAAGAATTTAGCTAATTTATATACCTCTGAAGAAGAGAGGAAAACTAAAATTGTTACCAATAGTTCCCACAAAATTTCATATCCGGACATTCTTGCCAAATTTTCTAAAGTACAAACTCTGCTTAGAGTAACGGCTTTATGCCAACGTTTCGCATATAATTGTAAAAATCCAAAATCGAAACAAAATTGTCCTATAACTTCATTTGAAACTAGAGAATCTTTTATGGTGTTTATTAAAAATACACAAAACGTCGAATTTAGTGATGAAATTAAACTGCTTTCAGAAAAACGTGAAATAAAGCACTCTTCAATGCTTAAATTGATGCCATTTCTTGATGAAAATGGTATTCTTCGCGTTGGTGGACGTCTACAGAACTCTGATTTGCCATACAATGTAAAACACCCTATACTTTTGTCAAAATCTAATCCTTTATCAAAACTTATTGTTTCAGAAGCTCACGAAAGAACTCTGCATGGTGGCTTTACTTTAACCATGTCTTACGTCAGCAGGAAATTTTTGATTATTTCTGGTACTCAACTGGCAAAATCAATTATACATAAATGTATGACATGTTTCAAGTACACAGCCAAATCAGCACAGCAAATTATGGGCAATTTGCCATCTGTTCGACTTAACATCACACGACCATTCAAACATAGCGGGGTAGACTACGCTGGCCCCATCTCAATCAAGTCTTCCACTCTTCGGTCCACTATAACATCAAAGGGCTACATTTGCTTATTTGTGTGTATGGTCACAAAAGCCTTACACTTGGAGGTCGTTTCAGACCTTACTACAAGTGGATTTCTGGCTGCCTTTAGGCGTTTCATTTCCCGAAGAGGTGCCTGTACTGATATTTATTCAGATTGTGGGACAAATTTCGTTGGGGCTTCAAAAGAGCTCCAAGTCCTTCACCACCGTAGCCAAAAGTCCTTACCCGAAGACTTACGTCATGCCCTAAGCCTTAACGGCACAACATGGCATTTTAATCCTCCTGCCTCACCTAATTTCGGTGGACTTTGGGAGGCAGGAGTAAAATCTGTAAAATTCCATTTGAAGCGGATAATGAATGACCGTATCTTGAGTTTCGAAGAATTATCTACTCTACTTTGCCAAATAGAGAGCTGTTTAAATTCTAGACCACTTTGCCCCTTGTCGCCCGATCCATCTGACTTCGATGCGTTGACTCCGGCACATTTCCTGATAGGAGAACCAACAAATTGTATTCAGGATGAGGATTTACTTGATATAAACCTCAATCGATTATCTCGCTGGAAAACAATAGAAAATATAAAACAACATTTTTGGAAAAGGTGGCAAAATGAGTATATAAATCGCCTTCAAGCTCGCCCTAAATGGCTAAAAAGAAAGCCAGACGCTAAAATCGGAGATTTGGTCCTTATAGTTGATGAGAGGTGCGGGCCAGGACAATGGATTCTAGGACGTATTAAAGAAGTTCATCCCGGACATGATGGTCGTACAAGGGTGGTATCTGTTTTAGTTAAAAATAAGATCATAAAAAGGCCTATTTCTAAAATATGTTTTCTTCCAGATAATTCTCCTGACTCAACAGTTTCAACCACAACAACCTAAAATCTACACATCATATTGAGGACGGGGCCTGTTCCAGAACGCTGTGAGTCGGAGCATAGCGGAGTTACATACTCGACTAAAACACTCCCAACGAAAGGCCGTCCTTCCATCACCACCACTTTAAGAACATCCGTTCATAAGGGGGGAGAATGTTGGCGGAAATCAACATTTCTGCAACAATATATCTATTATATATTCTAAATTTCAGTATTTTATTATTTTATTTATTATTTATCATTACATTTCAAATGTTTGTACTTATTATTTTGGTACGCATTGTACTTTGTAATAATGAGAGCAATTGCATTACAATACGATTGAATGCATGCATATTATTGAGTGCACATTTTTGAGTGAAAAACAACAAACAACATAAAAATCGATTTGCACTCAGTAATGTGCACTCAATGGTCAATGCTGTCGATCGATCGGTCATCAATAACCGAACGATTGTTGACGACAGAATGCAGCAATACACCCACGCCTCGACACAATTGCATTGTTTGTATGTTTTACGTGTTAAATTGTTTCAATTTTAAGTATTTGTAAAACAACCAAATGCAATGGAATCGAGGCATGGGTGTTTTCAAACTAAAGAAGCGGTACATGTTTTTTATGACATTTTTCAATAGCAAATCGATTTACACACAATAATGTGCACTTATTAAAAATGCAGCTTATTGAAAATGTTTTAATATTTGCATCGCTCTCTTCTTTTCGGACTGCTGAACCACCAACATCTTGATAAGTATCCCCATCTAAACATTGTGTTACAATAAAGTGGTGTTTTACACAACAATAAAGTTCTGTGCACGTTCATATGAAAAATGAATTCTTTTCTTAGCCTTTACTTAAATACTTATACTTGGTGACTGTTACTTAAATACTTTAAAATTTGAATAAGCATTTCAAGCTAAAATCTATAACAATTGGGGAATAGTGGGTGCATTTTCAGCTATTTTAATTCTAAAAGTACGCATTTTGAAAATACATTTTGTTGGTACAATTTGTATCCCTTTTTTTCCCACATTAGCCCCTTAAAAGTACAACTTTCAAAAATCATTTTATTTTACAAGTCTACGCAATTAGAAATTTCATCGTATTATATGCACCCGTTTTGTTGGTACCATTTTTATCCCTGTGTATCTCTTGAAAGTACGAGTTTGGAAAAACCCTTTTATTTTTCGTGTCTACGCAGTCAGAGAAATGTGTGCACCGAGTTTCATGATTCTTGCTGCGGCTATTTGGTTGGTACAATTTGTATCCCCTTTTTTCCATTTTACCCTCCTAAAAGTACGAATTTCATTATTCTTGGTGCAGCCGTTTGAAATTTATACTCCGAATTTCATGACTCTATTTTCAATTTTTATCCATTTTTTCCATTTTACCCCCAAAAAGTACGAATTTCGAAAAAACCCTTTACTTTACGTGTCTACGCGATCAGAGTAATGTATACATCGTATATGTATAAAATAATATACGAAAAGTATTCAACTTTGGGCCGATTTCTATAATATATCAGATTTCTCCATTTTTAATGGTCCTTCTCTAATTACAGGACTAAAAAATGTCTACTAGAACAAAAAATATTGAATTTTGGCCGTTGGATTTTGATTCAGAACCACTGTACGTCGCACAACAAGAAGCTCCAGGGAATATCCTAGAACACCCGACCATGTGTGGGAGTTGTATTCCATCTTTGGTCTGTTGTAGGTAGTGTAGATATTGAGAAGATCAGGTGGTGTGAAGTATTTTAGTATTTAAAAATCCTAAACACTTGAGTGCTTCTTTCGATACATCAAATACATGTTTTGAATAACGAACATAGCATTGTATTTCCATGCCTAGAACATCAAGAGTATGAATCAAGATGTAAGAATTGGCACGCCCACTTTGTCGAAAAATTTGCACATTAATACTCAATGAACGCATATAAAATTTCAAGATTCTTGTTGCCATATAACGGAATATATTTTGGGTTCTAATTTTTAGAAAAGGTGCTACACCCATCTTTCAAATCCCGCCCATTTGTATCTTTCCTACGTAAGTGAAAACTTAATGAACTCACAGGAATTTCAGGAAACTCAGTGTCATGTAAGAGAAAATACTCTATAACTGGTTTTAATTTCTTATGGGATGTGCCACGCCCCCTTCAACAATATTGCCTATTTTCTCCCAACTACCCAGATTAATGGGATTCATATAAAATTTCAGAACTCTCAGTGTCATAGAAATGAATATATTTAATAATAGATTTTAATTTCGTATGGGAGGTACCACGCCCCCTTTTCCAATTCCGCCCATTCCGCACAACTTTCCAAATTAATACAAGACAAGAAATTCGAACACTGATAGGTATTTACACAGGGCACTGCTGCATCAGAAGTAGGATCACAAAATGGCAGGGATACTCAAAAGGGTAAATTGGATTAGGAGTGGCTTTTAGGGACAAGAATGTAACCACACAAACCGATGACTGCTAATGAATAAAGAGAGCCATAAATATACATATAAACTTGGCAACTCTGTCTGAATAAGCAGTAAAGTTTTTGTGTTCCGTGGTTTTTTCTAAATAATTGTGATTATTTTTTGTTTCAAGTGGATATTTTTTCACAACTAGTGATCTAATTTGAAGATAAAAGATTGTTCTATTGGTGTACTAATTTGTGATACTACTTTTGTTACATTTTTAGTGTTTAAAAGAGTAATTTTTGGTTAAGAATTTGTTTCTTCACCAAACAACAACAATTACTGCTGGTTCATAACCATTATTTTTGTTATTGTGATTAAAGTTTAACACTGAGTTTTGTTTTGTCTTTGTTTTAATATTCGTTTTTCGTTTGTCTATTCTGACAGTGTTGCCACTTAATCGATTTCTCAAATTTTTTAGTGATTTTTTTCACGCGTGTATTTTTTGTTAGTATCATTACAGTAAAGGGTGGAATTATTTATTTACCTTATACTAATAATTTGTGCTTGTTTTAAAAGATGTCTTGTTCGTCGGAAAAATGTAAAATTGTCTCTGATATAGAGATCACAATAGAGTGTTGGCTTTGCACTGGTCAGTGGCATGCTAAGTGTGCCGGAATTAGTGCAAGGATTGTGGATGCGCTATACGGAGACAACAATGGTCTTAGGTGGTGCTGCACTAAATGTAGAAAATCTAGTGTAAACTTTTATAACTTTTTTGAAGGCTCCATGACGGAGGTTACCGAGCTGCCTAGGGATCTTTGGTCCATTTATACGCGATTTTCTAAATTCGGTGATATGTTTGACAAATATCCTGAATTAGATAAGTTTGCGAAATCACCGGTTGTTTCGGGACAGAAACGTAAAAGAACGGTGAAGAAAGCATCAAGATCAGTGACGCCGAGGACTGAGCATTTGAATGTCGCTGAACCTGCGGCTCAAACTGTTGATGGGTTGGGATCGTCGAATGATAAAAATCCGACCTATGCTACAGTTGCTGGGCCACTGCTTTGTGATAGAACTGTCACAGATCCTCCACACACCAGCGTGGAAAGCGACAATCCCACTCGTCCTACGGCTGCAACAGGTAAGAGTCCACAAACCAGTGTGATAGGCGGGAATTTACTTCAGTCTATGCCTGTTGCAAAAGTGCGTTCACAGCAATCTAGTGGTACTTCTGGTGGATTGGCCATGGCCCCGGAGATGAAAATGGTCTTCGTCTGGTGGTTCGCCCACAGTTGATGACTTGAATGGCTTTATTAGATCCAAGATTGAGGGTGATTTTTACCTTAAGTCTTTTAAATTGAAGTCGTCATTTTCTCAAAGTCGGGCTTCTTTTAAAATTATTACGACGAGGGAAATCTTTGACAGGTTGATGATCCCTGACTTCTGGCCACCTAGGGCATTTTTTAAGGAATTTGTGGATAGGGTGGACAATTTGGCTCGTCTGCCTTTGAAGTCAGCTACTGTCCCAAAAAACTAATTGATTCTTTTTATATCGGGTATCAGAATGTAAGGAGTTTGAATACGAAATTGAATCAATTATTTGTTGATAGCTTTGATTTTAATTTCTCTGTTCTTGTATTTACCGAGACTTGGTTAAAAGAGTCAGTTTTAGATTCTGAGATTTTTTGTAGTAGATTTATTATCTTTAGAAATTATCGTTTAGGAAGGATTGGTGGCAGTGTACTTATTGCTGTTACTAATTCTTTCCCATCGGAACGTATTATCCTCCACGGGCTTGATGACATTGAATTTATTGCAGTTCTTATTAATTTAGGGCGCAATAAATTGTTCATTACTAGCTCTTATATTCCTCCATCATCTGAATTATGTGTCTACGAAAGTCACTTGGCCGCGATTGGTATTGGTATTGGATTATTTCAATGTCAGGTGACTTAGACCGTACATTAATCTTAGGGGATTTTAATTTACCTTCCGTATCTTGGATTGCCTTGCCGGGCACGGAAGCTTTAACCGCACTGCCATCATCGTTTGATACGGATGATTCTGCCTCGAATATAGTCAGGCTTTTTGCTGACCTTAATTTCTTCCAGATTAATTACGTGAAGAATATAAGTGAAAGACAACTTGACCTAGTATTTGTTAATGATCCTCATTACTTTGAGATCAATAGGGTTCTCCCCATATCTCTCCCAGAGGACAATTACTATCCTACCTTAGGTTTATCGATGTTGTACTCCAATGAATCTCATTCTTCTACCTCTCATGATGATCTCACCATTTTCTGTTACAGAAGGACAAATTTTATACTGCTTAACTCTCTTCTCCGTGAAGTTGATTGGAATTCCGTCTGTAGTTGTAGCCACTATGCAGATATTGACGCTGTTGTGGATAAATTTTATCAAATTCTTAGGGACTTCCTGTCACAATCTGTACCGAAAATTCGAGTTGGGCAATCTGAAAGACTACCTTGGTCTTCTCATAAATTGTTCAGAATGAAAAATTCGAGAAGTAGGCTTTTTAAGAAGTTAAGAAATCTGGATTGAATTCCGATTATGTAAGATAGGTCGAGATATAACGTCGAATCTCAGAGATGTTATAGACTATACTTGGAAAAGGTGAAGAATGATTTTCGAAATAACCCTAGAGCTTTTTACGATTTTGTTAATTTGAAACGTAAATCCCCATCTAAACCAACTAGGATTAGAATGGATGGCTTGGAATATTGTGAGGACCAGGATATTGCTGATTGTTTTGCGATTTTTTTTTTGCGACCACATATTCAAATAGATCTTATCGATCCGACAGCACTTACCCCTATGATATTCCTGCTTTGAATCAATTAGAAATACCAATTATTGACTTGCCCTTGTCAAGTTTGAATGATCTAGAATCAACAAATAGTGTCGGCCCCGATGGGGTGCCAAGTATAATTTTAAAATTCTGTGCTAGTGGTTTGGCTATTCCTCTGAGGTTATTATTTAATACTTCGTTGAGATTTGGATATTTCCCTTCGGCTTGGAGGCAGTCGTTCATTGATCCCCTACATAAATCTGGCAGTCTAATTGACGTTTCGAATTATAGAGGGATAGCTAAATTAAGTGCTATCCCTAAGCTTTTTGAGAAACTGGTGACTAATGTTGTTTCTCACAGCGTTTCTTCTATTTTGAGTCCCAGCCAACATGGGTTTCGTAAAGGCTTATCGACCACGACGAATTTGAGTCAGTTCACCTCACACTTTATTGATGGGTTTGTTCTGGGTAATCAGACTGACGTCATTTACACGGATTTTAGCAAGGCGTTTTATAAAGTCAATCACGAGCTTTTGTTATATAAATTAGATAGAATTGGTTTTAGCTGTAATTTTTTGAAATGGATATCTTCTTATCTGAATAATCGTTCGCAGATTGTCAAATTCGGAAATTCTTGTTCTAGGCCAATTCTGGTTTCATCGGGAGTTCCCCAAGGTACTCATCTTGGGCCTATACTACTTTTATTATTCATAAATGATCTCCCGGAGTCTATTATAAACTCTAGTATTTTTATGTATGCGGATGATGTGAAAATATTTTTGTCTTATAAACAGCTAGAATATTCTCATTATTTGCAGGACGACTTAGATAATTTTGGATGTTGGTGTGACATAAAAATTCTTCAGATATGATCTTATTGGAGCTGAGTTAGAGACAGTTGGCTTTATTAAACGTTGGGCTAAAGAATTTTCTGATCCCTATGTGACGAAACAGTTATTTACTTCGCTCGTTAGGCCTATTTTGGAATATGGTTATGTAGTATGGGACCCTCAGTATGGCATCTTCCCCCCTATTCTAGTAGATTGAAGTTGATTGACTTGCCCTCCTTAAAAAGTAGACGAAAGATGCTGAACACCGTGATGGTATTTAAGGTTATGAATGGTGATGTCTCATCTGAATATCTTATTTCTAGGATTAAGTTTAACGTGCCATTTAGACCAACTAGATACTATCAGTTTCTTCATATTGACATTCAGCGTACGAATTATGCTTCTGCGCAGCCCATTCGTAGAATGTGTATTGATTTTAATTCATTGTACCACATCATAGATTTTGGTGTCGGAATCGATACAATAAAGTCAAGGATTCTCTCGTACTTGAAAGTTTAGTGTTCTGTTTAGTATTATTAAATGTAATGTATTGCTTCTATGTCAAATTTTAGCATTAACCTTTAGTGTAGTTTGTTTTTGTTAGATTTTTTCCGGCTGAAGATATTTAATCTGTAGCCGGTATTCCACCCTCTACTGCTTGTCCACCACAGTTCGGACTGTGGTGTGTACGTTCTCCCTACGTTATGGGGACGAGGCCCTCTCGGTCGGAAGGGGCGGGAGTGAGAGACGTTGGGACCGTTCGAAAAAAAGGCATACCTTCAACAGTATACCAAATGGCTTTTGACTTAATTAAGAAGTCAACAACTATTATCTCACACCCACATATAGAAGAAAGAGTGTCTTTTCTCTTGGCAAAGTTTTCTCGGCTTCTATTCTTTCTTAGTACTTCCTTCCCTCTTCATCCCCCCACCACTTACTTCCTCCCCATTTCACTACTCCCTATCCCTTTCCTCTATCCTTATTTACTTGCAGGAACAAAGGATATGCACAATGGATCCAAATGGGTCTCCGGGTGTTCAGAATGCAGGCGCATTATGGTCCTTATAACCTAACCTATTCCACCAATGTTGAAAAACGATCAAAATACAGTGTTCTTTAACTACTGTGATGTTTGGGTAACTAAGCCTTGGTATTTTTGTTTTACTTCATTTCATCTAACGTACCTTTAAAACGGGTAGATAGTTTGTCTGCAACTCAACTATGAATCTTATTTTTTCACTTTTTGGTTTTTCTTGAGTTCTGAAGAAATTATTCTACTTTGAGCGGTTCTATAAACCATAATTTTTGTCCGATTTTGAATTGGTTTTCGGATTTTTGTATAAGTTCTCTATTAATTTGGTAATACTAATAATTATTACCAAAAGCTGTTATCAATTTTTTTATTTTTGCCACTGATTCCGGGCAGAGGTACCACAGTGCGTGGTCAGCATACATTTGAACAGAACACTAGAGGAATATCAGGTAAATTGTTAATGTACATTAAAAATAGGAGTGGACCGAGAATTGATCATTGTGGGGCACCAGTTGAAGTAGATAGTAGAGTAGTTATACAATAGCGTTTCTTTCTGAATCCAGTTTGGTTATCAGATAAAAGCTTATTTTGGTTGATATATCAGCTCATTTGGTGGTTCATTAAGTTTTCCAATAACTTTGAAAGGAATGGTAATATGGCGATTGGTTTATATTCGTTATTCTGCTCAGACAGTGTAACGATTTTAGCTAGCTTCCATTTTAGTGAGGACGGTATTGAATAAATAATTGAAGTGTGGCAACAATTTCGGAAGAATCATGTTCAGGAAAGCAGGTTCATTTCGTCCATACCAACAGCTTTGGATGTAATGACAATAAAGCTAGTTAAAACTTCTGATTCATCAACGCAGCGAAACGAAGAAAACATTTTCAGTACAAGGTGCTACAATACATTTCACGAAATTCTCATTTAATTCGTTAATGTTAAGGTCACCTAAGTGAACAGCATTTGTTTGCTTTCCTATACCAATGTTACGAATTTCTTTGCATTTATGTTTATTTTAAACACCATTAGAAATACGTTGAAAAAGTGTTTTCTCTTACTGATTTTCTGGACAACAGCTTTTCTTCCGTTTTTATATAGAGTTTGAAGTTAAACGGTTTTAAATCTTTTTTTTTCATTAAACCAACACTCAGGGGATGTCCCCTATAAATGCAGCGCATTGCGTTGGCGGAAGGAAGATACGGTATTGGGAGGAGGAAAGAGGGAGTAGTGTTTGTTGACTCTTGTTTTAAACTTTTGAACATCATAATTGGCTGGGAAGATATCTGCCGGAAGTCGATTCCACATACGGATAGTACGGTCGAATAACGAATTCATTCTGTAATGTATGGTCCTGTCGGTTTTCCAATCGACAACAAATGTCGCTTTTCTAATCGACAACAAATGGGTGAAAGTTCCTGGAAAGTCGCGTATCTCTACCGAACGTTCTCACGGGCGGTATAAGATCACGAATATTAGAAGAACTAACACCGTGAAAGTATCGATAGAACAAGGACAGACAACCCACATTACGACTATGTTGAAGGGAAACAATAGAATTGGATATCCTACCATCACCTATCAACACCATCGCCCTCCACTGGACACGGTCAAGTAGCTCCAGTGAAGAACCTGGAGCGCCCGACCATATATGGGAGTTATATTCCATCTTTGGTCTGATGTAGGTAGTGTAGATATTGAGAAGATCAGAGGGAGTGAAGTATTTCTTACACCGGTTTAAGAAGCCTAAACACTTGAATGCTATTTTCGACACTTCAAATACATGTCTTCTTCAACATATTTTCATGCCTAGAACATTAAGAGTATCTGATTGCTCAATATCTACACCGTTCATTGAAATCGACGACACCGTTGGATCAAGTCTATTGACTTGACCCCATTCGGAAATGGCCAGCAAATCCTGGCTGAGTGACTTATCCATCAATCGCCTTTTGTCTTCAATTTCTTGACGACTTGGTCTATGATCGAATGAATATGGATGACAGAGGCTGCTGTCATCCGCAAATGAGTATATTGGATTCAAAATCAAGATATTTGTCGAGATTAGTTATTTTTTGAGGAAATGGGAGAAAAGAGGATAAAATTGGTAGCAATCAAACCACTGCAGCTAGAATATACGAAGGCTCGATATATAATGCGATCATTTGATACTCGTACTTTTAAGGTCAAAATATCACAATTTATTTATCGCTATTAGCAAAAAATCATAATTTAATTATGATTCCTTTAATCTCAGTTTTCTTCATAACCTGTTCTTAAGATTGATAGCAAGTCTTTAAGTATAACAACAGTTAATATTAATTGTAATATATATTTTAATAAATAATCTAATAATTGGTAACAAGGAATAAATGCTAGAAGACGATAAGACAGAAGAACCAGGAGCAGGAACGATGGCTTCACGATTTCGCGATTTGTATCCGTTCAATGTGACTGTCGGGAAAGCTATATTTTTGTCTTCTCGTAGAGATACCTACACCCCCCTTAAGTCGATAGCAACACCAGAAAACGTTACGGGGACAAGTTCACCTACAACATTGCTTGTAAGTGGTTATACAACCGAATTTGCGTTGCTCTTCTTTTCTCGCATTTATGTTGATGACATGTTGAACAGCAAATCGTGGTTGGGGTAATTGCATTACAATATTAGCGGTTCATGTATGTATGTAAACTTGTTAAGTATTATTATTTCATATTTTTCGCTCAATTTGAAGTTAAAGTAATTGAAATCTGTTCATTAAACTTCAATTGAATTTGCTTCGCTGTCTCTTGTTTGGACCTTGGAGCTGCTAACATCGATTTACATTAAGTATCACGTACTAATCATTGTAAATATTCTTTACAGCTGTGACTTAAAAAAAGAAAAAATAAAACCAAATATAAATTTGAAATCCAGATTAAATTCTTTCCTTTGTTTTTTATCAAGTTGGATCAAATCTCTTGTTCTTATTCGAGGAAAAATCCTTAACATCGTTATTTTGGAAAATTCCTAGAATTGTGCTGAATTGTGTCGTAAAAAGTTTTTCGAAAAAATTAAAATTGAACCGAGGTGTAGCCAAAAAAAACTTTTTTCAACAAAAATCGCTGAAATTCCTACTTTATATTTTTTAGGCAACAAAAGTTGTGTTTGGTTCTTCTAGACAAGGGCGTTATTGTGCCGTTTGAAACAAAGTTCTATCTCAAACCGTTTTCGAGAAAAATCCCGAAATTTTTGAATTGTGCTGGATTGAGCTCGTCTAGCAAAATTTTTTATCACACATCAAAAAGTGCTTACTTCAATGGTTTACATAATAATTGTCGTTTTAATATTTTAGCAATTTTCAAAATATCTGCAAAATTCGCGAATTTCACAAATCTAAAAGTTGTGCTAATCTATGCTCGTCTAGCACAATTTCTCAATCATATACTAAAAAGCTTAAAAAATCCAGAATTGCCATTTGGTTTTTTCGCTGGGTTGCCCAAGCCCTAGAGAAATGTACCACTTCTAAAACCGTTTTCGAGAAAATCAGTAATTAAAATTTTGCCGATTTTTCCAAAAAGCAATAATTTTATTAAAATCGCAATTTTTGCAAATCCAATTCTCGCTTTAATTAAATTGTTACTGTTTTGACGGGTTAGAGGGATCCAATTCTCGCTTGAGACCAAATTCCTTCTTGGAATAAAAACACTTATAGTTCCTTTTAACTTTATAATAAATTAGGGTTTATTTATGTGTATTGTTGTTGTGTTTGCGTAATGTGTAGTTCAACAATTTTTGTATGATAATACACGTAGGGTAATGCACATTTGTTGTTGGGATGTATTCTTGAATATGTATGTATGGTTGTGTGTAGGTTGTGTATGCTGGATGTGGATGAAGGAATAGTGTCGCGGCGCTACTTCTGCTCTTCGCGTTGGGTTGACGACTGACTCCAAGCACGCATAGAGAGAATGAGAGAACCAAGTCGATCTCGCACTCGCATCGCATATTAAGAGGGAAACAAGTAGATAAAGGATGTCACCCAGCAAACATTTTGTGTTCGCATGAACATTCTCCCCGCGTTGATGTATCTATATAAGAGACAGAAAGAAATATTAAAGAAAAAAAAAATAGAGTGTCTGAGAGTTGGTTCTAAACAGTTTTGTGTAAATTTGGGTAATAAGTGATACTTATCGAGTAGTGTAGTTTCATAAGCATCCGATATAAGGTTCTGGTGATATTTCCGTGTAACACGCGGATGAGTGCGATTGGACTTTATCGGTTGCCAATCTGAGTTAGATACACATATATTCTATGTGTTGTATTTATGTTGTCACATAATATAAATCATTTGTAGTGTGTATTTGCCATAAGACGCATATGAGACAGATCAGCACCCAACAACTGACCTTCTCTTAAATTAGACCATATGTCTGCAGAATTGATTTTGTACTGATTAAGTACAAATGCTAAGACGTCGTTAACGTTCGTAGCGGGTAGTGCAATGTTGGATGTATATGGGTATATGCGTGGGTATAAATAGAAACTGAATGTAAATGACTGGCATCATGAACGTGTGTGTAACGGAGCGTATTTTGGAAATGTAGCATTGCATTTAATATTGTTGGTCAGTCACCCGGAAATGTGTTTGGCTGTGATCTGCATTGGCAGGTCCTGTCAGAATCCAGCCAAATTGAGTATCCTGCGCCACCAAACTGTTCATAATATTTTTCTTTACTCCTGTACGTAAAATATCTGGGTAAAAATCACTTCCAATAATGAAATCAATTGGCCTGCTCTCGTTAAATTTGGGATCAGCCAGTTCGAGATCACCTAACCTTTGTGTAGGCGGTGGCATGACTTTTCGTGTTGGCAATGATTGGGTAAGGGTTTTAACAACTATAGCTTTGATCTTGATACTGAAATCTTTTCGTGTATTTGACCTTAGAACAACTTGGCAAATCTTGTTCGCTCTGGCAGATACAATTTCATTCAATCCTGATATTTCAGCTGAGATGTGGGTAGTAGGTAAACATAACTTCTGTGCTAAATTTTCAGAAATAAATGAAAAGTCAGAAGCAGGGTCTATCAATGCCCTAGCTGGAAATAATGACCCATGCTTGTCAACGTTTAGAACAGCAGTGCCTAATAATGTTTGTGTTTGGGTAAGGGTTGAAAAAGTTTGAGCGACAGTTGTCCTAGCAAAAGCAGGCTGCTCAGCGTCTTGAGTATGTGTATTGGGTATGTGCAGCAGTGTGTGGTGTGGGCAGCCACAGCTTCGACAAGTAAATGTACTCCTGCAATTGTTAGCAGTGTGGGATATTGCTAAGCAATTGTAACAATAACCATTATCCGTTACGTATTTTCTTCTACCGTTAACAGAAAAGTTCGAAAACGATGGACAGTCACGAAGAACATGACTGCCTTGGCATAACTTGCAAATTTTTACATGTGTTGTATGTGTGTTGTTCACAGTGCGGGTTGGAGAAAGGGTAGATTGGAGCCGTGAGGTATGGGTTCGTTTCGAATTATCACAAAGCTGTGTAGGGGTGAAGTTTGTGTGCCTAATATCTGCTACTGAATCTAAGCCTTTATATGTGCTGGTTAGGAAGGTATTCAATTCACTCCAAGCAGGTAGCACCGATTGGTCGGAAAGCTTATCTTCAAACTTAGTTAAGATATCTACCGGTAGCTTGGATGAACATAAGTATATCAAAATTGGGTCCCAGTGTTCAGTCTTGATGGCAAGGGTCTTAAGGGTATTCACACAACCGTTTACCGCTCGTTGTAACCTACGGACAGCTGCACCAGATGCAAATTCTACTGCGGGTAAGTTGAAGAGCGTCTTCAGTTGAGCATTGACTTGCATTCTATTGTTCTCATATTGGGCAGTCAAATTTGCCCAAGCTAATTCAAAACCTTCATTCGTAAGCGGGGCATTCTCAATAACCTCCTTGGCCTCCCCCCGGGTCTTCTGCTTTAAGTAGAATAACTTCTCTACACTACTCAATCGTGTATTGCTGCCATATATGGCTTGAAATAAATCCCTAAAGGAAGGCCATGACGAGTAGTCGCCATCAAAAACTTCAATATCGCAGGGTGGGACTGTAAAGCAGGATGGGGTAGATGTGGCATTGCTTGCGCCGAGTGTGGTTTTCCTCTGGTTATCTTCAAGATTATCTATACATTCTACAAAGTAAATCATTGCACGCCTGTAAAACTTCTTTGCATCCAACAACTTAAGCTGGATTTTCTTTAAATCTACCATTTTTCCTTCTTCTGGGTCATCCAAAAGAGCAGACTCGAGTATGACATCATATTTGCTATTAACTTTTTGCCAGATTTGTTCTAACTCATTTTTATGGAACTTAAGAGCTGACAGGGATTTGGATTCCTTCCCTGAAACACTATACTCTTTTTGGAACGCCTCTAATTCATAGGTAATTGATCGATACAAACTTGATTCTAAATGTATAAGCTTCGCCATTGCAATGTAATTGTGTGTATTCCAAACTATGGACTCAGTTGCGAGAAGAACCAAAACTGGTAACCAAATATAAATATTTAAATTTTTACCAAGTGTATCAATGAATGATGTATATGTGTGTAAACAGAGTTATTTAAATTGTGCACCAAATATATGAATGAACTGAACTGACTAACCAATTATGTGTAGGGTACCTGCTTATTGTTTACCACGAGTGTGTTTGTGTGTGTGCGTGTCTACGTATAAACAAATTTGCGTCACTGCCTGACGAAACGATAAAACTAAACTGGCTGACCCAAAGTATGTAGCGTACCTCTAATGATTGCTCAGTGAGAGGGAGTGTGTATGTGTGTGTCGAAGAGTGTGAGTCTCTGTTGAGAGAGTAAGTATGGGTATGTTTGTGTGTAAGTATGCTTTTCGTATTCTTCTTTGCTGCAATCTTCCCGCTTTGAATAGTTGAAGTCAGACGAACCAGCAATGAGTTGGTTATGACTTTGTGATGAGGCTCGCTTTGTTCGCGTAAAGAACAGTTTTATTTTCAAACCTAGCAAATGTTTGTTTTTGTACTTGCACTGTGTTTATATGTTCTGTAATTTTATTAACGTTCACTGTATTTTCGTTTTGTCTCTTTTATTGGAGTTAGATTCAAAGACTTGATTTTGTTAAAGCACAGTGTTAGACTTTTCTATTGTATCACTAGCGAATATTGTTTATAGTGGACTGTATAATTATTTTTTGTTTGTTAGGATCGCTGTAGTATTCACAAAAGGTTCGTATGGACCATGTTTTGACGGGTTAGAGGGATCCAATTCTCGCTTGAGACCAAATTCCTTCTTGGAATAAAAACACTTATAGTTCCTTTTAACGTTATAATAAATTAGGGTTTATTTATGTGTATTGTTGTTGTGTTTGCGTAATGTGTAGTTCAACAATTTTTGTATGATAATACACGTAGGGTAATGCACATTTGTTGTTGGGATGTATTCTTGAATATGTATGTATGGTTGTGTGTAGGTTGTGTATGCTGGATGTGGATGAAGGAATAGTGTCGCGGCGCTACTTCTGCTCTTCGCGTTGGGTTGACGACTGACTCCAAGCACGCATAGAGAGAATGAGAGAACCAAGTCGATCTCGCACTCGCATCGCATATTAAGAGGGAAAAACAAGTAGATAAAGGATGTCACCCAGCAAACATTTTGTGTTCGCATGAACAGTTACTAAAGACTATCAGGTATGTGATGGAAATCGTTCCGTTTTAAATCGATACGATTTCGGATATTTATTTTTACTATTGTGTCATATATATGGAATCAATAGATTTCTTAGTTTTTCCCTGCCATAAATTTAGATGAAGATGTAAAAAAAATAAATTTGAACTAACGATTACTTTGGCTTTGAAAGGTAGAATAACATTAATTTTTATTTTCAGGTTTATGTTTGACATTTGCTTGTCTCTTCTCTTCTGAAAAATAAATATATAAAACTAGTGTTTGAATTATACAAACATCGCGATAAAGACGCTAAAAAATAAACCGTGTATCACTCCATACATTTATATTGCTTACGATTTTGCAAACAAAGATTTTAGGCAATATTTGCTGTGTGGTATTTACATAGTTTAATCGAAAATTTACTTGTACTTACAGTGGAAAAACAATACAAAAAGAAAAGAAAAACTAAAAATTCTGTGCACACGTATGTGTGAGAATAACTCCGCGAGAGCAGAGTCTGTGCTTTTGGGCTCTCCCCGCAATGCTTACATTTCAATAAATATTTCAAATGCTGGTTTCCCAAAGCCTACTTTCGGCAACAATAAAAACATTTAGAAGTGTCGCAAAATGACAAACAATAGCGCGCGCAGTCTTGTTCTCCGAACATGTAGACTGCGATCTCACACACACAATTAAACGAAAGTGCGCGCAAAGAGAAAGAAAACAAAAACAACACAAAGGCTAGTGAACGACAGCACAAAAAATGTTAAGGCAGTGCAGACAGGCATGGACCGCTACCTGAAGCTTAAATCTAGCCCTAACAAGGGCAACAAAAATAAAATAATAAAAAACTCAGCAAGTGAATCCAATGGTAAACAATCGTTTTGCTTTACTAGGTGAAGAGGAACAGCCTCAAACTTCAAACGTCACTACAGTCACCAAACCACTACCAATATATTTACGGGAGAGTTCATCTAGCGCACTTGTTAGTAAAATGGCACTTATTGCAGGTGAAAATAACTTCCATATTTCTCCAATCAGGAGAGGTAATATTCACGAGACTAAAATACAGTCGTATACAGAAAACGGGTTTCGTGCCATCACAAACTGTTTTGACACAGAGCAAAAAAGCTACTACACCTATAGGCTTAAGAGTAGTAAAGGTTTGGTGGTTGTCATGAAGGGGATTGAACATAGTGTAGATCCCAACGATATACAATATGCCTTGGAAGGAAAAGGCTACAAGATCAGATCGGTGGTCAATATCCTTAACAGGTTGAAAATTCCACAGCCATTATTTAAGGTCGAACTTGAACCAGACGCCCGAAAATTGAAAAGGAATGAAATACATCCTATTTACAAAGAAAGTCTTTTGCTTCATAGACGCATATCTGTGGAAGAGCCGCACAAGCGAAACGGCCCCGTACAGTGTCAAAACTATCAGGTATTCGGGCATACTAAGGTCTACTGCACATTACCTACGGTATGTGTTGTCTACACCAGTCAAAATGTACTGTCCAAAACCAAGCGCAAAAGAAATGCAGTATCTGTGGCGGTAACCACGCTTACAGACTGTAAGAAACCAAAACGAGGCAACTCCTGAAATACAGATAACACAAGTGCCTGTTACTGCACCACAGTGGAGAAAACTCGTATTCAAAGGTCCTAAAAGCGACCATACAAAATTTTCCGTCCGTCCAATTGGTGGGTTGGAGTCTATGATCCAACAACTTACCCAAAGTCTGAACATGTTTATGTCTACTATGCAATCAATGATGCAAGAATTCATGCGTAACCAAAATTAGTTGATTCAAGCTCTTCTTAGCAAGAAATGAGTTCCGCCTTTAAAATATGCAGCTGGAACGCGAACGGTGTAAATCAACACAGACAGGAAATTTCAAACTTTCTCAATTCTGAGAACATAGATATAATGCTTTTATATGAAACACATCTCACAAACAGATACAACTTTCACATACCAAATTATAGTTTTTAAAACCAAACCACACCGATGGTAAGGCTCATGGTGGCACGGGTATCCTTATTCGGCGAAGAATGAGGCATGACGTACTCCTGGGTTTTTCAGAAAAATATATCCAAGCGACATCATCGGCAATTTACTGCCCCCACGATACTCCGTATCTGCTGAAGTATTTACACAAATTTTTAATAGCCTTGGGCACAACTTCCCAATGCTAAGCATACTCAATGGGGCCCACGCCTTCCAAATCCCAAGGGCAGACAATTATATAATTGTGTCATGGAACGTTGAAATGGCCTTGACTTTATCTCTCCACGTCAGCCTACATACTGGCTGGCTGACAATAATAAACTGCCTGATCTAATGGACTTTGGCATTTTTAGAGGAATGAAAAAAACAAATTGTCCGCTGAAACTTACCCAGACTTGTCATCGGATCACTCACCGGTAATTATCCTAATTAACGATGGGAATTCGATTGTAGAGACGCACCAAAATATTGTAAATTCTAGGACCAACTGGTTAAGATATAAAAATACATAAGAAGTCACATCGGTTTCAATGATCTGAAACCTGGAAAGGACAAAACAGTCCACTCATCCTATAGGACAATAAACTTACTTCCGTGCTTGTGTAAACTCTTCGAGAATATTCTCCTCGCTAAATTTAAACAATTTCTCGCATCTAAAAAGTGATTCCAGACCACCAATTTGGATTTCGCGAAGGTCATAACACTATAGAGCAGGTAAACAGATTGACCAATGAAATTCGAAATGCTTTTGAAAGAAAATAATACTGTTATGCTGTATTCCTCGACGTTGCCCAGGCTTTTGACAAAGTTTAGCACGAAGACCTGAACTACAAAATTCACAGGGGTTCCACAAGGTAGCGTACTGGGCCCTATCCTCTACCCCTTGTACACTGCAGATATACCCATATCTTCAAGCGTTCTTATGTCAACTTTCGCGGATGACACAGCCATAATGAGTAGACATAAAAACCAGATAATGGCATCAACTACCTTACAGGGCCACTTAAAGCGCGTTGAATCATGGTTGTCTATCTGGAGGATAAAAGTTAACGAGACAAAGTGTAAACAGGCAACATTTACTTTAAATTTTAATACATGTAAACTACACAATATTTCTCTTCTACAATCTGACTATGTTACATACCTGGTATCCACCTGAACCGCCGATTAACTTGGCGAAGACACATTGAAGCCTAAAGAACTCAAATTAACCTAAAAATCCGACAACTTCATTGGCTGCTTAACCCAAACTCGATGCTAAATCTAGAATACAAGGTACTGATCTACAACAGCGTGATAAAACCAATTTGGCACTACGGCGCTCAATTATGGGGCAATGCATGCTCGAGCAATATCGAAAAAATCCAAAGGGTTCAGTCAAAGACTTTAAGGATGATTTCTGGCACACCTTGGAATATGAGAAACGAAAATATTCACAGAGACCTGAATATACCTCTCCTCAAACTGAGTCATCAAGAGAAGCTTCAACGCCATGTGAACGTCTTGGCAAGAAACATCTTGAATGTTCCACGGGCTTCTCGCTTACGAAGTGGTGGACAACAAACTCACTAAAAGTAAAAATACATTAATTTCATATTGTACTTCACATGGTTGGGTGGTCACAGAAGCAGACACTGTAAAATCCGAGAGGGGAAAACTAGAGTAGACACTCCATTTTACGAGGCTGAAATACGCCCTCGCGACAAATAATCATCTTCGAAATCCGCGAATATACGAGACGAAAAGAATTGATTATCAGAGTTACTACTTTACCTAACGAGGCTGAAATACGCCCTCATAACATATAATCATATAGAACTCTTCATAATCCGCGATAACTCGAGAGGAAAAGATCTGATTATTGGAGTTACACTCTAGTTCACGAGGCTGAGAAACGCCCTCGCGACTTAAATTATCTGAAACCCTTAGTAAACTACGAACCGTTAAATATGTAGACCAATCTACATTGCGATGTCGTAATGGGACCTCTTAATCGCGCGACCACTTGTCTTCTTAAACCCAACAGAACAAAATAATATCCACCCTGTCGTTGCAGAGGACCGTAAAACATTCCAAATCCTAAACGGGATTTATTATTATATAGTGTTTTATAAGATGCGTATACATATCGTTAGGCTCCTAAGGAGCAGATTCAATATCAAACAAATAAAGGCATAAAGGGCACGCTCGAAAAATTGGAAATATTAAAACCTTACTTCCAAAGTAGTGAGTCTTTAACGCAAACAGTAAATAATTTACGCTGAAATTTTTCGAGGAGAGATCGGCCTTCAGTTCAGCCTTCATGAAGCTCATTTTCATCTCAGTGGCTATGTCAATAAGCAAAATTGCCGCACACGTAACTATTGAAAAGCCAATGCATCCACAACGAGTCACTGTTTGGTGTGGATTTTGGGCTGTACTGAAAAATTGGGTTGATCGGATGAGGTACTGCCGAGCCGGTCGTGGTTGTCATATAAATGATATTGTGTTCCAATAAAACCAGAAATTTTAAAACATAATCAGTACTTTTTTATAGCCGTTTTCATAAAATAAAACGTATCGATTTATATCACATACCTGTATATCTTTGTGGTTAACAACATACTGTTATGATTGATAATTCGGTTTACGCTTAGTATTTGATCTAGACGTTAACATAGAATTAATCCCAGCATTAATTTTAATCTTAATCTTAAATTAATAAAAATTACATATAACAAATATAATTACCGTGTGACAACAAAACTTCATATTAGACTGAGACCAAACAGACGAGTAATTATTGTTATTAAGGATAGACAAACAAAGGGAATCGAAATAACTAATTAGCAGCGTTGCCAAAGCATAATTCTTCATGATTTTTCTTTGCATATAATAGACAGTAACTTACATAGACACAATAAACATGTTAGTTAAATAAATAAGTCTTTTACCTAACCCGCCATCTTAAAAATAATTTATTTTCGTTCTCCTGAAAAGTATGATGTTAGATGCCATGTTTGATTTCGCTGAGCACATTAAATTCTTCTTCCATGTCGTTTTGTCAAGAAGGATATGTAGTCATCTCGTACAACAGGTTTTCTAATCTTCTTAAACACTCTGCAGATGTGATTCCAATGTCTGAGATATCTTCGACGACACATTCATCATCCGAGTCGCCAGAGTAGAAGTCATCATCTTATGTTGACGTTTCCGTATGTTCATCTCTTAGTTCATTCTATTGACCTTCTCCTTTATCCATCACTGAAGTTGTTTCTGTAGAATTTTCTTCAATTTCCCCCACTGAATCGCATCTGGGATATGTATAGTAGTAGCAAGGGTCATCTATAGCTGCTTCTTTTACATGCATTGATTCGAAGAATACTGCATCTCTGCTTGTCACAACATCTTTTCTTGAATCGTCGTAAAATCTGTATGATTTATGATGTTCACAATATCCGACGAATATGACCTCTTTTCCTTTGGCAACCAATTTCTTCCTCTGTTCTTTAGGAATACTTTATGTTAGGCTTCATTCCGGACCATGCTTCTTCTGGCGTTGCATTCTCTAGAACCTTACATTTTGTTCGGTTCAACAGGTATAAAGCGGTATTTGTTGCTTCCGCCCAAAAACGTTTGCTCGTTTTATTCATCCGCTCCGACATATCATTTTGTTGCGGTGTATACGGAACCGTGGTTTGGTGTTGAATGTCACTATCTACAAGAATGCGTTTCATCTTACCATTGCAGTACTCCGTGCCATTATCACTTCTTAATGCTTTGATGCGCTTTCCTTTTTGGTTTTTGACAAAGTTTTTTAATTCCAGAAACTTGTCTGCAATTCATCTTTTCCTCTTAGGAAGTATATAAACACCTTTCGAGAGAAGTCATCAATGAAAATGAGCATGTAACGCGAACTACAAATTGAAACATGCTCCATAGGCCCACAAAGATTGGTGTGAACCAACTCAAGTATCCCTGCTGCCCTCGTTCCGACGTCATTGAAAGGCAGCCTTCTCATTTTCCCTTTAATACAAGTGATGCAATTTTCTTTCGATGTTCCATACTGGATTGCACTTACTACGCCAGAGACCATTTTCTTGATGACGTCATTGCTTGCGTGTCCAACGCGCCAGGTTTCGTCGTCAACTACATGTGCTCGTGTGGCATATGCATTTTCATCTATTTGCCTGATTCAGCCGAAACATATCATTCACCAGATCTCCAGTTGCTATTATGTTGCCAGCGGGATCAATAACTTTGCAGCCACTTCTGTCAAATCGCATCTCATGACCTTTTTTAACTATTCTTGAGACTGACAGCAGATTTACGCAAAGATCTGGAACATGCAGTACATCTATGAGTGATATGCTAACTTCTTTGGCTTTCGATGTTTACACTGACATTTTTACATTACCCATGCTTTCGACGCGCATCTTGGAATTGTTCGCAATTGTAACTTGAGCATCTTGTGGATTAATTTTACTGGTGAAGCATTTGTCATCTGCGCACATGTGTGCCGATGCTCCAGAGTTCTTACAGAAAAAGATCCATACATCACATTCTTTTGTTGTATATTCTTCTGTTTCTTCTTTGGACAATTGGGAGCGATATGACCAAATTCATTGCAGTTATAGAATTTTGGTCCTTTAAACTGTTTACCCTTCTTAAACCTGTTTTTCTGACCAGCAAATGTATTCGCGAGAGCATCCCATATCATTTTAGCGCTCTGACATTCCCTAATATGAAAGTATAGAGTATTTGTAAATACGTGCCACCCTAATATACATAGAGTATTTGTAAATACGTGCCACCCTAATATACAATATCTTACTCTCTACTTACATTGTATCAACAAGTATTAAACATTCTCACTCTCTATTGTTGTCTCTTCAACACACACACATGTATACATATTTACATTCTTTTAGTACTAAGCTACTCTACATATTGTTATGAATTTCTAATAAAGCCAGTTAGTATTTTGAACTCAAACCAACCACCCGCATATCGTCTTTCCCTTGCCACCGCCGATACACTACATATTTGGCGACGAGAATAAACGGAATAGCAATAACAAAACGGAGTTGTGGGTCAGTGACCACATAAAGAAACAAAAGACAACGATCAGTGCACATATGTAAATACATATAACAAAATAAATAAGCAACATTAAATAACAAAATAAACAAAAAGAAAAATTGCAACAATGCCAACGCCGCCTAAGATTGAAGCTGATGGAAACCAAAGTTTCAATGCCAGTCAAATTTCAGTGTTCCAGACATCTAATGTGGCTGAATTCAACCCCAATGTAGAGTCTTGGAATGTGTGGAAAGAGCGTCTTGACATCCATTTCTGTGAAATAAATTGCACAGAGGAAAACGTTAAGAAGTCGATTTTATTAAAATCAATTGGTGCCGTGGCGTATAAAGTTTTGCATAGTTTATGCAGTCCAGCATCTCCAGTTTCCAAGAAATTATCGGAAATTTGCGAAATTTTAGACACGCAATACACACCACCAACAATAGTGTTCAGTGAACGAAAAAAATTTCATGTGGCAACAAAGAAAGATGGCGAATCAGTTGCAGAGTGGTATGCCCGAGTTAAAACATTGGCGTTAAATTGTAAATTTGGTGATAATTTGGAAGCTTTTGTTTTAAATCAATTTGTGATGGGCTTGCCAAATTTCATTTTCGAGAGGTTATGTGAAGAAGATGAAAATCTAACCTTGAATAGTGCATTGAAGAAGGCGATGATTATGGAGACGAAAAATTTAACAAAAGCAGCAGAAAAAGAACATAATTCGGTTAATTTTGTCAACCGGCAAAAATGTTCAAAGAAGTATAACGGCTTTGGTGGTGGTAGCAGATGCAGCGGTAGCAATGGCGGTGGTGGTAGCAGCAACAGAGGCAGTAGTGGTGGTGGCAGCAGCAGCAACAGAGGCAATTTTGGTGGTGGCAGAGACAACAGAGGAGAGGGTGATCGGAAATCTTCGTGTTCTCACTGTGGTTGGCGAAACCACAGCTCTCAATCTTGTAAATACAAAGAGAGCAAATGCCATTCCTGCGGAAAAGTCGGTCATCTGGCTTCAGTTTGTCATAACAAAAAGACAAGTGTCAATTATGTAGCTAATGACAATAATGATGATCACGATAATAATGATGTTTTTAATTATTCGATTTTTAGTGTGGCTGAGTGCAGTTCTACTGATGTGTATTCTCTTCCGGTCGTGATTGATGGTGTTAAGCTGAATGCTGTGTGCGATACTGGTGCACCTTGTACATTGTTGCCTGTTTCATTTTATGAGGAGAACAATATCAAGAAGACTATTCGTCCATGTCAAATACCATATGTGGATTACAGTGGCGATAAATTGAAGCTGGTTGGTGAATATGATGCGTCGGTTACTTTTGAAGGTAAAACAAAATCGGTTGTTGTTGTTGTGGTTGATTCATCGAATCCCCCATTACTTGGTCGTTCGTTTAATTTTGAACTGTTGCAAATTAACAACATTAACTCTCCTGATTCGAATGCTGCTATCGTTGGTCAGTTGAAAAGTGAATTTTCGGATGTTTTTCAAGAAAGTTTAGGAGAATATAATATCAACAAAATTTCGTTGAAAATTGCTGATGATGCAACTCCAATCTTTTATAAACCAAGACCTTTGCCATTGGCGTGGAAAGGCAAAATAGAAACCAAATTACGTGATTTAATTAAATCTGGGGTATTGGAACCAGTTGATAATTCCGATTGGGGAACCCCTTTGGTACCAATTTTGAAGCCAAATGGCGATTTGAGAATTTGTGGTGACTACAAGGTTACACTAAATAAATTTTTAATGGATTTTAAATATCCTTTACCCAGAATTGATGAGATTTTCGCATCATTGGAGGGAGGTGAAGTTTTCACGAAACTTGATTTGTCGAACGCTTACAATCAACTTGTCCTTGACGACGATTCTCAATTATTGTGTGCATGGAGTACACATATTGGTACGTTAAAAGTAAAACGTTTGCCTTTTGGTGTCAAAACGGCAGCAGCCATTTTTCAAAAAACTATGGAAAATTTATTAAGAGATATTCCATACGTTGTAGTTTACCAAGATGACATTACGGTCACTGGGAGAAATATGCAGGAGCATATAAGAACATTGAGATTGGTTCTACAAAAACTACAATCATCTGGATTGAAGCTCAACATTATGAAGTCTGTATTTTTTCAGTCAGAAATTTCTTATTTGGGGTTTAACATAGACAGAAATGGATTACGCAAGAACAATGATCGTATTTCGAGCGTCATTTCTGCTCCTATTCCTGGCAATGTTTCGGAACTAAGAGCTTTTGTCGGAATGGCAAATTATTATTCAAAATTTATTGATAATTTTGCACAAATTATGTCCCCTTTTTACCATTTATTGAGCAAAGATGTACAATTTGTGTGGTCAGAAAGCTGTCAGAAGTCGTATGATGAAGTAAAGAAAGGCATAACGTCGGACCAAGTTTTGGTTCACTTCAACCCTGATTTACCAATAATCTTGACCACGGACGCTTCAAATAATGCTGTAGGTGGAATTTTATCACACAAATTTTCGGATCATACAAAGCCGATTGCCTTCATTTCCAGGGCTTTATCAAAAAGCGAGAGAAATTACAGCAACCTTGAAAAGGAAGCTTTATCAATTGTGTTTTGTGTTACAAAACTAAGACAGTATTTACTGGGAAACAATTTTACGTTACGTACTGATCATCGTCCTCTTTTAGCCATATTTGGTAGCAACAAAGGTTTGCCTATCATGGCTTCAGCCCGAATGCAACGCTGGGCATTAATCCTTTCTGGTTTCAATTATACAATTGAACATGTTAAAGGAATTCAGAATGAGGCTGACAGTATTTCAAGGATGCCACAAAGAAATTTTGAAACTAAAAATTATGAAAATTCATACATCAACTTAATTGAAAAGGAAAACCATTTTAATATTGATTTCAAGGATATATCTCGTGAGACGAGACGAGACCCCATTTTGTCGAAAACTGCAGAATTCATTTTAAATGGAACTCTAGCTAATATTAGAGATGATAATATAACACCATATCGAGAAAAGTATACCCAACTTACTGTTGAGTATGGCTGCATTTTGTGGGGATACAGAACAGTAATTCCAGATAAACTGAGAGTAAAGGTGTTAAATGAACTGCATAGATCACACTTGGGGATAGTGAAAACTAAAGCTCTGGCTAGATCGTATATATGGTGGCCAGGTATTGATAAGGACATTGAAAATTTAATCAATAATTGTTTACCCTGTCAAAAACTACAGGCTAGTCCTGAGAAAAGTAGTTTAATTCCATGGATGCCTAATGATGCCGTATGTAGTCGAATTCATATTGACTTTGCTGGGCCAATAAGAAATTTTTATTTTCTTATCGTGATCGATTCCTTTTCAAAATGTATCGAAGTTTTTAAAACAAAGGAAATAACAACAGCATTTACAATTAGTAAACTGCGAGAAGTGTTTTCACGCTATGGTCTGGTCGACACACTTGTTAGTGACAATGGCACCCAGTTCACTTCTCATGATTTTCAAAAATTTGTATCCGTGAATGGTATAAAACATATCCTGACAGCTCCGGGACATCCGTCTACAAATGGTCAGGCAGGAAATTTTGTCAAAACTTTCAAAAAGTCGATTTTAGCAAACTTAGACCAAAACCAAGATGCCAATTTGGATCAAATATTATGCCGATTTATGATGGATTATCGAAACATGACGCATTGCAGTACAGGCGAGTCTCCAGCGAAAATTTTCTTTGGCATAAATCTCAAAACTCGATTTAGTCTTCTCAAACCTCCAACAACAAAAGAGAAGATAATCAATTCACAAAACAACAACGTAATCAACCATAAAGGAAACCGAAATACAACATTTTGTGAAGGTCAACAAGTAATGGTACGTGATTATCGAAATCCTAATAAGACTAGTTGGACTCAGGCAATAATAAAACAAAAAAATGGACCTCAATCGTATTCTTGTATTTTACCACGCAATAATTTTGTGATCAAACGTCATCTAGATCAAATTAGAGGTCAACATATACCGCAAAACCGACATCTCAGCGAATCTAATGTACAAATATCTTCAAACGTCGAGAATTCATCAATCGCACCACAACAGATGCAGACGACGGAAGATGTTTCACACATTAGGAGAGAGCTCAGACCACGAGAGGGAGGTAGAGTAGTAAGGAACCCTGAAAATATACCAAAATTAAATTAAACCATATTTGTTATAATTCAAATTAAATTCAATTTTATTTTGTTAATTTAAAATAATACACCAGCTTTAGGAGGAGCATATAGAGTATTTGTAAATACGTGCCACCCTAATATACATAGAGTATTTGTAAATACGTGCCACCCTAATATACAATATATTACTCTCTACTTACATTGTATCAACAAGTATTAAACATTCTCACTCTCTATTGTTGTCTCTTCAACACACACACATGTATACATATTTACATTCTTTTAGTACTAAGCTACTCTACATATTGTTATGAATTTCTAATAAAGCCAGTTAGTATTTTGAACTCAAACCAACCACCCGCATATCGTCTTTCCCTTGCCACCGCCGATACACTACAGAAAGTAAATAGATTTGTCCATTAACAAGATCAGCTCCGACTTCGCTTGAATTAGCTTAGTAGCGTCCCTTTCAGTTCCTTCTACAGCCTTCCACAGTCCCTTCAACTGGAAATGAGCTTCCACAGTAAATTTCCAATCCTCAAAGTTTTCGCTGCCACGCAGCTTCTCGATTTGTGTGTTCATGGACATTGCAGATATCTTTCCCTATATATTTCCGCTTTATATATTTTTCAAGGAATTTTCAAAAAAGTATTATAATTTTCTCTACAAAATCGAATGATGTTTATTTTTCAATATTGAAATTATATATATAAATAAACTCGTAGATGAATATGTGGATAATAATTATATATAAAACAGGTATACGAATCTACTTTACAACAACTTTACACGTGACACGCATACCATTGTAGGTATTTCACTTCCGGCCGATATTTGGCATATTATTTTCACTGATATTGAGCCATCCCTTCAAATATCTTTACGAGTGGTGAGTAACAAATTGTAGAGATAAAATAATTTGATGTGAATGCTGTATTAATTATTTTCTCCAAATGAAAAAAAGTGTGTAGTATCGCGACATGAATGAATTGTACCCTTAAATTTCCAATCGTTTCTTCTACTTTTTATACCCTTCACCATTGGATGGGGATATTAAGTTTGCCATTCCGTTTGTAACACCTTAAAATATTCTTGATTGTCATACAATTTTAAGACGATCTAGCCATGTCCGTTCGTCCGTCTGTTGAAAGCACTCTAGCATCTAAACGAAAGGAGCTAGGACATCCCAATTTTTTTCTAAAGCAATTTTTTTAAAATATTTCTGATTTTACTATACACTCACACGTTAGTTTGTGACTGCAAAAGTAACTATTAACATAAAAATTAAATAAATAAAATAGTTCAAAAATGTAGCAGCATAAAACCGAAGGTTGTAATTCTCTACAACGATTTTGTGTAAAGCATTTCAAATTCCACCATTTCGCCGTTAATAGCATTTTACTTCCCAAGTTATCAGGCTAAAATAGGGTAAATGTTGGCCGTCAATTGTGAAAAGTATCTTTAGAATAAACCATGCATTTTTATAATATTGAGAATACCAATATATTTTTTGTACATAAGTTTGCTGACTTCATGGGAAATATTTGTGTCAGAAAAGTTTCAGAATTCTTTTGGATTTTTTCAACATTTGCAGCGATTTTTGCGACTGACTACATATATGTTGCAAGCGACATTGCTTCTTATTTATTTATTATGAATTACAATACAAAGAAAATTTATATTCTATTTTTGGGCCCAAGGATTGAGCCGGGGTGACTAAGACCATTGTAGCTAGTTATTGTAGCGACAGACCTCTTGTGGGAATCGAGCACGCTACCAACTCGACTACAGCGATTTTTGCTAAAAAAATGTTTTTTGGTACAATTAGGTACAAAACTAGCACAATTCAGCACAACTTTTGTTTTTGCGAAAAAAATAAAATGCAATTCTAGGAAATTTCCAAAATAACGATTTTTCGAAAAAGGCTTGAGATATAATTTTTGAAAAATGGCACAATTATAAACTCGCTAGCACAATTCAGCACAACACTTTTTGCTGCAAAAATACGAAATGGCAATCCTACCAATTTTTTGAAAGAAGTTTTTTTTTACAATAACTCGGTCACATACACTTTACACCAACACAAATTGTTCCTTCAACTTTTTGTCTGCTAAATCTGCTCTTTGTGTTTTGGGCATAACGGAAAATCAACTCTAATTGTTATAAAATTTAGCATGAGTATAAAGAAATTTACTCATCTTTTTATCTGCGTACCTACTTTTCAGAAGTTAATGGGAGAAAAATGAGTAAATTACGTTTTTAAGTTCAGCCTGTCCGAACTTTATATACCCTCCACCGTGGATTGCATTCCACGGAGGTTGTTTATTTTCGTAGACGTGCAGTACAATTACTGGAAAATGTTAAATATTTTTAATATAGCCAAACCAAAACAACTAAAAATATTGCAAAAAATAATTTTATAAATAAATATAAAATTTGAATTATTTTAAACCACATGGCAAGGCTACCACTATGTTTCAATTCAAAAAGTAAATAGGCAGCAAAGCTTAAATAACCTAAATATTGGGGTATGGTGGGTGCATTTTCAGATATTATAATTCTAAAAGTACACATTTTGTTGGTACAATTTGTATCCCTTTTTTCCCACATTAGCCCCTCAAAAGTACAACTTTCAAAAATCATTTTATTTTACAAGTCTACGCAATTAGAGGAATGTACGAAATTTCATCGTATTATATGCACCCGTTTTGTTGGTACTATTTTTATGCCTGTGTTCCTATTGTATCCCTTGAAAGTACGAGTTTGGAAAAACCCTTTTATTTTTCGTGTCTACGCATCCAGAGAAATGTGTGCACCGAGTTTCATGATTCTTGCTGCGGCCATTTGTTTAGTACAATTTGTATCCCCTTTTTCCATTTTACCCTCCTAAAAGTACGAATTTCATTATTCTTGGTGCAGCCGTTTGAAATGTATACTCCGAATTTCATGACTCTATTTTCAATTTTTATCCATTTTTTCCATTTTACCCCCAAAAGGCACGAATTTCTACGCGATCAATGTAATGTATACATCGAATTTCATTATTCTAGGTGCAGCCATTTGGTTGGTACCAATTTTATCCCTTTTTGACCCATTTCACCCCCTACAAATAAGAATCACTTTATGGTGCACGTTTTTCTATAAGGGAAATGCGCATACCAAATATCAAGTAAATATAAACAGACATATTCAAAAAACATGCTTAAATACTCGAAATATTGGGGGTATTTTTAGTCATTTTGAGGGAAAATGTTTTCCCTCTGGACCGATTTCACTCACTTTCAATCCCATGCGATCTACAACTATAAAACACATTTATGTCCAATTTGGACGTCCTAGTTCATTTCGCTTAGATGCTAGCGTGCTTTCAACAGACGGACGGACATGGCTAGATTCTTTACAATAAGGTCTCAGGCCGATATTTCAAGATGTTACAAATGGAATGGCAAAGTTAGTATACTCCCATCCTGGAGGTGGAGAGTATAAAAATCTGACTGTTCGCACTATATATTTAGGGGACAATTTCGAGCGGGCAAATGTTACCCTGAAAAAACCTTCAACCTTTCAACATATGTATATATTTCGTTAAAGGCTTTTGAAGGGAAAAAGTTGTGTTGGTCCAAAATCAGACATTTGTTCAAAAAGGATATATTTTACAATATTCATTATAACCAAACTATATTTGGTACAAACGTAGTGTTAGCGTCATAATAAAGCTAAGAAACCTCAATTTCTTATAACAAAATTTCTTAAATCTCTTAAAACGAGTGAGAAACTGTTCCACAAAGTCAAAATAGAAATTACGTTTTTTTAATTTTCAAAATCTGAAAAACGTGAAAATCTGTAATACAAATAAAATTATTTTTTTCTTCGCTTTATGAACAAATACGTAAAAATATGTTAAAAACAAAAAATAAAATACTTTGGACAGTTTTCTAAAATATATCCAATTTTTAATGGTCCTTCTCTAATTTTGCTCTTTTACAGGACTCAAAAATGTCTACTAGAACAAAAGATATTGAATTTTGGCCGTTGGATTTTGATTCAGAACCACTGTGCGTCGCACAACAAGAAGCTCCAGGGAAGATCCTAGAACACCCGACCATATGTAGGAGTTGTATTCCATCTTTGGTCGGATGTAGGTAGTGTAGATATTGAGAAGATCAGTTGGTGTGAAGTATTTTAGTATTTAAAAAACCTATACACTTGAGTGCTTCTTTCGATACATCAAATACATGTTTTGTCCAACGAACATCGCGTTGTATTTTCATGCCTAGAACATCAAGAGTATGAATCAAGATGTGAGAATTGCCACGCCCACTTTGTCCACTAATTTGCACATTAATACTCAACGAACTCACATACAATTTCAAGATTCTTGTTGCCATATAACGGAATATATTTTGGGTTCTGATTTTTAGAGAAGGTGCCACACCCATCTTTCAAATACCGCCCATTTGTATCTTTCCTACGTAAGTGAAAACTTAATGAACTCAAAGGAATTTCAGGAAACTCGGTGTCATGTAAGATAAAATACTCTATAATTGGTTTTAATTTCTTATGGGATGTGCCACTCCCCTTCAAAAATATCGCATATTTTCTCCCAACTACCCAGATTAATAGGATTCATATAAAATTTTAGAACTCTCAGTGTCATAGAAATGATTATATTTAATAATAGATTTTAATTTTGTATGGGAGGTACCACGCCCCCTTTTCCAATTCCGCACAACTTTCAAAATTAATACCCAATGAAGTCTCACAAAATTTCAAGACTCTGACAGTCATAGTACTTAAAATATGTTGCTTTATAAATGCAAAAAAAGAATTTGTGTTGCAGGTGCCGCACTTTTATTGTAATACAATGCGAATAGGCAAGTATCGGCAGTCAACTTTAATTGAATACGGCAGAGTAAAGAGTACTAAATCCTTTTAGGTGGTACTCATTACTCTGCCTTCCAAAACTAATCAAAACTTTTTTAGTTATATTCCATCAATTACATAGTCAGGCAGCAATGAAATCAATCATGTCACACACTGTTAAATCTAGGCTAGTGCTGAGTTGTAAACGCTCACTAGATGATCTCAACCATGTCGTATGTCTCTGCTGGGTTCCCGGACATAGCAATATCATAGGGAACGAAATAGCAGATGAATTGGCTAGACATGGCACGTCTCTAGACTGATTGATTTAAGAAAATGGTCACAGATGAATAAAGCATGGAATAGATTGTCAAACTGCAGGATCGCCATAGCCACATGGCCAAAGATCGATAGGAACAAAACCAGAACTCTATTGGAGCTAGACAAGAAATTCGAAGACTGATAGGTATTTACACAGGGCACTGCTGCATCAGAAGTAGGATCACAAAATGGCAGGTAGACATCGAAGATTATTATCGATTATGTGAGGATGAAACGAGGTAGAATCAATCGAGCACATAATCTGCAGGTATCCTGCGCTATGTGTACGCAGGAAAAATACCTAGGAAGATATTTTATTAGTAAAATAGAAGAAATCGCAGCCCGCACCATTTACGACCTCTTGGGATACTCAAAAGGTCTAAATTGGATTAGGGGTGGCTTTTAGGGACAAGAATGTAACCACACAAACCGATGACTGCTAATGAATAAAGAGAGCCATAAAGGCATACCATCAACAGTATAAAGAAGTCAACAACTATTATCTCACACCCACATATAGAAGAAATAGTGTCTTTTCTCTTGACAAAGTTTTCTCGGCTTCTATTCTTTCCTAGTACTTCCTTCCCTCTTCATCTCCCCCCACCACTTACTTCCACCCCATTTCACTACTCCCTATCCCTTTCCTCTATCCTTATTTACTTGCAGTAACAAAGGATATGCACAATGGATCCAATTGGGTCTCCGGGTGTTCAGAATGCAGGCGCATTATGGTCCTTATAACCTAACCTATTCCACCAATGTTGAAAAACGATCAAAATACAGTGTTCTTTAACTACTGCGATGTTTGGGTAACTAAGCCTTGGAATTTTTGTTTTACTTCATTTCATCTAACGTACCTTTAAAACGGGTAGATAGTTTGTCTGCAACTCAACTATGAATCTTATTTTTTCACTTTTTGGTTTTTCTTGAGTTCTGAAGAAATTATTCTACTTGAGCGGTTGAATTGGTTTTCGGATTTTTGTATAAGTTCTCTATTAATTGGTATTATTAGTATTACCAAAAGCTGTTATCATTTTTTATTTTTGCCACTGATTCCGGGCAGAGGTCCCACAGTGCGTCGTCAGCATACATTTGAACAGAACCCGATAGAGGAATATCAGGTAAATTATTAATGTACATTGAAAATAGGAGTGGACCGAGAATTGATCATTGTGGGGCACCAGTTGAAACGTGAAGAGAGTTAGATCGGATATTATCTACGACAACAGTTTGTGAACGATGTGCTAAATACGGCGAGATAACTTTGGAGGCTGCATCAGAAAAATTAAACATTTTTTTAGTTTTATTACTCAAATTTCATGATCGACAGTGTCAAAGGCATTGTTGTGATCTAATAAAACTAAAAATGTTACCACAGTAGAGTAGTTATGCAATTGCGTTTCTTTCAGAATCCAGTTTTGTTATCAGATAAAAGCTTCTTTTGGTTGATATATCAGCACATTTGGTGGTTCATTAAGTTTTTCAATAACTTTGAAAGGAATGGTAATATGGCGATTGGTTTATATTTGTTATTCTGCTCAGGCAGTGTGACGATTTTAGCTAGCTTCCAGTTGGTAGGAAAACTAGATTTAGTGAGGATGGTATTGAATAAATAATTGAAGTGTGGCAACAATTTCGGAAGAATCATGTTCAGGAAAGCAGGTTACATTTCGTCCATACCAACAGCTTTGGATGTAATGGCAATAAATCTAGTTAAAACTTCCGATTCATCAACGCAGCGAAACGAAGAAAACATTTTCAATACAAGGTGCTACAATACATTACACGAAATTCTCATTTAATTCGTAAATGTTAAGGTCACCTAGTGAACATCATTTGTTTGCTTTCCTATACCAATGTTAATTTGCATTGTCATTGCATTTACGTTTATTTTCAACACCATTAGAAATACGTTGAAAAGTGTTTTCCCTTACTGATTTTTGGACAGCAGCTTTTCTTGCGTTTTTATATAGAGTTTTAAGTTAAATGGTTTTAATTCTTTATTTTTATTTACCCACAACACTCAGGGGATGTTCCCTATAAATGCACCGCATTGCGTTGGCGGAAGGAAGATACGGTATTGGGAGGAGGAAAGAGGGAGTAGTGTTTGTTGACTCTTGTTTTAAACTTTTGAACATCATAATTTGCCGGAAGTCGATTCCACATACGAATAGTACGGGCGAATAACGAATTCATTCTGTAATGTATGGTCCTGTCGGTTTTCCAATCGACAACAAATGGGTGAGAGTTCCTGGAAAGTCGCGTATCTCTACCGACCGCTCTCACGGGCGGTATAAGATCACGAATATGAGAAGAACTAACACCGTGAAAGTATCGATAGAACAAGGACAGACAATCCACATTACGACTATGTTGAAGGGAAACAATAGAATTGGATATCCTACCATCACCTATCAACACCATCACCCTCCACTGGACTCGGTCAAGTAGCTCCAGTGAAGAACCTGGAGCGCCCGACCATATATGGGAAGTGTTTGTCAGTCCGTCGTCCGATGCACGTGTTGTGTGCCGTTCAGTTTTGTGTTAAAATAAAAAAGAACAAATTCAAACAAAATGCAGAAATCAAAAACAACAAAATAGAACTATAGAAAAAAAATTAAAAACAAGCAACAACAATAACCGCGCCGCGCCGACCTAAACAATAAAGCAACCAAACTACCCAACTACCTAACAACAACAACATCAGCGGGAACAATAAAATCATTGCAGCAGCATCCACAACAGCCGCTCATCACTAACCACACATTTTATATCCGCTCCGTAGTGTGTGTATTGTCCCCTTCCCCCCCCCCCCCCCCCCTTCCCATTCGTGCAGTGCAGTTGACACTCTTTTCTTTCTGTCGTTGTTCGCCCAATGCTTAAGGTATTGTGGGAATACAGAAACGACAGGGAGAGGAGTTTGGCAACTGTAGCTGCATACTGACTCTGTTTTGTTTTTTTCTTGCTTGTCTGTTCTAATGGTGGGTAAGTTTAAAGTACAATTTGCCAATGTACGAGGGCTGAGAGCGATTTGTTTTGCCGTGTACGCTCATGTACAATTCCATCGGCCTGATGTTTTTGCTCTTTGTGAGACCCAGGTGTGTGAGGATTCTGATCCACAGGATTTTCACATTCCTGGGTATCACACCCTATCTCTCTTTATCCCCCACAGAGGTCTTTTGGTATATGTACGTAATGATATAGTGTTTCAGAGCCGGCATAACTTAAACTCAGAAAATCCAGAATTTAATTCCCTTTGGGTTAAATTCAAGATTGGAACACACGTACTACATTTCGGGTTTGTGTATAGAAGTCCAAACGCGGAAAGGGAGGTATCCCTAAATGGCTTTGACGCCCTTTCCGATTCAATTACAAAAATTTTAGAGGATTGTCCTAACATGGAAATTGTGGTTGCTGGCGATTTCAATGTCCATAATTCCTCTTGGCTTGCCCATTCGAGTCACTCAACACCGGAGGGTCAATACGCCGAGCTTTTTGCCGCGCATAATGATTTGACACAACTAGTGAATGAACCGACTCACATTCAGTGTGTCCAGGGGCAACGCTCAAATATTCTTGATCTTTTCTTAACAACACACCCTGAAAAATATGAAGTTAACGTTCTAGCACCTCTTGGTAATTCGGATCATTGTATTGTTTCAGCATCCTTTTCGTATTCCGCTCTTCGTATCGCTTCGACCCCAGTCCCAAAGCGGTCAATATATATATACGAAAAGGCACGTTGGGCCGAGCTCAACAACTTTTTCCAGCATTTCAATTGGAAACTTTGCTTTCTAAATGGCGATATAGATGCTGCAGCTGAAACGATTGAAAATATTATCTTGATTGGAATGAAGTCATTTATTCCAATTAAAGTTATTTCGGATAAACCTCTAATAAAAGTTGGTTTAACCAGACATGCAAGACTGCTGTCAGATCCAAAGAGGAAGCGTTCAGGAAATGGCGTTTAAATAAAAATGCCACCACTGATCTGCTACGCAAACAGACAAGAACTATGTGTGCCAGAGTACTTAGACGTGAAAAGTTTCTGTACGAACCAGGGGAAGTAAGAGCTTTTGGTAATTTGTAAGAAGAGTAAAGGATAACTCCTCATCAATCCCAACTCTTGTTAAATATGACCAGATATTCACTAACCCGGTTGCCAAAGCTAACCTATTGGCTGAAATTATTGCAAGTAACTCATCCTTGCCGGAAAGCAATCAACCACAAAGGGTTCTCGCAAATCTCGACGTAAATATATCTCCAGGCCCGGATGGCATTTCAGCACTTGTCCTATGTAAGTGCTCTTCGACGCTTGCCCGTCCCCTTCGTAATCTTTTCAACCTTGCATACCGTGCAGGGTATCCATCCAGCCCATCCCTAAAAAAGGTGAGGCTAATAACCCTGCTAACTATCGACCGATCGTGATTTGCTCAGCGCTTTCGAAGGTTATGGAGAGTATGGATAACCACCATCTTGTGAGGTATTTAGAAACCAATGACTTACTTAATGATCGGCAGTATGGCTTCCGTAGGAATCGATCTACGGGAGACCTGATGACACTGCTATCCGAAAAGTGGAATCGATCTATTCACCAGCTTGGTGAGAGTAAGGTCGTTGCTCTTGATATCTTCAAGGCCTTTGATAGAGTTTGGCACGGCGCACTCATATCGGTTTTGGTGTTGGTAGTGACTTCTCTCGATTTATATCGAGCTTCCTCAGAGATCGCACTATACGTTGTTGTAGATGGGTTCTCATCCGATGAGCATAGGTTAACCGCAGGAATACCGCAGGGCTCTGTCCTTTCCCCCTCCATTTTTCTTATTTTCATCGACGACCTCTTGGATCGGACTTTGAATCCAATATACTCATTCGCGTTGACAGCAACCTCTGCATTCATACTCATTCGTTCATAGACCAAGTCGTCAAGAAATTGAGAAGAAATTGAAATTGCGTAGATATTGAGCAATCAGATACTCTCGATGTCCTAGGCATGATAATACAACGTGATGTTCGTTGGACAACACATGTACTTGATGTGTCGAAAGAAGCATTTAAATGTTTAGGATTTTTAAAACGATGTAAGAAATATTTCAAACCCTCTGACAAAGATGGAATACAACTCCTACATATGGTCGGGTGCTCCAGCTTATACCGCCCGTGAGAACGTTCGGTAGAGATACGCGACTCTACAGGAACGCTCACCCATTTGTTGTCGATTGGACAACCGGCCGCAATACACATTACAGAATAAATTCGTTCTTCGCCCGTACTATCCGTATAGAATAGACTTCCGGCAAATATCTTTCCCCCAATTACGACATTCAGAGATTCAAAACAGATGTCAACAAACACTACTCCCTCTTTCCTCCTTCCAATACCTGATCTTCCTTCCGCCAACGCAATGCACTGCATTTATAGGGGAGATTTGTCGAGATTATTTTTTTTGAGTAAATGGGAGAAAAAGGGATAAAATTGGTATCAATCAAACCACTGCAGCTAGAATATACGTAGGCTCAATATATAATGCGATCATTTGATACTCGTACTTTTAAGGTCATAATTCTATATTTCAAAATTATAATAATGAAATATCACAATTTATTTATCGCTATTGGCAAAAAATCATAATTTAATTATGATTCCTTTAATCTCAGTTTTCTTCTCAACCTGTTCTTAAGATTGATCGCAAGTTTTTAATATCTATATATCTATTAGATAGGAATAAATGCTAGAAGACGATAAGACAGAAGAACCAGGAGCAGGAACGAAGGCTTCACGATTTAGCGATTTGTATCCGTTCAATGTGACTAAAGCTATGTTTTTGTCTTCTTGTAGAGAAACCTACACCCCCCTTAAGTCGATAGCAACACCAGAAAACGTTACGGGGACAAGTTCACCTACTATAAGGCAGTAGAATTGCTCGCAACCAAACAAGATAAACCAGCGATTTTAGGGAATATATATTGTCCCAGATGTTGAAAATTACATTATCGAATTTCGAAAAGAAGGTGTGCTGAATTGTGCTAGGCTTGTGTATTTTTGTTTGCGAAAAAACAAAATGGCAATTCTAGAATTTTTGGCGTTTTTGCGACTTTTACAAAAAGTTGGCGCTTTTTGGAATATGATAGCAAAATTGTGCTAGGCGAGCACAATCCAGCACAACTTTTTGATTTTTGAAATTCGCGTTTTTTGCAAAGTTATATGGAAAATGGCTAAAAAAGTTAAAATGGCGATTATTTTTATGAACCATTGAAATGAGCACTTTTTGATGTAAAAAACTTGTGCTAGGCGAGCACAATTCAGCACAGTTTTGGATTTGCAAAAATCGCGATTTTAACAAAATTAGAGAATTTTTTTGAAAAATAGCCAAAATTTTAATTAGCGATTTTCTCGAAAACGGTTTGAGATAGAACTTAGCTTGAAACGGCACAATAACACCCTCCTCTAGAAGAACATAGCACAACCTTTGTTGCCCAAAAAACATACAATGAAAATTTCAGCGATTTTTGTTGCAAAAGGTTTTTTTCGCTGTATCTCTGCCAATTTTCATTTTTTCGAAAAACTTTTTGCGGCACAATTGGACACAAATCAACTTTTGTTTTTGCGAAAAAACAAAATGGCAATTCTAGGATTTTTCGAAAACGAGTTGAGATAGAACTTTTTTAAAAACGGCACAATTATGTACTCCGCTAGCACAATCCAGCACAACTTTTGTTTTTACAAAAAAACGAAATGACAAACCCAGCGATTTTTTTGGAAAAAAAGTTTTTTCGCAATATCTCGGTCTATTTTCAATTTTTCGAAAAACTTGTTACGGCACATTTGGGCACAAACCTAGCACAATTCAGCACAACTTTTGTTTTTTCGAAATTCGAAAATGGCATTTTCAACATCTGGGACATATATACAACCCGATTTGCGTTGCTCTTCTTTTCTCGCATTTATGTTGATGACATGTTGAACAGCAAGTCGTGGTTGGGGTAATTGCATTACAATATTAGCGGTTCATGTATGTATGTAAACTTGTTAAGTATTATTATTTCATATTTTTCACTCAATTTGAAGTTAAAGTAATTGAAATCTGTTCATTAAACTTCAATTGAATTTGCTTCGCTGTGTCTTGTTTGGACCTTGGAGCTGCTAACATCGATTTACATTAAGTATCACGTACTAATCATTGTAAATATTCTTTACAGCTGTGACTTAAAAAAAGAAAAAATAAAACCAAATATAAATTTGAAATCCAGATTAAATTCTTTCCTTTGTTTTTAACAAGTTGGATCAAATCTCTTGTCCTTATTCGACGCCATTTTGTGTTTTTTTTTTTTCGCAAAAACAAAAGTTGTGCTGAATTGCGTTAGTTTTGTACCTAAAAGTTTTTCGAAAAAATAAAATAAAATTGAACGGGCGTTATTGTGCCGTTCGAAACAAAGCTGAATTGTGCTGGATTGAGCTCGTCTTAACAAAATAATTGGTTAACAAAATAATTGTCGTTTTAATATTTTAGCAATTTTCAAAATATCTGCAAAATTCGCGAATTTCACAAATCCAAAAGTTGTGCTAATCTATGTAGACGAAAACAATTTTTCATTCATATACTAAAAAGCGTAAAAATCCAGAATTGCCATTTTGTTTTTTCGCTGGGTTGCCCAAGCCCTAGAGAATTGTACCATTTCTAAAACCGTTTTCGAGAAAATCGGTAATTAAAATTTTGCCTATTATTCCAAAAAAATCAATAATTTTATTAAAATCGCAATTTTTGCAAATCCAATTGTCGATTTATATCACATACCTGTATATCTTTGTGGTTAACAACATACTGTTATGATTGATAATTCGGTTTACGCTTAGTATTTTATCTAGGCATTAACATAGAATTAATCCCAGAATTAATTTTAATCTTAATCTTAAATTAATAAAAATTACATATAACAAATATAATTACCGCGTGACAACAAAACTTCATATTAGATTGAGATCAGACAGACAAGTAATTATTGTTATTATGGATAGACAAACAAAGGGAATCGAAAGAACTAAACAGCAGCGTTGCCAAAGCATAATTCTTCATGATTTTTCTTTGCAAATAATAGACAGTAACTTACATAGACACAATAAAGATGTCAGTTAAAAAAATAAAAGTCTTTTGTCTAAACCGCCATCTTAAAAATAATTTTTTTTCGTTCTCCTGAAAAGTATGATTTTTGACGATTTATGATTACACTGTTCGGCAGCCCATATTACACTTGAACCATATGACATACGTCTGAAGCTATAGGTCAAATTGAGTTATATGGTTTTAGTTTTCCAGTTCCTAATCCTGTTACCACTTAAAAGGACTAAAAATTTCCAAGGGATACAATTTTTCAAAAATTATTTTATATATTTATTCGCAACCTATGATACAGGTATAATATGATGATATATGTGCCAAATTAAAGAATAGAATATGTGCTAAAAAATACTTCAAATTGTTTATATCTGTATTAGTTTAGTGTTAACAATTATTTAAAAATTTCCATCTTAAAAAGTAAAATATTAATAAACGAAATAAATTAAGGGGTAAACTTGAAATAGTTGTTAATGCTGAAGTAATATAGATAATAAAATAATTTTAGCCTTTTGAACATTGTAGTCCTGCGAAGTGGCAACCGGGTGAGGAAATCAAAAACTAAAAACGCCAATTAAATCCATTTTGTCTATAATCAACCGGTTTAAGTGTAACTGAGGCAATGAATGGCCAATGAAGCAACACAATTTATTCAAAACAGTGCGCCTCATACCTCTAATCTGCCAGTAACAGTGTGGAATGCACTCTGATCTTTACTTGTTAGTTGCTTAAATGTACGACTTTTGATTAAAAATCCATACTTTCACATAGCGTTATCCGATCGGAATTAAATTTTTTATTGGAGGTTTGTAAGCCAAATTGGAACTTTTTTGGCTTGGGAATCGTTACAAAAATATAAAAAACGGTCTAGCGTACATGTTACCTATGTGTACTTACTCAGTAGCCTCGAATTGGAATGTGTTTTCCCTATATCGTGTCATTTAAATATAAAGTTATGAAAAAATGTATTGTGTAATTACAAATGTTGTCGTTCTCAGTTTCCACAATTACATAGTGTGCGGTCTACGGTCAAATGGCATTCCATTATTTATTCCCCTACGTTAGATTTTGTCTACTACTTTCTCCATACGACTTTGTGATATTACGTACAAAAATAGTAGTAACACCTTCTAACGAGTATCGATTGCACTGAGAGCCGCCTTTCTCCATTTAAGCTTTGCTTTAGTTTACTCGTTATATTGTAAATTACTCGTTAATTGGATTTCGTCTGCAGCCAAGTAATAAATGTCACCATGTCATTTGTAAATCAATTTGCATTCTATTAAATATAGATGCAAAATGGTCTTGAGCCAGGACAATATCCCAGTTTAAATCAAATATTGATAACAGACCAAAAAAATATAAACGAAAACAAGTAAGGAAAGACTGAAGTCGGGCGGGGCCGACTATATGATACACTCCACTTTCTATCCGAATACAATTCAACTCGGTAAGAAAGTGAAAAAGGGAAGATTTTTTGTATGCTTTCTAATCATAGACCAATATGACCTGGTTCGATTTGTCAAATCGATAAAAATATTTGTATCGGGGCTATATCCAAACATCGAAAAATGTGACTAACTTCCAGTTCAATTTTTTTTTCAAGTATCTTTATTTGCAATCTATTTACAGAAAAAATATTAAGCAAATTGTATAAAAACTTACAAATAACAGTTTTTGATAAGCTCCAGCGAACTTATCAAAAGTGTACATTATTCCGTTGGTAAATAACACAAAAAATTAAATAGAAATCATTTGAATTCTAACACTTATCCTATTTTACAATTTTGTCTGTAGGTTTAAATATAGTTTTATGGCATTTAGGTAATAAAGGGCAAATCAAGAACATGACGACGTTTCAGTCTTCTAGATTCATTGCTATCATCTAAAAGTGTTAAAGCCAATAAATTAGGATAATTACTATTACAGTAATTAATTATAATTACTGCTATATCTTCTAATCTCGTTTTTAACTTTGGAGATATACAGATCTTTATGAATGTTTTCATTTCTTACAAACCAGGGTGAATTAGTGATTAGCCTCAGTGTTTTAGATTGATATGTTTGCAGAATTCAACATTTGAATTGCTTGCTGTTCCCCAAAGCTCGATTCCGTATGTCCAGATCGGTTTTAATATTGTCTTATATAGGACAACTTTGTTCTCCAAACATAATTGGGATTTTGGGCCTAAAAGCCAAAACATTGTTAATCGTCTGTCTATATTCAGACCTAGGTATTTCACATAAGTCGATGAGGGGATAGTGACTCCATCCAGCATTACCTGTGGGCAATCTGCTTTCCTAAGGGTGAATGTTACATGTGTAGATTTTTCAGGATTAACTTTAATGTTCCACATCTTCAACCAAGATTGAGTCAAGTCAAGTTGTTTTTGTATTATATTGGAAGCTTCCACAGGTGACTTGTTAACGGCTAGTATGGCAGTATCATCAGCATACGTTGCTACTGTTACATCGTGATTGGTAGGAAAGTCAGATGTAAATATTGTATATAACACTGCCTTGTGGAACTCCGGATTTTATGAAACCAATTTCCGAATCTTCGTCATTTATGTTCACGTAAAATCTTCTTTCATCTAAATATGATCTCATCAACAGGTAAAAAGGTGTGGGTAAGAGTGATTTCAGTTTATATAACAATCCAACGTGCCAAACTCTGTCGAAAGCTTGTTTGACATCTAAGAAAAGTGCCGAGCAGTACTGTTTATTTTCAAAACACTCCCTGATAGTCTTGACTATTCTATGGCATTGTTCTGAAGTTCCATGGCCATGTCTAAATCCGAATTGGTGGTCAGGGATTTAGAGTTTCTAGGACGGGAGAGAGTCTTTTCTGGAAAAGTCTTTCGAACAGCTTGGAAATTATGGGTAATAAACTTATTGGTCTGTATGAAGATAGAACATTTTCTTGTTTATTAGGCTTGAGTACCATAATAATTTTCGCGAATTTCCATTGCGTAGGAAAGTGAGACAATCTTAGAACTGAATTAAATATAACAGTAAGAAATATAAGACCTTTTTGGGCAAAGATTTTATCACTTTGGCGTCTATGAGGTCGTAACCAGGCGTTTTTTTGAATTGAGTTTCTTTACTTCACTTTCAACCTCTCTTACAGTAAAGTGTTTAATAGGACGATACATTTGACAAGACACATCAAGAAAGTCTCTGATTTTCTCTTCCTCCCATGAATCGCAAAATGAAAATGGGGTGAATGTTTCTTCTAGGAATGATTTAAAAGCAGATACCTTGGCCTTATCCGATTTGCACCAAACACCGGAAGAATCTTTAATAGTAATATTTCGTTTTTGTGGTCTTTTTAGGTGTTTCGTAGCCTTCCAGAGGCTATATTCATTATTCTTATTTGGACTCAAATTCCTTGGAAAATTATTTAACGAATTATTTTTTAAATTCTTTAGTTGAATCTTAAGAAAGTTAGCAGCTCTGTTGAAATTAGTTTTATCTTCACGACGCCTTGTTGTTTGCCAAATTTTGCGTAATCTGCGTTTCTTACTTATAAGTTGTCTAATTTCCAGAGATACTCGGAATCTTGAGATATTGTTTTCGATTTCTTGCGGAGTGGATAAAAAAAGCAGACTCGTGGATCAAGTTCGTAAAAGATTCAACTGCATCATCTAACTCAGTTTCGTTTTTGATCGAAACGTTTAAGTTTATATTTCTTCCAATCCAGTATTGAAACGAATTAATGCCAGTTTTAGATGAAAACAATTTTGGATTTTTCGACCGTTTGCAAAAATGTGTGCTAAAATTGACTATAATTGGGCTATGGTCTGAGCTAAGATCATCGTTTGCAGCAATTTCCAGAGACGATGGAGGTATTCCTTTGTAAATAAAACAAGTAAGAAGGCGTTAAGTTCGGCCGGGCCGAATCTTATATACCCTCCACCACGGAGTGCATTCCATAGTATTACCAGCAGATTAAAGGAAGTCGACTTTACAATGAAGCACAGTACCATATTACGAAAATTGTGATATTTGTATTCACATTACTATATTTGTTTACTATTTCAAAGTATAATGTATACTTATTCGCACTGTATAAAATCGACTACTATATATAAATAAAATGCGGAAATTGTGAAAGTGAACATGCCTAAATATTAGGCGATTGTCAGTCGCCATTAGAAAGAAGCATTTCCAGATACAGACAAAGTGATAAGAAAAGTATAAATTTGAAAGATATCCCCATTCGCCCCATTCTCCGCCCAAAAGTACAAATTTCGAAAAAAAAACTGTTTCGAGTCTTCATAGTCAGAATGTATACACCGAATTTCATGATTTCAACTTCAGCGGTTTGGTAGGTTCCATTTGTATCCCTCTTTTTAATTATATCCCTTAAAAGTACGAATTTCGAAAAATCCCTCTATTTTACGTGTCTATGCAATGTACACACCGAATTTCATGATTGTCGTATCATTGGTACTATATTTTATCCCTTTTTGTCCCATTTCGCCCGCTAAAACTTTTATTTTCTTTGTGCTGCTTCCAAACTACAAGAGGAATGTCCGCAACAAATTTTAACTGTATGAAAATAAGAAATTTTATTAATAAGCCAAGGCTACCAATATTTGTATACTATATATATAATGGATATAATACTTCAATTCATAAAGTAAATATAAGGGAGCAATCATAAATACCCTAAATATTGGGGGATAGAGAGTGTACTTTCAGCTACAGTCGTTTGGTTGGTTGTATTTCCATCCTATTTTAATTTCAAAAGTATAAATTTTGAAAATACCTTATCTCTCACGTACGCAGTATAAGGCAACTTCATGATTCTACCATTGTTTGTCGTAAAAGCAACAAAGCAAAGTACGAACTTGGAAAAAAAATATTTTACGTGGCTATGCAGTCAGAGGAATGTATACACCGAATTCCATGATTCTATCAGCTGCCATTTTTTTGGTACCATTTTTATCCCCTTTTTCCAATTTTGCCCCCTCAAGAGTACGACTATCTAAAATCTCTTTATTTTACGTATCTACACTATAGTACTCAAGCAGGCGTACTCACTGAATTTCATCATTCTAGCTGTATTCGTTTAGTTGGGACTATTTTTATCCCCTGTAGCCATTGTATCCATTGAAAGTACGAATTTGGAAAAACGTTTTATTTTTCGTGTCTACACAGTCAGAGGAATGTATACTCCGAATTTCATGATTCTAGCTGCTGTCATTTGGTAGGTACTATTTTTATCCCCCTTTTCCATTTGAACCCCAAAAAGTACGAATTTTGGAAAGTTCTTTTATTTTACGTGTCTACGCAATCAGAGGAATGTATATATCGAATTTCATTATTCTAGGTGCAGCCGTTAGGTTGGTACTATTTTTATCCCTCTATCCCTATTTAACCCCTTAAAAGTACGAATTTAGAAAAAATACTTTTATATTATGTATCTACTCTATTAGAGGAATGTACACGCCAAATTTCGTGTTTCTATCTGTTGTCGTTTGATAGGTACCATTTTTATCCCTTTTTGTCCCATTTCGCCCCCTACAAATAAAAATCACTCTATGGTGCCCTTTTATGCTATAGAGGGAATGCGCATTGCAAATATCACCTAAATACAAGCTAATATGTTCAAAAAACATGCTAAATATGCTCTAAATATTAGGGGTATTTTCAGTCCTTGTGAGGGAAAAATTTTTCCCTCTGGGCCGATTTCGTCCACTTTCAATCCCAACCGATCTACAACCATAAGACACATTTAGGAAAAATTTGAACCTCCTAGCTCATTTCGTTCGGCCCCTATCGTGCTTTCAACAGACAGACAGACGGACAGACGGACATGGCTATATCGTCTTAGAATTTTACCACGACCCAGAATATATATACTTTATGAGGTCTCCGATGAATATTTCAAGGTGTTACAAACGGAATGACAAAGTGAATATACCCCATCCTGGAGGTGGAGGGTATAAAAATCCAAAAGATCTGGAATTAAGTTTGGATTGGTAGGCCAATGAGTAGGACTTCCGGTTGATAAAACATTATAATGTTTATTGGAAACACACTTATACAATTCCTTTCCTTTAGGATTTGGTAATCTGGAGCCCCACCATGGATGTTTTGCATTGAAGTCACCACCAACAAGAAATTTATTTCCAAGACCCTTAAAAAATGATTCAAACTGGTTGCACGTAAACTTGAATCGAGGTGGAAAGTACACTGAGTAAACAGAAACACTGGCATTTTCACACGTTATTTTAACTCCTGCTGCTTGTAGAAACGGTTCCGATATAGATTCAGCTACTTCATATTTTATATTGCACTTTATTACAATTGCCGCCCCGCCATGAGCTCGATTATCTGGGTGATTAGCCATAATGATATCATAACCGAAAAAACGATTTATTTGTCAAGTGTGTTTCTGACACTAGCAATATATCAATACAATAATTTTTGAGGAAAATGTTTATTTCATTTATGTGATTTAGAATGCCATTCGCACTCCATTCCGCAATTACAAGATCTACTTGCATAGTTTTGTCATTAGCATCGACATCATGTTCATCAACGTGTTCGTCAATTCAATTTGTTTAGCAAGCATTGCTTCTATCTTGTCTAAAACATTATTGATACCGGGTTGCTCACCTTTGACTGCTTGCGAATATGTCCATGAGTTTGTATCTTGTACTTGTGGAGTATTGATATATTGTTTGTTTGTTGGTTGTGAAAAATTGAGATGGTTTAAGTTGCTTGCTTGCTTTATTGAATTCGATGTCCTTAATATAATATTTAAATGCGCTTAAGAGCTAACATTAGTCATTCATACATTATTACTAACATACTTAAAGTATTTTTCTAGTACTATATATTCTAACGTTTATATGTTGTAGTTATACATACAATATTTAAATGCGCTTAAGAGCTAACATTAGTCATTCATACATTATTACTAACATACTTAAAGTATTTTTCTAGTACTATATATTCTAACGTTTATATGTTGTAGTTATACATACATGTCACTTATACTAAATCTATAATATATCAAAAAATTTCCCCCAAAATACGAATTACTAAAAAGGGAATTACTCATCTTTTTTTATATAAAACTTAAATTAACACTTAACACTATCACTTATAACTACTATTTACAATATAGGGTGAACCATTGTCTGTTCCAATTATTGGCATGTGTTGTATACGAGATCGTCTAAGTCAAAGATGGTTTAAGTCTTGAGTGTTTTGGTTTATATTCGTTGTGGTCGATCTAGTGTGTATTAGCTTTTGATAAGCTGTACATCCTCTGTAATTGGCAGTCTATTCGAACAGTGAACACATTTAGGAGGGATATTGGCTGCCTTTGTACATTCTGCTGTCGCATGACCTAATCCACATTTGACGCATCGAAAATTTCTCCTGCAGTATGTTTTGGTATGCCCATAATCCTGACATCTATAACATTGTACAATGTCGTCAAATTTTTTAGGAGCTTCAATTGAGATTCTTGCGTTATCAAAAGACCGAATATCATAAATATCTTTATTATTATCCTTTGGGTCTATGTCAACGAAAAACATAGGTAGTGGTTCTTTTGATACCTGACTTATAACATTCCTCACGCTTCTAACCTGGTGACCTAAGCTTAACAGCATTGCTTTTATATCCGAAATAGAAGTCGTATGATGAAGTCCCTTTATTACCACCCTAAATGCCCTTTCTTGCTTCAATTGAAAAGTATGATAATTAATCTTAAACATATCAAAATGTTTTATAAGCTTTCTGTAATAACATTATTAACATTATTAATAACAAGTCGAACTTGGCCATCTCGCAACGATTTATAATGATAATCAGTATTAGAAATAACTTTATTTATATTTATTACCATTTTACCAATGTTAGCAACATTGGGGATAAATATTGGAGGCGGCTTCGGAACAGTTGTAGAGGCTTCGTTCATATCATTATCATCTAAATCATTCGTGGCAAGAGTTGCGTACCGGTTGGAGGTTGATGGTGCATCATCACGATGAGGTCGTTTTTGGCGAAAAATATTAGGTGACCCTGTATTTTTTCTCTTTGCTGCTACTTGCTGCCAGTTGTTGCCATCTTCATCACTGTCGTCACTTAGATTCACAGACTCAGTGTTCGTTGCAGTCATTGTTTGCTTTTGATTCTTTATGACTGCGTTAATCCCTTTGTTTTTGAAAAAATTTAAATATGTGGAAATTGTTGTTTTTAAGTTATTTCGTAGAGAACTATAACAAAGCGCACTGTACGTGTTTCAACTACCGCAGTCAAGCAAAGACTGACCAGTTCAAATAAAACGTGTTATGCTCACTTTGAAGAAATTCGGTGAAAGTTCGTGGTTTCTGGGGAGGAAAAAGTTAAATCGGGAGCGAAATTTGTATGGGAGCTATATATAAATCTGAAGCGATCTAACACATTTTTACCACAGGTGTTTCTAGTTGAAATATAAGATGTTTTGCCAATTTTGAAGAAAATCTCTTGTAATATATGGTATCTAGATTGAAAAGCATCAAATCGGGAGTGAATTTCATATGGGAGCTATATGTAAATCTGAACCGATCTGACCCATTTTCAAATATAATATATTTCGCCTAATTTGAAGAGGGTCTGTTAAAATATTTGGTTTCTAGAGCGGAAAAAGTCAAATCGGGAGCAAAATTTTTATGGGAGCTATATGTAAATCTGAACCGATCTGACCTATTTTCACCATAGGTGTTCCTAGTTTAAATAAAACATGTTTGGCCAAATCTGAAGAAAATCTGATACAATATGTGGTTTCTAGAGCAGAAAAAGTCAAATCGGGAGCGAAATTTGTATGGGGGCTATATCTAAATCTGAACCGATCTTACCCACTTTCAACATAGATATTTTTAGTTCAATTATAAAATGTTGTGCCAATTTTAAAGAAAATCGGGAACAATATGCGGTTTCTAAATCGGAAAAAGTGAAATCGGGTGCGACATTTGTATGGAGACTATATCTAAATCTGAACCGATCTTACCCACTTTCACCATAGGTGTTTTTGGTTGGATTATTAGATGTTGTGCCAATTTTAAAGAAAATCGGGAACAATATGCGGTTTCTAGAGCGGAAAAAGTCAAATCCGGAGCGATATTTGTATGGGAGCTATATCTAAATCTGAACCGATCTTACCCAATTTCTACACGTGTGTTTTTAGTTCGATTATAAGATGTTGTGCCACATGTAAAGATCGAGTACAATATGTGGTTTCTAAAGCGGCAAAAGTCAAATCGGGAGCGACATTTGTATGGGGGCTATATCTAAATCTTTACCGATCTTACAGAATTTCTGCATAGGTGTTTTTGGTTGAATTTTCAAATTTAAAGAAAATCGGGTACAATATGTCGTTTCTAGAGCGGAAAATGTCAAATCGGGAGCGACATTTGTATGGGGGCTATATCTAAATCTGAAACGATCTTACCTTATTTCTGCATATGTGTTTCTAGTTGGATTATAAGATGTTTTGCCAAATTTAAAGAAAATCGAGTACAATATGGGGTTTCTAGAGCGGAAAAAGTCAAATCGGGAGCGAAATTTGTATGGGAGCTATATGTAAATCTGAACCGATCTGACCTATTTTCACGATAGGTGTTCCTAGTTTAAATAAAAGATGTTTTGCCAAATCTGAAGAAAATCTGATACAATATGTGGTTTCTAGAGCAGAAAAAGTCAAATCGGGAGCGAAATTTGTATGGGAGCTATATATAAATCTGAACCGATTTAACACATTTTTACCACAGGTGTTTCTAGTTGAAATATAAGATGTTTTGCCAATTTTGAAGAAAATCTGCTGTAATATGTGGTATCTAGAGTGAAAAGAGTCAAATCGGGAGTGAAATTCGTATGGGGGCTATATCTAAATCTGAACCGATTTTCTTCAAATTAAATAGCATTCGTCCTTGTCCCGGAAAACTTCGTTGTGCAAAGTTTCGTTTAGTTCTGGCTACAATTCCGAACTGTATCGTGATTACAACAATAGATGGACAGACAGACGGACATTGCTAAATCGACTCAGAAAGTGATTCTAAGCCGATCGGTATAATTAACAATTCCTTTTGGGTGTTACAAACAAATGCACAAAGACATAAGACTCTCGTGGAGTGTATAAAAACTAAAACAAATGAGCGTTGGCACGGCAGAAGTATACCTGCATATACACATCCTTACATATGCAATTCAATGAGATGCTCATTTGCTGCATTTAGCAGGTATCTCGTATTCCTACTCCCCTGTAATACAATAGAACGCCGAACCCCTAATCTATTACAGGACGGGGGAGTAGGAATACGAGATACCTGCTAAATGCAGCAAATGAGCTCCACTCCGAAGCAATGCGAAAGCGGTCCCGGGTGGAGGCTCCTGTGTAGGACCACTAGCTGATAGCATGCTATCACTACGTCCAAAAAAAAAATTCAATGAGATGCTTGTAAGATGTCATGTGTACTTTATTACTTGGTGCGATTTTTTAAACGCAAATTCGGCAAGTGAGTTGTGCTTCTCGTTCGTTTGTGAGAATCATTTCCTTATAGAGGCCACTTGAAAACACTTTGACATGGTCGAAATCATGATCGTGGTAGTCTGCAGCTAAGTAATAAATGTCACCATGCCATTTGTAAATAAACTTGCATTCTATTAAATATAGATGCAAAATGGTCTTGAGCCAGGACAATATCCCAGTTCAAATCAAATATTAAATTTGCGTTTTTTATTTATTTTTATTCTTGCTCCGCAAACATTGGTCCACACGAGTCGGATTCTTGCTACCAGCAATTAATTGGTTCCCTTTATCTTCAAAAGGCAAACCTGACTCCGTCAGCAACAACAAAACCCACATAGTAGTAATAATTCTTTATTTCTTTTCTCCACATCGTTAATTAATTATACTTTTAATTATACTTTTAGTTACTATAGGTAATGATTTTAAACCAAAATAAATAAAGAAATGTAGTTTGATTCCATCGACTTATTAGCTTCATCACGATATGGGTCACCGTTTAGATACATCAGATCACCTCTGGCTCTAAGAATAAATGAAATTTGTCTTTGATTGAAATTATCGTTACAATACGTTACACCAACAGCGGGATTTAAATACTTATAGAATCTTGTTTCGCTTTCTTGCGACTTTCGTACGTAATTATTATAAGCCATTTCATTTATTTGGTCCAATAAGTGGTGACAAGCAATGTTCCAGTTACTTTTGCTGGTGTATATATTTTCAGACCATATATTATGCGATTCCAAACAATCTGATAGTTCCTTGAATCATGAAATATGTTTCCCTACTATTTTTAGCGAAAGTTAATGTGGCAGTCTGTGTGGCTCCAAATCAAATAATGTTTTGGTTACATATTTTAGATGCATTTCATACGTATATATATACCCTGGTTCACAACCAGTTTCCAAGCCAATAACGTAATTTGGTGTGTTTTCAGGAATTTTCAATATCCGTTTAATAAAATAGCGATAAAGTTTCTCAACTTCCTCAAAGTAACTGTATCCCCAAATCTGACATCCATAACTCTGCACTGAGCGGCATACCGAGAGAAACAATTTCCATTTGGCCTCTTTCCCTATGAAGTTCCTCTAAGTTGCATTCAAACAATTTTTGGCTGCATCATTTTTTCTCGCTATATGTTTCACGAATGCCAATTTGGGTGTCAAAGTTATTCCAAGGTATTTGTATTCACTAACAATTTTTATGTGTTCTCCCTTATACATCCACTTCTCATTTGCCGATATGCTACCTCCTTTTTTGAAAATCATTATCTCCGATTTGTCCCGATTTACCTCCATACCCCAGTTGTCACAATATAATGCCAAATTGTTTATCATATCTTGCAACTTTCCCGGCTCATCTGCTAGGATTACTACATAGTATACATATACATAGTATACATATATACATCGGCATACATTAGTAATCGAATATTTATATAATCGATGTATAGTCCTTCTCCTAGAGCGTAATGCATATCATTCAGGTAAATGGCAAATAATACAGACGATAGTAAGCATCCTTGTTTTACGCCCACACTGGTTTCAAAGTATTCGGAGATCTCATTTCCATTCCAAACTGCAGATTTGGTCTTGGTGTATATGTTTTCTACGAATCGCACCATTTTCACCGAAAATCCATTCATATACAGTTTGTAAATTAATTTGTCTCTGGGAACACGATCAAAAGCTGCTTTAAAATCGACGAAAAGGGCATATACCTTTCTGTTCTGAGTAAACTTTATATTTATTGTTGTCACTAGGTTGTATATATTATCTACTGTGGAATAGCCACTTCTGAAACCTGCCTGGTATTCATTCAGGACTCGATTTCTATTTATCCATTCGTTTATTTTTATATTCACCATACCCATCATCATTGCTTACTAGATTTAGGTCGCCTTTTTTATAAATCGGGAATATTATGCTTGTTTGGAATACGTCAAAATCATCGTACTCGTTGTAGATTCTGGAATATGCATTACACAGAGCAACCGAGAATGTGTCAGGAGCGTGTATGAAGAACTCATACGGTATTCTATCTTCTCCAGATGCTTTATTCTCTTTTGTTTTCCTCAATTGAGATTTTATTTCTCCCAGTGAAAAATTGCTATCCAATATCTCACTTTCGACATTATTTGGTGCATATTGGATCTTGGATAGCTGAATGCTTGGGGTTAAAAGGTCTTTAAATTAATATCTTAAAGCATTAGCAGATATATTGCACCCTATTACATTTTCTGTTTGTCTTATCTCCTTTGCTAACTTCAACCATGACTCTGAGATTTCCTCCATTTTGTATTCCAATTGCTCATAGTACTCAATTTTCTTTTTTTTCGCATTTTTTCATTTTTCTTCTGTGCATTGTATATTTCCTTGTGCACCAAATTGCTGCTAGATCTGAACGTGTTGAGTTTTGCGTGCGTTTCTAATCGGGCTTCTAAGCACTCACTATCGTACCACTCGCTTTTGAAGCATGTATTTCCATTGGAACTGCGATTTTGCTTGGGGTATGCATTTTTTATTATGTTTATAAATTCATTTAAAGTTGGGTTTGTACTTAGTTCCGATACTTTTTTACATAGCCTCTTCTGATACAAATCTTTGAAATTGTCCTTCCATTTCAGTTTTGGTAAGAGATTTAACTTTGTTTCTTCTCGATGCTCCTTTCCTTTCTCCATCAGACTAAGTTTTATAGGAAAGTGATCCGACATAATTTGATCGTCTACAGAGAAAAGTATCACATTTTCCAAAAGATCGATAGATATTGCACAGAGGTCAATCGCCGAGCTACCTTTCTTGTTCGTGAATATAAACTCACCAGCTTCGTCACCCGCAAATCTGCCATTAAGCACCACAAGACCATTATCATTGCAAAACTCTATATAATTTCGTCCAGACGCATTAACTATTATATCCTTCGACCTTCTCCGTATGTTGCATACATTTGCGTTTTCCAATAGCTCTCGTTGGAACTGCTGTTCTTCTCCAATTCGTATGTTGTGATCTCATATAACATTTTTTTCCTTTCACTATATTGTACGGCTTCTTTTAAACGTGAAAAATCGGGTGTCCAATTAACTGTTCTTAGATATACTGGTATAATTTCAAATTGCAAAGTTTACTTGGCACTGTATAACATCTATGTTATTTCGATGTAATAATTCGTGTTTGAAGCCGTTCTCCTCTCGACGGTACCGCGTCGGTTTGTGTCTTTGTGTGATTCTCATACACCCAGACGGACGGACATACATCCGTACATTAGAACATATTTTCGTTACGCGAAAATAAAGATAAATATTGAAATATAAATAAAAATAAAATAAATAAATAGTGAAATAAGAGAAAAGTGTGTTGTTAATAATCATTAAAGTATATAAATAAAGTGCTGTGTTTTCAACGTTAATCGGTGGTGGTTCTTTGCAACAACAAAACATAAGTATTGAAACGAGTAATTGCATTACTCTCGGTTAAAAGAAGAATAAACAAAACAAAAACAACATATATTTGCATACCATACGATTCGAAGTTGCAAAACAACATCATCATATCCATCGGTCAGCGTATGAGACATACATATATTTTCTCTTATTTATTAGCGTGGGTCGTTCTCGGTAACATTTGAAATTTAATTAGCGCGGGGAAATTTTTTATCGATTTTTTTCGTTTCGTATCTCGTTTAGTATTATCGTTGGATATATATAGTAACAATTTTGGTTTCGCGCCACCGTGTACCCTACAGTCGGTTTTCTACACTGGCATAAAAATATTTTAAAAAAATTTCGGTTCATTTTTGATTTTTGCTTGGTACGAGCGTACATTTATTGTGTGCATCATACTGTCCGTGCACCCTACTCTCTTATAAAACTAACTTATAAAATTTTTCCATTGATTTTCTTTTACAGAGAAATATTTTGGGACATTTTCGTGCTTTGAAATAAAATTTCGTGTATTTTTGGATAAACTGAAAAAATTCAGTGAGTTTAATAAATTTTAGTTAAAATGTTGGTTAAATTAACGGCAATTTTTTTCCCCCGTCGCGGGTAACAATCTTGACGCGATGCGGGGGCTTAAGGGCTGTTCCGATGGGTAGCTGCTATCACCTAGGAAGGAACCTGAGTCCTTCCTATGGAGAGAGCGGAGACTTTCCCGGAACATCCCGAACTAAAAGTTACCCACCGACAAAACCCATGATGAGTACAAATATAATTATAAACTCTGCAAGTGGTCACCAGGCTGGACCTGGAAATCCACCCAAACAGTCGTCCGAGGATGGCTCTTTGGCAGGTGCAAAATATTTGCAGGCACCAACCTCATCATCACCACAACAACAATCACACTTAAACCCCATACAATACGAAACAACTACGCAAACGAAAACGGCAATACTCAAACGACAACAAAACATTGACTCAGACGTGTCCCTAGGTGACGACACAAATGACGGTCTGTCAGGTATAGGCAAGCTCTTCCTCTATGAGACTGATGAAGAAGACAATCGTATGGTTGCTTCTGACTCGGTAGTGGAGGAAGTGCCTATAAGTGGCAAAAATGCCTCAGGATCGGCACCAGGCGACAATAGGACCAAGACGGACGAGGAAAGGAGGGAGGCGGGGTATAAGCGCTCGTTACGATTCCTTAAGAAGATGGATACGAAAGACCCGTCTTCTTTTTCGGGTCGTGACAAGCGATTATACCGAAAGCATACCTATCACGTACGGAAGTATGAGTCAATGATGAACACGACCGTCGTGGAGGTCAAACCCTCCACCTCAAAAGACACAAAGGATACAACCAAAACAAACGGTACAAAAACAATTACGACTACGACTACAAACCAGAGCAAGGCAGATCCGATGAACTCGGGTAATACTGGACCTCGGGGCCACTCTGGTATACAAAGTAAGCCAGCCCCGATTAAAGCTGGACCTTCATCCAGCAGAGAGATGCGCAGACCGGCACCATACCCGTCCAAGGTCGTTAAAGCCGATACCAAGCCTTGTGTAGGCCCCGCAATCTGCAACAGACATAAGAGACCGGTAGCGGAACTTCCCAACAGGGTCAACCTCCCGGCGCACAGCACCCAATCTGGGATAAAAAGGCAGAGGTCAAAAGAAGCTCAAGCCCCCCATGGCAAGCGACCGAAAACCGTACCCAGCCTAACGACAGCACCCGAATTGCAAGTCGCCATTCTTGACCGCAGTAACCCAGAAGGTAGAATAACGACAAGCAGATGGCTACTGGTTGAGGAGCAGATACTCCGATCTCTGCTCGAAGCCCTCAAAACCAGTGAAGACGACTCCTTCACCGAATTCGACAGAGCCGGGTGGCAGAAGGGTGTGAAGGTCGTCTGCTGTGGAAATAAGAAAGCATTAGACTTCCTTACTGCTGCAGTTGGCGATCTTGATACCCTATGGCCTGATATGCGGTTAGAGATCGTACCTATTGACCAGATCCCCTGTTGGAGGACTGTGAAGGTATGGGTTCCTCCTCCAATCCTGGAGGACGAAACCATACTTACACTGGTAAAAAGGCAGAACAAGCCGCTAGGCGCTGATGACTGGAAGATCATCAGGGGACGCGCGAGGGACAAAGGAGACGGAAAAGATCTATGGATCCGGATAGGATCCGAATCTCTCCGTCTTCTTCGTCTCTCGGATGGGGTCATCAGGTATGGTCTCAACCGACTGAAGATCACTATCCCCGAAGACGAAACCAATGCCCGACGTCAGGAGAGGCATGAAGCTGGTGCAAATTAATCTGCACCACTCCGAAGCAGCATCGGACGAACTGCTGCGACACATGGGGAAGGAGGGCACGGACGTAGCTCTGATGCAAAAACCCTGGATTACAGGGAACAGAGTACGTGGACTGAGGTCACGAAACCTTAAGCTCATATCCCCACATAACGAAGGTAAAATCCGTAGCTGTATTGTAGCCAAGAAAGACTTGAATCTAACCTTCTTATCTCACTACAGCGATGGCGACTTAACAGTGGTGGCCATGGAACGCCATAACAAACCAACCCTGGTAATAGGTTCCATGTACCTACCCTATGAAGTGGACAACCCCCCGTCAAACAAGGTCCAGGCCCTGGTAGATTGGTGCAGAAGAAAGGGGCACGATCTGGTACTCGGTGGCGATGCAAACGCGCACCACACCCTTTGGGGTAGCACTGACATCAACAAAAGAGGTGAGTCACTTTTTGATTATATTATATCCACTGATCTAATTATATGTAACAAGGGCAACAGGCCGACGTTCTATAATAGAACTAGGGAACAGGTTATAGATATAACTTTAGTATCAAATAGTGAAACGATTAGAGTCTCAAATTGGATGGTATCTACAGAATGTTCCTTCTCCGACCATTTTAGAATACTTTTCAATATAGAGCACGATATAATTAGGGGGAAACCCTACAGAAATCCCAAAAAGACCAACTGGAACCTCTTTAGTAATCTTATGCAGTCACTGCCTCCTCCGGACAGAGAGATTAGTGACGTGCATGAACTGGAGTGTGCAGTTAATCAGCTGACATCTTCCATTTCAGAATCCTTCAAAAAATCCTGCCAGGAACGACGCCCCCCTCGGAAAATCAACCAAACCTGGTGGACACCAGAGATCAGGGCACTCAGGAAGGAAAGTAGGAGGCTCTTTAACAGAGCAAAAAGGGAGAAAACTCCAGAAGGCTGGAACGACTATAAAGAGGTCTTCAATGACCTCAAAAAAACAGATCAAAAAAGCAAAATGGAAATCTTGGACAAATTTCTGCGAGGAATTGGAAAGCACTAGTGAGGTCGCCAGATTTCGCAAAGCGCTCTCCAAGGAGCCCAGCACTCCAGGATTCCTGATGAAACCGGATGGACTGTTCACAGAAAGCAGTGCAGAAACGGTAGAACTCCTTATGGAAACACACTTCGTTTTTCCGTTTGCACGGACGAGTTCATTAACACAATAGTTGATGACGAAAAAATAATGTGGGCTATACAATCCTTCAGGCCATACAAGTCAACAGGACCAGATGAAATTATACCAGCACAACTGCAGGTCTCCCTGGACCGGATATTGACATGGCTACGATTAATTTTCTCCGCAAGCCTAAGATGGTCCTACATACCAAGGGCATGGAGAGAAGTCAGGGTGGTCTTTATCCCCAAGGCGGGAAAAATAAACCACAACACGACAAAAGACTATAGACCCATCAGTCTATCATCGTTTTTACTAAAAACCATGGAATGACTGATGGACTTACATGTCAGGGAGAAACTAAATCCAGACAACTTCAGCAAGGCACAACACGCATACCTTAAAGGAAGGTCAGTGGAAACGGCATTACATGAAGTGGTAGGCTATATTGAGAGCTCCTTGCTGTACAAAGACTATACGATGGCAGCTTTTCTAGACGTAGAAGGCACCTTCAATAACGTCAAAATAACATCGATCACATCCGCTCTCGGACGCCTGGAAATGAACCAAGGCATAACCCAATGGACGGGCAGCATGCTGGAAAGCAGGATTATTAACTCGAAATTGGGCGAGAAAGTTGTGAGAAAACGTGTTACAAGAGGCACGCCGCAAGGAGGTGTGATCTCGCCGATGCTCTGGAACCTGGTGATAAATGAAATCCTACTTGACCTCAACAGAGACGGAATTAAGGTGACGGCATACGCCGACGACTTAGTACTGCTGGTCCGAGGCAAATTCTTACCAACGATTAGTGAGGTCATGGAAAGATCACTAAGGAAGCTCTTAAGATGGGCGACAAGAAATGGGTTAGGAGTTAACCCAAGGAAAACAGAGTTAGTTCTGTTCACAAGAAAATATAAAATTCCGGACTTCGACCTCCCCAAATTAGATGGGGAGATATTGCATCTATCAAAGGCAGCAAAATACCTTGGCATAATCCTGGACTCGAAACTTTCTTGGAAAGGAAACACAGAAGAGAGAGGAAGGAAAGCACTCTGCGCCTTTTATACCTGCAAAAAGATGTTCGGAAAAAGATGGGGACTACAACCAAAGATGATACACTGGCTGTACACGGCAATAGTAAGGCCAATACTCACATACGGGGCACTGGTCTGGTAGAGCGCCGTAAAAAGTACAGAGGTTGGCATGCTTGGGCATTGCTGGGACAATGAGATCAGCTCCTCAAGCCGGACTAGAAACTATACTCAATATACAACCCATGGACATTTTCGTAAGGAGATGCGCAGCAAGGGTAGCATTGCGTATCAGAGAACTCGGTATGCTGAAAAACGACACGCTTGGGCACAGCTCCATTTTAGGAGCTACGGAATCATACGGGAGGCTAGATAACAATTCAGATTTTCTCAAGCCCAGTATGCACCTACATAAGAACTTCAAACTGGAAATACCCACCAAAGAAGAATGGGCATCCAACATGGTCATGACCGACGAGGAAAACTCAATCTTCACTGATGGCTCGAAAATGGAGACAGGTACGGGATCGGGAGTCTTTTCTGAACCTTTAAACCTTAAAATATCCGTCCGACTACCAACTACTTGCAGTCTTTCAGGCAGAAGTATATGCCATCAACATAGCCGCGAAAAATATTCTGGAACGGGACTTCGATCCGTCAAAATTCAGAATTTACGTGGACAGTATGGCAGCCCTTAAAGCCTTAAACTCCAAGACTGTAAGATCAAGATGCGTACATGACTGCTTAGAGTCTCTGGACCGACTCCAAATGCATGACGTCACACTTGTATGGGTACCGGGTCATACGGATGTACCTGGAAACGAAATGGCAGACGAATGTGCACGGAAAGGCTCCAAAGAGACTGAAGTTCCATGTAATACGAACATACGCACGCCTTTCATCGAAATACTCAATCAAATAGACGAAATAGCAGACCGAGAAACAAAGTTGCGATGGGACTCCGGTCATAACTGCAGAATAACACGTAACTTATGGCCGATAATCAACCCTAGTAGAACAAAGGAACTACTGACACTCGGCAAAAGAAACACAAGCATCCTCATGGGAGTCCTTACAGGGCACTGCGCAATAGGCCGTATGGCAGAGCGTATGGGAATCCCTCATATGGACTACTGCAGAAGCTGCCTCGACGAAGAAGAAGAGGAGTCGGTGGAGCATCTGCTATGCTCATGCCACGGACTGCAGGAACTCAGGCTACATTATCTTGGAAGCAGGTTCTTTAACAGTCTGGCAGAAATAGCAAATGTTCCTCTGAACCACCTATATAAATTCATAGACAAGGCCAGCTGGTTCTCCAGTAGAAACAACAGGCAATCTAATAACGACTGACAAAACGAACCCTTCGGACTTTCCTTACTATCAACTTCTCTTCTCTCACTATAATCCTCCTCCTCTATTCACTAACACATCTCTTCCTTAATCATCACCAGCGGGCAACCCTCTCAACCTAACCTAACCTAACGGCAATTTGGTCAAATTCCGTGATTTTTAACTGATTTTCGTGTTTTTGGTTGGGCGCGTTCAAATCACTTACTTTTTTTTAGTATTTTTAACCGATTTTTGTAAATATTTGCGAAGCTCTGCTTTGAAAATACAGTGTATTTCGATACATTGATCTATTTTTTGGATTTCGTTCTACCTTATTGCTAGATATTCTTGATTCATTTAGCATTTTCGTCCTTTTTCTAAATAATCAGTGTATTTTTCGGTACGAAACCCAAACAGAGGTTTCGAACATATAATTTTTAAAACCTTCTAGACTTTCTGAATAGAATAAAATATAGAATTTTTAAGGCCTTTTTAAAATAACTCGTCTGAAATGGTAATTTTGCAGTAAAATCATGAAAACACGAAAATTACATAAAAAATTGTGGAAACTTTCTTGACTTTCGGACAAAGGTTATGAAAAATACAAACAAACTAAACGAATTGTGCCAATTTCAAGATTGTGTAGTGCTAATTTCGCTAATGGACTCCAAATTGTTCGGAAAATTTTCCTTTTTTTTAACCGATACCACTTCTTGACATTCGACTAGAGCTATATCTTATGAACTTTTAATTGTGTACTGCAATAAAAGTTTGGAAATTTAATAACAAAATTGTTTAGTAATTTTAAAAAAGTGTAGATAAGAATCACTATGATATTATAATGAAATCTAAAATATACTTAATAAAAGCAAATAATTAGCTTGATGCTTGTAGAGCGCTAAGATGTAAAATTTGCGATTGGACATTTTTATGGAGCTGTATCTAAATCTGAACCGATGTGTCCTATTTTCATCAAAGATGCAACAACAGCGGTTTCTGTTACATATCCATTTCGACAGACGAAGAAAACTGTTTGATATAAACATATTTCTCTTTGTTCATTTAGAACAAGTGATGACAAGTTTACCGAAACAAACTAATTTTTCCCACAAAGAAACTCAAAAACGATGTTCACGTGTCTAAAATTTTGTTTCTACGAAATGCATTTTTTCTCTGCGTATACGTCTCTATTTTAAAATCTACTTTAAAGTTGCGAAACAATAAGAAATGAGCTTTAACTTACTAAAATTTTTGTTATATTTATCACTTATGTCAAATATTTTTCAGAGTTAGTATTTTTGTTTATTCAAAAGAGAAACAACAAATTCAGTAACTTGGATCTACGTAGAAAGACGAAACTCTAAAATACCAATTATTTGGTTTTTGGAATTAAAATTTCTAGTTGTTTCTTCTTGCATTTCATCGAAAACAAAAAAACTTTATTTGTTATTTGAATTTATACATATGTATTTAAGATTATAAAAATGAAGAAACATTTCCAAATATTTTTTATTTAATCGGAATATACGTATAAAGATTTTGAATAATCATCCTGTTACTCATGTCCTATGTAAATTAAAAACCCCAAAACTCTTTAGACATCATATTTAAACCCATACTTTGTCAAAGAGCATATCCAATTTTCTGCATTTATCATAGAAAAAATGCGGGACTGAAAGTTTTGTCGCCGAGGAATTTGATCGTTTTTTGTGTAATATTTCTTCAAAATATATATCGAGGGCTTATATTCAAAAGTGGTTATGAACCATTTTCGCGAAAATGAGTTTTTGATGCCAAACTATTCTCAGATTTGTATGTCATCTGTCATATAAATTTGGAAAATAATTTTATTTCTAAAGCAATTTTTCCAAATGTTTCTGATTTGGAAATCCTATAGTTTGTGACTGCATAAGTGGTTATGAACATACAAATAATATAAATAATATAGTTCAAAAATGTCAAATCGAAGGTTGTAATACGCTACAACGATTTTGTTTAAAGCATTTTTCTGGATTTAGGGCATATCATACTATCAAATTCCATCATTTCGTGTTAATAGCATTTTGATTCCCCAGTTATCAGGCTAAAATTGGAAAAATGGTCGATGTAAAGTCAAAAATTGTGAAAAGTATATTTAAAAAAACGGGCGTAACTTTTTATTATATTGAGAATACCAAAATATTTCTTTGGCATGTGATTGCTGACTTCATGGGGAATATTTGTGCATGAAAAGTTTCAGAATTATGAATGAAACAAACGAAAACATTTGAAATTGTTAAAAAAATCTTGAATATTAATCTAAGCAGCAATTCTCGTTCGTTTGCAGAGACTTATTTCTTAAATACTTTATGAATTATTCTAAACAACCACTGCGAAGGCGCCTATCTTGCCTTCGCAACAATCATGGAGTAATAGCTTAACTCCTTATGGCAAAGGTATCATGAAACTTTTGAGAAAAATTTCATGTTGTCATTTTTTGCATACTCTGAAGCAAAACTATTTGTTTGATTTTTTAGTTAAATTGAACCTTTTTCCTTGTATAAAATAAAATTTTACTCAGTTTAAGTAAAAATTTATTCGTTTTGAGGAAAAAATCAGCAAAATTGTCCTCAGTAAATATTTACTTGATTTGAGTAAACATTTACTTAATTTTAGGAAATTTTAAGCAAAATTTTACTAAGATTTAGTAAAAAATGTACTTAGTTCTAGGAAATTTTGCTTAAACTTAGTAAAAAAATTACTTGGTTTTAGGAAAAATTTACTTAGATTTAGGTAAATTTCAGCAAAATTCTACTTATGTTTAGTAAAAATGTACTTGGTTTCCTAAATTTTAGTTAATTTTAACTCATTATAGAGTTAACTTTTTTATGAGTGTAGATGAAAACCCCCCAGGGGAAAATCTTACGCACGGGCCTAACTATCCATACGTTTTTTCATCTTAAAACCCAGTTCGGACTATCACGAATAGTTTGTAACAAAGATCAGCCAAATCTATTCAGCCGTTATCAAGTGATGCGATTACCAACGAATATCATTTCATTTTTATTATATAGATTTGATTTCACAAAAACACGTCTTTATTGTTTGACATCAATTATGATCTAACTTTTCTAAAATTCATTTACAACTTTCTAATTAAAATAGGGAGAAGTGAAGTATCACTTGTGTTTGGAGAGTGAGAGAGAGAATGAAATAATACATAATTAGTACTAATACGTAAGTGATTACTAAAAGAGTGAATTAGTAAGGGTGATAATATATTACAAGAGAAATAAGAAGAAATTCAAATTAAGAGACTGATTAAGTTAGGCTACATAATACACTCATACATATCATTAATATGCAATTCCCTCACCCTTTGAAGGCACATTACTCCTGAAATGTGTACCCAAATACTAATATAAAATTTTGAAAATAGCATTTTTTTACATGTGGATATTTTTAAACATTACAAGAAAAAAAGATATATACAGTACAAAGGTTAATATAAATGTTGTTTGAACAGTAAAATAAAAAATATGTAAGTTGTTTTATTTATCATCGTTATTTCTACGAAGTTTGGTAAATATTTTTTTCTTTCTACAAAGTTAAAGTTCTTACGAAATACTTTTTATACATTATTATTGTTATTTTTTAATTTCAGAAAAACATAGTTTAAGTTTTATTCAAAATTTTTATCTTTTTCTTTTCTTTTTGAATAATTTCTGCCAGTAATTTTCAAATTTAACATTAGGAATTTCATGCTGATATTTATTCTTTCTTTAACTATCTGGCGATCCCTTTTACATTCCTTATTATCAATGAAGCCTGTATCATTCTTCTCTTTAACATTTTTAATAATATATTTTGGTTTTTGTTTCAAATTTTGAAATCCTAAATTTTTTACTAACTCCCTATCACGAAATTGACCTAATCCTTACCGTATACGATCGTACAGCCCTTGCCATATAGATTTGTTCACCTTATTATGTAATAAATCATTTGGTCGATGACCAGTTGTCGTATGAATAGTTTCATTCGGCCCAATTACGGTTGTCGCCGTCGTCGCAATATTGAAGCGAGGCAACAACATTTGTATTATGGTTGTCGCTTTTTGTCGATAGCGACGAAAGATTGCGATTATCGTTGTCGATACAACAGTCGAAGTCGAGTCGATGTTTGAGAATATCTGTCGCCGTGTATTTTTGAGGCGACGTTGATGTTTTACACATATTTGTATTTTTGTACTTCCCGCTTGTGTACTTAGAAGATGTATAAAATGAAAATAACGAGCACGATACAATTCGAAATTTTAGTTGCCGAACTGGAAAAAAATCCAAGTTTGGCAAAAGGGTTTTCCAAAAGCCACGTTCCGGCTAATTTCAAATCGGATTGGGAGGCCATTGCAACAAAATTAAATGCAAGCGGGCCTCCGGTAAGAGACACCGATGGCTGGCAAAGAGTAAGTTTATAAGTTTTTATAATCTTTTTTTATAAAATTTTATAAAATCCTCATAGGTTTGGAAGGATTTAAAATTCAAAATAAAAAAGAAACTCGTGCACAATAAGTGCGAAGCCAATAGCACTGGGGAGGAATTTTTAAACAAATGACTTTGCGCCGTTGGAAGAGTCCGTTGCAAATTTGGTGCAGTTCCAAAAGTTGCTTAACCCACCGGGTCATACACTTGGAATCGACATTGACACAGTTGAATTTGTATATGGAATCGAGCAGGTATAACCAGCTGACGACGAAAACGAGCATATACAAAGCACCGTAGAAGCTCCTCGACCATCTAGACGCAAAGACGCAACTGTTGAATTGTTGAAGGAACAAATATGTTTGTTTGCTGCCTAAGCACTCGTCGCTGCACCACCAATATCTTGTCCTCTTCATCCTCGCTTGAACTAAGTAGTAATAGTGCACTTATCGCGTTGTTCATCGTAAATTTAACAAAATTTTTATGTTTTTTATAAAAGACGTTCGTTTGTTTTGCGCGGACTTCAAAATAAAAACAATTTTCTGTCATTTATAAGACAATAACAAAAGAGTGTTGCCAACTTATTTTTTAAACTGTCGATGTCGCTCCTATACCTCACCGTAATACCATTTTAGAAGCGAGGCGACGGCGACAAGCACACAGCGTCGACATCGACTATCGAAGCGACAACCGTAATTGGGCCGATTGTAAATTTGAACAACTTTGTAAACTAGAGTCTTGTCGTCAAATTCGTTGTCCTTTTCTTCGAGTTTAAATACTCTCGTTCATTGAGTGTAAGATGGAAACGTTCGATGTCCGAATTTCCAGTATGTGTGTTGGGGGAGATGAAATGATAATCAATATTCTCTGAATTGAGAAAATTTCTAATGTACTGGATTTCCTAAAATAAAAAATGAGTTATTATCTGTCAAATAATGAATAGAAACGTGTTTCGTAAGTTTGTCTATACAAGTTAAAAAGGTATTATTCTTATTTAGAAACCAAACGTCAATGTGCAAGACTTCATTCGATGTATACGGAGTCTCAGTAACACAAAATTTCGCCTTAAAAGGTTGTCTGTCATATTTGCACATACTACAAATTATACAGTTATTAATAAATTTATGTATTTCAGTCCTCAAATTCGGGAAGTATATAATATTCTTCAATTCCACGAATGTCTCATTTATACCCCTGTGATTCTTTCTAATGTGATACTTGTCTATTATATTCGTTAAGTGTTCTTTGTCAAAAATATCCTTCAAAAATATTGCACATTTAACGAATTCCGTGTCCGACATATTGGAAAAATAATGCACTATAGTCTGTTGCAAATATTTAAAAATCATAAAATTTTCACAAAAAATTGCTATATTTCCCTTAATTGATAAAATCTTCCTAAGATATTTTACAATATTCTCCTCATTGTAATCCTTAAGTTTTATAGTATGTCTGGTCTTACTTCCATATAAAATCTTCTTCACGTACTTGTCCTTGTTTCCTAGTTCAATTATAAGCTGATTTTTGTAAATATTCACCGGTGACTCTGCTATGTCAATATGGTCATTTAAATTATCTTGTCCGCTATGAATCGTATTCAAATCAGACGCTATTTCCAACTCATCCTCTTCAAAATAATTAATGTCAATGCGACTGAGGAAATCCGCAACCTGGTTCGTCTTACCCTTTATATACTCGATTTCAAAATCATAGTCATTAAGTAAAGAGTGATTTTTTTGAGGTTAGGATTTTCATGCAGTAGTATTTGACAGATCACGTGGGATTTCAGACATGGTGTCAAAGAGAAAGATGCTCAGTATGCTTTGACATTTCATCATGAGTCGTCTTACAAACGAACAACGCTTGCAAATTATTGAATTTTATTATCAAAATGCGTGCTCTGTTAAGAAAGTTCATTGCGCGCTTCCATTTTATGGTCAGTTTAATCGACCCACTGAAGCGGCTATTCGGGCTATTGTGACTAAATTTCGCACCAAATTTACATTGTTGGACATTAAACCACCAACACGCTTACGTAGAGTGCGAACTGAAGAAAATATCGCAGCTGTATCGGCCAGTGTTAATGATGACCACCAATTTTCGATTCGTCGCCGTTCGCACCAATTGGGTCTCTGTTACTCAAAAACGTGGAAATGCCAAAATTGGACTAAGCGGATGGACCACCTAAGACGCAGGTCAACATTTAAATGAAATTATCTTCAAAAAGTAAATGTCATGGACCAATCTAACGTTTCAAATAAAGAACCGATGAGATTTTGCAAATTTTATGCGTTTTTTTTTAAAAAAAAAGTTATCAAGCTCTTAAAAAATCACCCTTTAGTAACCTCCTTAACTTTCCCTGATAATGGTACCTTCTGTATAGCAGATATTTTATCTAGATTAGATTTTATTCCATTCACAGTTATCACATGTCCTAAATATTCTGATTCCCGCTTAAAAAATTGCATTTGTCAATATGAACCTTAAGATTATATACGGACAACAGTCTAAAAATTTTTCTCAACGATACGATATGCTCATGGTGTGATGTAGAAAATACCAAAATATCATCCCAGCATACAACACATATATTATTTATGTAATTATGAAGAACTTCATTAATCATCCTCTGAAATGATGCGCGAGCATTTTTTTAAACCAAATGGCATACGGGTAAATTCGTAATTTCCCTTTGACGTAGAAAATGCCGTCTTATGTCCATCATCAGGCGAAATCGGAACCCTTTTGCCAGGTCCAATGTGGTAAAATATTGGGAGTTGCCTAATTTCGAAAATAAATCTTCTATGTTAGGAATAGGAAATTTGTCCTCAATAGTAACATCATTCAGCCTCCTATAATCTACTACCACTCTCCATTTCCGTTCCCCAGAAATATCTAACTTTTTAGGAACAACACAGATCGGTGCATTATAAGGACTAGACGATTTAGTCACAATTCCAGGATCTAAAATTACCTTAATCTGTCTTTCTACCTCAATTTTATGAACCTCGGGGAATCGATATGTCCTTGAATACACAGGAATATCATTAATGGTAGGTATTTTATGTTGTATTTACCAACTACCGTTAATTTATCGCCTTCTAAGTAGAAAACAGATTTATATTCACTGATTAAATCTAACAGTTTAGCGATTTCCCCATCATTTAAGTTATCTGTCTTTAGTCTACTGGTCAAAAAAATCAATTTCCGGTCAATGGAAATTTATGTCAATAATAATAGAATCAAAATAGAACTCGTCGACAGATGTGATTTCCGTAGGTGGATCATCAAAAATTAGTGGGAATTTCGAATTATCAGTTATCAACAGTTTCTCCTAAAAATCTATCTTCGCACCCAATGGTTTTAGAATAATAATACCATCAAATTCACTAAATATCTCTGTCTCTACCATCTCAATCTTTGCATTTGGCAAATTAAACTCCTTAAAAAGCGGAATAGTTATCTTAGTCGTTGCTACACTTTTTGAACTAATGGTGTTCAGAATAATCGGTCGTTCTAGTTCAAAATCTATGAAATAGCCCTCTTCTAATCAGTGATGTGCCAGCTCCTGAATCAGTTAATAATTTTATTGGGGAAGTTCTACTCTCCACCACTATATAGGGAAGAGCTCGTCGGCCACTGAGTGAAAATTTGAAGCCTGAACGCTATCTACTTCCATTGGAATTTGACTGTTATTATTAGACGTTTGTGCGCTTCCATCGTCGTTGTGATTCCCATCTATATAACCATGGTGTCCATCATCGTTGTACAAATTGCCAGATCTAGCATTAACAAAGTTTCTATTCCCACTAAAACTATAATTCGTGAATTTCGTGATTGAGCATTGTTAAATTTCTGATCTTTATAATTGTTAGCAGAATTTTGATTACTTTAATTACTATTATTAAATTTATTCGAGGTGACATTAGATGATAACTTAAATGTTGGTTTAATGTTTTTAAAATTTCTGAAAAAAATATTCCGTTAGTAGTTGTAAAATGTATTCATAAAAATTACTTATATTCTCTCTGCACTCAGATGTTTTAATTTTATTTACAATACTCTCACAAATATTAAAATTAGCTCTTAAAATTATTTTCATTTCATTCCAACTCATTGGACTATTATTATTAATCATTGCTATATTAGCTCTACCAACAATCTTCGTTCTGATTCTTAAATCAAAAAGTTTCAATTGTATTTCTTCTGCGTACTTTCGCACCTCTTCTACATGTTGTATGAATATATTCAGCTCTTCTGGCTTACCGTTAAAATGTGGAACAGACGCCAACATGTCGAACACATTTGCAGTTTCCATGTTGATTATATGCTCTTTTCTTCTTATGTACTTTCTTGTCGTTTGATGATTAAAATTGATGTTGTCAACTCTTTGCCTTTTTCCCTCCAATTCCTTTCTCCTGCTTTTTTTAAAATCAAGGTCAATCGGTGCTTTCTTTCCTCCTTCTGCAGATTTCAAGTCAAGGTTATAAAAAATTACTTTCTTCTTGATGAATATTCTTCCAGCTACGGCGAATGTTTTTTTCAAACGTGCTTTCGCACCTCTTCTACATGTTGTATGAACATATTCAGCTCTTCTGGCTGGTCAATCGGTGCTTTCTTTCCTCCTTCTGCAGATTTCAAGTCAAGGTTATAAAAAAATTACTTTCTTCTTGATGAATATTCTTCCAGCTACGGCGATTGTTTTTTCAAACGTGCTACAATCTACAATGCAATCTTTTTCTAACTCGATTTTTTCACGTCTTTATTGTTTGACTTCAATTATGATCTAACTTTTCTAAAATTCATTTACAACTTTTGTTTCATATGTTCTAAAATAATGCAACATTTAACCCAATTAAAATAGGGAGAAGTGAAGTATCACTTGTGTTTGGAGAGTGGGAGAGAGAGAATCAGAATGAAAGAATACATAATTAGTACTGATAATCAATAAAATCGCTTTCATTGAATATTTTTTCATTCAAAATGTATTTATTCTCCAACTGTGGGTGGGATTTGGAGAATTCCGCAAAGGTATCTTTTGAAATTTGTTTTATGATGATATGGTAACGCATTGACACAAACACATTGTACACAAAAGAGATCATTCAAATTGCAATTCGCTTTGTATATGAAAAAAATATTTCGCTATGATGATGCTAGAACTTTTGTCTCATTAGAATATTTTCTTTCAACGAGTTCAGTTAATTTTATATAATTGAGTATTTTTACGTAATGGCACAAAGAAGAGAAGTAAGTATTGTAAAATAAAATTTCTAATATATGATTGTTTCATAATGAAATTGCTTCAGATACTTAGTGATCTTCAGTTGCAACAAATAATGAATGACGAAGATGATGACATTTTTGATGATAGTGATGAATACGAAACTTTTTCACCCGACAGCGATGCAGAAGACGAATCATATTCATCGTCAAATAATAACGTTGAAAGCGTGGAGGTGGAAGACGCAGTAGAAATAGATCAAAGCACTTCAGTTACATATTTATCTAAGGACAAAAGTGTAGTTTGGAAAGAACAGCCACGTCTTCAAACAGGCAGGTTACCAAAAAATCAAATTTTATTGAATAAGCCTGGACCTACCAAAAGAGCAACATCTATGGTTACAGATATAAAGTCTTCGTTCGTTTTGTTTATATCACCAAATATAAAAAATATTGTGATTCAAATGACAAATCAAAAAGGTGTAAAATTATATGGAACTAATTGGCAAAACATTGATATGATAGAGCTTGATGCATATGTTGGATTACAAATAATGGCAGGAGTTTATAAATCTCACTAGCTTGTGAAACGGAAGACCTATTTTTCGAGCAACAATGAGTCTCAAGCGATTTGCGAGCATATTTAAGTGCCTACAGCTCTGAAGATAGAGAAGAAAGAATAATTCGTGACAAACTTGCACCGATAGGAAACGTTTGGGAAAAGTGGAGTAATTAGCTCAAAGTTTTTTACAATCCACATGAAAATGTTACTGTAGATGAACAATTGGTTCCATTTCGAGTTCGGTGCAGTTTTAGGCAATATATTCCATCAAAGCCCGCCAGATATGGCATAAAAATTTGGACACTTTCTGATTCCCCAAATAATTATGGCTGGAATATGGAAGTTTACACAGGCAGATCAAGAAATACACAGCCAGAAAAAAATCAAGGCTTTTGTACTTCGTATTACATTCATTATATTTCCATATTTTTAATTTAGGTGAGAGAGTGGTGCTAACATTATAAGACCCTCTCCCAAAGGGATGCACAATTACATGTACTAATTTTTTACTACCAGTCTTGCCATTCAACTACTTTGTCGGAATATTACATTAGTTGGCACTGTACGTAAAAATAAAACTTTTTTGTCACCAAAAATTCTGGATATCAAAAAAGCACATATTGCACTCTGATTTTTTGTTTTCAAATGATATAACTATAGCATTCTATGTTCCAAAAAAATACGTTCTCCTCTTAAGTTCTCTTCATCACTCAGCAGATGTAAGAGACGATGAAAAAACCTGAAATAATACATCATTACAACCAAACGAAAGCTGGAGTTGGTGCAAATATGAAAGATGTATCAGCATATAACTCCTAAGTCATATGGACTGATATGAATCCTGCCTGGAATTTCAATAGAAACTTCAGACTTCAATAGAAACTTATCTAGTAGAACTTGCAGATCAGCTAATAAATAAGCATATTTTGCGAAGAAAGGTTTTGCCGCATGGACATCTGCAAGAAAATAATAATGTTAATAATATTCAACAACAAAATGATCTCACAGGTGCCTCTCAATGTTCTAAACAAAATACTACAAATATACCATTGTCCTGTAATTTACCAAATAAACGACAGCGGTGCTTCTTTTGTCAACATGGAAGGAGTTTAAATAAGTAATCTACTAAATGTGATTCTTGTCACAAAAATTCTTAAATTTTTATACATTAGTATTAAAAATATAATTATTATTTTATTATTTTTCAAAAAAAGGCTGAATTTAAAATTTAATTTTATTTCATATATATTTTTTTAATAATTGCTGAGGAAGGGCTTATTTATTTAAATAAAAAAACAACACAACAAATAAATTTCCTATATTAAATATGAAATTTTGCTTATATTTTAATATTGGGTCACATTGACCCAAAGGATCATAGGAAGGGCACATATCCAAGGGATGCAGAAGGGTTAAAACACTGGATATACTACTTGATCTGCACGATAGAGAGAAATTGACGTAGGACAACTTCAGCGGGGCACAACACGCGTACCTCAAAGGTATGTTAATGGAGACAGCCCTACATGAGGTTGTTAGTTGCATTGAAGATTCTCTACAGCACAAAGAATACCTTGGCAGCCTTTCTAGATGTGGAAACAGAGAGGAGTTATTTCACCCCTACTATGGAATCTAGTGATAAATGAAATCCTGATGGAACTCAACAGAGGAGGCTCCAATGTGATTGCATATGCCGACGACGTTGCTGCTAGTTCGAGGCAAGTTTCTGCCAACGATTAGCGAGATCATGGAAAGATCACTAAAAACCCTATCACGATGGGCAACACAGAATGGGTTAGGTGTCAACCGGACGAAAACAGAACTGGTTTTGTTCACCCGAAAGTACAAGATTCCCAACTTTGAAATCCCTAGCTTAAATGGGGAAAGGCTACAGTTGTCTAAGGAAGCATAATATCTAGGCGTAATCCTCGATTCCAAACTCACCTGGAAAAGGAACACCGAGGAAAGAAAGCTCTCAGTGCCTTCTACAGCTGTAAGAAAATGTTCGGGAAAAAGTGGGGTATTAACCCTAAAATGATACGCAGGATGTATACAGCGATCATAAAACCGGTACTAACATATGGGACATTGGTATGGTAGAAAGGTGTAAACAAGAAAACTCACCTATCCAACCTTGCAAAAATCCAGATTTTGAACCTGCACAAAACGTTCAAAATACCAATACCCAGTAGGGAAGATTGGACAGCAAATTCAGTGGTCACAGAGTACGAAATCTCAATCATCGCAGACGGTTCCAAGATGGAGTCGGTCACCGGGTCAGGCGTTTTCTCAGAGTACCTAAACCTTGAATTTTCAGTTAGACTGCCACAAAGATGTACCGTTTTTCAGACAGAAGTCCACGCCTTAAATGAAGCAGCAAAAATAGTTTTTGAGAGGAATTTCCCCCCTTAAAACTCAAAAATTATGTGGATAGTATGGCGGCAATCAAAGCCCTAAATTCAACAGTCATCAAATCACGATGTGTTAAAACTGTATAAAATCACTCATCCAAATCCAAACTCATATATATACCCGCTAACAATATACCCGGTAACGAAAAACCGGACGAGTGTGCAAGAAAAGGCTCCGAAGGAGTGAACACTCCAGAAACCTGTAACGTACACATCCCATTTGTCGAACTACTTAACTACGTAGATGACATAGTGGACAACGCAACAAGGTCTAGTTGAGAGTCCATACACAATTGCAGAAAACAAGGACCTTGTGGCCAAACATCAGCCAGAAAGGGGCCACTGAACTATTAACTTTTGATAAAAGATCGCTAAGCACGCTTACTTACAGGCACTGTGCGATTGGCAAGATGGCTGAACGCATCGGTATCTCACACGAAGACTACTGTAGGAATTGCTTAGATGAGGATGAGGAAGAATCAGTGGAGCACTTACTGTGTAATTGCGATGGACTACAAGAACTCAGACTATCCTTTCTAGGAAGTATGTTCTTCAACGATCTGACGGATTTATCAAATGTACCTCTACGGAATCTGCTCAACTTCATCAACAGGACAAAATGCTTTCAGAAGGAAGCGATCAATACTTTATAATTATCCTTTCTAACATTATCCTATACCCCGTTTCTCTTACTCAATATTATTCTCACTCTCATACCAGCCATAACACTCTATCAGACTATCTTCTCTCTCTATTTTCTTTATACTAACTTTATGGGTACCACAATGGGCCTCCATAGGCCTCCGAGTAAAACTCGCTACTTGCAGGCAAACTTTTCAACCTAATCTGTAACATGATTCAAAATACTGGTAGAGACAATTGTAGAATGATGAATCTTTAAATCAATAGGATGGTAACGATCTTCAGTATATGTTACAGGATTTGACAGGTTTAACGATATTTCACTCGGTACACTGATAAATATTAATTCAAGAATTTATCCATAGGGATTATAAATGTGATTAACTGTTATAGTGTCACCCAATATTCTACTTACACCTGCTAATTAATTTAACGTAACAATGTTATAGTGTCACCCAATATTCTACTTACACCTGCTAATATAATTTAACGTAACAATGTCTCCCAATTTTCCCCTCAAATAAACCGACTCAGAATTAATCGGAAAATCATACATTCAAAATTCGGTCAACAATTCATTTACACATTTGCACTTCCGTTACCACAGACGGGAGAACAAACAATTCCAAAGAATTGTTTGCCAAATAATTTATACTATCAAGTTTTCCCATTTCTTCATTTCCGTTCACGCTTTGGCAAGAACTTCAAAACCAAAGCAAAAATCAGACCAGACAAAATTCCATGTAATTTTGGGCCACACGAAAAAGTGGTAAACAGTTCCAACGAACTGCTTACCAAAAGATTGACATTTACAACATATAAATATTGTACGATCAAACCGATCGAGTAGTCTTAAGATAGATTCAAAAATAAAAGGAATTCGCAAATAAAGTAAAAACTTGAAAGAGTGAATAAAAAAAATTTATTTATTTTTTTCCGTTCACACAAAGTGATTACAAAAGTGGCGCAGTCGGTAGGATCCGCGATATATGTATCGAACATATATACGTTTTAACGTTTAGTCGTGGAACCAAAAATAGAAGGACTTAAAGGATAAGATCCTTCCGCGAGTTCGCAAAAAAATATATATAATAAAGGACTTAGATCCTTAGTTCAAAAAAAGGAATTTATCCTTGTGAAAGCATATTTACGAACAACATTTTTTTAAATAAAAAGGACTTTAGATCGTTAATGAAAAAGTGACTTCAAGAAAAGATTCTTAAACAACATTTTTGTTCCCCCTAAAAAGACTTTAAGATCTTTACGCGGGTTTAAATTAACAAATTTTCCAAATTTATGGACAAAAAGGAATTAATATCCTTATTAAAAAAAGTTACTAAGAAAAAATTCTTAAAAAACATTTTTGTTCCCCTTAAAAAAGACTTTAAGATCTTTACGACAAATAACTTAAAAGTTACAAAAAAAACAAGTGGCAGAAACCGGACTTGCATTTAAAGAAGAAGAAGAACAGAAGCCGCACAAAATTACATCCAACCACCAAGGAAACCATCTACACCACCAGAAGGAAGAAACTGTAGAGTAAGATTGCATAAGTTATATTTAAGATATATAAGAAATTTTGTGGTAGAAAATAAGTTTTTTTTGCGTTTAATGAGCTTAACTCAGGTTTTGAATCGAATGACGGATATTCGACCGACGTTAACGAAAACACCGGACTAAACGACAATATTCGCCCCCGAAGGCTTAGTAGGAATAGACGGATTAATAGAAGACGGAGACGTCGAATTCACTTGTAACTTGTAACAGGGAAACTATTGACCTAGTGATCAAGGAGAAATGGCAGAACCAGTCGCCCCTCTATCTGTTTGAATAGACCCTCTTAAGTATCTCGATCGTCTTCCAGAGTTTATCCTATTCTAAGATCATATGATGAACAGTCGCAGTATTTATTCAGCAACATAATCAAAAGTAAGCTTAAAGGAAAGGCTAGGGAAATAATAGAAATTAATTGCCAGGCACAATCTTGGGCAGACGTTAAGACAATCCTTATTAACAATTTTGGTGAAAATGCAGTTTGGAGGAACTTATCGACAAACTGAAGAGTACTACCTTCAGGACCAACTGCGTGGAGATTTATAACGACATAAAACAACGTGGAGTTTTATAACGACCTTACCAACAAGACTATTACCCTAATAGAAGCAGGACCTGCAGCAAACGAGTGTGCAAGAAATAACATGAGGACAGCTCTGAACGTCTTTAAAGAGAAAATGCCCGAACCCATGAAAACAATACTTACTTGTAGAAATCCAGACAATTTGGAAGGAGCAATGGAGATTTTGTTTCAATCTGGGTATGCTTACTCCACAGGCTCCAATGGAATTTTTGGACATAATGGAAAACAACTAAATAAGCAGAACTACCAAAAGGACGACCAAAAACAAAATAATGAAAACAAGATAATAACAGAGTCAGCACAACGGACAAAGGAACCAAAATCCTCAATATAACATTCAACCAAAACCCAATACTAATAATCAAGGAAACCAGATTAGATACAACCAACATAATATCTCCCAACCGAACGGACCCAATTGGAATAACCATCAACGTAATTTTGCACAGCCTAATAACAATTACCCCCAACCCCGACCTGAAAATTATGGACAACGACCACATGACTTCCAAATGAACAACCGACAAATTCCCGAACCCATGGATATAAATATGGTTGAAGACAACTTCCAAACCAACGACCAGGAACAATATCTATATCACGACGATCAGGATTATGAGGAAGATTATTGTAATAATCGGAATACAGATGATGACCAACCACCACAGCAGTCATGGCTTCCAGATAACGTGGAAAACTCCGACCAACATGTTGATATTAACACTTCCGAAAATTTTCTTATACAGGCCTCACAGGAGAATAACCCCATATAATAGTAAAAGGTAAATTAAAATTCATCATAGACACTGGAGCTACACACTCCATAGTAAATCCCGGATTATGTAACCCAAAATGGAGGATCAAATCAGGATCACTGACACTCAAGACCCTCCAAAACCAGATAAAAACCACCATCATATATAGAGTACCTCTTTTCTCTGAACTTAGCGACGCCAATGAAAGATTCAATTTGATAGAGTACAAATTTCATGACTTCTACGATGAATAATCGGGAACGACGTCCTTAAACGTTTCAAGGCAACTATAGATTATACAAATAATACACTAACCCTTGACAACAAACAAATTCCTCTTTTATATGGTAAAACTCGAACAATCCAATTTGTAGTGGCAGAGGAAAATGGACTTGTTCACCTCAAGGAACAACGTAACAACACAGGCGATTTAATTTTCCAAGATGCAGACTTCCGTTGACAGTTTGGACATAGTACATATTAATAAAGCAGATCTGACAATAGTCGATGCAAACAATTTCTGCGTAATGGATAAAGAATTTCAACAGTCTGAACCAATATTACAACAAATTCGTATGGCTCACATGAACTCTGAAGAAAATGCAGAAATCCAGAAAGTGATAAAACGTTATCATAACATATTTTACCGGTCAGATTCCAATCTAACGTTTACTAATGCAGTAAAACACAAAATAAATACAACAAACAAAATTCCAATTTATTTTAAATCGTACATCCATCGTTACATCCACAAGGAAAAAGTACAGAGCCAAATTCAAGATATGTTAGATAATGGAATGGAAATCCCCGTATTCTACACCTATTTAGATCGTACCTAAAAAGGAGGATGCAAGTGAAAAAAAGAAATGGCGACTCGTAGTCGACTATAGGAAATTAAATGAAGTCACCATAGACGACCGTTATCCTATCCCAAATATTGAAGAAATACTTGATAAACTTGGAAAGAGCATGTATTTTACCACACTAGATCTGGCTAAAGGTTTTTACCAGATAGAAGTTGACGAAACCGATGTACATAAGACAGCTTTTACCGTCGAGGGAGGACATTATGAATTCTTGAGAATGCCGTTTGGTTTAAAAACCGCTCCCGCAACATTCCAAAGATTAATGAACACAGTTCTGCAAGAATACATTAATAAAATACGTCTTGTCTATCTCGATGACATAATAATATTTTCTACCTCCCTCCAAGAACATGTACAATCAATAAAGCTAATTTTTTAGCGATTAGAAGAAGCTAACTTAAAAGTACAACTGGATAAATCAGAATTTTTCAAAAGAGAAACTGAGTTCCTCGGACATGTAGTTACCCAGAACGGAATAAAACCCAACCCAAAAAAGATCGAATGCGTTATTAATTTCCCTTTACCCAAAACTCCAACGCAAATTAAACAGTTTTTAGGATTAACAGGTTATTATAGAAAGTTCATTAAGGATTATTCTCTGATTGCTAAACCAATGACATTTCTTGAAAAAAGACGCTAAAGTTATCCCCTCTGACCAAAGATACCAAGACAGTTTCTGTTGAACTACGTTCAACCTTAACGAACTCTTACGAGTTCGTTTTTAGTTATAAGTTGCATGAATTTTTACTATCTTTAAAGTATGTCTCAATACATAAGACAAATGAATTTCCCTATGAATTATAAGTACTATTTACACTTAAATAGTTGTTTCTCATTTATTCTTGTAATAAGCTTCATGGCAACCCTACGTCTAATTGAGTTCGTAAACAGCTTTTACTCAATTGGACGAAGGTTTTCCATGAAGTTTCCAATTGATGCTGAATTCTAATTTTTGAGCACCATTTTCTTCTTTCTGCAACAAGTCGTTCACTTGGTTTTTCACGACTGAAGCGGTAAGGAGCAAAACGCCCACAATAAATCTGAAGATAAACTGATATATATTTGTTTTATGTTCTTTATTTATCTTGGTTGTACCAACTGGTATTTTACAATCCTGTGAGACCAAGAAAAATAATACAGTCCACTTGCAGAATATCCTCACGGGATTGTAGATGGTCCACCGAACCGTCAAGAAGAATAAGAAGGAAGTACAAGCAAAATATTTACGAGATTTTCCGGCTGAGATCCATACGTTACGCAAATATGAACAACAAAACAAGGTATGTTAAGTTTTTGATTTCAAGTTAGCGGTTTGGTATGAATTGTTCGAAAGCAGTGCAAATATTCGTGTAAAGTGTGTTTGTTTCCTACGGAAACACAAATTTCACAAAGCACTTAAGGAAGATATTTGTATAGCATAGATGTGCTGTAGGCTGATAAAACAACGAGTTAGAGATATCATTTGAATACTTGGGGCAACGAGAAACTGTGCACATACATATTTATTCCTGCCAATAGACTCGTACATAAGCGCATATACATATGTATGTGGGTATTTTTACAGGAAAATACATGCATAAACTTTAAATTTTACGCCAGAAACATCTCGAGAAGAGTAGGAGGATTCTCTTCGGATATAATTGGTGGTGTTTTTTTTATGAAAATCAAATGAAATTGATGCAAATTCGTGATTACAACCTGTTAGAAACAGCAAGCTCTTTGTTCCACTCGATGTACATAAGTGTTATAACGCCGTTGCTGGTTCAATGCCAGTAAATGATCATTGGTCAAATAATGACTCTCACTCGCGCGCTCGTACATACATGCACACTTAAGAGTACTAATAATCTCTTCCGTAGTCGAACACTGCCATACGCACATGATTGTTGCGAATTCCAAGACTCGCATACACACGCACATAATTGAACCAAATTTTAAATTAAGAGTACCGATAATCTCTTCTGTGTTAAAACTGGCATACACACATAATTGGTACAAATTTTAAATTAAGAGTACCGATAAGCTCTTCTGTATTAAAACTGGCATACACATAATTGGTACAAACTTCAAATTAAGAGTACGAATAATCTCGTCTGTAGACCAACACACGCACACAAAACGTGTGCTAGTTGGGGAAAACTTTAGCTAAAGAGTATACATAGGACTCTGAATACTTAAAGGGGCTTAGGAGTTCACTTTAATTTGGAATACAATGTCAGGCCGGTCTCGACACTTAAAAAAACGGTAGCCACATCGAGTGAGTTTTAGCTGGCAGTGACAAAAGTGCGGAAAATTTTGATTTATTGTTATTGCGAATAAAGTGATAAAGTGACTTCGATATTAACGTATAAATTAAGATTCTTAATTTTCATCTCGGGTTAAACGTAATACGGTGAGCTCCGGAGAAAATTTTACAAATTTTCTACTTCGGTGTGTGAATTCCTTGTCGTTCCTCCAGGCTAAAAGTGTTACAAATTATTTCAAGACGGCACCACATGTCTTTAATATAGACATATCAAAACCGAACGGGAATTGAAAAGTATGTACAGACATATGTATGTATATATGTAGATATGTCTAATTCGATGACAGAAAGTAGCAACAGTGGAAAGTGACGAAATAGAAAAGCCGCGAATAAAAGAAAATAATAAGTAAGTAAAGAAAAAGGGAAAAACTGTCAGAAGTAAAAGAACAGGAAATTACTTACACACTAAAGCAATTCCTTCCTCATATAAAATATTTATTGGGTTTTCGAATAAACATAATTTGGAAGTTAAAATTGAAATTTGTGAAATAAATAAATCAAATAAATAAAATAAAATAAATTAAATAACTATAAAACACATGGAAATATGTGGTTCGTCACTAGTGACTAAGATGGCGTAGATCTGTTACATATAGAGAATAGTGGTGATAGAAAAGGAAAGAAACGAGGTGCGTGTGAAAAGTGAGGAAAAGAGCACATAACCATTGGAGAACAAATGCGATTAAATCATTCTCTTTTTTAATGAAATTGTTTATTCAAATTCGGTTTCTTTTTGATGAAAATTTGATTCGGTCACGTGATTTCTGCTTGAACGAGGAAAAGCAAAGAACCTATTGGTTATTGGGAAAGTGTGTCAAAGTGCAACCGTGAATTTTGCTATTTTAGTAATAGAATTTTGTTTGTGCTTTCTTACTTCGATCATTGTGCAACAGAAAAGCGAAGTATGTGTTGAAAGGGTGTTCCCGGATGCGATTCCTTCGGTTTGTTAGTGACGAAGATATATACGTATGCCAATTTACGCTTCTAGGAAGATAGAGAATTCTAGATGAATAAATTTACAATTCTACCCTAGATAAAAAAGAAACTGTGATAATAAATGAAAAGAAATGAAATACATAACATAAAGAGAAGAAAAGCGACATGTATTTCCTCTCCGTTTCCCCAGCTCTTAATATTCACGTTCGTCCGCACACATCCTCTAAAATAATTAACGATAGTAATTAACAAATTATAGGAATTTGTTCTGTGCGGTAAACATTTGCTAACGTTTTTTTTTTGAACATAACAATTGGAGTACTAAGGTTTCTCGGTTCATTAAGGAAAAATTATAAAAGATAACACGGATCTGTGTCTATACCGATCGACTTTATTCGAATTCGATTTTTTGATAGTAATCAATATTAGCTTGGCATCAAAATACTGAAATCACCGCTTGTTCAAATCTACATGGAATGGGATACATAGTTAAATAGAACTCGATATTATTCCATGGAGTAAATTGTTTACTTACAGAAAGTTGGAAAAGGAAAGCGTTAGTTTGTGTAAGATACACAATCTGGTTATTATTTGCATTGACATTGAATCTATAATTCCAACTATTGGTCACAACAATTATGGTTATCTTGGTTGGATTTGCGAGACTATGAAGGTGTTGCAATTCAGAGTCGTAAAATAATATATTATGCATTATTATTTATAACTGCATAGTTTGTTATATTCCTTAAGCGAAATAATTGTTTGATTGAAATACTAGTCGATGTTATTACTTGTTTAAGTGGAAATTCTTGGTTCAGGTCAACGATTGGAGACGATAATTTTAAGATTAAAGGAGTAAGAGGCTCATTTGTATTAAATTTTATTTGGAAAAAATTTAATTGCATAAAGGCATATGGGAAAAAAATAATCGAGCTAATAAACAAGTTAATACAAGCTCGCTTGCGCTCTTGCAAAACTAAGGTTGTTCCTGATAAAGTTTGGATTGGTTCTACGAACATTGTAAAGTATATCCGTACGTCAAAATTATTTGATTAATTTTGAAATTATTGTGCTGGATTTCTTGAAATTCGAGACTAAATTGTTTTTTTTTGATTCTGACAAGTTTCGAAAGATATTTCAGTAATTTTGAAATTTTAGGTACATCAAATTATCTTCAGATAATTTGACATTATTGTACATATTTTGTTATTTTAAAATTATTATCCTAATTTCGGGGTCATTTGGGTGCTATTAACGCAACGTGGATAAACAGCGTGGTTTAACTTATTCAAGAATACGTGCATAACCTTCTGAAACTCAAGCGGAATTTTCCATGCGAAACTTACTTTTTCCAAGAATTTTAAATCGGGATCAGAACTTTTAAGTGGCTTTACCGGCTCATGATCAGAGTTAAAGTTATTACGTAACTTAAACTATTGGTACGATTCAGGGTTTTCCTTTCAGGAAGTCTGAAAGTCATATCTAGGTAAACATATCCGAACAATTTGAAAGTTATTACATAACTTCAATTGGTTTCCACGAGTGTTTCTATTTCAAGGTGAGAGCATTTCTGCTTTGTCACAATTTTGGGAAATTCGAATAAGTGCATATCACTGTCCGTACTCAAACAATTCGAAAGTTATTACATAACTTAAATTATTATGGACGAGGTGAAAGTTTCCTGGACAAGTTTGCGAATAATTTAGATAACACCTAAGATATACGGAGTAAATTCATATCATAGGATTGACAGAACTTCGAAAATGAGCTCTCAGAAGTTCATTTTCTTTTCTGACCAAGTGGTCACCTTTTGTGCCGGGTTTTCTAATATACCTATCCACGATCACACTGTGTCGAGTTTAGAGGTGGAGTTGGATGACTTGGAGCGTCGCTGGCGACAGTTGGTCCAAATTTATGAATCAGAGATGACTTCTGATGAATCTTCTTATACCAAGGAGATGAGAGAATCCACACATTCCAAGTTCTGTACGTCGTGTAAGACGTACAAGGAATGTAAGGCTTCAATCCTGGATTTACTCCAAATTGAGAGGCAGAAGCTTACAGATGCTCGGTCGAATGACGAACAAAAGACGAACAAATCTGATGATTGTGGGTTTTCTTTGAAGGTTCCCCCGTGCGATACCGAACTCTTTTCGGGCGGCTACGATAACACTGTGCAACATTTTTGAAGTCATTTCAAAATAACCATATACGGACACCGCTACATGATAAAAGACCAAAAAAAAAAGACCCGTGTTTTTTTCTCCCAAAGTCATGCACTTTTTTTTATGGGCCCCCAGAGATTTGAGGCCTCGGTGTAATTTTTGGAAAAAAGTGATCATATTCTCAGGCTCATATCTTGCAAACCGTTCGGAATTTTGATTTACTCTCTGAGGCAAAGTTCTAGCTCTTGTCATAAAGAACAAAAATTGTGAACATATAAAATCAAAAAAACTTCTTCATCAAATCATCTTCAAGGTCAAAATCGCAAAAAACTTAAAAAAAATCGATTTTTTTTAACCTTTTTTCCCCTGTTCAGGTCCATAGGTAGCAAACCGCTGAAAATTCAGGGAAACAATCAACTACAAAAATGTACCTAAGATCTCAATAAACAACTTTCTAGAACATATGAACTTCCTAGGAATTATTCTTAACACCGTTTAGGTAGCTCTTAGGTAGCCGCAAAATTGAAAAATTTCCCAAAAATTTTTTAATTTCATTTGTTTTTTCTTTACTTCAACATTGACATACTATGCTATCTAATACAAAAATAATAAAAAAAATGTCCGTATTATGTTTATAATGTTGATGGCCCTGGACTTGCATATCGCACTCTCTTAAGTTGTGGATCCAAATCGTCCTCCGAATCGTCCGAATCTGACTCTGATTCAGAACTTATGGTGTGCAGAGGCACGTTGCTTCCAGACTGCCCTCCACCATCAGTTTTTTCTTCTTCATATACTTCATTAACATCATACAGGGTGATCTTGTGACTCCACCAACATACCTGAAATGAATTAGAAAAGAAATCAAAAAAGGAATGCAAAACAATGATCAATAAAATTGATATTACCTCTGCAAACAATGCGTCGAGTTTTTTGCCTTTGTACCGTTTTTCCATGGGCATTGTGGTTTGGTGAAACCGTTCTCCTTGCTCATCGGATTCGGTAGGGAGTTGTTTAATAAAATCGTCAAAATGAAAATGAAGAAAATGCAGCTTTAAGGTCATCGATGTGCCGATTTTCTCAAAATAATACAGCATTTCTTTCACCCATTCTCTTGCTTCCGGTTCCGCGTCTCGATCCCCTCCCAAGACCCTGGTGCATACACGCTGAAGGTAAATCCATGCCATTGAATGATTTTCATCAAGCGATGAATCAAAGTTACTCTTGAATAACTTTCTAATGTCAGGGCCATTAAGTACGCCTGTTAAATGAAGACAAAAAATAAAGACAGAAAAGAAAACATTAACGTAGTGTAAATAGTACAATGAGGTGAACAAAAATTCGTTTTAAATTTACTACAATACCTTTTTTAATTTTGTCATCGCTACGCTTTGGGAAAACGCTTTTCAAATAGTCGAATGCGTTTGGACAATTTACAACGGCCACTTCGATGAATTTTTTAACAATTCCCAATTTTATGTGGAGCGGTGGCAGCAAGATGTCTTGAGTATTGTCAATTAAAGGTTTATTCCTCAGTCTATGTTGTTTCATTTGTTCCTCCACACTTCCTCTTGGTCTCCACGAATTACATTGGAATTGATTCAGAGGTGAGCGCGAATCTCAATTGCAAAGAAAACAAAAGAATTTTGGGAAGCCGCCCTTATCAATGATCCCTTGCAAAATGTTGATGACCTTCAAATCACAGCAAATCTTCCATTTATTTTCGTAGTATTTGATTTTTTCCATTATATCTTTCAATACTTGATAGGTTTCTTTCATGTTGATACCCATTGCTAGCGGAATGGAAGGTTTCCGGTTCGATACATGCAACAACACTGCTTTCAAGCTTGAAACAGAACCATCAATAAATAATCTCCACTCACTAGCGATGTAGTTCATCCCATTTTTACCACCAAAGCTTTTATATCGTTGCAGTAAGCGAACGAATTGTCATCATTTAGAGTGTAGAGGCTCTGAAATTCAGCTTGCCGTTTGAGGTACGCGCTAGAGTTAACATTAGCAAGTGTGAGTTTTCTTTGCTTTAAAAACGCTGTCAAAAATATGGCAAGTCGCTGCGATAGTCCCAATATGGCCACAATAAAATCCATTTCCATTTGTGTTATTAGTTGTGGTCCATCTCTTCCCTGTTGGAGCTCATAATCGGTATCAAATGGATCTTCATAAGTAACACTACTTGATCTACTCATTCCTTCTCTTAATTCTGTCCAACGATCTGGAGTTGGCGGCCTTGGTGATACAAAATCTTCAGGTGCAAGCACTGGTAGTGTTGCTGTTGCAGTTGCTTTATAGACTTTGTTCTTCTCAGCATGTCGATTTAGACGACATGTATAATTTACGCATGCATAGCAACTGGTTGCATCATGATCACCTGGGTGATTAATCCAGTTTACCGGCTTACAATACTTCATACTAACATTTCCTCCACTCAACCATGCCATGAGATTGTTATAACATTGACGACACACTGTATTAGGTGTGTAATTTTCACCGGTCAAGTCTACTTCGTCGAAAAACAACTTATATGCTATAATGAATTCACTAGTTAAAAGATTCTTTTGCTTTTGAAATCTTTTAGAATTTTGTTTTCTGATTTGATGACCGCAAACGTAGCAAAATAAATCAATTTTTTCACATTGCATATTGAAATTGTTAGTTGCCAATGTTGTGTGTGAATTATGCTGTAGCACTTTTTCTATAACTTTGTCCGCTGAGTTCTCGTTGACGTCGCGCTGTGTACTGCCTCAATGTGAGCGTCGTGTCGCTTTTATATTGTGTGCTGCGGCTACATATGTGTTGTTAATGTTGTTGGTACAAATGGATTGCGACTACTTCGCTGCTTTGAATTGTCATGTGTTTTGTTAGTGCAAATTTTTGGACCGACGACTTTGTTGTTGTTTGTTGAATGGCATCGATGATGTCGTGTGGGTAAGAAATACTGGAATAAACAATTTTTCATTTTTGCGGCTACCTAAGCGCTACCTAAACGGTGTTAAGAATAATTCCTAGGAAGTTCATATGTTCTAGAAAGTTGTTTATTGAAATCTTAAGTACATTTTTGTTGTTGATTGTTTCCTTGAATTTTTAACGGTTTGCTACCTATGGACCTGAACAGGGCAAAAAAGGAAAAAAATCTAATTTTTGGAAAATTTTTCACTTTTGCGGCTACCTAAGCGCTACCTAAACGGTGTTAAGAATAATTCCTAGGAAGTTCATATGTTCTAGAAAGTTGTTTATTGAGGTACATTAGGTACATTTTTGTAGTTGATTGTTTCCCTGAATTTTCAACGGTTTGCTACCTATGGACCTGAACAGGGGAAAAAAGGTTAAAAAAATCGAATTTTTTTAAGTTTTTTGCGATTTTGACCTTAAAGATGAAGTTTTTTTGATTTTATATGTTCACAATTTTTGTTCTTTATGACAAGTGCTAGAACTTTGCCTCAGAGAAAATCAAAATTCCGAACGGTTTGCAAGATATGAGCCTGAGAATATGATCACTTTTTTTCCAAAAATTACACCGAGGCCTCAAATCTCTGGGGGCCCATAAAAAAAAGTGCATGACTTTGGGAAAAAAAAACACGGGTCTTTTTTTTTTTGGTCTTTTATCATGTAGCGGTGTCCGTATATGGTTATTTTTTTTTCGTGTTGCACTGTGTAAATGGCCAAGTTTCAGAGATATGTTCTCTGCCATTTACGGCAATCACCCAAAACTTTCGCCAGCCCAAAAACTATTTCATTTGCGGGCAAAAACACGAGGGGAAGCAAATCAAATTGTTAAAAGATTTGCTTTGACTGATGCAAATTATACTATGGCATGGGATGTTTTGAAGCAACGCTATGATAACAGACGTATCCTGATTAATCATCAGCTGAGAAAGATCTTCGATCTGGAGGTAGTTTCTTCAGAACGAAGCAAATCTTTGCGAAATCTCCAATACACCATAAACAATTGTTTATCGGTGTTGAAAACGTATAACATCTCGGTCATTTATTGGGACCCTATCTTAGTGTTCTGGACGGCCACGAAACTACCTGAAGAGACATTGACAGCATGGGAAAATTCAATTGAGAATCATAAGGAGATGCCATCCTGGGATCAACTTAATGATTTCATTTCTAAAAGATTGGATCTTTTAGAGTCAATATCCGATATTCGGAAACCTACATCCAACCCCGCTTCTAGTTCACAAAAGTCGCAGAATTATCACGTGAAATCCGATACTACGTATCGGCTGTGTAAAATTTGTCGACAAAACCATTCTTTAAGAGATTGTCCGAATTTCCAGTCCATGCCGTGGAAGGAAAAGAAAACCTTTGTTAAGGACAATAAAGTGTGCGAAAATTGCTTATTATACGGGCATTTCGCAAACGATTGTAGATCTGGAAGACGATGTCAACAATGCGAGCTACAACATCACACGCTTTTGCATCCTGAATCTGGTTACGCCAGTTCCAGAAGTCGTCGTTACGAGCCTGGTAACGTCAGCGCAAGTATTCATAGAGACTCTCCTGCAAATTCAGCCTCGTTCCATCTCGCGACGCAAGATGATGAACAGGCATCTGTGTCGAGTACACATACACATTCTAATCATGTCCAATCTCACTTCTCGGAGTCTGGAGACGGCACAATTATCCCTACTGGATCTGGACCATCTGGGGAATTGTTTCACTATTCGCGCATTCATTGATCAAGGCTCACAGGAAACGTTCGTATCTACCAGGATAATCAATCGATTGTCCATTCCAACAAGGAAATCTTTTACAAAGATCTCCGGACTTGGAGGTACGATTCTTGAAAATTCGACAAAAATGTGCAATGTCTTGTTACGATCCCGAAAATCTACGTTTTCGGTCAATACAACCGCTATTGTCATTACAAATCTAAATCATCTCATGCCTTCCACTGTATCGCGGATTGCAGAGTGGGACGGACTAAATCAACTGGATTTAGCTGATCCTCTCTTTTATAAACCTGCACAAATTGACATGCTGATCGGAAGCGATATTCTTCCGTTAATTTTGAAACCGGGGGTTCAACGGAACATTTCCGGAAGTCTATTAGCCCAGGAATCTGAATTTGGCTGGTTTATCAGTGGTCCAGTGAATTCACGGACTGTTAGTTCTTTCGCAGCATGGGCTACAACTCCATCTATTTCTTTGAACGATGAGGTACGAAGATTCTGGGAAATTGAAGAAATACCTGAGGAGACAAGATTGTCGAAGGCAGATCTTCAGTGTGAAAAATTTTACAATGAAACCACTGTTCGACAAGATGACGGAAGATACGTTGTACGGCTTCCATTTAAGGAAAATTTCCCACAGGATATTTTCTTAGGTTCATCTAGACGTGTTGCTATGGGACAATACTTTCGGATGGAGAAGTCCCTGAAAAATTCTCCAAGTTTGAGTGCCGAATATTCGAAGGTTCTCCGTGAATACTTCACATTGGATCATATGGTACCCACCTCGTTCGCGGAAGTAAGGGATAATTCTCGGTATTACTCTTTTTATTTGCCGCATCATGCAGTTGTAAAACCAGAAAGTACGTCGACTAAGGTACGTGTAGTTTTCAATGCATCCAAGAAAACTACAAGCGGTTTTTCCTTGAATGACGTGTTACACACTGGTCCAACGCTCCAGAACGATTTAGTGAACGTCATTCTACGATGGCGGTTCTTTAAATATGTGTTTAACGGAGATATTCAAAAAATGTATCGACAAATACTTGTCGACGAACGTGATCAGCAATACCAAAGAATTTTATTTAGAGAGTCTTCGACTGACTCTGTCCAAGATTTTGCGTTAAAAACAGTAACATTTGGAGTGAACTGTGCTCCATACCTTGCGATCCGTACTCTATTGCGACTTAGCGACGACGGTAAACACAGTCATCCCACTGCTTCGTTAATATTACGTCAACAAATCTACGTTGATGACATACTATCAGGAGGGCACACGGAAAAAGAGGCAAATGCCAACCTCACTGAGCTCATAGACTTGTTGCGCTCGGCGGGACTTCCACTGAAGAAAATAACCGCAAATCACCAGGACATTCTTAAGGACTTATCGAGTGATGACTTACTGGACGAAGACTTTTTAAAACTCGAAGATGCAAGTCAGACAAAGACACTCGGCATTCGATGGAATGCCATGTCTGACACATTTTTCTATAATGTTTACAACATTAGAATTCCATCGGAGTCCATAACGAAAAGATCGATTTTGTCTATCGTCGCAAAGTTATTCGACCATGCTGGTTGGTTGGCGCCAATAATAATTATCGCCAAAATGTTATTACAACAACTGTGGATTGATGGCACAAACTGGGATGAGAAGGTAAAACCCCGGTCTTTAGATATATGGAACGCATTTATACAGGACTTTCCCGATATTTCCAATATCAAAATCCCAAGATGGGTTAACTACACTCCAGAAAACCAAATACAAATACACGGCTTCTGTGACGCTTCCGAGAAGGCATACTGTGCATGTCTGTACTTACGTTCCAAATTATGTGGAAGTGAAATCTCGTCTCATTTATTGGTTTCGAAAAGCAAGGTAGCTCCTTTGAAAACAATAAGTTTGCCAAGATTGGAACTGTGTGGAGCAGTCTTGTTAGCACGACTTACCAAGTCAGTATGTCAAAATTTGAACTTCGAGGTACGTGAAACATTTCTATGGTCTGATTCCATGATCACGCTGGCAGGGTTGAGTAAACCGCCATATCAGTGGAAAACGTATGTGGCAAATCGTATATCCAAAATCCTGGATCATATTGGAAATGCTAACTGGATGCATGTTGCCAGTTCAGACAATCCAGCAGACATCGGCACCAGAGGTTGCACCGCTTCTGAATTGCAAGGTAATACTCTTTGGTGGCGTGGACCTGAATGGCTGACAAAGGACCCCCCTCGCTGGCCGCAGCAGCCGAAAGTCTCGGAGCACAACATTGAAAGGAAAACTTCGACATTTCAAACTCAAATTGAGCGAGAAGAGATTCTGGAAAGGTTTTCGTCGTATCATAGAGCTCTACGCGTCATCTGCTATATGTATCGCTTCATAAAACGGTGTCAGAAGAAGACCATACTGGAAATTAGAACTGACCAATTATCCACAGATGAAATACAATTTGTTAAATATCGTCTCCTAAAGCTAGCGCAACTTGCGTATTTCCCAGCTGAGTGCTACGCACTTGAGTCAAATTCAGCAATCAGTTCCAAAAGCAGATTGCTGACCTTAAACCCATTTCGAGATGAAGCTGGACTTCTACGAGTCCATGGTCGATTATCCGATTCGAACGTTAGCTTCAATGAACGCCATCCGATAATATTACCTGAGAAATCAAGACTCTGCACGCTACTAATAGAATTTACTCACAAGATGTTGCTACACGCAGAACATAATTGCCTGCTTCGTGCCATACGACAAGAATTCTATGTTATTCGACTAAAGAGTGCTGTACGGCATTGTATTAGGAAATGCAAAGTTTGTACTATCTACAAACACCGAATACGGAGTCAAATCATGGCCGCACTACCTCCAGAGCGATGTACATTTTCTCTGCCATTCACTAATACAGGAGTCGACTTTGCAGGACCCTTTGACTTAAAATCATCCAGGTTGAGAAACGCAAAAACTCAAAAGGGATACGCCGCTATCTTTGTCTGTCTGTCCACACGCGCAATACATCTAAAGACTTGCTCTGATTTGTCTTCAGAAGCTTTTCTGGCCACCTTTGATCGGTTCGTCGGAAGAAGAGGTTTCCCAGCAAAAATGTACTCTGATAATGGCACAAACTTCGTTGGTGCCAGTAGGTCATTAGCGCGTGAATACAACGCTTTTTTACGATCCGCCGAAAAGACACTAGTTGATAAGTACAACGTACATGGTTTCTCATGGCATTTCATTCCCCCCAACGCACCACATATGGGGGGTTTATGGGAAGCGGCTGTGAAAAGCATGAAATCGCATCTACGAAAGGTAGCTGGAAACCTCAAGTTTACGTTTGAGGAATTCTCCACGTTATTGATTCGAATTGAAAGTGTGTTAAATTCTAGACCTATTTCCCCTATCAGTGAAAACCCTGATGAATTGATTCCCTTGACTCCCGGTCACTTACTTAAAGGTTCTCCCCTTATCGCCATACCCGAAGAGTATTCAGACAATCTTTCCTTTATTAATCGCTGGCAAAGATTGAAGGTTTTACAACTTCACTTTGCTAAACGATGGAAAAATGAGTACATCTCTGAACTGCAAAAGAGGTACAAGTGGAAGACTGCTCAACAAAATCTTAATGAAAACGATTTTGTTATTGTAAAAGACGACAATTTACCACCAACAGATTGGCGGTTAGGTCGCGTGGTAAAGGTTTTTAAGGGCGCCGATTCTAGAGTAAGAGTCGCAGAATATCCTCACGGGATTGTACATGTGGTGGGCTCCGGAGAAAGGACCATGTACAATCCCGTGAGGATATTCTGCAAGTGGACTGTATTATTTTTCTTGGTCTCACAGGATTGTAAAATACCAGTTGGTACAACCAAGATAAATAAAGAACATAAAACAAATATATATCAGTTTATCTTCAGATTTATTGTGGGCGTTTTGCTCCTTACCGCTTCAGTCGTGAAAAACCAAGTGAACGACTTGTTGCAGAAAGAAGAAAATGGTGCTCAAAAATTAGAATTCAGCATCAATTGGAAACTTCATGGAAAACCTTCGTCCAATTGAGTAAAAGCTGTTTACGAACTCAATTAGACGTAGGGTTGCCATGAAGCTTATTACAAGAATAAATGAGAAACAACTATTTAAGTGTAAATAGTACTTATAATTCATAGGGAAATTCATTTGTCTTATGTATTGAGACATATTTTAAAGATAGTAAAAATTCATGCAACTTATAACTAAAAACGAACTCGTAAGAGTTCTTTAAGGTTGAACGTAGTTCAACAGTTTCTATACATTTAAAAAACTCCTGACTAATGACCCAATTCTCGCATACCCTGACTTTTCAAAGAAGTTCACTCTCACGACAGATGCCAGTAATTATGCACTGGGCGCCATACTTTCTCAAGATGATCACCCAATTTGTTATGCGAGTCGGACACTTAATGAACATGAGATCAATTACAGCACAATTGAAAAAGAAGTATTGGCTATCATTTGGGCCACCAAATATTTCAGACCATACCTTTTCGGGCGAAAATTTCTTATTGAGACCGACAACAGACCGTTGACATGGCTCTTCTCGATTAAGGAACCAAATTCTAAACTGGTTAGATGGAGACTCAGACTATCGGAATTCGATTATGAGATCAAGTATAAGAAAGGTAGGAAAAATAGCAACGCATTATCAAGAATCAAACGGGAACTCCCAGATGTGAACTTACTAGAATCCCATGAGTCCGCCATAAAGGAAAGCAATTCACCTATCAATATGTTTAGAACCCAAATTATTTAAAAAAAAAATAACATCGGGTTCCGCGAGAATAAGGAACGATAAAGCATTCCAGAGTACTAGGAAACCATAGAAATAAAGAAGCTCGACAGAGAATACGCAATCACCTTGTTGAAGACCCATTTTGACCCAGACCGCATAAACGCAATTATGATAGACGAAGAGTTCTATGATACATTCCGCAATACTTACTGTGAACTATTTTCGGAGAATAAGAATTTTATTATAAGGTGCTCTAAAAAATTGGAGGATATAGAGGACGAACTCAAATTAACGGAAGTTATAGAAAAGGAACATTTAGATAAGAATCATAGAGGAATACAGGCTGTATGCGAAGAATTGAAGATCAAGATCTATAATCCAAAATTAAAACTAAGGATAACCCAATTCATTAATAACTGTGAAATATGTAATCTCGAGAAATACGATAGGAACCCTCCTAGAATTCCTTTTAAGATCACGGAAATAGTGCATATAGATGTTTTTTATTCATTAGGAAAAACTTTTTTTATGACAATGATAGACAAGTTTTCGAAATTTGCTGTGGCCTACAAAATAATTGGAAGAGCATGGACAGAATTCAAGACCAAACTTCTCCAGTTTATAAATACATATGGAAAGATAGGAAAGATAATAGTTGACAACGAACTGGGTTTTAAGGCCATTCCGATGAGACAATTCCTAAGCGAGGAAAACATTGACATCCATTTCACATCAAATAGTAACCACACGTCCAATGCCGATGTGGAAAGGTTGCACAATACAATTAATGAACACATAAGACTCCTTAGACATAACGAACAGAACAAGGACGAGACCATAGAAGAGAAGATAATTAGAATCATTAGATTCTACAACAATACAGTACACAATACTACTGGCATCAGGCCCATAGATTTCGTTAATGGCAAGGTTCACGAGGACAAGTATAATGAAATCCATGACAATATAGCTTCAAAGAAGGAAGGTTATATTAAAAGACTGAATAAGAACAGAAATGACGTTGAATTAGATGAAGGAGCTAACTTCATAAAGGAAATTAGAGGCGGAAAAAACCACCGCAAATATAGGAAAATAGACGCTTTGAGAGTGGACGAGGAACACATTGCAAGCAAGACTACAGGACATAAATACTATAAGACACACGTTAGACATAAGAAAAAATATCAAGACAGAGATAACCCAACTATTGAAGCTAATAAATGATGTTATATTTTAGATGACGACCTATATCTTGATAATATTCTTCTTGACGACGATAAACGCTCAGACTCTCGATATACAGGACCTAACCAACAACAACGGATATATACCGATTAAAATAGATGAAATAAAGGTGATCGAACAATACAACAAAATTCTCCACATTGTCAACATTACTTCCTATACGGAAACACTCGACTTAATCCTTGACAACATACGCAAAGTGAATACGACCACCGTCGAAACTAAGACCCTATTGGATACGACAAATAAGAATTTTGCACTGCTAAAAGGCAAGATAGAGAACCTCAACCCACATTTCAGATCGAAACGCGGACTGGTGAACGTATTAGGGAAAGGGCTGAAACTCATAGCTGGATCAATGAACAGTGATGACGAAAGACGGATTGACAACTCACTAAGATCATTATATGGAAATGAAAGAAGCTTGACAGACAGAATAGACAATTTGACATACGTTAACAATTTTATGTCTGACCAGATACGTAACATTACCGAACACATTAATCAAAAATAGATCATGATAGGAAACTATCTGAACAGGTTCAAAGACTTCTTACAGAATAAAATATCGACCTTAGAGAACGAAGTTACATTCTTGGGACAAATATATCAGATAAACAACGATATCTCACTTTTACGGGACCATATAGATGACATAGGAGAAATTATATTTTCTAGCAAACTCGGAATAATCCCTACAGACATACTGACAAGAACCGAACTAGACTTAATTAACGACTTTGAGAGTTATACGAACATAAAAGTGGCCGTAGGTCTTGACAATAATAATATCGTGATAATTCTACTAATTCCACAATATTCGGACAACGTTTTATCAAAAATAGTGTTTGAACCAATTCCAAATATTGATAATAAATCAATAATTCTCGATACTTATGAGATATTAGTGGACTTGAACAACACTATTTATGATATCGACATAAAAGATAATCTAAGAAAAAAACTTAGTTAAACTAAATGATAGATGTTTAACTAACATACTTAATTTTAAGGAAGCATATTGTAATATGGAAAAGTTAAATCAAACAATTGTAACAGAAATTATCCCCGGTATACTCATATTTAAAAACTTTTTTAACAAAATGTCACATAACTGCAACAAAATGGATATAAAAATGAAAGGAAACTTTCTACTGAAATTTGAAAATTATGAAATTAAAACACTTAACAAAACTTATTCAAATGTAAAAATCAAAATATATGATAAGTTCATTTTACCAAATGTAATAACCAAAATAAAAGAAAAATCTAGTTTTATGGCAAGTATAAAATTGGAATCTCTTTATATCAAGCAAATTAAACACGAAGAAGCCATAAGAAAAAATTTATATAAAAAAAACAACAATTCAAATGTAATAAGCATAAGCATAGACTTAATAATAATATTGATTATCATATTAATAATAATTTTTGTAACAAAACGAAAAATGTCAATCTTACAAATTTCGTCGGAGCCTCATGCTAACGGTGGGGGTGTTATAGTGTCACCCAATATTCTACTTACACCTGCTTATATAATTTAACGTAACAATGTTATAGTGTCACCCAATATTCTACTTACACCTGCTAATATAATTTAACGTAACAATGTCTCCCAATTTTCCCCTCAAATAAACCGACTCAGAATTAATCGGAAAATCATACATTCAAAATTCGGTCAACAATTCATTTACACGTTTTGCACTTCCGTTACCACAGACGGGAGAACAAACAATTCCAAAGAATTGTTTGCCAAATAATTTATACTATCAAGTTTTCCCATTTCTTCATTTCCGTTCACGCTTTGGCAAGAACTTCAAAACCAAATCAAAATTCAGACCAGACCATGTAATTTTGGGCCACACGAAAAAGTGGTAAACAGTTCCAACGAACTGCTTACCAAAAGATTGACATTTACAACATATAAATATTGAACGATCGAACCGATCGAGTAGTCTTAAGATAGATTCAAAAATAAAAGGAACTCGCAAATAAATTAAAAAAAGAGTGAATAAAAAAAATTAATTTATTTTTATTTTTTTTCGTTCACACAAAGTGAATACAAAAGTATTAACTTGGTATAGACCCAAAGATAACAAAGATTCGATGCATTCATTAACACATTTATTCGCAATAAAAGGAAGGCGAGTTGTTCAATGAAATTGAAAGGAAATTAAAGTCACCAAAAACAAAAAATGTAGATTTAATAGCAGAAACATGCATGATGTAGGTTTCAAAAATCGATCCAAGGGGAACATAGGAACATAAATAGAGATTTATTTCCAATGTGTAATTTTACAGCCACAAATTCGTTATTCATAGTTGTGGAAAATTCTAGTTTTTCCGCAGGAAAGTCTGCCGAGATAGCAATTAATAATCCACCATTTTTTTTTATATTGACACTACGATCACACCGGAATATCTGATATTTTTCACATAATATTTCGGAGTTATAAACAGTATCTTGAATCAAAGGTTCAGTAAATACAATAATTTTATGATTAAAGGTGAAACTATCAGTGTTTAATTACAAATGTTGTCCTTCTCAGTTTCCACCATTTCTTAGTGTGGGGCCTACGGTCAAATGACATTCCTTTATTTATTCCCCTACGTTAGATTTTGTTTACTACTTTCCATAGGACTTTGTGATATTACGCACAAAAATAGTAGTAACACCTTCTATCGAGTAGCGGTTGCACTGAGAGCCGCCTTTCTCCATCTAAGCTTTGCTTTAGTTTACTCGTTATTTAGTAAAATACTCGTTAATTGGATTTCGTCCACACAACATCAACACAAACTTTTGTACAAAAGGTAATATTGTTTACGACAATAAATTGAGCAGAGTTTTGTTTGGAAAATATTAAATTTTCGTATTTTTATTTATTTCTATTCTTGCTCCGCAAACAATCAGTCTACAGTTTTGTTACTTTAGTGTTCAAATCTCTTACATTCTGATGATTATCAGCAGGTGACGTAATTAGTTTTTTGATGAATCATTATTACGGGCAGGTAAGTAAACAATATCAGATCGGACATTTTCTCTGTAAATGTATTAATGAATTATAGCTTTAGGTTGCAAAAGACCGGATTTACAACAGTTTCAAAAATGTCACCCGGAACAACAATTTTAAAAGATGCATTACCTCGCCTTTCCCTGTATTTGAATTTGAATACATGTATATCAAATCCAATGTTCAACTTTGATTTAATATAATATGTTACATCATCAATAGATGTATCAGCAGCGAAACGAGCAGCAAATATCGTTTTCCGCGGATCAATGACTTTTAATTGTTTAGGAGCATCAATATAAGAGTTCTGAATCGGTATCGGCGAAATTGGCAAAGGTTGCAATGTCTTAGAACCTGAAGGTGTATTAGTAATTGCATCAGGAAAATTTTTAGGTGGAATTAATTTTACAGGAGACTTCTGAATAGTATTTTGAGTATTACTTTAAGCCAGAGCAGTAACAGGATTCGGAATTAAATTACCTTGTTCGATCAGGAATGGAAGCAGCAGTTTTCTCCCCTTTCCGCTAATTGTCGAATGGAGATTCCAGTAATTGCTCAAGACAGGTTGTATTTTCAAAAATTTCTTTGTATTTTTTGAATCGTTCAGTTAGAGAAATGAGGTCATTGTTAATTCCTCAAGTTCATTGGGGGCGCAATGAATTTTCTACAGCACCAACGAACACCCTTATCTTCAAGAAGGTTATCAGCTGTACGAGGAGACAATTGGACACATTTAGCATGATATGTGGAGATACAAAGCCAGCACTATGTGCTCTTCCGGTTTTGTAATTTTACTATTGGGGTTTGAGCAGCTCATATTTTAGATTAATTTATTTTTATTTTTCTAACGAATCGTTAACGAATGTGTATTTGTTCTTTTTGGTTACAGTATGCTTATACAGCCACCTCTTGATTATAAGCAGGATTAGATTTGCAAAATAGAATTCAAGATTCAGAGAAACTTATAGTTTATTTTCAGGCGCAACAAAGAAAACTAAAACTTAGCTTAAATACTTAACTTAGTTTTAGACTAATCACGATATATAACAAGGTTGATTAAATTTAGTAAATTTCTGTGCAATATAAAGTCACCAACAAAGGCATACAACCCACAACAAATTTTTACCACAATAAGTATTTATCTCAAATACTTGGGAAGCAAAATGTAATATTTAATTTCACTTTAAAACACTTTCACAGGCGTATGACCAATAACCAATTAGACAAGGAGGTTCAGAAAAATGTTAACTATTGAATTTATACCCGTTGTAACTCTTTTAACTAGCAAAAAATTGTATACAATGCAGAGCGGAGCAAAACACGTCTTATAATTTTGTTTGTACAATGTACAAGATTTCATGCGATTTTTGCAAACTCATCCTCCCAGAACACATTAACAAACAGTACTATAAACGAACACGATAACGAAACCTTTACAACACGCTTACGCATACAAAAAAAGGACAGCATCGACCTGTCAGCATCACTCAGATGACCCTGAAGACGGACTGGCAGGTCCGCAGACACTGTATATCTACGAAACGGACGAAGAAGATATCAATATGGTATCTTCGGATCCGACCGAGTCTACGATTACCGCATCTGCCTCGGTTGCTAAAGTGGCATCACAAGGAGACGCCAAAATGGAACGGAAGACGGATGAGCAGAAGCGATAGGAAGGTTACAAGCGCTCGCTGCGATTCCTAAGGAAGATGGAGAATAAAGACTCCTCTTCCATAATGACTCGCGACAAGCGCATGATACGCAAACATAAATTCCACGTTAAAAAGTATGAGTCTAAACAAATGCCACTGTCGTGGAAATTATACCTTCCGACCGACGACAACCAAACTAACGATAACGGTACGATAAAAAAGACACATGCTACAGACAGAAAACGGAGCACAAGCACTAAGGCGAAGGTTCTGGCACTTAGGTCTGAAAAGAACTGCAACACCCAAGCCTTGTACTGACCCTGTCTCTAAAAATAGACCTAGGGCGACCAAATCCAATACCTAAGGGTAAGGAATGTCACCCTACGGATAAAACCGTATCTAGGTATAAGAGACAGCTGTCAAGTGAGACACGAACAAACGAATGAATAATTTCCTAGTTTGTTATGAGCTGAGAGAGATAAGGGAGAATGTAAGGATCCCTGGTTCAGAGTGGGATCAGAATCTTTGTCTCCTGAAAATCTTGCAGGAGAATATAAAATTCGGATTAAACCATGTAACAATGGTATTTCTCCCCGAATCAAATCCCAGTACCCAACGCGGCATGCAACTGGTGCACCACTGTGAAGCGGCATCAGATGATCTGCTGCGCATCATGGGGAGGGACGATATCGACGTGGCCCTAATTCAAGATCCCTGGATTTTGGGAAACAGAGTTCGAGGCTAAGGTCACGAAACTTGATACTCATATCTCCTCCAACCGAAGGTAAGATCCGTAGCTGTATCGTAGCCAAGAAAGATGTGTAATTATTTAACTACTGCTATCCACTTTTTTATTATTATTTAATTTCATAAATTACAATTGATAAAAAGTGCCTCAGCGTATCTATTATTGAGGCAATCTGGCAACATAAATACAAGAATAATCTTTACAATAAATAATATTGTACATTATAAAAAATCATATATGAAACCATATCATATAAGAAGCATTTCAATGATAAAGATAGTCTTTTAATAGATTTTTAAAAACAGAATCAGTTTGAGAATCTTTCAAAATTTGCGGTAAGTTATTATATTCAACGATACCCATGTGTTCAATTCTTTGCTGATTAACTTCTAATCTGCATCTTGCAATGTATAAGTTTGAGATGTTCCTTGTGTTAAAGTATCCAATATTGTTTATCACATTGAACACATACATTAGCAATTGCATTTTGTAAACTCCATACACTGGTAAAATTTTGTGTTATATCTCGGTATAGCGATATAGTCAAATGTAATCTTGAGAGATTGAAAACTATTTTTAAAGATTTGTTTTGCAATGTATGCATTGTTTTTAGATCAAGGTTCTTTTTGTAACCGTATATAAGCACCAAATAATTAACGTGACTTTGAACAAGTGTTTGAAAAATTATATATTTGGATTCTAGGTTTAGCTTATTTTTAGCTTATATAAAATTCCAACAACTGGTGCCATTTTTAATCTCAGTTATTCAATATGTACTTTCCAGCTTAGGGTTTTCTGTAAATTAATCCCCAGGTATTGTATACTAAATACTTCAGAGACCTCTCTACCATCCACAAAAATCTGGCACGAACTTTCGCTTCGACTTGTTTGTGATCTAAAATTTGTTAATTTAATTTTTGTTGTATTTAATATCAATTGATTTTATCTAGCATATTCAGTAATTTAAGCTGCATCTCGTTCAACAAAAGTTTTAAGAACTAAATTCTGTTTGTATGGATAAAATATACATAAATCGTCGGCAACTTTCCGAATTTATTTGAACGTACTGTTTCGAGCTCTTTAAATAATTTTCAAGCAATAATAGTTCATTGTCTTTAATACCAAAAAAGGAAAGTTTTATACAAAAAATGGAATGATCAACGCCAACATCTTTCATAACAGACACTATGACCTCAGCTGGATTCATATCACCAACATTCCCCACACCACTGACCAAACAATCATTTTTAACGCGATTGTCATTTAAAGTTTTAACGGACTTTTTTAAAACGTCAATCTCCTTCTTCAAAACTTTCTTTTCTTTTTGGACAAAATCAAGTATTTTTTATTCTCCGCAATGCCATTTAACATGTCATCAAACTGTTTTGACATGAAAACCATGGTCTCTTGTATTGAATCGCAATCACGTATTTTGCCTCCGCTTTCTTTACAAAGATGACATACATACTCCTCATTCTCCATCAAATGACCATATTGACGTTTGTCAAGCGAAGTGCAGAGAGAGTGAAAATATTTGTCGCATTTATCACATTGTATTGCATTATCTTCTTCTTTCCCTTCTCCTTTACACTGACCACAAAAATGCTACGACGTTTTGTTGTGGGCATATTTGATATAAATGCGTTGAACTGAACGTTGTTGTATGTAATGTACGTAAATAAATAGCTGCTTTGTTTGATAATACTGTATTTAAAAAGTTTTGCACTGGAGCGCTTGTAAAGTATCACTTCTCTCGAAAAGGGTTGCCAGATTGATCACTCATTTAGTTACTTGTAATAAGGGCGACAAACCCTCGTTCTATAACCGCATCAGGGCACAGGTTATTAATATAACTCTAGTAACAAATAGTGACTCAATAAAAGTCTCAAACTGGATCCACTTTTAAAATCCACTTTACTTTAGGTAAGAAAAATCCATACAGAAACCCTAAAAAACAAACTGGATAAGTTTAGAAATCAAAAGCAAATATCACCTCAACATGTGAGCATACCGAATTTACAGGAGCTAGAATCCGCTGTGAATAAAGTAACATATCACCTTACCAAAGCGTTTCTGAAATCCTGTCCAGAACGAGTACCGCCGCGCAAAACCAACCAAACATGGTTGACTCCGGAACTCAAAATACTCAGGGAAGATAGCAGAAGACTCTTCAATAAGGCGAAAAGAGAAAACACAGCTAAAAGCTGGAATGAATATCACGAAGTCTTCAATAACTTTAAAAATTAAACAAGAAAAGCGAAGGGGAAATCTTGGGTGAACTTCTGTGAGGAACTGGAAGGCACAAGCGAGGTGATACGCACCTTTCTACCGCTTAAATCAGCAGGTCCAGACGGAATCATCCTAGCACTACTGCACGAATCCCTAGATATAATCCAGTCTTGGCCTGATGTCTTCACTGCGAGCATGGCACATAACACATACCTAAAATGTGGAGGGAAGTCAAAGTGGTATTATATAAAGCTTTGGAAAGACTACTTGATCTACACGCTAGAGAGAAATTGACTCATGAAAACTTCAGCGGGCACAATAGGCGGATCAGTGGAGACAGCACTACATGAGGTGGTTACTTTCATTCTTCTTTACAGCACAAAGAATACACCTTGGCAGCCTTGCTAGATGTGGAAGGAGCTATCAACAACGTAAAAATACAATCGATCATTGCCGCTCTAAACCGCATAGGATTTCATCCTGGAATAACTCAGTGGACGGGCAACATGCTACATAGCAGAGTGATAAACTCATCCTAGGGATACGATGTGGTCAGAAAGCAGGTAACGAGAGGCACGCCACCCCTACTATGGAATCTAGTGATAAATGAAATCCTGTTCGAACTCAACAGATGAGGCACTAAAGTAGTTGCATATGCCGACGACGTAGTGCTGCTGGTCCGAGACAAGTTTCTGTCAACGATTAGTGAAATCATGAAACGGTCACTAAAAAGACTATCACGATAGGCTACACAGAATGGGTTAGGTGTTAACCCGTCGAAAACAGAACTAGTTTTGTTCACCAGAAAATACAAGATTCCCAAAATTCGAGCTCCCAAGCTTAAATGGGGAAAGGCTGCAGTTATCTAATGGAGCAAAACACCTAGGCGTAATCCTCGACTCCAAATTCTCCTGAAAGTAATGCGCTTTTTAGTGTTGTAAGACAATGTTCAGGAAAAAATGCAAAATGCACTTGTGCAAGAACTCAGGCTATCATTCCTACGAAATATTACAAAACCGTAAGAGCAAAAAGTGCTGGCTTTGTATCTCCACATATCACGCTAAATGTGTCCAATTGTCTCCTCGTACAGCTGATAACCTTCTTGAAGATAAGGGTCTTCGTTTGTGCTGTAGAAAATGTAGATTATTTTATGTAGAATTATTTTTTAAATGCACCCGTAATGAACTTGAGTTAACAATGAACGATTCAAAAAATACAAAGAAATTTTTGAAAATACAACCTGTCTTGAGCAATTACTGGAATCTCCATCCGACAATTCGCGGAAAAGGAAGAAAACTGCTGCTTCCATTCCTGTTCGAGCAAGTGATCAAATACCTAATATTAATTTAATCCCGGATCTTGTTACTGCTCTGGCTCAAAGTAATACTCAAAATACTATTACTCCGCATATTCAGAAATCTTCTGTAATTCAACCTAGAACTGTTCCTGATGCAATTACTAATACACCTTCAGGTTCTAATACATTGCAATCTTTGCCAAATTCGCTCAGCGGAAAACGATAGCAAACGATCAAAGTTGAACATTGAATTTGAAGTGAATGTATTCAAATTGAAATACGCGGAAAGACGAAGTAAAGCATATTTTAAAATGGTTGCTCCGGATAACATTTTTGAACCTGTTGTAAATCCGGACTTTTGGCCACCTAAAGCAATAATTCATGAAATTCATTTACAGTGAAAGTGTCCGATCTGATATTGTTTACTTGCCTGCCCGTAATAATGATTCGTCAATAAACTAATTACATCACCTGCTAATAATCACGTTACTGTAGTTTATCAGAATGTAAGAGATTTGAACGCTAAACTAACAAACCTGTATACTGATAGTTTCAACTTTAATCATCAAATTATTGTATCTACTGAAACTTGGCTTCGAGATACTGTTTATAAAACCGAAATATAATGTGAAAAATATCAGATATTCCAGTGTGATCGTAGTGTCAATACAAAAAAAAAAAACAAAATTGGTGGAGGAGTATTAATTGCTGTCTAACCAGCAATTAATCTTTGTTATCTTTGTTATCTTTGGGTCTATACCAAGTTAATTACTTTTATAATCCCTATAGACAAATTCTTGATTTAATATTTATCAATGCACCGTCTGAAATTTCGTTAAACCTGCCAAATCCTGTAACATATCTTGAAGATCGTTACCACCCAACTATTGATTTAACGAATCAACATCCTACAATTGTCTCTACCAGTATTATGAATCATGTACAAATTGGATTCAATGGGTTTCTGCAATTCCTTGCTAACGTGGTTGAAATGTTACCTGAATGGTCGAATTCAGCGAGTTAAATTTAGAAATGCTATTTCTAAAAACATCACAGTGTCTTCAGGGGTTTCACAAGGGCGTCACCTTGGCCCTGTTCTCTTTACCTTATTTATTAACGATCTCCTTACTGTTGTTCAACATTCACATGTTCTTCTGTATGCTGGTGATGTGAAAATATGTAGAAGTTTCAATGATCCGGATGATTAGTATTTACTTAAATCTAGATCGAATGGTGCTCATATAAGTTAATAACGGAGAGAATTCCTGTCCGAAGTACACGGACTTGTAAAAGAATCTGACTTTTATTCATTTCATAAAATATTATTACACTTTATGCTTTGACAGAATTTATAGTTATTAATGCTTAGTTTGCATTCTCCCAGCAAATATGAATATTTGTTGGGTGAATGCACCGCGAGTCAACTAGCGAATCATCATTTCCCAAACATAAGCAATGCATTGCAGAAATATGATACGCCATTCGTCTGCGCGTGTTATTAGTACTTACGAGGTAGGCTTAATAATATGGTTAATGCTAACTGCCCCCCCATTTTAAATCGGAGAGTCCCTATTCCGACTTTGTACTCTTCTAACTATGTCATCTAAATCCAATTGTTCGGGTTTACGCTCGCAGCGGTAAATAACAACAATTGGTAATGCAATGAAAAATAATAAACTTTTACAGTACTTGATTTTAGAAGATTATTTAAACTTATTGGTACCAATTCATTCTCGAGAATATAATTTACTTCGGCATTATCAATTATTATGGGATTTACTACATTCGTCTTTGCCAAAGTAATGGATAGTGGCAATTGGTTCAGGAAAAAAATAATTTCACCATTCCTGGCACTCAAAAGTTCGAGAAATAATAGTTGGTCAGCATTAATAGCATTAGAAACTCCTGATGCCTTCTGCATTACGTTTATTCTATCTGTCAACTCGTTAATTTTGTCCTGTAGTGCAGAATTTGCAACAGTCTGTTTATTATTGTTCTGTACCAACAGGTCCTCTCTTGTCATTAGTAGGTCGAAATCACCTCGGTCCGGCGTACCCGCAATTTAAGTGCTGATCCAATGACCTTGCATGCCGTCTATTCACCAAAAGTACCCGCATCAGGCGCTGTATTTGTCTAGTCTGGTCCATAATGATGTCAGTCTCTCTTTCATCCTTGAAATTTTTTATCAGTTCCGCATTGTCATTTAAAATCATTTCGTATTCTGTCAGGTTTGTCCGATGCACGATGTATTTAAAGTTTTCGTAAATAGCAACATCTCCGTCCCTTATAGCTATGAAGTGTGAGTCAGTATAATCCAGCACCTTCGCTGATGTCAAAGTTACCCAAATCATAAAAAATCCGAAAAGAAAAACACTACCGCAAGTTACTTTTATGAACTTTCCTTCCGTTAATTAGTACTGTGGTACCTAAGTCGCGTTCAATTGTACCCTCGACGTACCATTTATCAAATTTGTTTCCTAATCTGCGATTTCTTTTAACAAACACTTTCTCGCCCGGATGGAAAATTTTAACTGATGCGTCTTCATTGTGTGTTCGTAAAGTCCTGTCCTGAGCTAACTGTAATTTTGTCCTTATCTCGCCTAAAACTTTGTCCGAAATTGAGTTTATGACGTCAACTGGTTACATTCCTGTCACTGAATGTACCGAATTATTGTACTTGAATGTTGATAATAGTAACAGATCCATAGTGTCATCGACCTTCTGTTGTACCTTCACACATCTCGCAATCTCCAGGAGGGTAGAGTGAAATTTCTCTACTTGACCGTTGCTTTCGCTGTGCATCGGTGGTACGAAAAATTGTTCCGCTCCGTAATGATCTCGAAGGAACGTTCCAACTAAACTCGATTGGAATGATTTCTCGTTATCCGATACAACCAGCTTCACATTTCCAAATCTGTTCAAAATTTGGAACAGAGCTGATTTAATATCTATTGCATTCCTGGATGCAACGGGAACAAGTGTAGCAAATTTGGAAAACTTGTCTAAGCATGTCAAAAAATTGCACTTGTTTGTTATTAAAATGTCAACATGTAAAATTTGCCCAGGGTACTCAGGAATTGGTGTTGGGGCTATTTTTACCTTAGCCGGCCTTCTTTGGTATTTATTTTCCCTACAAATTTTGCAGTTGGCTATGACATATTTTAATCTTTTCTTTATACCCGGGAAATAATACTCGCTAATAATCTGTTTAAAATTTTCCTGTACTGATCGGTGAATTTTCTCTAAATTTTCCGTATTGTCATATGTGATTGTATGTCTCAAGAATTTCTGAAAAATGATATTCTCTGATGATGATGAACCCTTTGATATCAATATCTGATTTCTGTATTGATTTAGTGGATATTTGACTGAACTTATAACTTGTGTCAAGGATATTTCACTATGAACGGTGTCGTCATCCGAATCATCCAGTGAATGATTAACTAATTGCCTGGATAGTGCGTCAGCCACCACGTTCTCTCTACCGGGTTTATAAATAAATTTGGGCGAGCATTCTTCGATAAAAGATCGCCATCTTTTCATTTTTGAATTAGGATTTTTATCCGACATTGAAAACGTTAGAGGTTGATGGTCAGTAAAAATATGGATATCCGGAACACCATATAGATAGTGTCTTAATTCCTTCAGAGCCCATACGATCGCGAGTAATTCTCTTTCGTTTGTAGCATAATTTGATTCAGTTGCTGTTAAATTTCTAGATATCATCGTTATAGGCCTACCTTCCTGTGAGAGCACTGCTCCGAGGGCAACCGCAGACGCGTCCGTCGTAAGTTCAAACGCTTTTTCATAGTCTGGGTAGGAAAGTATGACATCTTCTGATGCGATAACTTGTTTCAACTTTTCAAATGCAGCCAGTGCATCTGCGTTCAGTTCGATCTTAATACTTTTAGATTTTCTTGCTGTAACTTTACCATTATCGCCCTCTAAATATTTAGTCAGAGGCTTCGCAATTTTTGCGTAATCCCTCATAAATCTTCTGTAGAAACCGGAAAGACCCAAGAAAGATCGAAGACTTCTCAAATTGTCTGGCTTTGGGAATTCCCTAATGGCCTTGACTTTATCTGGGCATGTTGTAATGCCATTTCTGGTAATTACGAAACCAAGGAATTCTACCTCCGTCCGAAAGAATTTAGACTTTGACGCGGATATCCTCATACCGGCCTTACTTATCTTGTTCAAAATTGTATGGATGTGCTCCAGATGGCTGTACTCATCTGGAGAAAATTTATAATGTCATCCATATAGACTTGGCATATCTTTCCGATGAAATCCCGTAAAATATCGTCAATTGTACGCTGAAATATGCTTGGAGCGTTTTTCAGCCCAAACGGTAACCTACAAAACTCATACTTCCCATTATTGACACTAAAGGCCGTTTTTTTCTGTCCTTTTCAGCTAATAGGATCTGATGGTAACCCGCTTTCAGATCCAGTGTTGTGAAATATTGTGATTTTCCTAAGTTTGATAATATTACAGGAATATCGGGCATTGGATATTTGTCGTTTTCCGTCGCATCATTCAATTTTCGGAAATCTATTACAAGCCTGTGATTTTGTTTTCCTTGTTCGTCTAAACCTTTTTTTCTTACAACAAGTACGGGAGAATTATATGCAGAGAAAGATTTTCTTATTATTCCGTCCTGAAGAAGGGCTTTAATCTCATTATTGACGAAGTCCGACATGGTCACAGGATATGGGTACGATCTTGAATAAATGGGTTCCTCATTCTTTGTCTGAATCGTCGCCTCTACGCTGGTATTGTATGGTAATGCTCGGTTTGGGTCTGCAAAAGCAGTAGAATTTCCCGATATAATTCTGTTGAACTCCTCTATTACATTTTGTGGTACCAAATCTTTATCGATTGTGTGAAAATTTATCTGTTCGTTTGCTTTGACAACAGGATTTTTACTTTTTTCGTAAGTTAAAGTATCGTCCGTCATATTCAATTTTCCATTAATTTGTTTTAAAAACTCATACCCAATAATTCCGTCAAAATTCCGTAACGTATCAAGTAAGTAAAATGTAGTAACATAACCGAATAAAACCATCGTGCATTTTTCATTTATCGAATTTGTGCCGTTCAAGGTATTTACATTAAAAGGTTTCCCGAGGGGAACTCCAAAAATTAAGTCATCTATTGGTTTAATAAAATTTTTCGATGTTCCTGTATCCACTAATAGTTTTAACTCCCTACCCTTAATTGTCTTTATGATAAAGGGAAGGAGCGAGCCTAGTCTAAAAAATGTAACTCTTCTACCACTTGCTCGTCGTCTTCCTCTTCGTACTGCGAAAAATTGGAACTCAAATCGTTCACATCTTCCTCTTCCGGTGGATCAGTAGCCAAATGGTTCACACGTTGTTGTTTCTGAATGGGTGCGCTCCTCCCGGAACTAGGTTCTCTATCACGCTTAACCGGTGGAGTTCTAGCAGTGTTTTCATTAGGTTGTTGGGGTCTATATCCAGTAAATGCTGTGGGTCGTCGAAACATGGATGATCCTGGATCGACATCCATTGGGACTGGTTCCTGTTGTAATATGCGAGCTCCATTTGCGTTTTGAGCGGTACGTTTATATGATGGATGGGAATTTTGGTGTGTTCGTGATATGTGAGCAACACTGCCCTCTGCGAAAATCCTCGCAAACTCTTGTCTGCGTTGGTCCGACTCCAGTTCCTGTGCAGTGGCTAAAGCCGTCGGTAAATCACTTGGCTTGGTTGAAAATAATATGTCACTTAATGGTTTCCTTAAACCCGAAATAAACACACGCAATGCGTTGTCTCTGGCCCTGGCGTTCAATGCGTTCGCCACCTCTTCATTTCCAGGGTAACTCATTTTATTTTTATTTATTATCAAAGTCAAATGCTTGTCAACATCATCATAAAAATCTGTTATTTGCGATTTTCCTTGCCTAAGAATACTCAATTCACTCTCCAAAACCTGTAATGACCTCTTGTCAGCGAAACACTGATCTAATCTAGCAATTATAGCTTTAAAGTTCAATACTGTATTGAAGGATGATAATTTATCATTAGCCATACCCGTAATTTTGTTCCTCAATATTCCCATTGCAATGTAATAATTTTCTGATCCTTCTTCATAGTAACCTATAGCGAAGTGTGCGGCATCACGCCATGCTGGATAAGACGACATATCCCCCCGGAATTCAGGAAGCGATTTTACCAAATCTAATGAAGTACCCCGAGCCCTTCCTAAGGTTACTGGTTCGTATGTTTCCACTCTTGGGGTGCGTAAACTACTAAACTGTCGTGTGAGTGCAACGATTTGCTCTCTCAAGTCATCGGTCATGGCATCAACAGCCGCCGTCACAATGCCTACAATTTCGTCCCTGCTTGCCATTGTCAATCGGAAGAATAAACGAATAACCAAACAAACAAAAAGTACTGGAAAACTTAGATTTTCTTTAACGCGCAAAAAATTGATAATGCCGAAAACACAGAAATTCGAAAATAAATTGGTACTTACAAAAAATTTTCCATTTGGTTACTCTAATCTATTTTCCTTCGTTCCTTTGGTGTTGATGTTGATGTTAGGTGCTGCTTTCCTCTTGTTTTCTCTTCTTTTTGGCTACTTGCTCTGGCTATTGGTGTTGAGGTTGATGTTAGGTGCTGTGTGTAGTGCTGCTTTCCTCTTGTTTTCTCTTCTTTTGGCTACTTGCTCTGGCTTTTGGTGTTGAGCTTATGTGCTGAGGTTGAATTATTTATTTTCTTGTCTTTGTTTTAAATTAGTTTCTTTTTCTCGTTTTATCACGATTTTTGATTATTATTTTTTTTTTGTCTCTTTACCGAGATGTTATTTGAAAAATAATTTCAAAAAAACTATTTTAAATTTATTTGTTCTTTTTTCACTTGCTTTTCTGTGATTTTTTTTAATTATTTATTTTTTCCTCTCTTTAACGAGATTTTGACAGGTTAAATAATTTTTAAAAACCTTTAAACTTTAATGTCTTTTAATTCCGTTTACCGTGAATTTTTTTTGTTTTAATTATTTATTTTTTCTCTCTTTACTGAGATTTTGACAGGTTAAATAATTTAAAAAACCTTTTTTAACTTTGATGTTTTTTTCGGTTTACCACGAATTTTTTTGTTTTAATTATTTATTTTTTCTCTCTTTACTGAGATATTGACAGGTTAAATAATTTAAAAACCTTTTAGACTACGTTGGGCGCCAGTTAATAACGGAGAGAATTCCTGTCCGAAGTACACGGACTTGTAAAAGAATCTGACTTTTATTCATTTCATAAAATATTATTACACTTTATGCTTTGACAGAATTTATAGTTATTAATGCTTAGTTTGCATTCTCCCAGCAAATATGAATATTTGTTGGGTGAATGCACCGCGAGTCAACTAGCGAATCATCATTTCCCAAACATAAGCAATGCATTGCAGAAATATGATACGCCATTCGTCTGCGCGTGTTATTAGTACTTACGAGGTAGGCTTAATAATATGGTTAATGCTAACTTATATGTAAAATATTTCCGCACAAACTATGCCAACTTTTTCTATCAGAATGGTACGGACATTTGTGCAGCAGCTGGAATCAAGAAATTGGAAAATCGACCCTGAAATTGTTTCCTTTGAAGACTTCTGCCTCATGTTCACTTTTTAATTGCTCTTACTATTATAGAGAACTATTAATATTATAATAATTAACACATATTGTGATGTGCATAAAAATATCACAACTTTCCTAAAGTTGACAGCCTCTAATCTGCCTGTAATACTGTTGAATACACTTCGTGGTGGAGAGTATATAAGATTCGGCCCGGCCGAACTTAACGCCTTTTTACTTGTTTCTTGATAGTTTATTTATATGACGAGATGTTTCTGCAAAATTTGGAATAAATCTTCTGTAATAGTTTCAGAAGGCTATAAAGCGTTTAGCTTTTTCACCATCTTAGGTGTAGGATAATTTTTGATTATAGAGAATTTGCTGTGCCTTTATCTGTGCACTTGTGTACCAAAAATGATAATTTGAGATTGTTGTTTAACATATGTTCTAAAGCACAACCAATTACTACCAAGTCATCCATATACTTGAAGGCTTGTATTGGAGATAGTCCAGAGAAGTCAAGTAGCATCATACGCTGAAAGGAATTTGGGGCTATTTTAATACCATACGGTCGTCTTTTAAATCTAAAAGATCCTTTTTCTGTTGAAAATGATGTGGTATCTCTTGAATCTTCTTCAAGTTCAATTTGAAATGAAATCCTGAGACTAAGTCCAGGCATGAAAAATATTTGGCTTTACCTAATTGATCGAGTATGTCGTCAATACGGGGAAGTGGAAATTTATCAGCAATCGTTTTTTATTTAAGGATCTATAGTCTACAACAAGTTTCCATCTTTTTTCAGTTGCTGCTGATAAATTTTTTTAATCTGAGATCGAAATAGAGATATTATGTCATCATTTATAAATTTATCAACCTGTTAATTGAGTGAGGTATTCTATAATTTTTAATGTATACAGTTTGGTTATCATTATAGTGACTTTTCAGTCTCTGATGCAAAGACATCTATATATTCAGAACATAGTTTCTTTAGGTTTTTTGCAGCAAATTTTGGGAATTTTCAGGACAGTACTTCAAGTTTTTCTGTATATTTCTTTTTATCATGTTCGGGTTGCATGATTTTATGATCTTGAAGTTTTTCACAATCTCTTTCAGTGGAATTTCTTTTTAACCAATGAATTTATATTTGTTCTTTTTATACCCTCCACCTCCAGGATGGGGATATATTAACTTTGTCATTCCGTTTGTAACACCTTGAAATATTCAACGGAGACCCCATACAAATTCTAAGACGATTAAACCATGTCCGTCTGTCTGTTTGTTGATAGCACGCTAGGTTCCGAACGAAATGAGCTAGTAGGTTCAAAATTTCCTTAAATGTGTCTCATGGTTGAAGATCGGTTGGGAGTAGGCTGAAGGTAAAATCATGAAATTCGGTGTATGGATTTATCTGACTGTGTAGACGCGAAACACAAAGGATTTTTTAAATTTGTAATAAAAGGCGGAAATGGGGCAAAAGGTATAAAAATGGTACCAACCAAACGGTTGCAGTTAGAATAGTGACATTGACATTGCATTGACATGTACATTGATGTGACTGCGTAGACACGAAAAATAAAGATATCTTTCGATATCCGTACCTTTGGGATCAAAACGGGATAATATTTGTTCCACGCAAACATCTATAGCCATAATCATGAAATGCAGCGGTTACACTCGTCTGTCTTCGTATACACGCGCAATATGAGTATTTCTCAAAAATCGTACTTAGAGGTACCAAGCAAACGGATGTACCTAGAATCATAAAATTAGATGTGTTGATAAAACATAACGGATTTCTCAAATGTGTACTCTTCTTATCTAAATGATACAGTCACTTTGTTTATAGCTGAATCAAGAAATAAGTGAAATTGGACCAGAGGGAAAATATAAAAAAATAATTAGAGTACAATTTTGAAGATTGCACAATGTGCGGGCGTACCTCAAAAAAAAAAAGTTCGCCGTACACCTTCGAATATGAAGTATTATTGAAAGGTAGTTTCAAAAAAAAAATTTTTATTTTTTTATGCCGAACGTAGGGGTCGCGCTTTTACATTTTTCTATATAACTTGTATTTATAAACGGATTTTAAAGTGTGATACATCGATGTTTTTGTCTCGACGAGGCCGATTTTTTTGTCTTTGAAGTCATTGAGCTCAAGCACCCCCTTCTGGTACTTACCCATCATTTCTCAGTTGCTACTACCCTAATGTACCACTCTAATAATCGAAAATTAAAGCTCGCATAAAATCATGAATCATGTTTGAGCTCAATGACTTCAAAGACAAAAAAATCGGACAAAAACATCGATGTATCACACTTTAAAATCCGTTTATAAATGCAGAAGTTATATAGAAAAATGTAAAAGCGCGACCCCTACGTTCGGCATAAAAAAATAAAAAAATTTTTTTGAAACTACCTTTCAATAATACTTCATATGCGAAGGTGTACGGCGAACTTTTTTTTTTTACTTGTAACCTGGTACGCTCTATTGCACATATTCACATTTTGATCACAATTGCAGTATTATATATATCAGTGCACTCCGTGGTGGAGGGTATATAAGATTCGTCCAGGCCGAACTTAACGTTTACCTATTGATATTTCTGCTCCGGTACCTGAAAGAAATGAGGTATATTCCTCATTGAGACATGTTTTGACTTTGAGATAGCTGTAGAGACCTAAATTGATATTAAATATCCGATTGTTTAATTTGTAATTGGGGGGGGTGGCGTGGGTCAACTCGTTTCCCAAATTATTTCTAGGAGTGTAACGTGCGTTCTGTTATTATTGTTATTATTATTCCTAAAACGACCGTTATTTTACCGTTTCTATTATGGTTATTGTTGTTATTATTGTTTTGATTAAATCGGTTATTACTGTTACAGCGGTTTCTATTATAAGTGGATCTATTGTTTCTACCGCGATTTCTTTGAGCATTGCTCTGGTTAAAAGCTGAAGTGGAGTTTGGTTGACCCGTCTGATAGATATGCTAGTTGTAATTTTCTAGTTAATTCTTCTACTTCAGTGGCATAATTATTAGCGTTTTTGCCTAATTGCCGTACATTATTAATTTTTGCTGCACTTAAAGAAAAAAGTCTGTTATTAAGGCAATTTTCTGCTATTACAGCAGTTTTTCTGCCATAACAGCAGTTTTTTTTGCAATCTTCCATCAGCATTCACACTGCTAAAGTGTTTGCAGTCCGCTAAAAATGACTGCTGTTAATTAAATTATAAAAATAGATATAAATAAGCATTTAAAATTTAAAAGCGTTTCCGATTGACGGCGAAAACGAAATTTGCTCGAATTTCGTTTTATATTTCAAAATACCATATATTATATACCCGATATATTTCTATTCATATTTAATTTCTCTTGAAAGTTTCCATCCAAATTTTAAACAACTTCTTACTGGTTTCATATATAAAGTAAATTGTTATTCAAGATGATTGTAACCTTTTATTTCGTCGATTCTTCTAGGAAAACAAAAAATTTAAAGTTTAACCAGCAAGAGGGTTTACGTATTGACATTATGTCAGCCATAGTATTGTCGGTATGATATTTTTGATTCACAATAAAGATCATGCAAATATACTCACAAAAAGATTGTATTCCCCTAGCTGGGTTTTGCAAAATATGGCTACTTAGCGAATTTAAAAAGTTCTGTTTGTAGTAATAAACAAATACCCATTATTATTGTCAGTAATGTAAATAATGGGTGGTTAAATTTTAAGGACAAATGTTGATTTTGAATAAAACACAATTTATTAAGGAAATTTTTGTCATTTCTTTTTATTATGATAATATTGGTATGGTTCAATTATGTATGGAACAAATATCAAATGCCCGCCGATGTAAACCTTCTCATTCATAACCTCAAAGAAAGAAGTCCAACGGTGTCAAATCACATGATCTTGGCGGCCAATTGACATCGCCACCACGTGAGATAACACGGCCATTGAATTTGTCTCGCAAAAGAGTCATTGTGTCGTTAGCTGCATGACAAGCGGCACCGTCCTGCTGTAACCACATATCGTCCACATCCATATCTTTCAATTCAGGCTTTAACGCGTTGCTCGATTGTGTATCTTTCCATGGTTCAAATTGAGTTAGTCTGAAATTGAGAAATGTCAAATGAAATTCAGAAAAAACGCTTGACGTTTAGGTGTGGTTCACATTCAACAACAATTCAATCAACAATTTAACCACCCTTTGAAATATATCTAAAATTTCCAATTTATATAATAAATCTAAATTAATGCTCATAATAATCAATAAAATATTTTTTAATATTTCCCGTATTCCCGGGAAATCCAAATTTTTCCGGGAATTCCCGGGAAAAACGATTCGGGAATTCCCAGACCCCAAACCCTAGCTCACATACAAATTTCGCTCCCGACTTGACTTTTTTCGCCCTAGAATCCACGTATTTTCACCGATTTTCTTCAAATTTGGCTCAACGCCTTATATTTGAACTAGAAGCATCTGTTCAAAAAGTGGGTCAGATCGGTTCAGATTTATAAATTTCGCTCCAGATTTGTATCTTTTCGGTCTAGAAACCACATATTTTAACACATCTTCTTCAAATTTGGCAAAATGTCTTATATTACAACTAGAAAGACCTATGGTGAAAATGGGTCAAATCGGTTCAGATTTTTATATAACTCCGCTTTTTCCGCTCACCAAGTATTTTCTTAAAATTTTCCATAACACGTTATACTTGAAGTAGAGCATCTATGGTGAAAGTGGGTCTCCGTGGATATAGTTCCATGTTTGGATAAAGTCCCCATACAAGTGTTCCTCTCGATTTGACAAAGTGCGTCAGGTCGCATACCAAAATCCTTCCCAATTTCACTTTTTACCGAATTGAATTGTATTCGGGTAGTGGAGAGTATCATATAGTCGGCCCGCCTGACTTTAGCCTTTCCTTGTTTTAGTTTGATTATAAGATGTTGTACCAATTTAAAAGAAAATCGGGTATAATATGTGGTTTCTAAAGCGGAAAAGTCAAATCGGGAGCGACATTTGTATGGGGGCTATATCTAAATCTAAACCGATCTAACCCGCTTTCGCCACATGTGTTTCTAGTTAGATTACCAGGTGTTAAGCGAAATTTGGAGAAAATCGGGTACTATATGTGCTTTATAGAGCGGAAAAAGTCAAATCGGGAGCGACATTTGTATGGGGCTATATCTAAATCTGAACCGATTTGCCTCAAATTAAATAGCGTTCGTCCTTGATCCAAAAAACTTACTTGTGCCAATTTTTGTTAAGATGGGACTATAATACACAACGCAAGCAATGTGCAGTGTGGACATTATATTAATAGCAAAGAATGAAAATTGTATTTCACTTGCAGATGGTAGGTGAACACGACTATTCAAACACATTACATTACTATTGCCAAATAATCCATTGAAGAAGCCGATTTTTTTGAAAAACAAAAATCTGTCAAACAAAAATTAATCACTTGTTGCAAATATTAACAACAAAGCAGCAAAAAATAATCTTATGGTAAAGTCAAAGTTAAAAGACAATGAGGACACAGAGTCTGTGTATGTCAATGATTTTTTAAGTATAGAGTCTCTGGAACTCTTTAATTGTGCTAAATCGCTGAAAAGTTCAATATCAAGGCCAAGAGTTATTCGAAGAAAAGAAGATGTTGATGACTTTCTGCTGCAACCCATAATTTCCATGGAACCAACTCCAGATGAGAACAGTACAGTTGTACTGAGTTTCGTTGATAACATTCGTTGAGATAAATGGAGTCAAAAGCATTGCGTATCTCAAGTCTTGGGACCATTTTTGTTAATAGCATATTTAAATATCTCTAAGCTTCAACTCTATGGGAAATTATTTTTGTATGCGGATGACATTTCTCTGTTTTACCCATATAATCGTGCAATTATACTAAAATCACAAATGGAGCATGCTGATGTGATATTAGAACGCTGAACTCTGAAAAGACAAAACTAATACGTCCACACAGCGCTGGAAAGGGTCAACCTTTCAATATCACATGTTGGGAGAACACACATAAATCAATGTTTTTCATTAAAATACTTGGGCATTCATTTGCAAAGCAACCTATCTTGGAATTTACATATACAATACTTGAAAACTAAATTAGCTCCAGGAATAGGTATATTATACAAATATAAAAATAAATTTAATACAAAGACAATTAATATACAATGGCCTACAAGAAAAGTGTCCAACTAAATTCTATTCAAAGAACCCAAAATAAAGCACTAAAAACGGTTTATAACTTACCTCATACTCACTCCACGTTTGCGTTATATGAATCTAAATCTACGTTGCATATGCATGGATTATACAAAATGCAATTACTCACATACACGTTTAAATCAGTACGAAACTTTGGTCCCCGTACAATTGAAATTCATATAAATCAGACAGTTCTTAATACGAGAAATCGATCAAATTTTCGAATTAAAAGATGTGGACTTGAAATAACAAAATAAAGAATAGAACATAACGGCTGTTCAGAGTTCAACCATCTTCCCCAAAACTTGAGAGATATACCTAGAATATCCATATTTAAAAGAAACTTTAAGACACACTTAAAACAAGATGTACAGACATGTCACAGAAAACTAAATCGTACGAATTTGGAAACCAAAACGTATTTAGATTCTCCAGAAAACGTAAAACGAAAAAAAATCGATTTGAAACCAATTACAAAATCTGAAGTGAAATTGATATTTTAAGTAACTTAAACTCCAAATTGAAATGAAATTCTGCTCAAAATTAATTATGAATATTGTTTTTATTAAAAATATACTAAATACGTTGAGTAATAATAATTTTAACATCTTTTTAAACGTATAAAGTATCAGGAATGTCAAAGAAATCCAAATCGTACGAAAACTGAAAAACGATATTGGTGATGCGTTGCCACCTGCTCAATTGTGTGATCTTGGCATATGTTTTACATAAAAAAGTGTCAGCTTTAACCAAAACAACCCTTAAACCAAACAAGAAAACAAAACAAAAATATCTGAAGAAGACTCCGCAAAAGAAATTTAAGTTTTTGTTTTAATATTAAAATTAATAGCTAATTTTTACATATGTAAAAGGGCAAGCACAAGAACATATTTGGAATGCCACCAAGACATTGCGAGAGGTTATGTCAGAGGAGATAAAGATTGTAGTCTTTGTGGGAAGAATTAGCAGAAAAGCTAAACTGTGCTGTACCGCCTTCTTAGAACCTTTCCGAATAGAAAAAAACTGGACAGAATGGTAGGCAACTGTGAAGAAGGAGATATTCCACAACAAAAAAGAAAAGAGAAAACCCGGTGGTGAAAACCAGGCATTTTTTGATTAATTTATTTATTTTTTAACTTGTTTGTTTACTTTCTTGTAATTCTAATCACAATCTAATCGTGTTTTTCCAAAACCGAGATTTAAAAAAACGGTTTTTATGTTTTAAAAACCCGGTTGGACCGGGAATTTTCTTTTTTTAACAATAAAATAATTCTCATTATAGGGCAATTCCAAAGATTTCGAACCAGTATGAATTTTCTTTGACCTTCTTCAATATTGATGAAATGCAGTATTTTAGTCAATGTTAATGGTATTAAAATTCTTTGCACACTATGATTGAGAAATATTAAATATAAAATAGTCAGTATAAAATTATACTGACTATTTAAATATAGTGTCAAGAATTACTTTGAAAATATACATAGTTTGATGTATATTGTTGTGGCAAATTTTTTCCACTGTAATTTGTTTGGCATTTAGAAAATTGTTTTTTTTTTCACCCACTCAATTCGAAAGCTTAATAACTTTCATATTTTAAAATGGCAGGCTCCAGCCCGTGAGCAAATTGTTTTTTTTCCGCCCACTCAATTCGAAAGCTTAATAACTTTCATATTTTAAAACGGCAGGCTCCAGCCCGTGCGCAGGGGGGTTCAACACCCCCCCCAGAGAAGTTTCCAACATATACTTTTTATAACCTTCTAGACTTTCTGAAGCAATAAAGTATAGAATTTTGAAGGTCTCTTTAAAATAACTCGTCTGAAATGGTAATTTTGCTGTAAAATCATGAAAACACGAAAATTACATAAAAAATTGTGGACACTTTCTTGAATTTCGGACAAAGGTTATGAAAAATACAAGCAAACTAAACGAATTGTGCCAATTTCAAGATTGTGTAATGCTAATTTCGAGAATGGACACCAAATTGTTCGGTAAAGTTTCATTATTATTAACCGATACCGCTTCTTGACATTCGACTAGAGCAATATCTTATGAACTTTTAATTGTATACTACAATAAAAGTTTGGAAATTTAATAACAAAATCTTTTAGCAATTTTAAAAAGTGTAGATAAGAATCACTATGATATCACAATGAAATCTAAAAACATTCTTAATAAAAGCTTGATGCTTGTAGAGCGCTAAGATGTAGCATTTGCGACGCGACATTTTATGGAGCTGTATCTAAATCTGAATGTGTCCTATTTTCATCACAGATGCAACAACAACGGTTTCTTTTACTTCTAACGTTTTGGGAGTTTGCATGATAATACATATCCATTTCGACAGACGAAGAAAACTGTTTGATATAAACATATTTCTCTTTGTTCATTTACAACAAGTGCTGACATGTTTACCGGAAACAAACTAATTTTTCCCACAAAATAAACTCAAAAACGATGTTCACGTGTCTAAAATTTCGTTTTTAAAATCTACTTTAAACAAAGAATAAGAAATGAGTTTTAACTTATTGAATTTTTTTGTCATATTTCTCACTTGTGTCAAATATTTTTCAGAGTTAATATTTTTGTGTACATATGTAACAAGTATTATTCAAAAGAGAAACAACAAATTCAGTAACTTGGATCTACGTAGGAAGAAGAAATTGATTGTTTTTTGTAATATTTCTTCAAAATATATAAGAAGTACTACACTTAGAGAACAATTCGGTTAATAAAAGCAGCGATTGTATGCTGTCTATCAGCAGACCCTTTTCTGCTATTACAGCTGTTTTTTGGCATAACAGCAGTTTTCTGCAATTTTATAACACCATTCACCCTGATAAAGAGTATGCAGTCTGCTAAAATAGATATAAAAATAGATAAGAATTCATAAGCGAGTTTAGCTCGAATTTCCTTTTATATTAGCTTGGGGGCAATATGCGTATCATTAAAAAGACAATCGATAATATCTTTCCGTGGTAATAAATTGCTTTATAATAACTTCTATTCAAAAAAGTGTTGTGGTCTGTGGTATGCTTAAAGTTTTTTTTCTATATTGCTAAAAACAGCAAAAATCAGTTTACCATTTCAGCAGATACAAATCTGCTGTCTATTTTTCAACAGCAGAAAATCTGCCCTTTCAGTAGACTTTCTGCTTTCTTTTACTGACATATTCCTTTGAGTGAACTGATAGATGGATTACTGAAATGCAATATTGCCCACGATGTCTGTCGGACGAATGTATCAAAATATTTCTCGAAGATCCTGGCAATAAAATATGAATGGTTTCCAAACGCTCACGTAATCACACATAATCAAATTAATGTCATTTATCATAGCGCCATAGACTGTCTAGACTTCACGAGAAAAACTGAAAAGTGGCAAAAATAATTACAGAATTTTCACCTGCTTTATTTTTTGAAAAACTACACTCAGAAAAATAGCATTCCTTAATCTGAGTAAAATTTATAAAAAGTTGGAAAATTAACTATGTATGAGTAAAATTTCATTCTTTCAAAGCCAATTCATACTTATGTGGAAGAATATTTCCAAGGTTTTAAGTGAGAAAAAAATATGATTTTTTTATGGAAAATTTCATTTTAGGAAATTTTATGTTAAAATGTGTTTTTTCCTAAAAAAAAGTTAGAATGTTTACTGAAATTTAATTATTAATTATTTCATTATAATGAACTTATAAAAAACATTTGAAACTGTTTAAAAAATTCTAGAATATTAATCTTTTTTTTTTTTTTTTTCATTTCTTTATTTGCAATCTATTTTCCAAAAATACAAATAATAAGCAAATGTTATGATATCTTAAAATTCACATAGTTATGGACTCCAGTGAGACCAAAAATACAATAAAGTACTCATATACATATATCTAAATTTTTAGGTAACAAAACAATTTTCTACAAGTTATTATTTTCTATAGGGTAGATCTAGTACATGAGGTCTTTTTAATCGTCTGATTTCATCACTATCATCTAACAGACTAATAGCTAAAGGATTTATATGATAACTTAATCTCTCCAAATAGTTCGTGCTGTATTTATTTATCTCTTCTTTAACTGTTGGGACACCAAGATCATTGTGAATGTTTTTATTGTTCATGAACCACGGCGCATTAGTTATTAGTCTCAAGTTTTTAGATTGATATGCCTGAAGTTTTTTAATATTAGAATTACTCATTGTCCCCCAAAGTTGGATTCCATAAGTCCATACGGGCTTTAGTAATGATTTGTACAATATGAGTTTATTTTCCAGGCTTAGTTCTGATCTAGGTCCAAGTAACCAATACATTTTATTCGTTTTTAGTTTTAGCTGCTTGCACTTAGCTTTCACATGATCTTTCCAAGTTAGTCTTCTATCTAGATGGAGTCCTAGATATTTTACATTATCGCTTTTCGGAATGACACATCCACTTAAAGAGACGTCAGTACAATCCCCTCTTTTCATTGTAAATGTAATATGACTCGACTTTTCTGTATTTACTTTGATATTCCATTTGTAAAGCCAATTATTGATTAGATTCAACTCGTTTTGAACAGATGCTGAAGCTTCAATTGCTGACGTGTTAGAACTCAATATTGCCGTATCGTCCGCATATGTTGCTATTGTTATATCGTCGATAGTCGGCATGTCTGATGTGAAAATAGTATAGAGTATTGGTCCCAAAACACTCCCTTGTGGAACTCCCGAACGTGCTACACCAAATTCGGAGTTTTCGCTGTTAATATTAACATAAAAATATCGCTCTTGTAGATATGATTTGAGTACTAAATAAAATGGTGTTGGTAGTATTTTCTTTAATTTATACAACAAACCACAGTGCCATACCTTGTCAAATGCTTGCTTGATGTCTAAGAATACAGCCGAGCAGTAGTACTTCCGTTCTAAAGTATCTCTTATTACCTTTACAATTCGATGACATTGTTCAGGTGTACCATGCTTATGTCTGAATCCAAACTGATATTCCGGGATTATATTTTGTTTCTCTAAAATGGGGATTAATCTTTTTTGGAAGAGTCTTTCGAAAATTTTGGAGAATACTGGTAATAGGCTTATAGGCCTATATGACGTAGTGAAATGTTCCGGTTTATTAGGCTTTAGAATCATGATTATTTTTGCATATTTCCATTGTGATGGGAAATGGCTTAATCGTAATATTGAGTTGAATAGTGTAGTTAAGAACACAACGGCTTTAAACGGCAATGCCTTTACTATTTTAGAATCAATCTGATCATATCCCGGAGATTTTGAATTATTCAATTATTTAATCTCTGTTGATACTTCTGTAGATGTAATGGATTTAATAGGAAGTTCCATTTGGCAAGGAGCATCAAGAAATTGCGATATTTCAAGTTTTTCAGCGGCATTATTTATATCGAATGGAGTAAAAGTTTCTTCCAAGTAATTTTTAAATGTCTGGGCCTTTTTCTCGTCTGACCTTTGCCATGCGCCATTTGCATCTTTGATTGGAACATTTCTTTTCGTAGGTCTCTTTATATACTTCGTAGCTTTCCAGAGACTATGTTCATCATTCTTGTTTACATTTAGATTTTTCAAGAATGTTTTCAAAGACTCATTTTTGTATTCTCTTAATCGATTATTCAGGTGTCTGGTGGCTCTATTTAAATTTGTTTTATCCACAGGGTTTCTAGTTCTTTGCCATAATTTACGCAACTGTCTTTTGATACGTATTAGCTCTCTTATTTCAGCCGAGATTAACACGTCAGCTCCAGTTCGTTGGTGTATTTGAGGTGTAGATAAATAAGCTGCTTCGTGTATGAGATTATTAAATGATTCTACAGCGTCATCCAATTCAAAGCTGGTTTTAAGTGGTATATTTAAATGTATGTTTTTGTCTATCCAGTATTGGAAGGATTGCTTATCAGTCTTGTTCGAAAAAAGTTTAAATTTTCCAGAAATCTCTTGAAAAGTGGTGTTAAAGCTCGCTATGATCGGACTGTGGTCTGAACTTAAATCGTCAATGTCTATAATATACAAAGAATTTTGTGGTATGCCACAATAAACCATAAAATCTAATAGATCAGGTATTTTTAGCGGGTCACTCGGCCAGTATGTTGGCTTCCCTGTTGACAAAGTTTTGTAGTGGTTTTTTGTAATACATTTATATAATTCCCTCCCTTTTGGATTAGTTAAGCGCGAACCCCACCACGGATGTTTTGCATTAAAATCCCCTCCAACGATAAATCTATTACCAAGCCCTTTAAAGAAATCTTCGTATTGTTCGCATTTTACAGTATGTCGAGGTGGAAAATATATAGAGTATATTGTAAGACAAAAACCGTCACAGAATACTTTAACTCCAGCAGCTTGCAAAAACGGCTTTGAGATTTGGTCCACAGTTTCATATTTAATGGTGTTTCTAATTAAAAGTGCAGCACCAGCATGCGCTCTGTCTCCAGGGTGATTAGCGGTTACTAGGTCATAATTTTTAATTTTGAAGTACGATTTGTTTGTAAAATGAGTTTCAGACACTAACAATATATCAATAAAATTAAGGTTTAGAAATATTTCTATTTCGTTTACATGATTGGAAAGCCCGTTAGCATTCCATTCTGCAATTCTCAAGTTCAATTGCATAATTTAGACATTAACATGGACATCATGTTCATTAGAGTGTTTGTTAACTCTATTTGTTTGGCTAGCATAGATTCGATTTTTTCCAACAAATTCGTACCATTTGATGGACCGTTTAAAATACCTGCATATGTTGCATTTCCATATGACTGATTTGGCATACTTGAATACTCATTACTGTTTGAAAATTGTTGCTTTCTTTGACCGTTTGTGGGTGAGCTTCTCTTGGTATTTCTTTTATTGAGAAGGGTTTGATATATTTCACAACCTTTATAATTTGCAGTATGCGGTTTCAAACAATGTACACAACATGCTGGTGTATCTTTAGTCTTTGTACATTCTGCCGTGGGATGATTCATTCCGCATTTGACACAACTGAATGGTTTCTTGCAGTAGGCTTTTGTATGTCCAAATTGTTGGCATCGATAGCATTGCACAAGATCATTGCTACGGAGTGGGGGTTCGATGGTAATAATTGCGTTATCAATACTTTTAATGTTGTAAATATCTTTATTGTTGGTGTCGGGATCTAAATCTACGAAGAACATTGAAAGAGGTTCTTTTGTAACTCGGCTTTTTGCGTTTCTGATGCTTCTAACTTGGTGTCCCAGTGAGAGAAGATTTGCTTTAATGTCCTCAATGGGTGTTGTATGATGAAGACCCTTAATTACTACACTAAACGCTCTCTCCTGCTTGAGTTGGTAGGTATGATAAGCTATTTTTGCTTCTTCAAAATGTTTAACAATTTTTCGATAGGAATCAATAGATTTAATCATAAGACGAACCTGACCGTCACGTAGTGATTTATAATTAAATTCCTTACTATCTATCACTTTTGAAAGATTTGATACCATTTTATCGATTTTTGCAACACTTGGGATAAATATTGGTGGTGGTTGAGGTACTCGAATAGCATTATCTTCCATCTTCGATTCATCGTCATCATTACTCAAAGCGGCAAATTTATTACTTGAGCTAGGCCCTTCATTAGTGCGTTGTTGCTTTTGTCTTTGCAGTGGAACGTTTGGAGGTTTCTTATTTCTTCTTTTATTACTGGTTACGTCTTGCCAGTCCGTTTCGTCGTCGCTACTTTCTTCACTCAGTTGCGTTGCTTTGGAGTTGTTCATTTTAACAATGCACGTATGTGTAATTTGTTTTTGCTTGGCTGCAATGAACGGTGGTGGCTTTGCAACACAAGCATTACTTTTATTGCCGAGACAGCAAAACAATTTGCAAACCACTAGTCCGTTTGTCTGTTTTTAATTAATTGTTGTTGTTATCAATAACAATGTCAATACTGAATTTTGTTTAGTTTTTTTTTTCTTTTTATTAACGAAAAATATTTTTTTTTTGGAGGAGACACACGTCTGTATGCAATCACGGCAAAATATGAACTGAATATTAATCTAAGAAGAAATTCTCGTTCGTTTGCAGAGTCTTATTTCTTAATATTCTAAACAACCATATTAATCGCAAAGTCAATGTTGCATATCTGAATGACCAGACAAACCATACATGTATTTGGTCCACAAATCATTAGGTATTGTTTGGAAACTTTTGAGAGACCTAAATCATCGGTGGAAAATACATTCCCTGTTCATTTGATTATTGATTCACAGCATCCTGGCATGGCGGAGTAGAATATAAATTGGTCAATTTTGTAGACGATCTTCAATCAGCTTGTTGTAATGTGTTATCCGCTGTAAAGCTTACTCTTCCTCTTTACTATTTCGATATGTAGTGTCATAAAATTCGTTTTTTGCAGATTGTACGAATTTTTTGGCTTTTCTTTAAAATTAACCAAATTTGTATGTGCTGAAAACATTCGAAGAATCATAATGAACATAACACATAACAAGTAAGGACAGGCTAAAGTCGGGCGTGGCCGACTATATGATTCACTCCACTTTTTATCCGAATACAATTCAATTCGGTAATAAAGTGAAAACGGGGAGGATTTTTGTATTCTGTAAATGTATGTATTTCACAATAAATGTTAAATCGGAAAAGACATTTGTATGGGGGTATATTAAAACCTGGTACGAAATAGGTGAAATATAATATGTATAGTTTGGCCACAGTAAATCGGGAGCATAATTTGTATGGGGCTATATCTAAATCTTAACCAATCTTACCCACTTTCTGCATAGGTATTTCTTGTTGGATTATAAAATGTAGTGCCAAATTTAAAGAAAATCGCGTACAATATGTGGTTTCTAGAGTGGAAAATGTCAAATCGGGACCGACATTTGTATGGGGCTATATATAAATCTGAAACGATCTTACCCGCTTTCTGCATAGGTGTTTCTAGTTGGATTATAAGATGTTTTGCCAAATTTAAAGAATATCGGGTTCAATATGTGGTTTATAGAGCGGAAAATGTCAAATCGGGAGCGACTGGGGGTAGGGTTTGGGGTTTCCCGGACTTTTTTCATTTCCCGGGAAAACGGGAATGAAAAGTTTCATTCCCGGGAATTCCCGGAAAAAAAATTATTTTAGGTATGTCCAATATGATTTAAAATTTCAGCATTTAGTAACTGATGTGCTTTTTTAACATATTAACGGCCACAATGCAATGTTGTAATTCGCTACAACGATTTTGTTTAAAGTTTTCTAGATTGAAGGCATATCGTATTATCAAATTCCACCATTTCGCGGCTAATAGCATTTTGGGTCACAAGTTATCAGGCTAAAATAGGATAAATAGTGGCTGTAAAGTCTCTTTAGAAAAACACGCGTAACTTTTTATCATATTGAGAATACCAAAATATTTTTAAGGCATATGATTGCTGACAATTGCAGCGATTTTCGCGACTGGCTACATATAAGTTTCAAGCGACATTGGTTCTTAATACACAAACAAAAATTCAGTCGGATCCGTTGGCTGGATCGCGAGAAAATCAAAAAAAATTCATGTCTGAAAATCATTTTAGCCATATTTGCCGCGAAAATGAAAATTTCCCAAAAATGTCCAATTTGTATAACATCGAGTTTACAATAAATCTTATTTATATATTTGAGCACTAATGGCTAATTTTCAACGTGCAAAAGTGGCTATGAACCATAAAACCGCGAATAATACTAAATTTCGAAATTTTTTTAATCGTAGCAATTAGTAATCCTCTTTAGATTAAACTGTAGAAGAATGATACCTAATTACTCTTAAAATTAAGGAGAAAATCTGTTTTTTTTTTGCTCTCCTGAAAATTTGTGTTTTTGTTCATAGCCACTTATGAATATAAGCCCTCGATATGTATTGATAAAGCTACTCTCAAAATCAGTTTTGTCACGCCCCTCCCGCCCAGTGCTAGTTTTTTAATATAGCCTATAGATCCTATCTGTGTGAAGTTCCAAAAAGAGACAATTGTCAGTGTCATAGAAATTCATATATTTTATAATTGATTTTAATTTCGAATGGGAGGTACCACGCCTCTTTTCCAATTCCGCCCATTTTTTGCACAACTGTCCAAATTAATACCCAATGAACTCTCACAAAATTTCAAGACTCTGACTCCAAATATGATTTTTTATAAAATGTGAAAAATAAATAAATTTGTGTTGGAGGTGCCACACTTTTATTGTAATAACATGCGAATTCCGATCTGACACCAAAGTTACGCTGGGATCTGATTGGTATCTATTAAATAATATAATAAAAATGAAATTATGTTCGTTGGTATTCACATCACTGATTTCGTAATAAGGTTTTAAGGTTTAATACGATTTTTTATTCCGAATAAGTTTTTAAGGTAAGGTAAAATTTGGGATAATGGACCGAAAAATTGGAAAATTTGTAAATTGTCTAAGTTTTTGGAATGAACTCAAGATTATAAGTCTCAATTAAAACGATGGATATACTAAATCTTTGAATACACTCCACGAGAGTATTATGTCTTTGTGCATTTGGTTGTAACACCCAAAAGGAAGCGAGATAGACCCATTGTTTATTATACCGATCGACTTAGAATCACTTTTTGAATCGATTTAGCAATGTCCGTCTGTCTGCCCATCTATTGTTTTAATCAAATTACAGGTCGCAATGATAGTCCGATATTATCAAAAATTGGAAAAAATCTAGGAGAGAATACCAAGTGTTATTTTAAAGCTTAAGATGTCTTCTTTACAACAACATTTTACTTTTCGTTACCAAAATATAGAAAAGACTCAACTAACATTTTTTGCAAACCGATATTTTTGTTTATTATAACCGAACTTGTTAAAATAACCAAAAATCTCGATTTGCAAAAAATGTTAGTTGAGTCTTTTTTATATTATGGTAACGTTTTGTAAATGTGTTCACTAGTTTAAATTAAAACATAACTGGACACCCATATTAAAAAAATTTTCTAAACTTTCGGAGGTAGACAAAAAATTACGTTACTTATGGTTTTTAAACAGGGCCGTGCGCCGGATTTTCCCCTGGGGGTTTTCATCTACGCTCATAAAAAAGTGAACCTATAATGAGTTAAAATGAACTAAAATTTAGGTAAATTGAACTTCGTAAAATTTCCTCAAATCAAGTTCAAACTTTTCCTTGAAATTAGTACATGTTTTGAAACTAGAATTACGTTCAAAACTCAAAAAAATTACAGAATTTTCACCTGCTTTATTTTTTGTAAAACTACACTCAGAAAAATAGCATTCCTTAATCTGAGAAAAATTCGTACTACAATTTTAATCCAGTTCAGTAAAAATTTCCTAAAAAGTTGGAAAATTAACTATGTATGAGTAAAATTTCATTCTTTCAAAGCCATAGTAAATAGATCATTTACTAGAAATAGGGTAGTAGATTTACTTAAAAACATTTCTTTGGATCTAATAAAAAATTATTACAAATGAAATTTAATTATTAATTATAATGAACTTATAAAAAACATTTGAAATTGTTTAAAAAATTCTTGAATATTAATCTAAGAAGCAATTCTCGTTCGTTTGCAGAGTCTTATTTCTTAAATACTTTAAGAATTATTCTAAACAACCACTGTGAAGGCACCTCTCTTGCCTTCGCAGCAATCATGGAGTAAGAGCTCAGCTCTTTATGGCAGAGGTATCATGAAACTTTTGAGAAATATTTCATGTTGTCATTTTTTGTATCAGTTTTGCAAAACCATTTGTTTGATTTTTTATTTAAAGTGAACTTATTTTAAGTTCACTTTTTTCCTTGTATCAAGTTTCTCAGTAAATTAAACAATTACTTGTTTTAAGGAAAAAAATCAGCAAAATTGACCTAATATTTACTTGATTTAGTAAAAAATTACATACTTTTAGGAAAATTTCAGCTAAATTTTACTAAGATTTAGTACAAATTTACTTGGTTTGAGTAAAAATTCATTTAGTTTTTGGAAAATTTTACTTAAATTAAGTAAAAATTTACTTGGTTCTAGGAAAAATTTACTTAGATTTAGGAAAATTTCAACAAAATTGTACTTATATTTTGAAAAAATTTACTTGGTCTGAGGAAAAACTTACTAGAATTTTCATCAGTTTGAATATTTAAATATTGAAAATTGAACTAGAATTAAGTTCAAAACATGTACTAATTTCAAGGAAAAGTTTGAACTTGATTTGAGGAAATTTTACGAAGTTCAATTTACCTAAATTTTAGTTCATTTTAACTCATTATAGGTTCACTTTTTTATGAGAGTAGATGAAAACCCCCAGGGGAAAATCCGGCTCACGGCCCTGTTTAAAAACCATAAGTAACGTAGTTTTTTGTCTACCTCCGAAAGTTTGCAAGATTTTTTTAATATGTTTGTCCTAAAAGTTATGTTTTAAACAAGTGAACACATTTACAAAACGTTACCGAAATATAAAAAAGAATCAACTAACATTTTTGCAAATCGAGATTTTTGGTTATTTTAACAAAGCACAACAAGTTCGGTTATAATAAACAAAAATATCGGTTTGCAAAAAATGTTAGTTGAGTCTTTTCTATATTTTGGTAACGAAAAGTAAAATGTTGTTGCAAAGAAGACATCTTAAGCTTTAAAATAACACTAGGTATTCACTCCTAGATTTTTTCCAATTATTGATAATATCGGACTATAATTGCGACCTGTAATTTGATTACAACAATTGATGGACAGACAGACGGACATTGCTAAATCGATTCAAAAAGTGATTCTAAGTCGATCGGTATAATAAACAATGGGTCTATCTCGCTTCCTTTTGGGTGTTACAAACAAATGCACAAAGACATAATACTCTCGCGGAGTGTATTCAAATATTTAGTATATCCATCGTTTGAATTGAGGCTTATAATCTTGAGTTCATTCCAAAAACCTAGACAATTTACAAATTTTCCAATTTTTCGGTCCATTATCCCAAATTTTACCTTACCTTAAAATCTTATTCGGAATAAAAAATCTTATTAAATCTTAAAACCTTATTACGAAATCAGTGATGTGATTACCAACGAACATAATTTAATTTTTATTATATTATTTAATAGATACCAATCAGATCCCAGCGTAACTTTGGTGTCAGATCGGATCGCAATTTTGGCCGCATTTATGGTCCAAATAATCTTTCGGCGTTAGAACAACCACCAATGAATATGCAGTTTGTTGTGGATATGCTTAGGTGACAGTATCTGTGGCAAAAATACTGAAGAAGGGAGATATTTTTTATTATTTATTTATTTAGTTTTTATTCATAAATAATATTTACAATAAGTTATTTTCCCCAGCGCACTTTGGGGCCTTTGCCCGGAATCAGTGGCAAAAATCAAAAATTTAAGGCTTTTGGTAAAACTAATAACACCAATTAATAGAGATCATATTATCGATCAAAAATCCGAAAACCGATTCAAAATCGGACAAATATTGTGGTTCATTGAGCCGCTCGAAGTTGATTAATTTCTTCAGAACTCAAGAAAACACAAAAAGTGAAAAAATTGTAAGATTCATAATTGAGTTACAGACAAACTATCAACCCAATGGTCTCGTTTGAAAGGTACGTTAGATGAATTTAAATAAAACAAAAATTGGTGGTTTCCAATGCTTAGTTACCCAAAAATCGCAGTAGTAAAAAACACTACATTTTGATCTATTTCAACTTTGGTGGAATAGAACTAAAAAAGTTTTGATTAGTTTAGAAAACATTATTTTTAGGTGATTTAGTACTGATTACTCTGCCGTATTCAATTAAAGTTGGCTGCCGCTACTTGCCTATTCGCATGTTATTACAATAAAAGTGTGGCACCTCAAACACAAATTTATTTATTTTTCACATTTTATAAAAAATCGTATTTGGAGTCAGAGTCTTGAAATTTTGTGAGAGTTCATTGGGTATTAATTTGGACAGTTGTGCAAAAAATGGGCGGAATTGGAAAAGGGACGTGGTACCTCCAATACGAAATTAAAATCAATTATAAAATATATGAATTTCTGACTATTGTCTCTTTTTAGAACTTCACACAGATAGGATCTATAGGCTATATTAAAAAACTAGCACTGGACGGGAGGGGCGTGACAAAACTGATTTTGAGAATAGCTTTATCAATACATATCGAGGGCTTATATTCATAAGTGGCTATGAACAAAAACACAACTTTTCAGGAGAGCAAAAAAAAACAGATTTTCTCCTTAATTTTAAGAGTAATTAGGTATCATTATCTACAGTTTAATCTAAAGAGGATTACTAATTGCTACGATTAAAAAGATTTCGAAATTTAGTATTATTCGCGGTTTTATGGTTCATAGCCACTTTTGCACGTTTAAAATTAGCCATTAGTGCTCAAATATATAAATAAGATTTATTGTAAACTCGATGTTATACAAATTGGACATTTTTGGGAAATTTTCAATTTCGCGGCAAATATGGCTAAAATGATTTTCACACATGACATTTTTGTTTTATGATTTTCTCGCGATCCAGCCAACGGATCCGACTGAATTTTTGTTTGTGTATTAAGAACCAATGTCGCTTGTAACATATATGTAGCCAGTCGCGAAAATCGCTGCAATTGTTGAAAAATCCAAAATTCGCGGTCGAAGTCAGCAATCATATGCCTTACAAATATTTTGGTATTCTCAATATGATAAAAAGTTACGCGTGTTTTTCTAAAGATACTTTTCAAAATTGTTGACTTTACAGCCACTATTTATCCTATTTTAGCCTGATAACTTGTGACCCAAAATGCTATTAGCCGCGAAATGGTGGAATTTGATAATGCGATATGCCTTCAATCTAGAAAAATGCTTTAAACAAAATCGTTGTAGCGAATAACAACATTGCATTGTGGCCGTTAAATAGGTTAAAAAAGCACATCAGTTACTAAATGTTGAAATTTTAAATCATATTGGACATACCTAAAATAAATTATTTTTTTTCCGGGAATGAAGCTTTTCATTCCCGTTTTCCCGGGAAATGAAAAAAGTCCGGGAAACCCCAAACCCTACCCCCAGTCGCTCCCGATTTGACATTTTCCGCTCTATAAACCACATATTGAACCCGATATTCTTTAAATTTTTCAAAACATCTTATAATCCAACTAGAAACACCTATGCAGAAAGCGTCGGTCCCGATTTGACATTTCCCACTCTAGAAACCACATATTGTACGCGATTTTTTTTTAAATTTGGCACTACATCTTATAATCCAACCAGAAATACCTATGCAGAAAGTGGGTAAGATCGGTTAAGATTTAGATATAGTCCCCATACAAATGTCGCTCCCGATTTTCTATAAATTTGGCACAACATCTTATAATCCAACTAGAGACACATATGCAGAAAGTGGGTAAGATCGGTTCAGATTTAGATATAGCACCAAAACAAATGCCGCTCTCGATTATACTTTTGCCGCTCTAGAAACCACATATTGTACCCGATGTTCTTCAAATTTGGCTTAACACCTTATAATCTAACTAGAAACAGCTATGCTGAAAGTGGGTAATGTCGGTTAAGAGGTAGATATAGCCCCCATACAAATGATGCTCCCGATTTACTGTGGCCAAACTATACATATCATATTTCACCTATTTCGTTCCAGGTTTTAATATACCCCCATACAAATGTCTTTTCCGATTTAACATTTATTGTGAAATACATACATTTACAGAATACAAAAATCCTTCCCGTTTTCACTTTATTACCGAATTCAATTGAATGAATTGTATTCGGATTAAAAGTGGAGTGAATCATATAGTCGGCCACGCCCGACTTTATCCTGTCCTTATTTCTTTTCTGTTATGTTCATTATGATTCTTCGAATGTTTTCAGCACATACAAATTTGGTTAATTTTTAAGAAAAGCCAAAAAACGAATTTTATGACACTACATATCGAAATAGTAAAGAGGAAGAGTAAGCTTTACAGCGGATAACACATTACAACAAGCTGATTGAAGATCGTCTACAAAATTGACCAATTTATATTCTACTCCGTCATGCCAGGATGCTGTGAATCAATAATCAAATGAACAGGGTATGTATTTTCCACCGATGATTTAGGTCTCTTAAAAGTTTCCAAACATTACCTAATGATTTGTGGACCAAATACATGTATGGTTTGTCTGGTCATTCAGATATGCAACATTGACTGTGCGATTAATATGGAAATTTACAAAATTCCAAAAGATCTGAGTTGGACAAAGTTTTGATCGGTTATCGGCGCACAATAAGCCTTGGGATCAAAACCGGTATGGCTGATGTTTGGTGGTGCAATGATGGAATGGAATGTGATGTGATAAACAATGTAGAAACACGCAATGACGTTTAAATTATTGCAAAAACGGATCATTTTACAATTAAACTAGCCTTGTAGGGAATAAATTAAGCTGAGAACTTAAAAAATAAGGTAAGGGCATTTTAATAGTCGGTCGATCGATGACCGATGAATATCCGCACGGATTTTACCCTTGCGGATTGAAGTGTTCTCGAGAAAAAAATGAATATTCGAAATCAGCTGTTTTGCTTATGACGATTCATTTTGTACTACCGCGGGAGTTCAATATTTAAAAAGTTTTGTGTTTTCGTAAGATACAATAAAAATGACAAAGTGATGTTTCTTTGGCTCAGCCAACCTTCACTAAAGTACTCGCAACATTTCAACATTTTTGAAGAGCTCCTTTGTCCAATGTGGATAAAAATGCCTACAACAACGGAGGAAAAGAGAAGAATTGCATTCGCTTTTCATGTTAAGCATAAAATTCCCTGCATTTTCGGTTGCGTTGAAACGCACGTAAAAATTATTGCGCCCGCTGTAAATAGACACCTGTTTTGAATGCTATGCTGGTAAAACTAATTAAACATCGTTTATAATCGATGGGTGTAGTAATGACGACAAGAACGGTTGTCGATGAATATATCCAAAAAGATTTTTCAAAAAATTGTTTTTCTGTGAGAAAATATTTAATGAGTGTTTTTGGTTTGTGATCATGAACTATGCATTCGATATGTAGACGCATCTCACCGTGACGCTACTCACGATTCACTCATATGGACCACCAGCGACGTTAGAGCTCACTTTGAACAGAAATATTTGAAAGGAATAAATAACTTGGTTTTTAGGTAAAACCAGTTACAAGATATGAACAATACTGAAAAAGTGCTTATTTTTATTGTACAAGTAGGTTATGCTGGAACCATCGCTTTTGTCGCCTCATCGCGTTCCAAAGGATGGTACCCCAGAAACGCCGCCATAATGATTTCATTTACTCTATATCAACAACAAATGTACTGTTTACGTCAAAACAGTACATCCCTATATTTGAGTTGTACGCCGTAAATTCCTATTTCATTTAAACTGAATTCCCAATTTAAAATGTATCTATGTGTAAAATCGCCAAACGCCAGTGCAGTAAAGTAATCGAAGTACTTTACTGCATTACATTTATCTACATTACAGAGCCATATTGCAAATACAGCATCCGCAAAACTTGTCTCTGGTTCAATCCTATTCTTTTACAACAGTCAAACCTACTGTTACAAAACCAACGAAAATTCAATTCTTTGGTTTTGTTTCGGCTCAAGAGAGTTCCATGGTTTCTTTGTCCATCCAGGTCTAATCTGCTCCCACAAGTTCCTGCAATTCAGCTATTTACCCTGTACATTTTGGTCCAATTCGAACCGGATAAACGGCATTTGCGATAGACACTCTCTGAGAATCCAGCTCCTCCAACTTGTAAGCAGGTACGTTTATATTCTGCTTCGTTCGTCCATTTAATACGTTGGATAGTGCCAAGTGCCAAGTAATATTTTGTACATTTTTACCTTCCCAACACGCGTGATAAATATAATACTAGTCATTATTAATCATTAGTAAAATAAATAAAAAAATAATTAATAAAAGATTGTTGTGTGAAAAACACACAAAGTGTAAAAATTACACCCAAATGCACAATTTGACATAATTTTGCATAAGCGGAAAAAACACAAACAAAAACATCGAGTTTTTAGAGGCAGCATACATGCAGTAAGCGTCCAACACGCCACCGATGTCATCAACAAGGGGATTCATCTGGAAGACGGTGATAAATAAATAAAATAATAGCCCTGGTAATTATCGGAGGAAGCAGCTAAAGTAAATCGTGAGTTTTATGCTATCAAATTCATATTTTTTTTACGCGCGTGTTTGTAACTAAGACGAATACTTAGTTTAACAGTGTAATTTGTGTCAGAGTTCTGTTAAATAACATTGCACCAAATATCAGAATTGTGTTTCGAACATTCTGATGTGTGGTGTATAAGCATTTATTTAACATCAAGTCTGCATCGAGCTCCAACCAATATTTTTCAAGATCGTGCTCTTAATATCCTCTTCTCACACTCATTATCCACTCTCTTACTAATACTCTCTTCAGTTCGCTCTTTCTTCCGCGTCTCGCGTGCATCTCTTCATCACTCCCTTTTTACTCGTTCTCTTACACGCGTCTCGCGTGCATCTCTTCATCACTCCCTTTTACTCGTTCTCTTACACGCGTCTCGCGTGCATCTCTTCATCACTCCCTTTTACTCGTTCTCTTACACATTGGTTTTTCGTGGCTGCGTACAAGCAGTGATGCGAATGGTGAGGTGTGCGTCACTGAAAGAGTTTGAACTGAAGAGCAACATTCTTCCATCACCACTACACTTACATGTGATAAATATTATGCACTCTGTATTTTTTTCCGAAACAGTGCTGTCACTGTTGCTGAAATAAGAGAGTACGTATGTACGAAGGTGTGTTTAACTGAAAGAGGAGCGACACTCTTTTTTATCACTAATACATTTAAACGTGATAACTATTTTTTGTTCTTTCTTGTGTTCCTAAAAAATAGAGTCTCTCTTCAAAGAAAGACAAATATTCCAGTCAAAGTGCAGTCAATGACCGATACATTTTTTGTCGGTATGAACGTCCATCGATCATATGGTTTGCTTTCCAGTGCTTAGATCCAACATAGTGACATGTATGTACATCGGTGTATGCTGTGTGTTTGCATCTTTTGTTTGAATAGAGATTTCTGTTGAATATTTCTGTTTCAAGCTTAGAGATTGTTTCGGACAGCAGATACTTAGGTACATTAGGGTGGATCATAAACCTTTTTTTTAATTAATTTCGTCGTTTTAATATTCCGGTTTTAATCAATTGTTTCCGATATAAACCTGCAAAACTGATTGATTTTTCGGGAGTTGAAATTATTTCGGTATTACTTGCTTACCTTTAAGATTACATGCATAAATTGGAAATTATCAATTTTTTCTATTTTCGGTAATTCTTGCGAAATTGTCGCTCAAATTAAAAAAAAATCAAGATTGTTTATTGTTGTACGGGTTCTATACTGTTCTTTATCCTGCAGAGATAAATTATATCCCATCAATTTGATAATTAACTTCAATACACTTCGGTTTTTTTGGTTGGCATACATAAAGGTAATTGTCTCGACACAATTCCTGTGGATTATTGTGGTTTCACCTAGGTTATTTCTTGAATAATATTCATCTTTTTCGCAGAAATGTCCCTTGATTATTTTATTCGTCTAGCCGACAGCTTGGTTGAGTTCGAGGCTGCTTTAAACGACAACGAACTTCCACTGTCATCCATTTATAATTTAGAAATTCATAAGGATGAAGTGAAATCCATATGGAACCATTTAAAGCAGGCATATGGGAAATGTTTAGCTGATCTTGAGAATGAAGAACAAGATGATGGTGACAGGGGGCAGGATGGAAAGGAAATTAGCGCGATTGAAACAGTGAAAGAAAAATATAAAAAATCGTACTCCACGTACTGTCGTTGTTTTTCTAAACTGAACGAGCTCATCAATGATCTCTCTCCGAAAACATCCCTTCCCAGCCCTACTTCAAGCTATGGTTTTAATTTGCCACCTTGTGAACTAATTACTTTTCAAGGCGACTATAAGTCGTGGCCAACCTTCCGTGACATGTTCACGGCGGTATGCGTCAAAAATCCAAAACTGAGTCCAATTGAAAAGCTTTTTCACCTGAGTCAGAAGACGAAAGGGGAAGCTCATGATATTGTATCGAAAAGTCCTTTAACAAACGAGGGTTTCAAAATGGCATGGGACAACCTGTGTTCTCGGTTCGAAAACAAAAGAGTCCTAGTTAATGGCCAATTGAGGACATTGTTCAGTCTTCCAGCAATATCTTCTGAAACAGCGAGTTCCCTAAAGAAAATTCAGAGGGATATAAATTCATGCATGTCCACTCTAAAGCTTTACGGTATTAATGTCGAAAGTTGGAATCCTATTTTTGATTTTCTGTGCTCAAATTGTCTCCCAGATTCGACTCTAACCTTGTGGGAACAGACATTGAATGATAAAACGTGTATACCTCAATGGTCTGATCTTGACGCGTTCTTGACGAATCGATACAGGACTCTTGAGTCAGTATCTGAAATGAGACCTGCTAGTGAGCAAAAATCTGCTACGTCCAAATTTAAAAATTCACCCAAGCCAAAGAATGACACAGGCAATGTCCATACATTCCAAGCCAAGGTATGCAAAACGGAATGTCGACTTTGTCCTAAAGAGTTCCATATCATTCGGAATTGCCCTCGTTTTATTAGCATGGATCCCAATCAAAGATATGCTGAAATAAAAGCCAGTAACTTGTGTTTGAACTGTTTCTCGAGTGCCCATGCTCTGAAGGGTTGTAGGAGTATTCATTTATGTAAGAAGTGTGGCAAACGTCACAATACCCTACTTCACAGGAATTTAGATACTTCCAGGAATACTTCACAGGCTTCTCCATCAACTAGCATCACTAAGCACCCTAATTCAAGACCACTTCCGTCACCATTTGTTCCACAAAATAATTCGTCTCAATTACAGTCCACTACTTCTTCAAATGGTGTTATACAAACATGTTTTTCATCTAGCTCTAGGGGTGTTTTACTCGGTACTGCAATAGTGAACGTGTGTCACTTAGGTATGACTTACAGAGCCAGGGCCCTGATCGATTCAGGATCAGAGGGCACATTTATTTCAGAGAAATTATTCAACACTCTTAAGCTTCCATTTACGCGAACATGCGCGAAGATTTCAGGATTGAATAATTCTATTTCCGCTGATGTCCAGAAGGAGTGTACGTTCGTATTGGGATCTAATACTGATGATAGTTTCCAAATTTCTGTCTCTGCCCTCGTAGTTCCACAACTTTCAAGCAACCTTCCTTCTAGGACCATAGATTTTCGATGCTTCTCCAATCTTCCACAACTACAATTTGCTGATCCTCGTTTTTATGAAAGCTCCAATGTCGATATTCTCTTGGGTGGCGATTTGCTCCCGTCGATAATGCTATCAAGATGCGAACGCGAAATTTGTGGGTCTCTAATGGCCCAGGAAACTGTTTTCGGCTGGATCCTCACCGGTCCTCTTCCTTCTAGCAATTCAGCATCATCTTCCACTCGTGTATCGTACTTCTGTGAAATCTCTTTGGATAAAGAGATTTCACGATTTTGGGAGTTGGAGAATATTCCACAGAAACGGTTCATGTCCCAATCCGATAAATTTTGTGAACAATTGTACGAGAGTTCTACTCAGAGAAACGACGACGGGAGATATATTGTTTCGCTTCCTTTTAAGGAAGGATATCCGGAGAAATTGTGTTTGGGTCAGTCTAGAACCAGCTCAATGGCTCAGTTCTTCCGCAATGAAGGTCGTCTCCTTAAAAATCCACAGTCTAAGGACGAATATGACAATGTTATTCAGGAATATATTACCCTTAACCATATGGTTCCTGTAGATTCTCCCATTCCTTCAAAAAATCCAACTCACTATTACTTACCACACCACGCGGTAATCAAGCCCGAGAGTACGACTACCAAAGTCCGGGTAGTTTTTAATGCATCTTCTGCTACGTCAAATGGGTTGAGTTTAAATGATATCCTGCACACAGGCCCAGTATTACAGAATGATCTAACAATCCTTTTATTGAAATGGCGTTTATGCCGTTACGTCTTTAATGGAGATATCCAAAAGATGTATAGGCAAATACTTGTTAATCCTTCACACACGCCTTTCCAACGTATTTTATTCCGTAAAAGTCCACATGAGCCCATACAGGATTATGAACTCAAGACTGTAACATTTGGCGTTAATTGCGCCCCATATCTCGCCATTCGTACAATGCTTCAACTAGCAAAAGATGTCCAGGACATATATCCTTTAGCAAGTAAAATTCTTAGGAAATCCATGTACGTAGATGATGCTTTAGTTGGTGCCCATACTATCGACATGGCGGTTAAGGCCAGAAATGAACTCATCCAGGCTTTAGGCTCTGCCGGATTCGCTATGAGAAAGTGGACGGCTAATTGCAAAAGTATCCTTGCAGATCTTCCTGCAGACCACTTACTATATGCTGATTTTTTAGAATTTGACGACCATTGTTCCGCAAAAACATTAGGTATTCGCTGGAACGCTCGATCTGATGCATTTTATTTCTCAACATCAGAATTTCCTGACACTTGTATATACACTAAACGCGAAGTCCTGTCGCAAATTTCAAAGCTATTTGATCCTGCAGGATGGCTTGCCCCAATCATAATAATTGCGAAAATTATTATGCAAAGAATATGGATGGATCGAACTGATTGGGATTCCATCATTTCACCGGAAGCTCTTCACCATTGGAAATTATTTCAGTCCAGTTATTCTCATATAAATGACATAAGTATACCAAGGTGGATTAACTTTGCTCCAGAATGTGAAGTCCAATTCCATGGATTCTCCGATGCTTCTGAAAGAGCATATGCTGCCGCCATATACATTCGTGTTGTACACAAGAACTCCGTTTACACACACTTAATAACCTCCAAGACAAAAGTGGCTCCAATCAAGACCTTATCGATCCCCAGACTAGAATTATGTGGCGCAGCCCTATTAGCTGAAATGATAGACAATGTCATTCCACAATTTGAGATCCAAGAATATTCTATGATGTGCTGGACCGATTCCACGATTGTGTTGTCGTGGCTGGCAAAACCACCATGTGTCTGGAATACGTTTGTCGCTAATAGAGTGTCCAAAATCATTCAGATTATTGATCCCTCCCGATGGTTTCATGTTGACTCTGAAACTAATCCAGCAGATATAGCAAGCAGAGGTGTTCATCCACAGGTTTTGGTAAATAATGATCTCTGGTGGCTAGGACCACCCTGGTTATCAGATTCATCAAAACATTGGCCAAATGTTCCTACTACAAATTTCGAAGAAACCGATTTAGAAAAAAAGCCGGTAAAGGTACATTTCTCCTATTTCCAGCATTTTGAAGATGTGCTAGATCGATTCTCCTCTTTCCCCAGGGCAGTACGAGTAGTGGCCTACGTCTACCGTTTCTACTACAGTACGCACCCGAAATTCCGCTCTAATTATCATAGAAACACTACTAATATCACAGCGTCTGAAATCCTGTTTGTTCGTCGGCAATTGATATCCATGTGTCAGAAGGCGTGGTATCCAAACGAATATATGACACTAAGTGCCAAGAAATCCATTCCATCTTCGAGTTCATTGCTGAGTTTGAATCCTTTTATCGATTCTGAAGGTGTCATGCGAATTTGCGGTCGATTGGAAGCATCTCCTGCATTATCTTACAACGAAAGACATCCAATTGTTCTTCCATATTGTTGTCAATATTCCCGACTTCTAATTAAATTTATCCACTTGATATCTCTGCATGGGGGAAATCAACTTGTTCTCCGTTTGGTGCGATCACAGTACTGGATTCCAAAAGTACAAAATCTAATCAAGACCACCATCCATAACTGCAAACCATGCATCCTATACAAACGGAAATGTCAAAAACAGCTAATGGCGGCGCTGCCCCCTGAGAGATGTGAAATTTCCCGTCCCTTCACACATACTGGATTAGATTTTGCTGGTCCATTTGACATCAAAAGCTATTCGGGCAGAGCTTGTCGTATTACTAAAGGATATGTATGTGTATTCGTCTGTTTTTCCACAAAGGCGATACACCTTGAAGCAACATCCGATTTATCCACCTCAGCTTTCCTTGCTGCCTTCAGTCGTTTTGTGTCACGTCGTGGTTGTCCTCTTCACTTACACTCCGACAATGGAACCACATTTATTGGCGCCTCCCGACTTGTGGCCAAGGAATTTCTACAAACATCACAAAGTGCTGTAACTTCCAATTACGCTCATCAAAATATATCATGGCACTTTATACCTCCTGGAGCCCCTCATATGGGAGGACTTTGGGAAGCAGGGGTAAAGAGCTTCAAGCAACACTTAAAAAAGACTGCAGGAATCATCAAGTATACTTTTGAAGAGTTCCAAACGTTGTTATCCAAAATTGAGGCGTGTCTTAATTCCAGACCATTATCTCCTATCTCACAAAATCCGTCAGATCTTTCGGCACTAACACCAGGCCATTTCCTGATCGGCTCTCCACTTTTAGTTCCACTGGATCCTGAAATTAGCGAAACTCCAATGTCCATCCAAAATCGTTGGCAGCGGCTCAAAGTAATACATCAGCACTTGTGTACGCGATGGAAAAATGAGTACCTAAAGGAGCTACAGAAGCGGCACAAGTGGAAAAAGCCTGAAGACGATCTTAAGGATAACATGCTGGTTGTTGTTAAAGATGAAAATTTACCTCCAAACTGTTGGCGTCTCGGCAGAATAACTCGCGTCTATCAAGGTAACGACAGACGAGTGAGAGTAGCTGATGTCCGTACACAAAGAGGCACTATAACCAGGCCCATTACAAAACTCGTTATTTTATCCTCCGAATCATCTGCCTAATAACTTTCCATCACTCTTTCGTACTACCAACGTGCCCGATTTTTTAGACTTACTTTCCGACTTTATTATTTTCAATATTTTCTCAACCTTCTCTTAAACTATTATTCTAGCACTATGAGCCCAACCACCAAGCACAACAGCAGCCAGAATAAACAGAAGCCTTTTGTGTGTAGGGTATGCCGGAAGACACACGCTTTGAAATCCTGTTGGCGTTTCCGAAATATGAATACGACCGAGAGGAAGGAAGTCGTTAAGAAATATGGGTACTGTCCTAATTGTCTGGCGCACGTCCACTCACAAGGATCCTGCTTCACGAAAACAGGATGCGCTTATTGCAAGCAGCCCCACCATTCCTTACTCCATATACATCCTCGGCTCCAAAAAGTCTCTCCAGGTTCGACTTCCAGAACATCCCGGGTTCCACCAAAGTCCTCGTCCTTAAGTACACCACCTAAAAAACCATCCACGTCAATCAGTACGGGCCCGCGAGTAAGTAGACAACCCCCACCTAGTACGACGTCGCTCACCGCAATACTTAAGCAAAATGCTGCAACCTTGCTACCAACGGCGCTAGTAAAGGTAGACGCTAAAGATGGTAAACATTATGCACGTTGCTTGTTCGATTCCGCATCCAGAATAAGTAGTATCTCGAAGCGGTTCACCGACAAGCTGGGATTGACAACTCTAGAATTGGACAACGAAACAATTTGTCCACTCACTTTATGGTCCTGTGTTGATTCCACTTACAAAGTAGAAGCAACTTTGCGGGTACATAATCGAATCAGCACAGTAACTCCTACAGAAAGTTTACCCGAATCCATAAAATCCAATTTTAAAAATCTTGTTCTGGCTGACAAACATTTCCACAAAGCGTCGTCGATAGACATTGTTCTAGGGGTTGATATTTACTCGCGCGTTATCTCAGAAGGCATTTTTGTACGAGCAGGTCTTCCCACTGCTCAAAATACAATGTTCGGAATAATTTTATATGGTATTTTTTCTTTACCTTAAGATGTAATAGTTTAGATCATTTTATAATTAGCAATGGATTTAAAGCAAAATATAAACGCACTAATGAATTCTTTACATTTAAGTATAACATAATTAAATTACATACTTGAATTCCATTACTATGCATATAATACTTTTTACATATATTTTTTAACAAAGTTTTGTAAATTAATTTATTTTAACTACAATTCCAATACAATTAAAAATGTGACCTGAATTCTGAAAATTGTTACCTCACTACTTTTAAACTTTTTTTTCATTAGTATTCTCCTTCTGTATCTGCAATATGACTCCATATCCTTTTCACTAATTACAGATATCCTGCAAGGCGGGCGGTGATGTTTACGTCAAAACAGTACATCCCTATATTTGAGTTGTACGCCGTAAATTCCTATTTCATTTAAACTGAATTCCCAATTTAAAATGTATCTATGTGTAAAATCGCCAAACGCCAGTGCAGTAAAGTAATCGAAGTACTTTACTGCATTACATTTATCTACATTACAGAGCCATATTGCAAATACAGCATCCGCAAAACTTGTCTCTGGTTCAATCCTATTCTTTTACAACAGTCAAACCTACTGTTACAAAACCAACGAAAATTCAATTCTTTGGTTTTGTTTCGGCTCAAGAGAGTTCCATGGTTTCTTTGTCCATCCAGGTCTAATCTGCTCCCACAAGTTCCTGCAATTCAGCTATTTACCCTGTACATGTACTAAATATTATTTCCATACCTATAACAGTTCATTATATACATGTGTGCGTTTTAAATTTCGAACTTTATGGGAGTAAAGTTTAATATGTTTTGGAAATTCTAACATCCTGACAATTTATCGTACAAATACTGCTAGTTTGCAAATAAAATATGCCCCTAGATTCTTTCGGCGGTTAATGTTTTTTCACATTTGTGATTGATTGTTATTGTATTTCAAGAAGTATTTCATATTCATATATTTGTTTAGCTAAGTAATCGAAATGATTGTTTTGTTCTTCTATATATTAGTTGAAATGACTGCGAAAAATTATATTTATGACGTTTAGGTTTTAGCTGAAAAGTCAGGTTGTATGTTATAATTTATTCAGCTTCGGTCTTTATTTTTATTTTATTTAAAATAACAACATTTTAACAAATACGAATAATGGTTGATTTATGTCAATAGATTAATACATAGTTTGAACAATTGTGTCCTTTTCAAATAATTGTCGTACTTTCATACATCCATCAGAGCCACAGGAAAATAATCGGCCATATGCGTCAATGTGGATTTGGCTAACTCCTTGACCAATGTGTTTGAAAAAACTATTTTTGGCATGTTCTCCGGAAAATGTCTTTATCAGCGAATATTGATTTAGACTCCATATCTGTAAATAAAAATATATAATATGAAATGCGTATAAATATTTTCAGCAGTTAAGAATAAAATTATTTTGTTAGTAGCTAAAAATAAATAAAAAGGAAAAGTTATATACGCTACATCATGGAAATTTCGAATTGAGTGGTTCTCAATCCTATTGACATGTTTTATAAGACATGCTATATAAGATTTTATAAATATTTTCCTTTTCAAAATAGACATTTTGCACTCAATTAAAATACTTTAATTAATACATTAGGGTGATCGTAAAAAAATGATTTTGAAATTTTCTTCTTCTCAACCCCCTCAAATGTGATAGCGAACTAGAAAATGAGATTGAGAAACTTTTATCTCAATCGGATAACAATAACACTTGCCTCTCTGAGGGTCAAATTTAAAAAGGAGAGTTTTTACAAAAAATCTTAGTTTTCCGACTCTAAATTCAAAACTATTTCGTGTAGAAGTCTGATTCTACCTTTATTTGATATTCAATTCTTAACAATTTTGATCTTATTCATATTTTAGCTAAGTCTTACATTTATAGTGGTATATAGTATTTATCATTTGAGGGTCAAAGCAGTATATCAACATTATTTATCTGTCAACGAATAAAATAAATTCGTTTACTGTAATTGTTGATTTATATACGTTATCTTTATTATTTGAATTCAATTGCTTACAACGAAGCAGAGCTGTTAAGTAATGATTAGTAATCGTAATCATTACTAATTAGATTACTTTTTTTAAAGTAGAAGTAATGATTACAATACGATTACATTCAGTTTTATACGATTAGTAATTGATTACGATTACAAGTAATCAAAAAATAATCAGGATTACTTGCGATTACTGAAAAATAATCAAAAGTAATCAAAAATGAGTTCGACTACTTTAAAAGATTACTTTTGATTACTTTTGACTATTTTAGATTACTTTTGATTTTTTGTGATTACTTTTGATTCTCGCGAAATCGGTATGAGAGTCATAGTAGTCTGTTTGTCAAAACTTTTGACTTTTCAATATATGTCAGTTTTGATTTTCAGTAATCGCAAGTAATCCTGATTATTTTTTGATTATTTGTAATCGTAATCAATTAGTAATCAGAAATTGTTGAATAGTGGATTATATAATCATTACGATTCTTTTTAAAAAGTAATGTAATTGATTACTAATCGTAATCGAAATTTAACAGCTCTGCAACGAAGTACAAAATGAGAGTAACAACTGTTTGAATATTTACATAATGAAGAAGAGTAGAAAAAGGAAAACTATTAACAAAGTTGTATTTTTGTGATGAGAAAAAAATTGCCAGATAATTCAATACATTGTGGTGCGACATTTTCAACATTCCTTCTCAGCACAATTACATTTGAAAAATTAAAATAAAACGTTAAATTCTCGTTTTCCTAAATAATTCAAAAATTTTAATATTCAATATAAGCCCATAGACTTAATGAACCTAAAATGATTGACCTTACATAAATTCTCCGTAAGAACATCCGACATCATGTCATTCGTTGGCACATAATTCATTTTGATTTCGTTATATATACTTTATTACAATATGCTTGCTTCGGGAATGAAATGTCGGGTTCTGTACTAAACACTGAGTGCTCTGGTTGTCATTGTGTATCGTCATCGGAATATTCTGCGGAAACTGCAACTGACTTAGCAATTTTCATATGTAAACGGCTTCAGTCGCTGCTGCTTATATTGTGATGTACTCTGCTTCAGTGCTGCTGAGTGAAACAACTGTTTGTTTTTTAGAGTTCCAGGAAAAACACAGTTCGCCGCTACAATAGCGTAACCAGAAAACGATTTGCGATCAGTTATATCACTAGCCAAGTCTACATCCCCGAAACATTCGATATCTTTGCCTGTTTTTCATAATGCAACTTAAGATTGGATGTTTTCTTCAGATACCTGTATATGTGCTTTACTGCCGCTTCATGTTCTGAATGAGGATCACAATTTCGTTGTGACAATTTTGTTACAGACAGCGTAATATTTGGTCGAGTTGATAGTGAAAGATACATTAATGTTCCAATAGCTGATTGGTATGATGTTTTGTCGACTTTTCTGCTGTTTTCATTTCACAATTTACGTGAAACCCGGGCTCTAGTGGTGTTGCTACTTCTTTGCATTCTTCCATGCCAAATTTTTGTAAGAATTCTATGATGTACTGTTGCAGTGAAACTGTAATAGCACCAAGACTTCCTTCACGAGAAAACTCCATGCCAAGGAAATGCGATAGTTCACCGTCATCGACAATTTCAAATTCGGCTGCTATAAGTTTTTTCGTTTTAGCCAATTCTGCTTGTGATGTACTGCCAACAATCAAATCATCAACGTAGACTGTAAATACCATTGTCATTTTTGGTATATATGCAGGGATCACTTATACACGGTGTAAAACCAAGCTTCATTAGAACACCATTAAATTTTGCATTCCATTCACGACCGCTCTGTTTCAGGCCATACAATAAATTTATTAGACGTAGTACTTTTGTAGGATGTTTTTCGTCTTCAAAACAGGGTGGTTGTTTCATGTACACTACATTATGCAAATCACCGTACAAATAGGCGGAAGATACATCCATTTGGAGAAGGTAGATGTCATGTTCTACTGCCAAGGCTACCAAAAGTCTGATGTTAGCATAACGTACCACCGGTGAAAAGGTTTCGTCGTAATTGATGCCATGCTGCTAACTGCACCCCCAAGACGCGATTTCAGCTTACGGATAGTGTCATCTTTGTTTTTCTTCACAGCATACAGGGGGTAATTCAACATGACCAGGTGGTAATTCAGCCAATTTCCATGTATTATTCTTGATGAGAGGATCATATTCGGCTTGCATGGACTTTTATTACATGTTTGCATGGGTACTGATTAAAGCCTCATCTTCATTTCAGGCGTATGAACAAAATTTTCGCACATGGAATTTAATTCGTTGAACAGTTTTCTTGGTCGACCTTTTGTACCATTTCGCAATATTCTTGGTCTATCTGCGCCAATCCTGACGATATTTTCTGGCTCTCCTTCTTGATGAGTGCTGTCTGGAATCATATTTGGCTGCTCTTCATCTGCGCTGTTACTGCTGTTGTTGTCATTATCGGAAATTGCTGCAGGCGACTGTGCAATTTGTAAATTGTCATTAACAAACGTAAGCACATTGTTGTCCTCGTTCTGGTTGCCGAATGTATTTTCCAAAAATATCACTTGTGATTATTTTTCGATTTTTTGGGTTGTATAACCTATACCCCATGCTTTCTTCGCTGTAACCGACCATGATACATTCAGTTCCTTTCGCAGCAAACTTCTTAAATGATGTTTTGCCTAGTGCAACAGCTTGCGCACCGAACACTTTCAGATGTCCCACTGCTGGTTTGTGGCCTATCCACATTTCGAACGGAGTTGTTTCACGTATAATCTTATTTACAGTACGATTTCTCAAGTATGCTGCTGTCCGAATAGCTTCTGCCCAAAATGACTCAGATTGGCCAGAATGAATAAGCATTATTCTAGTCATTTCTACTAGCGTACGATTCGCCCTTTCTGGAACGCCATTTTGTTGAGGTTATACGGTACCGTTAATTGACGTCTAATGCCTTGATCGCTAAAAAATCGTCGAAATATTTATTGACGTACTCGACATAGAGAGTAATTGTCTATATATGTAACGAAAAATCGCGAACCTCCGTGTGACGTTTTGTTAACTGGACCGCACACATCACTAGGAATCAACTGCAGCAGTTCTGTTAATCTCGTCTCAGATGCTTGAGGGAACGGCTTTACACTTATTTTTCCCTTTGCACAACAAGAACATTCCATGGATAATGGCATGTTTTTTATTTTTATTCCGCGTACTGTATTTTTTCGACCATATCTTTTAAGCAGCTCAAATTAACATGACCATGTCTTGAAGGCCACTTCATTGCATCATCATCATTCACGGAAACGCCGTAGCATTTTGTGTTTGAACCACTCACATTGCTGCTGTTGTACAAAAATAAACCACTATTGTTGAATGCCTTGAGTAGACATTTGTTGTGTTTATCCTTTATGGTGACTACTACGCACAATTTTGCTTCTAACGCTCTGCTGACGGAGATGAAGTTATTTTTGTATACGGTAATGGAACAAATTCCTACATCGATATCTTCATGGTATCCCCGGGTCTCACATTTGAAGGCGAGGCTGAAGGCATTGGCCTCAGAACTTTAGACTATGAATCTGACCACAGGGCTGTGGTGATCATAGTGACTGGGGATGGGCTAGCGTCAGGCAACAATCGACAGACGTTTTTTGACTTTGACAAAATGGACATTAATAGGTTCAACAACCGACTTGAACGGAGACTGCGGACTACCAGTTGACCGAAATGTTACTACTGGTGAAATAGACCAGTGCGTGGGCGTCATGACCACGGCATTTCGTGATTCTATGGAAGAGACTATTCCCAGGTTTTCCACTGGGCATAAAGGACTCCGACGACTTCCACCGCATATATTAAATTTTATACGGGAAAAGAAGCGTCTACGACGGACTTTGCATAGATCAGAAGACCCTGGTCGGCACGGCATTCTCAAGGCTCAGATACGCAACTTGGATAGAATTATCCAGGGAGCTATCTCTGAGTTTGAGAAAGTTCATTGGACTCGTTATCTTGAGGATATACGAGTTAACAATCGAACATTCCGACGGGTGAAAGCGGCCGCTGGTATAAGCACCAGAGAGCCTATTTCGGATCTATTAGACACGGACGGTGTGTTAGTTCCGGACGACTACGGTAAGGTCGCTGGTAGGTCTGGTGGTGTGGACGGTGACGGACATAGTCTTGAAGAAGACGGGCTTAGTGGTTTGGACATTCTTTTCAGTGATCTTTAACCACTGCCTAAACTTGGGTTATTTGCCGGGGGCTTGGAAGGAATCTCTAACGGTTCCTATCTTAAAACCGGTTCTGATCCCAAGCGGACTGGTAGCTACCGACCGATATCCCTTCTATCGGCTTTTGGTAAACTTTTCGAGCACTTTGTGCTCTCGAGGATTAGGGAGACAATCGAGGACCGAAGGATACTCTCGGACAGCCAGTTCGGGTGCTGACGAACTACGTTACCAGGTCATTGAACAAGAAATACGCTACCATGGCTGTCAGCCTTGACTTTGCCAAGGCTTTTGACACTGCATGGCACGGCGGTATCTTGTACAAGATGCTGACACTAGGATTCGGTGGCAACACTTGTAGGATTGTTGCGAGCTTCCTCAGAGGCCGCACCTTTAAGATTAAAGTAGGGGACCAACTTTCGGACAGTAGAGACGTTGTGGCAGGGGTGCCACAGGGCTCACTTCTGGGACCAGTCTTCTACAATATACTCTTATGTGACATTCCGCAACCACCCCATGTGACAGCATTATTTTTAAGGGGAAACGGCGATTTCTTTACCCAAATGCCAAGAGTTTTGTTCCTGACATCCGGATAGGGAATAGCCCGATTAGGACCTCGGACACAATTAAGTACCTTGGGGTCATTTTCCAAACCAATTTTGAGTTCTATAGGCATATGGATCACATATTGGCCAAGGCTAAACGAATTTTTTACCTCTACCATGCGACTTTACGACGCAGGAGGGGTCTTAGTACCGATGTTAGGCTGCTGATCTATAAACAGATCATAAGGCCTATCTTGTCCTATGCTTTCCCCGTCTGGTTTGGAATCTCATCCGCCCAGATGGAGAGACTTAGGAGGTGGGAACGGCGGATACTGGTATCTTGACTGTGTTTGCCACCCACGATTGCTGAGGACGGAACTATAAGAAGACCTTCTTGTAGAACCATTTATAACGCGGCCGGTTTCGATCGGATTGACGTCTTTTTAATGAATGGGGCACTTCGGTTCCTAGATAGGTCTGCCTCCTTGGATAACGGACTGGTTAGGGATAGTCTTCAGCTAGATACCAATCTGCTAAGACTACTAGAGGATAACTACCGACCTCCTGTCGGTGTTTTGACTCTGGAGAGGGAGGGTATTTTGTATAGAGATGGTAAGCTCCTATTCTACCATCGAAGGTTAGGTAGTGTTGACTTGGACGATCTCGTATACAACACATGCCAATAATTGGAACAGACAATGGTTCACCCTATATTGTAAATAGTAGTTATAAGTGATAGTGTTAAGTGTTAATTTAAGTTTTATATATAAAAAAATGATGACCAATTCCCTTTTTAGTAATTCGTATTTTGGGGAAAATTTTTTGATATATTATAGATTTAGTATAAGTGACATGTATGTATAACTACAACATATAAACGTTAGAATATATAGTACTAGAAAAATACTTTAAGTATGTTAGTAAGAATGACTAATGTTAGCTCTTAAGCGCATTTAAATATTGCATTAAGGACATCGAATTCAATAAAGCAAGCAAGCAAGTTATTTTTGTAAGAAAATCCCTTTTTCTTGTTCCTTTTTTGGGAGAACATATATGTATCGCACGATCGCAACATAAATGACATGTCCCGCCACTATCAATGCACCAGCTATATTTGTACACACAGTTATTTTTGTTGTTGTTAAATGCTATAAATTGGGTCATAAAACAACTGTTCTTTTCACATCTTTTCGGCTGATTGCACTTAGCAGCAAAATGCCCTGTCTTTCCGCAATTGTAACATTTTCTGTTTGTTTTCGCCTCGCTTGTTGTTGTTCTTCGAAAAGGGTTTGCTGTTCCTTTCCTAATTTCCCATGCATTCTCGATGGCATCAATACTTCTGATGAGTTGTTGTTGCTTGCGGTATTTTGATCTTCGTTTTGTATTTGACCTTCTTGTAACAGTTTAACTTTTATGACGCAAACTGGTAAACTGCCTCGCCCTTCAATTGCTACCACGAAATTTTCGTAACCTTTTGGTAAACTCGATAGCAATAGGATTACTAAAATTTCATCAGGAAGAGTCACATCAACTTCGGTCAAGTTGTCCACCGTCGAAACAAATTCGTTCGTACCACCTTCATTCATTCGCATATAAAGGAGTCTTTTAAACAACATTATTTTTCTCGCTGGCCTTTTGGTTGATGCAATTCCTTTAATTTGTCCCACGCTTGTGATGCCGTCGTACATGCCTTTATGTGGTTTATGGCGCAGGCTTAACACACAACAAAATCGATGCCAATGCTATTTCATCTTTTGTGTCAAATGCTCTTAAATCCTGGCTGGAACCAGTCTCTGGCATCACTTCTTTTCCACATGTGACTGCCCATAGTTCCGCATGGATTAAGACGCTTCTCATCTGAATGCTCCATGTGACGAAATTGGAATCGTCCAATTTTTCAATTTGCATTAAGGAATTAATTTTTTAAGAATCACAAAGATTTCTTAAATTAAGCAATAAAGAATCACCCAGATTTCTCTTTACTTGGAAAGCAAATTCAAAAAATTTCACACAGAAATTTTTTGTTCGCAAAATTTTCCTTTTCCCGTTACTATATATTCAATACATTTTGTTGCCACATTTTCAACAGTAATCATATTGAAAACCTTATGGCAGAAATGGGTATGAAGTATGTTCCTCATATATTTAGATTATTTATAGATTCTTCAAAACCAGTATGAAAGCAGTTTTATTGTACTACAATTGCAAAAAATTCCAGTAGCATACAATTTGAACACAAAATAAACCTACGAATCAGTAAAATATATACTGGGATCAGGGAATTATGAAAATCATATATGGCGTATATGATGCGATTTGAAAATGGTGGCCTTACTTTGTGGTTTACACGGTGGCTGTACGAAAAACATGTGTTTTATATGCTTGTGGAACACACGTTACAAAGGAAAACAATATCAAAAGTGTGACCGGGAAAAGAGAGACGTTATATATGAACATCTTGTACCAGCAGATAAAGTATTGCTACCATCACTTCATATTAAATTGGATCTGTTCAAAAATTTTGTAAAAGAGTTTTCTGTAGATGGACCAGCTTTACTACTTTAAGATCTACCTTTCCACGACTCAGTGCTAGCAAAGTTAAAGAAGGTGTTGTATACAAATAAAATAAATGATTTTAAAAAATTAATTTACAATATTTTCAATTTAATTTTAATTTTACATGTATGTTTAGTGGATTGTTGAAAAATAATAATTCTTTGGGTCAAAATCAATTAATTGCACGGAATGCAATTAAAGACGTAATCGAACAAGGAGTTAAACGTTTCTTGAAAGCGTTTGAGGAACTTGGTGTGAATATGTCATTAATCCATCAGCATATGGATTGGTTTGAAAACCAACTTTCCACCGAATCTGATGAGCAAGGTGAACGTTTACACCAAGTAGCTTTAACTATGGAAACTAGGTACAGAGGAAAGAAATTAGATTTTATGCTAGATGATTTATGGTCGAGGTTAAGGAGAACAAGAGAATACTGACGAAGAGCAAGAACCAAAAACATAGAGAGATCCACAACCTACTACTTCTGGAGCTTTTGCTTCTCCAAACATAAAAATTGACCGTGATAGTGATGACGATTAAGCGGATCCAAAATATGATCCAAATAAGATGTTATAAGATAAGATAAATACACCGTTTTTCTATGAAAATCTACAAGGAATAGCAATATGTGTATGACTGTGCCATCTAGCGTGAGTTTTAGGTATAAATAAATATCAAAAACGAATTCATCGATCCCAAAACAACTTTCCAAGATAATAAAAATAAGTAAGCATTATTTCAATGATCTTTTCTTGTTAGACAGCTAACTTCAAATGCGTGCAAAAAATCTCGCACTGAAGGTTTTGCTATGGATAATGTCAACTTTCATTTGCAGTTGGTCTCAACCCATTCGAAAGTTCGATTTTGTATCACTGTGTAATGAATCATCTCAATTCGGAGCAAGTTGTATTTTCGTTTTTCTAAGGCAATTTGGATAAAAACAAAAATAAAATGGTAATGACAAAGGATTCGGGTAGAACATAACGCCCTTCAAAAACGCTTTGCGGTGAGTTTTTCGGGTGTATATATAATACGCATATGGGCATCAAACAAAAAAGGTCTACCAAAAAATGAAATTAGACCAAACTACCAGCTTTTAACTTTATTTTTTCCTTATTTTGACAACTTTTTTATTATGAAACTTGAAGTTAACTTGTTCTCTTTTATTTTTATTAAAAGTTGAAGTGTATAACAAAAACTACTAAATTTTTTTACTACGAGTTGAAATTTTTGTCGCGTCCGTATTTCTGCTATACCGAATTAAACAAATTTAAGAGATAATTCTCATATTTCATAAATCTACGAACAAAATATATCGTCTGACCTTCATTTACATGTTTATATGGAATAACAAAGTTCCCAAAAAATCCCTGAACTTGGTATATTTCTATAAGACCTTCAAAGGTACTTCTGTTTTTTGTCGCGTCCGTTTCGATGTAAAATTGTTTATAATTTTGTACTAAATCTGACGATATATTTTTAAAATGTAGTACTCTTTAAGCGCTTTAGAACACTAAAAAGGCTGATCGACTTTTTCAGTTTCTTTCTTGTTTTTGGAGTAGTTTACGGCGTGCGAATGTCGCGTCCGGGCCACTGGGAGATGCCCATATGTAATTTTCATAAAATGTAAGTATATATACAACTGATAACATAATGTTAACGCAAGTACATAAGGATATTTGTCCCTACACTGGAAAATGAAATACGTATATGGTCAAATGTGTGTATGGTTTCCATTACCTAAAACAAGAACTTCCTTCGTAAGAAGAAATACTTGATCGAATACTTGGAATTCGAATGTATTACATTACATGTATGGTGTGATCAAAGTTATTTAAGCGCTAAAAATATAATAAACGGTTTAAGAGTTGCAAGTTTACAAGTTGTATACGAATGCAGGAAACTTTTCCTGGACTCTTCAAAAGCTGTATTACCTAATTAATTTCTAATCTTGTGTAATTATATCATCATACGTATAGCATATTTTTTTAATAAATGAAATATTTTATATTAGAAGTACTTTATTAACATTTGGGACTATCACTTGACCAGAGAAATGCTTAGAATTATAGACTTTGAAAAAATATGAATAAGATCAAAATTTCTCTCAAATAAATGCAGTATCAGACTTTTAGGCGAAATAGTTTTAAATTTAATGTCGGATAAATTATATTTTATGTAAAAAAATACCCATTTGCAAATTTGACAGTGAGGCACGTGTTATTGTTATCCGATTGTGCTAAAACGTTCCAAATCTCATTTCCTATCCCGTTGACACATTTTAGGGGTTTGAGACTTATTGTAGCAAAGCAATACATTTTCCACCTTACACCTTGTTAGCACCCTAATAATACATATCGATGGTTCAATCTAGAAAGGGCGTATCTCGATTTTTTCAAAAATCAATTTTTCTACTTATGGTCTGCCATTCCAATACACATCACATGCTAAAATTATATTGTTTCATTATTATTAAATATGATTTTTAATTATGTCTGAAAATTTTCGAATTTTAATAAGACTTTTCCTTCTCCTTTAAAGAAACGACAAATCGAGATACTCCTGTTTAGTCTAAGTACATATTTTTATACCCTCCACCTCCAGGGGGTATACTAACATCGTCATTCCGTTTGTAACACTTTGAAATATTTTACAGCATTTAGGCATGTTTTTCAATGTCTGGTTGTACTTACTTGATATTGGGTATGTGTACTTTATTCGTAGGGGGTGAAATGGGACAAAAAGGGATAAAAATAGTACCCATCAAACTACAACAGCTAGAAACAAGATATTTGGTGTGTATGCTCCTTTAATTATTAGTAGATACATAATATAAAAGTATTTATAATAATGTATATATAAAATGGTACCAACTAAACGGCTACAGCTAGAATGATGAAATTTGGTGTGTACATACCTCTAAATGCGTAGTCACATAAAATAAAGAGATTTTAGAAAGTCGTACTTTTACGGGGTAAAATGGGAAAAAAGGAATAAAAATGGTACCAACCAATTCAGCTAGAATCATGGAATTCGGTGTACACATTCGTCTGACTGCATAGACAAGCAAAATAAAAATATTTTTCCAAATTCGTATTTTTTGAATCATGAAGTTAGGTTATTTTGCACTGTGTACGTGAGAGATAATGGATTTTCAAAATTTGTACTTTTAGAGTTAAAATAGGATGAAATACAACCAACTGTAGTGTTTACGCTTTTTTAAAGATTGCTGTCTTATATTTACTTTTTGAATTGACTTGAAGTATTATTTCGATATAAAGGTATTGGTAGCTTTGCCTTACAAGCATATTTGAAATAATAAAAAAATTATATTTTTATTTGTTCTGGTTTGTCTATATTAATATTAAAAATTGTCATTTTCCTGTAATGTTACCGCATTTATACGAAAGTCGACAGACAATTCATGGTGGAGGGTACAAAAAGTTCGGCACGGCCGAACTTAACCGTTTTTACTTGTTTTAGTATTTATTATTTCTATATATATATATATATATATATATATATATATATATATATATATATATATATTTCGTCATACAAAATTCGCTCTCAATTTTTTTCCGCTCTAGAAACCAAATATTTTATCAGATTGTCTTCAAATTTGACAAAACATCTTATATTTAATCTAGGAACAATTATGGTGAAAATACGTCAGATCGGTTCAGATTTATATATAGCTCACACACTAATTTCGATCCCGATTTGACGTTTTCTGCTCTATAAACCACAAATTTGGCTTTATCTTATTTCTACTAGAAACACCCTTGGTGAAAATGGGTCAGATCGGTTCAGATTTATATATAGCTCGTACATAAATTTCGCTCCCGGGTTTACTTGTCCGCCCCAGAAACCAAGTATTTCACCGAATATCTTCAAATTGAGCATAACACGTTATACTTGAACTGGAAGAACTTATTGTGTAAGTGGGTCACTCATTTTATGTCTGGATATAGCCCCGATACAAATATTCTTTTCGATTTGACAAATTGGGTCAGGTCAAATCAGTCTATGATTAGGACACATACAAAAATCCTCCCCGTTTTCACTTTTTATCATATAGGGCCGACTATATGATAAAAAAGGCTTTAGGCTTTCCTTACTTGTTTTATATTGCATTTTTGCCCAAATTTTTTCTGAAATAATAGACCCTTGGAAGCACTTTAAATAAAAATTTGTATTCTTGTTTTAGAATAATGTTTTTTTTTAAGGCTACAGCTAAAAGTACATAGAATGAAACAATTCCTTTCGAATAATGCCTAAATGATGAATATCGAACGAAAAATGACGTCACTGACTCCATTTTAGTGAAATAATTTATGCATGAGATGGTTTTCAGAGCCAAAATGTTCAAATTCTTTTTACAAAAATGAGCGCTCGATGTACATCATTTAGGCACAATTCAAATGGTATTGACTGTCGATATTTAGTTTTTATAAAATACAACCACCAAATACGAAAAAGGTTTTTAGTTGCCACTGTGAAAAACCACAAGAAAATATTATAAACATCCAATAATTCGACCATTTGTAGGACCGCGACTCAGCCTAATATATATAAATATATATATATATATATATATATATATATATATATATATATATATATATATATATATATAAGAAAGAACGAACAGATTACACATTACATGGGTTGTTGACTACAGTTTGCATTTCACATACTTCATAAGAATGTCTAGTTAGTACAATGTCTGCCTTAGTATATAGTTAACCGTCGCTAACTGACCTAATTTAATTTTATTCTGTTATTATCTTATTATGGTGATTAATATCTATCGATTATGGATATTAATGGATCGTTAGATCGGAGAGAGCTCTGGGAGGTCTACGAACAACAAGGCAACAATAGGGCTGTTTTTCTTTAAGCCAGGATAACAAGCTGCGATAACAAAAACTTAAAAAAAATATTTTTTTACTCAAAATAAAAACTTAAAAAAAAAATAATTTTTTACTCAAAATAAAAACTATTTTTTTTGCATTGTCGCAAATTACAATATAAATATTTGCATCAAAACAAATTTTCAACAAACATATTTTGTGTTGACTTTTTTTGGACTTAGCCTCGATAACCATAAATTTGACTTACACTGGATAAGTCCAACATTTTTAACACAAAATATTTTTTTTAATTTATTTTCATACACACATTGATATTGTCTTGACGACAATTTTAACAAATAATTTGTTGTTTGTATGTATAGTTGGTATGTTATGTTTTATGTCTTGTCATTTATTTTGGTTTAAGACCATAGGTTGTGCTGAAGTCTTCAATAATTTTTTATTTTGAGTGAAATATTAACTTTTTATTTAGGGTTTTGTTTAGAGTGATCAAACCCGAGACCGAAACCCGGGAAACCCAGGTTTTTTATGTCGGTCTCAACCGGTTTTTCATATTGCAAAAAAAAAACTTTCTCTTTCGGTGCTAATTTGTTTATAATATGCTAGTTTTTGTATTATCACAAGCATCATAGAATGTTTTTATTAGGGACCACAAATTAACTAAACAAATTACGAACACAACATGACTGCGAGTCTAAAATGGCGATGTTCGTCCTAGGTTTCACATGCATTTCTTATGGACAGAAGAAAAATCGACGCCGTTGACCATTTGCCACTGCGGATGTACATAATTGTACACTGCAATACATATAAGAATATATGTGATTATTTTTAGAGGTGTTTTCGGGAGCGTTTAGCTCACAGACGGTTTGACCAAAGGACGAAATATTTTGCAGATCATCATTAAGTAAACCAGAATTAATTTCAGGGGTGGCCGCCGCAATACTCGTTCTTGTAGGTAATATGAGGCTGTTGAACTTTGCGATTATAAGAAAAAAGAGAAAGGAACTTGTATTTCAAAGAGTCTAAAAATACGCTTAATCTTTGAACTTCATGTCAAACTTATGGTTTATTTTCTTATTTTTATATATTTTATCTTATTTTATTCACTACAAGATATTTGAATCGCAGAATGGGGTATTGGTCCAGAAATTATAGCTGTTCAAAATGATTTCCTATTTCAGCAAGACATAATTTGTAGATTTACGGTGTTCACACCTGTTCTAAACTTATGTTTTTGGAATAATAGATGCAGGACGAAAAGTAATGATGGGTTGATATATTATTTTAAAAATCGCCAAATGATCCCACAGGAATGTTTGGAGTTATTTTCGAAAGATTTCAGTGAATCTAATTTATTACATCAGAATTAACCTATTCCCAAGAACGAGTATTCATTTTGTGTAATTACCCTATAATAAATAATTTCCCCATTTTTACTGTTTCAAGAAAAACCCGGTCCGATTTTGTTATAAAAAGAAAATCGGGCAACCCGGTTTTTTGAAATCACGGAAAGACCGACATTGCAAAAATCCCGGGGTTTTGATCACTCTATTTTTGTTATCGCAGCTGTCATCCGGTCTTAAAGAAAAACAACCATAATATCCGAAGACATCTCTCAATGGTGACAGACCATCGTTTATGACACCACCAGGATGAAGTTTTGTGAGACCACAGATGAGTTTGAACATACAATCAATACCATTACTGCAAAATCTGCAGACCAGAGGGGAACCCAACTCCCCGCACCTATCTAATATAAACCGCTTCCCGCGGTTAGAGATACGAGGTAAGAGATATGGCTTGTCTTGGAGAGAGAACTCGCACCAAGTTCTTGAAATGGCAGACTTTCGCCGATATGTTTACAAAAATTATACATGATTAACCAACTGTTAAACCTGTAATTCAGAAGATGTGGTACCTGAAGGCATAACAGGAGATGCCGATCGACTCATTTGCCACTTCGAACTCACTGAGATAAATTACTTGGCGGCGTGGAACACGTTAACAGACAGGCGTTGGCATCTGCGTTGATGCAACAATAGTGAACTTGGCAAGTTTGACCTGAAAGTAAGGTCATAAGAGACTTTCATGACGTACTCAATGCAAGCTTGGCAGCTCTAAAGAATCTAGGAACTGAGATGGACAATTGGGGCCTACTTCTAATAAAGAAGTTGGACAAACAATCTCACATTATGTAGCTCTAGAGAATCCGAAGGAGCTAATGCCTATGGAAGAGTTTCTTCGCTGTCTTCAAAATCGATTTCAATCAATAGAGGCAATTGGAGACAAGGAAAAAGGCAAGACCGACTAAAGCGGTACAATTGGAAATAGTGACGGAGTTAACCACTGAATCATCGGCGCTTTAAAGAGGTTTCTCACTCGACGCGGGAAGTATCAGACGATATGTTCTGACAATGCAACGAAATTTGTTGGTACTAAAAATCTGTTACATGAACTGCAGGAAATATTATTTTCCGTTTAGGCGAAATGCAAAACTCAACTCACTCTCATCCACTAAACTCCAACAAACGGAATCTAACATAGTTGATTTATTAACAGATGACCATCATGGAAGAATAATTCAACAGCTTGTAACACTTCACCAACTTCTGAATGAAATTTATACAATCGGAGAATAACTCCCGCACACTACCAATAACAGAGGACAACCTAATCGAGATATATAAGCTGATGAAAAATAGAGTCACAAGGGATAAAATCATATTCGAAATAACATTGTCATTGGTGAATCTTTTGACTAGGGTTTGGGGTCCGGGTCCGGGAAAATTTTAAAATTCCCGGGAATACGAAAAATATTTTATTGATTATTTTGAGCTCTAATTTAGTTTTATTATATAAATGGGAAATTGTAGATAAATTTACATTACTCACAATAATAATGAGCATTTATTAATATAAACAATATTACTATAAAAAACTTTTTTAATTTCGCCAAGTCGCCATTTTTTCGAAACCCAGCTAGGGGAATACAAACTTTTTGTGAGGAATTTGTGTTTATTGTGAAACAAAAATTTCATACTAGCAATAGGGCATATCGATTATGAAGAATATGTTTTTGTTTGATTTGGAATAGCAAAAAAGTTACAGTTGGACAGTAGAGAAAAAATCTTAAAATTGTCCTTCAATATGGGCATGATTAAAATTGTCCTTCAATATGCATATTAATATTCGACATTCGCATTGGTGAAAGATCAAACGCCCATTAATTCACATACACGACTAGCAAAAGTGACTTAAAAAATTTGTTTTAAACTTTTCTCTTTAACATCAAATAAAGACCTGATGAATATATTGTATTGAACAATAATACATAGCCGCTGATGTTACCTATCTTTTGGTATACATGACAACAGTTACGATAAGTACTTGTTTTATGTGAAACATTGAACATAGTCCGATTTTCGATCTTTTATTACATATCGTCGTTGCGCATATTGAAGAACAATTTTAAGATATTTTTTTCCTTTTTGAACAGTAATACCTATACAAGCCTCCAACTGCTTTTTTTATTCCAAATCGATTAAAAAATCGAAACGTCCTAACTGGCAATACTATGGATGACATACTTAACCCCTCGTGCGATCTGGTTAAACTTTAAATTTCTCGTTATCCCAGAAGAATTGACAATATTCTTCTCAAATGAGAAATTAAAATACATATGAAACCAGTAATTAATATTTAAATTTTTATAATGTTTCTGCAAAATATTTTCGTCTATACACGAATGAATTTTCTAAATTATTGACGTCATAAAATTAGGTTAAGTTCGGCTTGGCCGAACTTTATATACCCTCCGCCGTTGATTGCATTCCACGGGGGCTGTCTATTTTCGTATACGTGCAGTAAAATTACAGAAAATGTTAAATATTTTTAATATAACCAAACCAAAACAACTAAAAATATTGCAAAAAATAATAATATTATAAATAAATATAAAATTTTAATTATTTTAAACCACATGGCAAGTCTACCACTAAGTTTCAATTCAAAAATTAAATATAAGGCAGCAAAGCTATGTTCCTATTGTATTCCTTGAAAGTACGAATTTGTAAAAACCTTTTTATTTTTCGTGTCTACGCAGTCAGAGAAATGTGTGCACCGAGTTTCATGATTCTTGCTGCGGCCATTTGGTTGGTACAATTTGTATCCCCTTTTTCAATTTTACCCCCTAAAAGTATGAATTTCATTATTCTTGGTGCAGCCGTTTGAAATTTATACTCCGAATTTAATGACTCTAGCTGCCGCCAATTATTTGGAAAAATGTTTATCCCTTTTTTCCATTTTACCCCAAAAAGTACGAATTTCGAAAAATCCCTTTACTTTACGTGTCTACGCGATCAGAGTAATGTATACATAAAATTTCATTATTCTAGGTGCAGCCGTTTGGTTGGTACCATTTTTATCACTCTATTCCCATTTTACACCTTAAAAGTACGAATTTAGAAAAAATATTTTATGTATCTACTCAATTATCTATCTATTATGTATCTACTCAATTAGAGGAATGTACAGACCAATTTTCGTGTTTCTAGCTGCCGTCGTTTTTCTATAAGGGGAATGCGCATACCAAATATCAAGCAAATATAAACCGACATATTCAAAAAACATGCTTAAAAACTCGAAATATTGGGTATATTTTCAGTCCTTTTAAGGGAAAAAGTTTTCCCTCTGGGCCGATTTCGTCCACTTTCAATCCCAACTGATCTACAACTATAAGACACATTTATATCAAATTTGGACGTCCTAGTTCATTTCGTTTAGATGCTAGCGTGCTTTTAACAGACGGACGGAGTCGATCGTCTTAGAATTTTATCACGATCAAGAATATATATACTTTATAGGGTCCCAGGTCGATATTTCAAGGTGTTACAAACGGAATGACAAAGTTAGTTCCTGGAGGTGGAGGGTATACAAATATCAATTGAATTTCAAAAAATTCATTTGAAACTCAAAAAATATCAAGTGAATTTCAAAAAATTCCATTTGAAATTCAAAGGACATCATTTGAAATTCCTAAAATATCAATTGAAATTCAAAACTCGTCATTTGTAATTCAAAAGACACCATTAGAAATTCAAAGAACATCATTTGAAATTCAAAAGACATCATTTGAAATTCAAAAATGTGGTATAGAAACTACTAAAAAATATAATTCAAAATTTTACGATTATTTACCTCCAAGTCACCGCGTATAATTAAACCATATTTTTGTAACAATTGAAATGAAAAATGGCGAAAGCTAGGGACGCTACTTGACAATTAAAAGGTTTCGTTGAAATATATAATATATAATATATATAATTGACATGTACAGACTATTTGTTTATACAACATTTTTTAATTTTCATATATTTTACTCTAGACTAATCGTCAGATTTGTAGGCGTTATATGACATTTAAATCAAATGACTGGTCTACACTAAACTATATTCAAAATTGAAGAAAACAAAAAAATCGTATGGCTGAGAATGTTATGACGTCTTTCAATTAGAAAATTCATTCGTCTAGAGACGAAATTTTTTTAGAGAAACAGGGGGAAAGTATTTTAAACTGTAAAAACAATAGAAAAATTATAAACAATTTTAATATTAATTAAATAAATTCATTAAAAAATAAAAACATTGAAATAGTCCTGTCAATAGTTCTTACAATTCCTATTAGATTTCTCTCTTTTTGAAAGTTTCCAGGTGAATAATTTTAATTTTATCCCCATTTTTGATAATTTCTTACTGACCATTTTCTCGTCGAAAACTCGGGGGGTATATTTGCTACACAAGAAAGATCCTGCAAATATCCCCACAAAAAGTTTGTATTCCATATGATATATTTGCTACAGAAGAAATAAAGCTGGGTTTCGCAAAAAATGCCAGTTTAATTTAAGTAATAATTTTTATATTTTTGCTTTGCATTGCACCACTGTGTGTGTAAATCATATTATGATCATATTTTCACAAACCAAAATGTACATTCGCATATCTTTCTTCAAGAAACAAAAAACGGTTTGCACGTTTTCTCGTTCATTTCAGCCATCAAGGTCATTTTCAACATTGCATAATGTCATTCGTTGTTATGGGGCAATGATTCTAAGTGATGATGACTATTCTCGTTTCCCACGGGAATATGAAATACACACGGAAAAATGGATGTATGACATTGAAGAAACTTTTCTGCTAACTTGCAATTTGTTTGGCAAATTAAAAGAAAATACTAGCGTAGTAGTATATATGTAAGTCTGTGGTTGTGGTAAATAAAAGTTAGTTATAAAGCAAGTCGTAATCGATTTCCTTAATTAGTCAAACCGGGAGGATACTTTTAACTAAACAGTATAGGAAAATACATTGGTGACTCCGACGTGATATTATAAACTTAGCAGTTTCAACCCCGCATTCAATTTCTACTCAACGGAAATGTTTTCCTTACACGAATTAATGATCTCACTTCAAAAGGCAATCGCTAACGTTAAGAAAGCACCATTGCACAGTGGTTCCGCCCATACGACAAAAATAAAAAAGTTTATTTACTATATTGCAATGTAAATATTCTCTAATGCCATCAAACTTAAAATATGTTTTTGTTATATATATCGGCATTTCTTCAATAAAATCAATAGACGTGCAAGTTTGCATTGAAGTAAATAGTTAGTTGAAAGAACGCGAAAAAAGTCATATTTTAGCAGTAAGCATTTCAAATAACAAGACGACAAAAATAAATTTTTAAAGCTTTTATAAATTAATTCGAGGTTTAGAAAAAAATATGGTTTTAATTAGTATTTTTTTTTTGAATGGACAAACCATATATTATAAGTTCACTTCGAATTTTAGTAGTTATTCCATTCGATTGTCTCAACGAAATAAGTACACAAATACAGGTAAGTCTCAAGATTAAAAATATTTTAATTTCAACTGCCAATATTCGCCTAACTTTAAATGCTATTCAAAACACCAAACCTAACAAGTTTTTACAAAATGTTCAGTACATGTAGACACGTGTAAATATTGAAGTTGTTGTGATTGAAGTGTATATTTTCTAATATGAATTTCCACCTTTTTATTTTAATTTTATTGGTATATGTAACATAGAACGTCCTTATATTGATTTTGCGGATTCATCGAAGAGAACGAAGCAGCGCGTATACAGGAGAACTGTGTACTAAGTTTTCTATTTAGTGATTTTTTCTCCCTTTTTCAGTATTCTTAAAAAATATATATGTTTAATAATTTATTTTCGTACTTTCCTGAGCCATACAAAGGCGATATTGGTAACAAATAAAAGAAAACAATTCTGTTACAAGCAATTAAAACTTCATTATTTTATCTGAATGGAGAATCATTTCAAAATTACCACTTTCAAACTTAAAATAAATAAACTTAAACCTTTTAAGGGGGAAAATTGAAATAGTTGTTAATGCTGAGATAATACAGATAGATGCATGCAATTTTAGGTATTTTAAACATATATTCTTCTCTTTCATTTGATGTCCATATCGCTTTTATATAAAGTACGAAAATAAAATACTAAAACACAGATATTAAAACATATATAAACATATATGTATGCAAAGTGGGCATTATTGTTATGCGACCACGGCCATTTCTTAGTAATACAATACTTATGCCGAAAATTTAGATTGATATCTCATATTTAACTATTTTTATCCCTCTCTCCTATATAAATGGATCCACTGTGCATTGGATCGCAGGACTCTGGTCTTCTATAAGAAGAAGTCTGGAGAGCTGACGGAACTGCGGCAGATATTCGATCGCCAAGACAATGCAGTTCGGAGAGATCCTACTGCAAAGGAAGATCATCCATATTTTGTTAAGGACCTCCACTCATACATGGGCAAGCTGTACACGACAACTATGGACGACATCGAACAAGCTATCAGCTCCAGAAAGACGAAGACGGTGAAGGAACCAACCAAACCAACAATAGAAGTGACATCTCAGGAATGTCAAAAAGGTTAAGAAACAGTACCAGACAAGCCTGTGTATGTTACTCAAGCAATTTTGCAAACACAACCATTGAACCCAACAGAGGTTCAAAATGGTAGAATGTACAATATGGTGACCTGGCAGCAAGTTCTTCACAGTGATCAATTGACAAACAAAAGAATAGAGACCAAACTCAACAACATTCAGGTACACTTCTATGTATTGATGTTGATTACGACATATGCCAATATTTTGTCATGCAGAATGAAATTCAAAACAAAATTTTAATTATACAGGATAGACAAGCAGGCCTGACCTCAGAATTGGCATGTATACATCATTTACTAAAATTGAGGCTTCACAAGTTTGACGGGAACTATCTACAATGGTCACATTTTTATGACATGTTCTGCGAATTGGTACACAAAAAACCATTACCAGACATTCAGAACTTGTAGTTCCTGAAAACTAACTTAACGGGCGAAGCAGTAAAATTCATCAGGCACCATTCCTCCACGGAAAATAATTATGCAACTGCTTGGACCACGCTCAAAGATAGGTATAACAATCGTCGCATCTTAACTACTACCTTGATGGAGAAGCTACTCGGACAAATTAAGATACCTGCCGATAACCCTTCAGCAGCCATTAAGAACAGACATCAACATGGCATCCTATTGTTCTACACATCGTTGTGAAGAAACTGCACAAGGGGCACATATGCAGTATGAACGTATAAATAAATTGTAAATCCACGTGAATTACCAAAATTGGAACATAAAATTCGTTGAGATCAGGTTCCAGTCATTAGAAGCAGTAGGCGCTTGCCTTGAAAATACACATTTCTTGTTCCAGTGTCGGATGTTCAAATCTCTTCCACTCAATAAACGACTAGAGATCTTAAAAATTAATAAACCCTGTATTAACTGCATTAAACCATGACATGTGCGAATGAGAGTTATTCACGACTCTGTACCAAATGTGATCAAAAGCACAATACACTGACACATAACGAGGAACGCTATAACTATAACACTACCATCGTCAACGGTCACGCAAGATTCAACCAAGGGTTATGTGCTTCTAATCGCAGCCATCGTGAACCTTATTTCAAAATTGAAGGACTACAAATTGAAGGAATTGGTCATGGGAAAAGAGACACCGACCATCGGGCTAGTGTAACTATACAATCTCGTATCGGTTTATATTCAACACAACTGGAAGTTTTCATACTACCGTTCATTGTGCCTCAGCAACACACGTCGAAATGGTGTCTTCTCAACAACTTATCACTTGCAGATCCACATTTCAATTTCCCAAGTAAGATTGTTTTTTTATATCTTGGCGCGGAGTTATACCAAATACTGTATTTGTGTGTGTTGGCTGGAAAAGTATCCAACTATGTAAACAATTCATCAACATGTGCATTGGAGAAGAACCCAATTTGCAACAAAATATTGAAAGATTTTGGCAGCTGGAAGAAGTGAAAATAACAAGCAAATTTAAGAATCTGACCGAAAGGACCTGTGAACAATGACGGCCGATTTGTGGTGAGACTCCCATTTGCTGACCCTACATCCCACTTAGGCGACTCAAAACAAGATTTCACTAATCGTTTCTACTCTTTGGAAAGACGATTATCTAAAGACAGTATCCTGAAGACACAACACGTAAATTTTATGGATGATACGAATTTCTTGGACATATGACAAGGATTAACGAAAATCAATTAGGCACTCCTCATTACTTCATTCCTCACCATTGCATCAGCAGACCAGAAAGTAGTGCGACAAAACTGACGCATCATCTAAAATATCAACGGAAAATCTATATGATATGTATCAAAGTGTCTCTCACCACTCACCCTTGTACGACTAAAAGAACGATCGTATCGGATGTCGCTAAAATATACGATCCATTAAGCCTACTCGCACCAACAGAGGTGACAGCAAACAATATAATTCAGCAGTTATAGAATAAAATTCGGCTGGGATGAAAAACTCCCCATGGATCTATGCAACAAAGGGTAAGATTTCAGGAAGCCTGCTGCAACTTGTTCCGCGACACATATTTTTGCAAGGTACCCGAAACTCAATACGGTTGCATTCCTTCAGTGATGCTTCAGAAAAGACATTCGGCGAAGCAATTTAAGATGGCCCAAACGGAGAAATCAAAGTTCACCTAATTTGCGCAAAAACACATGGGGCTCCCCTCAAAATGCAAACTATTCTGCGTTTTGAACTAAAGAGTGATTTTTTTGAGGTTAGGATTTTCATGCATTAGTATTTGACAGATCACGTGGGATTTCAGACATGGTGTCAAAGAGAAAGATGCTCAGTATGCTTTGACATTTCATCATGAATAGACTTACTAACGAGCAACGCTTGCAAATCATTGAATTTTATTATCAAAATGCGTGCTCTGTTAAGAAAGTTCAGAAAGAAAGAAATTGTGTTCAGCGACGAAGCTCATTTTTGGCTCAATGGGTACGAAAATAGGCAGAATTGTCGATTTTGGAGTGAATATCAGCCAGAAGCATTGCAAGAGCTACCAATGCATCCAGAAAAAGTCACAGTTTGGTGCGGTTTATGGGCTGGTGGCATCATTGGACCGTACTTCTTCAAAGATGATGCGAATCGTAACGTAACTGTGAATGGTGAGCGCTACCGTGAGATGATATCCAACTTTTTTTTGCCCAAAATGGAAGAACTGAACTTGGTTGACATGTGGTTTCAACAAGATGGCGCTACATGCCACATAGCTCGCGATTCTATGGCCATTTTGAGGGAAAACTTCGGAGAACAATTCATCTCAAGAAATGGACCGGTAAGTTGGCCACCAAGATCATGCGATTTGACGCCTTTAGACTATTTTTTGTGGGGCTACGTCAAGTCTAAAGTCTACAGAAATAAGCCAGCAACTATTCCAGCTTTGGAAGACAACATTTCCAAAGAAATTCGGGCTATTCCGGCCGAAATGCTCGAAAAAGTTGCCCAAAATTGGACTTTCCGAATGGACCACCTAAGACGCAGCCGCGGTCAACATTTAAATGAAATTATCTTCAAAAAGTAAATGTCATGGACCAATCTAACGTTTCAAATAAAGAACCGATGAGATTTTGCAAATTTTATGCGTTTTTTTTTTTTAAAAAAATTTATCAAGCTATTAAAAAATTACCCTTTATGTGCCGCTCTGCTCAGTGCTCAGCTACTGAAAAGAGTTCATGATGACTTAAAAAGCACCAACAGTTTAATGGACGCAAGTGGATCTCGCTTGGATACTTTCAACTTCCTCCTCTTTCCATACATTTGTGGCCAATAGAATTGCAAGAATTCAGGAAGTCAAAAGACAATCTGGCAGACCAAGATGACTGAAACCTTCATAACTGATGATGAACAAACTTTGGATTTACGGAACTCCATTTCTTTAGCATCCAGCTGAAGATTAGTTGAGGTCGAACCAGTGTCTAAGGAAATTCTCCTCGTATGTCCACTGTAACTTTAGAAGATGTGGATTTTATACGGCAGATAAACAACCGAAATTCATTTTCATCATTGGTACATATTGTGGCATTCGTCAACCATACTCAACTGAGAAAAAAGATCGTACAGAATACATAAACCTCATTCCATTATAAATGCAAAACGCCCGTTCTGTTATCTTCCGTAAAATACAGCTCTCCCATTTTAATGATGAACTAAAATCACTCACCAACAATAAGCCAATAAGCAAAACCAGCAAGTTAATCGACATGAATTCATTTCTCGATGAGGAGGGTCTAGTACGCGTAGGTGGTCGTCTGGAGTTGTCAAATCTTTCATATGAGTCCGAACATCCTATTATTCTCCCATACAACGATCCTTCATCAAGAAAATCTTCACTGTGGTTCACAGTTTTTTTAGATTCATAGCCAGAATGTGCTGTAGCAGGGGAATTAACTTCAATTTTATTCCACCTGGAGCACCGCACTTTGGTGGATTTTGTGAGGCTGCTATCAAATCAGCCAGGAGGAGTTTGTTTGCTAAATGTATGCAGAGTTAGAAACAGTTATGGTGGAAATAGGAGCAATTCTGAACACGACCATTATCTCCAATATCAACTGATCCAAATGACATAAGTGCGTTGACCCCAATATATTTTAATAGGCGAGCCCTTGGTATCTCAAATTAATCATGTAGCGGAAACACTGAAATCATCATTATTGACAAGATGGAAATTGGTATCGCACATCAAACATCAATTTTGGAAGCAATGGTCACGTGACTATTTAAATGAGCTGCAATGTAGACAAAAATGAAAGCAACAAACCGACAACATAACACCTGGTATGCTAGTGGTTATGAAAGAAGACAATACTCCACCACTTCAGTGGCAATGGGAAGAATCATAAAAAATTATAAGGGCCATGATAATATGGTTCATGATGCTGATATCCGAACAAAAAGTGGCACGTGCCAACGGCCAATCCATAGGCTCGCTCCACTGCAGTTATACGATGGTACCATACATAATGACACTGAAAAATCTGCTAAAACAGGTTTCCATCTTTTTCTTACGAACATCGCATTGTAATTTCAACATCCACACCGTTCATTGAAATCTACGACACCATTGGATCTGTGAATCGCTTGTGAGCAACTGGGTCTTACGTGCATTAAAATCCACTTTATTCACTCGACCCTATTCGGAAATGGCCAGTAAATCCTGGCCTTTTGTTCTCAATTTCTTGACGACTTTGTCCACGATCGAAGGAGTATGAATGACAGAGGTTACTGTCACCCGCGAATAAGTAGATTGGATTCGAAGTCCGACCTAAGAGGTCATCTATGAAAATAAGAAAAAGGAAGGGAGAAAGGACAGAGCCCTGTGGTACTCCTGCGGTTAACCTATGCTCGTCGGATGAGAACCCATCTACAACAACAAGTATAGTGCAATCGCTGAGAAAGCTCGATATGAATCGAGAGAAGTCACTACCAACACCAAAAGCGATAAGCTTTGATATGAGTGCGCGACTCTATCAAAGGCCTTAGAGATATCTAGAACAACGACCTTACTCTCACGAAACTGGTGGATGGATCGATTCCACTTTTCGGATAGCTGCTTCCTCAGGTCTCCCGATTGAAATGGTGGTTAACCGTACTCTCCATACCCTTCGAGAGCGCAGAGCAAATCGGAATTGGGCGGTAGTTAGCTGGGTTATCAGCTTCACCTTTTTTGAAATGGGCTGGATGTTCGCAATCTTCCAACGCGCTGGGAAAACCCCCTGATAAGAATTTTTCGAAATTCGTACAATTAAGGGGTAAAAACAGATACAAATGTTATCACCGAAATTTGGTACGGACATCCCTCTTACAACGTGAAGGCGTCCCAAAAGACGAAATTTGAAAATGTCGTACCTTTAGGAGGTTAAATGGGCAAAAAGGTACCAACAAAACGGCTGAAGCTTGAATCAGGAAATTCGGTATATATTCGTCTTACGGCGTAGATGAGTGATGAGAAGGAATATTTCAAAATTGGTACTTTTAAAGGATTAAATAAATACATTTTACCACCGCCCTGAACAAATGGTTAAGAATCTTGAAATATAGAATGGGGTTATATAGCATGAATACGGCTAAGAAAATAGTTTTGCAAAATTCGTACTTTTTGGGGGTGAAATTGTAAAACGAGATAACAATGGTACCAATCATGAAATTCGGTTTGGACCCCCTATGTATACATTACTCTGACCGTGTAGGGGCGAAACATTAAAGAATTTTTCAAAATGTATACACTTAAAGAAAAAAGTCTGTTATTAAAAGCAGCGATTGTCTGCTGCGTATCAGCAGGAAATTTTCTGCTATTGTAGCAGTTTTTCTGCTATAACAGCAGTTTTTTTGCAATATTGCATCAGCATTCACACTGCTAAAGTGTTTGCAGTCTGCTATTATTGTACTGTGAACAAATCGCGGACGTTTAATCCGACAAAGAACAAGAAAAAATACACAAATTCAAATTGCATTGAAAATTTTTGCATTTTATCTGTTTGGTGAGAGAATATTACTCGAACCTATGTTCAAAAGAGAAAATATAGATGTAGCATTAGTAAACGAGAAGGGTGATATAATGATTTTTATTGTTATCGTAGTGACAGAGAGTTGATTGGAGGTGGTGGTGTAGCGGCCGTGGTAAAAAATAAAGGATGCGAAACTATTCGACTGCAATTTACTTTAACTTTTTGCTTTGAATTACCACATATTTCGATGTCACGTTCTATATTGAAAAACAACATTTTTAGTCAGTGCGACCAAAATACACATAGAAAGGTCATAAAATGTTGAATACAAATAAACCCTCCACCACCGAGTACATTCAACAGTATTATCAGCAGATTAGACGCTGTCGACATTACATAGAAGTGCACAACCATATTAGGAAAATTGTGGTGCTTCATTATTATAATATTAATAGTCCTCTACTATATAAAAATAAAACTTCAAATGTAATCAAAAAGTGAACATTAGGCAGCAATCTACAAAAATATGTCTTAAATATTTTCTCAATTTACAATTTCTTAATTTCAGCTACAGCCTTAATGTCTGTACCATTTTGATAGGAAAATTTCTACAGCCGTTTTATTATTCCCAAATTTAATCCCATCCTGATGGTACGAAAATCGAAAGATCTCTTTATTTTTCGCGTATACGTAGTCAGAGAAGTGTACACACCGAATTTCCTTATTATAGCTGCAGCCGTTTGGGTGGTACCATTTTATCCCCATTCGCCCCAATTTCCGTCTAAAAGTAGAAATTTCAAAAAAAAATCCTTTTTGTTTCGCGTATTCACAGTCAGATGAATGTATACACTGAATTTCACGATTTCAACTTCAGTGGTTTTGTTGGTACCATTTTGTTCCCTCTTTTCCAATTGTATCCCTTAAAAGTACGAATTTTGCAAAATCGCTCTAGTTTACGTATCTACGATGTAGAGAGATGTACATTCCAAATTTCATGTTTCTAGCTGTTCGTAGCTTGTCGTATCATTGGTACCATTTTTATCCCTTTTTGTCCCAATTCGCCCGCTAAAAATTTTATTTACTTTTTGGGGCTTTCACGCTACAAGAGTAATATACGCAACAAATCAATGCTTAAATAATCTAAATAATCGGTTTAATTTCAGTAATTTCATTTTACCCAGAATATATATACAGCCACCGATGAATATTTTAAGGTGTTGCACACGGAAATGACACCCATCCTTAGCTGAAGGGTATAAAAACCTTACTGGAAAATGCGAAAATTTGTGACCTTGGTACTTCTCGTAAGTTGGTCACACAAAAGATGGTGCGACATCTTAAGTGTGAAAATTAAAAATTTTAAGAAAAATTCTTACATAAATATAATTTGCGTATAAAATACTTTTTAATTATTTAAATCTAGATGAGCAAAAATGGATATGAAAAAATAAAGAGAGTTGAAAACGGGGTGAGAAAGTTGAAAAAATCAGCTAAAATTACAAAACAATAAATTAAAAAAATATTTGTTATTATTATGTAAGAATAAATGCGTTGTTGCAAAAAAATGCAACAGAAACAACATAAATACTATTATGGAAAAAATGTCACGTGCGACATGATAAAATCAATATCATTTTTAAGAGACATCTGTACACAATATTCTAAAATTGTCACATTGAAATATTTCTAGAGGTTTCGCTGAGATCGGCGTCTGAATTGTTGTCCGCGAAAACGACTTCTGCTTTTGTCATGTGCGAATGCCTTGTTTTTTTAATTATCTTGAAAAAGAAAAATTGGTGGATCATAGGGACCTTCAGATCTTAAACATTCAAATCAAATTGGATCTCAGGAAGTTTTCTATAATCCAGGGAAACTATATTCTGGGCGGAGTCGGGAATGGGGCTGCCTCAGATCTAACTGCTGGGGAAATATTAAATGCCTAATGTAACCATCAGAACCTACATTAATACCGTCTAATAGTAATGAAAGTCCGTCAGTCTTAGATTCTTTTTTACAAATATTCGCTCAACGCTTCAGGTTCGGATCACTTACCAGTCCAAACTCCATATAAATCTTCCCATAAATCTTCAAATAATTTCAGATATATTTACAAGAATGTTGATTGGAAAGTATTCAGAAGTTTTATAAAGCAAAATATCTCATGTTTGTTGGATATGTCAATAAATAAAATAAAAAATAAAATCTTTCTCGAACTATGCCAAACGACTTACTCCGCGCAACAATTATAGAAGAAATTGGATAGATATAGGCATGCGCATTATAAGTTGGTAATTAATTCTTTGAACAGAATGTTAGGTGACGCTTTATTTCGCTATTTAGACTTCCAACTGGAAGTATATGTTAAAATGTCTGGAAAAATCTTCATCACGTTTTTGGAATATATTATCTGGAAGAAGATGAAATCCATTTCCTCCCTTAAACAAAATAATTGCCTCTAACTTTGGCTGAAAGGCTGAAAAACTGGTCCAAAAGTTACATTCAAATCATTATATTTCAGTACAACCAGACACAATACCAAACAACCAATTATGAGTTCAAATATATATTCGTTTGCTATTGCTCAATCTTCAGAAATCGTTAGATGCTGATATTGATTATTTCAACAAATGGAAGATTGTAGTAAATGCATCCAAAAACAAAACCATTTAACGAGTTATTATTGGTAGAGATTATTTCTTGTAGGGTATATATATAATAACACGCATTCCATAAAGGTTAAAGTGCAACAATCGCTCCGGAAAGCCAGTGATAAAATACCGCCCGCCGTATCACGCTTGACATTTACAATTACAAACGGAACATGCCTACACAAAATATTAATTCACGGATTCTTAATTATTAAGCGCAGCGCTTTATCTCTGGGAATGCTTGCCGAAGAGGCTCGCACTAAATATTACAGAAACTACAGAAAATTCTATAGTAGAGTAAATTCCAGAAAGGCAACATTAGAATATGTATTTCTGAGCGCGATCAGATCCTCATATTGTCACTTCCGCCGGCTGCCCTTCTAAGAATGTCGGAAATAAATTGAAAATTTTGATCTTGAGATGGATAGATTCGAACTAGAAGCTGATTGCTTTCTTGAAATGAATATAATAACATAATGAGATCTGTCATAGAAGGGATGGTAAAGAATGACACATTGTGCCATTTTTTGCCCCGTGGCACACGGAATATTCATTCAATTTATTTCAAAATTTTTAGCTCGAATGACGGCGATTATTAAATGGATTATTGAATATGGAAGAGAATCACCCAAAACAGTATTATCAACTTAAGATAGATACAATAAGCAAGCTTTGGGGCCAAATCCAAGATTTATATGATGAGGTTTGTGTCAAATTTGAAGAACCATCAAAGTCTGGTTTTAGCATCTAAGAATATTATATGTTGGACGAGGCAGTTCAGATCCATTTGGTCAGCTTATCCGTCATGACGAATAGACTCGAGAGCGGGAACATCGGTATGAGGCTCACTGTTATTGGTAACGATACCACAATTTAACGGAGATTACCTGAAAATGGTCGGTTTCACGATTTGTTTTCTGAGAAAAAATGTGGGAAGCTGAACATTTAATCAGCCAGTTGAGAACTTTGCCGCTGCTTGGAGACGCTACACGAAGGATACAACAACAAACGAGTAATTGTAGCAAATTTAGTTGACAAGATATTAAATCAACCCACAGCAACATCATCTGATGCGTCTTTGAAATATCTACATGATACCATAAAGGAATGAAAGCATATATACTTCCAAGCATAATTCCACCACAACTCGACGATCAAGAAATCAACATAGACTTCAGCAACACCAACACAATCAAAACATTAGGTTTAAATTGGAGAGCTGAAACGAACCATTTATGTGTCAAGGCAAAACTAATTCCGACACAAGTGGTTTCAAAACGTTCAACCACTTCCGATCTTGCAAGATTATTCGACCCTTTCGGGTTATTAGCTTCTGTGGTTGTCAAGGAGAATAAATTTATCTAACACTTATGGCAACAAAAATTAGACTGGGATGAACCACTTCCGGATGATCTTCACTCGATCTGAATCAACTTCTGAAATGATTTGGACTACTTAAACAATATGAAAATCCCACGACACGACACATCTTCAAAGGGGAAATTCCAGCAAAAACCAAATTGCACATATTTGCAGATGCTTCCGAGAAAGCTTACGGTGCTGTTGCATACATCCGTGCAATTGTAACAAGCAAAAGAGTTATTATACAGTTACTTTGTGCAATGACGCGAGTTGGTCCATTCTTATGGGAACTCAAAAATCGTATTATCCTGGATAAATGCACAATCTGCATTATATCATAACTTTGTTGCGAATCGAGTATCCATAATACAGTCATTGACATTGCCCACTGTTTCTCCACGGAAGGGATGAAATGTGGCCAACTAAATTCTCAACTCCAAATTCAAAATTACATTGAAAAAAAGAATTTGGTACCACTCACAGCAGTTACAGCGTCCAGCAACAGCGACTTCGTATAAAATATAGAACATAAGAATTCCTTCCGAACATTACAAAATTCTAGGATATGTTCTCAGATTCATTAAAAACTCAAGAAAGAAAAAGGAGCTTAGGCCAACACACAAGGCTTTGACTCCGGTTGAATTAGATGAGGCGCTTGTAATACTTATTAGAAAACAATCAACTTCAGAAAAATGCCGACATCGACAAGAAAAGTTCAATCACCAGTTTCTTCGCATTTCTCGATGTGAGTGGGAGGCCGATTGGAGTCCTCAATATTACAATACGACGCGAAACATCCGACGCTCATTTGTTATAATGATCCTCTTCTAAAGCTATTATTCGAAACATCTGGAGGTAGTGACAGAGTTGTCGACTGAAGCATTAATAGGCGGTTCATCGGACGATCCTCGTCGATCCGTTGACAAAACATACACTCGACAATGTCAGCAATTTTGTCGGGGCCAAAAACCAGTTAGCAGAACTGAATATCAGCATATATTCAAAGGAAGCACAGGAATTAAATATTTTCGCCTCAGGTTTATAAAAATACAGTTCCATTTTATTCCTCCAAGGGCACCTCATTTTAGAGGTTTATGGGAAGCTGCTGTAAAGTCCGCCAAACAGCTTCTATTTTGAAGTGTTGAAACTTCATCATTAACACATGAAGAATTAGAGACTATAGTGGTGGAAATCGAGACCATACTCAAATATCGTCCACCGACACTCATGTCAAATGATCCAACCAATATGGAGGCATTAACTCCGGCAATTTTCTCATCGGTGAATTAATAACATCGGCAGTAGTCAGCAGATCAGCCAATTAAGGTTTCTGGATTATCTCATTGGAATCTCGTGATTCGCATAAAGCAGGAATTTTAGAAACGATGGTCCACAGAGTATTTAAATGAATTACAGCAACGTCACAAATGGAAACAACCAGTCATTAATATAAAAACTGGAGACTAATAAAAAGGAATATAATTTACCGGCACTAATATAATTTACTTCGGCAGAGTTATGAATGTACACAAGGGAAGCGATAACGCATGTATAGTGGTCGATGTTACAAGAACCAAAGGATTGTTCAAACGCCCCATACATCGTCTAGCTCCATTACTTGTAGAGGAACTAATGAAGATACGAAACTATTTATTATTTTTATTCATCCGCACAAATCCCAGTCAACTCGTTATGAACGCACATCGTGATCAATACTTTCCCATGGATAGACTTATGTTACATTAATGTACTCTCACGGAGGCAGATATGTATATTCAGTCGAAACACAACAAGTGTTCTGAAGTATGTGCATGCTAGGTTAAACTGTTGAACAATGATACACGTTCAAATTGCAACCTAGAACGCCTGAAAACGAACACATCGTGGAATCAACTGTCAAACAGTAACAAAATGGACGAAACAATGCTGTTTGCGAGAAGCAGGGGCAATGACTCATACTGAAGGCTCTGGATTATTGCCGAATGCATCATCAGAGGTGACACTATCGCTATTCAAGGACACCAATCAATTTCAAGTAACGGTTATGAATCAATACAGAAACAATTTTTGTAGAAATTTCTACGTTTTCGTATAATATTACCATACAACTCTAACCATAAATGATTAACCAGTGATTTCACTTTCGAACAAATTGTATTCTGTGACAGAGCACATAAAATGAAGAAAATAAAATAAATGTTTTATATAAATAACATACATTAAATATAGTATATGTCATTTTCATAATGTATCTTCCATTGTACCAAAATTTATATACAAGGGGCTCCAATAGAACCTGATGGTCATATGCGTCCATATTGGGGCCATATTGTTTTATTTCATTTTTGAAAGCCTTGTACAATTTCTTTTCGTTTGAGTACCCAAATAAACATGCAATGTTTGGGGGTCCTAAGTCGGAGCCGGAGTCTAAGAGTCGGAGTAGGAGAAATTTGCTGGAGTCGGAGTCAGAGTCGAAAAAAATGGTCGACTCCGACTCCGGGAGTTATTATTATGCATTATTAGAATTTATAATATATTTCCAGAAAAAAATTGAATAAATAAATGCTTTACAATCTTAGCCTGAGACATGTTCTGTGATCACGATTATAATGTTTTATAATTGTAAAAAATGTAATGTAAAACTAAAGTTAATGTTATATTAACCATAAAGTTATGATCACGCTGCGGTGCGGAGCACAGTATGTCCGTCCAGTGAAGTTTATGGGAAAAAGCTGTATCGTGTTGAAAATCCATCAGCATACAGCAAATGGCAATGAGAAAGGTTTCAGGTAGAACACAACGCTCTTCAAAAACGCTTTGCGGTGAGGTCTTCGGTTGTCTATATAATACGCATATGTAATTTTTATAAAATGCAAGTAATATACAAATGATGAGATCATGTTAACGCAAGCAGAGGGATCACTGAAGATATGTCCCTACACAGGACGATGAAATACGTATATGTACAAATGTGTGTATGGCTGAGTGTGGTTCTCCTTCTTTCCATTACCAAAATAAAAATTTCCTTCGTAAGAAGAAATTACTTGATTGAATATCTGAAATTCGAATAAAATTCAAAACTCATAGAAAATCAATCAATCGATCACTAATCAAACAACAAAAATATATTCTATATATTATATAGAATATATTTTTGTTTTGTTTCAATAATATTTTGTAAAATGAATTAAAAATACTTTACAATAACAATATTACATATAAATGTATTTATGTAGGTGTATACCGTTTCTTTTGTTTTAAAAAATAAAATGGTTTTTCTTTATACAAATAGACATTGTTATAATTATTGCAAAATACACCACTAAATATTATTGAACATCCGAAGTCGACTCCGGAGTAGGAGTCGGAATCGAAACATTGTAAAATGCAATTTTGCCTCGACTCCACACACCTGGTCTTGTAGGGTCCATTTTAAGGGTCCTGATGGTCTAATAGGCCCACACCCATAATTTTCCCATATTTGAAATCCTTCAAAAATTTCTTTTCGTTTGAATGCCCACACTTTAATGTAGGTGGAATAGTCTAGTTTAAGCCAAAAAACGTTTGTTCTATTAAACATTTTCGAGTTCTGTAAAAAAATGAAATTAGACAAAGACCCAAGGATTATTTTGAGAAACAAAAACGAAAAGAACAGGAATTCTGAATAGCGTATCTATACTAAAGAAGGAAAATAAATTTACACTAAAAGACGCATCCAAAAATTAATTTATCGGGTTAAAAGGAAGTAATTTTTACCTGTCAAGTGTAAAATTGTAATAGATACAAAATCTATAACTATAAAAATACAACAAATTTGGTCAAACTGGAGGTGAATACGAACAATAAAATATATACAGGAGACGTTGCGTACTACCTGTGTTCAGTTTACCTGTATTAATTCGATTTGTCTGCAAAATCAGATATTATTTTTGGCCATAGTTCCTCCAAATGAACTCTTATTGGTATAAAATTTGGATTGAGGATAAAGAAAGTACGTATTTACTTTTTAAAAATTAATGAGAATTCGCATTTTGGAACTTAAAAATCTGGCTTTTTGCACTAAATGTATCCTATCATCCAATATGCAATTTCGAACAGGCAAAAGTTAAACAGCAAAAAACGGGGAACACTTCAACATTTCTTCTTCTTTATTCTTCAAAGGCTTTCAAAGAAAAAAGTTTTGTTGGTCCAAAGTCATACAATTTTTCAAAAAGGGTATTTTTAAAATATTTATTACAAACAAAGTTTATTTGACACAAACACATAATATAAGCCATAATAAAGCCAAGAAGCCTTAATTTCTAATAAAAACAAATCTGAGTGCAAAATGAGTGCATTTCAATATTTGAAAAAGGTGAAAGTCTGCAATACAAAAAAACTAAAATGTTTTCGGATTGTCCGATTTCAATGTTATTATCTCAAAAATGTTTACTAGAAAAAAAGTTATTGCATTTTGTCGGATGAATTTTAATCCAATTTTTGATTTTGGAGGTGTTTTCAGGAGCGAAATATTTTGCAGATCATCATTAAACAACCCAAACTTTATTTTCGTGGGGTGACTGGAAATCGTTTTTCCATTTGTATACTTGTACCAATACTCATCCTCCCCGAATACAAACACACTAACAAACAGTACGATAAACGAACACCATAAGAAGCGGGTACAGCACGCTTACGCATACAAAAAGCAGCACAGCATCGGCATGTCTCTGAGTGATGTCGATGACGACGGACTGGCAGGTGTAGGTAATCTGCAGATATACGAAACAGAAGAAGATATCAACATGGTATCTTTGGATCCGACCGAGTCTGCGATTACCGCATCTGCCACGGTTGCAAAATTGGCATCACAAGGAGACGTCAAAAAGGAACGGAAGACGGACGAGCAGAAGCGTGAGAAAGGCTACAAGCGCTCGCTGCGATTAGGGATGTCACAAACCGGCCCTCATCGGGAAACTGGTTTTCGGTTAGTTTAAAAATTTATAATTTTTAAAAAACCGGTGAAACCGGCCAAACCGGTTTTTTATTTATAAGCTAAAATGGAATTGGCGGAATTGGGTCGCCTTCTAAAAAACTTTCCCAATGGAATGGAAGGCAAATGTGAAGAACATGTATCATAATAAAAGAGAAAATAAAAAACTTCTTTGTTTGTTAAGTTGTATTTAATTTTAATCACTAAGGCTAAGGTGTGGAGCCGAACCGAAATTATTGACGGCAGTGGGTCAATGCTACCATATTTTTAATAGGAAATATTCGATTTTCAATGCTACCATATTTTTAATAGGAAATATTCGATTTTCGGTTTCATCAAAACCAGCAAGAGTTGAAGAGGCAAAAGTAAAACGTTACGATTTGGAAATACGAAATCAAATCGTTTTCGTAAAATTTCTGTGACATGCCTCAATCAGCGATGCTGTGAGAATTCAATATGAGACATGTGTGCTTATAAATTTAATTTGCAAATTCATAAATTCGAAATTATATGAAGTGTTCACAAATTCGCTGGTAATATTATTATTAAATACACATTTCGTACCTTTTCATCAATGCTCTCGGGTCTTTTCCTTTTTTACTGTCAGAGTGATATTTAATTTCGCGCTCAATTAGATTTACGATATTATTAGCCGTGAATGTAACAAAATTTGGATCGAATAAAACGTGATTCCATTAGGTATAAACCAATAAAAATATAGCAAAACAGTCAATGGTTTCGATGTTACACATCGAAGCTGTTTGATATCCTACTTGTTTTTTATCAACGTCACAAATCAAAATTTTGGGAAAATCTTAAACCTTCGGTATTAAGAGGTCAGTTCAGTTTATATTCGCAGCTTGTAAACATTAGTATTTGTATTGCAGAATATATCAACGAAATTCAAATGTTTTGTAATTTAAAAACCGGTTAACCGACATGAAAATACCGGTTTGTCGAAAATGCCAATTTTTAAAACCCGGTGGACGGTGTCGGATTTAACACCTTTTTTCGGTTATGACACCCCTTGCTGCGATTCCTAAAGAAGATGGAGAGTAATCCTCTTCCCTAACGACTCGCGACAAGCGCTTGATACGCAAACATAAATTCCACGTCAAGAAGTATGAGTCGATAACTAACACTACTGTCGTGAATGTTATACCTCCCTCTGCCATAAGATACGACACCCGAACTAACGACAACGGTACGGCAAACAAAACACACGATATAGACGGAAAGAAGAGCACAAACACTAAAGCGAAGGTTCTTGCACTAAGCCTGACAAGAGCATAACTGTAAAACCCAAGGCTTGTGCTGACACTGTCTCTAAAACTAGACTTGGTAACATAGGGCGACTAAATCATATACCTAAGGGTACACTATTAAAATTGAGGAAGTGTTGGTCCTCCATACAGTGGTTTATTAGTGCTGTTTTTTGTGTTATGTTGCTACCTCTTAATTTAATATTCTACTTTTTAATTTGTTTTTGGTTGTTACAAAATAAACTTTTTTACTGTTTTCCTCCAGATTTCCTTCACAAGAAATTTCATACACAACATTATGTTTATCCATTGTCGGGATTTTACTTTTGGTATTGCTGAATAATTGTTTTAATGTATTATTGGTTTTGTGTGCAATTGATTTTTCAATTCTTCCGGAGATATTCTGAACATATGTCAAAGATTTATATTTTCTGGGTTCCCTATTAAGTGCTCTCTGCGGATGTTCCATTCTATTATTGTCATAAATTAAGCTATTTATAAGATTATTTGTGAAGTTTTTGTTCTCCAATATATGTTTAATCCTAATTTTGTTATTTGCATGAAAATCTACGTCACTGATGGATAGTACACGATTGACCAGGTTCTTTGCTGAATTAATGATGACACATTTTAGATGTTTCGAGTAAAAAATAATTATCATTCCAGACGCTGTAGGTTTTTGATACCAATTTATTGTGATTTTATTGTTTTTTCTTATCACAACTGTATCTTCTTCCATAGCAAATTTAATGTTTTTATTAAAATTGTTCAGAGATGACAGGGTATCACTTATTGCACTTTTTTAAATTATTGTACACAAATCATCTACATACTTGAAAAGTACAACTGGTTTGGTGCTTAGATTCTCCATGCTCTCGTCTAATAGCTTTTCCATCACTATATCTGCTACAATAGGGGAAGCCGGTGAGCCCATTGGAAGGCCTTTCTTCTGTTTGTATATTTTGTTTTCATATTGGAAATAAATAGACTCCGCGTCATATTTGTAAATTCTTATCTCATCCCATATATTTTCTATAACTATACTAAGACATCGAGATTGAGAAATATTATCTATTTGGTATATTAAATAAGAGGTCAAAAACAATTCATATAAATATATGGAACAGGTAAGAAATAGTGGCTCAATAAAAGTCGCCAACTGGAAGGTCTCAGATGAGTGTTCCTTTTCGGATCATCATAGAATCCACTTTACAGTAGAGCTCGAATTACATTTGCTGCCTCTGGACATATTAAGTAGAGAGTCTGCTGCAACCACGACATTACGTCTGGGGGAACTATCACAGTGGTCAGAAAGTGACTGCGGGCATAGTGTGATCTATCTAGCCAGATGTCGCAGGCATCACGGACTATATTCTGTCCGAGCCACTTTTTGACAAGTGGTACTATACTCTAATACCTGGCAGAGAAGCATGGAGTGGTTGTGTTCCTGGGGGTAGGAGATGTATAGACTTCTACACGGATGGTTCCAAATGTGATGATAGGGTTGGGTTTGGAGTCTATTCGAGGGACCTAGGGCTATCTATATCTCGAAGGCTGTCTGATCACTGCAGCGTCTATCAGGCTGAGATTATGGCAATTAGATGGGTAGCAGAATGGCTAAGATACAATATCCTGGCAAATGTCGGTATAAATATCTACTCAGATAGCCAGGTTGCCATAAAATCCCTGGATTCTATATACCTGAGTTCGTAAATTGCCCTTAACTGCCGCAGATCTCTTAACGAGATGGATGAGCAGTTCAAAATGCACCTAATATGGGTGCCGGGCCATAGGGATATTCCGGGAAACTGTAATGCCAATGAGCTTGTACGACTAGGGACAAAGTATTATCCAAAGACCCATTCACTCCTGGATTTTTAACAAAGAATGATGGTTTGCTTACCAAAAATACTCAAGAAACTTTACAACTTTTGATGGAAACTCACTCCCAAGGATGTCAGGAGGAACGACACGAACGTCTCCACAAATCCATTGCCAGGCACCCCGGGCGAGCTCATAAGTAGTATTGTCTACGAGGATAAAATAGTGTGGGAGATACGCACCTTTCAACCGCTTAAATCAGTAGAACCAGACGGAATCATCCCGCTTGGCTTAAGAATGTCTTTACTACAAGACTTGTATTGTTCCCCATACCTAAAATGTGGAGGGAAATTAAAGTGGTATTTATCCCCAAGGCAGGAAGAAGAAACCATAATACTACAAAAGATTACAGACCAATTACTCTATCATCGTTTGTATTCAAAACATTGGAAAGACTACTTGATCTGTACGCTAGAGAGAAACTGACTCATGACAACTTCAGCGGGCACAACACACGCACAACACGAGGTCATAGGGATTCACTCTGGAATAACCCAGTGGACAGGCAACATGCTACATAGCATAGCGATAAACTCATCCTTGGAAGATGATGTGTGGGGTTATTTCGCTCCTACTATGGAATCTAGTGATAAATGAAATTCTGTTCAAACTCAACATGCTACAAAGCATAGTGATAAACTCACCCTTAATGGGTTAAGTGTTAACTCAACGAAAACAGAACTGGTTCCGTTCCCAACTTAAAAGTCTGCGTCATTAACAGCTGTAAGAAAATGTTCGGGGAAAAACGGTACACTGGATATACACAGCGATCATAAGACCAATATTAACATTGATATGGTGGAAAGCTGTTAATAAGAAAACTTACCTATCCAACCGAAATTCTAAAGATTGGTCTGAGTCGGCATCGGAACTATTAACCTTTAGCAAAAGATCGCTGAGCACGCTTATAGGAGTACTTAAAAGGCACTGTGCGATTGGCACTATGCGATGGCTGAACGCATTGATATCTCACGTGAAGACTACTGTAGGAACTGCTCAGATGAGGATGAAGAAGAATCAGTGGAGCACTTACTACGCACTTGCGTAGGACTGAACTTAGACTATCCTTCCTAGGAAATATGTTCTTTGCTGATCTGACGGACTTAGCAAATGTACCTCTACGGAATCTGCTCAACTTCATCAACAAGACAAGGCCTCCGAGTGAAAGTCGTTACCAGCGTGCAACCAATTTAACCTAACCTTGCATAGATTGGCGTGTAATTCTGCTATTTATTTACAACTTTGGTGTCTTTGGCGACAAATATTTTCGTAGAACATTCCTTAAATGTTCATTTTGAAAGAACTTTTTTGATTTTCCCGAAAAAAGTGTAAAATTGGCACTTAAGGAGAGGAGCTAGAGGATTAAGATCTGCCACAAAAATGTTCCTCATAAAATCCTACAATAATAAGACAATAAGAATTCTCTCAGACATTCACTATTATCGCGAATAAAAGCGGAATTTGAGCACGTGCAATTTTTGATTTCCCTTTAGGAGTAAGATGGTAACAGCAATTGGTTTCAAAAATCCCATAAATCATGATGATTTAAGGGAACAATTCATTTCCAGGGAAATTTTGTTCGCGATAAGGGTGATTAACTTACAACTTTTTTGACTTATGATACTACTCCCTTCGACCAAAAAAGGAACATTTTGTCCCACTTTATTCTACAAAAATGATCTACCCAACATGCTCTTTCAGAATTATAGGGTCGCTATTCTGTTCCAAAAATGCTGTTGGACAGTGTAATTTTTGAAATTATAGAAATTGAAATTACGCTGGGAGAGGTTGGCGTAGTGGCAAATTTCTTCAAAATTTCGCCGGAAGGAACCCCTTGACAAAGTTCTAAATTTGATATTGATCTTAGAATGTTGACAACGTTATTGTCACAGAGATATTAACCAACTTTGATAAAGATAGCAAGCAAGCAAATTGAATTAAGTTTTGTTATTGTATTGTTATATTCATGTATAACTACTCTTGATAGTCAATATTTCACTTATTTCATTTTTCAACAGACTAATTCTTGTAAAAATTAATTGATTTATACAATCATACATGAAGAAATTAAGAAAAATAAAGTTTACAATCTAATCCATATTTGAATACAATAGCAGAAACGTTTAAAATTACCTTTATATCTCCTTCAATTGAACCAGTCGCAAAGAATTCTTCATGTGGATCAAGGCTAATACATTTGATAGCACTATCGTGACCCTGTAAGTAAAAAATTAAATTAAAGTTAATTTATATCTCACCAATCATAATAAAAATTTATTTGATAGAAGACAAGTAGAAATCAGAATTGAAATGAAGAAACAGAGAAGGCCTGTAAGTCCTACCAACCTCGTATGATGTAAATATAATGAAAAATGGTTTCTGTTTGATTTGTAATAGTAAACATTTGATGGAATCCTGTGTCAGTACTACTATCCAAAAAGCAATATCTTAAAATTGTCTTTAAGGTCGCTCAAGGACGACGTGCCAGCGAAAATCAGTTTTTTATGTTTCCCCTAAAAAGTACTTACCTCCATCGACAATTTTTGAATTTATATACAGTTATTAAAAAACCGATTTTTTGTTTTCGGCGGTTTTCGATTTGTTCGAAAATTAGGATTTTTAGAAAATTTTGTTTTCAATAAAGGATGCTATTGTATTTGGACCACATCGACCCAACAAATTTACAAATTAAAATGTATAGTATAGTTAAAATTTTCAATTTACTGACTCTTGCACTTGATGAAAACGGACTTATTTAGACCAGAAATGCTTGTCAACTAAGCCACTCCCACAAATTCAGAGTTGACCGTAAAATTGAAGATGATCTTTAGCTGCCCTTTAACTAAGATTCTACTATTTTTCAAACGAAAACAGTGATTTGTTAGAGGACTCATCTTGACAATGCCGCGTGCTTTACCTTGGGTCTTCTGGGTTCAACTGGAGGCGAGAATTTTTATGTAAACCACTGTAAACATACCCCAGAGTGTCACACCGTGGAAGATTGAAAAAACAGCTGGAGTGACTATCAGAATGTTCAGGCTTAGAAGAAGGGACACGGCGAGGAGGTAGGAGACTCCTTATCTACCACTCTATACTCTAAAGCTGATTCACCTTCACCCAAACAATTGCAGTACAGCTTCTCCCCCTTCCGAGTCCAATTCCTCCTCAGCATCGTCCTCTTCAGGACTTTATTCCCAACCAAATGGACTTTAATTTCTGCTAATTTCGGCTGCTCTTCAAGCTTGGTGTAATCTGTCAGCCCTATATGAAGCGATTCTGTGGCATCTTCTACAAAAATAACTTACAGGAAGTGACTAATTTTCCGTGGTCTGTTTAGAATGGATAAACACTATGTTGGTACAGTGACTGTCATAGATAACCAAAGGTTTCTTTCAATAATAAATCTACTATGTAAAAATACGCTAGAGCTTCATTTCAACCAATCTCCATTATGCCGACGAAATCCCATTTGAAATTTTTCCAATTTAATGACCAATGTCTTATACTTTCCTTTAACTGGGCTATATTTTCGCTCTGAAAATTTATAACACCAAATTTACAAAGGATCATAAACTAGAACTTATCGCTTTTGTTCAGTGCGATATATGATCCAGATGTTAAATTTGGCGACATTTTGGATACTGAGTGTATCTGAAAAGAGTGATATTTTCAACATGTGCAAAACCAGATATTTATTAATATGTTCACATCACAGCAAGCTTTAATTTTATGTTTAGTTTTACAGTCCCAAACCGTCCCGAAATTTGAATAGCCGGTATAACTTCACATTTTTAAATTTATGGCAACCGAAAAGGCTACTTCAAATATTTAACATTTTTACACAACTAGAAATCTACACACACTTTTTATCACACAATTTAAATATCCTGCTCGTTCACTATCTTCCATATTAATACTTAAAATTTATTGTCCACCAAATTTGGAAAGAAATCAGGCTCTGTGAACACTTTTGCAACTAAACTATAAAAATACTTATTTGAGAGCTTGCTGGTTTAACTGTATATTTTTTTTCAAGAAAACGAAATGCATTTTCTGTTACTCTGATGTATTCTTTATAAGATTTTGCTATCAAATATGTAGTGTAGCAAAATGTAAAATTTGACTTTTGGTCATTGATTTGACAAGTGCAATTTGGCACTTGTAGTTGTTTGGACCATGGACGTGTTCTCATATTAACAAATGGCATGGTGATATTCATTTCTCTATTTCAAGTCAACTTTTCTTCACAAGCCTTTATATCATTTCTCAATATCAATTAGTATATACTCAATTTCAGTATGTTTTTTCCCATCTTCAATTTTTTATTTCTCAATATAAAATTATATATTGTCAATGTATTTCTCAGTTACTGAATTTAAATTTTTATTTTCTCAATTTCAATTTACATTTCCGAATTTCAATTTGTATTTTCTCAATTTCAATTTGCATTTCTCAATTTCAATTTACATTTCTGAATTACAACTTTTTTTTCTCAGTTTCAATTTACATTTCTCAATTTCAATTTTAATTTGTAGAATTCATCCTTCTGTGTCTTCGGCGTCTTCCGTTGGGCATATCGCTGTACTATGGTAATGTCTCATACTCTACTTTTGAAGCGGGCCATTATCACACGGTGAGATATTTGTTTCCATGCTTTTCTTCGATATTATGATTCCGCCTCCGATTTCGCCACTTTCTTTTCCGTTGTAGAGTACAGTGTTGCCATTCGCCGTGACGAGTTCGCCATTTTTGTTCCATCTCTCAGACTAATAAGAGACCATTTGATTTTCTAATTGTGCATCATGAAGAGTTTGTTCGTTCCATCGTGTAATGTGCGTCCTGTTTCGTGGCTTTTCCCTGCGGGGTAATTATGCAACTTTCAGATTATCGTGTCGTTTTGGCGATATGTATAATAGTTTTTTTTTTTGATAAATGTTCAAATTCAAAAATTTTTGTGGTACGTAATAAAGAACGATATTTGAAACGATTTTGACTTTCGTTTGTTCCAAGTATCGTTCATTATCATGAACAAAATTATGAAATTGTTTTTGTTTGTATGGAAATATGTCAAAAAACTATTATACATATCGTTAAAATGACACGGTAATTCGGAAATTTCATTATGAGCCACCTGATCATACATATAATGCTGTCCATTGGCGTTGAAGCCTCCTTTCCTTCTGAATATTCGAAAACAGGGGTGAAAAGTTTGCATGTCTCCGTCAGGATTCGAACATGTGACCATTCGGTTTGAAGTTCGGCGCAATACACCACGTGGTTTATGGTCCATGAAGCCAAGTTGTCGCATTATTACTTGCCTCACCATGCAGTTATAAAATCGGAGAGTACGTATTTGTTGTATTTATAGATGCACGATTGTTGTAAACACATCAGGTTGTTAAAAAATATATTTTGTTTATGTGAACAATAATTAAGTGTTAGTCAGTTTCGATTATGTACACAAACAATTGAGTCGATTTTTCATAAATTTCCAACGATTGTTTATCAAATTAAAAAGCACAGTTTAAGAAAATATTTGTGGCGATTTCCTGAATTTCGATGACAGTAGAAAACTCGCTAGGAATTCGTTGCATTGCTCCAAATTTCCAAACTTTTTGATCCTGCAGGTTGGCTGTCGCCATGTATCGAGTGGCATACGTTTTCATGCACAAAATATGGCTTGAAGACACTCTTCACAATGGAAGAGCTTCAGAGAGAGTACTGCCTTACGTATATGCCAATGTTGGATATTCCGAAATATTCTATTTTCTGCTGGCTTTACAAACCTCCATGCTGCTGGATGACCTTCGAAGCCAAAAGATGAAACTAATACCGCACGTCTCGCTACTTATACACGGACTTACAGAAGCTATATATGGTGGTCTGGTCGCAAATCTATAAAATCTAATTTTTCCTATTTCCGAAATTTTGAGAACATTCTTGAACGATTTTCTTCCTTTCCTAGAGGGCCTCGGGAGATTGTTTTTTTCTATCGCATACACCCTAGATACCGTTCCAACTTCTCCAAATAATCAACTTTGTTTAAATATAACCATGGAAGGAAACATAAGAGCACCATGACGATAAAGCGTTGGAAGGCTGGAAGGCAACATTCCAGTTTGCTTAGAGTAGCTGTGGTATATTGTTTTTATAGGAACACATGGCCACAGATGCTGGAATTGACTTATATAAATGCGACTTTCAAATCAAAATACAACCATTCAACTTACTACAGACTAAGTCGACATTTATTTCAGTAGTAAGATTTAAATTAGTTAGAACTCCATCAAATCTAAAAAGTCGATGTGAGCCAATGAAATTGGCGGCGCGAGGCTCGTGCAGAAACATGCGGCGGCGGCTTGTGTGCTAAATATCGGTCGGCTTGTATCTCTGGTCTAGAATCTTTTTCAGTGAGAGGCGCCCGATAATTCTACCATATAATTGCCAATATTCCAGGTTCTTGCTTCAGTTTGTTCATCAAGTCACAATTCACGGATGGTACGATCTCAGTACTGGATTCCGAAAGTCAAGAAAATGGTACAGAATACCATCAACAAAACCTTGCATTCTATACCAGAAGCGTTGTCAAAAGCAGTTCATGGCTGATCTTCCTCTTCAGAGAGTTCTCACGTCCATTCACTCGTACCTGATTGGATTTGGCAGGATCTTTTGACATCAAAAGCTGCAGTTTTCGTTAAAAAATCCAAATTCCTGGCAGCTTTCTATCGGTTCGTCTCTCGACGAGTATGCCTATTACATTTATATTCCGATAATGGTACGACTTTCATCGGAACATCGAAAATTCTAGCGAGAAATTTCACCCTAACCTCTCACGCTTCTGTAATCGCCAGTTATTCACATTCCAACATAAGCTGACATTTCAATCCGCAAGGAACATCTGATATGGGGAGCTATGGAAACCTGGAGTGTAAAGCTTCAAATCCCATTTCCGTAAATTCACTGGTTCCTTCAAATTCACATTCGATGCATTTTCCACGCTCTTGAAGCTTGCCTTAATTTACGTCCTTTATTTATCTCTCATTTGTCAGGAGCCTCCAGACTTTTCCGGGACATACACGCGCTTGTAGATCCACGTGTGAAAGAAGAAGAAGTCTGCCTCCATTCTTAACAGAAGGCAGCTACTTTATATGATCTATTAGAGCTTTTGTACTCGATGGAAAAACGCAAATGTCATAACAATCGTAATTGCCAAAACGGTTCGATCCAATGCTAGGGATTGCATGCGCTGCGGGAATGATATGAATATGTCCGACCGAATGGAAGCAGCCCGCCTACACAAATGTTATGTAAATTGTTTTGTCCACTGCCACAAGTTCCATCACACAATACTTCATGTGGATCCAAAGCTACGCGACGATATTCTGCACGACATTCTAGGTCCCGTTGACATTCGCGGTCCCTATCCACTAGGCCTTCAACGTGAAGTGGGTCAATACCTAAGATCCCGATGCCCTTGGTTACGGCACCATCCACATCAAAGGCAACATCATTGTTCGCATTTAGAAGACAAAACAGTATCATATTACTCCCCACAGCCCTGGTCCAGATTGAGGGCAATAAAGATAAAAATTCGAAAGATTGGTCGAGAAAATGGATTTACTTACGCTAACCCTGAAGGACGATACCTTATGCCCTCCGACCCTGTGCGTAAGATTCCAATTCCAAATCGAAAGCCCATGCGGAGTCCTTGCCGGAATCGTTCAAAAGTAACTTTCCCCACTTGTTTTACGCTGATCCGAGGTGGATATCATAATCGGCATAACAGAAGGCACACAGTGGGGGATTTGAGAAAAAAGGGAAATAATTGTGGCACATGTAAATGGCTTGACCTATTTTGATAAAATTTCATACAGACATATTCGAAGTGAGGAGGAGCTTATGTTCTGTAGTAGGGCACTCTTGGTGTAATGGGTCCTAGTCAGTGGGGGTCCAAAATTGTTATCGTGTTGCCAATATTGTATTTGTGCTCTTATTGCGTCGATGGTATATAGGAAAACTAAGTAAATTAAACAATATAAATACATCAATATCAATAAAATATTTGGTTATCCGTTGAAGGCATTGAAAATACGCTCTTAAGAAGATCTAAATATGGGCTATAATTCCTCAACAAATGCGTCTTATATCTCCATCACATGATATTGTTATTATTATATTTATTAAAAATTCCTCCATCCACAACCATAATGGCAAATCCGAATGGGATTCCAAGAACTGTTCCCATAGTGCCAATGTGTCAACGGGTAATTTTGTCGAACATAAATGAATAAGGATAGGATCCCATTGTCCTACTTCGACATCGTGTTTTGCAGAATCGCTAGGCAGTCAATTATCGTTGACTGAATTATATTTATATCCCGACCACTTTCCGTTTGTGTTGCTGGAATCTTACAAAGTATTTCCACTTGCTTGACGACTAAAACTCTCTTATTATAATAGCGGGCCCGAAGGGCCTCCCAAGCCAATGAGTAATTCTTCTCCTTTCGTCTTATCACGTAAATGATAGAACTTCTGAGCCTCCGTCCGACGGGGATGATTCCCATATATTGCCGTGAACATTCTTCATAACTTCCATGGAAATCTTGGGTATCGCAAGGTGGTTAAGCTACCACCTACAAATTTCCGAAGTATCAAAAGCCGTATTCGCTGGATAAATAGCGGAACTATGAAATAGTGATGCGCTCGTGGTGTCAGTCCTCTGTGAACCCTTTTTACGCTTCAACAGGTCTGTCATACAGGCCTTCGTTTTTTGATACCTGTCCCTAGTCGACTCATACGTTTCTTGAAAATTCTATCTATATGTTGGTCATCAGAAAGTTAGACACTCTCAAAAGCATTGCGTACACCATGCCAGTTTGCATCTAACGCTTCTAGTTCAGTTTCTAGAAGGGAATCGGAAAGTTCTTTCTCAGGGATCTTTGCGAATTTTGCACACTCAGTTAGCAAATTATCCGATTCATACTCGAAGATAGTACAGACATCAAAACCCATGTTGCCTAAACCCCTTTAAAATATATATATATTTTTTCCTTTTTTTGATGTACTGATATGCACCAGCCGGGAATCGAACCAGGCACCTTCAGCTTGCAAGACGCACACACTTGGCTCACACGAAGGCTTGTTTGATCTGCGGTCCATATATGTATGTGAGCTTGTACTTGTTGTATTCCACTACAAAATTGTTTGTTCTGCTGATACAATTAGTAGTAGAATCTGTTTATAATTACATTTTATGAAAAATAAAATATTTGAAACTTTTGCGCAATCAGGGAATCGAACCCACATAAGACCTTTTTTCGTTTCAAAAATCATAACTTCTGAATTAGCGAACTTTTTTACAAAAGTAAATTTTTGTTTCCGAAGAACACATCATAAGTTTTAAAATGGCACTGGGCATTCGATCCTAGACTTACTATGCGACTCACCAAGTAAAAGGTGATGTTAATCATCAAGTCCTTGGCGATGACGCCATAATGAATATTATGGACTGTATCGAAAAGAAACTGCAAATATAATTTTGTTTGTATCTTTATGATTTTAATTTATTTTTAGCAAAAACTTCTGTCTTATTGAAATAAATGGTGTTTAAAAACAATTATTGTTATATGTATTATATATTTGTGGTTTGTCAGATTTTTGATTTAACCTCCTGCATTGAATTATTATTTGTTACAGTTTTCGCTGTTTTATGATATTTTTTAATTCCTTTATGTCCTTAGCAACTTTCTTCACATTCTGCTTAACAATAGCTCAATATCTTTCTTCTTTAGCTACATAATTGATGTTATTTTCTTCTAAAAGTGTGAGTGTTGATCGGGGGTAGTGTGTAGAGGCCAAATCGGCCCCAAAAAATTGCTGTGTTTTTTGTAGAATGGCATCGTTCACTATTTCAGACAATATTTTCGGTAATTATCGGCTTTTATTGTGCCCTTTTTAAAGAAGGACTGATTTTACGACCACAAGAGCAAATTTCTTGTCAAATCAGAACTTTCCCCCCAAAATTTTCCACACCAAATGTTGTAGTTGTTTTTTTTTTTGAGTAAAATTGGGAACCTAGCAGTGTTTCTGAGTCCATTTTAACGTAAGTTTTGTCGTTGATCAAAATAAACCCAACGCAGTCTTGATTCAAACCATGATACAATTTTCTTAAACGTGTTTTACCAACTTGCACTTGCTTATCACTTCTTTTGTGTATTTTTGTTTTTCGTAGGTCTCCACGCTATGTCTTTGCTTCACTCGTTGGATTATGGAAGCACTAGTTACTACTTTTTTGGCCAAGTCTCGCAACGACATTGTTTATTAAAGCCAGTATTTTCGACTCCAGCTTTGCATTGTTTTGACCTTTTTTCTTCCACTCTTTGGCATATTGAGAGATCATGATATTTCCATGAGAGAACTGATATTTCCATATATAATTATAATGTTTTTAACTGCATTAGAACTGAATTTATAAAATTTGGGGAACTTTCTATACGAAATATTATTTTCCGTGCAGTAATTGTGCACATTTTTTATGTATTAGCAAGATTTAGGACACCACTCTAAGGTGAATGTCACACTGTCTGAACCTGTTAACCGGCCGACCGAGTTATAGAAAAGGCAACTAGTGATGGACGAGATTTGATTTTGGGAGGTAGTATAGATACTTTGGGGTAGTATATATACAAATGATAGTAGTGAGACATTGCTTGAATTTATTTACTATGTTCATATTGTAGTATGTTAACTAGTTTATAAGAATACGCCTTAGATGTAATTAGAATGTAATCGATATCATTGTATGTATCATCGCTCATGTTTTTATCGTTATCGACATCTCTGCATATACGACATGAAACATATGCATGCGCCCTGTGAGAGCAGGAGAGAGTTCTGAACGAGAAGCCGAAAAGATAAGACGCACGAGCTTTTAACTAAAAAATAAGAACAATAAAATAAAACAAACACAATTGAAGTAATTCCTGTAATAGTATTCACTACAACTATCAGAAGTGGGCCTACCCCAAAAAAAAGAAATATAAAGTGTTAAGTGAAAAACTGTGAATAATGATGGAATCTTTGGAAGACCTATCATTAACAACACTGCAAGGTGTATGTACAAAATTGTGCTTATCCGCTGACGGTACAAAGAGGTTGTTAGTGCTGCGTTTAAAAGACGTGCAAAAAGATGAACTTGAAAAGGTCATACAAGAAGTAGAAGGAGAAGATCCAATTGCCATTGTGAACGACTTCATGCAAGAACAAAGTTATGAACATGCAAATATACAGTTGGGCGAAAACGCAAAAAATCAAAATGTGCAGTTAGACAAAAATTTAGAGACAAACAACAATGTAAGTCAAAACAACAAATTGCCGCACAACGACCAAAATGCAGATGGAAAAAATTATGACAACGTAGAGAAAACGAAGCATACAGACAAACGTACAGAGCATACCATTGACAAATCCGTTAGCGCAGTCAACAGCGAAGCAAACATAGCAGCAGAATCAAAATTAAAGGATAGAGAGATTGAACTGCTAAAAAGAGAGAATGAGTTATTGAGACGTGAGCAAAAAATACTGCAAAAAGAAACCGAAATGCTGAAACTGATCGACAACAAAACTGAATCCTCTGCCACTGGAGTTTCACTCAATCTTGTGAGTAATTTTATAGCAGATTATGATGGTACATGTGATGGTACTTTTTGGGTAACACAGCTGCGAGACATACAGAAAACATACAAACTTAACGACAACATGTTGCGGGCGCTGTTTGCTGTGAAATTGGTTGGTAGAGCGCAAGGGTGGTTGCATTCGAGACGCAACACGGCGGACGAACATGTTGATGAGCTGTTACAACAATTTTGTATGACTTTCGGTGCTAAACAAACAAAGCTGGAAGTTCGACGAATATTCGAACAGCGCAAATGGCGATACGAAGAAAATTTTGCGGACTATTACAATGAAAAATGTATGTTAGCGGGTAAATTGCAGTTGGATGATGATGAATTGATGGAGTATTTAGTTGATGGAATATCAAACGTACAGATTCGTACACAAGTGGCAATGCAACAACATCAAAATACAGGAGATTTGTTCAAGACTCTTGCGAACATCAAATTACTGAAACCAACGACAGTGACACCGTTCAAAAACAAAGACAATTTGGCAGCATCGAAGGTTGGTCTGAGATGCTACAACTGCAACAGCGTTGGTCATTATGCGGCCGATTGTAGCAAACCGAGACGTTTACCAGGGACTTGCTATGGATGTGGCAGCAGCGATCATATGGTGTCCAATTGTCAGCGGAACAAGAAGAAAATTTCCGACCAAACAAATAATTATGTAAGATCATTTAATTTTAGTTCGATTAATGACTCTAATTTTAAGATTTCCCTAGAATGCCTGATAGACTCTGGAAGCCCGGTCAGCCTAATTAGAAGGGATGTTGTCCCTAACGAAATCAAAATTTTTGAATTTAAAAGTGATTCATTCTATGGTTTAAACTATACGAAATTAAAAATAAATGGAAAATGTTTTTGTTTGATTAATATTAACAATAGATTTTTTGAAATGAAATTGATCGCGGTGGAAAAAGACTCTATGAGGTACTCTGTATTGTTAGGTCGAGATTTTTTGAGAAAAACTAATGCCAAAATTTTATTCGGTGAAACAATTAATAATGAAAGCGAGAATTTAATTACGAATTATGATTGTAAGGAAGACATATATGAAATGATTATGGCAATCGACACATGTAATGATGTCGAAGAAATTAATTTAAAAATTGGTGACGATGTACCACATAAATTAAGAATGACAACAGAGATAATATTTCGTAAAACATATTTAGAAATGCAACGCCCTGCAGAACCAGAAGTTTGCTTTAAAATGAAAATTAATGTAGAAAATGTCAAAACGTTCAATTGCCCACCTCGTAGGCTTTCATATGCTGAAAAACAGGAGCTACAGAAAATTTTAAATGACCTTTTGGAAAATCAGGTCATTAGAGTTAGCGAATCTGAGTTCGCATCGCCAATTGTTTTGGTGCGCAAGAAAAGTGGTGAGTTGAGGATGTGCGTAGATTTTAGAAATTTGAATAAGATGACCGCAAAACACAACTATCCAATCCCTTTGATTGATGACTTATTGGAAAGGCTAGGTAATAAGACAATATTCACTAAATTAGATTTGAAAAACGGCTTTTTCCATGTTCACATGAGTGAGGAGTCCATAAAATATACATCTTTCGTTACACCCTTAGGACAATACGAATTAGATGTTCATTAACAAAATTTTTTCAGACTTAGTCAAACAGGGAAAGGTAACAATATATTTAGACGACATTATGATAGCTACAGACAATTATACAGAACATTTTGAAATTTTTGAAGAAGTTATGAAAAGGATAGTGAATAACAAATTAGAGTTACGTTTAGATAAGTGTGAATTTTTACGAAGTAGTGTCAAATACCTTGGGTACACGATAGATAGATCAGGTATTCGTGCTGACGACAAGGGTTTAGAAGCCATTATCAATTTTCCCCTGCCCAATAAAGTACATACGGTAAGTAGTTTTCTGGGTTTATGCTCATATTTTAGACGTTTTATTAAAGATTTTTCTGTAATAGCAAAACCGCTTTATGATTTGACAAAAAAAGATAGAAAATTTGAATTAGGAAACGAAGAGTTACAAGCTTTCGAAACTTTGAAAGACAAATTATCGGAGTCCCCAGTACTGGCGTTATTTGACCCATCGGCACAGACAGAACTACACTGTGATGCCAGTGCACTGGGATTTGGGGCCATATTAGTCCAGAAGAAGAACGATGGAAATTGGCATCCAGTATTTTATTTTTCAAAAAGATCTAACGAGGCTGAGTCAAAGTTTCACAGCTATGAATTAGAAACATTGGCTATTATATATGCATTGAGAAGATTTCGAGTCTACTTGCACGGCAGGCCTTTTAAGATAATTACCGACTGCAATTCACTAACATTAACGTTAAATAAAAAAGAGTTAAACCCAAGAATAGCAAGATGGGCATTAGAAATGCAAAATTTCGATTACGTTGTGGAGCATCGCACTGGGAAACGAATGCAACATGTTGATGCCTTAAGCAGATGTCAGGAAATAATGATAATGATGACGAATACCTTTGAGGAAAATTTGGTAATATGCCAAAATAGGGACCCAAAGATAAAACGTTTGAAGGAAGAATTGCAAAATACCGAACATAAACATTACGAAATGAGGAATGGTATATTATATAAAAAATTGGATAGAAAAACATTATTATTCTACGTTCCATCTGCGATGGAACCTCACGTTTTGTATAGGTATCATGACGAGATGGGTCATGTTGGCATTAACAAAGTTTCTGATTTAATAGAGAAAAGTTATTGGTTCCCACAACTCAGAGCAAAGGTAAAGAACCACATCGAAAATTGTTTGAAATGTATAGCGTTTTCCAATAAAAATGGCAAAAAAGAAGGTTACCTGCACAATATCCCTAAACCGGATAGGCCTTTCGAGATGTTGCACATAGATCATTATGGGCCTATACATGGGAGTGTGGTTATAGACGCCTGCTCAAAGTTTGTGAAATTATATTCAACAAAGACTACATCCACTAAGGAGGTTTTAAAAGCACTAAGAGAGTATTTCAGATATTACAGCAGGCCTAAATACATAGTTTCGGACAGAGGTACAAGTTTTACGTCGGGTGATTTTGCAAAGTTTATGGAAGAAAATGATATTAGACATATCCTGATAGCAACGGGATCGCCGCAAGCAAACGGACAGGTAGAGAGAGTTAACCGAAACCTGGGACCGATGATTGCAAAACTTAGAGACCCACAGAACAACACCACATGGGATGAGATTCTGGAAGCCACGGAGTTTACATTGAACAATACTGTGCATAGAATGATTAACGAACATCCGAGTGTAATGTTATTTGGGATTAATCAAAAAGGAAAAGTTATGGATAGCATACGAGAAAATATTATGAATGAAAATTATACAGATGTCAATGATGGTAGGACAAGGGCTAAGGAAAAAGAGATACAGGCACAGTTATACAATGAGAGATCCATTAATGAGAAACGCAAAAGTCCTACCGAATATATTGTGGGAGATTACGTAGTAATAAAGAATTTTGACTGTAATACCGGTGTAGCAAGAAAATTAATCCCGAAATATAAGGGTCCATACAAGATAACGAAGATTTTAGGCAATGATAGGTACACATTGGAAGATGTAGATGGTTTTCAGCAGACTCAGATTCCCTACAGAGGCACATGGGCAGCCCAAAATATTAAACACTGGTTCCAGGGTAGAGGTGCATCATAATTTAGTTATATATGTATAAAGAGGATGTAGAAAAAAATACGAAAGGATCGGGTGATCCTTGTAGTCAGGAAGGCCGAATTGTAGTATGTTAACTAGTTTATAAGAATACGCCTTAGATGTAATTAGAATGTAATCGATATCATTGTATGTATCATCGCTCATGTTTTTATCGTTATCGACATCTCTGCATATACGACATGAAACATATGCATGCGCCCTGTGAGAGCAGGAGAGAGTTCTGAACGAGAAGCCGAAAAGATAAGACGCACGAGCTTTTAACTAAAAAATAAGAACAATAAAATAAAACAAACACAATTGAAGTAATTCCTGTAATAGTATTCACTACAATATGTAACCAACGTTTGTTACCAGAGACATGCGGGTTGTTGATGTCACTTTTGCTAGTGACTCACTGCCTGATCGCTGTAATGGTTGAAGAGTGTTAGCAGATCAGTCTTTCTTCTGAACACATTGGAGAGGATATTGGATGCTTTGCTTAGAGTTCAACTAGACAAAAGGTTATTATCGAACAACCAACATGCTAACAATAAAGGCTAATCGACTGAATATGCGCTTTATGAACTGGTGAGCACTATTGAATAATTTCTTTATTATAAGGAATTAACATGGTGGATTTCTAGATATATAAGGTGCATTCAATAACATACACTCTGGTGTGATAACAAATGCGTTGTCCAATCTCGGAGAAAATCAAAGGGATTTTATATCTAATCCACTGATTGCTGACCACTCGCCGCATCACTGCGAGTCTCGGCTGGAAGTGGGAAGTGTATTGCTTTACTGTGAGGTGGTTGCGTACGCGGACGACGTTGCAATAGCCGTGGAAATACGTGCTACTTGGATCCGCTGAAAAGGGTACAGAGCATGGCCTGCATTAGCATAAGCCATAGCGGCAATAATACTTAATTGTATTTCCCTTTGGACCAGAAATTAAATTTCGGCAGAAATTAAAAAAAAAAAAAATAAATTGGAAATTGTTAAATCTGTATATATTTTCTTTATGGCAACACTTCAAACAATCAAGAAAATGTATTGGAGAAAACTAGGTAGCAACCGTTCAAACAAGTGGGATTAATTCTGGTCTACATTAGTTAAACAAAATACTTCAAATTAAGGCGTTAAAAGAAAATAGTAAAGTGACTATATTATTGAAATTGAAGGCCAGCGTAAGTAGACGAAAAATTATAATTAACATTTTGTGATTACTGCTGTCTTGTCAGTTTTCTTAAGTACTGTAATTATGTGAATCGTAGTGATCATTGCTTATAAATGTCGTGGACCAAAAGTTATAAGTAGACTCAACTTGACTCAAAGTGTAATTGTGCAAGTGTTCGTCTGAGTGTGAAGTTTACGATGGAATTAATATTTCGTCAGCATTTTTCGGCAAACTCCTGCAATTATCACTTTAATTTAGCTCAATTTTCGATTAGTCATAGTACTCATCATTTCTCTGAATCAGATATATGTACGAGACTAAACAAGATCTTATTTTAAAGGTATTGCAATTACCTTTAAAATGGTGCATAACATCATTCAATTTTCTGTACACATGTAGATGACATTTTATATTATTTCCTGAAATAATATATAAATTTCAGTGTGGAGCAGAATATGTGTATGCTTTATTTTGTTTTTGTAATAATGTTTTGGAAAACACATTTCATCAAAGCGAACTAAGTTTCATTCTTTTAAGCGTTAAAAAAATTTGTTTTTAGTCACCCTGTACCAATACAGGGTGATATTTATATTGGCTATAAGGGATGTGATAGTGTATTTTTAAGTATGTTAAGTCTAGTATATGTACCAAAGGTACTGTAAGGCTGATGAGCTTACCAGATTAGGAACGACCTTACGAGTTCCACCGGTACTTGCTTCTACATGCAAACTTCCCCTCAGACAGAAGGTAGTAGTACTCGCCAACAGGAGGTGGACAGACCTAGACACGTGCAGAATCGCGAAGATGGTCTGGCCAAAGTCTGATATAAAATATCTTGAAAGATTTTAACTGTTAATTTCAGTATTGACGGACACTGAATAGATACACATGTCCAGAGAATGGGCATCGTTTTAAACGACTTTTGTAAAATGAAATTGAATGTTAATTGTTTAACTCCAAGCAAATAAACTTGGAATTTGTTGAATGAAGTACTGGGCACTTTAACTGTGAAGATCGCAGTAAAACAATGATATGCGTATTTATTTTTGAACTCTATATATACGTATCGATACATATTAATCATAATATCAATGATCGTATATTACATAAAGTGTTTAATATGCATATATTCAGACAATAACACAATTAAATTAAATCAGTTAGCGACGGTTGAAGACATACTAAGCCATTTACGCTAACTACACTTTCTTATACGGTGTTTGTGTTTCTTTATTTGGTTGATTGGCAGACAAAACTAATACTATAATACTAAAATGTTGAATGACTCATCATTCAATTATCCGTGATGTGAATCGCAGATGTGTTTTGTCGAGGGATAGGTTGAGGTCCATGTTGACCTTGCTCGTTGTTTGTGCTATAGGATAATGTGAGGTTGGTTATTTTTGTCTTTTGGCCTTGAATTCTTCGACGTGAGTTCTGAAGTGATTGGGTTGATTGTTGATGACTCTGGCTACTTCAGGTGAGGTGCTCAAGGGTTAATTTCATCCAGAAGTTGGTGTGGTGTTACAAGCTGTTGACATATATTTCCATGATGATCACCTGTTAATACGTCAACTATGTTAGATTCCGTTTGTTGGAGTTTAGTGGCCATGAGAGTCAGTTGAGTGGACGGAAACGATTTCCCGATGTTCTCCTTCAATATCGTTCGTCAAATGTATTTTGAATTTCGCCTATACGGGTTTTGCTCGTAGGTCTCGAATAAAGGTACCAACCGATGGATAGGTCTCTTAACCACTCCTGAAGCTGTTTTAACGTTTCCCTGGTAAGTCTTTATGATTCTAACAACAGGTCATTGCATTAGCGGAACGTTGCCTTCCTTTATTATTACCATGTTCCTTAATATTTGATCTGTTGACTTCCATTTTTGTCTCTCTTGAAATTAGGAGAGGTTCACCTGACTAGCGCCTCTAAAACTGGTACTTTAATTGGGACACCAACCATCTTGTTGTCATGAAGCTGCTGGTTCTTTAGCTCTGGAATCTACTTGAGCCGTAAGAGGTTCTCGTTAGAGCTGCCAAATCGTTTGCATTAGTTAATAATGGTCTTAAGTTGAGAATCGCTTCTAATTCTATGACCACAGTCACGATTTCTTCGTGGGTCAATGAAGCGGTTGAAACACTATCTCATACTTTCATTAATTTTAACTCTTGTTCTTATGTTTGCTCCCAATTAGAGTGATCAAACCCGAGACAGAAAATCGGGGTTTTCAATTAAGACCGACCGTCGTGGTTTTTGGAAAACCGGGAAACTTTTTATGTCGGTCTCAACCGGTTTTTCATATTGCAAAAAAGTCTTTGTTTCGGTGCTAATATGTTTATAGTATGCCACTTTTTATATTATCACAAACATCATAGAAAATTTTTTAGTAGGGACCGCAAATTAGCTCAAAATACGAACATAACAATACTGTGAGTCTAAAATGGTAATGTTCATCCTAGATTTCACATGCATTTCTTATGGGCGTATACGTATATTACTCGTCCTTGTAGGTAGTATGAGACTGATGAACTTTGCTAATATAAGAGAAAAGTCCCTGTATTTCAAAGAGTCCAAAAATACGCATAATCCTTGAATTTAATGTCAATCTTATGATTTATTTTCTTATTTATATATTTTATTTTTTTCTCTCCAAGATATCAGAATTGCAAAATGGGGTAATATGTACAGAAATATTAGCTGTTTTTTTACGGTGTTCACACCTTTTCTAAACTGATATTTTGGGAATAATAGTAGTAATGATGATAGTAAAAAATCGTCAAATACATTTTTGGCAATGGACCAAAATGATCCTATTTCCGGCAGGAACGTTTGGTCTCATTTTCGAAAGATTTCGGTGAATCTGATTATGCATCAGAATATTTTTATCCCAAGAATAATGAATAGTTTCCCCACTTTTTACTATTTCAAGAAAAACCGGAAAAAACTCGGTCCGACCGGTTTTTATAAAAAGATAACCGGGCAACCGCGTTTTTTGAAATCACGGTTTTCGAAAATCTTAAAAATCCGACATTACAGAAAAACCGAGGTTTTAATCACTCTACTCCCAATGCTGCAGAACACAATTCCAAGCGGGACAATGTTAATTGCGTTATAGGTGCTACTCACAATAATCTGACGATTATTCGAGTTTTGCACGAAGGTATAATATAACTCCATAAGACTTTTCAGTCGCATCAACAAACGTGTGTATTTAGACCCGAATCGCCCTCTGTTCATCAAAAATATGACTCTTGAGGCGATTCATTAGCGCTTTAAACAGGTTTCTTGATTCGTCTAGTGAGTTTTGATTTTAGGCGAACGGCAATCGGATTACGAATCTACCTTCTGAATTTCTGACAGTGGTCTGATGGAAGTGGGTTTAGCATTCTTCTTCTGCTTGATTGTTGAACTATTTTACTGGTGGTTTGTTCATCCTAACCATAGATTGCACATGTTGTTGAATCTGCCTGGCCTTCGTCAACTTTGCAATTCAACCAAGATTCGAATTACGTAATATCGGCAGGTCGTTCGATTTACCTGGGACAACATTAAATCGAAATAAAATAAAATAAAAAAGTACAAACGCCTCTAGTCATGCTAAAATTTGCTTGTTTTTGATTGGAACTCCATATTGGCACGTTTACTGGTGTTCTTTGATCTTCCACCAATACCCTCAATGGAAAGTGACACTCTTGCTGGCGCAATTGATAATCACTTTCACTTGCCTTTCTTATTTTTAATAGATATTCTACTCTTTTATTTAAGTATTTATTTTTGAAAAATTGTATCCTTTGGAATTTAAAAGTAATGCGAAGGGACAACAGGATGAGGAAATGAAATCTAAAAGCACCAATAAACACAATTTTGTTTATAGTTCAGACGTATACCATCCGGTTCAAGTGTTTTTGTTTTAATTGACGTACGGTGTAATTGGCAATCGTTGCCGCTGGCTGATAATACGGTTGTCACGGCCTTGCCTTTTGCTTTACATCCTACTGCATTTAATGATTTAAAATGATTTTGCAGACAGCGAAGAAACTCTTCCATAGATTGCAGTTCCATTGGATTCTCTAGAAATTGGTCGTTAATAATGTGAGCTTATTTGTCCAACTTCTTTATTGAGATGTGTATTAGAAGTGAGTCCCACTTGCCAGTCTCAATTCCAAGATTCCTGAGGGCTGCCAAGCTTTCATTGATGCCAGACTTGGCAAGTTCACAGTTGATCATGTATCATATCAGCGAATGTCTGTCATTTCAAGTAGTCTCCGCAGAACTTGGGAATCGTCATCTTTGGCAGTTCAATTTACAGTGACTTCGATGTGGTCACGTGAGGTTGAGTACTTTTCCGCCCAGACAAGAGTTCTTCCTTGTGTGATAATTTCTGAATTTCAATTTGCATTTTCTCAATTTAAAATTGTATTTTTTTAATTTCTATTTACATTTCTCATTTTCAATTTGTATTTTCTCAATTTCTATTCACATTTCTTAATTTCTATTTGTATTTTTACATTACAATTTACATTTCTCAATTTCAACCTGTATTCTATTCTCCAATCAACATATGGTAAAACAAGTATGGAAATTCTAAGATTAAATGTTGATGAATGCGGAATCTGAGCAAAAGACAGTATTAAGTATCATGTCCCTCAGTCACCCCATAGGGAGCTCCGGTAGGGGTCAGCTAGAACGTTATATCTCTATTTTGGAGAAGCTGTTTTCGGATATCCCGCGGATACCGGACGATTTCTATTCGGATGGGTAGGCTGCTTCAAGAACACTCCAGGATGATCAATTACAAATTCACCTTAGAATTGTATCCGCTTATTTCATCAACATAAGTAGCGCCTGCATTTAATTGCATACATACACACTCCAATAGAGATCTACATACTCCTTTACTTTACTCTTTTTAATCTGCCTACTTCCCAATAAGCACATCGGATCCGAATCGGATCCGAAACGGATCCGATTTCTCTGATTTGGTTTCGAGAATGGGTCCGATTTCGGTGCGAGATCGGTCACGAGAACGGGAGCAATTCCCTCTTCGATATCGGACCGAGAATTGAGTCCGATTTCGAAATGACATCGGACCCGAACTCAAAACGATGTAGGAACCAACATCGAAGTGAGTTCGGATCCGATTTAGATATGAGTTCGTATCCGATCTCCAAATGATTTCGTATCCGAAAACGAAATGAATTCTGATCCGTTGCCGAAACGATTTTTGATCCTGCATAATTTAGCATAAAATAATAAGGAGGAACAAATTCAATTTTTACGCATTTATTTATAGCATAGGTAAGTATAAACGATTACAAACTATCTTATAGTAATAAGCTGTTAGATTGCGATTAAGATTGGTAATCAATTAGATTACGTTTTAAAAATAATTGTAATAACTATATAATTCTCTATTAAACAATTCCTTGTCAATTAGTAATCAGAATTTGTCCGTGTCAATTAGTAATCAGAATTTGTTTGATAGAGAATTATATAGTTATTACAATTATTTTTAAAACGTAATAAAATTGGTTACTAATCTTAATCGCCATCCGAATCGGAACAGAGAAAGCGGAGTCCGACATCTCGGACTCAAATCGGATCCGAATCGGAACAGAGAAACCGGAGTCCGACATCTCGGACTCAAATCGGATCCGAATCGGAACAGAGAAAGCGGAGTCCGACATCTCGGACTCAAATTGGATCCGAATCGGAACAGAGAAAGCGGAGTCCGACATCTCGGACTCAAATCGGATCCGAATCGGAACAGAGAAAGCGGAGTCCGACATCTCGGACTCAAATCGGAACAGAGAAAGCGGAGTCCGACATCTCGGACTCAAATTGGATCCGAATCGGAACAGAGAAAGCGGAGTCCGACATCTCGGACTCAAATCGGATCCGAATCGGAACAGAGAAAGCGGAGTCCGAAATCTCGGACTCAAATCGGATCCGAATCGGAACAGAGAAAGCGGAGTCCGACATCTCGGACTCAAATCGGATCCGAATCGGAACAGAGAAAGCGGAGTCCGACATCTCGGACTCAAATCGGATCCGAATCGGAACAGAGAAAGCGGAGTCCGACATCTCGGACTCAAATCGGATCCGAATCGGAACAGAGAAAGCGGAGTCCGACATCTCGGACTCAAATCAGATCCGAATCGGAACAGAGAAAGCGAGAAACCGAGATGTCGGACTCAAATCGGATCCGAGGCCGACTTTGTGCTTATTGGGTTTTTTTAAATGCAATTTTGCACGAGTAGTTGTTTAGATTACAAGGAGTAAGATATTCGGTATTTCCGGAGGACTCGCACTAACCACCTTCGCCATCTTTAGTTTGTTTACAATTAACTAACTCTCTAACGATCTCCTCCTTTGATAACAACAAACTTCTCCATATTGTCATTTTACAAGGTTATAACGCTCGCGGCGAAACAATGTCATCAAGAAATATCGAAACACTAAAGTATATTAGCTTGCAGCCCTTCTATTAAATCTAATTAATATCAGGATTTTCTAATCAAATAATTTAGCTCTTGTTACATATGTAAGAATTAACAATTCGATGTTACATGATAAAGTCACTCTAATGGTTAGACTGTCATGAAAATAAAAAGCGGGGTATTGCAGCTAAAAAGAAAATGCTTAAAATTGCTGGTATAGTTACCTGTATACGCTGTTTTAATATCCTTTGTCTCATATCAAAAATACAGATGTCTCCTTTCTTTCCGCAGGATATAAGTAACTGATGCTGCGGAGCAAAAACGAAGCAGGATGCACCTTGATCGTGACACGTGAATGCTTTAATAGAAAAAAAGTAATTATAGTAAAATTTGTTCGCTAATTACACTATGCAATAAGAAGATAAAAAATAAAAAGATTGTATCCGAGACATAAAAAAAAAAAATTTTGTTAACATTGAGGCATACTGAGTCATAAAAGCAACACAAAAAATTTTATAAATGTTGATCTCTCATTTTGGGAATATAGGCTTATATGTCCAAATAATAATGATGGCTACAAATGTTGTGAATTTCACTTTCACATAAACAGTGGCTCAGTAACAGTCTCCGAAAAAATTGAAAAACATATTTCGAAAAAAATATCTGTTTTACTGGCACGGAGACCCCCATAAAAAATATTTTTGCTGACATGAAAAACTCCATTGAAAATAGAAAAAACGGAAAAATATTCTGTTTTATGTTTTAGCTAACATTATACGAAACAAAGCAATGTCAACATGTAAAAGATCTATGTATAAATGCAGAAGTTATGGTCCTCTTTGTGGACGCAAAATGATTTTTTTAAATTGTGATTTTTTATTTTGTTGTTAAATAACGCGGAAAACTCCTTTGTAAAATAAATAACAGAATATTTATATTATAATAGCAGGAACCTTAACGAAGAAAACAGGTCCCATTTGCCGAAAACCCATGAATAAATGCTGATGATGGTCATAACATTTTGTAGATGTAAATTATTTTAAAAAATCGTGTAACTTTTTCGCGAAATTTTTGTTAAAATTGATTTAGTCATACGTGCCATGTAGATTAGAGTGGCTTCAAAATAAAAGTTGTCGATGTTCCCGACTGAAATGAAAGATTGGTTTGTTTTATGTGTTCTCCCAAAATATTTCAATTTTATCCGTTCGTGACATGGGCGCGTTCAAAACATCCACTGTAAATCAGGTTTTCCTTGAAAAGAATTCACGGTGAGAATGGTATTCAGAAAAACCACGCTAGAAATTAAAATCTGTCTCGAGATTTATCAAAAAGATTCAATTTGAACCGGAATAAATGAAAGATTTTTTGATTTTAGTGAAATTTTTGATGCATTTTTTATAAAATAGGCACTAACTTCCAAATTTTTTGTTTGGGAGGTATTGATCGTCAGTTGCAATTTTTAGAACTTTTTAACCCAGTGAGGGCCCTAAATTTTTTTCAAACTTTTGATCCTGATTGGGTTAAATGTGCAGTAAAAACTGAAATATGGGATCAGTTACATCGTAAACACATTCTAGTCTAATGTAACACCATTTTTGGCAAAAAATGTGACACTTTGGTCTTTCAATGGACAAACACCGTGTGACACGATTTCCCTCCTAAGAACTAGACTATATAGAACTGAAACTATATATAAGTAATAGCAAAACTACATACTTTGTATTTTTTTATTTCGTGGTCATTTGTCCTTTTATAGGACTTTTAATTTCCAAAAGATGTTATAATAATTTAGTCTCGTACTTTTGCGTGCCATACAATGACGATTTGGATACCAAATGATAAAAATACTTAAAATTGCATGCTTCTATCGGTATTATTTTAACATTAACAACTACTTTAAATTTTCCTCATTAAAAAGTTTTTTCAGATTATTCATATTTTATTTTTTAAGGGGAAACGGTTGGTCAATGTTGTTGTCAATGTTGGTTGTTAATAAGTTCTACAAATAACAATTGGCGACCAACGAGCCCCTAAAAACACGAGTACATCTAAAAATGTGGAAGTTATTGCGGATTTTATAAAAAAGCATAAAAAATTGCACTAAAATTATACCCTTTATACTTATATATTGAAAGTTTTTGATATGGTTTGATAAGGCTCGGGTCAGATTTTATGGCGATTTATGGCGGTTATTTTGAAGGCGTGCAGCTCCACGAACGGACAATGAAAGAGCGAAATATGGGAGAACATAAAACAAACCAATCTTTCATTTTAGTCGAGAACATCGACAAAAATGTTTTCTTCACAAAAGAAGCAACTCTAATGTAGATGACATGTACTTCAACAAAAAGAGTCATAAATTTGTAGCGCTATTTAAGCACAAATTTATAAAATCATAATTATTTTGCGTATACAAAGAAGGCCATTATCAATAGATCTTTTACATGACTAACTACATGAGAAACGGAACAGTAATTTTAATGAAAGTTTGCAAATTTGTACTTCTGAATAAGGCAAATAAACAATACACTCAGAAAAAAGTGAACCCTATAACGAGTTAAAATGAACTAAAATTTAGGAAAATTGAACTTCGTATAGCACTAAAGTAATATTTCCTCATATCAAGTTCAAACTTTTCCTTGAAAGTAGTACATGCTTTGAACTTGATTCTAGTTCAATTTTCCTCAAACCAAGTAAGTATTTACTCAAAATAACGAAAATTTCAGTAAATTTTTTCCTAAAATCAAGTAAATTTTTACTAAATATTAGTCAAATTTTGCTGAAATTTACCTAAAATTAAGTAAATTTTTACTGAAATCAAGTACATATTTACTTAAACTCAGGACAATTTTTCAGATTTTTTCCTCAAAAAGAGTGAATATTTACTTAAACTGAGGAAAATTGTACTTGATACAAGGAAATTATATGTTGTGCCTATGTACCTAATTCCATAGTAATACATATTAATAAAGCAAACGTAATTAATAAAAACCTTCTCATCAATAAATTTTTGTTTGGCGCTTACGTCTTTTTGACAAATAGGACTCGAAATATTCAGCTCTACCCTACTTTAGCTCTTGTTTACTTGTTCATGTACTTAACTTACGAGTCTTCGAGACATTGGCTTAGTATAGAAAAAACGCTTATATAACATATATTTTTACAAGGTTAAGACAACACTGAACTTGTTTAATTTTTTAACACACCAAGACAAATTTCGTGGAATATATCTTATTGAAATATTGCACTGTATAGAACAGTATTTTCTATATTTATTCTTCATGATAATTTTGATTTAATTGAAGTGTTTTTTATTAGATTATATCAACATACAAGCGATTGTACAAGTGAATTTTGACTTTTGGTCAGTGAAATGAGTCATTTGATTTATAGTGCAGTGTGAAGGTATGGGTCTCACCTCCAATCCTGGAGGAAGAGGCAATTCTGACGCTTATAAAAAGGCAGGCCAAAGGCCTAGGGACTGAGGATTGGAAGATCGTGTGAGAGACAAAGGAGAGGACAAACACATGGAGAGAAATCAAGGTGGTGTTTATCCTCAAGGCGGGAAAAATAAAGCACAGCACGACAAAAGAATACAGACCAATCAGTCTTTCATCTACACGTGAGGGATACATTGACACCCAACAATTTCAGCGAGGCACAACACGCATACTTGAGATGTAGATCGGTGGAAACGGCCATACATGAAGTAGTGCGATGTATCGAAGACTCCCTTCACTATAAGGACTACACGATGGCACCGTTTCTGGACGTGGAAGGGTAATCAAAATTGTTACTTATTTCGAATAAAACAGTTTTTTCGTTCTCCGCGTGGTTTTGTACATAATCATTATTGAATATAAGCCCTCGATATGTTAGCTGGGTTGATGATTTTCATTTCAAAACTTCTAACTTCTAACTGAACGAAGCTTGAAGTTTCGCTTGTTCTCTTTTTGTTATAGTTGTAATTCTTTCTTGTTAGTCAGCCACAACGCGAAATATTGTAAATTTTAAGTTTGTAAAATAAAGAGAGAGCTAAAAAACTGTTGAAAATGAAATGAAAATCATATCACTTTGTGTTATTCAGCAATAATATTACAGACCGAAATAAATGAAACAACAAAATGCAGAGAAATCTGCAAAAGTTACCCTGAAAAAAAACGAGGAATCTTTCAACCTTTACCAATGTGTATATATTTCGTTAAAGGCTTTGGAAGGACAAAAATTGTGTTGGTCCAAAGCCAGACAAAATATTTATTATAAACAAACTATATTTGGCACAAACATATTTTTGGCGTCAAAATAAAGATAAGAAACCACAACTTCTAATAAAAACATTGAGTGCAAAATCTCTAAAATGTGTGAGAAACAGTTTGACAAAGTCAAAAAAAGAAATAGTTTTTTTTTTTTTTCAATTTGAATTATGAAGAAATACGTAAAAATATGTTGAAAAACATAAAAACAAAAATTACAAATTTTAATTTTCTTTAAAATACGAAAAGTAGTCAACTTTGGGCCGATCTCTAAAATATATCCGGTTGCCCGATTTTTGGTATTAATATATGCCTGACTAATTTTGGTTTTTTATTGCACTCAAAAATTTCTACTTGAACACAAGTTATTGAATTTTGGCCGATGGTTTTTGATTCTGGACTACTGTGCGTCGTTCCAATATAGCTACGAGAGGCTGTTGCTTACACTCCATGTAATTACATTGTATATTCCTATAATGACAACAACAAAAGGCTGGTTGGTTGGTTAGTTTACGTAGCCGCTCTAACGGGAGCGTAAGCAGTGCATTAAGGAACCGTTGTGAATGGCCCACACCACTGTCATATCCAACCTGAAAGATTGAGATATCTGATACAAATTTCCGATATCTCGTCTATGTCGTGTAGTAATTGATTTCGAAAGACCCTGTGCCGTGGCGTATTAGAGGTAGGCAAGTGCATAAGAATTTTTCCACTTGAAATTAGCTCAGTCTAGAAGTGCATGAAGATACCACTTTTAACAGATCCTATTGGTGTTGCGACCACCTCCGTGATCGTTCACATAAAGGTCCCAATGCATTGACTTACCAATGTATATGTTATGAGGTTAGATCTAAGAGACAAAAAAGCTGCTTGGCTGTCTACAATTCCTACGCGACCCGTTGTGTTTAAAGAGTATAGTTTAGTGCATGCTTCCTCAATTGCGAACACTTTCGGTGAAAGACAATGCACCTGTCTCAAAGTCGGAATGGACATGCTAGAACAGATTTCTTTGAGAAGACACCGGAACCATCTATACAATCTATTTTGGAGCCGTCCGTGTATACCTCAGTCTCATTTTCGACAATTGGGTAACCCCTTTCCCGTTCCTCGAATGGCTTGGCGAATGTCAACTTAGGAGTGCTGTAATCGAAGTGTGTTTTGGTACCAAGCATATACTGCTTGAATGCCATGGACCTCTCAATGACTTTTAATACTTGCATGTAAAGCTGATTTCGTTGAACGTCCTTTCGAGTAGGCATTTTTACTATTCGGCAGATAGGAAGAATTATCAAGTTTCACGCGTGTCTTCAGCAGGAATGACTAGTTGCTCTAAAATCTTTTGCCACTATTTATAGCTTCCAGAATGTTGTTTCAAGTTGTCTGCGATGGTATCGTGTGGTTCACTCTGATCTCCCTCTGTGGTCGAATCATCTGCACTACCTGGGAAGTGAGTGTTAGGGAGAATTTCGAGTGATTTATCGGAGCTGTGAGACCATTTGTCGTCATGCCATTTTACATAAGTGGGGCTTGAGTATCTTTTGGTCGAAACATTGCTCAATCTTGCTGAGTATCACAGTGCAACACGAAAAAAATAACCATATACGGACACCGCTACATGATAAAAGACCAAAAAAAAAAAGACCCGTGTTTTTTTCCCCCCAAAGTCATGCACTTTTTTTTTATGGGCCCCCAGAGATTTGAGGCCTCGGTGTAATTTTTGGAAAAAAGTGATCATATTCTCAGGCTCATATCTTGCAAACCGTTCGGAATTTGGAAATGGCATCGATGATGTCGTGTGGGTAAGAAATACTGGAATAAACAATTTTTCACTTTTGCGGCTACCTAAGCGCTACCTAAACGGTGTTAAGAATAATTCCTAGGAAGTTCATATGTTCTAGAAAGTTGTTTATTGAAATCTTAAGTACATTTTTGTTGTTGATTGTTTCCTTGAATTTTTAACGGTTTGCTACCTATGGACCTGAACAGGGCAAAAAAGGAAAAAAATCTAATTTTTGGAAAATTTTTCACTTTTGCGGCTACCTAAGCGCTACCTAAACGGTGTTAAGAATAATTCCTAGGAAGTTCATATGTTCTAGAAAGTTGTTTATTGAGATCTTAGGTACATTTTTGTAGTTGACTGTTTCCCTGAATTTTCAACGGTTTGCTACCTATGGACCTGAACAGGGGAAAAAAGGTTAAAAAAATCGAATTTTTTTAAGTTTTTTGCGATTTTGACCTTGAAGATGAAGTTTTTTTGATTTTATATGTTCACAATTGTTCTCTTGTTCTTTATGACAAGAGCTAGAACTTTGCCTCAGAGAGTAAATCAAAATTCCGAACGGTTTGCAAGATATGAGCCTGAGAATATGATCACTTTTTTCCAAAAATTACACCGAGGCCTCAAATCTCTGGGGGCCCATAAAAAAAAAGTGCATGACTTTGGGGGAAAAAAAAACACGGGTCTTTTTTTTGGTCTTTTATCATGTAGCGGTGTCCGTATATGGTTATTTTGAAATGACTTCAAAAATGTTGCACAGTGTATCTTGTGTTTTCTATAGATCTACAAAACCTTTTCTCCCGCTTTGCCCCGGCCGTGGTTTTATTGCAGGCTTTCAGCATTTCTCGGTATGACTGCCATGACTATAGGATATATTTTCAGCATTTATTTAATGCTCTGCATAACTCCTAATGAAGTGTAGACAGCTCAGTAGTACACCAGGGGGGAGTTTTCTATGAGCAGGTTTGAGGACACGATACTTTAAAAGCAGACAATTTTATACCTGTAGTGGATGTGTTCGACCTCGTTTCCCATTCAGTTTACTTTTTAGAATGTTGTTGAATTTGGACCATTCAGTTCTTCTAGGGTTCCTGAAGCTGTTAATTCGGGGTCATGGTTAAGAAATTTTGACGTCCACTCATTTACAGTTTTTCCACCGTAATAAGTACATCAAACAATTGGTCCGTCCGTTTTTAGCAATGTCCACGTCATACTTCCAGAATCGCGACAGTGGAAGATCTTTTTTTGTTCTGTATTTTAAGACACTCTAGTACATTTCGACCAGTGCATTACATCTTCGGCAACCAGACTCTGCCTGAGGTCTCATTGGAATATCCATAGCAGGAATTAGCGCAGGAATTATCCAGTGACACTGGTGAATATTTGTAAGTACGTGCTCCATAACGAGTTCAGTCAACTTGGTCTCTATAGCACCCCAGTCAGTGCCGGATTATTGCAGACTCAGACTGCGCTTTTTGCTTTTTTAAACCATTCACTTTGAAAAACTATTAATTAATTTTAAGATGGTTACAAATTCTTCCCTTCACAGTCACTTTGTAATACATAATAATACAGAAATAGGCCAAATCGAGCAAAATAGTGCTACCATAAATTTTATTGCTCTTTCGCAGATATTGAACAATTATATTTTGTCTAACAAAACACTAAGATATTTTGTATAGTACAGTTAGAGTTCGGCTATCTATCCGCCGTGTTTACTATCGCTGATTGTTATTGTTACAGTCTTTCTTCAAGTTTTAAGAGCAGTAGTCATTTCAATTGAAATGGCTACAAAACGTAAAAAAATACACAAGGCCCTGGGCATAAAAAAATTAATTACTTCCAGCTTTATTCGATTCCGACGATTTATCGGAAATTGCTGACGCGAGTGGCAAATCTAATGAATTTGTTGTGGTTTTGGATCAACACATTGAGTTTGTGGATGCGTTGCTTCAACGCAAAGGTCTTTCAGCGTACCGCTTCAAAGAAGTCTATTGGTGTAAATATAATTTGTGAAACAACTAGTTTATACGAGGATGTATAAAGTTCCGATCGGATTTTTAAAGCAATCATTTGTGGTCGGGAATATAAAACATCTAATAAAGTCTAAACCGAAATGGATTCTTATAGTTTTAAATGTCAAGATGTTAAAATTGTGAAATAAATGACACAATTAATACAGATTTGTTTGACAATGGCTCCGTCAGTCTAAATGTACTTAACACATTGAGTGCAAAATGTGCAAAACTGTTGATTGCGCATAACAAATTTGTCAAATGCAAATCTGTTGATACAAACTGCCCAAACAGAAAAACGTCTATGAAATTAAGAGCAAACATCAGTAATAGACACTCTTCAAGTACACAACAGCACCGTAATCGTAAACCCGAAACATCTCTCGCTACCATCAAATGTCAATATGTATAACAATAACTACAAAAACACTGTGTTTCTTCAACAGCAGCATTTTGTTTTAACAAACAACAACAACTCATCAAATAATATGTATTCTTATAGTTCGAAATTTGGGAATAATAATAATGATTTATTTACTGAGATATCCCAACTCACTATTGGAATGATTAGTCAGTTAAGATAATGCAAATTTAAAGAGGAACAGTTTAATGTGATTCCTCAATTAACAATTAAAGCTATACTTTTATGTTTAATTATGGATACAAAAATTAGTTTAATGTTATGAAATGCAAGAATTATTCGTGAAAAACGAACGAACGGCGTTGCTCTTACTATCTGACTATTAACCTGGCGAAACCCAGATCTTATCTTAGTCACTCTCTTATCTCAAGCGGACACTGACCTTCGAGCTTAGCTCAGGTGCCACCTGGATATATCTATCTCTAACACCCGCTAGAGGTAGTGAACTAATATGTGCCGCGGTTCATCCAAGAACGGAAAATAAGTTTGGGGCGTTGGACTTGTAATCCACCTCCAAATACTATCTTACAATGAAAGACAAAAATAATAGAAAACGGCACCCCCTTAAATGTTGACGACCATCGCAGACGAATAAAGGACCACGATTTCTGATCTGCACTTGGAATGTGCGTACACTGTATAGACCAGTTACTATGATCCAACTGGCGGACGTACTGAATAAGTACTGATGTGATGTAAATGTCATCCAAGAAATAAGATGGAATGGACATGGCATCACTACGACTCCTGGAGGTGATGCTGTCTACTATAGCTACCATAGCGAAAGGTACGAGTTTAGGTGTGGATTTGTGGTGAGCGAAAGAATGAAACGCCTTGTCACCAGATTTACGCCGATAGACGAACGGGTTTCCACGATCCGCGTCAAAGCGAGATTCTTCCATATCTGCTTAATTTGAGCCCATGCCCCAACGGAGGATAAAGACGAACAGGTTAAAGATCTATTTTACGATCGCCTAGAGAAGACATCCGACCGCTGCCCCAACCATGAAATTAAGATTGTTCTAGGGTGTTTTAATGACAAGAGAGGAAGGGAAGATATCAACGACTTGAGGCTGATATCCTTCGCTGCGACCAGCAATATGGTAGTTAGCAGCACCAGGTTCAAACACCTCAACATTCACAAGGCTACGTGGATATCTCCTGATCATGTCACGAGAAACCAGATTGATCATGTAATTGTTGACGGAAGGCATAGTTCCTGTGTACTGGACGTGCGATCTATTCGAGGTGCAAATATTGATTCAGATCATTGTCTTGTTGCAGCAAAGATACGCACCCGATTGAACGTGGCGAGAAGCGTACGAGTAACCAAGCAGAGATAGCTAGACGTCACAAAGCTGCGCACCAGGTAAGCTAAATCTACGATAGGTTTCCAAAAACCTATTCCTAGGAATCCATGGTATGATCATGAGTGTCGCGAAGCTACTGCAGAGAAGAATTCTGCCTACATGGCAACGCTGCAGTCGACTGTGACGCGAGGAACGCGGGAGAGGTATCGGGAGAAAAGGAGAGAGGAGAAACGTCTGTTCCGGCGGAAGAATAAAGAAATGGAAAGACGTATGTGTGAGGAAATAGAGATGTTCAGGAGTCAAAATGAAGTAAGAAAATTTTACCAGAGGGTGAAACACCAGACGGAAGGTTTTAGTACGGGCGTTTCCTCCTGCAGGGACAAAGATGGGAACCTGACGACAGATATAGTGATAGTGTAATGAAGATATGGAAAGACCACTTCAATAGACTGTGTCGAATGCTCACTACCCAGTCAACCCCAACATAGCAGCCGGCGCCGACGGCTTACCAGCTGAGTTGTTTGAAGTAGGAGGCGATGAGTTAGGGAGGAGCATGCATCAACTCATTTGCAACATTTGGTTGGAAGTGTGTTATGTCCTGTGCATAAGAAAGGAGATAAAACCATATGCGCCAACTATAGAGGCATCAGTATCCTGCCTATTGCATATAAAATTCTGTCGAGTGTATTATGTGAACGATTGAATCCTAAAGTCAGTGAGATAATTGGGCCATACCAATGCGGCTTTAGACCTGGGAAATCGACCACTGACCAAATCTTCACATTGCGCCAAATCTTGGGAAAAAGCAAAGGAGAAGCAAATAGACACATACCATAGTATATACATGGTCTACTGTTGGTCTGGTGTCATTAGGGGAACGTGTCCGTTTTCCGAGTACTGAGTATATATATCGCTGATTTCGTCATCTATTAGAGCCTCTATGTCCATTATTGAAATCATATGGATTGTTATAACCACCTAGTCCACGTCCTCGGAAATTTTCATTGTTGTTGTATCCCTTTTTGCCTTTATAGTACAACAGTTCACGAATTTGGCAACAGCCTCATTCATATTGCTAAATTGACCTGCTACCATTATAATCCTTACTTTATCATTACAAGAATTTCTGGTCATGGTCTTTACGACCGCTCTAGTCGAATACGTTTCTGCCAATTGTGGTGATAACCAATCATTTAATAATCTTGTCAGGTACTCAACCTCCTTTATATATGAGTTCGCCGATTTTGAGTTCTGTTTAATGTTCATCAATTTTGCAGTAATTACCCCCACGGATTCCCCTTTAACATTTTCCTTGAGTGATATTATAATCTGTTTCCGTACCTTTTATCAAATTAATTGCAGCACCCTTCAATTTGGACTTTACGATTCCAACTGCTATTGGCTGATTATTATCCTCACAAACCAGGTCTGCCAAGTTCAGGGCGGCCAGAAAACTCTGTAAGGTCAGTCTTTCCATCAAACTCAGGGATGAGCTTGGAAGCTATATTAAGATAGTCGATGCTAGTCTATGCCATTTCCCTTCTGTGTTCCGAATTATTTCTTGTTCGCTCGTTTCGGTTAAACCTTCTACCAAAATATCGTCAAATTTGATTCTGACACCGTGTTTCGCAGCAAATTGAAAAATCTTATCTCTTAAGTTCCTAAAAACTGCATAGGCATCGCTCCTATGATCCTTCGTCAATGTCTCATAATGTATGTTTAGATTACCAGGTATGTCATTAAGATTTGTTGTGAGAAGAGTCAAATAACTAGTCACGGTCTGGTGTATTTTTGTTCAAACATTTATATGATTTATTAAAATCGACTTTAATACGATCTATCTGCCCTATAACGCCTGACCACTTCTTTTCCATTACTTTCTGACCCGTTATATATTATCCGTAGATGCGGATCTAGTGAGATATTTTTTTTATAGTCTTGGTATGCATAAACCTGAACAAGAAATTGAAGACTGATTAAAATTGAAATTAAGAGAAGCATATACTTGATCTCAGAAATTCCATCAACCTCTGTTACAATTATTTTCTGTCCCAGTTCCGTTCTTGAAGTTATACGTGTCTATTTGTCATTTTTTGTTGTACATACATAATATTTTTTTCTTACATTATTTTTATACACTCCACGAGAGTATTATGTCTTTGTGCATTTGTTTGTAACACCAAAAAGGAAACGAGATAGACCCATTGTTAATTATACCGATCGACTTAGAATCACTTTTTGAGTCGATTTAGCAATGTCCGTCCGTCTGTCCATCTATTCTTGTAATCACGATACGATTTTCACTCTAGATACCACATATTACGACAGATTTTCTTTAAAATTGGCAAAACATCTTATATTTCACCTAGAAACAACTATGGTGAATATAGGTCAGATCGGTTCAGATTTATAAAGAGTGATTTTTTTGAGGTTAGGATTTTCATGCATTAGTATTTGACAGATTACGTGGGATTTCAGACATGGTGTCAAAGAGAAAGATGCTCAGTATGCTTTGACATTTCATCATGAATCGTCTTACAAACGAACAACGCTTGCAAATTATTGAATTTTATTATCAAAATGCGTGCTCTGTTAAGAAAGTTCATTGCGCGCTTCCATTTTATGGTCAGTTTAATCGACCCACTGAAGCGGCTATTCGGGCTATTGTGACTAAATTTCGCACCAAATTTACATTGTTGGACATTAAACCACCAACACGCTTACGTAGAGTGCGAACTGAAGAAAATATCGCAGCTGTATCGGCCAGTGTTAATGATGACCACCAATTTTCGATTCGTCGCCGTTCGCACCAATTGGGTCTCTGTTACTCAAAAACGTGGAAATGCCAAAATTGGACTAAGCGGATGGACCACCTAAGACGCAGCCGCGGTCAACATTTAAATGAAATTATCTTCAAAAAGTAAATGTCATGGACCAATCTAACGTTTCAAATAAAGAACCGATGAGATTTTGCAAATTTTATGCGTTTTTTTTTTAAAAAAAGTTATCAAGCTCTTAAAAAATCACCCTTTATATAGCTCCCATACAAATTTCGCTCCCGATTTGACTTTTTCCTCTCTAGAAACCACATATTGTATCAGATTGTCTTCAGATTTGGCAAAACACCTTATATTTAAACTAGGAACAAGTATGGTGAAAATAGGTCAGATCGGTTCAGATTTATATATATCTCCCATTAAAATTTCGCTCCCAATTTGACTTTTTCTCCTCTAGAAGCCACATATTTTAACAGATCCTCATCAAATTAGGCCAAATATCTTATATTTGTTCTATAAACAGCCATGGCGCAAATGGGTCAAATCGGTTCAGATTTATATATAGATCCCACACAAATTTCACTTTTTCCACTCTATAAACCACATATTTTACCAGATCTTCTTCAAATCTTTCAAAATATCTCATATTTCAACTGGAAACACCCATGGTGAAAATGGGTCATCGGTTCAGATTTACATATAGCTCCCATAAAAATTTCGATAGACTTTTTCCTCACCAGAAAGCACGAATTTTCACAAAATGAGCTTAATACGTTATATTTGAACTGGATGAACTTAATGTGAAAGTTAGTCACTATATTCAATGTTTTTATATAGCACCGATATAAATATTTGATTTGACAATTGGACCAGGTAATATTAGCCTATGATTAGGAAACATACTAAAATTCTTCCCGTTTTCACCGAGTTGAATTGTTTTCGGATAGAAAGTGGAGTGTATCATATAGTCGGCCCCGCCCGACTTAGCCTTTCCTTACTTGTTATTGTATGCTAATGTTATGTTTAATCTAAGTTTTAATTGTCCTACCTACTGACATGTGACGGCACTCTACCTAAAGGTGCTCGTTGGAGAACTCTCTTATATATATATTATTTTTAATGATGATGTTTCTCCTACAGTGGTGCTCCAAGTTCTTCCTTAGGCTTCTGGCGTCTACTCCGTAAGCTCTCTTCCAGAACAAGAATCTTTTTTGGAAAACTTGGGCGACGTCCCATGAAGATGGATTTGTACTTTGGATGATTTTCCTGAGGGCTGTCAGCTGCCGTCTTTTTCGAACCAATTTCATATTTGTCATATTTATATCGAGTAAACATATTACATAGATATGAACAACATACATACATATGTTGGGAGTGAGTAGTGAACATTTACGTATGTCGCAATATGCCTGCGTTCGGCTGTCAGTTGGCTTTAGCAACCAAACACCTCGACATTGACTGTCTGAGTTTAGTGGCCACTATATGCATTGTCAGCATAATTCTCTCCTTGGAATGCGTACTACTTATATAGGTATATATACATTACATATGCACACTACAAACTCCACGTGTTCGAAAAAATATCAGATACATGGAACTAGATACATTTTCGATCACGGAGAGTGGTAGATTGATTTCCGGCAAGGATGAATTCGTTGCAATAATTTCAGCCGATAGGTCAACTTTGGCAACCGGGTTAGTGAATATCTGATCATCTTTAACAAGAGTTGTCCTTTACTCTTCTTACAAATGGAGAAAAGCTCTTACTTCCCATGGGAGAAGAAAGAACTTTGGCACGAAGACGTTGCTCGTACATAAGCTTTTCACGTCTAAGTACTCTGGCATACATGGTTCTTGTCTGCTAGCGTAGCAGATCAGTGGTGGCATTTTTATTCAAACGCCATATTGGATCTGACAGCAGTCTTTCATGCCCGGTTATATCAACTTTTATTAGATGGTTTATCCGATATAACTTTAGTTGACATAAATGACTTCATTCCAATTAATAAATATTTTCGGGCATTTCAGCTGCAGTATCTATTATTAAATATTACCGCACATAACACGGACGACAGACAAACATATGTGTAACAGACGACGGACAAATATATAGTTTGTAATAGTAAACAAATATCACAATTTGCATACAAATTATCTTAATTTTCCTAATATTCATAATATTTACTTGAATTCAACAGCCTCTAATCGGCATGTAATTCTGTGCAATACACTCCGCGGTGGATGGTATATAAGATTCGGCGCGGCCGAACTTAACGCCTTTTTACTTGTAAAATATTTAAAAAGGGCTTATGTGCATATTTTTTTTTCTAAAACTATTTGTTTGTGTATTTTTAAGCTAGTACTTACCGCTTACACATGATTTCTTTTGAGGCAGCAACGTGTCCCAAACTACGATATTTTTATTTTCTGAACTTTGTCCGGCTGAAATAAGAAATATACAATGTTATTTTACATTAATTTCAGGTAACGATTTAAAAGGTTTGGTAAGTTTCTATCGATGATAACAACCAAAACATTAGCACAACTTGGAACAAGAAGGCTATTTTTAATAACGTAGACATCTTTTACTGAACTAATGGATCAATTCTTGTGCCTCTTATAAGATATCTACAACTTACTTTGTGCAGATTTTATGTGTCGCTCTTAAGAGACCTATATCGGTAAGATATATAACGCAGGTGTAATTTAAAGGGGATTTTTTGAAATCTGAACTAATTTTCAGTTTTACTGGAATAAACTCGATCCAAAGAGAATTATTTCGGTAACAAAAACAGTATTTGAAAACGGTAACGATAACGGTTACTGAAATGAATTATTTCGATTTCGCTAACGCTACCAATAACGGTATTTCAAAATGATTTATTTCGTAACTTTTATTTATTATGCCCAATATTTCTGCATATTTTTTTATGGTGACCTCTATAAAACTAAAATTGCACTAAAATTTGCAAAAATAGAGAAAAACTAAAATTAGATCAAGTATAAACGCTGTGAATGCATCGTAGATAAAAATATTTTATACCCAAAACAGTCCTTTCTGCTTTCTGGATTAGATGCATGCAGTAAATAATCATAAAATCCACCTCGAAATGGTATTCACACATGTGAAAGGTGGTCGATAATAGACAATAGAATTCTAGAAGTCTGCGTGGTTATTGTTCCTCTCTCACATGGCTGCACTAAAGCTGTCAAAGCGCCGAATTTCAGGTATTTGTGGTATTTGAATAAAAGATAAATGGTGACTACTATGCTGGACGTTGATGAAAAGAAAATGAGTCCAACTAGAAAGTGATGAAGGCACTGGAGAAGAAGATGATGACGAAGATAGCGATGATAGATAAAATAAGGTAAGGGCAGGCTAAAGCCGGTCGGGGACGAGTCGGTGGAACAGTGAAGTTAGTAAGATTTTTGTATGGGTTCTATATGATGGACCGATTTGGCCCACTTTCACCATTGGTGCATCTAGTTGGAATAAAAAAATCAAATATGGAAGGACATTTGTATCGGGACTACACCAAAACCTGAAACGATGTGACCCACTTTCACAATAGGTGCCTACATTTGAAATATAACATGTTTTGTCAAATTTGAAGAAAATCTATCAAACAAGTTCAGATCTGAAACAATTTTATCCACATTCACCATAGGTGTTTCTAGATCAAATATAAGAAACTATGTTTAAATATGTGATTTCAAGAGCGGACGTCGGAACCGATATTAAATTTGTTAAATTTTAATAAAATCCGTTACATTGTGTAGGTTTTAAAGCGGAAAAAGTAATTCGGAAAGATTTTTGTATGAAAGCTATACAGTCTAAGAATGAACCGATTTGGCCCACTTTCACCATAGATTAAACTAGTTGGAAAATGAAGAGCTGTGCCAAATTTAGATAAAATCTTTAAAATATGTGGTATCTAGAGCGGAAAAAGTCAAATCGGGAGAAACATTTGTATGGGAGCCATATATAAATCCGAACCGATCTAACTCATTTTCACTATATATGTTTCTAGTTGAAATGTAATGTTTTTGCCAAATTTGAAGACCAGTGATCTATATCGCTTCTTGTTGGGAGTTACAAACAAATTTGTCCAAAGTTGGTGTTCTTCAGGGTTTGTGAAGAGATGGCTTGCTTACTGAAAGGTTCTCACCTTCTCTTTCCGGTAGCTTACTTTTTCTTTAAACATATTTAACGGAGCTCTTTGAAATTTTCTGTTTTTGTAATAATTGTCTATTAATTCGGTAAATTCTCGAGTTTTTTTGTACGGAGACCCCTTGGAGGTTTGGTGACGGAGGCTAAGAAATGGGCGGTAAAAGTACCGACATGACAGGGTGGCTTCTTCCTGGTACATTTTTTTGGATCTACGATGAGATTCACATTCACATCGTTTATACTTGATGTAATTTCAGAGTTCTATATTTTGGTAAATTTGTGAGCCATTTAAGGAATGGAGGGTAAGTTATTTCTAAAGTAATATTGGGGATACAAAAATAAAGAGTGGTTGCTAATACATTTACCCTAGGGATGATCCTTGGGTCGTTATGGGCGCTTTTCCATTTTGTCCCATTTTCTATCTGACAAACTTTAATGCAATTGCAGCACGATAATTTTCAACCTATCGAGCATATATTTTTGTCATTTTTTACCATAACCTCCACCCTTAAAGTATAGAAACCAAATATATCGACAACAATATTATTTGTGAATTAAAAACCGTCAATATTTTTTAATAAACTTTGTAATTTAATAGTAGTGTCTTTTCTTTTCAAAATTACAACAGCTACAGACCCATAAGTTTGTTAAGCTATCTGGGGAAACTACTGTAAAAACTTATTGATTCTAGAATTTCTGATTTCACCTGCAGCAACAATCTAATACCGAAGGAGCAATTTGGTTTCAGAAAAGAACACAGCACTATTCATCAAATAAGCCGCATTAAGAACAAAATTGTCTCCAACAAGCGAAATAAAAAATCCACAGGTATCCTCTTGTTAGATATTGAAAAAGCTTTCGATACCGTATGGCATAGCGGTTTAGTTTATAAAGTAGTCTAACTGTGGATTCTATTGTGTGTGACATCACATATAACATAATTTGGTGTAAAATTCAAAGTATCATTCCAAACAACATATATGTTACGAGGCGCTATAAACATGATTTGATTGCGCAAACATTTCGTACGTATTCAAACACTTTGAGCCACAGTGGAAATCCCTCAACTGATACTGCTGAACTAATAAACGCATTTTCCAGTAGCATTACTCAAAACACACACTTATACTACTTATGAGGAAGTTATTGAACTAATAACGAGTCTCAAATCCAACAAAAGTGCAGGATATGATGGCATATCGAGCAAAGCTATTATTAGATGCAAAGAGCTCATAAGCACACATCTGGTAGATATATTTAATGATGTGATTCGTACGTCTACTCTCCCAGAAGTACTCAAAATTGCTCAAGTAAGTAATCCCAATTCCCAAAAGTAGCAATTCACAAAAACCCTCATGCTACAGGCCAATTGCTTTACTTTGATTGATAAAATTTTTGAAAAACTTATGCATAAACAACATTCCAATTATCTTAATGAAACAAATCAGTTATACGGATTGCAATTTGGCTTTAAAAAGGGGAGTGGAACTCAAGATGCTGTCGTAAACGTTATTAATTTAATTTGTGAAGGCTTGGATGATAAATTTGGTGGAGTTGGTGCCGCATTTTACGATTTTTCGAAAGCTTTTGATTTGGTCGATCATGATATCCTGCTCGAAAAACTGCCATACTATGGCATTCAGGTAGTTCTCTACTTCTGTTGGAGAGCTACTTAAGAAACAGAAGACAATTTGTTAAAATTGATGAAGCTAAAGGTGAAACTGGCAATGTCGAACACGGTGTACCTCATGGTAGCGTTTTGGGCCCATTATGTTTCACAATATATTTGAACGATATCTCTAGGCTCAAACTGTATGGGAAACTTGTTATGTGTGCTGATGATATCTCTCTATTTTATCCTTATAATCATGATATTGTATTCAAGTCTCAGATGGAACATGATGCTTCAGCCATATTGGAATGCTGCAGATTGAACAAGCTTGTGCTGAACAATGACAAAACAAAAATAATACGTTTCCCTCCTCATTGCTCTGAAAATGATAATCCCTTCAATATTAACATTGGAGGAACTAAAGTTTATGAATCCCGGTCGTTAAAATATTTGGGAATTCATTTGCAAAACAACTTATTATGGAACTTCCATATACAAGATTTAAAAGCTAAAGTAGCACCAGCCATTGGAATGTTGTACAATGTTTAAAAATAAGTTTGATATTACAACAATGCTGCTCATTTACAATTCATTAGTCCAAAGTCATCTCAATTATATACCAATGGTGTATGCTTATAAGAAAAGAAAAGGTCTTTGCAAAGAATCCAAAACAAGGCACTTAAAATCGTCTATAACATCCCTCGTACTTATTCAACTCTTGCGTTGTATGGAGATGTCTCCAAAATTTTACCGGTACATGGATTATATAAAATGCAACTGCTCATGTATATATTTAAATCAAATAGAAACCTTGGTCCGATTACATTTCATACTAATCAAACCGTTTTCCAGACGAGAAATAGAACAAATTTGAGAATTAAAAGATGTCGTCTTGAAATAACTAAGCAAAGAATAGAACACAATGGTTGTTCTGAATTCAACCATCTTCCCCAAGCGTTAAAGAATGTATCCAGAATTTCATTATTTAAGACAAATCTTAAATCACATTTACTGCGAGAATTGAGAATGCTTCTCTTGTAATTTTGATTGCTGTATATTTTGTGAATATTGTTGTACATACATAAATATGTAAATTTAATGAATTTATCTTGTCAGCTCGCCCCAATAAAGTCTGTAAGGCGCTGGGGCAAAACATTTCAGTGTAAATATATTTAATGAATAAATTGAATTACTAATTAAAAAAAGTAAATACAGTAAATATTCCCAAATATCTCAGTAAAATTGTTGCAGATTTTATTGAAAACAGAACATATTTGGTTTCCGTAAATGATAATTATTTATCACCAAAATCTATACCAGCCGGTTTACCCCAAGGCTCCGTACTTTCACCATTGCTGTATTCCATATATATATCAGATTTCACACCACACAAATTGTCTGATTATGCAGATGATACAGTTCTGATATCAACCAGCAAAACAACGACAGCACTTCTTAAAAAGATGGAGAAAAGTTTAATAGCGTGTAACAAATACTTCAAGAAATGGAAAATTAAAATCAACCATTGTAAAACACAGGCTATAATTTTCCCTTTCAACAAGTCACCCAAAAGACTACCGAGACGAACCCTCAGATTTGATGGCAACTCTATACAGATACAAAATAGTGTCAAATATTTAGGAGTTTTATTGGACAACAAACTCACCTTCCGCGAACACATTGATAATTCTTGCGGAAAAACCCTAAAGTCATTCAGAGCACTGTGGCCATTGTTAAATCGATGTTCGATGCTCAATCTTAAAAATAAAAATTTAATTTTCAAAAGTGTTATAAGACCAATTCTATCTTATGGTTCCCTATATGGTAAAAAGCTGCAAAATGTCATTTAAAGCGAATGCAAGTCATGCAAAACAAGTGCTTGAAAATGATACACAACAAACATTGGAGATCCTCCACCAGAACGCGACATGACGAAACTGGATACGAGTTCTTTTTTGACTTCATCAACAGACTTAATAATAATTATTTTTCTAAGATCGAATATTCATATTACCCAATGTTAAGAGAATGTAGAGATTTACCATAATTACTATGTATACCGAAATTTAACAAATTGAAAATGTATGCATTACGTCCGAATATTTTCAATAATATTCGTATTATAAGCATTTATATTTTCAAGTTATATTTGACTACATTATTTAATTCTCATATATATTCCTTTTACAAGATTATCATCAAAACAAGTAAATAAATTTATTTTCGTAGAGCATAAATTGTTGTAATATCCTACTGGTAAAAACTCAATAATAATGAATTCAAAATTGTAATATGTATAAGACATTATTTGGATGAATACAATTGAAATTGAAAAAAAAATCTATTCAAAATTCAACTATAAAGTGAAAATTGTCTCTCTATCAAATTGAAAGATAAAGTAAGGAAAGTAAAAGTCGGGCGTGACTAACTATATCATACCCTACACTTAGCCATTATACCCTGTTGTGTAGGGTATAAAAAGATCGTTACGGTTGATATATGATACAGCTATAAGAGGAGAATATATTACAAACTTTGAATGGGGACTATTTACAAAAACAAACATTAAATGGTATATATAAATCTGAACCGATCTGACCTATTTGCATAGATTTTCTAGTTGAAAAATAAGACGCTTTCTCAAGTTTGATGGAAATCTGTTAAATATGTGGTTTCTAGAGCGTAAAGAATCAAATGTGACCCACTTTCGCAATAGATGCTTCTGGTGTGTCTAATTAGAAGAAAATATGTTCAAATATGCTATTTCTAGAGCGGAAATAATCAATTCGGTGGCGAAATTTATATATATATATACAATCCCACGGCGGCCGGTTCTATGTACCGGATTGACTCGGAGATGGATGTCTTCGACCAAGGGCTGCCACCTCAGCAATATATGTATAGTGTTTGTCCGTTTTTTCAACGTGGGAGCAACATTACCCGGAGTGCTTGCTCCGTATTCTTTTGGTCCGTGTCGGGACCGAACAAAATCCCGGACCATGGATCTGCTCGGTTTGCGAGAACCGAATTCACCACCGTTCAACATCAGTAAGGTGCATTAGATGTCTGGAGTGGGTGCATTTCCGGAATTGCTCTGGCCTCGGCCACATCAGGGAGTATTGCGACGACTACGCTGCAGCATGCTGTGCAAATTTACAGCGTAGTAGTTTACCCAGCTCATCGTGTCGTCTCCGAGGTAAGATAAATGAAATAACTAGTTTTATGAGTCGAAACAACATCATGGTCGGTGCGGCCCAGGAAACGAAGCTCGACGAAACCTGTAGCTTGCACAGTTGTAATGGATACAATGTGCTACGAAAGGACCGTTCACGAGGTGGAGGGGGGCTTGCATTCCTAATACACCATTCTGTGCAATACAGACCTATCACGCCTGAGCTTGACTCTAGAGACCCATTCATTGAATGTATGTGGGTAGCGGTCAAGTCTGGGTCTGCCCAGATAGAGCTGTACAACGTGTACATTCCGCCGGTCGCCAGTTGTGCTCCGCAATATCGCCCTGATATCAGCTCACTGCTACAGGGTGATAATCGGGTTGTTCTGGGAGACTTTAATGCGCATCATGAGCTATGGCATTCTCTCCTAGGTGACGACTCCAGGGGCAGAGCTTTGGTGGAACAGATTGACAACTCCACGTTTTCACATTAAATGGTATATATAAATCTGAACCGATCTGACCTATTTGCATAGATTTTCTAGTTGAAAAATAAGACGCTTTCTCAAGTTTGATGGAAATCTGTTAAATATGTGGTTTCTAGAGCGTAAAGAATCAAATGTGACCCACTTTCGCAATAGATGCTTCTGGTGTGTCTAATTAGAAGAAAATATGTTCAAATATGCTATTTCTAGAGCGGAAATAATCAATTCGGTGGCGAAATTTATATATATATATACAATCCCACGGCGGCCGGTTCTATGTACCGGATTGACTCGGAGATGGATGTCTTCGACCAAGGGCTGCCACCTCAGCAATATATGTATAGTGTTTGTCCGTTTTTTCAACGTGGGAGCAACATTACCCGGAGTGCTTGCTCCGTATTCTTTTGGTCCGTGTCGGGACCGAACAAAATCCCGGACCATGGATCTGCTCGGTTTGCGAGAACCGAATTCACCACCGTTCAACATCAGTAAGGTGCATTAGATGTCTGGAGTGGGTGCATTTCCGGAATTGCTCTGGCCTCGGCCACATCAGGGAGTATTGCGACGATTACGCTGCAGCATGCTGTGCAAATTTACAGCGTAGTAGTTTACCCAGCTCATCGTGTCGTCTCCGAGGTAAGATAAATGAAATAACTAGTTTTATGAGTCGAAACAACATCATGGTCGGTGCGGCCCAGGAAACGAAGCTCGACGAAACCTGTAGCTTGCACAGTTGTAATGGATACAATGTGCTACGAAAGGACCGTTCACGAGGTGGAGGGGGGCTTGCATTCCTAATACACCATTCTGTGCAATACAGACCTATCACGCCTGAGCTTGACTCTAGAGACCCATTCATTGAATGTATGTGGGTAGCGGTCAAGTCTGGGTCTGCCGAGATAGAGCTGTACAACGTGTACATTCCGCCGGTCGCCAGTTGTGCTCCGCAATATCGCCCTGATATCAGCTCACTGCTACAGGGTGATAATCGGGTTGTTCTGGGAGACTTTAATGCGCATCATGAGCTATGGCATTCTCTCCTAGGTGACGACTCCAGGGGCAGAGCTTTGGTGGAACAGATTGACAACTCCACGTTTTCACAGTGAATGAGGATGCCTCCACACGGTGATTGCCACAGCTCGGCAGATATAAGCATCGCATCGCCTGGTCTGATAAATGACATTAATTGGCGATCTGTCATTTCACTGGCATCAGACCACCTCCCCATAATAATCTCCATCGACCGACCATCAGACTTCATCGTCTCTGAACGCCGTACTTTTCACAACCAGAGGAAAGCGGACTGGAACTGGTTCAGAGATTTCACCAATCGCCGCTTTAGTGTTCTTCCCATTCCATTCGATGTAAGGGTAGCAGAGAAGAACTTCCAGGTCATCGTCAACGCAGTGGCCGCTCGCCATATTCCTGCTGGTCAAATACCCAGAGCAGAGGCAGCGGGACTCGCAGATGAGCGTGACGTCATTCGCAGGGCTAATCCTGGAGATCCCAGAATCAGGGAACTGAATCTCGAGATTAACAAATTAGTCAGCGAATACAAGCGGAATAAATGGTTAGAACATCTGAAGCAGTGCAACTTAAGTTCCGGAGTAGGTAAATTGTGGGCAACGGTTAAATCACTTTCGAATCCCACCAAGCGAGATGATCAGATCGATGTCACTTTTGGTGACAGGACGCTAAATGATCCTAAGAGGTGCGCGAGTTATTTTAACCGGTAGTTTATTGAGCATCCCGAAAGTGATAAGACGAAAAGGAGGACCATGCGCCATTTACATGGACTCCGAGTCGAGGAGGCACCACCACAGTTTACCGTTGGCGAAGTTGCACAAGTCATCCGTAGCGCTAAACCATTTAAAGCGCTGGGCCCTGACGGAATCTCTATGTTGATGCTGAAACAGTTGGATGAACCTGGAGTCGAGCCTGCTCTACACCCTATATCCACACATATACACAGAGGCCTTAACATGCGAAAGCCGTGCGATAGGACGGTCCACGTGGCTCTTGACCTCTCGAAGGCATTCGACACGGTCTGCCATGCCACATTATTTGAGGACATCGCCAACACGTCCCTCCCGGCCAGCACCAAACGTTGGATCATCAACTATATGTGTGGACGCCAGTCATATGTGGAATTCAGAAACCGGAAGTCAAAACCCCGTAGAGTGAAACCTCCGCTCAGACAGGTAAGCAAAGACCTCCAGGATCTAGAGAGAGAGGTCCAGAGGTATAAGAGAGAACCTCTAGATCAGCGCGCGTATGAGGCAGATTTGAGTGATATTCATCGTGATGCAGTCGCAGCAGCAGTCAACAACTACGCCGTGAATATCGTTCTCGGAGACCACCCCCCAGACATCTCATCGGAAGAAGAGGAGCTGCCGCGACGAACAAGATCGGTACTGGCACAGCTGAGATCAGGATGGTGTAGCCGCCTCAATTCGTACTGGGCACGAATTGATGGCAACGTGCAGAACATCTGCCCCGCATGAAACCAGGGGCCTCACGATACGCTACACCTCTTCAACTGCCCAGCAAAACCAACTCAGCTGGTCTCCAGGTCACTTTGGACGCACCCGAAGCAGGTGGCCATCTTCCTAAACCTGGAGACAGACGTAGCAGATCTACAAGAAGACGAATAAACGGACAAATCAACACAAACACGAATACATAGAAAGCTGTTACAACAACAATATATATATCCACCGATCTGGACCATTTTCACCTGAGATATTTCTAATTAAAATATAAGCCAAATTTGAAGAAAATCTGTTAAAATATGTGGTTTCTAGAGCGGAAAGAGTATAATCAGGAGAAAAATTTGTATGGGAGCTATATATCAATCTGAATCGATTTTCTTCAAATTAAATAGCGTTCGTCCTTGTCACATAAATCTTCGTTGTGCAAAGTTTCATTTAGTTCTAACAACAATTGCGACCTATACTTTGATTACAATAATAGATGGACAGACGGACGGACGGACATTGCTAAATCGACTCAAAAACTGATTCTAAGTCGATCGGTATAATTAAAAATAGGTCTGTCTCGTTTCCTTTTGTATGTTAAAAACAAAAGCACAAAGTCATTATACCTTGTGGCGTAAGGTACAACAAAGTATCAAGTGATCATGCCACCATAACTTTGAAATTTCCAATAATATCCCACAATATAAAAAAATCCTTGTGTTTAAATTTAATAACTAGTACTACATTATTAAATATTACAGACATACATTTTTTAATTTTATAAAGGTTTATGAAGGTTGTTTAAACTAAAAATCTGAATTGACAATCTGTGTTGAACTGTGTTCAACAATAATGAAATTTATTAGTTTTAAGAAAATTGCCTGAATTAAAATATCCGTAAATTGCATAGATGGAAACTCTTTTTCTGGAAAAGCTTTCTGTTGTTGTTACATCAACAAAAAATATGAAATAGTGCAGTCCGCAACTCGAGATTCGTCCTTTCGATAATATTGAACAACTAGGCGAACTTTTTCCGGACAAACTTTTTCCGTGACTTTAAACATATGAATATTGATATTGTTGTATCTGAAATGTCCAAGATTGAATAGGATAAGATAAACCACTGCTTGACGACCAGGTTTCATTTTTTGAGAGTGTCTTTGTTAAGGTATTCAATGACACAGTTCCTAGTTCGTTAATAAAAAGAAAGCCTAAACAAAAGTCAGTATTGATACTGATTGTTATTGATAACAACAACAATTAATTAAAAACAGACAAACGGACTAGTTGTTTGCAAATTGTTTTGCTGTCTCGGCAATAAAAGTAATGCTTGTGTTGCAAAGCCACCACCGTTCATTGCTGCCATGCAAATACAAAGTACACAAAAGTGCATTGTTAAAATGAGCAATTCCAATGCACCTCAACTGAGTGAAGAAAGTAGCAACGATGAAACGGACTGGCAAGACGTAAGCAGTAATAAAAGAAGAAACAAGAAACCTCCAAACTTTCCTCTGCAAAGACAAAAACGTACTAATGGCGGGCCTAGTTCATCAAGTAGTAAATTCAACACTTTGAATGATGACGATGAATCGAAGAAGGAAGATAATGCTGATCGAGTACCTCAACCACCACCAATATTTATTCAAATATTTATTCCAATGGTAACAAATCTTACAAAAGTTATATATAGTAAGGAATTTAATTACAAATCACTACGTGATGGTCAGGTTCGTCTTATGATTAAATCTATTGATTCCTATCGAAAAATCGTAAAACATTTTGAAGAAGCAAAACGTTCAGAAACGCAAAAAGGCGAGTCACAAAAGAACCTCTTGCAATGTTCTTCGTAGACACCAACAATAAAGATATCTACGATATTAAAAGCCGAAGCAATGATCTTGCCAACAATTTGGACATACAAAAGCCTACTGCAAGAAACCATTCAGTTGTGTCAAATGCGGAATGAATCATTCCACGGCAGAAAAACTAAAGATATAATATAAATATTATGAAATATAAAGGAAGGAAAAATGCTCTGCCAAAAAATTGAAATTTGCATGATATACACACAGGCAATCATCATGTGGAATTTCACCAACAATGCAAATGTTTTTAGGTCGGTACGAGCAAAACTTAGACTTTCCGACCTTAATGTACAGATTATCTTGTCTAAATTGACACTCTCTAAGACTCAATATTAAATAAAGAGTGATCAAATCCGAGGCCGAAAACCGGGTTTTCGTCGGGACCGTCGGGATTTTTTAAATCGAGGTTTTTGGGAAACCAGGAAACCTGAGTTTTTATGTCGGTGTCAACCGTTTTTGCATAGTGCGAAATAAACCTCTTTTTCAGTGCGAATTTGTTTATAATATATAAACATTTCTTCTGGGTAGAAGAAAAATCGATGGTCAACATCATTTGCTGCGGATGACGACCAGCGATACACATAAGAATATATGTGAGCGAGCGCCACCAGCGTATTTGGAAGGAAATTGACAAATTGATTATTTTTAGAGGTATTTTCAGGAGCGATCAGGTCACAAACGGTTTAACCCAACGAATACATATTTTGCAGATAATCATTAAACAATCCAGTATTTTTGGGGATGACCACTGCAATTTTTTCGCGATCTATCGTTGTTATAGTTTTATCGTTGGTATCGTCTGAAAGATTGATGAGATATGCGAAAATAAAGTAGTCAAAAATGCGCACAATCCTTGAAATTCATTTCAATCATATGATTTATTTTCTTATTTTTTATGTATTTTAGCTTTTTATTCAGAAATTATAACTGTTTTTCAAACTTTTTATGTCCTGTTATGAACTGTTATTAAATAGTAGCAGGACGAAAAGTAATGATGGGGTTTCTCTATAAATTAATATATATATAAATTTAAAAAGTTAATGAAATTTCGAAAGATTTCAGTGCGCATAATCTGATTATAAAATGTCCTATCCTCAAGAACGAGTATGTACAAAGGTCAAACAAATCAATGGTTAACATTTACTATATTACACTATAATGAATAAATTACCCATTTCTTACAGTTTCAAAAAAAAACGAATAAACCTGGTTCGACCGTTCGTTTTTTTTTTTTTTTCATAAAAAGAAAACTGGGCAACCGGGTTTTTTGAAATCACGGTTTTCGAACGCTTTTTAATTTGAAGAAAATCGGTTCAGATTTAGATATAGCCCCATACAAATGTCGCTCCCGAGTTGACTTTTTCTACTCTAGAAACCACATATTATACCCGATTATCTTCAAATTTGACACAACATCTTATAATCCAACTAAAACACCTGTGGTGAAAGCGGGTACGATCGGTTCAAATTTAGATATAGCACCCGCACAAATGACGCTCAAAGTTTACTCTATTTTCCTCAAATTTGGCATAACACATTATAATCCAGCTAGCAATATCTATGGTGAAAGTGGGTAAGATCGGTTCAGGATTTAGATTTAGAACAATTTACCTTGAAATATAAATTTTGAGAGTGGGTCACAATGGTCCCTTTTTACCGAATTGAATTGCAATGCGGTAGAAAGTGGAGGGTATCATATAGTCTGCCCCGCCCGACTTTAGCCTTTCCTTACTTGTTGTTATATTTATATGTGCTGGGGTCAGTTTAAGTGGAATCATCCATCGGGAAGAACTTCCAGTGTTACAATAAGTATTTTTCGAACAAGTTTATTTATAATGCCTCAGTCGCGCCCTGTGTACGTAATGAAACTGATAGAAAATGTGTTAACAGAGTCTCAAATCATTTACCAATTGGTATCAATACATCATTGTCACTGGCTCAATAGCGGTTAAAAAGAAACTAAAAACAAATAAAATAAGAATAAAATTAAATCTCCAACATTTCCCCAACTTGACCATTGACCATTGACCATAAATGGTGAAGGTATTTTATTCGGTTTCTGAGGTGACCACTCTATGCCTCGACTCACACCAACTCATTTCATGGACCAATGCTGAAATCAATTCGTCTTTGACTGACAGCAGGAAATGCACCACTTGTATATTTTTCCATTCGACTTTAAGAACGACACGTTTCTAATATTCGACAATTCGACTTTTTTCCACTTAAAATTGGTTCACCAATGAGAAAATGTGATGGTGTAAGAGGTTCATAGTCTGACGCATTGGTAGAGAATGTTAACAACAGTCTAGAATTGAGGCATCCTTCAATTTGGACCGGAATAGTAGAAAGTTCCTCAAATGTTAAATTCGAAGATCTATGATTCGTTTTAAATGGTCTTTTGTTGATTTCACACCAGCTTCTCACAAGTATTTCTCAGTTTTCAAATAACCAGATTAGCGTTTCGAACAAACATATAGACTGTAATTCGAAACAATTTCGTTAGGGGCGAAAATTTATGCAATATTCCTAGCTATTACGGATGGTAGACCTATTGGCTGTCACGTTTCTAAATTTGACTCAGTAACATATATCAGTAATTTTACGTTCATGTTGATCTTTAACTTTATAATGGGTGGTTAAATTGTAAGGGCCGATGTTGAATGTGAACCACACATAAACGCCAAGTTTTTTCTGCATTTCATTTGACGTTTATCAATTTCAGGCTAATTCAATTATGAAAATGGGCGTTCAAATTAAAATGTATGTCGGGCACTTCGTCAATAAGCAGAATTGACACAATGCACACACAAAGAGTGACTGTTTGGTGCGGTTTATGGGGTGGCGGCATCATCAGATCGTATTTTTCCAAACTGAGGCCGCACAGTGGTCAATTTCGCGAGATAGCGGTCAAAACTGTATAACTTTTGGCCGGATTGGTATTTTTTTACGCAATTTGTTTTGTTCAATAGGAGGGACTTTAAGCTTCAATTTGCGTGTTCAACCGTAAAAATCGACTGATAGGAACGTAAGTAATGTGGAGTTAAAAATGCATTTTAATTTTTTCTTGAGTTTCCATGTAAAAGTTGAATATTTTGACATTTTAAATAGGTATATTTTTTATAATTTCTTATTTTCTTTAATCGTATTTTACAACCAATACTTATTTTTATTCCTAAACTTAATTTTGGCCAGAAAATGCCAACATTTGGCCCCTGACATTTATTTAGTCTCAATATTCACAGGGGCCAAAGGTTGGTTTTTGTGGAAGAAAGCTAATTCTTGTGAGGATTAAACTGAAAAATAACACTGAAATTCCCAACAATATCAATACCATTTGGATATATTACACAGTACGACAAAATCAATTTTTTTTGAGTACACATGAGAAGTGTTAACCGAATATGAAAATAGGCTAAAAATAAAGAAATACGTGTCTCGGCGTTTTGCTGTAGCACGTCAGAATTTTGAGAAAATCGATTTTAAAGATTCGAAGGACCGTGGAGGTTCACTTGTAACGTAGTACTATTATAAAAAGTTCTATAAAAACAGAATGGGTGAACCGATTTAAGTGTTTGAGCCAGTTTTGAAAAGGGGATTAAATTTGGATTTGTTTTTATTAAAAAAACATTTTTTTTTCCGCTAGATGGCACTTGTTTTTCTAATTGCAGAAACCCCGATCTGTAAGCTCGTTGAAATTGAATAATAATATTTTTAGTTTGATCTGGCTCGGAGCCCCGAATCGCTGAATCAAGCAATTCCCGGCCAGCGAAAAAGATTCTACTTTAGTTATTGGATTTCAAATCAACAACATTGTATTTTTAATGAATTTCGTACATTTTTTGGATATTTTTTAATTTTACATGAAAATTAAAGCGCCATTTTTTAATAAAAACAAATCCAAATTTAATTCCCTTTTCAAAACTGGCTCAAGCACTTCAATCGGTTCACCCATTCTGTTTTTATAGAACTTTTTATAATAGTACTACGTTACAAGTGATCCTCCACGATCCTTCGAAACTTTAAAATCGATTTTCTCAAAATTCTGACGTGCTACAGCAAATCGCCGAGACACGTATTTCTTTATTTTAAGCCTATTTTCATATTCTGTTAACATTTCTCATGTGTACCAACCACTGTCGTACTGTGTTATATACAGAACACAACATCGATAAAATTTTAAGTAAACTTTTACTATTGATTTAAAGTGCACATATATTTTATTTAAATGTATTAATAAAAATTTATACTAAAATTAGAAACAAATTATAATCTTTAAACTAGTGTTAATTAAACAATATTAGTAAAAATTTCTTCCAAATAGCTTTGATTTTCATTTTGCAGTAGTTGTTTAGCTTCTTCATCTAACTCTAATGCGGTTGATTTCCATTTTTGTCGAATACTGGACATATATGGGTCTGATGTGCACAACAAAATATTAATAAGATCTTCATTAGTACAATATCTGAAAAATTTTCTTGTATTGTGCTCGCGAAAGAATCTGTAGTCTTTGTTCCTTTTTTCTTGCGCTTCTTCCGAGAGATCTCCAATTGGAAGCATATTGTGCTGAATTATTTGTTCCCCATGGAATAAATTTGGTGAACTGTGGTTGGCATATGTCTCCAAGAATATTTTTGGTTATAAAGGGTTGCTGTCTCATTGGCATACTGACCAAATTTTTTTGCATCTATCTTTTTGCTACATGCTATAACTTCTAATATGATTTGGAATCGTCGTATTAAATCATAATCTACTCCAGTTATAGAAGCTGCAGTTTCTGGATCGGAAAAAAATCTCCTTGCTGTGTTTCCATCATTAGAATTTCCTTCTCCTTGCTTTGGCTGGTCAATTATAAGGCCTATCTCACGGTATTTTTCTTGAATATCTTTTTTTTTTGCTTTCTTTTTTCCAAATTTTCTTTGTTGTTTCTCACTGTTTCGCCTAACGGGCCAAATTCCAAATCGTATCCCAATTTAAGAATATGCTCCATAAAACGAATTCTAGCATGAAGAGGTGACATTCCAAATTCATATGCTTCATTAAAACTATCGTCTTGTGTTGGTGGTTGGCTCAATTGACTTGATGTTTTTTGGCATATGGTGCAGCTTGACGAAGACTTTGTTTCGGTTAAAGCTTGTGCAACTTTTCCATCGATCATTGTAAGTGACATTTTAAAGTTAACTTCGATGCATTGGTCATTAAATTCAAATATCACTGGTCTCTTATTTTGCCAACTTCCTCAGTTATGACATCTTTAGTTTCTTTTTTGTAAGCAAACTTTATTGGTCTACAAAATTTTGTTGACGAGGGAATTTCATTCTTCCATACATCTATCTCTGCAGCTCTAGTAGTTGACGGCTCTGAACCAATATAAGTTTTTGTTAAACGTAATGGAACGAAAGAAATCATGAATAAATTGGCATCTGATGTATTTTCCGCATTACATTGTTTGTATTGTTTCTGGCCAGAGGACCCATCACATCCCCATTTAGAAATTAAAGTCATGCAGCAATTTTTAAACTTCTTTAAATAGTCAGCATCAAATGTGTTTAATAATCGTTCTGCAGTGTGTTCAAGAAGATCCTGCAATTTTATTTCTGCTGAACTTGAAGTTACACTAATAGCAGTTGGTGAAGGTAAGCAATCTTTTTTGGCAGAAACTAAATCTCGATATGATGGAAAAATTCCACAATTTTTTTCATTGGTTCGCTTCCAATTCCAAAAATAGTGCAAATGCTTCTTCTGGAGTAAATTTATTTTCTTCAGTTGGTGTCGGCATACTTTCTAAAATCCTTTTTGTGCGTCTGGGGCTTGCTTCCACTATTTTTTCAATGATAGCAATTTTACTCTTTTTAGTTTTCGATGGTTGAATTTGATGCAGAAATGAATCCTTTATGATGCTACAAGAAACTTCTTCATTGATATGTTTAAGCTTGCGTCTTCGTGATCTTTCACTACAATTAGCAATTGGCTTTGCTGGTCGACCACCTTTTCCAGTTTCCGTGGTAGTTACTGATGGCTTTTCAAAAATAAGTTTATTTCTTAGCCATTCTTGGTTGCGTGAGTAAAACAATTTCTTGTTTCTGGAACATTGATTGTACCGTTTTCTTAAAGTATTTAAAAAGTTTTTTTATTTTTAACTTATGAATTTTAATTTCTTGTTTGTCGGATATTTTGAAGAATGGATTATTAATTATATGTAAAATAATGTCGTTTCATCTTTCCGTTCAAAATATATATCAGATAGAACACTATAACTGAATTTAGCCATTGTTTAAACAATAATGAATAATAATGACTTTGAATGATATGTACGTCAATCGTTTCGTTTGTTTTCGTGCACTGGATAGCACTAAGTTGTGACAGTGCTGCTGTCTCTTTCATTTTTGTGATGTCCATTTTATGTTCTTTCATTCTCGTTTCTAATGTTCTCTTCGTTGTGTTCTGTCGTTAATGTTGGTAAAAATTGAATTTAATGTTCTATTTGGTTTGTAAGCAAAGCGAATGTTGTCAGATTCTATTGTCATTTTTGTCAAAATTTTGATACACCCTTCTATGTGGACTAGGTCCAAATATGGGCCAAATTCTCCTAATTTCAACAGAATTATTTTTTGGGTCAATAAGAACTCTTGTACAAAATTTCATCAAAATATATGCATAATAGCCACTTTAACATACAAATAACTGCTCAAAAAATATGACGTGCATTTGTACCGAATATCTTACCTTGGATCAGAAAAATTGCTGTAGCTCAAAAAGTGCAGTCCCGATGCATGGACATGTATATATAGGAATGTAGGGGAGGGTTAGGACTACAAAATAGTAAATTTGTGTTTTGACTCAGCTTGACTCACAGGAGTTGTGCTCTATGAAGTAGGAAATTTCCGATAAATTAGACCTTTTTTAAAAAAAATATTTAAATTGTTCTGAAAACAGTAGAGCTTCAATTTCAAGTTACAACACAAAATTTATTTCGTCCAAAAATCTTGAAAAACAAAAAAGTTATGATCATTTCAACTTTAAAAATTAACTAAAAATATCATAATTACTAAAGTCTGAAAAATCCCATTTTGGTCCACCCTGTTCTCAGTGAAATAGTTAAAATAGAGTTCTAATTTTTTGGCACCCGAGGTTTACTACTGTCTACTTTCATATGAGTCTAATAACTTCAAAATCGGAGAACAAAAACCAAAAGGAGTTTTGGCCGCTATCTCAAAATAATGACCACAGTGGGCCGGTCAGGCAGTTACTGTGAATGGTCTTCGCTATCGTGAGAAGACAACGAACCTCAACTATGCCTCAGTGTCATCGAAAATTTGGACATCGGATGGAGGTGTGCCGCCGAGACCACGGCGGCCATTTGCCGATATTTTGTTCCATACATAATTGAACCATACCACTTTACGATGCACAACTACATATTCAGAGGTATTTTCACACTATTTTTTCGATTCGATTTATACGCCGAATTTATACACCTTGTACAAATTTAAAAAAAAATCCATTTATATTGTGACATCCATTTATACGTAGTGAATAGTTTAATTTATAGGCACAAATGGAAGCAATTTTCTTACAAACAAATCATATAAAGTAGAAAATTATTATACTGTACTATACTACGACGGCGGCCATTTGCCGATATTTTGTTCCATACATAATTGAACCATACCACTTTACGATGCACAACTACATATTCAGAGGTATTTTCACACTATTTTTTCGATTCGATTTATACGCCGAATTTATACACCTTGTACAAATTTAAAAAAAAAATCCATTTATATTGTGACATCCATTTATACGTAGTGAATAGTTTAATTTATAGGCACAAATGGAAGCAATTTTCTTACAAACAAATCATATAAAGTAGAAAATTATTATACTGTACTATACTACGACTTATAGCTAAACAGAACAGAGGTCTCGATACTGGGTCCTGGGAGGTTCTGCCTTCCACCAGTAAAAGAGACTTCGGCAAAGATCTCCGCCTGGTGATAAGCAAGGAATCGGCAAATTATATTAGGGAAAGGAAAGGCAACATCAATTTCGGGCTTGGCTCCGTCAGATTCCGCATACCTGACGCTGAGGGCAAAAAAGCCGAAAAAAAGAGGATCAGCGTGGTGCAGATTAATCTGCATCACTGCCAAGCCGCTGCTGCCGACCTACTACTTAATATAGCCGAACACGACATAGACGTAGCCCTAGTCCAAGAACCGTGGATCGTTCACAACAAAGTGAGGGGACTAGCGGCTAACAACAACTACACGGTCATAACATCAAGCACGGATGAAAAGGTAAGAACATGCATTGTAGCTAAGAAAAGTCTTGGTCTAATCTTATCTACGAGCTTTAGTTCTGGTGATGCGACAGTGGCGTGTTTGGAGACAACCATCGGGGAGACCTTGACTTTTGCCTCCATATACATGCCCTATAAACAACAGCATATGCATCAAACAACAAATGGAAGCTAATCCTGGGTTGTGATGCCAATGCTCACCACACACAATGGGGCAGCAAACATATAAACGACAGAGGTGAGTCAGTTTTGAATTTATTACATTATCCTGCCTTAGAATATGTAACATAGGAAATACCCCAACCTTCAGAATTAAGGCCAGGGCAGAAGTTTTAGATTTGACTCTGACAAACATGGATAGTACCTTCATTACAGATTGGCGAGTATGTAGTGATATAAATCTCCGGGAATGGATGGTGTATTCCCAGCCATGCTACAACATACTACAGATGTAATTGTTTCACATCTAGTCTGTGTGTTCAAAGCATGTCTGCGCCTAAAATTCATACCAACGATCTGGAGGGAGGTGCGGGTAGTCTTCATACCCAAAGCAGGCAAACCAAGTCATTCATCCACCAAGGATTTTAGACCAATCAGTCTGTCATCCTTCCTCCTTAAGACAATGGAACGAATCTTAGACACTTATCTAAGAGGAAGCATAGACAACAATCTTATAAGCGACGCTCAGCATGCCTATCTCAAAGGCAAATATACCGAGAGCGCTCTTCATGAGGTCGTTGGTTACATAGAGAGGAACCTGGAAAGTAAAGATTATACTCTTGCAGCGTTTCTAGACATAGAAGGAGCATTCAATAACATTGAGGCCAACGCAATTAGTAATTCATTATGGGATCTACATGTTCCAATTTTCCTGACTGAATGGATTGACTCGATGCTACGACATCGAGTTATAAATTCAACATTGGGAGCTGGAACTATAAGGAAATTGGTGACCATGGGAACGCCAAAGGGGGGAGTTTCTGTGGCTTCTTGCTGTCAACAGTATCCTCAAATCCCTTTCTGATGAGGGTAACAAAGTAGTTGCACATGCAGATGACGTTGTTATATTGGTAGGAGGAAAATTTCTACCAACAATCAGCGATCTGTAGCAAGGAGCACTGAAGAAATTATCTGATTGGGCTAGAGACAGTGGCCTGGGCATTAATCCTAGGAAAACTGAGCTAGTCCTATTTACAAGGAGATATAACATAGAACCATTTAGGAAGCCAATCCTTGATGGAACGGAGCTCAACCTCTCTCATGAGGCCAAATACCTTGGTGTCATCCTAGACCGGAAGTTGAATTGGAATAGGAACACTGAGGAAAGGTATAAAAAAGGTCTAAATGCACTCTACATGTGCAGGAACTCCATAGGCAAGAGCTGGGGTCTGAAACCAAAAGTTGTAGACTGGATCTACCGATCGGTTGTTAGACCCATTACTACTTATGGCTGTCTGGTATGGTGGGGTGCAATGAGAGCGAGTAAACTCCGGGCAAAATTAATGAAAACGCAAAGGCTAGCAGGACTGAGCATTACGGGAGCCATACAAAGCAAACCACAGGCAGCAATGGATGTAATTCTGCATCACCCATCTCTGGACCACTTTACAGAGATGATTGCTGCCAGGAGCGCTATAAGACTCAAAGAATCAGGATGCTGGAAAAATAGACCATATGGTCACGCAAGGATAGTTCAAGGAGGAATACTGGGTGTTCACGAATCGGTCATCAATGGAAGTACAGACTACATGGTGCCGGTATTCTATATTGAAGGCACAGGTGCGGGATTCTATATTGAATCACTACAGATACGCAAGTCTCTCCGACTTGACGACAACTGTAATGTTTTCCAAGCAGAATTACTGGCAATTGAAAGGGCAGCAAGATTTCTATCGAGTGAGAACATTCCGGTGAACACGGATATAAACTTCTACGTAGATAGTCAGGAAGCAATGAAATCAATCATGTCACACACTGTCAAATCCAGGCTTGTGCTGAGTTGTAAACGCTCACTAGATAACCTCAACGACCATGTCGTCCGTCTCTGCTGGGTTCCCGGACATAGCAATGTCAAAGGAAACGAAATAGCAGATGAATTGGCTAGACATGGTTCGTCCTTGGAAATCGATAGAGCTGACAACTTAGCAAAACCACCGATTGACACGTTTTATAGACTGATTGAATCAAGGAAATGGTCACAGATGAACGAAGCATGGAATAGTTTGTCAACCTGTAGGATCGCCAGGGCCACATGACCAAATATCGATAGGGGCAAAACCAGAACTCTATTAGAGCTAAACAAGGCAGATATTCGAACTTTGATAGGTATCTACACAGGGCATTACTGCACTAGGGGTAGGATCTCAAGATGGCAGTTGGACATTGAAGATCACTGTCGATTATGTGAGGATGAGGATGAGATAGAATCTATTGAACACATAATCTGCAGATGTCCAGCGCTTTGTGTACGCAGAAATAAATACCTTGGAAGTTATTTCATCAGTAACATAGAGGATATTGCAACCCTCACCATTTACGATCTTTTGGGATTCTCAAGAGGGCTAAATCGGATCAGGGGTGGCTGATTAGGAACAAGTATGTAACCGCATAGACAGTTAACGACTAACAAAGAAAGAGAGCCATAAAGGCATAACACCAACGGTATACCGGATGGCTCTCGACAAATTTTCTTACCTAGTCGTCAACCATTGGAAAACACCCACACACATTTTGATTTGCACAATGGACCCAACTGGGTCTCCGAGTGTTCAGAATGCAGGAGCATTCTGGTCCTTTAAACCAAACCAGAAAATTATTATTATCAGAGAATATATCACCGAATTTCTCGATTTGAGGCATAAACACGCCGAATTTCGTGATTCCAGCTCCAGCTCTGTCTGATTGGTATCATATCATATCAAAAGTACGAATTTTGCAAAATATTTTCTTGGTAGCATCCGTGCTATAAGAGTAATGTCTTTTCCAAATTTTAAGATTTTAGGCCCAGCCGTTTGTACAAATTTCGGCAATTTTTTGCATCACTCATCTACGCTGTAAGACGAATATTCACACCAAAACTACGAATTTCGAAAAATTCCTACATTTTGCGATTGTAAGAATTTTAAGGTATGTACACGCCGAATTTCATGATTCGAGTTCCGTATGTTTGATTGGTACCATTTTTATCCCTTTTTACCCACAAAAAGTACGAACTCCGTAAAATATTTTCTTGGTCGCATTCGTGCTATAAAAGTTATTCCCGTTCCGAATTTCAAGATTCTAGGACCAACCGTTTGGTCTGGGCTGTGGTATAATTTGTATCCCATTTAATTTCATAAAAGTACAAATTTCGAAAAATTCCTTCACACCGAATTTCATTATTGTAGTGTCATCTGTGTTGCTTGTACCTTTTTTGTCTCCTTTTCCCCGTTTACCCTTTAAAAATTCGAATTTCAAAAAATTCCCTCATTTTGCGTTTCTATGAATTTTGAGGTATGTACGTACCGAATTTTATGATTCCAGCTCTATCCGTTTGATTGGTACCATTTATATCCCTTTTTACACCAAAAAGACGAATTTAAAAAAATATTTTCTTGGGCGCGTTGAAGCTATAAGAGGAATTTTCATACCAAATTTCAAGATTCTAGGCCCAACCGTTTTGTCATTGCGGTGATACCATTTTAATCCCTTTCAACCCGATTTTACCTCTTAAAAGTACGAATGACGAAAGAATCCCTTCATATCTGATCTCTATGCCGTAAGAAAAATGTATACAACAAATTTTATGATTCTATTTTCATCCGTGTTGTTGGTATCATTTTTGACCCACTTTGCCCCATTTAACCCCTCAACAAAGGAAACGATCGTTTATTATACCGATCGACTTAGAATAATTTTTTGAGTCTATTTAGTCTGTCTGCCCATCTATTCTTGTAATCAAAGTCGCAATTGGCAATTGTAGTCAGAACCAATTGAAACTTTGCACAACGAAGTTTTTCGGAATAAGGACGAACGCTATTTAATTTGATGAAAATTGGTTCAGATTTAGATATGACTCTTTTCACTCTAGATACCACATATATATTTAGCTCCCATACAATTTTATCTCCCGACTTGACTATTTCCGCCCTGGTATTTTCGCCGTTTTTTTTCAATTTGGCAAATTTCAACTAGAAACATCTGTTGTAAAAGTGGAAAGCTCCCATACAAATTTCGATCTCGGCTTGATTTTTTCCGTCTAGAAACCACGTATTTTCACATATTTTCTTCATATTTTGCATAACACGTTATACTTGAACCTATGGTGAAAGTGGGTCACTTCGTTCCATGTTTGGATATAGCCCCGATTCGAATACTCTTCTCTATTTGACAAAGAGGGTCAGTTGACATCGGTCTAGGTTAGGACGCATACAAAATGCTTCCCGATTTCACTTTTTTAACGAATTGATTGTTTTTCGTCTTAAATTTACTTGAACTACATTGTTAATTTAGTTTTTAATTGTTTGAAAAAGCCTCAACCCAATATTTTTTTCAAAAAATCCAAACAAAAAAGGCCTAAATTATATAAAGTCCCCAAAAACGAAAAAATAAAATTATATGACTGAGTTCGGCGAATGTTTGAATAAAAATTGCATAAAATATTATTCTTATATTATTTCCAGGTTTATCACGTTTTCTCCTCCACCTGAATAGTTTGGTTTTTGTAAGTTGAGTCTTTTTATATTAGTGTATCGATATGTTCCTCTGATTAATATTCATCCACAAACTTTCGACTTTCAACGTGCTTTAACCGTCACTATGAAGTCACTATGACTGAGTGTTGGTGCAGAATCGCCACATAATTCTGACCTAAATGATAGCCCGTCCGGGCTACGAGTACAAGTTTTTCAAAAGTTTTCTGCATAAGCTATTTCTTCTGGGGTGGACTTTCTTTTCTCTTAAAGCTCTTCTTTCTTAAAATCTTTTGATCATTTGTAAGCAATCAACCACTCTCGTGATCGAAAATGTATCGAGTTCCACACCTCAGATATCCACGAACACGTGGAGTTAAAAGGGTTCTCGCAAGTCTCGACGTCAGCACTTGTCCTATGTAAGAGCTCTTCGGTGAGTGCTAGTCCGTACAGGGGTCTTTCCAGAGCGTTGGAAGATTGTAAATATACAGCCTATAACCAACAAAGGTGAGGCTAATAACCCAACTACAGCCCGAGGTGAGGTATTTAGAGACCAATGACTTACTTAATGAATGACAGTATGGCTTGCGTAGAAATCGATCTAGGGACCTGATGACGTTGCTGTCCGAAAAGTGTAATCGGCCCATCCACCAGGTTGGTGAGAGTAAGGTCGTTGATCTAGATATCTCCAAGCCTTTGCCAAAATCTGGCACGGCGCACTCATATCAAAGCATCACTTTTGGTGTTGCGTGACTTTTCTCGACACCAAGCTTCCTCAGAGATCGAACTATACGTGTTGTTGTAGATGGGTTCTCATCGAGTATAGGTTAACCGCAGGAGTACCACTGGGCCCACTGTAGCACCCACGACAAACGTCCACGACAAAGAACAGTTTTTGCAGTAGAATAGCAGATTATTGTGACCGTTATGTGTTAAGTTAAGTCCGAATCTGACTAGATCAAAATGCCTTTACCTACAGGCCGGACGAAGTCATCAGTGTTTGGACGCGTAGAGGACATAAAAGAATCTCAGTTGCCAACAATTTTAGATGTATTACTGTTATATACAAGCTGAAGAAAAAATTGTTCATGACGGAAAAGACCCTTCAGAAAAACTTGTGGCCGATAGTCACAAACCGAATTATAAACATTTGGAAAAAGGCGTCTATCTCAACTGTGTCATTAAAACGCGCGAAGGCCCGTGTGCTGGCAGAACATAAAAAGGTACAAAAGCTTAATAAATCGTACAACAATCACAAAAAAATAAACATCGTCCACATATGAATATAAGCTCAATGATTATCTGAGAAGAGGAAGACTCCTATTCGATATCGCATTTTGCAAATGATCGTAGATATGTACGTGTAGATGTGGTGTTAAAATTCTTGAAATTGAAAGAGAATTTTTGTTGGATCATAGGATGGAGAGAAAAATGTACATTGGGGAAGTAGATTTAGAAACGTTCAGAAAGAACGAGAAGGCGTTGAAGAGAAAGGGAACTGAGCGAATAAGCATTGAGAAACGTATCAGAATGGTGGTCGATGGTGAAAATAAAAACACTGGTCAACATAAAGGAATAATTCGCCGATAGTAAGAAAAATTTCAACGTTCTATTCAGTGGATTGTTTGCGAACTAAATACAAACAAATGAGCTACCTCTGCGACATCTGTTCATAAAAATTGACAGAAAGACAATAGGACCTACCGGATTTCAAGGTCCTATTGGGAAAGGTCTTCATGCGAGCTCCTGCCCTTCGTGAATTTCAAAAGGATTGAAATAATTTTGCCGCAAGTGGACGTTAATATTTGGAGTAAAGATCAATCCTGCCTGTTCAAAATGTGCCAGGCCGTTTCATCCGGGTATTGTCCAGACGATCTTGCCAAAAGTTTTCCTGGACCAATCCACCACGCACGATGGTTGACCCTCGCAGCGCGCATACTCCGAGAATATGTGTCTAACGAAAATCCATTTTCGGCTCTGGCGACTTTGACAGAGTTCGTGGTTAAAGTATATGCGCCTCATAAAGAGTAACGGAACTATAAAGGACGGATTAAAAAACTTATGGTATACGATTCAAAAAATGGCTTATTTACCTAAAGATCTAAAGAAAGTGGTTCATACTGTCCTGCAGAACAACGGGTAGTGGACTCACCCAGAAAATATACTGGTAGCCATGTTAGCAGATAGTCGTGTGGATTTTCAGCAACGTGGAGCAAACATAATCCTCAAAGCGAGAAATGATGCTACAGAAAATTAATACATATTTGTGTTTTATTCATTCTGTAGATCTTGTTGGGTTTAATTCCTCCTTGTGGTAGTCTATATCACACATTTTTGACCAAAAATTAATGTTTTTGTATTATCTGATGCAATGGAAAAAATATCGAAATTTCAGAGTTTCACCAACAAAAATCGAAGCATTGCACTAAATCCGCAGACTGAAGACATCATCTGATCGATCTAATTTTTTTGTCATTAATAAGAACAACTAGCCACATACTTTGAGCACTAGGCGTATAACAATTTCGAAAAAAAAAATGGTTTTTCAATACACCCTAATGATGAGCAATCTCTTGATGTTATAGGTATGAAAATGCAATGCGATGTTCGTTGGACAAAACATGTATTTGATGTGTCGAAAGAAGCATTCAAGTGTTTAGGCTTTTTAAAGCGGTGTAAGAAATACTTCACTTCATGTGGTATCGACTTCCGGCAAATGTCTTTCCCGCCAATTGCGATTTTCAGAAACTCAGATGTCAACAGACACTACTCCATTTATAGAGGACATCCCCTGAGTGTTGGTTCAGTGAAAAAAGCTGGGTAGCCAGAGAACAAAAAATAATATTAATCACACGAAAATACGAAATCTCGGCCGCAGGAACAGACGCAGCCCAACCGAATTGTAACAATTGCAGAAAAGTTCTATAAACATATCTCAGAGCCAGATCTACGCCACAGAATCTGTTGGTAATGATGTTGATTATTGACTACATTTTTCCCGGTTCGGGAGGATTTCGCCATAGATATCGCACCAATCAATAAATCGATTTTTTTCATTGAAAGGGGTCAGTTAAATCGAAATTTACCAGATCGGGCAAATTGTCCCGTATAATAGGGCTTGTTAGGTAACAGGGGGAACCGAGGCAGAAGTCGACATATTTTCGAACTACAATAGTTTTTCCACTTATTCCATTAATGCGAGCAAATATGTTATAGTTCTTAAGTATTTGCTGTTGAGTAGGTGCCTAATTTTGACGGGTCAAACTTATTTAATTTCCAAAATCTACCATTACTTAACACGAGTAAAACCTGAGGCATAACTGTATTGTTTAATATTGAGAGGAATAAATAAAGAAATAAAACAAAAAGTAGTGTTTGAATTATACAATCTTCGCAATAAGAACGCTAAAAGTTAAACCCCAATATATTCCAAGGAATAATTCAATTACACTATTCTCTTATTTTCGTTGTTTGCCCAATGGTTTCTGATCCACAGAATTTTCACGTACCTGGGTATAACACCTTGTCGCTTTTTATTCCCCACAGAAGTCTTGTGGTGTACTAACGAAACGACATAATGTTCCAGAGACACTTGAGCTCAGATAATCCAGAATTTAACTCCCTTCGGGTTAAACTCAGTTTTCCATTTCAGATTTGTGTATAGAAGTCCAAACAGGGAAAGGGAGGCATCCCTAAATGTTAGAAGATTGTCCTGACAGTGAAATTGTGGATGCTGGTGATTTCAATGCTCATAAATCCTCATGGCTTGCCCATTCGAATCACTCAACTCCGGAGGGTCAATACGCCGCGGTTTTTGCGACGCAATTAGTGAATGAACCGACTCACATTCCGTGTGCCCATTATGATCATTTCTTGTTTCAGTATCTTTTTTCGTATTCCGCTCTTCGTGTCGCATCGGTTCCAGCCACAAAGCGCACAATATATATACGAATGGGTACGTTGGGCCGAGCTCAATAACTTTTTCCAGCATTTCAAATGGAAGCTTTGCTATCTAAACGGCGATGCTGTGGCTAAACCATCTAATGAATGTTGGTTTAAGGAGACATGCAAGACTGCTGTCAGATCCAAAGTGGAAGCGTTCAGAAAATGGCGTTTGAATAAAAATGCCACCACTGTGCCAAAGTTCTTTCTTCTCATATGCGAAGTAAGAGCTTTTGATCATTTGTAAGAAGAGTAAAGGATAACTCCTCATCTATACAAACTCTTGTTAAAGATGATAACATATTGGCTGAAATGTTTGCAAGGAATTCATCCTTGCCGAAAAGAAATCAACAAATACCATGTATCTAGTTCCATGCCTCAGATATTTTTTCGAACACGTGGAGTTAAAAGGGTTCTCGCAAATCTCGACGTAAATAAATCGCCGGGCCCAGATAGCATATTTCAACACGTGGTCTATGTAAGTGTTCTTCGAAGCTTTCCCGTCCACTTCGCAACCTTACATACCTTGTAGGTATGCAATGGGGTTTTCCAGGTCTTGGAAGATTGCGAACATCATGAGAGTCGAGTAAATAGAGTAGCGAATCACAAGTGATTCACTGATTCAATAGTGTCGTCGATTTCAATTAATGGTGTGGATATTGAGCAATCGGACGCTCTTGAAGTTCTAGGCATGAAAATACAATGTGAAGTTCGTCTGACAAAACACATATGGGAATCTCCAAAAAAGGTCCACCAACAAATTAAATCAGACCACACTAATAGATTTTAACTTTATTTATTCCGATTGTTCTCTTTTATTTTTATTAAAAGTTGAAGTGAAGTACTACTATTTTATTACACTTGGAAATATTTGTAGCGCATTCCTGCTGTACCTAATTAAAAACCTAAGAGATAATTCTAATATTTCACAAATATACGAACAAAAGTTATGCTTATGCTTTAAAAAATTTGCTGAATTTTGTATATTTCTATAAGAGCTTCAAAAGTGTTTCTGTTTTTGGTAGCGCCCGTTTTAATGTATTATTGTTTATAATTTTGTACTAAATCCTGACAATACATTTTGAAAAGTAGTACTCTTTAAGCGCTTAAAAACACTAAAAATGCTTAGTAGTTTAAAGCGTGCGAATATCGCGTCCGGGTCTCATATTTAACATGTCGAAAGAAATTTTCAAATGTCTAGACTTTTTAAAGCAATTACTGTCTCCTCAATATTCAGCATCTGCTGAAGTATTTAGTTGCCCCATGAAGCGTCGAAATGGCCTTTACTTTATCTCTCCACGTCAGCCAAAACTATCTGATTTAATGGATTTTTGTCTATTTAGTGAGTATAAAAAAATTGTCTGCTGAAAATTGTCAGTTCTGTATAAAATTGAAATTAGACAAGGACCCAAGAATTATTTTATTATTTCCATTTAGATGCGTACTTATCTTTCAAAAATTAATGAGAAAAAGTGACTAATTCGCGTTTTTGGAACTAAAAAATCTGACTCTTTGCACTAAATGTATCCTATATTCAAAGGGTCCAATTACGTGCAGGCAAAAGTTACACCTTCAAATCATTCTAAATATGTATTTGATTCTTCAAATGATTTCAATGGTTGTTGGTCAAAAATCATTATATTCTCAAAAAGGCTATTTTTAAATATTTATTACAAACATAATTTGGCACGAACACATTTTTTGAGTCATAGTAAAGCTAAGAATCCACAATTTCTAATAAAACAAACTCGCAAAAACTCTTAAAATCTGAGTGAAACAGTTCGAGAATTCGAATAAATAAATTCCTTTTTCCAATTTTCAAAATCCGAAAAAAGTAAAAATCTGTAATAGAATAATTAATAATGAAAAACAACATCAGCCAAATGACTACCACGACCACGCTTACAGGACCATATCCTTTTCATGAAATTTTCCATAACCAAATCGCAAAGTGGCTGCCCTATGTCCTCGATAGCCTCACGAATTCTATCTTTGAGGTCTTGAATCGACACTGGTCTTGAATCGACATTGGCGTAGGCCTTATCTTTCACGTGGTCCCAAAGGAAGAAGTCGCAAGGTGTTAAATCACAAGAGATAACACGGTTCGGAAACTTTTCCCGTAAAAGAGCAATGGTTTCGTTGATTGTGTGGCACGTAGCGCCGTCTTGTTGAATGTAAACGTTGTCCAGGTCAATACCATCCAACTCCGACCATAAAAAATCATTAATCATCTCTCGATAGCGCAATCCATTCAACGTAACTTTTGATCCAACCTCATTTTCGAAAAACTAAGGTCCAATGACCCCGCCGGATATAAACCGCACCAAACAGTCACACGATGAGGATGGAGAGGGTTATCAACAATAACTCTGGGGTTTTCCGAGCCCCAAATGCGACAATTTTGTTTCTTGACGTAGCCACCGAGGTGGAAATGGGCCTCATCAGTCAAGATGATTTTTCGATGGAATTCCGGATCATTTTCATTCATCTCAAGGACCCAATCAGCAAAGACACGACGTTGTTGATGATCGGCCGGCTTAAGTTCTTGTGTTAACTGAACTTTATAAGCCTTAAGACCCAAGTCTTTATGCAAAATACGGTGTAATGACGGTTGTGTAATGCCCAATTCCAAAGAACGACGATGGATGGACAAACCTGGGTTTTCTTCAACACTTTGGACTACAGCAGCAATATTCTCAATTATTCCTAAGCGACGTGCACGGGTTTTATTCTTCACATCACTAACTTGCCCCAACAGCTCAAATTTTTCCACCAATTTCTGTATTGCGGTCCGACAAGGTGCTTCACAACGACCCAAAAACGCTTTAGTTTTGCGAACTGTGACTGCAAGATTTTCATCATTTTTGTAGTGAATTTTAATAATTTCAATGTGTTGTAGAAGCGTGTATCGTTCCATTTTTAGTAATGGCGTAGTTTCTACTTGTCAAATGTCAAAGAACAAAAGCTTCAATAGTGACTGCTACCGAAATACCGGGTGATTCAAAATAATATATCTTGTCGGAAAACCCTGTAGAACAAAAGTTATTGAATTTTGACACTGTACGCCGGTTAAATTGGAGAAAACATATTGAAGCCTCATCTCAAAACAACATAAAAATACAACAACTTAAATATAGAATACTTAGTACAGCGCGATAAAACCAAAGATATTAAGGATGATTACTGACGTTCTTGGTATAAGAGGAACTATAATATTCGCAGAGACATACATCTCGTCAAAAATTAAATTCAAAACATCAATGTGAATCAAACTGACTGCATTTAAACAATAATTACATTCATTTCATGTTGTATCTCACATGGTTTTAGAGAGAAAATGAATTGATTGTTAGATTAAATTAAAATCATCTTCAAATACCACGAAAACTGTAAAATCGGAGAGAAAAAATGATTACTAGATTTAACAGTCCACTTCACGAGGCTAGAGAGGAAAATAATTGATTATTAGAGTTACCACTCTATCTCAGGAGGCTAAAATACGCCCTCGCAACATATAATCATCGTGAACTTTTCGAAATCCGCGATAACTCGACAGGAAAATAATTCATTATTGCAGTTACATTCTAGTTCACGAGGCTGAAATATGCCCTTGTGCCATAAATAATGTTAAATTCTTAGTAAATTACGAACCGTTGAATATGTAGACCGATTCTACATCGCGATGTCTTAATGGGAGTTCGCAATTGCCGATCACTTGTCTTTTTGAATTCAACGGAAACAGAATATCCACCTTGTAGTTGCTGTGCAGAGGGCCGTAGCACATTTCAAATCCTAAACGGGATTTATATATAAGATTCGTATACAGTGGTGGCCAAATCATATGCAACCTACATATGGTGACCTACATTAAAAGGCTCTGTAAGTTTGTAAATTTGAATCACAAAGAAACCAATGATGTTTAAATGAATATTAATACAGCATTGAGATATCAAATAATTAACAAAATTCACATATTCTGTTAAAATTTCTTTGTTATCGGCATTTTTATCGATATATATAAAAATTGGTGTGGACAAAACATATGCAACTCGTCAACTTTGTTTTAAAAAACGACATTTTTGAATTTTCTTTTGATCTGTCGTTGTTCGTATTAGTAAATAATAATCCTTTGTAAGGAAATTTTTAAGAATATTCAATTTTATTTTGTTATTATACACTCCACGAGAGTATTATGGCTATGTGCATTTGTTTGTAACACCCAAAAGGAAGCGAGACAGACCCATTGTTAATTATACTGATCGACTTAGAACCACTTTTTGAATCGATTGAGCAATGTCCGTCTGTCTGTCCGTCCGTCCATCTGTCTGTCTGTCCATCTATTCTTGTAATCACGATACAGGTCGCAATTGTAAGTAGAACCAAATGAAACTTTGCACAACGAAGTTTTTCGTGATAAGGACGAACGCTATTCAATTTTAAGAAAATCGGTTCAGATTTAGATATAGCCCCCATACGAATTTCACTCCCGATTTGACTTTTTTCACTCTAGATACCACTTATTTTAACAGATTTTCTTCAAAATTAGCAAAACATCTTATATTTCAACTAGAAATACCAGTGTTGAAAATGTGTTAGATTGGTTCAGATTTATATATAGCTCCCATACAAATTTCGCTCCCAATTTGACTTTTTCTGCTCTAGAAGCCACATATTTTAACAGATCTTCTTCAAATTTGTCAAAATATCTTATATCTCCACTAGAAATACCCACGGTGAATATGGGTCAGATCGGTTCAGATTTATATATAGCTCCAATACAAATTTCGCTCCCGGCTTGACTTTTTCCACACCACAAACGACGGATTTTCATCGTATTTCTTTAAATTGAGCATAACACGTTATACTTGAACTGGAAGATTCTATTGTGAATTTGGGTCACTTCATTCCATGTTTGGATATAGTCCCGATACAAATATTCTACTCGATTTGACAAATTGGACCAGGTCATATTAGCCTATGATTAGGAAACATACAAAGATTCTTCACGTTTTCACTGAAGTGTATTGTATTCGGATAGAAAGTGGAGTGTATCATATAGTCGGCCCCGCCGAAATAATCATAAAAATTGAATAATGTGGTAGTCTGCAGCCAAGTAATAAATGTCACCATGCCATTTGTAAATAAATTTGCATTCTATTAAATATAGAAGCAAAATGGTCTTGAGCCAGGACAATATCCCAGTTCAAATCAAATATTGATTACAGACCAAAAAAATGCAAACGAAAAAACTAAAACAAATGAGCGTTGGCACGGCAGAAGTATTGCTGGGTAACTATACCTGCATATACACATGCTTACATATGCAACTCAATGAGATGCTTGTAAGATGGCATGAGTGCTTTATTACTTGGTGCGATTTTTTAAACGCAAATTCGGCAAGTGAGTTGTGCTTCTCGTTCGTTTGTGAGAATCATCTCCTTATAGAGGCCGGGTTTGATGTTGAAAAGTCGCTGCGAAGCCACTTGAAAAGACTTTTGACATGGTCGAAATCACGATCGTGGTAGTCTGCAGCCAAGTAATAAATGTCACCATGCCATTTGTAAATAAATTTGCATTCTATTAAATATAGAAGCAAAATGGTCTTGAGCCAGGACAATATCCCAGTTCAAATAAAAAAAAAATGAATAATTTCATATCAAATAATCATCTTAATCTGAATATAAAGTGTAATTCTGGGCAATGTAACTATAAACTCATTTATAAAACCTTCAATGACACAGATATACTTATACAGTCCTTTCCCACAGATTTTTGTGAATATTTCGAAAGACTAGATTTAGCAATAAATCGTACCCGAAGATGAGGAGCAAAAACGTGCAAGAACGTGAATCAACAACCACTCACGAACCCATCTCTAGTATCTTTACACGAGTTATTAAGAAAGTAATATTTTGGACAAACTATGGTTATAATGGACCAACGAAAAGAGCAGGAGTCGTAAGAAAGGAACGGAAGATGGACGTGCCAAAGCGAAAGAAGGCTACAAGCGCTCGTTGCGATTCCTAAGGAAGATGAAGAGTAAAGATTCCTCTACGAATCGCGACAAACGCGTTAAGAAGTATGAGTCGATGACTAATACTACTGTCATGGAAGTTATACCTCTCTCTACCAAAAAGACGACACCCGAACTAACGATAACGGTAAAGCAAAAAGAACTCACGTGACAGACGGAAAGTAGAGCACAGCACTAAGGCGAAGGTTCTTGCACCAAGCTCTGACTATAGAGCATAACTGCAAAACACAAGCCTTGTGCAGACCTTGTCTCTAAAACGAGACTTGATAACCTAGGGCGACTAAATCCAATACCTAAGGGTAAGGAATGTTACCCTACGACTAAGATCGAATCTAGCCTCCTCCAATTCTGGAGGACGAAGCCATACTCAGACTGATTAACGCTTAAAACAATGGGCTCCAAACGCAGGAGTGATTGATTGTGAGGGGACAGGCGAGAGACAAGAGACAACTGATGCAGCATTCAGACGATCGGCTGCGCATTATGTGACGATGTCGACGTGGCCCTAATTCAAGAACACTAGATTTTGGGAAACAGAGTTCGAGGCTAAGATACTCGATACTCATATCCCCCCAACCGAAGATCCGTAGCTGTATCGTAACCAAGAAAGATTTAAATCTAACTCAGAGATGGAGATTTGATAGTAGTTCTATGGAGAGACCTAATAAAGCGGTATTGGCCTCCATGTACCTACCTGACGATAAGGACGATCGTCCAACAAATTTAGTTCGTACCTTGGTCAACTGATGTGAAACCAAAAGTCATGACCTAATCCTTAGGGGCCAACGCATACCACTCCTTAAACAGCAGAGTTGAGTCACTATTTAACTGATTTAGTTATCTGTAATAAGGGCAACAAAACACGCTCTATAACCGCATCAGGGAACAGGTTATTTACTTATAACAAATAGCGACTCAATCACCCTAATGTGGAATTATTATAAACTAAAATAAAAACGCGAATCAAATTAATACATTAATTTATTTTGATAATAACTTTGAAAAACTTCGAGTTGCTTGCAAAAAGATTTCGAAGGGGCACCGTTCTCAGTAATTTTAAAAAGCAATGGGATGGAATAACAAAAAATTAAATGTCATTGAGATGACAGCATGAAAAGTAGTGGAGTGAAATCTGGTAAAATTAGGGTCACGAAATTCAGTGATAAAAAAATTAAATGGTTCACGGAGAAGAATAGGAAATGGGTAAATAAACAATCTGGGACAAACTCAGAAATCAAATGCAAACGCAATCACCTCCACATGGGAACATAAAGAATGTACAGGAACTAGAATCCACAGTGAATAATATAATAAATAACCTTGCAAAATCTGCAAAGATAATAGATCTGCCGGAATTAGTCTAACATCAGTCCACAATACCATAGTGTTAAAAATACATATCCAGGAGTTTAAAATACACTTAGCCAATGTGAACTCTTCATAAAAGAGTCACAAAAAACAACGCCAAAATACCATAAAGCACATTAAATCAAACGTACAGCCGTCAATACACAATCAGCAACAGAAGATTGTAATCATTACTACATCATCTATTTAGTGAGAAGTGCTACAAACATACAGAAAATAAGTTTAAATTAAGTCCTATTTAAATTTTAAAACAATCAACATGAGATTACAAACTTATTGAAGAATCCCACGTAGCAGGACTTCAAAAGATAAAAAATAGAGATATGTTAAAATTTGATCGTACGGAATATGAATATGAAAACAAAAGTTCCAAGTATTTAACCCTATATAATTTCAGATTTTTTTAAACAATAACGAACAATGAATTGGGGACGTCTCCGCAGTCAGTGATCGAGATGTGTGTATGTAAGTAAACATCGGGAGGTGCACTAATAGATATCCAAATAATAGTCAAAACTTCATTATTTCAATTTCTTTAGTATAGGTTACTAAATGTTTCCGGTGTTTTTTTGGTAACTTTTTTGTAACTTGTGGTCCATTTTTTAATAGTAATGCAATTTAAATAAATAGGGAGTCTACATATTATTATTGTAATGTTGACAACGAGATTTGATGTGGCAGGACACGAACCCCCCAACCGACTGATTAGCTAGCTTCTTAATGGCTCCCGCAGTCCTAACCAAATATTTTCTTTACCCGGGATTTTAGGATTTGTCTTTGAATCTATTTAACTTGATATTTTCGAGGAGAATATTTATAACCACGGACGTGTTCGTAACAAGAGTCAGTCCGCTATTACACCTTGACATCTGGGAGTGTACGGGCTTATTATACTACTGTGTCAAAACGAAGTTAGCCACCGCTTGGGTTAGAATTATAAACAATGATCTGTTGACAATTGCCAAACTAGGCTCGCTGATGGTAGCCCAAGAGACGGATTGTGACTGGTCGAACGAACGATAGGACTTCGAAAAGTATGGTTCGCTTATTGCACACGAGTGTCTATAAACGATGGGAAGAGATTCCCACAAAAACATCTATCTCCGAAGGAGATAGAATAAGCGACGAGAAATTCTGAGGGAAAGCATAATGTGGATTTACCTTTCAAGTTATATTTCCATCGAGCTCAATGATTAGCTCAAATAGATATGTGGTATGATGATGTCATCGCCGAATATATGTCCCTGGGTCATATGGAACGAGTCGAGCCTCCGAAAAAAACATTGTTTTTGACTGTGTCATCATGGGTTTCGTTTTGAAAGTATCACGACCAAAATAAGAGTCGTATTAATGCCTCGGTTAATGGAAAAAGTCTGAACGACTTATTATATATTGGCCCAATTCTACAGAAAAATATAGTTTCACTTATTCTGAACTGGCGGCTGTACAAATTCGTATTTAATGCGGATATTTTGAAAATCTACAGGTAGATTTAGGAAATTGTTGGAGACATGTTTCGACATATGACAACCCGGCTAATCTAGCAACCTGGGGCTCACTCCTTTAGAGTTAGAAGTTTTTTCTGTCTATCGAGAACGACACACGTCGTTGGATTTATGCTTCGCTTTATTCAATATACGCACCCTTCCTCTAAAGGAAAGATATTATTCGATAGTGGGAGACTATATGCACGAGAACTAACATCACTGGTGTCTAATAAAGAAAAAAACATTAGATTCGAAAAGTTCTCTTCTGACCCTGACTCCTTTTCTAAAAAATAATCAGCTAATCCGAGCTAATGGCTGTCTTGGTCCGGTAATTCGTTCTTCCACATGCCAGCATCAGCTGATGTCGATCGTTAACACTTTTATTGTTAAACACTGTCGAAATGAAGTGATGTCGCAAACCAATGAAGTTACGGTTTTTTTCTCATATTATAAATAAGCCGTTTGTTTACAAATACTATACGACAGTTTCATCTAGTTTCCAGCAATTAAAATTTAATTTTAAAATACCTTTTTAATTAAAAACTAAATGAGCAATTCAACTTTAAATATTTTAAATTTTGAATGCGATTTTAACTATGAATACCCTTTTCAAGTTTGAATTTTAACAAAAATTAAAAATTAAATGTTATTTTCAATTTAAGTAATGAGTCATATTTATAATAATTTATAAAAAGTTTAGTGAGAAATGTTTGATAAATGATTAGGAATAAGAACTACACATTGAAAAAGTGCCGCAGCGTCTGTTGAACGTCGGTCTGAAAGCGGATTAAACACCGTATTCATATAACTTGTTCATCTGAGATAAATGGAGACAAAGAAAATAGATCGATGAAGAACAAAGATGATATATATTTTTAATGAAACGAAGACACATACTGAAATATGTTTATATATTTTAGCTTTAAATGTAAACTCAAATGTGTAATTTTATTCTATGGTTCAACATATTTTAACCGATTTTAAGAATCGGATTGAAAAATAGTTGATCGGGGAATCGAGAATTGATTCTCGCATTCGTGTTTCAACATGTAAAAGGAGGTCTTAAGATAATCAAATCCTCGCCGAGTTATCGGGGGCTTTGGTTGATGACCTTTTTTACTGGTTGTTTAAAATTGTCATATATACCTAAGCTCTAGAGGAACACAAAGGCTATCTACTGAAAGCATTGTTAGAAATCATCTGGACAAGAGGGTTAGCCAACACGCTTCATGAACTGCTGAGCATCATTTAATAATCCTTTTATTATAAAAAGGATTTTTAATCTGATCCACTACTTGCTGAAAAGTCGCCGCATCACTGCGAGTCTTGGCTCTTCAACACAACGGCTGCTGATACATTACAGATTCTGCTTCATGTTTTGTCGGTCTATATAGAAGGCAAGCATAGGGCAGCTAGTGCGACAAGTCTAAATTGTATTTCCTTTGGACCAATATTGACATAGATCGCATGAGGGTTGTCAATGGTCATCGCTGTCACATAGGGTAGACTAAATCTTGCCAGTGTTCTGCGTCACAAGATATATAGCTTACACGTTCCAGCTAGAAATGTCTGAGCAATAAAGACAACAGTTGCCGAGACATTACAGATTCTGCTTCGTGTTTTGCCGATCGATATAAATGACAGGCATAGTGCAGCTAGAGCGACAAGACTATATTGTCTTTCCCTTTGGACTAATTGGGACATTGGTAGTATCAGGATTGCAAATTGTGGTCATCATAGGTACATCCGGTGCCTCTGCAAGACAAGTTCCAGCTGGGAATTGTGTAAAGCTTTTTCTTAGTATATGTCGAGTGTCGACATTATCTCTGAAACACTTTAGAAAATTGTATTTTCTGCAATGCAGCGAATAGTATTCCATCGACACGAAATACATAATTACTGAACAAATTATAAAAACCAAGCGAATAAACTGCAGCGATTAAAATTAAAATGATTTTTTATCTAGTCTCTGTTATATATGTTTTAGTACGCATTATGTCTAACATACTCACCAGTCGCAAGTAAACTGCAAGATCCTAAAAACACAAAATCGGACAAAGTTTTGTTGTGGCACTGGTATGTCTAAAATTAAAAAAGTTAGTTAAAAGTTCGTAATATGTGTATATTAAAAACGTACAAAGAAAGACCTATTATTTTGTGAGGCAATTCCAGCTTGCCATAAACTTAAATTTCCATCTCCATCCCCAATTCCAAATTTATTTCCTTGTTCGGAGAATCTGCATCTTGTTACTTTTGCAAATGTACCTGATGGACGTGGTGTGCAAACTACTTGTTGATGTCCCCATTCCCAAATTTGAACAGATCCATCTTGACCTCCAGTCAAATAAAGGGGCATCAAAGGATGTGAGCTCATTCTTTTGACGTTATCAATTTTGTGCTTCAATATCTGTAAAAGTAATATAATCGTGAAAGTACGTACGTGAATATCGTATTTACAAATTTAGAATGAAGCCTATCTTATTCTAGTGCCGAGGTTTGTTTGCAAATGCCTAAACCTATTAGAATTCTAATTTTCTCTATAAAATGGATAACTATAAAATGACTCAAGACTATTTCATGTTTATATTATATTTTATAGAATGCAAATTTATATATAAATATATACTATTTGTGTTAGAAATTAAAAAAGTGAAAGTTGAGCTAATGATGTTTGACCACTTCTGTATGCACTTATTGGAGAAAAACTATTTTAGTGACTGCAAAGGACCTATAAAGCTTTAAATGCTGAGGGTTTGAGCCTTTTCGAATTCTTTTTTTAAAGTGAAAGTTCACAATTTATTTACTTATTTAATCGATTATCCTATACAACAAGACAATCCTTATAATTTATGTATAGATGTGCGGTACCATATTAGGGAAATTATGAACATTGCGATATTAATTATTTTTAACTATAAGGCATACTTAAATAAACTATAATGCTTCATTATTCATTCATTCCCTCAGGGTCGATTTCCTCCAGCAATTCCTTGATTCCAGCTACAAACCAAATGTTGTACCATGTATCCATAAGTAACAATACTGGCTAATAGATGCTACTTCGGACTAAGCAAGCAGTTTACGAACAAAACATCTCTCGACAGAAAAAAATTACCCTATACAAGACACTGACACTACATATGCTGTTATATGGTTCAGAAGCAAGGGTAGTTGCGAAAGCAAATGAGGCAGTGATTGGAGTATTTGAGTGCGTTGACGGAGAATATCGGTGTCGTATGAACCACGAGCTGTATGAGCTATATGCCGATATATATTCAAATCCTTTTTTGAAAATGGAAGTTAACAATTTATTTACTTATTTAATCGATAATCCTACACAGCAAGACAAGCCTTATAATCACCCTTATCACGTAAGTCGTAGTCGAATTTCGACAGCTGTCGTAGTCGTAGTCGAATTTGCATTTCGTCGGTATCATGTAACAAATTCGACGTGACTAGAACATTTTCGTCGTAGTCGATTTTGTTAAAAATTTTTGTTAATTTTTTTTTCTTTATATTTGATCTTTCCACTTTTTTATTGTAGATTTTTGTCAAAATTTTCATTTTTCAAATCATTTAACCAATAAAAATACCAAATTCCTTGGGAGTCATAATTTCCATTCTTAAATTACGTATGTAATTCAAGAAATAAAATTATATGTTTTTGCTTTTTATATTAGTTTAATAGAACTAAATCCATTAACTTTTGATTTGATTAATTTTTTCCATTTTTAATTTTTTTTTACTCTAGCCACTTGCAAAATATTCAGTGACAGTTTTAGTCGAATTTCACAGTCAAATACGACATACGCGATACCAAAAATGTAAATTTGTGACACGAGTCGAAAATTCGACACGACTACGACTTACATGATGAGGGTGAATTTAAGTATAGGAATTCATAGATGTGCGGTACCATATTAGGAAAATTATGAACATTGGGATTTTTATTATTTCAAACTATAAGGCATATTTATGTGCACAGTGTTAAATAAAATATGATGCTTCATTATTCATTCATTCCCTCAGGGTCGAGAAAAATATCTCGAAACTTGGTGTCACAAAATATAGAAGAAGCGCAGAAGATCGAAGCGCTTGGTAATATAATCTACGTTCTGCTACAGGAACCAATGTTCTGTAATAGCCGATTAAGTAAGTATGTTAGATAAACACGAAATGTTAGTAACCCTAAGAAAGAATCGAACATATACAGAATTTTCGGTGAATTAGTTCAGTCGACTTTTTTCTTTGTTAATGTTCACTACCACCAATACTTTTGGAAATCATTTACATTTTAACACAAGATCCTCGAGAAAATTGTTGATACATTGGGACACTCTCTGCTCAGAAAGTGTTAATTTTGAAGAATTATTACACAAAACTTCATCGAATTCATCAATGCTTGAAAGACCTCGAAATAAGTGAAGCATTTTTTTAAAATTCAATATATCAAAAACTAAGAAACAATATTATGAAATTTGATACGTATATGATCTTTCTTAACAATAACAAATTGTTAACTTTCACATCCTCCCCTATTTGATAAATATTTGGTGTATATTCAATACAAAACATATAAATTTCAGATTAAATAAACATTTTTTGGCTGGACATTTGGTGCGAATTCCAACATATGAGTTTTATGGTTCAACATATTCAAATATGACACCATATAATGTACCTAATACAGGGTGGCGAAAATGAGTTTTGTTTTCAGTAAATGTTTGTTTGAGGATATACCATTTATACACTCGATTTTCTATTTATTTAGTACACTTTCAAATACATATATATTTATACTATTATATACTACACAAATACTTTACTATACTATCTAAAATCTTTAAGAGTTTTTTTGCTTCTGATGACAAGTATATGATTTTTTTCTCCTTCTTCAGACGTATGTAGCTGATTTGTGGGTCAGATGTTACCAAAAGACGGTGAATTATGTCCTCGTTGCTAGCCTTTTGTGAAAACTTTCGGCTCTTTTAAGCACGAAAACTCTTAAAGACTTTAATACTTCCAGAGCTTCTTCCGAAAGGCAGTCAATAGGCAGCTCTATAATACTATTTCCTTATGTACAGTGGGATACATAGCATACCAAGGATAATGTTTTCCTCAAAAGGAGTACAATCAATTTCTAGTCAGCTTGTCATTGCTTGTAATATATTGCATAATAACACCGCAAGTCGTTACACTTGAACCGTATGATATAGGTAGCAAACTATTGAGTTACAAGGCGTTTTTAGTTTTTTATTTTCTCATCCCATGAGAAGACTCTCAAATTCATTTTGTAGTAACAACTGCCGACTTTTCTTAGCTATAAGAAACGTAAATTATAAAAAATCAATATTTTATGCCAAAAAAGGACTGTATTACAAATCAAGTTTTAACCACCAAAACAAATGAAAAATTTAAACACCTATATATTATTTTATTCTGCACAGAAAATTCATTAAGCCATTCTATCCATACATTTTAAAATTGATCAAACTGTTCTATAAATATAGGTTAAAATATATGCTTAACTCGGACAGCCATATGATCGTCTGAATATTCATGTTTAGTGTTTATAATTTGGATATAAAATGCTTGATATGTGTTGAATATTACATATGTCATACAATTTGACTTTTGGCCGCTTTTTTGAATTTTCGTCCATAGTGCGTCGAACAGAAATTGCGATCTGTACTTTGATGGTCAGCAGACATTCAGACGGACATCTTCAAATCGACTCCGCTGCTAATATGAAGCCAATCTGTATTCTGTCTGATTATTTCGCTACTTAGAACACGTTACTGGCTAGTAGGGTTTGGATTTTCCCGTACTTTTTATTTTCCGGGAAACGAGTATTATTTTTTTTTCAATTTCCCAGGACTGGACCGTTTGTAATATAAGAACATAATTCTTTCTAATTAGAACTTTATTTCGCATAACAAACAATTCCCGTAAGAATTCCCGAAATACAGGAAGTAGATAATACGCAAATTTCCTCGGGAAAAATCCCGGGATGCAAACTCTACTGGCGAGCATTCTCATGTTACATTTAACAAAAGTTTTCCCATGTAGTTTTCGAAGTCACGAAAACGCTAAGTCATTCGAATTCCATCCAATTGTGATATTGCCACTTAAATTGGACTCTGAAAATAAATATTTTTGAAAAGTAAATTGCCTTGGGCATCCATGGTGCGTGGTGAATGGATATGAGTTCTTCGCCCAAATCACCGCCAGGGAATAAAACAAACAGTTCCTTATAGTCGTTCCGAAGTTGTCTTTTTTCTAAGCCTAGCTATTAATTACGCAGCAACGATCTCATCGCACACTCCACTTTCAAATGCATTCGATTGAGTTTTTCGATTTTTGCTGCAATAGCGAAACAGATAGAGATCTGGCGGTATAAGTTTTTCCAATTTTATCTTCAACACTATCCTTAGCTCCAATTCGTAGATGTGATGTCTACACGGCAGCTATTTACATCAACTTCCTTCATAGATCAGTGGAAGTGTGCGCGTTTTGCAATCTGAAGGTGCTGGGTTCGATTCCCGGCCGGCGCACTGGTAAAATTCAACATCAACAAATTTTCACTTTTCATCATAAAATAAGAGTTTCTGCAGCCAATTTTCTCATCCGAACACAGTTTCACATAAAAATTGTCATTTCGATTGCTCCAAGGTCCAGGGAAGAAACTAATAGCCATTAGCGATACATAACATGGCTGTTAACAAAAAATGCAGCGTCCCTAGTGGAGGATAGTGGTACAACTCGATTAACATCCCATTCCCTTAACATTAACATCAACCTTGAAGAAGATGCAAAAAACAGCCGGACAACATGAGAACGATGATTAACAAAGGTTCCGCGATAATCGGATACATGCCGGAACGAAGTCTAGTACAATTCAGACTTAAGGATTATCACCTCAGCTCCCTCTAAAGCTGCTACAACAACATCAACTCCGTTCACGCCATTCCGAGGCGGATTTTCGTTTTTTTTTTGATAATTAATCAAACACTTTAATAATGTTTTTATTACGAAAGCGTTTGAAAAGAAATGAAATAATTTCGAATTTTTTGAAAAAACGAGTCATTTTAAACACCGTGCCATCGTGCGTTAGTGTCAACCGATAAAGATGTTTGCCACAAGCAACGCCATGGAAATAAAATTTATTCTGGTGGCCAAATTACTGCTGCCATTATCTCTCTATAAACAAAAAATATACCTGTTGATTTTGAAGTTGGTATTCTGCAAGATGATTTCGAAATTTGTATTTGGGCTATTTGTATTTGAATAGTATTTGAAAAGAGATAAAAAGATTAAACCTGGGCACTGCAGCCGGATAACAAGTGAGAACAAATTGTATCAACTTTATCATAAGATTAGTTAAATATGTAACTAAAGTTAAGGTAATAGACACATAACATAAAAATATATACATATACATATAATTTTTATTATATTTGGCTCTGCATTGACGTTTCAGGCTTCCAGACAATTTCAAAATATTGGCAAAATTAGAATTATTTTTTGCCGACAAGGTTTTGCGTGCTAAAAAGGATTGTATTGTTGAAATTCTGGAACACTTTAAATTAAGTAATATTGGCAAAGTGAAACATCACTATGATATTATTCATTTAGTGAAATGGGAAAATGTCGATGATAAGTAAAATTTTGGGCAGAAGTTTTAAGATATCAAGACGCTTGCCGAAATAATCCATTTAAGTCACTAGCGAAATTTGTAATAAGGATAATTGGTCAAATGCTGAAGTAGAGCGAGTATTTAGTCATGAAAACATTGTTAAATCAAAATTATGAATAGAATGAATACGTAAGGTAATTTGTAAAAACTTTATAAACAATGAAAAGCTTCATATTCTGTTTCTGTTCGCAGATATAAGCTAAGCAAACACGAAAAGTGTTGCTACAATTACAGTGTTCCGGAAAAGTACCTTAAAGTGATATGAACTACTGATTCTTATGCAAATAATACTAACAAAAATGATTTTATAGAAATTGATAACATTCCTTCTCCTGTCTTATGAACTAAATGTATAATGAGACAATTAGCATTTTTTTTTGCCTTTTTCTTGTCCAGTTTAGCAATTTTTAGCATTTTTTTATTAATAAAGCCATTTATACTCGCAAAAAAATGGCAACATTGGTTCCTACAATCCATTCACTCTTCGAATTACACAACAAGCTCCGCTGCAGTTTCGCCGCCGCCACCACGCCTACTGACATTGCAATTTGTGCTGCTTCCTCATTTTATAATAATATGCATGTGCAAATGTAGAGTGATCAAACCCGAGACCATTGGGTTTTTAAAAATCGCGGTTTTTGGAAAACCGGGAAACCCGGGTTTTTTATGTCGGTCTCAACCGATTGATTATTTTTAGAGGTGTTTTCAAGAGCGATTAGTTCACAAGCGGTTTGACCGAAGGAAGAAATATTTTGCAGATCATCTTTAAACAATCCAGTATTCATTTCTGGGTGTGATAGCAGAATTATTTCGCGATCCAGACTCATACGTATATTATTCTCATACGTATAATATAACGTTCTTTTTCTTATTTTTATGTATTTGAGCTTATTTTACTCTCTACAAGATATCAGAATTTCAGAATGGGGTAATTACTTCAGAAATTATAGCAGTTTTTCAAAATTATTATCTGATCTAAACTTATATTTTGGGAAAAGTAGTTGAAGGACGAAAAGTAATGATGGGGTTTCATTAAGTCTAAAAAATATATTATTAAAAAATCGTCAATGATTTTTTTGCAATGGGCCAAAATGTTCCACAAGCTAATTCAGACAGGAATGTTTGGAGTAAATTTCGAATGGTTTGAGTGTGTTGAATCTGATTATGACATCACATTGTCCTATCCCCAATGAGTCAACATTTTGTGGAATTGCCCTATAATGAATACTTTTTCTATTTTATACTGTTTCGGAAAAACCCGGTCCGACCGGTTTTTTTTCATAAATTTGAAATCACGGTTTTCGATAAACCCGAAACCCGGTTTTTGACCACTTTATGAAAATCCCAGGCCTTCGTCCTTTCGGGCCGTTTTGGGTTGTCCGAAACCCGAAAAATTTTTAGCAAGAACCTAAAAAGCGCGTAAATTTAGCCCCTTTTTCACTTTTTGTTTCAACGTAATAAAAAACGAAAAATTTAGATAGTATGCGAGTTCCTTACTAGAACGCGACGTTTGTTTAAAGGCAAAATATCTTTAAATACAGGCAGAAGGCTATTAAATATTCAATATAGCCTAAAAAGGAAAAATCTTATACAACAAAAGCTACGAAATTCCAGAATATGTTGGTTCAAAAACATTTTATAAAAATCGAAATATTATATAGACAGTTCGTTATGTATAGAAAATAAAGGAAATTTAAATTGTATTTACTGACGATCAATTATGATTGTACTCCACTAATATAATATAGATATGTTTATATAATAATTTTAATATACATATGTAGTTATATTAAAAAACTATTTCATAAGTAATGAATAAACAAATAATTTCTCATACATACAAAATAATTTAAAATATCATATTTATAACTTAAATTATACTATTTTTTTAATTTTCACCCAAAGACACCATTTTTATAATTTAGCCCCTCATTTAAATTCCTCTGCATTCGCTACCTCAGTTTACGACCGCCGCACACACACTACAATTCTCGCAGCAGAAGAAAAAAAACAACAAGTAAGGAAAGGCTATAGTCGGGCGGGGCCGACTATATGGCACCATCCACATTTCTGATCCATTTTCCCTATATGTGTTTCTAGTTAAAATATAAGGTGTTTTGCGAAATTGACGAAAATCTTTTAAAATATGTGGTATCTACAGTGGAAAGTGTCAAATCAGGTGCGAAATTTTTATAGATCTGAACCGATTTGACCCACATTCACCACAGATGCTTCTAGTGTAAATATAATTTGAAGAAAATCAGTTAAAATATGTTAAAATATTTTAGAGCGTTTTTAAATCGGGAGCGAAATTTGTATTGGAGCTATATATAAATCTAACCCACTTTCACAAAAGAAGTTTATAGTTGAAATATGAGGTGTTGTGGCAAATATGAAGAAATTCTGTTAAAATTTCCTAGAGCGGAAAAAATAAACTCGGGAGCAATATTTGTATGGATGCTATATATAAATCTGAACCGATTTTCTTCATAATAAATAGCGTTCGTCCTTATCCAACTTAATTTAACTTAAAACTTAATTTTGCAAAGATTTGATAACAAGAATAGATGGAAAGACAGACATTGCTTAATCAACTCAGAAAGTGATTCTAAGCCGATCTTTATAATAAACGATGGGTTATCGAGTTTCATTCTGGGTGTTACAAACAAATGTACAAAGTCGGGTGGTTAACAAGTCGTCAAATTTTATTAAATTTGACCCATTAAAGCAATTTTGCATATAAATTATTTGGAAATGGGTCGCGGTAAACCATTAACGAAGGAAGAAAAGGGCAAAATTAAAGCTTTTAATGAATGAATGACATATCGCAACGAAAATTGGACGCAGCGGAATATGAAAGGAGGCATTCAGAGCCAATACAGATACGGATAGAAGAGCCATCATAAGAACTGCATCTATTTCCCACGATTCTGCCGCAAAAATAAGGGAAGCAACCGGTGTTAGTACTAGTCTGGCCACCGTAAAGATAGTTATTCGTAGTGCTAATCACATAAAGCGATTGATACCACTCGAAAAGAAGCAAAACTTCAATTCTGTCGTGAGCATATGACATGGAAAGAATAATGAAAGAATGATGAAAAAAATTAATCAAGATGAACCAGATGGATATAATTACAGCGATTTACGAAAGAAGAAGCTCGTCACCATAGTTGAGAAGGTGGTGTGATGGTGTTTGGAGCAATTTCTTTTTACGGAACTTGTGAGCTGCAGTTTCTAACATTCAGAATGCAAATCGAATTTATGAAGTAATTTTAAATAAGGGATGTTTCCACTATTAATTAAACATGTTTTCAGATTTAATGTTTACAAAATTTATACTTTGAATAAATGTTTTTTTATGTTTTCAGTGTCTAAACCTATTCTGATGATCCAAAAATATAATACATTTTTTGAAAGATTTATCGAATTTTATATTTTAATGCAGCCATTAGTACAAAAATATCAATGTCTGTTCATAAAATTACTCGCAATAGAAAAAATAACATTATAATAACAAAATCAGATGAGCGGCAGTGTATATCAAATGTAGAAACTGGCTTCTAGTTACATATGTTCGTTATACTTAAAAACTGCAAATGGAAAAAGGCAAAATACTCATTATGTACCAAAGTGTTGGGTTTTTGCGGCAGAATTTTGGAAGAAAACCTGCAGGAAACAATAATTTGTATTTGCAATGCATGACATTTTGAAAAAGTCAAGTGACATTTTGGTATGAATATGTTTCATTACATATCAGAAATATTATATCAGCACTTTAAATACGTCCACAAATCTACATTTGAACTACTTTGTAGTTCAATTTTAAGTTATTTAAGTGAACCTAGACATAATTTATACTCTATTGAAATGTAATATCTACAAATTAATCGACCATGAAAAAAACTATTTTTAGGTTCGATTTTGAAAATCGAAAAAAATGTTTAAGAAATTTACAAAAACCTAAGTTACTGCAGAAAGAAAAAAGTGCCCGCCGATACTATTGCTATGAGTAGTGATTGTGAGCTTGTGGCTTTTGTGCAGGAGGGACTGCAAGAGTGTGTGTCTGATTTTATTATTTTTACTGCTGTGAAAACTATGAGTGATGTGTTGATATGTATGGACAACGACAAAAAGTGAGGGGAAATATCGAAGACAAACAACGACGGAGTACGCTGTTATAGACTGACTGAGTTGTTTGGTCTTGGTTGTACTCGAATATGTTCTTGCGAAAATTGACGTCTGAAATCTAATTTGGTGATCAAAAACATTTTGTTACTTTAGTTGTTGTACCTGATGAAACTTTACCTGTACCTTTATTGTTGGGGCGGGATTTCCTCGGTAAATTTAATATTTATCCTATGTGGATAAAATACACTGAATTTTATGAATAAATTGGATCTTAAATTCGGGTATATCTGAGGAGGTGGCTTTGTTGATGATTGAGCTTTTCACCTCTGCTTTGGTGTTGGCGATATTTGAAATCTGGCGCGGAGATTTTCCCGCAAGATTTCGAAATGATTAGATTGAACAGAAATATTCGTTTCAATTATCAGTCTCGTTGATTGGCTGTTGCTGAGCTATTAATAATAAGATAATCAGACGTAGAGAATCAATCGGTTGTGGTGGTTATGCAGAAGAATGGGGAGTACCGCGAATGTGTGAATTAGCTGGCTATGAATAGGATTACTGTTCGCGATAATGTTCCACTTATTGAGAGGAGTATGGAATATTTAGATTATAATTGGTATTTTTCTACACTTGATTTGATGAATGGATTCTTCCATGTGCGATTTAATGAGGAATCGAAGAAGTATGCGTCATTTGTGACACCCGAGAGGCAGTTCGAATACAACCGTATGCAATTCGGTTTGCGGAATGCGCCGGCTATTTTCCAGAGGTACATCAATTGTGTTCGTGATTTTATTGAGTCAGGGAAGATAATTATTTATCTTGACGATATGTATATAGCTACTCCGGATTTTGAGACTCATACGGTTGTCTTATGTAAGGTTTTACACTGGCGACTTTGCGTATGGAATTGAATTTGAAGAAATATAGCTTTTCTTATGGGACTAGTCATGTCAGTAATGTTTAGAATTGTTTTCGTACTATCGGAAATTTGTGAAGGATTATGCGAGGATTATACAACCTTTACTACGTTTATTAAGAGATGAGAAGAATTTTCATTTTGATGATTTTTGTAAGCGATCATTTTTCGAATTAAGAGCTAGATTGACGTCACCGCCAGTGTTAGTCATATATGACTCTCATAACGAGACTGAGTTGCACAGCGACGCAAGTAAGGTGGAATTCTGAGCTGTGCAGAATGATGGGAAGTTGCATCATATTTTCTTTTTATCTAAAAATACTTGAAACCCTCGTGATCATTCATGCTATGGACAGATTATATATATATTTGAGAGGAATCTCCTTCAATATAGTGACTGATGTTTGTGACATTGTTTGGCCAAACAGTCTCCCAGTATGTTACAATTTGGTGTAGATCAGCTCGGCACCAGTATTGACTTTTTTACAGAATAGTTACAGGGGACGTGTCCGATTGAACATGTTCGTGACCTAGATCAGATACGCAGGTACGCGTCGGAGGCTATTGTAAGCTTGCAGGAGTTTGGAATACTTCTAAAGAGGAATACACACTAAAAACATTTTAGTGAAATTTCGCTAAAATAAAGGCAGGAAAACCTACCTACCTTTATATTCGAGAAATGTCTAAATTGAAACATCAGATGTGAAAAATGAAACACAAAAATCTACAATAAACGTGACAAGGTGGTTGTAGTCAGTGGGAAGAATTGGCGGACAAATTAAATAGCACTGGACCGCCTTCTAAAAATCTTTCTGAATGTAAAAATGAGTAGATTGGAAGGCAAACGTGAAGAACATGTATCATAATAAAAAACTTCTTTGTTTGTTTTGTTTTATTTCATTTTATCACTAACACCTATCAGAGTGTGGAGTAGGGTTTGCATTTTCCCGGACCTTTTTTTTCCCGGGAAACGGGAATTATTTTTTCAATTTCCCGGGATCCCGGGACAGCACGGGAAATCGTCAACATACTGTTTACCATGAGTTAAGCTTATTTTTTCCAATGAAACATTCACATTTTATTAAAGTAAAATAAATATATATTTCACAACGAAATTGTCAAAGAATTTATATAATAAAGCGCAATGTGAGATAAATTTAAACATCTTTTCAAGCATCAAAATTAATTAAAGAATAGATATTTCTTATTTTATTAGAAAATGTGGACGCGACGGAGAACGATCGTTCACATTAATAGTCAGTAGAGCATTAAATAAAATGTTTGTTCTTTGTCCTGTCGCTTCGAAAACTTTAAACTTTTTATTTTTGGCATTCGGATACACTCCAAAAGTCTAACTTTTCCCCGGATTTTAAAATTTTCATATAGGCATCTCCCAGTGGCCTGGACGCTACATTCGGACGCGTTAAACTACACCAAAAACAAGAAAGAAACTGAAAAAGTCGATCAGCATTTTTAGTGTTCTAAAGCGCTTAATGAGTACATTTTAAAAATATATCGTCAGGATTTAGTACAAAATTATAAACAAATTTACAAATTTATTTTGTTCGTAGATTTATGAAATATGAGAATTATCTTTTAATTTTTTTTAATTAGGTACAGCAGAAATACGGACGGGGCAAAAATGTTCACTCGTAGTAAAAAATGTAGTAATTTTCGTTATAACACTTCAACTTTGAATAAAAATAAAAGATATCAAGTTAACTTCAAGTTTCATAATAAAAAAGGAGTCGAAATGACGTAAAAATAAAGTTAAAAGCTATTAGTGTGGTCTGATTTTATTTTTTTTGGTAGACCTTTTTTAGGAGATGCCCATATGGAGCTTGACAGGAAAAATCCGAAGAAGTGGATTTTGAGTCTATGTCCGAACGCAACTTAAAAATAATTTGTCATCCAACTGCAATATTTGACATACGACGTGATCTAAATTTTTATACAACATTTTTAATTTTATTGTGTAAATGATGGGAAAATATGCGAAGAAATATGTAAAATGTTCTACTGAATTCCCGCGGGATTCCCGTACGAATTTCCCGGGATACGGGAAATGAAAAATGTGCGAATTCCCGGGAATTTTCCCGCGGGAAATCCCGGGATGCAAACCCTAGTGTGGAGCCGAACCGAAATTATTGACGGCGGTTAGTCAATGCTACCGTATTTTTAATAGGAAACATTCGATTTCCATTTTTTCGGTTTCATCAAAACCAAGAAGAGTTCAAGAAGCAAAAGTAAAATATCTGTGACATGCCTGATAAAAGGTTACATTTTAGTGTAATATTAAACATTTCGATGTTGAAATTTTGCCTTTATATGCTCATTTAAACATAAAATGATTATTATTACATTATTGAATGTGTAAATTTACATTAATAGTACTATTTTAATGTGTAATTTTAAATTTCCACATCGGCTACATTTTCGAAAATTCTTAATATAATTTTGATCTGAAAAATATTAACACTCTAGCTCCACTCTTTATGGGTCAATTGACCCTTTCTTCAATAAAATCAAAAATGTCCTTTCAAAAAGGATATTTAAGGACTAAAACGTTCTAAAAAATTTGCCAGAAAATTTCAGTGTGATCTATTTAATAAATACCAATGGGTAGCAACGTTACCACCTTATCAAGTATATATTTTAATAATTCTACATCAATTGTTGAATAGTACATAAGCATTGTTGACTTTTAAAGACATCTTGTTGAAAACTGCGGTAATTGTGGAACTGACGCCAATGCAGTAAGTCAGTGCAGTGAAGTCATAAAAAAACAAAATTATTACAAACAATAGAAACAGTAAAGAGCAAGCACTAAACACCAATCAGTGATTGGTTATTGTGTTATTTTTATGTGTCTACAGCCAACGTGTTTAAAAATATATTCCAGTTATTGTTTGTATAAAACGCATATATAGTGGCGGTCATAAGAATATAATAATAAACGATGCTCTAAAATTATGAATTTTCTCATAACTTTATATTAAAGCGTCTCACTTTTTGATAAGTCGCGTTATATATTCTCTGTAGGTCAATAAGTTTTTACGTGTGTAAATGTCAGCGAACACGTTTGGATATTTGTCAGAATTGCGAAATCTGTCGTTACACGTGTTTCTAAAGTCGGACATATAATAAGAAACACATTTAATAAAACTCAGTGCAAATATGAGATGAAAAAAACATTCTGGAAAATGTATTTTTCAACAGGATAACGATCCGAAGCATTCTTCACGCCTTGCGAAGCAATGGTTTATGGGTACGAGTTCCGATGTTTTAGCCTGGCCAGCCAAAGTGCGGACTTAAATCCTATCGAAAACTTGTGGACAGATGTAGAAAAAGAATTTTTGAATATTAAGGATGTTTGGGAGTCGATACCACCTTGACGATCGGCGAAAGTTTGTCAAGGAGATTATCCGATGTAATTAAATATAAAGGATATCCGACTTAGACTGAGTCTCTATCATCTTGTTTTATTATTTTTTCTACTAAAAATTAGAATAAAATAGTTTTTTATGATCGTTTCTAATTGCGTGACCATTGTATTTTTGAGTTTTTTCAGTAAAATTAGTTTCTACCATTCAAAAATATAGCTATATCTTCAAATATCTATTGAAAATGTAGTAATAAGTGAGACTTACTATATTTGGTATAGATCGTTGTTGTTTTATGTAAGTACTTCATATATAAAATGCTAATCACAGTGATTCGTTTATAATTGTATGGCCACCTCTGTATATTGGCAACACAATAATAACAAGTAAAAATGACGTTAAGTTCGAACTTTATATACCCTCCACCATGGATTGCATTCCACAGAGGCTGTCGATTTACGTAGATGTGCAGTAATATTACAGGAAAATATATTTTTTTTAATATAGCCAAACCAAGACAAATACAAATATTGAAAAAATAATTTGATAAATAAATATAATATTTTTATTATTTCAAGGCAAGGCTACCAATACGTTTACACTATATATCGAAATAATACTTCAAGTCAATTCAAAACATAAATATTCTTATATTTATATTTTCAAAAAAGCGTAATTACCATAAATATTTACAGTAAAAGTAAAAAGTACGAAAAATCTTTTTATTTTGCTTGTCTATGCAGTTAAAGGAATGTCTGCACCGGATTCCATGATTCTAGCTGCGGCCATTTGGTTGGTAACATTTTTATCCATTTTTCTATTTGACCCCCTTAAGAATACGACTTTCTAAAATCTCTTTATTTACACAGCGAATTTCATCATTCTAGCTGTAGCCGTTTAATTAGTACCAATTTTATCCCTCTGTTCCCATTGTATCCCTTGAAAATACTAATGGGGAAAAAATCTTTAATTTTTCGTGTCTACGCAGTCGGCGGAAAAAATACTTCTATATTATGTATCTACTCACACCGAATTTCGTGTTTCCAGCTGTTGTCGTTTAATATGTACCATTTTTATCCCTTTTTGCCCTATTTCACCCCCTACGAATAAAAATCAGTTTATGGTGTACGTTTTTGTTATAGGGGGAATGCGCATACCAATACAAAATCAAGTAAGTACAAGCAAACATATTGAAAAAATATGCTTAAATACTCTAAAATATTAGAGGTTATAATGGGGTTTTTCAGTCCTTGTGAGGGAAAAAATTTTCCCTTTGGTGCTATTTGGCCCAGTTTCAATCCAAACCGATCTACGACTATAAGACGCATTTGTGGAAAATTTGGACGTCCTAGCTCCTTTCTTTTAGATGCTAGAGTGCTTGCAATAGACGGACGGACGGACATGGCTAGATCGTCTTAGAATTTTATCACGATCAAGAATATATATACTTTATAGGGCCTCAGGTCGATATTTCAAGGTGTTAGAAACGGAGGTGGAGGGTATAAAAATCCCATAAAGTGGACAAAACACATAGTGACAAATACGAGTGATCCGCTTGCCTGTTTATTTAAGTGATTTAGTAAATAATATTCAAATAACGAGTCCATTTATGAATTGCTTAATATGTGCAAAAGAATTATCAGGTATATATATATAGTTTAATGAATCATATGAGGATATATTTAAAAAATAATGTTCAATTAACGATTGGAATCAGTATGGGGGAAATTATCAAACTAATACCAACAAACTTCCCGTTCGTGTCATTCAGTGCATTCTTAGATACATACAACACTAGTGTATGCCCTTAGTAGAATTCGGAAATTAAATAGCTACTTCTCCCACCCCACATCATTTTTCAATCGCTACAAAAAACGATCTGTACAAAAATGCAACTCGATCGGGAAATATTATATTAAAAACTTAATTAAATGTCAGTTAGTGAATTTAAATAATAGTAATTTTCCTCACCAAAACTTTTTCGATGAAAATATACAAATTTATTGTTTTTGTATTAGCGTGTGTATTTTTTAATTAGTTTTTTATTTTGAAAAAAATCAGTTTCGTCACTTTTTCAAAGAGCAGGATGAAGTCATTTGATCAAAACCTTTCACTATAAAAACTATTGGGAAAACGTTGGCAAATCAGAACATAATTAGGATGAGATATAAGAAATCAAATATGGAGAAATTTTTTCATTTCCCGATCGAGCTGCATTTTTGCACAGATCGTTGTTGTAGCTTTTTAATTTCCGAGGTCTTCTAAGGGCGAGTGTATGTAGTATCTAAGAATATACTTACTGGCAAATGCCACGAACGGTTTTTTGATATTCGTTTGATGATTTCGTCCATACTGGTTCCAATCTGAAATTGAAATTTCTTTTTTTTAAATATATCATCATATGTATATTTATCTTTTAATTCTTTTGCAGAAAGGATAAGTCGTCTCCGAAATATTATGTGATTGCGGATATTGAGCAATTTGTGGATATTTGACCAATTCATAAATGGACACGTTATTTAAATTACACTGTACAACAGTTTCAAACTTTTTCCAAAATTACGGGGTTCTGGCAATGGATTCTGAAAGAGGGGACGAACAAAATATACGTGTGTCGGCGTTTTGACAGATTACATCCGAATTTCATTTTATAGCCGGTCAAAGTTTCCCAGCTCTGGCGTGTTCTTGCAGCATATCGGTATATAAAACTATGTTTTCTTTACATCTGAGTTGTAGGCTATGTTCAGCAACTTTTTAGATAAGGCCCAAAATTAGTAATATAATTGAATTATAAATATAATTGTCTAAACCACTTTTTGACACACTCGATGCACTTTACTATAGTAATTTTAGAGTGTGGACGAGTTTTAACACTAATAATATTTAGTATATTGGTGTATGATGGTGGCCCCCACTGACATTTTCTGGCAATTTTTTTGTAGAACATTTTAATCATTAAATGCCGCTTTTAAAATGACATTTTTGATAATGGCAATAGTATTCTCTCAGAGCTTAACTTATAACATTTTTTCACTTAGTAGTGGGTTGGTGGTGGAGGGTAAAATTACCCATTTGACAGAAAGGGCAGATTCTGGTGTAAAATATTTTGGATCCACGAAGCGATTCACATTAACAGTATTTATACTTTGTGTAACTTCATTTTCGTGCAATTTCATTTTTTTGTATGGCGACTATTGAAAGGTTGTGGGTGGAGGGTAAGTTTGTTCTAGTGAAATAATGGAGGTTGATCATATATTTTATCACCCGAGGTGTGACTCTTGAGTAATTAAGAACGTTTTCTTTTACCCCATTTTCGATCTTTCAAACTTCAACTTCAACTTCAAGACATACATTCGTTGCGAAAGTTCTGGCGAGATGGGGTAGCGCCCATCGAAACTGCGCAGTCAACTTTTAGCATCAATAATCAGATTAATAATGATTTCATATCCCTCATGGAAAAGTGTTCCAAATACAAGGAGTGCTTTGTGAATGCCACTAGCGTAGAACAGTATCTTCAATCTCCGTGTGATTCCATTCGCAAAATTCCTAATAATTACACTGTCCAACAAATTAAGACTTTTTGAATGGAACAGAATAGCGACCCCATAATTCTGAAAGGGTATGTTGAGTAGATCATTTTTGTAGAACAAACTTATGGTCCAGCACGTCTGAGTTTTTTTTACAGTGGGTCAAAGTTTTCATTTTTTGGTCGAAGGGAGCATTATACTATATAAAAAAATGCTGCAAGTTAATGCCTGAGAGAATTCTTATGGTCAGAGTTGTATTGTGGAATTGTATGAGGATTATTTTTGTGGAAGATCTTAACCCTCTAACTGGTCTCTCTATGGGTCAATTTGACCCTTTTTCGAGAAAATCAAAAATATCCTTTAAAAAAGGACATTTAAGGATTAAAATATTCTACGAAAATTTTTGTCGGAAAATTTCAGTGGGGGTCACCAAAGACACCATTGTTGTAAATAAAGCTCTTTACGATTAATTGGCAAAATTGCACGCCAACATATACAAAACAGGTAAAAACGGCGTCAAGTTCGGCCGGGCCGAACACTGAGTTCTCGCGTCTAGTCAGCTGTGACTTACAAATCGGGTGTGATATTTATTAAAATTAATAATAAAAAATAAAAGAAAAAATCAAGCATAATTGAGCTACTAAGCAGTACATATCGGGTGTGATTTTTACTTAAATTAATATAAAAAAGAAAAATTAAAGCTTAAATAAGCATGGCGGATTCTGTTTGCAAATTCAGAGATTGGTTTTGTTTTATTTGTGGACATTTTACGCACCATCAAAGCAGAAGAAAGATATTCCCTACAATTGAATATATATTATTTTCTTTTCTTTGGAATACGATTTTTTTCTGAAGCTTGGATGCCAAAAACTGTTTGTACTACTTGTACTACTATTAAAACAAAATTATATTTTTTTTATAGAAGTTGGCGTGTAATTTTGCCAATTAATCGTAAAGAGCTTTATTTACAACAATGGTGGCTTTGGTGACCCCCCACTGAAATTTTCCGGCAAACATTTTCGTAGAATATTTTAATCCTTAAATGTCCTTTTTTAAAGGACATTTTTTGATTTTCTCGAAAAAAGGGTCAAATTGAACCATAAAGAGACCAGTTAGTGGGTTAAGATCTTCCACAAAAATAATCCTTATACAATTCCTCAATACAACTCTGACCATAAGAATTCTCTCAGACATTAACTTACAGCATTTTTTCATATAGTATAATGCTCCTTTCGACCAAAAAATGAAAACTCTGACCCACTGTAAAAAAAATTCAGACGTGCTGGACCATAAGTTTGTTCTACAAAAATGATCTACTCAACATACCCTTTCAGAATTATGGGGTCGCTATTCTGTTCCAAAAATGCTGTTGGACAGTGTTATATAACTGAAGTTCCCGAAAATGTCGCCACTCGTTTACAAGTTGAAAAAATACTGCAATTGCTTCGTTGGATGTAACACCTTCTGGATCTGCAAAATTCTAATCTCCCACAAACATACCTAATAAATTCAACCCTTCAAAACAATTAGTAGTGGTGCCATCGAAAAACTAGATTCGCTGCTCGATTTACTGCAATACTACAATGGAAGATGTTGCTTCTTATGTTAAACTAAAATGTTATGTTGGATATTAAAATTTACGTTTTTAAATTTAAGTATCGTTTAAATTTAAAATCGTTCCAGAAGACGTATTCTGCTGTTGTTAATCCTGATTTCTGGCTAAAAGCCATAATTCATGAGTATGTGTACAGAGATAATGGTCGATCTGACATAGTTGCGGTCAAGTGAGGTATCAAAAAACTAATAGATTCAATATTAATTATCATGTTATTACCGTTACTGAAATCTGACTCAAAGACACAATTTTAAATTCCGTATTCTATGTGGTAAATATCAAATATTCAGATGTGATCGTGTGGATAAAAGTAAAAAAACAGGGGTTCTAATTGCAGTCTCCATCGACTTTCCTGCCGAACAAATTATACTACCTTCCGTTGTTGATATTTGTAGAAGTAAAAGTTCGATCTAGAAGTCTGTCTTTATTGGCTTCATGTTCCTACATTCCTCCCGGTTCTGAAGTTTCATTTTCCACCAAACATGATTCAGCATTTAAGTTGGCTTCCAAACTTCTACTTCACGTGATATTCTAATTATTCTTGTTGATTTTAACCTACCTCTAATCACATGGAATCAGTCGACTCGAATGTTATTTTGCCTATTGTTGTAAACAACTGCGTTAACGAATGCATTGCATCATTGTTAGATTATGGACTGTCTCAAGTTAATAATGTTTATAACTTTTTACTATTAGAAGTAAAAAAGAATACTGTTTTTCTAAAACAGATTACTCTAAACTCAACTTACTTTTATCTTTTATCTACTATTAATTGGAATGATATTCTGTCGTCCAAGGTTTTAGACGTTTATAATATTCTAATGTATGCTGATAAAGATCCTGTGGAGCAATATTATCTACAATCTTATCTTGATTGTTTGCATGAAATGTGTAAAGAAGACTTAATGGAATATTTTGAAATGTAAACATATAGCATTTTCTAGGGTTAGACAATCTAGAACCAATTATTTCTTTGGTGATGAATTTGAGACTGTAGTTACCTTCCTGGACCTCGGAATCTTATTAGATCTGAATCGTCTGATCGTCTGAACATTCGACGACACATTTCAATGATAGTAAACAAAGCTTATAATGCTCTTGGTTTTATGAAGCGCTGGAGTAAGGAGTTTTCTGATCCTTCCGTCACCAAGCAATTATATATCTCTTTGGTTCGCTGCATACTTGAGTATGATTCTATGATATGGGACCCATATTATACTACAGATAACAACATTATTGAATCTATGCAAAAACATTACCTTTTATCATATTAATTTAGGTTTAATCACATTAAGTTACCATCTTTGAAAAGTCGTCGTACTATGTTGAACATTACTTTACATGGCAACATTGATTCAGATTTTATCAGGAATAGCATGTTTATAAGTATTACTTCCGTACAAATTATGCTAATAATTATCCTTTCCGTCGCTTGTGTGTTCAATTTAATAAATACCATCGGAATTATCGGAAAATAAGAACACTATTAAAATAAAGATAATATTGTATTTAAATGTCTAATTAGTAAGTAGATGCTAAGTGTATAATGTACATTCGTTTTATGTCTGTAAGGATAATTGTATCTATATCGTACATAAAATATTTCGAATACATTTTTCGCAATTTTTTATACATTCCAAGCAATAGTTGGGTGATTTTTGATCGTTTGCTGTAGACGAACGAAAATAAGTCAATAAAACAGGCCCTGCGAAATACTAGAAAATGCAAGTCATCTTATCAACATTGTAGATTTGGGAAATAGAAATAAGAAATATCAAGATGTTATAAAATAAATTGAGAATTATAAGACATGAAGAAAAGTCATGAATGACATGAACAGAAATACCATAGACAAATCGAATTCTTGGTAAGTTGTTCACGGTCAAATTCTCCATGTAAATTGCGTCATCTTAGATTTCTTGATTCATTCACACTTACTGGTCCAATATTGTGGTTACTAGGGTTTGCATCCCGGGATTTCCCGCGGGAAAATTCCCGGGAATTCGCACATTTTTCATTTCCCGTATTCCGGGAAATTCGTACGGGAATTCAGTAGAACATTTTACATATTTCTTCGCATATTTTCCCATCATTTACACAATAAAATTAAAAATGTTGTATAAAAATTTAGATCACGTCGTATGTCAAATATTGCAGTTGGATGACAAATTATTTTTAAGTTGCGTTCGGACATAGACTCAAAAGCAGACCACACTAATAGCTTTTAACTTTATTTTTTCGTCATTTCGACTCCTTTTTTATTATGAAACTTGAAGTTAACTTGATATCTTTTATTTTTATTAAAAGTTGAAGTGTTATAACGAAAATTACTACATTTTTTACTACGAGTGAACATTTTTGCCCCGTTCGTATTTCTGCTGTACCTAATTAAAAAAATTAAAAGATAATTCTCATATTTCATAAATCTACGAACAAAATAAATTTGTAAATTTGTTTATAATTTTGTACTAAATCCTGACGATATATTTTTAAAATGCGCTTTAGAACACTAAAAATGCTGATCGACTTTTTCAGTTTCTTTCTTGTTTTTGGTGTAGTTTAAGGCGTCCGAATGTCGCGTCCAGGCCACTGGGAGATGCCCATATGAAAATTTTAAAATCCGGGGAAAAAGTAGACTTTTGGAGTGTATCCGAATGCCAAAAATAAAAAGTTTAAAGTTTTCGAAGCGACAGGAAAAAGAACAAACATTTTATTTAATGCTCTACTGACTATTAATGTGAACGATCGTTCTCCGTCGCGTCCACATTTTCCAATAAAATAAGAAATATCTATTCTTTAATTAATTTTGATGCTTGAAAAGATGTTTAAATTTATCTCACATTGCGCTTTATTATATGAATTCTTTGACAGTTTCGTTGTGAAATATATATTTATTTTACTTTAATAAAATGTGAATGTTTCATTGGAAAAAATAAGCTTAACTCATGGTAAACAGTATGTTGACGATTTCCCGTGCTGTCCCGGGATCCCGGGAAATTGAAAAAATAATTCCCGTTTCCCGGGAAATAAAAAGTGCGGGAAAATGCAAACCCTAGTGGTTACCGATGGACTCATCAATTATTATCTTGCAGTTATGCTGAGGAAGACCAAATAAAACAAGTCGAAATATTTTGGAGTAATATTTATCAAGTGCAATCGAGTCCGATATAAGTTTTGTTCCTATTGACATTCTTCTATATCTGTAATTCTTACCGATTAATTGAATCACAGGAACAAAACTGTGAAGAGTGTCGTCTACGATTCGTGGAACCTACAGTTTCGGGATAAAATCTTTTTGATCGACTTCACTTGCAGAATCAAAGCAGAGTCAATATCGCACTGGGAGCTGAATCGGTTTCCATAGCTATTGTCCGTTATAGACGTATTGAATCTGGGATTATTTCCCCACAACTTCTTTCTTTTTTTACAACGACTACGTGTATTCCCGGGATTCCGGGACTGAACGGGAAATCGACAACATACTTTTTGCAACATAGAAACTTTTTCTTTTTTCGAATAAAACAATCGCACTTTATTAAAGTAAATTATTTTATTTGCCATAACACTTTTTTTAAAAGGATGTTGCACATTTGACAAACGTGATATTAATTTGTAATAATTTATTTCCTGTAGCTTCGAAACCTTAAATTTATATTTTGAGGCGGTAATGTTGTCATTTTTAAACAGTGTTGTTACTTTAGATTATGGATAGTTTTTTAATTATTAGTAAAACTGTACATAACACCTGCGCTATTTCTCCAAATATTAAATAACAGCTTGTTCGACTTTATTCATAAAAATATCAAAAATTCTAATATTGAATTATATTAAAATATTACTTTTAAGACTGCTTGAGATCGATTTAGAAATGTTAGATCCAATACAAATTTGATACTAAAAATCTTATGTCAATATCAATTGGATTTCTCATGTGGTCTGAAAAGGCTATAACATTATTTGTAACCTTCTATACAGAATAGATATCAATCATACAGTGCAAACTCGATAATCCGAACTATTGATTCCAGACCCCCATTCGGATTATCGAGTTTTTCGTATTACTGGATATATTTTTTGGTTCCGACAAATACAGTTTGTATTCATCTAAAAGTATTTTTTATTAAAACTTTTAGTTTTGGAATATAATAAATGCATTGAACATAATATAACTACTTCAAAACAAAAAAATCCATCGAATTTCAACAGGACAACAAAAAAAAAATAATAGAATAAAATAATACATCTAGTTTCAAGCTTTCTTAGTGAAATAATCGTGAGCATATGTTTGGCGAGAACTTGCAAAACTTTTTTTCTACAAAACTATTTTTTAATATCTACGTTATTCTCTATTTCATTCGAAACAATGAAATCAGTATCATTTATCCAAGTTTCTATCTCATATCTGAAGATATTTGCTGGAAATGAGCTATCGAGTTCCTGGCAAAAAAGCCATTGTTGATTCCTCATAATTATCTTTTGAAGTCCAATTTTCAACTAAAAGTTTACTATAACTTGACCTAATACTGTTTCTGTTACCTTCGCCCAAAATGGGCGTTTTATTCAACTTCACACCCGCAGTATGTGATAATATGTGTGTGAGCATCACGGGATATTTAATTTTCAATGCAATTGTAAGAAATAGGTTTTCTGTGGACACAATAGGTTTCAATACATTATCTCGTAGAATATAATTCGGATTATAGAATATGCAATGTGCTAAATATTGCCTTTCGGATTACTGTATTTTTCGGATTATCGAGGATCGGATTAGCGAGTTCGCACTGTATATGGTAAATTACCACATTGAAGGTAGGTGACACATATATAATTAAAAGAGATACTTCTTAATTTGTTTATACTTTCTACAGTGTTATAGTGAAAACGTAACAGTTTCTGCAGAATTCCCTCTGAAATTCCGTACAAATTTCTCAGGATACAGGAATTAAAAATAATTTAAATTTCCGGGATTTTTACCGTGAGAAATCCCGGGATGCAAACTCTAGTAAGCTGTGCTTTTTTGAAATTTCAATATTAAAAAAATAATTTTCAGTATATTGTTTTATTGGGCTAGTTTGGTCAAATATTTGTATTAGATGCAAATAAAACTAATTATTTCATAATTTTCTCGACATTTCATTTTGTTTTACAAAAAGAATCATGATCCTATTAGTAATTTTACATCGTTTACCAGTGTGGTTAATAAGGATTTTTTAATACTCACAAGATCAGTGCCTCGACCAGATTGCGACGAATTTGTATTATAGTTGAAATTAGATTCCTGTGATGAACCAAATGGTATTCTGAAATAAGTACATAAATTCATAGTTTAGATAACATTAATATACATGTAAAAATACCTGTTTGAATAAAATATTTATGAAGAATTATCAATTAGAGTTTCCTTAATATTCGTTATAGTAGATAGCGCTTGCGCTCCGGGTGCGCGCTTAAAAATTTAATTTAATATTATTGTTTAAAGAGCTTACTATTAGGCTACAATTTCATAGGTCTATATTTCGTTAGTTGTAGAAAAAGAGCTCTACAAGTGCTTATGAACCTGTCAGACAAACAACTATATTATTGAAAGCGATTTTTTACCAGTATCATTTCCATTCATAAACTGTCTCTTAATATATGTTTTAAATTAATTTATTGAACAACGCAGCACTGTATTACATTTCATCAAAGTATAAATTAAATTACTTTAATAATCTTTAATGTTCCCTTAAAATTAGAGCCAACATTTAGATTGAGGGCAATTAATTAAATATTTTAGAAATTGTAGATTTTGTAGATTTTGTCAGTTACGGACAAATTTAAAATATTTAATCGGCAATGTACCAAAAATAGTGTAAAACGAAAAGGAAAGGGACTCTTTATGAAAAAGCGGGAAGGATAATTTAAACGGGACTGGGTATCGAAAAGCGGAATAGCACAGCGAAAAGCGGGATGGATGGTCACATTAAGCATGCAAAATCTTGTCACGGGGAGTCCGACGGAGTTGACTCATTTTTTAACTTTAACGACAATTTCGTTCGTTAATTTCATATATATCTCGACTAGAGTGATCAAACCCGAAACCGGGCCAAAATTTATTTCAGTTGTATGAAATCGAAATGCCTTACATGTCATGTCATCGATTCGCGAAACCTTTAGACGCCTTCTTGACTGCACCCAAGTGGATCTTGTACGGATGTATGCCAATATCTTTGCATAAACTTTTCTACATATTGGACTGACGATTACATGTGCCAAAAATCAGGAATGCGTTTATAAAATTCGCAAATCGATGATGATTTGCCAGAGCATACTGACAATAGATCAAAATGTCCTATTCAGTAGTGTTTTAAGAAAAACTCAAATGAAACCGGTCGGACCGTTTTTTTCGGAAAAAAAGGAAGACGGGCAACCGGTTTATTCAGAATAAGGGTTTTCGAAAAAACTCGAAAACCCGACATCATAGAAAAACCGGGTTTTTGATCACTCTAATCTCGACACTGCGATAACTACACTATTAATTTAGTGTAGATTTGTGTAGACAAACCAAATGTAAACAAACTGTAGTGTATGCACACTTTTGTACATTACGGTACATAATTTTTGTACATACAGTACATGACAAATTTCAAGTTAAACGAACAAATGACCAAGTGCCTATATCCATTCACATATTCCAGCGCGACGATTCATTTGGCGTCCATTGATGACTGCACTCAATTCACAAGTGGAATATGTGTAACACGATCCTTCCATTGTATTGCTTATGTGCGTATGTTTGGACATTCGATCATAATGCATAACTCTGTGAGATTTTCTTTGCCTTTACTGCGCGCCAATACCTTTTAATACATTGAACTATTATAGTGCACTAGGCAATCAGCGAGGTGGGAAAGTGTAGAGAAGGAGTCAATCCGAGCTGATGAGTTTGAATATATAAGAATTACTATTAATAAGTTAGGTTGTAAGATAGAGTAAAAAACAAATAATTATAATTGTAAATTTGCATTTAACTCAAATGTACCAATTGCTATTTACAACATCAGGCAACAGCCAAAATCAAACTTTCACCATCAACAGAACTTCTATCCGATATGCCACAAAACATATTAATGAATACCTGATCATTTCACAACACAGTGCAACACGAAAATATATAACCATATACGGACACCACTACGTGATAAAAGACCAAAAAAAAGACTCCCAGTTTTGCCTAAAACCATGCACTTTTTTATGGGCCCCAATACACATATTATGTGTAAACATCGGCACTGTTCTGCTCGCATTGCACGTAAAGAGACGGGCGTTAGCGAAACAAACAGAAAAAGGTTGTTGACTTCCCAAAGGCATATAAAATAAAGCAAATGAGTTGGAACATGTAATATTAAACGAATTAAAATTTTAATTTTTTTGGATCGGATGGACTTGTATGGTGGAACTATTTCCAAAGAAGAACTAAATCTAAAGATGCTGTCAATCATGTATATGTTGGGGTTGTGTTATGGGGTGTTGTCAATGTAGTGTTCAATAATGCGACGATGAACAGAACAGTTTCCCCGAAACAAAATTTGATCCCGATTGCTGCAAAACTTAATACTCATGATAGTTATTAGTTTCTACAAGAAATGGTCCCAAGCACGCCGCTGCTGACGGTGAGATATGGATGGCATACAATACTCCTTAAAACTATTCAATAATGTCGCGATTTGAACCCCTTTGAGCATTTGTGGGGTCATTTTGAGAAACGCATCCAAAATCTCACATTTTCAATAAAGGTCAGCTCAATGAAATACATCTGAATGAATGGGTCAACTACATAGAAAAAATGGTGCTTTCAATGCCGACCAGAGATATCCAATTAACCCTTTCATGCCCAATGTTGCCTATAGGCAACATCACGAGTTAGTCCTGTAAAATCTTTAAAATCACATATTATGCAGAATTAGTAAATTTTATTTTTGTGTACATATTTAAGAAAGATTCTTCAGAAGAGTCGAAAACAAAAGTGAAGTCTTAAATTTCAATTATTTGTGTTTCTTGCAGGTAAATTTTTTTAGAATTCCTTCGTAATTTTTATAGGATTTCTTCGTGTACAAGAAAACCTGTCTTTGCCATTCGAAGTGATGCATAATAAAGATTTTTAAAATGAAGAAACATATCAAAATATTGTTTATATTTAACCGATATCTGCAGTATAAGGATTTTAAGAAGAATCCTGTTACTCATGTCCTGTATGAATTAGAATCCCCAAAATTTATAGAAATCATATTTTAATTCATACTTCATCAAAAAGCATAGCATTTTATATATTTATTAAAAAGAAAATTCGTACATGAGAGGGTTATATATAATCAATTTAGTTTAAAACTTATGACATAAATATTTTCTTTTTTCTCAGAGGTAACAAGACTTATGCTGTCTAATGAGATCGACATCGTATTTTATTGTATTTTTTGTTTACTTAAGTAAGAAAGATGGAGAGTGTACTTCAATGATGTATTAAATCAACAGCATGAAACAGAATGTGAAGAGAGTACCATTGATACAACAGTGGAAAACATAAATTTGAAATCTACACTTGAAGAAACACTAGAAGATATAACTAAGATGAAAACATGTGGTGAAGATAATATAGCTGCAGAAAAATAAAATTTCTTATCAGAAAGTACATACTCTAATGGAGAAAATATGGGATGACGAACAAATACAAGAAAGGTGGAATGGTTGCTTAATTGTGCCAGTCCACAAAAAGGTCAATACCTTTACTTCCCTCCGCGTACAAAGTATTTACAATTACTGTCCACCGACGAATTGAATAGTTTGCGGATTAAATTTGACAGTATATATAAATCTAAAAAAGCCCTGATTTAATTAAACCTTGGAATACCGACAAAGGTTGCCATTTTTTATCGAGTCTTACTCCTGACTCGATAAAAAATGGATATCATCATTCAACTATCATTTTCAATCTGATGCTACTTAAGGCCGTGATGGAGATAGACAAAAACGGTGTCATTATAGCAAAGTTCACACAAGTATGCGCATATGCCGACGACCTGGTACTGTTGGATATAAACAATCAGAATTAGGAATCCCTCTTCCAGGAACTAGATGTACAAATAAAGAAAACTGGTCTTATAGTCAATGAAAACAAGATTCAATATTTTATTATATCCCAGCAGGAAAATAATATTGAATACTTAGAAATTTGCCAATATAAATTTAAGAAGGCGAATCAATTCAAATACATAGGTGTCATCTTTTTCAGCTCAGAGAACTCTTCATACGGCGCACAGTGGTTCAGAATCGAACTCCATCGGCCAAAATTCAATAACTTTTGTTCTAAATAGTAGACATTTTTGAGTTCTGTAAAAAAATAGACAAGGACCAAAGGAATATTTTGAGATATTAACATTCAAAATCGGGCTCTTCGGAACGGATTATTTTTGCTTTGTCGAACTGTTTCTCAATTTGTATACCCTCACTCTACAGAGTAGAAGAGTATATATAATTCGGGACAGAAAAAAGTGTAACCCATTGAAGGAGTGACTTAAGACAGCAAGTATGTTTGGACCAAATCCGTTTCACGACTTTTTAAGTTGTTTGAGCCATGTCAGTCTGTCTTGCTGGCTGGTGTACACGATAACTCTCGAAAGGACTTAAGGAATCAATTCAAATTGCACACGGTATTATTTTTCCCCATCTTAGTTTAAGTCCGAAGATGGGCGAAATTTCCACGCCCCTTCTGGTACTTCCCACACAAATGACCCATATTCCTATGTTTAATTAAAACCAATGTAACTTCCACACGGATATTCGGAATCACCTATATGTTTTTGATAATGTTTTATAGTCACTTCAAGTGTAAAAAATATGGCGGGTTTTGCCACGCCCCTTCCAGTACCTCCCACACAAATCACCCAAAACTACGCAAAATAAAAGCTGTTATAACTTCTATATGGATGATCGGAATACTATAAAATTTGTTATTTGACAATGCTTTTATAGAGGTTAAATTCGCATGGAATATGGACATTGCCACACTCCTTGTGGTACCTTCCACACAAAGTGGCATAAACTTTGGTTACAACAAAACCCATATAACGGGTAGTCAAAAACATTTGCAATTTGATATTTGAAATGTGATTATAAACACTTTAAACATAAAAAATATTTACGCGACCCTTTTTGTACCTCCCACACAATTGTCTCTATCCTAAGTAAAATTAAATGCATTGTAACTCCTTTATCGGTGCCTGAAATCCAATATGACTTCATGTTTGTTCATGTGTTTACAATTATTAACAAATGTGGAAGTTGGGACCATGTGCCACGAACCTTCTAGTACCTTCCGTTTAGCCGACTGAAGCTTACTTACTTGTTTTTATTAGAAATTATGGGTTCTTAGCTTTATTATGACGTCAAAAATATGTTTGTGCAAAATATAGTTTATTTGCAATAAATATTTTAAAACATTTCCTTTTTGAACAAACGTCGGACTTTGGACCAACACAACTTTTATCCTCCAAAATATGCCCAAAAACCCTAAATAATACCTGATTTAGAATTCTTAATGAATTCTGAATGAAAAATGCTCACAGTTAGTACTGCAATTCATTCAGGAGTAAACATTGATATCGTTTTATTGATCGTATACCTGAATATCAATTACATTATCCTCAATGTGTATGTTCACTTAATATGCATTTATTATAGCCTCACTCTACAGAGTAGGAGGTATAGGAGAGTATATATCATTTTGGACAGAAAAAATGAGTTTGTTTGGATCAAATAACGACTTGTAAAGTTGTTTGAGCCATTACCGTCCGCCCTTCCAGTACCTCACACACACTTCGTAAATTAAAGCTGTCATAACTTACATACGGATGATCGGAATAATGTGATATTTGGCAATGCTTTTACATTCGTATGGAATATGGGCGATATTACCACTCCCCTTCTAGTACCTCTCACACAAAGTGACATACATAAACTTTGGTTGTAATAAAACCGACATATCATTCATAAAATCGTTTGCAAGTTGATATTTGAAAATGTTTTTATAATCAATTTAAACATAAAAAATATTTACCCCTTCTTGGACCTTCCACTATACTAAGTACAATTAAATGCTTTATAACTCCTTTACCGGTGCCTGAAATCCATTATGACTTCATATTTGATCATGATTTTACAATTATTAACAAATGTGGATGCTGGGTTCAATTGGCGCAAACTTCTAGTACCTCCCACAAACATACTCCGGCGCTAAGCTAAATTTAAGTCCTTCAATACAAATGTTATCTGAGTATATATAAGTCGGTTTAGCCGAATGCATGAGAGAAATGGATCAGAGGATATTAAACAAATCTTCGTTCCCACATTGTCTACTATTTCTTCTGGTATTATGCTCTCTGAAATACCTATAATCTTAATTTCTTACAGTAATTCCATCATTTTTGGCGAAAATAAATCGTGATATGACAGGAAGTTGAGAATTTAAGTCCAGAAATAATGCAAGTGCCTCTTCCGGTGTGAATTTCTTTTCCTCTTTTGGTGTAGGCACGCTATTCAGAATCCTCGTTGTTCTCGATAGAGAGACAGTAATTACTTTTTCTATGATTTGTGTATTTCAATATTTCCTTTCCGATTTAAATTGGTGTATACACATCTCGTCGATGTTATTTTTCCGACTTCTTCATCTCCTTTTGTTTTCGTCGCTTGTATCGTTCGCTCACTTCTTCAAATAATTTTTATAGTCTTCCAACATTTGCGTTGCGTTTATTCACACTTCACCTACAATCATTAGTTTGTGTTCTAGCCATTGTTTGGAACTTTCATAAAACCTTTCTTTAGTACGATTATACGCCTTGTATCTAGAATTTAAATTAGTAGCGAAGATTTCGACTTTCACGTTAATTGTATTTCTTGATTCAGTTGTTAGCAAATCATATGGTATTCAGTTTTTAATTATATTTATAATATCTTCTATTTCCTGGTTCTTCGTATATGCTTCCGATAATTATTTATAACTAACGATTCCATGTTTAGTTGAATAATGGAAATAAAACAATTTTGCATTCATTTATACTAATATGATAGAAACTCCCAATTTTTACGAAAATTGATTTAGTAGTTTAAAATGGTTAAATAAAAAACATAATTTAAAAATACAACAAGCATGCTCGAATTTGAGGGCATAAGATCAATACAACTGTTTAATTACAAATGTTGTCATTCTCAACTTCCACCTTTTCTTGGTGTGCGGCCTACGGTCAAATTACATTCCTTTATTTATACCCCTACGTTATATTTTGTCTACAACTTTCTTCATACAACTTTGTGATATTACGCACAAAAATAGTAGTAACATCTTCTAACGAGTAGCGAATGCACTGAGAGCCGCCTTTCTCCATCTAAGCTTTGCTTTAGTTTACTCGTTATATATTGTAAATCTCTTGTTGATAGGATTTCGTCCATACAACACCCTCACAAACTTTTGTACAAAAGGTAATATTGTTTACGACAATAAATTGAATTGAGTTTTATTTGAAAATATTAAATTTTCGTATTTTTATTTATTTATTTTCATCCTTGCTACGCAAACATTGGTCCACACGAGCCGGATACTTGCTTCCAGCAATTAATTGGTTTTTATTTTGAAATAAGAGAAAAGTGTACTGTTAATAATTATTGAAACAGATAAATAAAGTGCTAGGTTTTCAATGTTGATCGGCGGTGTTTCTTTGCAACAACAAAACATATGTATTCAAACGAGTAATTGCATTACTCTCGGTTAAAAGAAGAATAAACAAAACAACAACAACATACATTTGCTTACCATACGGTTCGAAGTTGCAAAACAACATCATCATACCCAACGGTCAGCGTATGAAAGAGTACATACGTACGTCAATACACACACAGCCATACATATATTTTCTCTTATTTATTAGCGCGGGTCGTTCTTGGTGAGATTTGAAATTTATTAGCGTGGGTCATTCTTGGTGACATTTGAAATTTTTTATCGAATTTTTTCCGTTTCGTATCTCGGGTAGTATTATTGTTGGACTATCCGGATATAGTAAAAATATTGGTTTCGCGATACCGTGTACCCTACAGTCGGCCTTCTACACTGGCATAAACATATTTTAAAAAATTTTCGGTTTATTTATTTTTTGTTTTTGCGTTTTGCTTGATACGAGCGTACATTTATTGCGTGCATCTTACAGTCCGTGCATCCTACTCTAGGTCAAGTGAACATACATAGGAATTTATAATTTTTTCGATTTTTCCATTGACTTTCTTTTACAGAGAAATATTTTGGGACATTTTCGTCTTCTAAATGAAATTTCGTGTATTTTTCGATACACTGGAAAAAAATCTGTGAGGTTTAATAATTTTTAATTAAAATTTTGGTTAAATTTTAGTTTTTTCGTTTGTTTTTTTTTGGTCTTTAATCAATACTTGATTTGAACTGGGATATTGTCCTGGCTCAAGACCATTTTGCATCTATATTTAATAGAATGCAAATTTATTTACAAATGGCATGGTGACATTTATTACTTGGCTGCAGACTACCACTATCATGATTTCCACCCTGTCTAAAGGTTTCATTCAGGTGGCTTCGCAGCGACTTTTCAACATCAAACCCGGCCTCTATAAGGAGATGATTCTCACAAACGAACGAGAATCACAACTCACTTGCCGAATTTGCGTTTAAAAAAAATCGCACCAAGTAATAAAGTACACATGCCATCTTACTAGCATCTCATTGAGTTGCATATGTAAGTATGTGTATATGCAGGTATAGTTACCCAGCAATACTTCTGCCTTGCCAACGCTCATTTTCCGTTGGCATACTTACACATACTTATACACATACTTACATATGCAACTCAATGAGATGCTTGTAAGATGGCATGTGTACTTTATTACTTGGTGCGATTTTTTTTAAACGCAAATTCGGCAAGTGAGTTGTGATTCTCGTTCGTTTGTGAGAATCATCTCCTTATAGAGGCCGGGTTTGATGTTGAAAAGTCGCTGCGAAGCCACCTGAATGAAACCTTTAGACAGGGTGGAAATCATGATAGTGGTAGGCTGCAGCCAAGTAATAAATGTCACCATGCCATTTGTAAATAAATTTGCATTCTATTAAATATAGATGCAAAATGGTCTTGAGCCAGGACAATATCCCAGTTCAAATCAAGTATTGATTACAGACCAAAAAAATACAAACGAAAAAACTAAAACAAATGAGCGTTGGCACGGCAGAAGTATTGCTGGGTAACTATACCTGCATATACACATACTTACATATGCAACTCAATGAGATGCTTGTAAGATGGCATGTGTACTTTATTACTTGGTGCGATTTTTTTTAAACGCAAATTCGGCAAGTGAGTTGTGATTCTCGTTCGATTGTGAGAATCATCTACTTATAGAGGCCGGGTTTGATGTTGAAAAGTCGCTGCGAAGCCACCTGAATGAAACCTTTAGACAGGGTGGAAATCATGATAGTGGTAGTCTGCAGCCAAGTAATAATTGTCACCATGCCATTTGTAAATAAATTTGCATTCTATTAAATATAGATGCACAATGGTCTTGAGCCAGGACAATATCCCAGTTCAAATCAAGTATTGATTACAGACCAAAAAAATACAAACGAAAAAACTAAAACAAATGAGCGTTGGCACGGCAGAAGTATTGCTGGGTAACTATACCTGCATATACACATACTTACATATGCAACTCAATGAGATGCTTGTAAGATGGCATGTGTACTTTATTACTTGGTGCGATTTTTTTTAAACGCAAATTCGGCAAGTGAGTTGTGATTCTCGTTCGTTTGTGAGAATCATCTCCTTATAGAGGCCGGGTTTGATGTTGAAAAGTCGCTGCGAAGCCACCTGAATGAAACCTTTAGACAGGGTGGAAATCATGATAGTGGTAGTCTGCAGTCAAGTAATAAATGTCACCATGCCATTTGTAAATTTTGGTTAAATTTAATAGCAATTTGGCCAAATTTCGTGACTGAACTAATTTTCGAGTATTTTTCGATACATTTAGCGAAAATTTGGTTGGGCGTGTTCTTAGTATTTTTAACTGATTTGGGAAGATTTCGAGCTCTGCTTTGAAAATTCAGTGTATTTTTCGATACATTGGACTATTTTGGGGTTTCGTTCTACCTTATTGCTAGACATTTTTCATTCATTTAGCATTTTCGTTGTTTTTCAAAATAATCAGGGCATTTTTCGGTACACTGTGAATGTTTTTGGATTTCTTTCTGAAATATTTTTTGGATAGCTTTGAGTAGTTTTCATTCATTTAGCACTTACGTGTTTTTTCCTGGTATTTTTTAATACACTTAGCAAAGTTTTTACTTTTTTTGGGTTTTACTTAATTCTCGCTTGGTTCAATATGCCTCTCACTCCACTCGACTTCTTTATCAGAGCAACTGATGCTTTGGTAAAATATGATGCGAACTTCAGTACCCTACGGGATGAAGACCTCGACATAGCAAATATGATGTAGCGTATAGGGCATTTGTACGTGTCCTCGCTGCTATCAATAGGAAATTGGATGAACTTCGAGCTCCGCTGAAGTCATCCCCTCCGACTCCGCCCGTACTTCTACGGATACATATTCGATAGATCACTTGGATTTTTCTTCTGATCGATCGAAATCTATAGGGGAGCAGCAGGGGCAATGTGGGGGCAGCAACAGTATGGCTCACGGCCTTTCGTTGCCGCCATGCGATACTGACGTTTTCCATGGCGATTTCCTCTCATGGCCTACATTTAGGGATCTTTTTTCAGCGGTATACATTCATAACTCCCGCTTAAGTGACATTGAACGGCTATGTCATTTGATTAGGAAAACGAGCGGTGAGGCTCGCGAAACTATCGCAGTTTTATTCTAGCCTGGAAAGCCTTGAAAGAAGTGTATGATAACACTCGCATCTTGGTGAACAACCAGCGCAAGATGCTTTTTGATCTTCCGATCCTTGAAAGTAGCTTAGGTTTGAAAAATTTGCAACGAGGAATAAATGGATGTCTTTCCGCAATGTCCATTTATGATGTAGCCACGGATAGTTGGGATCCTATATTAGTTTTTTTGTGTATTCAGCGATTGCCCAAAAGTAGTGTAACGTTATGGGAACAGAGTGTGAAGAATAAGTCGGCTTTGTCTTCGTGGAAAGATATGGATCTCTTTCTTACGGAAAGAATACAAACTCTGACATGTCTTCGTGACATAAAGGGTATCGATTCCACGAAAAAGTCCGACAGTAGGAAGGTGGGTGCGCATTTTACAAATGCAGGCTCATCTCATCATTCTCATCAAAACAAACTGTGTATTCTCTGTCCCAGACAATTTCATCAACTTCGTGATTGTCCACGATTTGGGGGCCTTTCGGTCTCCGACCGGTTTGACGCCGTGAAACGTCATCACTGCTGTGTAAATTGCTTGATGCGTGGACACAAAGCTAGGAAGTGTAGAAGTATTCACAAATGTGGAATACTTCGATACATCGAATTCTGAGGGTTCGGCTGTTGTAGCGAATCCTGCGGGGAGTTTGGTTCCGATCACCCGGCATACTAATCCTCCATTTGTGAATCCTTCGCTGCCGTCAAATTCTTCAGGAGGCTCATCTGGTGCTATAAATAGACTGCTATATCATGCATCGTTGGATAGAACTGTGTTATTAAGGACAGCGATGGTAAATATCGTACACCAAGGTACTTCGAACCCAGCTCGGGCTCTTACCGACCCGGCGTCAGAGGCTACGTTCATTACGGAACGATTGCAAAATCGCCTCAACATTTCGGCCAGTTCCACTCAGGCTAGAATATCGGGTGTAAATCAGTCATTCTCGGCTACTTCTCGCAAAATATGTCCTTTGTGTATAGGGTCTATTTTGGATACGGCGCTGTTGATGGAAACTAATGCTTTAGTTCTTCCGCATATTTCGGGCAACTTGCCATCTTTTTAAACGAAATCAGATGTGACTTCTCGTTTGCCAAATATTCTTTTTGTTGATACGCATCTTTTTGATTGTCGACCTGTGGACCTTTTACTGGAAGCAGATCTTTATCCGAGAATTCTCTTGGAAGGAACTCTTCAAAACGTATTAGGCTCATTGATCGCGCAAAACACGGTCTTTGGCTGGATCATTACAGGTCCCGTTTCCTCTTCTTACATTCGATGGAGGTAGACTCCATTGAGTTCGCCTAAGAAGATAATCTTAACAAGAATCTTCTTCGATTTTGGGAACTTGTGGAGACCCCGAGAAGGTCTATGTTTTCTTCTTCGGACAAATTTTGTGAAGACAATTATAAACATGACGACCCGTAGAAATTCGGAGGGGAGATATATTGTTACACTTCCCATTAAATCTGAATTCTGCGGACAACTGGACTTAGGACAATCAAGGGGAAATTGTTTACGACAATTTCTGCGCAACGAGGCCTCTCTCCTGAGAAAACCACATATCAAGACAGTTTATGACGGGATGGTAAGGGAATATTTGGACTTGAACCATATGAGGCCAGTTTCAGCCCATTCTTCGGCAACCCCCACAGTATGTTACTTGCCTCATCATCCGGTAATTAACCCGGATAAAAAGACTACCAAACTTCGAGTGGTTTTTAACGCCTCAAATGAAACATCAAATGGGAAGAGTCTTAACGATATTCTTCATATAGGTCCGACCTTGCAATTAGATTTAGTTCTCCTCATTCTGAGGTGGAGACTATTTAGATTCGTTTTCAACTGCGATATTACTCAGATGTACCGAAAGATTAGAGTCGATTCGGCCCATACTCCTCTGCAGAGAATACTTTTTAGGGATTCTCCTCAAAAGATTGTTCAAGATTATGAGCTGCAGACGGTGACCTTTGGAGTTAACTGTGCTCCATATCTAGCCATACGGACGTTATTACAACTGGCCGATGACTCTGAAGACGAATTTCCCCATGCTGCACACATTCTACGAAAGTGCATGTACGTTGACGACGTTTTAACGGGTTACCATGATCTGGAGACTGCATTGACCTCTCGTGATCAATTAATTTCAGCTTTGTCTTCTGCGAAATTCGAATTGAGGAAATTGACGTCGAATGACCGGACTATTTTAGAATGTTTTTCTACGGAACATTTAGTCGATGCGAAGCTTCTCACTTTCGTGGAAGCTAGTAGTTCTAAGCCTTTAGGCATTCGTTTGAATGCTCAGTTAGATGTATTCTATTTCAGTATGACTCTTCTCGAGCGAAAATCTAACTATAAAAAACGGGAAGTGTTGTCCACTATTGCGAGATTGTTCGATCCTGTAGGTTGGTTAGGCCCGGTGATAGTACTGGCAAAGATAATTATGCATCGAATTTGGCTGGACAATATTGGGTGGGATGATTCAATTCCGTCTACGACGGAACTTGAATGGCAGAGGTTTGTGGATACCTACCAGGAAGTGAAGTCCATTCAGATTCGATATTCTCCCAGTTGCTCAGATGAACTTCTACATTCGAATTGTAGCACCGAATGGGGATATTACTACTCATTTACTTTCAAGTAAAACGAAAGTTGCCCCACTTAAATCAATTTCTTTGCCACGTTTAGAACTTTGTGGCGCTGTGTTGGCGTCCGAGTTGTTGAAAACCGTCATGAGGGAAATATATATAGATCTTCAAAGAGTTTATTGTTGAACTGATTCTACGATCGTCCTTTCTTGGCTTAGGAAAACTCCCTGCACGTGGACAACGTTTGTTGCTAATCGTTTATGCAGGATTCAGGAGAATGTAGGTGGCCACAATTGGTCTCACGTGCGGTCTGAGGATAACCCTGCTGATCTAGGTAGCCGCGGCCTTTCGTCTGCAGATCTAACCACGTCTCAGATTTGGTGACATGGACCACAATGGCTCCGCTTAGATAGCGCTCAATGGGATATTAGGGATTTAGCTCCTCTCGACACCGATATTGAATTACGTGCTGTCAAGAGTCATGCAACGTTCTTTACGAACTATGAGGATATTCTTGAAAGATTTTCGTCTTGGGATAGAGCTTTACGTGTTGTGGCATATATCTTTCGATATTTTTATAGAACTCGTCCTTCTCATAGGGGTCATAATCTTTTCCGAGATTCGACAATTTCGAGTTCTGAGCTGAAAGCCGTCAGGCTACGTCTGGCTTCACTGGCTCGGCTCAGAAGGCTTTATTCGCGGATGAATATGATTGTTTGTTGCAAAAAAGACCATTAGATCGTAAGAGTTCTCTCTTGCCGCTAAATCCATTCCTGGGGTCATGCGGCTACACGGGAGACTGGTTAGATCGCCCAGTCTGTCATATTCCGAGCAACATCCAATTATTTTGCCATATGCTAGTAGATTTACTCAGCTCTTAGTACAGTTTGTTCATGTGATAACTATTCATGGTGGAAACCAGTTAATGCCTCGCATTCTGCGTATTGAATATTGGATTCCACGTCTGACTTATTTAGTCAGAACGACCATTAATCGTTTCAAATGCTGCTGGTTAGACAGAAGGAGATCTTGCACTCAAATTATGGCCTCTCTTCCTCCTGAGAGAACTGTTATCACAAGGCCCTTTGTCACTATTGGCGTAGATTTTGCGGGTCCTTTCGAAGTTAAATCTTTTACTGGTAGGGCATGTAGAATAATAAAAGGTTACGTTTGCGTCTTCGTTTGCTTTTCTACGAAATAAGTACTACTTCAGATTTGTCAACGACAACTTTTTTAGCCGCATATCATAGATTTATTTCTCGTCGTGGTTGTCCAAAATCGATATTTTCGGACAACGGCACTAATTTCGTTGGTGCTTCTAGGTAATTGGAACGGGGTTTCAAGTGTGTGCATCGTGAGAGTCGAGATCAGGTTTGTTCCGCATTTCAGTATCAAGAACTTTCATGGCAGTTCATTCCTGCCGGAGCCCCTCATATGGGTGGGCTTTGGGAAGAGAAAATCTTTAAGCTGCATTTCCGCAAGCAAGCACAAAACTTCAAATGTATGAAAATCAGAAATTTAATTAATAAGCCAAGGCTACCAATATTTTTTACTATGTATATATAATGGAAATAATACTTCAATTCATAAAGTAAATATAAGGCAGCAATCTAGCTGTAGCCTTTTAGTTGGTACCATTTTTATCACTCTGCTCCCATTGAATCCCTTGAAAGTACGAATTTGGAAAAACGTTTTTTTCGTGTCACTCAGTCAGAGGAATGTATACCGCGAATTTCATGGTTCTAGCTGCATCCATTTGTTTGGTACAATTTTTATCCCCTTTTTCCATTTTACACCCTAAAAGTACGAATTTCGAAAAATTCCTTTATTTTATGTGTGTACGCAATCAGAGGAATGTATACACCGAATTTCATTATTCTAGGTGCAGCCGTTTGGTTGGTACTATTTTATCCCTCTATCCGCATTTAACCCCTTAAAAGTACAAATTTAGAAAAAAATAGTTGTATATTATGTATCTACTCTATTAGAGGTATGTACACGCCAAATTACGTGTTTCTATCTGTTGTAGTTTGATATGTACTATTATTATCCCTTTTTCGTCCCATTTCGCCCCCTACAAATAAAAATCACTCTAGGTGCAATTTTCTGCTGACGCATCTACGAAATGTTGTAAGCGAAATTATCGTATATGCAAAAAAACGTTTTGCTCGGAAAACTTCAATTTTTATACCGGAATAGTTTCATGTGTAGTGTAGTAATTATTAAATATGCTGGTATAAATATATTTTGCAAAAATTGTCATTTGATATAAAACTTTTGTTCAAAAAATTTCAAAGCAGAGAAAAGTAAAAAAAGCTCTTCTGTAAAATTGGTTTGGTACGATAATTTCACGCCCAGTGGCATAATGTGGCATTAATGAGGACGTACATTTGTCAGACTCGCAAATATATAGGGGGCGCCATAAATCACGAGAAGTACAAAACAACAAATTATCAAATCGACCCTTTTGAAAAGACGTGAAGCATGGTCTTCCAGTGAATTGTTCAGGCAGCGGTTGTAAGTTTATCTAAATAAATACCTTTGCATTGTAGTATGTGGCATATACTGGCCCAAAACCTCTGGGGCTTGGCGTTTTACTTGTACACATACAAGTAAGGCGCAGAAAACTAATTGGATGTATAGTATATAAGGAATTGGACGAATAGAAAGACCGATAAATACCTGATACAGGACCGTAAAAAATCAGCCAGCAGAAATCAATAAATAACGGGATGAGGCAAAAACAACTACAGACAATAGATTAATAATAATGACTACCATCTAACCCTTTTACCACATACCGAGTACAACGTCCTTCACCGCAATATTTAAGTAAAATGCTGCAACTTTGCTAAGCTAAGGTAAACGCTAAATATTACGCACGATGTTTGTTCGATGAATTGTGCCTCGAAGCGGTTCGTAGACACGCTGGGGCAACAAAATAATTTGTCCATTCAGTCCTGTGTTCTCCTTAGTTAACTAATCTAGGTGACTTCAATTCCAGTAGAATTAAACTTGTACAGCATAATTATGGAAAATGTATACTCACTAATTTTTGATGTTATTATTAGGACAGAGTATATATTCATTTTGTAATTCCATTTGCAACACCTTGAAATATTCATCAGAAATACTATAGTTACATATTCTGGATCGTAGTAAAAAAACATGTCTGTCTGTGTGTCCAATTACGAAGCAGATTACACCAACAAATTTATATATTGGGATTTCTGCATTCTATTGAATGTATAATATAGTTGCATGGTGATTGCATATATCTTTTTTATAAAATTTGTGTACCATAAAATAGAATTATTTTTTATGTTTTATCATTAAACTTGTCATATAAAAAATTAATACGTTATGAACATAAAAGAATTAGTTTAATTATTTTCATGCTTTCCCCTGAAATGTCGATTAGTCGAAAAGTAGGTTTTTTAAATTTTGAGAAAGTCGTAAGTCGATTTATTTTTGAAACTATATAACATTTCAGTGATTTCAAAACTTTGAATTAATGAAACTTAATCTCTTAAAATGCTAGAGAAACAAAGTATGTTTTGTCCATTTTTTGTCAATTTAAAAAAGGTGAACATCTGTGTAGCGAAAAAATTAAAAATTATTTCTTTAAAATCAAAAATACGTATAGAGGTCAACTTTCGGCTAATTTCTAAAATATATCCGATTTTCAGTTTCAAAATAATCCTTGTGTTCTTTTTGAAAGAACTCAAAAATGTTTACTAGAACCACTGTGCGGCGTTGTTTACGAAAAACAGTAAATCCCCATATTTAAGGTGTACGCCGTTTGGTTTTGTTGTGGCTCAGTAAAGACCATGGACTTTGTCAATCCAAGTCTAAGATACACTGCATTAATTAATTCTTCTTAAATCAAATTATTAGTTTAGATAATATAACATTTCTCAAGGAAATATTTTTAGTTCTAAGCACTTATAAGAGATTATAAAACTTGTTATTCGGGAAAACAAAAACTCAATAAATTTAAATAAACTTCCCCAGATACTAGTGAATTTTTCAATAAACCGATTGCTTGTTCTGTTCGTCATTTAGTTGTACCTTGACTTATCCTGGGTATCCTTATATTTGTTCCTCTTACATGGACATGTGGACATGACATCAACAAACTCGCATGTCATGGCCGCTAACGCACAACACCTTTACTCAGCTGAGAAAATCTTTAAGACCAGCCGAAGGTTTTGGACAAATCCCAGAGGAAAAATGCCGGCAGAAGGCCGTCAACGGTAGATACCTTTACTGTGCGTAGCAGATCCCATGGCTGCTGGTTCTACGTACCGGATTGACCCGAAGCAGTATATCTTCGACCAAGGGCACCTCAGTACTACGTGTTTTATGTTCTTTCGTTTTTTCTTCCTGGGAGAGGCACATCCCGGAGTGTCTGCTCCGTATTCTTCTGGTCAGTTCCAGGACTGAACAAAATTCCGAACCATGGTTCTGTTCTGTCTGTCGGAATCGTATCCATCACCGATACATCTCAGGAGTTATTCTGGACTCAACGCCATCAGGGAGTATAGCGAAACAGACTACGATGCAGCAGTGCATCGCAGGAGTCGCTGTCGTCGTCGACGCCATCATCGGCATCGGTTAATTGGACGCCACCGCAATCTCCCCCTCATCAATATCAACAAGCACAGCATCTAACACTACATATTGCTTTACCAAATCCTGAGCATGTATGCTTTTTGCAATTTAATTGCAATAGCCTCCGTGGCAAGATCTAAGAAATTGTAGACTTTATGAATGGGAAGAAGATCAAAGTCGCTGCGATCCTGGAGACGCCGCAGCTTGCACATTTGTCTAGGATACAATGTTCTAGGTAAGGATCGTACCAGAAGTGGGGGTCTTGCTTTCCTAATGCACCACTCTGGGCAATACAGTCCTATTTCGTCTGAGCTCGACTCTATAGACTAGGGATGTCAAAAACCGCCCCTCTTCGGGAAACCGGTTTTCAGTTTGTTCGAAGATTTACAATTTAAAAAAAACCGGGGTTCGGTTTTTAAAATTAAAAAAAAAATACTACTGACTGGGACTTTTGGGAGTATATGTAAGTCCGAAGCAGTTCTCATTCAATTGAGATTGCGAGGCAGATTTACAGACAAATAATAAGGGGGAGTAGCGTCCCTCGAAACGATCGTCTGCCCTGCTAGCAACTCGAACCTGAGTAAGAATTACAACAAAAACTATAAAAAGAAAAGATCAAAAAATAAAAAAAACAGATGAAATGAAATGAGTAGGGTACGACTTAAACATGTTGTTGCTTGAACATAGCAACAACAAAACACTGTGTGCATTTTTCGCGAATTGCGATTACACACGAGAAGAAGTGTGGACATTTGTTTTCGGTAACTACTGAATTGGGATTTTTGGGTGTATATTTAAGTCCGAAGCAGTTCTCATTCATTGAGTTTGCGAGGCAGATCTACAGACCAATAATAACCGGAGTAGTTGTTTCATTGCACTGGGCATTGATAAGGGGGAGTAGCGTCCCTCGAAACGATCGTCTGCCCTGCTAGCAACCGAACTAAATAAATGTCACACACTTCTTTTTAAAATACTTTGTTTTCTGTTTAAGAAAACAAAAGCAAATGATCTCGAACCTGAGTAAGAGTTACAACAAAAATGTTTGAGAAACCGGGTTTTTTATTTATAAGCTGAAATTAAACATTTATTTTATTTATTTATTTTTATTTATTATATTAATATCTAGCACAACAAGAATATATCTTATAAAATATAGTGCTAGTGACATAGGTTTCATCCTATAATAACAACTATCTGTCTATAAAAGGCAATTAAAAGGTATTTAAATAAATGATTTTAAATATTTATGTATAGATAAAACAAATTTTGTGTAATATTTAGTTGAATAATTTCTTTAGCTCCATTTTAAACTTCTGTATAATTTTCTTACCACGAGGAGTTTGAGCAAATTAAATTATATTAAAAAGATACTCTGGTTCCTTTGTGTAAACAATTTTATGGAAAAATAAAAGGCTTTTGTACTTCAAAACGTTTTCAAATTTCATATTAAATATCTGATACGAAAAGCAAGATATTCTGTTAAAAATATATCTTGTTATGTTGTTAAAAGCAACTTTGAGTTTTCCATAATCGGCTGTATCGCAATTATAGAAAATCTCACATCCATACAAAAGAACTGGGATTAAATAACTTCTTGCCAAAAGCATGCGAATTTCAAATGGCGTTGATGACTGAACGGCCCACAAATTACGCAGCATACCATGTACTTTACCAACGCCACTAGCAATGTGGTTTGACCAAGTTAATTGTTCATTAAATACAACTCCTAGATTAGAAGAAGATCGTACAAAGTCAATAACGCAATTGTTTATATTCAACATAAACTCAGAAGCCAGTGTGTTCTCTCGTTTGGATATGTATAAGCATTTGGATTTGGATGGATTAATGCATAAACCATTGTTAGATGCCCACGTGTTCACATTACATAAGTCCTCATTTATATCATCGATGCAGGACTTAACCTTTCCTAGACTCGAACTCGAATGTAATTGCACATTATAGGCGTACATTTGTATTTTACAGTGACGTAAAACATCTGGTAAATCATTGATATAAAGACAAAAAAGCAATGGACCCAATATTGAGCCTTGTGGTACACCTTTATTTATAGGTAATGCACCGAACAAGAATTATTTAGAAACACAGTTTGAGAACGATCAGTGAGATACGATGCAATAAGTCTACATGCAGAATTCGAGAAATTAAAAACCCTATCCAACTTCATGAGCATAATTGTATAATTTACAGTTTCAAATGCCTTACTAAGAGCACCGAGAATGACACCTTATTAGCGTTCATTTCTTCCCTTAGATCTTCTGTAACATCTATTAACGACGTTATACAACTTATCTTGGCCCTGAAGCCTGATTGTCTCTGCGACAAAATTTCATTGCTTGTTAGATAGGAATTTATCTGTTCATGCATAAGTCGTTCTAAAACTTTTGACATAAAAGGCAGATAGGAAGAGGCAAAACTTTCGCGCTCTTCCAAGAAGCCGGAAAGTAAGATGTTAGTATTGTATTAAATATATATGTGAAGTAGGGCAACAATTTCGGCAGTAATAATTTAATAAATTTAGGATTCTGATCATCTATTCCAGCTGCATTGGATTTTATTGACAGAAAACTATTTAATACTTCAGTTTGGCGCACCCAACGAAAGTAAAAATTATTTTCAGGATAAACAGTGCAGTACTGTGAATATACGTTTGTGATATTTTCCCTTAAGCGATCGCCAACGAAAAGTTTGTTAAGGTAGTTTACATCTACATGTGGATAATAATCATTTTTCTTTTCTTTTCCTACGCCTATGCTTCGAATCTCTTTCCACTTCGATTTGCTATCGAGAGCAAATGTAAATTTTTGTTCATAGTAAGAAGATTTACTCAATTGAATTTGTTTGGCAACGACATGTCTGGCATTTTTAAAGGCTGTATATAATTCCGAAGTTTTAAACTTTTTCCATCTTTTATACAAGGCTTCACATTTATTAAAAACTTCATTGACACTATTTTCAATAAAAGATACTTGATCGTCAACATTTTGGAATTCGTACAATGTATCCCATCGAATTTTGTCTAATGACTCGTGTAAAATGATATAGTTAACGTTCTTGTAATCACGAAAAGTAATAATTTCATCACTTGTATTGACATAAGTATCGTAAATTAGAAATATTAAGTTGTGTTTTGAAAATACTGACGCTGACAACTAATCATACAGAAGAACTTTTGGGAATCGATTGACGAAAAAAATATCTAGTAAACTATTAACTGTGTGGGAGAAGTGAGTTGGTATAGTTGTGTTAGTAGGATGTAGATCAAGAGTTAACATAGAATCACTTAGACTCGAGTCCAGCAATAGGTTGCAATTGAAATCACCGACTATTATATTATCATGATGTGACATATATATATCTGCAATGGTAGTCATTAAAGTACTATAATCAATATATCGGTTTGGCCTATACACAGTACCCACAAGTATCATATTTTTCTTTTCAACATATACGTCAAAGAATAAATACTCACTGCCTGGCCCACGATGTCGAACGTTAACGTTCGCATGCCTCTCATGCGACAAACAGCTGATTTGGACCCACTAACAGGCACTAGAACGACAAAGCGAACGAAAATCTATGCGAACGATAACGTAAGCATTTCAGTACAAAATCGGGGCCCACTAACTTTTTCTTCTGTCATCTGTGCGAATGGAAACGTCAAAAACACTCACTAGTGTTTTGTCTGTCGTTTCCATAAATAAATAAAAGAATCAAACAAAAACGGAATAATCGCAATGGAAAATAAAAGGTAAGTAAATATTTAATTATTTGTCGGCATTTTATTTAAATATATGATTTTATATTTATCTTAGCGTAAAGAAGTCAACCCAGCAGCTGCAGGCGCTGGTTGATTATATGGAGCAAAACCAAGATTTCGCTAGAGGAGTTCCAGTATTTGGTAGCAGCAAACAAGCCATAGAGGATAATTGGAAAAGGCTTGTTCATAAATTGAACTCTCTGGGACCTCCAATGCGTACTATTGCGGAATGGAAAAAGGTATGTGTTTTTTTACTTATATGTATTATAATTTCTTACACAATTCATTCACAGACTTGGGCAGACTTGAAATCGCGGACAAAGAAGAAGATATCCGAAAATAATAGGAGCATGAATGAAACTGGTGGTGGTTTTTATCGTGCAAGCAGTCTATCGGACTTGGAGCAGGTCATCGATCGAATTCTCTTCTTAACCAAAGCAGCAGCACCTAGTGGCAAGGTTTGGTTATGAAGATGAAATGTCGATCGATGCTTCCAGTCTTTGATAGACACTCCGCCCAGGAGAAAGGCGATAGCTGTAATCACGCCGACCAGGCATGAAGATAGCCACCAGCAACCACACACCAGCCAACAACAACAGCAGAGCAGCCTGACACACACCAGCCAAAAGCAACAGCAGAGCAGCCACGCACATGCCAGCCAACAGCAGAGCAGCCATGCACACAACAGCCAACAACAACAGCAGAGCAGCCTGGCACACACCAGCCAACAACAACAGCAGAGCAGCCATGCACACATCTGCCAACAACCCCAACAACAAAAACGGCAACATAATGCCGTTGATGAAGATCTGCCGGGTTATTCCTCGGCAAAAAAAGAAAATACGATAATGAGCAGATTTTGCTTATTCGCCGCCAACTTAGGGTTAGTGAGGAAGCAGCTGGAATAGCTAAAGAGCAGGCGGACGCTACTAGGCTTTTAGTAGATGCTGCTGCAGAAGCTGCCAAAAGGAGTGCCGATGCTATAGAAGCACAGAATAAAATTTTAGAGCGCTTCTTATTAGAATTTAAAAATAAATAAATTAAACACAAACAATTGTTTTTTAATTATATATTTATTGCAATTCGTCTCCTTATTGCCACCGCGCCGCTGTCAACTTCATCCCCTTCTTCTTCGTCGTTCGACATAACTTCCTGTCGAACTTCAGGCACACCAATCGAGTCGTCGGGGCAATTGTAATGTATGTACATATTGTGCAGAGTACAACACGCATTTATTATCTGCGTTGCTCTCTCAGGCCCGTAATGTAATCTTCGCGAACCGATAATGCAGCGAAATCTATTTTTTAGGACCCCAAAGCAACTTTCCACAACATTGCGTGCGCTTGCGTGCTTTTTGTTGTACCGCCTTTCAGCAACGTCCCTTGCATTCCTAAATGGCGTCATCATGAATGGCTTTAGTTTATAGCCGCCATCACCTAAAAACAAAGTAAAGTATAAATGGAAAATATTTTCCAGCAACAAAAAAATATTAGCAACCAATATTTTCCCCGGTCAAAGTCATTTTGCAACTTCCGGTTAAGCACACTTCCTTCCCATATAAATGAGTCGTGATTGGAGCCGGGTTGCCTGGCATCAACAAAACTTGTGGTCACAAAGCTAGTAATGAAAAATATGCATTTGCAATCATTTGAAAATGCATACTATGTTGTGTACTTACCACCATTGCTTTTATGCTATAATACCCCTTTCTATTATAATATAAACGCCTGAGGTCATCTCCTGTGGACTTGATGCGGATGTGGGTTCCATCAACACATCCAATTACACCCGGAAATCCAGTTGAGTTAAAAATAGCCTCCATAGTTTCCGGCTCATCTCCGGCACTAGGCTGCCGTATCCATTGGCGGCAAATTGAGTCTTCAAAATGCTGAAGACATTCTCTAATGATTCGGCCTGCCGATGATTTGGCTGTCGACGACACAATTTCGTTGCCCACCGTTTGCTGGTAGCTCGCAGTGGCCACAAACCGCAAAAATGTTGCCAGCTTAACATCTGGGAGGGACCATTTGTCCCTCAACACGTCCATCAGCATCACAAAAATGTCTTTTGAAACCCGAAAATTACCTACAAATCTGTAAGAGAATCGGAAATATGAATTTGTATGTAAAATATGTAGATATTTCCTACTTACTGATTCGGGGCCATTTCCAGAACATTTCCCGCAACTGCCTACGAGGAACTTCAACTTCACTTTCTCCAAAAAGTAAACGGCGATGGTAAAATTCATTTCATTTATTTTTTCACAACTTTGTTTACTTTTTTATTGTCAACTGTTACAGCTGATCAATAGTGGTGTCAACTTTTTTTATTATATGATAGAATTTGGATATTTTGCGTTTTTTCTTGGCATATTTGCAATTATTTGAGAATTTTTTGATCTGGCAACATTTTCATTCACTCACAACACGTAAGGCTGTGCGAACGAAAAGTCAGAAGATAGTGGGTCGCTTTTTGATGCGAAAGTGAGTGACTGGCTTTCGTTCGCATAGGTTTTCTTTCGACATCGTGGGTCAGGCAGTCAATCTTGCTATCAAAATCTGACTTAAGTTTTATACAACATGTTAGCCTTTTTCTCAAATACATGCCCCTCCAGCATTAATCTGGCAATCAGCACAGTAAAGAGTATAACCAGGCAAGTTGTAAATATCACCATTGACAGAACAGTGGAACCATGTTTCCGACACGCATATTATATCAATGCCAGAAGAAATAAATATGTGTCTCAATTCGTCCATCTTATTGTTTAAACTTTGTGCATTTAAGTAAACAATTTTAAGGCCAGGTCTTTGTCTCGATAAGATTTTCAGCATGTAAAATATGTTGTCTTTGGAACTATAACTACTATCACAGATCATAAATCAAAATTTGTATGCAACGCAAGTAATTTGCAGCAGTTTTGAGGCTAGATTATTAAGGTTTAAATTTGTATAAATGGAGCGAAACAAACATATATTATTTGACAACAAAAAATAGGATTTTAAAAGGTACATGAATTTAAAAATAAAAAATAAGTAAGTAGCAATTTTCTCAGTGTATATATTCTATTATAGAGTGGCGACTTCGTTATTAATAGTTTCTGTGTTTGAAGTATTCTCACATATGTTATTGTCTTCATCTTCGCTTGACTTTTTCTCTTGTGTACGAAAAAGATCATCTAATTTTCCTTTTCTATTCGTATGGAGCGATTAGCATCAAAGCATCACTTAACATAAACGAGCCCACGTAAAGTGAAAGTGGTTGACAGAATTTTTTGTTTTTTTTTTTTTTTTTTCGTTTTATCGTCTCCTGTAATATCTTATAGTTGTTGCCAGTGAGACCCTCATTGATGTAGAATGGCTTATTGGAATTAAAACCAAAAATGTTTAAAGTAAGCTGTGAATTTCTTTCACGCTTGTAGTTTGAAATTGATCGCATAATAAAATTTCTGTCTAGTGCCGAAAACAATTGCACTAAGATAGTACCGTATGTTGTGTTTGCGTTGTTATTGTTTTTAATACGTTTGATAGATTTAACACTTGGCAAGCCTATGTTTAAATAACTACACATATCGGCAAATAGTTTGCATAAATCTTCCTTTTCGTGAGTAGGAATACCGCATATACGTAGATTTGTTGAAACATTTAAGTTTTCTTGATATTCTATCTTTAATTTAAGTTTTGCAATTTCATTTTTCATTTCAATTGCATTCAATTGAGAAATTTCAATTTTGCTTACTCTCTCAGAGAGTTCATTTAAGTTTTCTGTTATTTTAGTTACTCTTTCTTCCAATGTTTTTTGTCCTTCATTTACACTTTTCTTCACACATGTTTCAATAGTTGTCATCATCAACTCGTTTTGTTTCGCAAAATTTTCAACTGAAGAGTTTTCGGTGAAGTGTTGTTGAATGAAGTCGGCGTTTCCATATTTCGCACTCTATTAATTGTTGGCGTAGAGAACATATGTTTCACTTGTTTGCTTTTTGATATTGTTATTGTTGCACTGTTAATAGACCCTTTAGTTGTTTATTCTCTTTGCTTTCGTTGTTTTGTTTTGTTGTTTGGAATATTTTAGTTACACACTTTGGTATACAATCCAAAATATTTGGCGATTTTTGATTATTTTAACAATTTCTAACGATAAGTTTTAAGAAATCGTATAGCTATGGTTGAGAATTATTGTTTAGAAAAATTAATTATGCAGTGAAACAACTCTAGTGCACTTATATTTCTTATTTTTCAGTAAAAACAACAGAGCTTTTGCAAATATGACCGTTCTCTCCCACAACTCTCTCTTTTATATTATTTTTAGTTTTTTTATTTTAAATTTGTAATTTTAAATGAAAATTCATCTTGTTTATTTAAATTACCAAATTATTGTGAAGTTTGTTCTTATCTTTCTTTTGAACACCACAAGAAATACGTTAGGGAATACTATGCTATCTTATCAAAAATTAGCACAAATAAGTATACAAAAATGCATTATGTCTCAATCAGTGATGCCGCCATAATTCAACATTTGCAAATTCATATATTCGAAGATTATTTTTTTATGGAGGTGTTCACAAATTCGCTGTTAATATTATTATTAAATACACATTTCGTACCTTTTGTACCTCCATCAATGCTCTCGAGTTTCTTCTTGTTTACCTCCACAGTGATATGTTTTAATTTCGCCCCCAATTAGATGCGATATTATTAGAGGTGAATGTTGGATCGAATAAGACATGATTCCTCTAGGTATACACCAATAAAAAATTAGCAAAACGAAGCTATTTGATATCCTACTTGTTTTGGGAAAATCTTGATCCTGCGGAATTAAGAGGTCAGTTCAGTTTATATTCGCAGCTAGTAAACAAATCATTACTCTCACATTTTCTTGCGTACTATATATCCACGAAACGCAAACGTTTTGTAATTTAAAATCCGGTTAACCGGCATGAAAACACCGGTTTCCCCGGTTTGTTGAAAATGCCAAATAAAAAAAAACCGATGGACGGTGTCGGATTTAACACCGGTTAACAGGTTTTCGGGTTTAACATCCCTACTAGAGACCCATACATGGAATTTTTGATTTTCAAAACGTGTAGTTAAAATAAGTGGTGGAATGCTTTGTCATTCTCAGATATATTTTTATTTTTGTTATAAAATGTACCTTATACCGTCTCGATGGGCTTATACTAAAAAACAAGTAAAAACGGCGTTAAGTTCGGCCGGGCCGAACTTTATATGCCCTCCACCATGGATTGCATTCCACAGAGGTTGTCGGTTTTCGTAGAAGTGCAGTAATATTACAGGAAAATATAATTTTTTTAATATAGCCAAACCAGAACAAATACAAATATTGAAAAGTTAATTTTATAAATAAATATAATATTTTAATTATTTCAAACCACGCTTATAAGGTAATGCTACCAATACTTCAATTCAAAAAATAAATATTCTTATATTTATATTTTCAAAGCCATAAATATTGGTTGATAGTGGGTGCTACAGTTGGTTGTATTTCCATTCTATTTGAATTCCAAAAGTACGAATTTTGAAAATCCATTATCAGACGTACATAGAGCAAAATTCATGATTCAACCAATTTTTGCCGTAAAAGAAAAAGTACGAATTTGAAAAAAAAAAACTTTTTATTTTGCGTGTCTATGCAGTCAGAGGAATGTATACACCGAATTCCTTGATTCCAGCTGCGCCCATTTGGTTGGTACAATTTTTACCCCCTTGACGTTTCTACTCAATTAGAATTTTATCATTCTAGCTGTGGTCGTTTAGTTGGTACTATTTTTATCCCTCTGTACCATTGTATCCCTTGAAAGTACTAATTTCGAAAAATTCGTCTATTTTCCGTGTCTACGCAGTCAGAGGAATGTATACTCCGAATTTCATGACTCTAGCTGCGGTCATTAGATTGGTACTATTTTTATCCCCTTTTTTCATTTTAACCCCAAAAAGTACGAATTTCGAAAAATCAGCTTTTTTCCGTGTCTACACACTCAGAGGAATGTATACTCCGAATTTCATGACTCTAGCTGCGGTCATTAGATTGGTACTATTTTTATCCCCTTTTTCATTTTAACCCCAAAAAGTACGAATTTCGAAAAATCAGTTTATTTTCTGTGTCAACACACTCAGAGGAATGTATACACCGAATTTCATTATTCTAGTTACAGCCGTTTGGTTGGTACCATTTTTATCCCTCTATTCCTATTTTACCCCTTAAAAGTACAAATTTGGAAAAAATACTTTTATATTATGTATCTACTCAATTAGAGGAATGTACATACCGAATTACGCGTTTCTAGTTGTTGTCGTTTAATATGTACCATTTTTATCCCTTTTTTGCCCCATTTCAACCCCTACAAATAATAATCACTTTATGGTGCACGTTTTTGCTATAAGGGGAATGCGCATACCAAATATCAAGCAAATATAAACAGACATATTCAAAAAACATGCTTAAATACGCTAAAATATTAGGGATTATTATGGGTATTTTTAGTCCTTGTGAGGGAATTTTTTTTCCCTTTGGGCCGATTTCGCCCCATTTCAATCCCAACCGATCTACGACTATAAGACGCATTTATGGAAAATTTTGAACGTTCTAGCTCCTTTCGTTTAGATGCTAGCGTGCTTTCAACAGACGGACGGACGGACATGGCTAGATCGTCTTAGAATTTTATGACGATCAAGAATATATATACTTTATAGGGTCTCAGGTCGATATTTCAAGGTGTTACAAACGGAATGACAAAGTTAGTATACCCCCATCCTGGAGGTGGAGGGTATAATAATAAGGGTGCCTTTGACGATAATTGTAATTTTAATAACAAATATATTTTTTTTAATTTCAAAAACGTGTGCGCGTCATTCTCCGATATATATTTTTTGTGATACAATTTAGTTTAGCTCGATAAAAGTAAAACGATTTTTTAAATATGTCTTTTCTATTTTTTACGCTAATAAACCGCTGTTTAAGATACATTTGAAACATTACTGCGGACATTAATTCATTACGGCAAGGCAATAACCGCGTGGTCGTAGGAGACTTCAATGCCCACTACGAACTATGACATTCTCTCCTAACTAATTACCAGCGGGGCAAAGCTTTGGCTGAACAAATAGATGGATCTACGCTCTGCACAGTGAATCAGGACCCCGCGACGGATTATGGGTGATTGCAGCAGCTCGCGCGATATCACCATCGTGTCGCATGGTCTGATAAAGGACGATACCTGGCAGCCCGTCATTTCACTGGGTTCAGACCACCTCCTCATAGTCTCTCCATTAACAGATGAAGGCAATGTTGCAAATGTCATCCGTAGCGCAAAGGTATCAAAAGCGCCTGACGAAAGACTGAAAAATGCGCAGGGTGGTCCGGCTACTGAAACTTTACTCCTCCCGAGCCTGATTGAACATTTTCCAATTGCTGATCATCAGCACGGATTCCGTAAGCAGCATAGTACGACTACTGCTTTACATGCCATCACCACGCACATATCGCGGTTTTAACCAGAACAAGCCTAGTGATAGGGCGGTCTTCGTGGCGCTTGACTTGTCAAAAGCCTTCGATACAGTCAGTCAAGCAGCGCTTTTTGAGGACATCGCCAATACGTCTCTCCCGAATAGTTTGAAACGTTGGATCGTATGTTATATTCCGGAATAAGAAGTCCAAACCCCGTGGAGTGAAACAGGGAGTTCTCTACTCTACCTTTCCGGAATTCGTCACCACCTGACGGCGTTGTGATCATATTATACGCTGATGATTGTACGATTCTGGCGTCGGGCCCCTCAATTGATGACATATGCAGAAGGATAAATGTATACCTTGCTGATCTTGACAAATTTTTTACTGCGAGGAAGCTGAAAAAAAGGGTTTGGCACAATTGAGATCAGGCTGGTGTAGCAGGGCGCGAATTAGCGCAAATATGTCGTGTACCTGTCCCGCATGCAGCCAGGGACCACACGACACCCTAGATCTGTTCAACTGCCTGCCAAACCCATTCAACTCGCCACCTTCCTTGGCCTTGAAACAAACGCAACAGAACCCACAACACAAGACGAATCAAACAACACCTAATATACAACATAATCGCCAATACTGCTACAACAACAACTGTACGTAGCCGGCTTGGGAGTAAATCTTTCTTTAAATGTCATTTGGCACAAAACAATATTTGGGCTTTGTGACATACGTTTGGGCGATAACATATTTTCGTAGCAAGTTTTTTGGGTCTTATGACACGAATTGGGCTTTGCGACATTAATAAAATAATGACATAAATAAATTTTTGCTTCGAACTGCTGTGTTACGAGTGAAATTTGAAGCTTCTCACAAATTAGCAAGCTTCTCACAATTGCGCCTAAACAACCAGTTTTTTGCCTTTGCGACTTTTGTCGTTTCGGGCGAAGTAACGCTACGTCTCCTCGGAGATCATGTATATGGTGCATGATCCTCGTCCTGTCATTTTCGGGTGGTCAATAAACTGTCGGTTAAAATAACTCTTTTAGCATCAGTTGTCCTGTCGCTAAAAGTAGCATCGATCTGTTAATCAAGCTTTTATTCAAGGACTAAAAGCTAGATACAGTTCCCTGATTCTAGGATCACCAAGTTTAGCCCCACGCTCATCAACCAACCAGAACGTTGCGAACGAAGCCTGCGTTCACAATGGCTGGGAAATTCCCCTTACAACGAATGGAATGGGAAGAACATTGAAGCGGTGATTGGTGAAATCCCTAAATCCATTGCAGTTCGCTTTCATTTGTTTGAGAAAATACGACGTGCGAAGACGATGAATCCAGTGAAACGAGAGATTGCTAAGAATGCCATTTATCAGACCAGCGGAACCGATGCTTATATCATGCGAACTGTGGTAGGTTGGTAAATCGAATAATATGTAGAAATTGGCTTCTAGTTAAGTTCGCTATAATTAACTGGTTGACTTTACTGGCGTGCAAAACAAAAGATATATTTTCCAAATTCGTACTTTTAGAATCACAATAGGAAAAGGAGGCAGATGGTACCAATCAAACGACTCTATCTGTAATCATGAACTTCAGGCTTCCCTGATTGTGTGGACTGATAGAATTGTAAGTAGTTAAAATTTCCTTAACAACGACTCAAAATAACTAAATAAATAAACAATATTTAAGGTATTTAAATACATTTTCTGAAGATTGCTGCAGGAATATTCTTTCAAATTATTTAACACAATTTATTTGAAACAGTAAACATAAGTCGGCGTGTAGGTTGACTTCTAGTTGGCATACAAGAATCGATAATACTCCACGGTGGATTTTTTACCAGTATCATTATGGTTTCCATTCATAAACTGTATTATAAATTAATTTGGTACTGTATTACATTTCATCAAGGTATAGATTAAATTACTTTAATAATATTAAATGTTCCCTCAAAATTAGAGCCAACATTTAGATTAAGGGCAATTAATTAATTATTTTAGTAAATGTAGACTTTTGTCAATTACGAACAAATTTTTAAGTGAAAATTTTTAATCGACAATGTACCAAAAATAATGTAAAACGAAAAAGCGGGACTATTTATGAAAAAGCGGGATTATGCGGGATGGAAATTCAAAAAGTGGGATAGTTATTCAGTGGGATAGATATTCATACCTTAAGTATGAATATGTTTCATTACATATTAGAAATATTATATCAACACATTAAACACGTCCACAAATCCTCATTTGAACTGCTTTGTATTTATTATATACTATCATGAAAAATAATATCTAAAAATTAATCGACCACGAAAAAATCGATTTTTAGGTTGGATTAATCGATTTTGAAAATCGAAATAATGGTTGTTTGAAAATTCGAAAATCTATTTTCAAAACCCAGTGGGGACATCCTCAATCACTGTGCTGCTGTTAATTTTTTCTTAATCTTTGATTTGTGATGTAAGAAAGAATGCCATAGTTCATGGAACAACTCAACCCAACAGCATGATAATGTCAGACTGATATTGCGGAACACAGTTGCCAACCGGCGGAATGTATACAGTGGTAGACAAAACATATGCATATATGGGCATCTCCCAAAAAAATGAAATCAGACCACTCTAATAGCTTTTAACTTTATTTTTTCCTTACTTCGACGACTTTTTTATTATGAAACTTGAAGTTAACTTGTTCTCTTTTATTTTTATTAAAAGTTGAAGTGTTATAACAAAAACAAGTAAGAAGGCGTTAAGTTCGGCCAGGCCGAATCTTATATACCCTCCACCACGGAGTGCATTCCATGGTATTACCAGCAGATTAAAGGATGTCGACATAGAAGTACAGAATCATATTACGAAAATTGTGATATGTTTATGCACATTACTATATTTGATTACTATTTCAAACTATAATGTATACTTATGCGCACTGTTTAAAAGCTACTACTATAAATAAATAAAATGCTGTAATTGTGAAAGTGAACATGCCGAAAATATTAGGCGATTGTCAGTCGCCATTAGGGAGAAGCATTTTCAGATACAGACAAAGTGACTGCATTATTTTGATAAGAAAAGTACAAATTTTAAAGATATCCCCATTCGCCCCATTCTCCGCCCAAATGAACAAATTTGAAAAAAAAACCTTTTTGTTTCGAGTCTTCAGTTTCAGACCACCGTATACACACCGAATATATACACCGAATTTCATGATATCAACTTCAGCGGTTTGGAAGGCCCCATTTTTATCCCTCTTTTTCAATTATATCCCATAAAAGTACGAATTTCGAAAAATCCCTCTATTTTACGTGTTTATGCAATTAGAGGGATGTACACACTGAATTTCACGATTCTAGCTGTTGTCGTATCATTGGTACCATATTTTATCCATTTTTGTCCCATTTCGCCCGCTAAAACATTTATTTTCTTTGTAGTGCTTCCAAGCTACAAGAGGAATGTCCGCAACAAATTTCAAATGTATGAAAATCAGAAATTTAATTAATAAACCAAGGCTACCAATACTTTTATACTATGTATATATAATGGAAATAATACTTCAATTCATAAAGTAAATATAAGGCAGCAATCATAAATACCCTAAATATTGGGGGATAGAGAGTGTATTTTCAGCTGCAGTCCTTTGTTTGTTTGTATTTCCATCTATTTTAAATTCAAAAGTATACATTTTGAAAATACCTTATCTCTCACGTATGCAGTCGTAAAAGCAACAAAATAAAGTACGAATTTGGAAAACAAAATTATTTTACGTGGCTATGCACTCAAAGGAATGTATATACCCAATTCCATGATACTATCTGCGGCCATTTTGTTGGTACCATTTTTATCCCCTTTTTCGCATTTTACTCCTTAAAAGTACGACTTTTGAAAATTTCATCATTCTAGCTGTAGCCTTTTAGTTGGTACCATTTTTATCACTCTGCTCCAATTGAATCCCTTGAAAGTACGAATTTGGAAAAAGGTTTTTTTCGCGTCACTCAGTCAGAGGAATGTATACCGCGAATTTCATGGTTCTAGCTACATCCATTTGTTTGGTACAATTTTTATCCCCTTTTTTCCATTTTACACCCTAAAATTACGAATTTCGAAAATTTCCTTTATTTTATGTGTGTACGCAATCAGAGGAATGTATACACCGAATTTCATTATTCTAGGTGCAGCCGTTTGGTTGGTACTATTTTTATCCCTCTATCCCCATTTAACCCCTTAAAAGTACAAATTTAGAAAAAATACTTGTATATTATGTATCTACTCTATTAGAGGTATGTACACGCCAAATTACGTGTTTCTATCTGTTGTCGTTTGATAGGTACTATTTTTATCCCTTTTCGTCCCATTTCGCCCCCTACAAATAAAAATCACTATATGGTGACCTTTTATGCTATAAAGGGAATGCGAATTGCAAATATCAAGTAAATACAAGCTAATATGTTCAAAAAACATGCTGAAATACTCTAAATATTAGGGGTATTTTCAGTCCTTGTGAGGGAAAAATTTTTCCCTCTGGGCCGATTTCGCCCACTTTCAATCCCAACCGATCTGCAACCATAAGACACATTTAGGAAAAATTTGAACCTCCTAGCTCATTTCGTTCGGCCGCTATCGTGCTTTCATCAGACAGACAGATGGACAGACGGACATGGCTATATCGTATACTTTATGGGGTCCCGATGAATATTTTAAGGTGTTACAAACGGAATGACAAAGTGAATATACCCCCATCCTGGAGGTGGAGGGTATAATTACTAACATTTTTTCCTACGAGTGGAAATTTTAGTCCCGTCTGTTTTGTTGCGTCCGTATTTCTGTTGTACCTAATAAAAAATCTAAGAGATAGTTATCATATTTCACAAATCTACAAAATATATCCTCTGACCTTCATTATGTATATAAGGAAAAACAAAGTTCTCAAAAAATCGCTGAACTTTGTATATTTCTATAAGTCCTGCAAAAGTACTTCTGTTTGTCGCGTCCATTTCGATGTAAAATTGTTTATAATTTTGAACTAATTTGTACTAAATGCTGACTAATTTGTAAAAAGGCTGATCGACTTTTTCAGTTTCTTTCTTGTTTTTGGCGTAGTTTAAGGCGTGCGAATGTCGCATCCGGGCCTCTGGGAGATGCCCATATGTGACTTACTTTAATAGGCTCTGTAAGTTTGTAAATTTGAATCACAAAGAAAACAATGTTGTTTAAATAAATATTAATACAGAAGTCGATTTTTCAAGGAAAGTCTCATAAAAGTGTAATAAAAATAAAGTACAAGAAAACCCATTACAACATTAGATATGGGGTACAGCCGCTGCTCCGTAATAAAAACGATATGAAATAAAAAGTTTTAAGATGATAAAAAGGGATTTGCGATCGAGTCGTCACATGCTTATGTCGGCTCTCACGGAAGCTGGCATCAAATTTCAAGAAACGGCCACGTTAAGCCAACTTAAGGATTTATATGAAGGAGTTGGGAAAAAGGAAAGTCAGACAGAAAATAATAAATTAACTGGTGAAATACCTGTTGAAAACATTCCTACCAACTCTCATTCCTGAAACTTTTGCAACAGGTGAAACAAAAGTGGTGATAGTAATATTCCTGAAATGATTGATTTAACAAATAGGGCCGTTCTTCCTACCGCAAATGAAAAACCAAGTAACATTAATGATGCCTATAATACTGTTGCTAATTTAGACGCCAATAAGACGGAAATAAAAATAAAGTGTCTTCTGTTAATTCGGAAACAAATATAATTTCAACAAAAACAACCGCCGCTGATGTATTCACCACTGGTGTTCCTTCTATGAGTACTTCTTCTGCTGCAATTTCATCCACTGTACCCGCTGCCCGATTATCCTATGCTGATGTCTCCACTGATGTTTTTTTCTGTAAATATGCTGCTGAAAGTGAAATAAAAAATTTACAACTTCGCCTGGAAATGCTAAAATTACAACAACATATTCGTGCCTTGGAAGAAAGTGAAGGACGACGGACCTATACCCGAAAAATTGACTTGGCAGAGCTTGATGGTGCAGTGCCAACGTTTAGTGGAGATGACCACTTCGACATTATAGAATGGTTTACACAATTCGAAGACTACGCAAATATTTGTGGTTATTCGAATAAAGAAAAATGCGTAGGAATTCGTCTTAAGCTACAGAGTACTGCAAGCAAATATGTGGCCAACATGGGTTTGCTTGAGTATAGTCAAATTTAATAAAAATGTTCAAGCGCACAGTGTCAAGGCAAGACGTGTATCGACAATTACGGGTGGGCACTTTAAAATCAAACGAATCATGTCTCAGTTATGTTGTCTCTATGGAATCAATCGCAGCCCAGATTGACATGGACGAAGGAGAGCTAGTAGATATTATGATTGATGGTATGTCGGACGGTGGCAATGAAATCACATATCTCTATGGTGCAGACACAATGGACGAGCTGGTCAAGCGGATGGATAGATATGAACGCAGACGCCAACAAATTCGTGCTGGAGCTATACGACGCATGAACACAACTGCTGTCAACAAACCGAGGGTCAATACTTCTAGTGGAAACGATGTCAAATATTCTCTTGCTGAATTCCGCTGTTTCAACTGTTCTCAATTTGGTCACTTCCAGAGTCAATGTGAGAAGCCGTCCACCCAATTCCTGTTTTGTATGTTCTGAAGTTGGACACTTCCACCAAAATTGTCCCAAAAAGAAGCATGTCACTGCTACCATTTACGGTCAGAGGAGTCAATAGATGCTTTTCAATTGGTAAGTGTTGCCTTTTTAATAGATATAAGCGCACTGAGGTAACAAATTTTCTTTCTTTATTTGATACGGGTTTGATGTGCAGAGGTCGCTAGTGCCATTCCTTGTTGAAGAAAAGAAAATGTTAACATCATATCGCAGGATCGGAAACAAGATTATAAGTACGTTCGGTTACGTAGAATGTGAAGTTTAAAAAAAAAAACAAAAGGTAAAACACCATTTTTTAATATTACCTGACGACAAAGCTGTAATGCCATTGCTTTTTGGACGCAACCTTTTGGCAAAACTAAATATTCAACTGTGCCATATTAAAATAAGATACACAAAAAAGAACTTTCAAATATGAATTTAAATAAAAACCCGAAGCAAAAATATTTCAGTGCGCTTATGCCTTTTAATTTGTAAGAGATCCACAAGAGTTAGTTGAAGTTCCAGTCAAGGAAAATAATATATTCAAAGTATTTCCTTTTTATGATAACAACGATGAAAATGTTTGTAAAGAGTGATTTTTTTGAGGTTAGGATTTTCATGCATTAGTATTTGACAGATCACGTGGGATTTCAGACATGGTGTCAAAGAGAAAGATGCTCAGTATGCTTTGACATTTCATCATGAATCGTCTTACAAACGAACAACGCTTGCAAATTATTGAATTTTATTATCAAAATGCGTGCTCTGTTAAGAAAGTTCATTGCGCGCTTCCATTTTATGGTCAGTTTAATCGACCCACTGAAGCGGCTATTCGGGCTATTGTGACTAAATTTCGCACCAACATTAAACATTAAACCACCAACACGCTTACGTAGAGTGCGAACTGAAGAAAATATCGCAGCTGTATCGGCCAGTGTTAATGATGACCACCAATTTTCGATTCGTCGCCGTTCGCACCAATTGGGTCTCTGTTACTCAAAAACGTGGAAATGCCAAAATTGGACTAAGCGGATGGACCACCTAAGACGCAGCCGCGGTCAACATTTAAATGAAATTATCTTCAAAAAGTAAATGTCATGGACCAATCTAACGTTTCAAATAAAGAACCGATGAGATTTTGCAAATTTTATGCGTTTTTTTAAAAAAAAAGTTATCAAGCTCTTAAAAAATCACCCTTTATAAAGAACAGTGTATTGAACACAGACGATTTAATGGTAGATTTTGATCCGACAGGCACAAATGCTTCTGTATTGGGAAAGTCTGATGACCACGATTAGGGTGTCCAAAATCGAAACCGGTTAACCGGTTTCTTCACCTGCAACCGTCGGCCGGTTTTTGTAAAATTTTCGGTTAACCGAGAAAACCGGGGTTTTCGTGTCGGTTAACCGGTTTTGGTAAATAAGTGAACATTGCACCAATAAAAAACTTCTGCACAGAAACACTACCATTTTATGCAAATTGTGACACATAGGTAATGCGTCGTATCAATGCAGCACTTGACACACGACATACGAAGCGCTACAGGTGCAAAAGATCTATTGTTTCTTTCCGAAGATTCTTGTAATTTAATGTTGGATTTACACCAAACAACAAACCATATCCAACTATAACTTGAATTGTATACTGGTATTGCGATATTATTATAAGAAGGATTCTACGTAAACTTTGTATTCAAGTTTTTGTACGTAAAAATATGAATTATTTTATAGAATTTACTTTATTTTAAAATGATCTCAAACAAAACAAGTAAAAAGGCGGTAAGATCGGCCGGGCCGAATCTTATACCCTCCACCACGGAGTATATTTCATAGTAGTACCAGTAGATTATAGGCTGTCGACATTAAAAAGAAGTGAAATAATACATTTTGAAAATTTGGATATATTTAATGCGCATTACTATATTTGTTTACTATTTTAGACTATAAGGCATACTTGTGCGCACTGTTTTAAATAAATTTAATTTCTTCATTATTATAATATTAATAGTATAATACATATATAATACTGCAATTGTAATCAGAAAGTGAAAATTAGGGAACAATCTTCTAAAATGTACTCTAAATATTAGGTGTATTGTCAGTCGTCATTAGAGGGAAACATTTTCCCTCAGGGCCGAATTCTCCCATTTGCAATTTATTGATTCAGCTACAAACAGAGTGACAGTATCAATTTTATAAGAAAAGTAAAAATTTCAGAGATCCGTTACGTTTGTGTGGTACTAATTTTTATCCCGTTTTATCCTAAAGGTACGAATATCGAAATATATCTTTCGTGTCCACGCAGTCACAGCAATGTATAGACAGAATTTCACTATTCTAACTGCAACCGTTTGATTGGTACCATTTTTATGCCTTTCGCGCCTTTTCCGCGTCTACACAGTCAGATAAAAGCAAACACCGAATTTCATGATTTTATATTCAGCGGTTTGATTGGTACCATTTTTATCCCTCTTTTCCAATTGTATCCCTTAAAAGTACAAATTTCGGAAAATCTCTCTATTTTACGTGTCTGTGTAATTATATGGCCGTCACACCGAATTTCATGTTTATTGCTGTTTTCGTATCTCTGGTATCATTTTTATCCCTCTTGTCACATTTCTTTTTTGTAAAGGGTGATTTTTTAAGAGCTTGATAACTTTTTTTTTTAAAAAAACGCATAAAATTTGCAAAATCTCATCGGTTCTTTATTTGAAACGTTAGATTGGTCCATGACATTTACTTTTTGAAGATAATTTCATTTAAATGTTGACCGCGGCTGCGTCTTAGGTGGTCCATCCGCTTAGTCCAATTTTGGCATTTCCACGTTTTTGAGTAACAGAGACCCAATTGGTGCGAACGGCGACGAATCGAAAATTGGTGGTCATCATTAACACTGGCCGATACAGCTGCGATATTTTCTTCAGTTCGCACTCTACGTAAGCGTGTTGGTGGTTTAATGTTTAATGTTGGTGCGAAATTTAGTCACAATAGCCCGAATAGCCGCTTCAGTGGGTCGATTAAACTGACCATAAAATGGAAGCGCGCAATGAACTTTCTTAACAGAGCACGCATTTTGATAATAAAATTCAATAATTTGCAAGCGTTGTTCGTTTGTAAGACGATTCATGATGAAATGTCAAAGCATACTGAGCATCTTTCTCTTTGACACCATGTCTGAAATCCCACGTGATCTGTCAAATACTAATGCATGAAAATCCTAAGCTCAAAAAAATCACTCTTTACTTTCTGGTGATTACGTTACTAGAGGAAAGTACGAAACAAATTTCAAGTCTTTAAAAATCGAAAATTTTCAAAAAAATGATTTAATAGCCTAAATATTAGGGGTATTTCCAGTCCTTGTGAGGGAAGAATTTTTTCCTCTGGGCCGATTTCGCCCACTTTCAATCCCAACCGATCTGCAACCATAAGACACGTTTACCGAAAATTTCAACATCCTAGCTCATTTCGTTCAGAAGCTAGCGTGCTGACAGACGGACGGACAGACAGACAGAATTTTACCAGGATAGAGAATATATATACTTTATATATATACACAATATGCTTCCCCAATTGTGTTAGTTAGACGAAAAAATAAAGATTTAAGGATGTGTATTGATTACCGTACGTTGAACAGAATTACATTGAAGGATAATTATCCTCTACCCACAGTGGAGGATTGTTTAGATTATTTAAGAGGTAAGCAATTTTTTTCAATCCTTGACTTGGGGAACAGCTTTCACCAGGTACCAATGCATGAACACTCAATACAGGGGCCAAATTACGGCATTCGTATCGTATCGAAATCCACTTTTTTCATAGTCCAGAATATATGTTGAACATTTGAGATTTCGATACGATACGTATGCCATAATTTGGCCCCAGTATACTGCTTTTGTCACGCCGCTAGGGCAATACGAATATTGTTATATGCCATTTGGTCTTAAGACCGCAGGAGCAGTATTTCAGAGATTTATTAACATGACATTAAGGAGATTTATTGACGATGAAAAAATAGTAGTCTATTTAGATGATATTTGGGAGATGTACTGAAGGTGTTAAAAGAGGCTGGATTGAAGTTAAATTTAGAAAAGTGTAAGTTTGCATATCGTGAAGTGGATTTTTTAGGATATCGAGTAAATGGGAATGGTATACGCCCTAATAATGATCACATTAGGACAATTCAACAATATGCAATGCCAATTAGTTACGAAGAGCTAGAACGATGTTTATGACTTTTTTCGTTTTTTCGCCGATTTGTGTTCGATTTCTCGAAATTGAAAAATAAGGATTGCAATTGGACAAATGAATGTACCGAGGCTTTTTTAACGTTACAGGGTAAATTAGTGAATGTTCCCGTGTTAGCAGTATATAACCATCTGAAGAAAACAGAACTACATACGGATGCAAGTTCAAAGGGTTTCGGTACTGTACTTTTACAGAAACAAGAGGATAATAAATTTTAACCGGTGGCTACTCGAAGTGCACTTCACCGGAAGAATCGAGGTATCACAGCTTTGAACTGGAGACTCTCGCTATTATATATGCCTTAAGGCGATTCCGCATATATTTGGAAGGCATCCCGTTTACGATAGTAACAGATTGTAATTCACTCACACTGACGTTGAGTAAAAAACTATTAAACTCAAGAATTTCCAGATGGGCATTGGAGTTAGAAAATTTTGATTATCGTATCCGACATCGAAAGGGTGAATTGATGGGGCATGTTGATGCACTGAGCTGTACACACATAATTGCCACTATAGGGGAGGGTGATGTTGATCTGAATATACAGATCGCTCAGACAAGAGATAGTAATATTAAGACTATTCGGGGAATTGGGTCTAATAAGAGTCTAATTCATTGGATAACAACTTTATGTGGCTGCCGAATGAGAGCAAAATGTGATGCGGTTAATTCATGAGAAATGTGGTCATGTGGTAATTGAGAAGTATTTAAACCAAATACAGAGGTACTACTGCTTTCCGAATTTGGGGGACAAATTAAACCAATTTATTAGAAACTGTTTGAAATGTATATATTACTCAGCCCCTAATAATAAAAATGAAAGAAACTTATACAATATAGAAATGAAGCCAATTCCTTTTGATACATTACATATCGACCATTTCGGTCCTTTGCCATCGTTAAGATCAAAATCAAATCATATTATTAGTGGATGTTTTCACGAAATTTACGAAACTATATGCTGTCAATTCTCCAGAAACAAGGGAGGCATGCTGCGCTCTGCGGAAATATTTCGAAAATTATAGTCGCCCGAGACGTATAATTAGTGACCGGGAACGCAATATTATTCACGTAAAGGTCTCGGTAGGGTCACCGCAGTCAAATGGACAAGTGGAAAGAGTGAATCGTGATTTAAGAGCAATGTTAGCGAAATTAACTGAGCCAATCGAACATTCAGATTGGGTGACTGACGCAGGTTGAATTCGCAGTTAACAATACTGTACACTGCACTACCAAGCAATCTCCGTGTAGAATGCTTTTTGGAATTGAGCAAAGGGGTGAAATCCCGGATGAATTGACGGAACATTTAGGAGGCATTTACGATAAAAGGGAAGACCTAAATTCAATAAATTCAAGAGCCATTGAGAAGTCACAATCGTACAACCTAAAGTATTTCAATGACCATCAAAAACCAGCCAAATTGTTTAATGCTGGCGACCTAGTAGTACTGAAGTACGTTAACACAACGGCTGGTGTTAACAAAAAGTTTATTCCAAAATATCGTGTAATACAGAAGCATTTGGGTAATGATCGTTATGAGATAACAGATGTAGAAAACTGTCAGTATACACAAATGCCGTATGTTGCCATAGTAGACGCTAGTCGATTAAGAAAATGGCTGGAACATAATAACAATAGTAATAATAATGTATTGGACTCTGAAGGCAACGCTTCCGAATATGAAGATTATGAATTCTTAGATGACGAATATATAGATAAGATTTGTAAAAGATATGTAACAATCGAGGTCGATTGTAATGTCAGATCAGCCGAGATTGTAATGATTTGTAATCTGGCAGCACTTAGCGTCTCTCATCCACGATATGGCAACGCTGGATACATGGATTGAAGAACAGTAGTTTTTTTAAAAAGTGCAGCCAACCATTTACACCAAAAAAGAAAGCTCTTCTTTTTTGTAAGTTCTGACGAGAAGTCGATTTTTCAAGGAAAATCTCAAAAAAGTGAAACTAAAATAAAAATAAAGTACAAGAAACCCCATTACAACATTAAGATTTCAAATAATTAACAAAATTCACATATTCTACTATTAAAATTTTTTGTTATCGGCATTCGTTTTGATATTTATATAAATCGGTGTGGACATAACATAACAACTAGTTAACTTTGTTTTAAATAATGTCATTCGCATTTGTAAATAATTATCCTGTGCAAAGAAATTTACAAGAATATTTAATTTAATTTTGTTTTGTTGTTTAATTGAAGCTAAAATAGAGTTTGTATTGCAATGACATGCGATAAACAACGACTTGTCACTGCTTATTCTTGTGGAATATAACACAAAGACATTGTCCCGAAATATAATGTTTACAACAATTCAATGTTTCGCATTATTGCTAATTTTTTAAAATAAATCAAAAATTGCTGCTGTAAACCGCAGTGATTGACCGCCCAAGATATGTGGTCGAACGATCAATGTTATGAGCAAACTTGTGAAAACAGACTCATTTGTCTCTTCCTATAAACGAACTGAACAACTGCAAGTACCAGTTTCCACCGCAAAAACCGATTATATCAAGGCGTAAACAGAAAAAGCGTTTGCGCTATGCTAAAGACCGTTTTAATTAACCAGAAAGTGATTGGAAATCTGTCTCGCTTAGTGACAAATCAAAGTAAGTCCCACAGTTGGAAACAGATTGAAGTACGTTACTGCAAACAGACGGTCAATCATGAACGGCGTAAAGAGGCATGTACTAAACGTCTTCGAATTGTTCGAGCAGAAACTGGTACATGCAATAGTTCACTTCGTTTATAGGAATATACAAATGAGTCTATTTTCACAAATCTGCCCATAATATTGTCCAGCCGACCACTTATCTTGGGCGGTTAATCATCGTGTGAGCAACGTTATAATATGGCAATAGAACATATTTTATAAATTAGCACTTTTCTTATTTTTCGATTTAAAATACAAAATATTAGTTTTTTCTTTTTTTATATATTTTTTCGTAATGCTCATAATCAAATTCCGAACCACTATGTCACCATGGGGACAGCAACAAACGATCTCCATCTGTTATCAGTAGACCATCTATATACATGAGGAGTCAAAGGTCAGGGCCACACGACTTAACTGCCCAGTCAAAGCAACTCAGCTTAGCCTCACGTCCCTATGTACATGGGGATTACTAGAAACATATGGCCATTTTCCTGAACCTGGCAATCTATTGGACAACACATACACATAGCGATACAACAACTATAGCGATAACATGAGGATACTACTCAGTTAATTGGCACATCATGTGGCAGCGTAGTCATCGCATCCCTGATTTGGTCGTAAGGTTATCACATGCCCTAAATTCTCCTTGATTGTCCAGTTTTTTTGGCACTTTTCCAGTTTCTGACGTTAAGAAAAATGTTTAATGGGTATAAATTAAAAACCTTGATATATTTTTAACTTGCCCTAACACAAAATAAATTGACTAGGTCGTGTTCCACTCACGATACGCTGTATATTAAACAACATTTGCAATAACTTGCAGCGTAATGTCTGCTAAAATTAAAAAATATAAACAAAACAGTAATAACAAAAGTTCATTAAATTGGAATAAACAGAACCGTCCAATTTAATGCAATTACAAATGATAACAATACTGCATTTCAAGTATCTTAGTTGGCTTGAAATAAAGGCTTACTCTCATGAAATAATGCCAACATTACTAGTTAAATTACAAAAGTAAGCGTTTAGAATGCATTTTCATTTTGAAGGATTCCACTAATATACGGATGTTGTACTTACTGATCAGAGCTTTGAATCATCAAAAAGCCTGTACTCGATCCAGTTTCATTTTCCTTCGATATATTAAGCATATCATAGTCGCATTCATCTTCATACCAGTTTGGTGACTCAAGCAAAAGTGAAATATCAAATTCTTGAACTTCACGAGGATTTGCAACTGCGATCATGCTCGACGAACTGTTGTTTAGACAAAAAGCAAGAATTGATTCGTGATCTTTGTGTATAACACGAATAGGTTCATTATTATCCTTGGCTGAAGTACTTCCACCTTGACATGAAAAATAAGAACGAAATATATTCACATATAATTTATTTTAAATTATAAATAATTTCAATATTACCGTTGTCTGCGCCATCACACTGATTTGAAGTATTTTTGTACGCACAATCCGTTTTCTTCCCAAATATAACTTTAATGAATACGTCTTGCGCTTCTTCTTGGCGTACTAGAAAATTCCATAGCCTTCGAACGGGTCCGGCGGCGGTGCTCGTTGAAAATGGGGTATTATCTTTACTTAATAGCGATCTGTATTTATGAATAGAAAGACCCGGAACTCCATTGTTCACAAAACAACCTAAATGATTTAAAATGTACATATGTAAATATTCCATAATCAAAAATATATATAGAAGTAATTTTTACCTGGAATATAATCCTCATTGGGCGGACCTTTAGAAATTAAGATCTCAAACGCGACATCTTGCCATCTGTTCAATGCTCTTATCACTTCGTGTGATAATGGACTTAGTACTGGTAAATCTATTTAGATAAACACGTTTAAATTTATACTATCTCCCCTGTATGAGTTTCGGGTCGATTCGATTCCGATAATATTTACTAGGATTCATGACTACAAATTTTGGTTCTTTCGACGAATCCTCTTTTAAAGTAGCACAATATCAACACTGTCATACGAGAAACGCTTGCTCGGTGTGTCTTGTTTGGGTATCTTCGCATATTCACTCGCCGAAAAAACTTATGCGGCAAATCACATATATATTAGACCGACTCCGAAAATTAAAAAAATATTATTCCTAAAATATTTCGGCTCTATCATCATCCGTTTGCAATCTAAACATTTTTCAAACTACCCATTTTTACACCAATCTTCATTTTTAGATGGTTAACTTTTCATTTTTTCCACGAGTCGCCTTAATATATATTAGAGTAGCTTCTTTTTTCAGGAGAAACATTTTTAACGATTTTCCCGACTAAAATTAAAGTTTGGTTTGTTTTATGCGTTATACAAAAATATTATGATTTTATCATTATCCGTTCGTGAACTGGACGCTTTCAAAATAATCTAGTATTGAGAAAAAACCGCTAGAGATTATAATCAAACCATAAAGTGCTCAGATATTTAATTGATAGGCCCAGTTTAAAAGCCAAATATAGATGATTGAGGCTCCATTAGGGCCGCAATTTGGGTCATATTGCACCTTTTTAATTATGATGGAACTTGCCATGTATTGTAATAATATGTTTTTCCTCCTGATTTATTGAGGTTGTGTCCAGCTCACGAAGGGACAGTGATAAAACCGAAATAATTTGGGAGAACGCATAAAACAAACCAAATCGACCACCTTTATTTTAAATCTACTTTAATATATATATCTTGGGTATCTTTATATGTATTTTTGAATTCGGATTTTTTCAGTTTTGATATGAACTTTTATTTGGCAATGCTGTTACTCTCTTTCCATTTTTTAGTATGCAAGTGGCCGAATTAGTTCGAGGTGAGTTGCTAATTCGTTTATTCCCCGTTTTAGTTTCGATTGCGTAAAAAGACGCGTACAACAGCGAGAGCAGCAGAAACGATTAAAAAACTCAACAAACCTAAATCTGTATTTACCGTATTTTTGGAAAAAAATGAGTTGACCAATTTAACAGTAAAAAAATACTACTTTTTCAAAGAGGTGTGTTTATTCAACAATAAACAATAAAATCAGTGAAGTATTTCAGGACACACCTTTTGAAAATAGTATTTTTTCACTGTTGCAAACAACTCGTGAAAAAAATTTCATTTTTTTTTTCAAAAATACATATACAATATTTTTATGAGAAGAATATACAAGAAAATACACAAACTTTCAAAACAATCGCAGCTATCGAGGTCAAAAACCGTACCGCTTGACATGGAATGACTCATATAGTTTTATTATACACTCCACGAGAGTATTATGTCTTTGTACATTTGTTTGTAGTACCCAAAAGGAAACGAGTTATTATACAGATCGGCTTAGAATCACTTTCTGAATCGATTTAGCAATGTCCGTCTGTCTGTCCATCTATTGTTGTAATCATATTACAGGTCGCAATTATAATCCGATCTTAACAAAAATTGGCACAAGTATGTTTTGTGAATCAAAGACGAACGCTATTTAATTTTAGGCAAATCGGTTCAGATTTAGATATAGCCCCCATACAAATGTAGCCCCCGATTTGACATTTTCCGTTCTATAAACCACATATAATACCCGATTTTCTAGACACAACATCTTATAATCCAACTAAAAACACCTATAAGATCGGTTCAGATTTAGATATAAATTTGTTTATATATACAACCGGTTTTGGCCAAACTTTACATATTATATTTCACCTATAAACATACATGGTGAAAGCAGGTCACATCGTTCCATGTTTCAATATACCCCATACATACAGCTGCGGTCAAAAAATAGCAGCGACGAGATAAAAAATGTCGACAAAGAAAAATATCAGTTTTACTTCGAAAATCCTAAAAGTTTTTACGGCGATTGAAAGGTGGTATTGTACCATTCTTAATATGGCTTTAAATAAAAAATTAAGTTTTTGTAATTTTGAGATTAAGCCTTTAGAACCATTTATGTCAAAAATGAGACCAGTCAAAAAAATAGCAGCGCTAATAAAAACTAAAAATATTTTGTTTCAATTCACTTTAATTGAAAACTTTTTTGAATAATTACTTAAATAAGGATATTTTTTTTGAATTTAACACTTAGTTGTACTACTTTATTGCTTATTACTGCTACATAACGTCGTTTCTTGGAGTCGACTAGTATTTTGCACCTTTCATGCGGTATTTTTGACCATGCCTCTATAATTTCGTGTCAAATATCGTTATTGTCTTTCAGTATTGCTAGTGAGATCTCAATTTAGTCATCACACTTAAAATTTTTGATTATATTGAGATGTGGTGTCTGCCCGAACCATGCCATAACATCGATATTATTGACTTCAAACCACCTTTTTGCAAGTCGGCTGGTGTTTTCGGGATAATTGACCTGCTAGAAGACTCATTTAAGTGGCATTCCATATTCTGCATACGTAACCATAATATTAGGCAGTATTTTGATGTACTGGGTAGAGTCCATAGTAGTTCTGGGCCAATGTACTGACCTAACTCCATAATATGAAAAACAAGCCCAAGCCATTATGCTTGATCCTCCCTATTTGACAGTTTTGGTACTATATATGGAAATGTATTTCGTGTTCTGTGGACGTCTTAAAAACTGTCGAGGGACTGTCCCACCATAAAAACAATTTTTGGTTCAATTAACCATAAAACGTGCACCCACTTTTTGGTTGGCTACTGCAGGTGTGTTTTTGCGAATTGCAATTTTTTGTGACATGTCTTTTATTTTTAAGTGGGACTTTTCTCGAACTTCTGGCTTACAGATTATGTTTTCTTAGTATTCTACGAACATTTTAAACTCTCAAAGATTGACAGACATTGTTTTTTTTTTGGTGGCGGGCGTAAGTGGGTTTTTTGTACTAGACGTTACTATTCGGCGAATGGTTGCAGGTGATATAAACGGATTTTCTTTGACGTGTTTTTTTGTTTTCTTCATATAATATCGAATTTCTGATCATTTTAATGGAACACTGGAAAAAAACCGAACTTCACTATGATTTACCCTCAGATTTAAAACTTTTTATATGAACTCGATTTTGTTCTCCACAATGCTCTCTTCGCCTTACTTATGAAGAAAAATAAAACAATAACATTTCAGAAATAGTGTAAATTTCATAATATCTTATTTATAGCATCAAATCGAAATGAAAAAATGAGATAAAATTCCTCTTTCTTGAGATTTTTTGAATGCTGCTATTATTTTGACCGGTCCAAAATGTCGAATAGTCCAATAAATGTGAAATTTCTAAAACAATTAAAATCATATCACCAAAAAAGAATTATTTTGTGTTTGTAACCTCATTACACAGCATTTAATGCAGTAGTAGCAATAAAAACATTATCACACAAATAAATATATGAAAATGTATGTCCTTTCTGATTTTTTTTTTTTGTCAAACACATACATTACATTTACAGGATACAAAAATCCTTCCCGATTACACTTTTTTACCGAATTGAATTGTAGTGAGATAGAAAGTGGAGTGTATCATATAGTCGGCTCGGCCCGACTTTAGCCTTTCCTTACTTGTTTTATTTAAAAAAACAGCGAAAAGCTATGAAAACTTAAAACTGTGCTAAATTCAATGTGACACCGTGTACTCGGTTTTTATACTCTCTCTCTCTCTACAGAGTATATCATTTGGGACAGACAAAAAGTGTAACGCATTGAACTTAAGACCCTAAGTATGTTTGGGACAAATCTTTTTCATGACATTTTAAGCTGTTTGAGCCATGTTCGTCCGTCTGGCTGGCTGGTACATGATAACTTTCGAAAGGAGTAAAGGAATTTATTCAAGCTTTGTACATGGTAATATTTTTCCCAAACATAGTTTAAGTATGAAGATGGGCGTAATTCCTATGCTAAATAAAACCCAATGAAACGTCCATATGGATATTCGAAAATAACTATATTTTGGTAATCGATAAAGTTGTTATAAGCACTTTAAGCGTGCACACAAATCGGAATGCTCTGAAATTTATCCTTCGGCAATGTTTTTATCGATCCTCCTATATCTCTCCGGAGGATGACTATCATCCTACCATAAGTATATCGATGTTGTACTCTAGTGAATCTTCTCCCTCTACATCGCAAAATAATCGCGCCGAGAGAACCAATTTTGAAATGCTGAAGTTACGTATCCTGGATGTTGATCTGATCTGATCTTTACATTGTTGCAGATAGCTTTTATCAAATTTTTAATGACTTATTATCACGATCAGTAACGAAATCTCGTGTTGTGCACTCTAGAAGACTAGCTTGGTTTTCACGTGAGTTGAGTATGAATAATTCGAGAAGTAGAATTTTTAAGAGATTTCAGAGGACCGGTTTGAATTCAGATATATCAAATACTCTATTGCATTGACTCTCAGAGATGTTATAGGAAAAACTAAAGAATGATTTTAGGAAGAACCCTAAATATTGTTATGACTTTGTGAATCCGAAGCGTAGATCCGCAACTAAGCTGACAAGGATTAGAATTTATTGTTGATCAGGCGATTACCGATTGTTTTTAATTTTTTTCAACGACATATTCAGAGCGATCTTATCGGTCGAATGATACTTATACTTATAATATTCCTGCATTGAGTCAATTATAAATCCCTGTAATCTCTTGTTTTTGTCGAATTTGAATAATCTAAAATCCACAAATAGTGTTGGCCCTGATGGGGTCAAAGTATCATTTTGATGTAGTTTGGCCACTCCGCTAACATTATTATTTAATACTTCATTCATCAATCCCCTTAATAAGTCTGGCAGTCTAATTGACGTGTCAAACAATTCACCGCGTGCTCCACAACCACGACTTCAATGGCCCAGTAACCCGTAAAAAGCGTTTATTTAAAAAAAATCAGAAGAGCCGCTTTGACTCTACGAAATAGCAAATGACTAAGACTCGAGGTGACTGGAATGCCGAAAATTACACATTTCGACTTGCTCCGACGGTATGACATATGTATGGCCAAATACAGAATTGAATAATGAGAATTTAAGACTAACTGCGAAGCACGAAGGTGGAAGTGTAATGGTTTGGGGCTGCATGTCAGCAGACGGTGTCGGAAATTCGGAGTTTATAGAGGGAAACATGAATAAGGAAATGTATCTCAATATCCTGAAGAAAAATTCAATACAGAGTACCTCAAATCTTGGAGTATGGGATAATTTTCGATTCTATCAGGACACTAATCTGAAACATAAATCGGGTATTGTACAGTAATGGCTGACAGTATTGCCTTTCCACCCCTTATGCCACCACCAGCGCAGTCGCCAGACATGAATGTTATCGAAAATTTGTGGGCATTGCTGGAGCAAAATATTAGAAAAAAACATATATCAACTAAAATTAAAAATTACAAAGATAATTAACAAATATTGTGAAAGTTGTACGGTAGCCATTTAGGAGGTAGGCCCCGCAGAACATCTCGAAGAAAGGATCATTTAATAGCAAGAATGTTTAAAAATGTCCGAAAATGCTGCCTAAGGAAATTATCAACAATCTCAAACTGGGAGTAAGTGCTCGAACTGTGGGACGCAGAGCAGATGAGGCTGGTCTTACATAACACTGTGCAACATTTTTGAAGTCATTTCAAAATAACCATATACGGACACCGCTACATGATAAAAGACCAAAAAAAAAAAAGACCCGTGTTTTTTTTCCCCAGATTTGAGGCCTCGGTGTAATTTTTGGAAAAAAGTGATCATATTCTCAGGCTCATATCTTGCAAACCGTTCGGAATTTTGATTTACTCTCTGAGGCAAAGTTCTAGCTCTTGTCATAAAGAACAAAAATTGTGAACATATAAAATCAAAAAAACTTCATCTTCAAGGTCAAAATCGCAAAAAACTTAAAAAAACCTTTTTTTAACCTTTTTTCCCCTGTTCAGGTCCATAGGTAGCAAACCGCTGAAAATTCAGGGAAACAATCAACTACAAAAATGTACCTAAGATCTCAATAAACAACTTTCTAGAACATATGAACTTCCTAGGAATTATTCTTAACACCGTTTAGGTAGCGCTTAGGTAGCCGCAAAAGTGAAAAATTGTTTATTCCAGTATTTCTTACCCACACGACATCATCGATGCCATTCAACAAACAACAACAAAGTCGTCGGTCCAAAAATTTGCACTAACAAAACACATGACAATTCAAAGCAGCGAAGTAGTCGCAATCCATTTGTACCAACAACATTAACAACACATATGTAGCCGCAGCACACAATATAAAAGCGACACGACGCTCACATTGAGGCAGTACACAGCGCGACGTCAACGAGAACTCAGCGGACAAAGTTATAGAAAAAGTGTTACAGCATAATTCACACACAACATTGGCAACTAACAATTTCAATATGCAATGTGAAAAAATTGATTTATTTTGCTACGTTTGCGGTCATCAAATCAGAAAACAAAATTCTAAAAGATTTCAAAAGCAAAAGAATCTTTTAACTAGTGAATTCATTATAGCATATAAGTTGTTTTTCGACGAAGTAGACTTGACCGGTGAAAATTACACACCTAATACAGTGTGTCGTCAATGTTATAACAATCTCATGGCATGGTTGAGTGGAGGAAATGTTAGTATGAAGTATTGTAAGCCGGTAAACTGGATTAATCACCCAGGTGATCATGATGCAACCAGTTGCTATGCATGCGTAAATTATACATGTCGTCTAAATCGACATGCTGAGAAGAACAAAATCTATAAAGCAACTGCAACAGCAACACTACCAGTGCTTGCACCTGAAGATTTTGTATCACCAAGGCCGCCAACTCCAGATCGTTGGACAGAATTAAGAGAAGGAATGAGTAGATCAAGTAGTGTTACTTATGAAGATCCATTTGATACCGATTATGAGCTCCAACAGGGAAGAGATGGACCACAACTAAAAACACAAATGGAAATGGATTTTATTGTGGCCATATTGGGACTATCGCAGCGACTTGCCATATTTTTGACAGCGTTTTTAAAGCAAAGAAAACTCACACTTGCTAATGTTAACTCTAGCGCGTACCTCAAACGGCAAGCTGAATTTCAGAGCCTCTACACTCTAAATGATGACAATTCGTTCGCTTACTGCAACGATATAAAAGCTTTGGTGGTAAAAATGGGAATGAACTACATCGCTAGTGAGTGGAGATTATTTATTGATGGTTCTGTTTCAAGCTTGAAAGCAGTGTTGTTGCATGTATCGAACCGAAAACCTTCCATTCCGCTAGCAATGGGTATCAACATGAAAGAAACCTATCAAGTATTGAAAGATATAATGGAAAAAATCAAATACTACGAAAATAAATGGAAGATTTGCTGTGATTTGAAGGTCATCAACATTTTGCAAGGGATCATCGATAAGGGCGGCTTCCCAAAATTCTTTTGTTTTCTTTGTAATTGGGATTCGCGCTCACCTCTGAATCAATTCCAATGTAATTCGTGGAGACCAAGAGGAAGTGTGGAGGAACAAATGAAACAACATAGACTGAGGAATAAACCTTTAATTGACCATACTCAAGACATCTTGCTGCCACCGCTCCACATAAAATTGGGAATTGTTAAAAAATTCATCGAAGTGGCCGTTGTAAATTGTCCAAACGCATTCGACTAATTGAGGTAATATCAATTTTATTGATCATTGTTTTGCATTCCTTTTTTGATTTCTTTTCTAATTCATTTCAGGTATGTTGGTGGAGTCACATACAGGGTGATCTGTATGATGTTAATGAAGTATATGAAGAAGAAAAAACTGATGGTGGAGGGCAGTCTGGAAGCAACGTGCCTCTGCACACCATAAGTTCTGAATCAGAGTCAGATTCGGACGATTCGGAGGACGATTTGGATCCACAACTTAAGAGAGTGCGATATGCAAGTCCAGGGCCATCAACATTATAAACATAATACGAATATTTTTTTATTATTTTTGTATTAGATAGCATAGTATGTCAATGTTGAAGTAAAGAAAAAACAAATGAAATTAAAAAAATTTTGGAAAATTTTTCACTTTTGCGGCTACCTAAGCGCTACCTAAACGGAGTTAAGAATAATTCCTAGGAAGTTCATATGTTCTAGAAAGTTGTTTATTGAGATCTTAGGTACATTTTTGTAGTTGATTGTTTCCCTGAATTTTCAGCGGTTTGCTACCTATGGACCTGAACAGGGGAAAAAAGGTTAAAAAAAATCGATTTTTTTTGCCTCAGAGAGTAAATCAAAATTCCGAACGGTTTGCAAGATATGAGCCTGAGAATATGATCACTTTTTTCCAAAAATTACACCGAGGCCTCAAATCTCTGGGGGCCCATAAAAAAAAGTGCATGACTTTGGGGAAAAAAAAACACGGGTCTTTTTTTTTGGTCTTTTATCATGTAGCGGTGTCCGTATATGGTTATTTTTTTTTCGTGTTGCACTGTGTAATATCGTCCTGTGAAGAAACCACTAATATCTAAAAAATCGCATTGCCCGCTTAAATTTTACCAAAGAACGCATAAATTGGTCTAGACAGAAATGGAATACTGTCCTCTTTTCAGATGAGTCAAAATATAATGTAAGAGGTCATGATGGAAGAGCTTTTGTACGACGACCAAGGGTGCGAAGGCTGGATCCAAAATATACAAATAAAACGGTTAAATTCGGCTGTGGAAGTATAATGGTGTGGGGTGGCTTCTCTGCCCACGGAATGGGTCCAATTCATGTTGTAGAGGATACTCTAACTGGATACAGACAAATCCTAAATGTTATTATGTTTCCATTTAAGGATGCCCTTGATAAGGAGATTCCAGCACGATAATGACCCAAAGCACACTTACATGTAGTAACCGAGTGGCTACTATCGAATGCAGTTAAAGTTTTGAAATGTCCAGCTCAGTCATCTGATCTAAACCCCATCGAAAACCTCTGGGAATTAGTAGATCGCAAAATGTTGACCCAAAATTACACAACCAAGCCAGATCTCATAAAGGTATTAACTACGGACTGGCAAAAAAATTCTGTGGAAATTATCGATAATTTAATTTTTTGATTAATTTTTTAATTGTACTTTGACTCTATGCCTCGGCGATGTGAAGCACAGTGGATACACAAAATTTTTACGTAGTGAAAGTTTCCAATGTGTTGCCGGTGATTTAAAAATGAACATCATCTTTTTTTAATTTTTTACTGAAGTTAGTCGATTTTATGTTAATATTTTACTTTATTTCAATAAATACATAAACAAAGTATTCAATTGACAAATTAGTTTTTAATTAAAGAATTATGGCGGTTGATCAATAAAATTATAGAAGTACGTTATTTATTTATATGGCGACTATATCTAAATCTGAACCCAAACGAACTATTGCCAAATTTTGGTACTATCGGATAAAAAATGCGACCTGTACTTTGATTACAAGAATATATGGACAGGCAGATATTGCACTCTGGTCCCAAGTCCATTTTGTATGGCATAAAGTTGAAAAATAAAGATACAATCTTGTAATTTTGTACATTTGCTAGACAAAACATACTTCCATATAAACTCAATATATAGCCACCATAATTATCACCCTCTATTAGTACACACAAGACTGATTCAGAGATATGATCAAATATGTATTCAATGGCCAACGAAAAATGTGCTAAAATTTCTGAAACGAACATTTTCACATTTACACTTTGAGTCAAGTTGAGTCCTACATATAACTTCACTAAATACTTTACTTTATTAAATAGCGTTCGTCCTTGGTCACAAAACTTACATGTGCCAATTTTTGTTAAGATGGGACAACAATTGCGACCTATACTTTGACTTCAACAATAGATGGACAGACGGACGTTGCTAAATTGACACATAAAGTGATTCAAAGCCGATTTGTATAATAAACGATGGGTCTATCTCGTTTCATTTTGGGTGTTACAAACAAATGCACAAAGACAAATACCCTAGTGAAGGGTATAAATATATACATATTTAACAATATCTAATTTATTTTTTCTTTTTTGAATTTCTGCCAAAAATATGGATTTGGATTAGGGTGCCCAAACAACCGGTTCTTTTAGAAAGACGGTTTTCGGTTTAACCGAAAATTCAATTTTTTTAAACACCGGTTTTCGGTTATATTTTTTACAAAACCGGTTATAACCGTTTTTTAAATCAAAGTGCGATAATATTTAAATTAATTTTTTTTTATTACGAAAGTAAATACAGTTAATTTTTAGTAATGGTACATTTAATAAGGAACTTCAGTAGCATTTTTTTGTTTGAGATCATTTTAAAATAAAGTCAATTTTATCCGGTTTTCTCGGTTAACCGAAAATGGCAATTTTACAAAAACCGGCCGAGGGTTACAGGTGACGAAATCGGTTAACCGGTTACGGGTTTGGACACCCTAATTTGGATTAAAAAAGTGATTCTAAGTCGATGGGTATAATTAACAATGGGTCTTCCTCGCTTCGTCTTGGGTTTTACATACAAAAGCACAAAGCCATAATTCCCAGAGGATGGTATAATAAAGAGTGTCTTTTTAAAAAAGTAACAAAAATTAAAAAGGTATTTTCCCGAGCCTGAATTCTAAAGCGGACACTTTATCAAAGTAACTTTAAACGAAAAATTACAATTTAGAGCTAAATAAGTATGCCAGAAACAAATAATTTTGAAAATGAACTGGGATATTGTCCTGGCTCAAGACCATTTTGCATCTATATTTAATAGAATGGAAATTTATTTACAAATGGCATGGTGACATTTATTACTCCGGGTTTGATGTTGAAAAGTCGCTGCGAAGCCACTTGAAAAGACTTTTGACATGGTCGAAATCATGATCGTGGTAGTCTGCAGCCAAGTAATAAATGTCACCATGCCATTTGTAAATAAATTTGCATTCTATTAAATATAGATGCAAAATGGTCTTGAGCCAGGACAATATCCCAGTTCATTTTCAAAATTATTTGTTTCTGGCATACTTATTTAGCTCTAAATTGTAATTTTTCGTTGGTATTGAGTATGGTATTGAGCCAGGACAATATCCCAGTTCAAATCAAACAATTTTGAAAAAAAAAATCACAATACACACGAGGTACAGTGAAGACGGGACATACCATACAACAACAACCTTTGCATCGTTGCGAGCGATGCAGCACATGCATAACATTGAATTGGCAAAGTGATATTTTTAGTGTGTCGACTTAGTTCGGTGGAATATTTTGTTTATGTAGAAACAAAAAATAAAAATCATGAAAAGTTAGCAAATATTTAGCGAAAATTAAATATCAGTATAAATCGAACCGAAACTCTCAACAAGGTGTTAATTTATGATATGCAATGATGATATGAAATTATTATAAAATGTAATTACCTTGAATTTCAATACCGGAAATGTTGACAAAATCCTGAACCTTCTTTATGATAATTTTCATTAATGCAACTCGAAGTATACACCACGAATATGACGTATGATCCAAATGTTCCTTGTTGTCTTTGTTGAATTTATTACCAGTATTAGTGGAAGTTCCAATTAAATCATCTTCTTCGCCTTCATTTTCAGATTCATAAGGGTCATCGGTGTCGTAATCATCAAAATCTAATTGATTGTAATAATTAATAATATTACCTTATTTAAATCTCTTATATTTACATGCAAATTAGTAGATGTAACTCAATATTTACAAATTATTTTAAAAGAGTTCAGCTCACTTACGACCACTGATAATGCCGAAATATTTCGGAACATATAAAATATTTTTGAAGTCAGTTTAGTACATATAAATTACCCCTTTTATCTGCTTGCTAAATCGAATTCCATTAGAATTTGACATTCTCCTTATTAATGTCCATGTTTTCATTCAGAGATAATCTCTTAGTTAAAGGATGATTTTTTAAGAGCTTGATAACTTTTTTTAAAAAAAACGCATAAAATTTGCAAAATCTCATCGGTTCTTTATTTGAAACGTTAGATTGGTCCATGACATTTACTTTTTGAAGATAATTTCATTTAAATGTTGACCGCGGCTGCGTCTTAGGTGGTCCATTCGGAAAGTCCAATTTTGGGCAACTTTTTCGAGCATTTCGGCCGGAATAGCCCGAATTTCTTCGGAAATGTTGTCTTCCAAAGCTGGAATAGTTGCTGGCTTATTTCTGTAGACTTTAGACTTTACGTAGCCCCACAAAAAATAGTCTAAAGGCGTCAAATCGCATGATCTTGGTGGCCAACTTACCGGTCCATTTCTTGAGATGAATTGTTCTCCGAAGTTTTCCCTCAAAATGGCCATAGAATCGCGAGCTGTGTGGCATGTAGCGCCATCTTGTTGAAACCACATGTCAACCAAGTTCAGTTCTTCCATTTTGGGCAAAAAAAAGTTGGATATCATCTCACGGTAGCGCTCACCATTCACAGTTACGTTACGATTCGCATCATCTTTGAAGAAGTACGGTCCAATGATGCCACCAGCCCATAAACCGCACCAAACTGTGACTTTTTCTGGATGCATTGGTAGCTCTTGCAATGCTTCTGGCTGATATTCACTCCAAAATCGACAATTCTGCCTATTTACGTACCCATTGAGCCAAAAATGAGCTTCGTCGCTGAACACAATTTCTTTCTTTCTGAACTTTCTTAACAGAGCACGCATTTTGATAATAAAATTCAATGATTTGCAAGCGTTGCTCGTTAGTAAGTCTATTCATGATGAAATGTCAAAGCATACTGAGCATCTTTCTCTTTGACACCATGTCTGAAATCCCACGTGATCTGTCAAATACTAATGCATGAAAATCCTAACCTCAAAAAAATCACTCTTTATATTTAAACCAATGTAAATACATGTAACGTCAGTATAAAACAAGTAAAGAAAGGCTTAAGTCGGTTGGGCCGACTGTATGATACCCTCCACTTTCTATTCGAATACAATTCAATTCGGTAAAAAAGTGAAAACGGAAAGGATTTTTGTATGTTTTCTAATCATAGGCTGATATGACCTGACCCAATTTGTCAAATCGAGAAGAATATTTGTATCGGGTCTATATCCAAACATGAAATGAAGGTGAAAATACGTGGTTTCTGTGGCGGAAAAAGTCAAGCCCAGAGTGAAATTTGTACAATTACGACCTGTACTGGCTACAATTACGACCTGTACTCTGATTACAAGAATAGATGGACAGACGGACATTGCTAAATCGATTCAAAAAGTGATTCTAAGTCGATTGGTATAATTAACAATTTTTGCTTTTTGAAAGTATCCTGCAATCTCGCTATTGACTAATTCTAAGTGAAACGTAACACAAAATTACCTTAGGTTCTCCGATTTTAATGAAAGTTGGAAATATGTACTTCTGAATGATGGAAACAGAACTGTATTTGTAACCTTTTCCTGGTAAAATATAGAAATATATTTTTTGGCGTATTTGAACCAAATCACTTCTAGGTTAATGTACAATTATTAAACCGTATTTTTTATTTTCTTTAATTTTTCAATAATCAAAAAAGTACCTCGTAGATTTTTAAAATATTTTTTTATTTACTGATAATAGTTTCAGTAAAACGTTCCATAAGTTTCATGGTTACTCTACAACAATTACAAATGTGATTGCAGTTGGAAATAAAAATATTTAATACTTCTACTACTACGGACTTCAAAAAAGATGTGGACTAAAATTAATCTTTGGTATGTTTAATGTGTTGTTCCAAAATATTTTGGCTTTATTTTATAATTTATTTTTCGAATCTTGAAAACAAAAACCAGCCCTCAATCGAGTATTCGTCTTGAGTACAAAATTCGACATCAATTCTATCCAAACCCTTTACAAATATATACACATCATGCGCATTGACTATTTGATTTTCTAATGGCCTCTGCAGACTTCCTTGTGCTGTAGATCTATTAAGGCCCCCACACTCCATGTTCATGACCTTTTCACTCTGCCCAAAATCATGTTAATTTTGTGCTACATTTACAAAAAACGATTTTTATACTGCGCCGCATATCCGTCGGAGAAATAAAGAATTTTTTCATTTCGTTGGTAACACTTGATCGCAAGAGCTGCATTAATTATACTCTCACTCTACTGAGTATGAGGGTATATATAATTTGGGACGCATTGAAGGAGTATCTTTGGACCAAATACGTTTCACGATGTCATGCCCGTCTGTCTGTCTGGCTGGCTGGTGTACACAATAACTGTTGAAGGGAGTTAAGGAATCAATTCAAACTTTGCACATGATAGTATTTTTCCCAAACTTACTGCCTGGCCCACGATGTCGAACGTTAACGTTCGCATGCCTCTCATGCGACAAACAGCTGATTTGGGACCCACTAACAGGCACCAGAACGACAAAGCGAACGAAAATCTATGCGAACGATAACGTAAGCATTTCAGTGCAAAATCGGGGCCCACTAACTTTTTGTTCTGTCATCTGTGCGAACGTAAATGTCAAAAGCACTCACTTGTGTTGTGTCTGTCGTTACAGTTAACAAAAACATCGAAACATCAGAAAAACATCAATATAACGGAAATAAAAGGTAAGTAAATAATGTTATGAATAATTGCTCGTATTTTATTGAAATATATGTTTGTTTCAGACCACCAGGAATTAAAGTCATAGCAGTGATTACACCAACTTGACATCAGATAGCAACAGTCTCATTAACAACAACATAAGCACATTCAACAACAACAACGTCCTCCGGCCGACAACAGATGCTCAACCAAGAAAACATAAACAACACAATAACAATAGCAGCAAAGGAGTTCAGATGCCAATGACAGAAACAAATTGTAGAATATTTTGAGTTAAAAATAAAGAAAACGCACAATACAAATGTCTTTTTTATTAATTCAATCATTTTTGGTAAAATTTATATTATTCTACAGCACAAAAAAAACAACCCCTAAATTTTGTTTGTTTACATTTTTCTCTCCGTTATAGTGGTGTCTACTTAATTTGTATATGGTGCAATTTACACATTTTGCGTTTTTTCTTGTCATATTTGCAATTATTTGAGAATTTTTTGATCTGGCAACATTTTCATTCACTCACAACACGCAAGGCTATGCGAACGAAAAGTCAGAAGATAGTGGGTCGCTTTTTGATGCGAAAGTGAGTGACTGGCTTTCGTTCGCATAGGTTTTCTTTCGACATCGTGGCCCAGGCAGTTAGTTTAAGTTCAAAGAAGGGCGAAATAGTCACGTCACTTTTGGTACCTTCCGCACAAATGGACCATATTCCTATGTTAAATTAAAACCTTTGTAACTTCCACATCGATATTCGCAATCACCTATATTTTGGTATTTGATAAAGTTTTAAGGTGTACTAAATATGACGGGTTTTGCCTCGCTCCTTCTATTACCTCCCACACAAGGCACCCTAAACTATGTAAAATTAAAGCTTTTATAACTTCTATACGGATGATCGGAATACTATGAAATTTGCCAAACAGGCAATATTTTTATAGCTGTTGCATTCATGTTGAATATGGGCGATATTGCCACACCCCTTCTAGTACCTCTCACACAAAATGACATAAGCTTTGTTTAAAATAAAACCGGTGTAACATTCACAGGGGTAGTCAAATTCATTTGTACCTCCCATTAAAATTTTTTATTACGAAATAAGGAATACATTAAATAAGGAACTTCAGAAGCATATACAATTCAAGTGATAATTTTGTAAGCGATTTTGTTGTTTGTTTTTGATAAAGCTTGACGTAGAAAAACACGCTCGCTAAATGTTGATGTAGGGCTAACAGTCATCGCGGCATCATATAGTAATTTAGCTTTTCAGTTTTTTTTCTTTTTTTCCAAAAATGCGAAATCGTCATATAAGTCGCCAGTTTTAGATGTGGTTTATTGTTTTGTTTAAATCCAACATTAAATTACAAGACTCTTCGATGTCACAACTTACATCCGAATCTGAGCTGTTAGTAAATATGATGAGTATTTAAATATGCCATCGTTTAACGGAAAATTTCCGGAACTTAAAAACAGCAAAAGCGTATTCAATGTTTTTACTGTTCTTTCTTCCAGTCCCGCCATCAGTTTTTGGCACAAATCCTGGGCGTATGTGTCTTCTATCATTTTGAAATTGTTGAATACAATTTTTTGTGTTGCTTCAGCTTCTATGAGTGTTGCTGAATCATTTGACTTATGGAAGTTAATGTGTCTAACTCAATCGAAGTAAACGGGGCCAGTTGTAAATCTAGCAATGCATGATTCACATTTTTGTATGCGTAGAAACTTGTCTATCATATCCGACAGTGATCTGTTTTTAACATCGAAATAAGACGAAGTTCTTTGCCTTCTTGTTCTTGAACATAAGCTTGCAGTATATTTTGTTTTACAGAAGACTTGTTGAATGCTTTCACGTACTGTCGAAGCTTTTTTATAGCATTAAGAATATTCGGAACTAAATCAAAATCATTATCTATCTCCATAAAATTATCTTCAGAATCAGAATCCTCGAAGTAACTGTCACAATCATCAGGTTGTTCATTTTCTTTGCTTTATGTATTGGTGCAATGTTCACTTATTTACCAAAAACCGGTTAACCGACACGAAAAACCCGGTTTTCTCGGTAAATCGAAAATTGTCATTTTACAAAAACCGGCCCTCGGTTGCAGGTGACGAAACCGGTTACGGTTTTGGACGTCCTAGTATATATAAGTCTGTTTAGCCGGCTGGCGTTTTCTTACTTGTTTTCTTTGAATTAAATGTACAGCTATTGTTGTGTACCAATACATCGGTTACTATGACGAAACTAATGTATTGTAGTTCTCCCACGCTATTATGAGCGTTTGTCCAGTGATAAGTTTGGGTATAATCTTGAGTAACGAGCGGAAAATCGGAAATGACCAAAAATTCTCCTTCTTTAAGGAGAAACGATTTTGGCTGAGCGGTATTGCATATTGATTGTGAAATACAGTGTTGATATGAGCTAAACTCCAAGTTGAAATCCATTGCAATGATGTTCTACCTCCGAAAACATTAATTTTACATTTTGATTAAATTACAAACACATCCTCCACTTAAAATACATTATCTTGGTCTCACTTCAGCAAATGTGTCTATATAGGATTTTTACAACTCTAAGGTTGCACAATAATAATCTATTTTTTTCGCGATCGATCTAGTTGTTATATATTATTCTCCTAGATAATATTAAATATGCAAAGGATCGCTTTAGTTTTTATGTGTCGGTTAACCGGTTTTTTTATAATGTGTGAAACTGCATCAGACTAAACCTTACATTAAACAAATTCATTTTTACATGGGCGAAATTTTGTAGTTTTCCCTGAGTAGACCTACCGTTAATATCATAAACTTATTAACATTATGTAAAAATAGTGTCACAACAGACTGATAATATTCTGGTGCAGAAATCAACTATTCAACCGTTGGACTATTATTTGTGGAGTGCCCTCAGCAGCAATTTGAATGAAATTATTTTCCATTATTAACCGGAAGGATTGTACTTTCAAATAAAAAGATAACTTTGAGAAAATATTCAGTAGTTTTTTTATAGCATTTTCAAAAAAAAAAAGTTATTTGTTGAAATATGTGGTTTCTAGAGCGGAAAAAGTAAATCATAGGAGACATTGGTATGGGAGCTATATAAGGGTCCGTCATCTAACGTTTTTTTTTCAACTATTCAACCGTTGGACTATTATTTGTGGGGTGCCTCAGCAGCCATTTGAATGAAATTATTTTCCATTATTAACCGGAAGGATTGTACTTTCAAATAAAAAAAGAAATTTGAGAAAATATTCAGTAGTTTTTTAATCAGTTCAAGAACAATGAATAACAAATGATGGACACCGCAACTTTCAAAGCTTGAACAACACACAAAATTTGCTGTTAAATGATTCATAATAATGCTGGTCAAATGACTCCTCTAATGGACTGTAAAAATTAACTATATCATCTGACATTTTAGATTGAAATACGAGTTGTGAGATTGACGAATCAAATAGCATAAGATAATAACATACGTTATTTACTTTAGTTAAATTTTATGTTATTGGTTTCAAGCAAAAATTATTGAATTTAATTTTTAAATGATCTGTTAATCAGAGATACAAACCGACCATTTCTAAGCCGCCGCCGCCGAATGTTTCTGCACGAGCCGCGCCGCCGCCGATTTCATCGGCTAACATCGACTTCAACCACACCTCGAGTTAGAACTCCGTCAAATCTTAGTACCAAAATAGAAAACCCAAAAGAAAATATAACTGTCGACTTAGACAACCTACTACTGTGGAATATATGGACCTTTCTTTGAATTTGTTACAGAGTATATATCCAGTAATGATAATCGAGGAAAAAGTATTATAAGCAAGATACAGCGATTGCAATCGCAAGACGAAGAACTTCAAGTCTAATTATAAGGATTATTTTTTGAAAGGAGGTGTACGTAGGTATTATCGTCACTCACTGTACTCATAGTAGCCATTGGAATATTTATTTCCTACACACAATGAATAATGAGCAGGGCTGTGGAGTCGTAGCCGGAGTCTAAGAGTCGGAGAAATTTGCTGGAGTCGGAGTCGACCATTTGTTCGACTAAAGGTAAATGTTTTTTGTCATTGGAAATTATAATATATTTCCAGAAAAAATATAATATACATATATAAATCAAGGCTTTAAAATCTTAAAATATAAGCCTGAGACATGTTCTGTGATCAGAATTAGAATGTGCGGACATACTGTGCAGAGCACAACGAATTTCATTTCGTATTGAAAACCCATCAGCATACAGCAAATGGTAATGAGAAAGGTTTCAGGTAGAACACAACGATCTTCAAAAACGCTTTGCGCTGAGGTTTTCTGGTGTATATATATAATACACATAGGTCAATAAAATACGTATATGGTCAAATGTGTGAATGGTTGAGTGTGGTTCTCCTCATTTCCATTACCAAAATAAAAATTTCGTTCGTAAGAAGAAATTACTTGATCGAATAGCTGAAATTCGAATGTATTACATTGAAAACTCATACAAAATCAATCAACCGATGACTAATCAAATAACACAAATCGGAATCGACTTCGGAGTATGACTCGGAGTCGAAACATTATAAAATGCTGGAGTCGGATTATAGTAATATCGCCTCGACTCCGCAGCCCTGATAATGAGTTCAACTTTTTTAGGGTGAGCATTGTATGAATGTTTTAATCATTCAAAGTGAAATGAATGAATTTGAGTGAATGTGTCAATCAATGTCAAGGTTATTCAAATGTAAACATTTGTTTTACTGAACACTTTTACTGTCTTTAATGGTGTAATATGCATAAATATATGTCTTCTTTTGTTTACAACTAGTTACAAAATTGTAAGTATAACTGGTTCAAATTTTCTTTAAACATTTTCACGGAAACTGTTCAGTTCATCATCTCATTAATGAAAACTACAGTGCCAAAACACCGGCTAATGACGTGAAGTGCCATAACACTATTCCACCTACATGCTTGACAGTATCTTTAGATTTAATTCTACCGATCCGAAACTGTTAAACTTTGATTTGCCCGAGAAAATTGCATGTTCCCAAAACTCATGTGTTTAATTTCTATATTCCGTTGTGAAGTCAATAACACTTTTTCTTTTTTCGCTAGCGTCCGGCTTTTTGCGTACAGCGATGCACCCACGTACAATGTCTGCACAAACGAGTTATTCATCACTGTAGCTACTTTAGGTGCACATGTGTTTTTTTTATAATAGATTAACTTTTTAATTTTTCTTTACTATTAAGCTTTGAAGTATGGCCTTGTCATGGTTTATTTTCAGTTATTTTTACCCTTTGAACCAATTGCACTGTTTCCTCTTATTTATAATTTTACCAGTTTCAGATTAAGAAATAATCATTTCGTGACAATTTATTTTTCGTTCTTCTATAGCTATTTTAAAAAATGTATTGACTTCACTTCTCGCTATAAACAAATAATTCTTAAGCTGTCTGTAAGTACCGTAATATTCTTTAAGGGCCATTTTCTCATAGCCCGATTAAAGTGCCAATTAACTAACCGGGACATTAGTTTTTCGAAGCGATAAAATGCCGGTTAAACATTTTGGTTTTCACATTCAACGGTTAAGTTGTTCTCAGATAAATGTGTGAGTATGGCATCACCGGTGAGAATTATAAATTGAAATGAGAATGTATTGGTAATGTTGAGCTAACTCAGCTGTTCGTTTCGTAGTTGTTTGTGTCGAAATGTAAAAAACTGAAAGTACATCGGAATTATACAAAAAACAACGATGAAAATAAGCTTCACAGGAAGTGAAACAAATATGTACTAGGCTGATGAGGAGCCCAAGTGTATGCTTGGAAATAAATAGTCCGAAACAGCAACAATAAAATTGAGTTCTATACAAATTGATGGACAACATTTTCCATTACAGCAAATCACCACCAGCTGTTCGAGGTTTTCGATTCGATAACCGGGGGATGAGTGCCGGTTAGCGTTTATCGATCGTACTACCACTAAGTAGATATTGCGAAAATGAAATTGTAGTAACCCGGAGTATATCGTTGCGAAAAATTATAACAGGGCTATGAGAAAATGGTATAGAATGAAAGAGAAGGATATTTGTTAAAAATACTTCAATTTTCATATATCTATCTTTATTAGTTTTTGGTTAAAAACTATTTCAAAGTTTTCCGTTTAAAATGATAAGTTTATTTATTTTTAAGGTGGAAATTTGAAATGGTTGTTCATTTATAACATATATTCTTCTCCCTCATTTGATACCTATGACGCCTTAGTATGACTCAATCTCACTATCTCCTCACTATTTATAGAATACACTAGTGTAAATGACAACACACTCATTGTGCGTACTATTCATACACATTCAATTCATTCACTCTTCGACTGAATGAATACTATGCCTCACTCATATCAACATCCATCCTATAGTAGGCATGCAACTTGAAATAATCAAACGGGCTCATGACAAGGGATATTATGCCATAATGAAGACAAAATACATAACATGCCGCGAATATTTCAAGAGAAAATTAATAATCATTTTATATCATGCTTTGTCACGAACAGAAAGAAGGATAAACTGGAAGGCGAGCTGAATCCATTACCTAAAGAAGACAAACCGTAACATTCGTTCCATATTAATTTTCTCGGTCCACTGGAATCTATAAACAAGGAGTACAATCACATTTTCGCTGAAATCCATTTAGAATGATCAAACCTGAGACCGGAGAGATATATGAGTGGTGATACGAATACAAAGCCTATCCTACTAAAATGGCAAACTTACCCTCACTCATATCAACATCCATCCTATAGAAGGCGTGCAACTTTAAATAATCAAACGGGCTCATGACAAGGGATATTATGCCATAAAGAAGACAAAAGACATAACATGCCGCGAATATTTCAAGAGAAAATTAATAATCATTTTATATCATGCTTTGTCACGAACAGAAAGAAGGATAAACTGGAAGGCGAGCTGAATCCTTTACCTAAAGAAGACAAACCGTAACATTCGTTCCATATTAATTTTCTCGGTCCACTGGAATCTATAAACAAGCAGTACAATCACATTTTCGCTGAAATCCATTTAGAATGATCAAACCTGAGACCGGAGAGATATATGAGTGGTGATGCGAATACAAAGCCTATCCTACTAAAATGGCAAACTCACCCACTGTTCAAACATAACTTGGTGCTCCCTGTTTCGCTAACCAGGCTCCTGCCGACCGAGAATTGGCGGTATAACCTAAATTACTGCACAGTTTAAATCCTGTAGCCATATAGCCTCCTGTCTGTGCTAAACACAAAGTGGTCTTTGGTGGTATGCTGTTCCCACACAAGCACAAGCTCAAAATAACCTGGGTGTCCGACCGAGAATCAAAATGATCATATAGCCATGAAGAGGGTCTCTACTAGACGTACGCAACAGATGTTAGTAGCGGCCACCATCTGTTAATAGGAACTTTACGCCTTAAACCAGCGTCCGAAAAAAAGATGTCAACAAACTTAAATAACCCTTAACCGCAGACATCTATGTTCAATCACTGAGGTCCTCGCGCGACCATGATATCACCAGTAACTGGGAACACATATGATCTATCTTCACAGATGCGGCCGACATGCACCTTGGTCATAAACGACAGAACCGCCAAATTTGGATGTCTGATGAGACTTGAAAACTGATTGACGATCGAAAAGCAGCAAAAATCTGTTAAACTCTGCAAAGACCCGCATGCAAAGAATTATAAAGCTCCTGGCACACATAATATAGCACCAGAAATGTTGAAAGTTCATCCGCATGTAAGTGTCCGACTAATTCTTCCCCTCATTGAGAAATTTTGTTGAACAGAATGCCTGGACCGAGAATTGAAAGAAGGCATTATCGTCAAAATTCCTAAAAAGGGGAATCTTTCGGAGTGTGGAAACTGGAGAGGAATTACTCTCTTAAGCATGGTGAACAAGGTTATATCACATATCTTAACAAACTGCTTTAAGTGTGCACTGGAGGCTGAGCTTCGGCCGCAACAAGCCGGTTTTTGACCTCACAGATCATGCGTCGGCCACGTCAACAGCATAAGGATTATATTAATGATATACCAATCTAGGATGAAAACAGTTTCTGCTATCTTGGAAATATCATAGACAGTAAAGGAGGGTCTATAACTGATATCGTACATCGGAGCCTTGAGTTCCGTGTGGAACTCCACATATATCTGGAAAAACGAAGATAAAAATATTTAACTGAAACGTGAAGTCAACACTGTTATATGGATGCGAGACATGGAACACAAGCTCCAGTGACCTAAGTGCACTGGGTCGGGTTTTTGAAAATCGCGGTTTTCGGAAAACCGGGAAACCCGGTATTTTTTAAGTGAGTCTCAACCGGTTTTTCATTGTGAAAATGTTAACTATAATATGACACTTTTTATACCCTCCCAAAGTCTTAATAACAAAATGGACGAATTCCGATTGTTGTACGAAAATTCAAATGTAGATGCAACCCTGGTTTCATATTGATATAGTTAATGATATTTACAAGATAAATGGTTACACGCTTTTTAGAGCTGGTCGAAAAACGCTTGGAGGAGGTGTCGCAATGGAATAAGTTGGTTTGTTCGTCGGATTTTGGGGAAAATACAGAGCACATATTTATCGAATTGAACCTTAATGGTAACAAATTACTAATAGGATGTGTCTACAGATCTAGTCGTTATATATGCATTGATCCATTAATTTCAAAACTCGAATCTATATCGGTATTATATAACGATGTAATAACAGCAGGTGACTTCAACAGCAATATCCTAGTTGAGACTAATCTTACTGAAGCTATGAGTACGATGAATTCAACAACCAACAATTCTCACACACCAACTCACTTCTCTACAACTATTAATTTCTTATTAGATTTAGTTTTTGCTAGTAATGTAAACAAAATTCTTCATTATGACCAGTTGAACGGATCAGCTTTTTCAAGACATGACATTACATTTTTCTCATATAGTTCACCCATAAATATTGGTAACAACATTTTCATACCGAGATCTTAAGAGAATCAACTATCTAGCCCTAGAAAATGACTTAGCCGAAATTAATTGGAACGAAATCTATTAACTCACTAAGTTGATGAAAAAACCAAATTTTTTACCGATAATGTAATAGAACTCTACAACAGGCATGTACCACCAATAATACGTATTGTTGAGCAAAAATCAAGGCCTTGGTTTACACAAGAAGCCCAATTATTAATCCAGAAAAGAGACCTAGCCTTTAAACGTTGGAAGCGATACAAAACTCCTACTCTTCACTTAGCTTTTAAATCAGCAAGAAGAGCTGTTGTGTCACAAATTAGGCACGATAAAACTATTTTCTATGCTAATAAATTCAATGGAGCAATAAATGTTCAACAGACATGGAAAGAGATACGTAAAATAGGTCTTACGAAATCATCACACGTCATTCCAGACATTGACGTCAATGAACTAAATAATAATTTTGCCAATATAACAATGTCAAACGTGGAAACTGATTTCTATTCGAATCGAATAACAGAAGATTTACCTGTAATCGAATTTAATTTTCATGCTGTTCATCAGAATGAAGTCTTCGCAAATGTAATGGCTATTAAATCAAATTTTATCGGCTACAATGACATTAATCCCAAATTCGTTAAAATTATTATACCAACTATAAAAGACTTGACACATATGTTCAATACCGTTCTCACTTCAAGTTGTTTCCCATTGGCATGGAAATGTGCAAAAATAATACCAATTCCTAAAAGTGACAATGAATTTAGACCCTTTGCAATCTATCCAAGGTATTGGTAAAACTAATCCATAGGCAAATTTATGAACATGTCCAACAGTAGGAACTACTAACAGACAGACAATCTGGATTCAGGCACAAGCGCAGTTGTAATACGACACAAAATGGACAAGAATTAATTTTCAATATTAGTATTGTTAGATCACTCAAAGCTCTGTTACAAACTTAATATGTTTAAATTTTCCAGAACGTATGTAAAATGATGTCATCATACTTGAATAACAGATCACAATTTACAGTTCATGGAGATCGATCATCGACCTTTGTTGTACACCATGTATTCAAATGATTTACCAAGACAGTTGCAGTATACTAATATCCAGATGTACGCAGACGATGTCCAACTGTATATTTCCACTTAATTGGATATGATTCAAACTTGCGCAATCAAAGTAAACTGTGATCTTTCTAAAGTTCTGCGGTGGGCCAACGGAAATGAGTTATGCCTTAACCCCAAAAAGTCCAAAGCCATTATGATTCATAAGAAAAATACAATAACCAGAGATGTCAACATATTCTTAGGAGATTTCCGAATAGAATTTGTGTGCAAAGTCAAAAATTTTGGTCAGATCACATTAATGTAACATTAATTAATGGCTTACTCAGCCTTTTACACCAATTAGGATAAGAATGCTTTTAGTAAAAACTTGTATCATACCCACTTTGATTTACGGATGCGAAGTAGTTGTAGGTACCAATATAATAATGAAATTCGGTGTGTACATTCATTTGACTGTTAAGGTGCGAAATAAAAAGGATTTTGTCGAAATTTTCACTTTTAGTCGAAAATATGGCGAATGGGGATAAAAATCATGATATTTAGTATTTGCACTCGTCTGTCTACGTAGACGCGAAAAATTAGAGGTACATTTTTTTTCTAAATTCGTACTTTTAGGGTCAAAATTAAAACAAGAGTGAAACTGGTACAATAAAACGACTGTAGTTAGAATTATGAAATTAGGGTGTACATTCCACTCTGAAACATATTGGATCTTCAATATTACAACTTTTCCTATCAAAACTCAATAAATTGCAAATGGGGAAAATAGGGATTGAGGGCAATTGAGTTTCTACCTAATAATATTTATGGCAGATTTTTTGAATATATATGATATAGGTATTAATAATATAATATCATATTGGGTGTTGAACTGTGTTAAACAATTAATGAATTTATGATTTTTATACCCTCCACCTCCAGGATGGGGGTATACTAACTTTGTCATTTCGTTTGTAACACCTTGAAATATCGACCTGAGACCCTATAAAGTATATATATTCTTGATCGTCATAAAATTCTAAGACGATCTAGCCATGTCCGTCCGTCCGTCTGTCCGTCTGTTGAAAGCACGCTAGCATCTAAAGGAAAGGAGCTAGCACGTTCATATTTTCCATAAATGCGTCTTATAGTCGTAGATCGGTTGGGATTGAAATACCCATAATAATCCCTAATATTTTAGCGTATTTAAGCATGTTTTTTGGATATGTCTGTTTATACTTGTTATATAATCAAATATACATAAATTACACTTATTTATAAAAAGATGGAAACCCTTTAGCTGGTTAACGCTCAACAGCGAAAAGCTTTCACTCAACCAAATAAAGAGTTTCCATCTTGAATGTTATTCCAATCTATAATTTTGCTGAATTATGTTGAATTCTGAGTATGTTGTCTGCTTCGCTTGCTATGCTCTTTCACTTCTTTTGGGAACATCAAAGACTGCAGCGGTAAGGAGCAACATAAAATAAAACAATTTGAAATCTGAAATAACTGTATTTCTTTTTTCCTTTTATGTTTATGGGAAAAATCTGAACATAAATTAATACAGTCCACTTTTTTTTGGCAAAAAGTGGTAAAAATAGTTTGAGCGAAACAATTGTAGCAATCCAGAAGATTGTCTAAACGTTCAGATAAATAACATACATATCTGGCGTTCGTCAAAGTTCAAAAGCGTTAGGAAATTTAACTCAAAAAGAAATGTATGTGAGTAAAGAATTGAAAAGTTAAAAACAAAACGGGGTAAGCCCATAAATAAAGAAGACGAAACATCAAACATAATTCTTCGCTGTTTTCCCACATCATATAAAACATAAAAAATTGGTCACATTTTCTTCAAATGGAAATATTACATATATCCATACAAAGAGAGTGCCAAAAATAAGTTCAGTATTCTTTTCGATTTAAGGTTCGTTCACCTACTTGTACCAAATAGTCGAACTTTTCATACTCACTCCTAAGAGTTACACTCACAGGAAAGAAGAAACTTTAATATTAGGCACACACTCATACATACTACTTTCCTTCAGTTAGCTATACAAGCAATTTCACACTCTTCTAAAGTCTCCAATGCTGAGATCGATCTCTTAAAACAGGAGCACACAACCTTCGAAAGAGATTTGGAAATCTCTTAGTAACATTACTTACCCTCTTCTCAAATTAAAGGAAAAATATATATCTCACACACATACAAACATAAATTCTCCGCAACACAAACCTCGTCGAAAGAAGAACTTCGTTTTAAACTCTACACCTGCAGAAACAGTTAGAATTTTGTAGTTTACTTTAAAGTTGTCATAACGTGGTTAGACGAAAAAATACAAACGCGCGCGAAGTGATTCCTTAAAATAGATAAATAAAAGAAGAACGTCGAAATCCCTTACTGAAAGTGAGTTCGATTGCTAAGCTTATTAAAATTCACTTAGTCGACTTAAAAAAGGATGCAAGTATTTCATAAAAGCAAGCAAGTGAACAAAAGTAACCGGAATAGAAAATAATTATTAAAAGTGGCTATTTGTGACATAAGAATCTATTCGCTAATGTCAATAAAATAAATTTTTAAAGCATATTGTGTGCGATTTTAAAAAAATTGAAGATGAAGTGTAAAATAATAGGCATTACAACAACAATATCAACGAGTGCGTTTCAGAGGAATTAGTCTGCGTAACCGAGAATAGGTGAAAAGAAGCAAACCGTCAAATTGCAACAGAAAAAATCAAGGCAATGACGAAGTGAGTGTGTGTAAGCACATATGTTAACGAGGGAAGAGCATTAATGCAAAAGCAAGGCGGCGTGCTGAAGTAAACCATCAAAAAATAGCAATAGAAGAAGTTCGAAGCAAAGAAGAAGGAAATGTGTGTGAATGAGGGCCAATCGATAATGCGGGAAATCGTGTGAGTACAGTGTTAAATCAATGTGCCCATTTATACAAAATTATTATGAAAAGTGAAATCAGTCAATATCAGAGAACATTAAATTAGGAAAGTGTACATATACGGAAAATTAAAATCAGTACGGCATTGGAAATATTCTACTAGGAAAAAACGAGACAAATACAATCAAATTATTACAACATCTACTACAACAATTAGTGATAATTTAGTTCCAATATGTATTAGATTTCACAATCCCATGGGAAATCACACTACCAAAAATTATTAAAAATGTCTTCAAATATTGAAGGAATTTACTTACGGAAACAAAATATTGAAATTGAACAAAGAGTTTAAAGATTAGAATAGAATATTTGCCTACAAATTTGAGATAATTTATTAATTTTGGTTCAATTAATAAATAATTTATCCAGGAAAGATTAAAATTTTTGCCCTTATTAGAAGCTAGTTGGCAAAGGAAAGAAAGCTACGAATTTATATGATATTTGACGATTTTACACATTTTCCTAAATGTTGATAAAGAACTATTGATAAGGAACTAAAATCTACATACTTAACAATAAAAAGTAATACATGCAACAACAGTTTAAAATTAAAAAGCTAACTTGTTCTTACATACTTGTAGAATTTTCTAATTACAAGCATTTTCAACCAAAAATATTAAATTGTTTATGATTACAAAACAATTTAAACATAAAATACTAAACAAAATATTGTCGACGTAATTAAAAAAATATTCGCAATATTCCAACAAATTGAAACTAAATACACAAATTTCGGCGAGAAACCAAGAGTACGAAAGATTAAATCCTAAAGTATTCAAATTTGCATAACTCATTAGGAAACTTTATTGCAATAAGCAAAGTAGACCTAAAATTATCTGAAGTGGTAGGTTGTTTAAAGCATTACAAATCTGTACACTTTGAAGAATTAGAATACTTGGAATTTCGTGAACTTTGGAAAAATTTTATAGCTGAAAAAATATTAGAAATTTTCAATACATTTTGAAAATTTGTTACGAAGAAAAATTTTCTATGGCGCGAATTTAAGGTAAAATATTGAAGTTTTGTCGAATATTAAGTATTTTATAACAATATATTATTATAATATACTATATATTAATACAACAGAATTTGGAAAAGTTACTATGAGAAAAATTTTTATCGAATAAAAAGTAAAAATGTCTCAAACTATTGAGGAACTATAGCCATAATATTAAAAATTCTGCAAAATTGGAACAATTATCATTTACTTATTTCAAGGTGGAAAATATTGAATATTTCCCAAGATATCAGCAATCTATATTACTACGTAGAACTTAGGACTGAATGTCGAAATTTAAATCTACAGACATTGACAAACTTAAATACTCAAATTTGTTAAATTATTGGAATTATCCAGCATATAAATAAATGAAACACCTATTATTTTACAAATAAATTAAAATCAAACTATTACATGGCTCTGAATTGTTTAAATTAAAACAATCAATATCTTATATACTACATTTGAGAAAGTTGAACCGAAACTAAAGTCTCACTTCAAATCATTGAAAGATTTGTTTTTCTTTCAGTTATTTTCCTGCGTTTTCCGTAAACGCCCTTAATCGGAGGAAAACTCAGTGAAATTTAATCTGAAGACAGCATAAAACGAACATAACATTTCTGAAACTCGAAATAATTTCTTAAATATTACTGTCCCTTGATAATATTTTGTAAAAAAAAGTCTTCCATTGAAGGGTTCAGAGATATTTTTTTTTCCATATTGGAGATTCAGAAATTTGACGAACGACAAAACTTTAATAATTGAAGTTCTAAAGTTGTAATACGAATTTCGGTATTTCCTATATATTAGGAACGGCTAGGTTTCATAGAAATTCTCAAATCTAGGTGTGGAGCATAATTCTGAACGACTCCATATCGCCGATCTTTAGAAATGAGTTCTCATAAATTCATTTTCTTCTCTGACCAAGTGGTCACATTTTGTGCAGGATTCTCGGATATTCCTATCCAGGATCACACGGTCTCCAGCCTTGAAGTTGAGGTCCAGATCTATGAAGGCGAGATGACCTCTGACGACCCGGTCTATACAAAAGAAGTAAGAGAGTCTACACACTCGAAATTTAGTACGTCATGCAAGACATACAAGGAGTGTAAGGCATCAATTCTAGATTTGCTTCAGATTGAGAGGGAGAAACTCTCGAAAGTTATGTCGAAAGACAAAACGGAGGCGAAGATACTACGTATCGGCAGTGTAAAATTTGCCGACAAAATCATACGCTTCGAGATTGAATTGTTTCACAATTCGTGCTTTCATTGATCAGGGTTCACAGGAAACTTTCATATCTACCAGGATAATCAACCGATTATCCATTCCAACAAGGAAATCGTTTACAAAGATTTCCGGACTTGGAGGTACGATACTTGAAAATTCGACAAAGATTTGTACACTGAAACTACGCTCCAGGAGATCATCCTTTTCTTTGAGGACGACTGCAATTGTAATCACTAATCTCAATCATCTTATGCCTTCCTCAACATCGAGCATTTCTGATTGGAACGATATAAACCAATTGGATTTAGCAGATCCATTATTTTATAAACCAGCTCAGATAGACATGTTGATTGGAAGTGATATATTACCAATGATTTTAAAATCAGGCGTTGAAAAGAATATCTCATTAAGCTTGATGGCACAAGAATCTGAATTTGGCTGGTTCATAAGTGGACAGCCAAATTCGCGAAGTGTTACCACGTTCGCAGCGTGGACAACAGCACCATCTTCTTCTTTAAATGATGAAGTTAAGAAATTTTGAGAAATTGAGGAAATACCTGATGAGCAAGAAATCGCCATTGCGAAACATTTTACAGTCCGTCGAGATGATGGAAAATACATCGTACGCCTTCCTTTTAAAGAAAATTTTCCAAAATATATTTACTTGGGTGCTTCTATACGCGTGGCGTTAGGACAGTTTTTTAGAATGGAAAAATCCTTAAGAAATTCCTCAATGTTGGCTGAAGAATATTCAAACGTACTGTACGAGTACCAAACTCTCGATCATATACATTAACATCGTCTACAGAGTTATACGACCAATCACGGTATTTTTCGTTTTATCTGCCGCATCATGCAGTGGTAAAACCAGAGAGAACTTCTACTAAAGTTCGAGTAGTTTTCAACGCTTCGATGAAAACTACAAGTGGGTTCTCCTTGAATGATGTCCTCCACAATGGCCCGACACTTCAGAACGATTTAATGAACGTCATTCTTCGATGGCGATTTATTAAATACGTATTTAATGGGGATATTCAAAAATGTACCGACAAATACTGGTAGATGAACGTGATCATCAATGCCAAAGGATTCTATACAGAAACTCTATAAATGAGCCTGTCCAAGATTTTGCATTAAAAACTGTTACATTTGGAGTTAACTGCGCCCCATATCTGGCAATTAGAACCTTGTTTCAACTCAGTGACGATGGCAGTGACATACTCACCCTGTGGCCTCATCCATACTGCAAAACCAAATTTACGTGGACGATATTCTGTGGGGAGGGCATACTTTGACTGAGGCAAAAACCTATCTATCCCAACTGATCGATTTACTGGCCTCAGCACGATTTCGACTGAAAAAGATTACGGCAAATCATACAGAAATCCTGCAAAATATACCCCGAGAAGATCTTCTGAATGAGGATTTCTTAAAGCTAGAAGATGCGAGTGATACTAAAACTCTTGGCATCAGATGGAATGCAATGTCAGACACCTTTTATTGTAGTGTTTTCCCTTTTACAAGTCCATCGGATTGCACAACAAAACGGTCAATTTTATCGATCGTAGCAAAACTATTCGACCCAGCAGGTTGGCTAGCGCCAATAATAGTCACGGTAAAAATTCTGCTACAACAACTTTGGATCGATGGAACAAATTGGGACGAGAAGGTAAAACCACATTCATTAGCAAAATGGAACACATTTCTCCAAAACTTTCAAGATATCTCTCATATAAAAATACCTAGATGTGTTCAATACACTCTCAACACTGAGATTCAAATACACGGCTTCTGTGATGCTTCGGAAAAAGCATATTGTGCAAATTTGTATATTCGATCAACGTCGCCTGGAAATGAAATTTCATCTCATTTACTTGCTTCAAAAAGCAAAGTAGCACCCCTGAAAACCATCAGTCTACCAAGATTAGAACTTTGTGGTGCAGTTCTATTAGCCCGACTTACAAGATCAATATGCCAAAACATGAATTTCGACATAAAAAATATTTATCTGTGGTCAGACTCGACTATTACATTGGCATGGCTGAGTAAACCCCCATATCAATGGAAAACATATGTATCAAACAGAATCACGAGAATTATCGACAACGTCGGTAATTATAATTGGTTGCACGTTGCAAGTACTGCCAATCCTGCTGATATTGGAACTAGGGGTTGCACTGCATCCGAGTTAAACCAAAACAAACTATGGTGGCACGGACCAGAATGGCTAACTAAAGATACTCTTTGTTGGCCGCAACAACCAACCATGCGAGAACACTCTGTAGAAAAGAAAACCAATCTTTTCCAGACTCAAATTGACAGTGAAGACATTTTAGATAGATTTTCGTCATACAATCGTGCTTTACGCGTGATAGCTTACATGTTACATGTTGCCGATCCACATTTTTATAATCCGGTGGACATCGAGATCATGCTTGCCAACGATGAATTGCCAAAAATAATTAGAGCAGGCTTGATTCAAACTTCCTCCACCATGCCTATAGCTCAAAGTACGGTCTTTGGTTGGACCTTATCTGGGGCATGCTATTTTTAAGATTGCATTACTGCAAGAAACGGCGAGATGTTGAACTGTGTTAAACAATTAATGAATTTATGAATTTTATATAATCAAATATACATAAATTACACTTATTTATAAAAAGATGGAAACCCTTTAACTGGTTAACGCTAAACAGCGAAAAGCTTTCACTCAACCAAATAAAGAGTTTCCATCTTGAATGTTATTCCAATCTATAATTTTGCTGAATTATGTTGAATTCAGAGTATGTTGTCTGCTTCGCTTGCTATGCTCTTTCACTTCTTTTGGGAACATCAAAGACTGCAGCGGTAAGGAGCAACATAAAATAAAACAATTTGAAATCTGAAATAAGAAAGACTTTTTCCTTTTATGTTTATGGGAAAAAATCTGAACTTATACCTTTGAGGACATAAATTAATACAGTCCACTTTTAGAACACCTCAAAGTTGTACATTGGGAATCATAATATGATATCATACATAATATGGAAGTGCACTTCTATGTAATGTCGGCAGCCTATAATATACCGATAATACTGTGGAATACACTCCGTGGTACATAACTTGTTATATTATCATATGCCTCACAGACCGTTTTTTATTAGGGGGCACTAACCATAAAAAACTTCACACGCAACAAAACAAAGAGTATAAAATGGCGACGTTCATTCTAAGTTTCTAAAGTATTTCTTATGTGCATATAAGAATGCATGTATGTGAGCGAACGCAGTCAGATTACTTGTTGACTATGCCACCAAGTTAAGCAACACTAATTTCACTGTCCAACAGTATTTTTGGAACAGAGTAGCGACCCTATTCTGAAAGGGCGTGTTTAGTTTGGTTTTATTCAGCCTTTCAAAAAACTTATGATTATAATGTAATGTCATAATTAATATGAGAAATTGGACAGCACCATGATTAATTATATTATAATTATTTGTGTTGTAGGTGTAATTGTTATATCGTCCTTGCACCCGGGACTATACATTTTTGGAGAGTTGTTCTCATTATATTAGCTTAATATTAAATTTACAAATACGAAATATATGTTTAATACAAAATTTAAATCTAAAAGTGTATAATAGAATGTGTAGCTGTAAATTCAAAAATGCAGACTTTTCCATTCAAGTATCTCAATGTTCTTTTTTAAAGTTGGCGAATTTTGAAACCAGATTGGGAAAACATATAGATTGGGAATAATTCTTGTCTTATATAATAGTAGTTTTGTAATTGACGTAAACTGTTTCTTCCACAGTATTTTAGAGAAGATACCCACCATGATTTTTGAATTACAGATCTGGCGTGGTCAGTGAATTTCATTAGTTTGTTGAAATTTACACCGAGGTACTTCATATTATTCTTAAATGGAATTTCCGTCCTATTTACGAAAAGTTGAAGTGTTTTACTTTCAGGAACAACAGAACTTTTACATTTTTTAGAAGCGTTTCATTTAGCTTCAATCCCCATGTCCTATAGAAATGCTTAACCTTTTCCAAAAGAAGAAAACCATTACCCAAAGCTTTTAAAGGTGATTCAGCGCGGGAGTATAGGCGTATAACAGACGTATTGAATTTTGTTCAATGTGGGGAAAATCATATATAACACATCGAAAAGGCTTTTGACAGTGCATCCCATTCATGCATACTTTTCAAAATGATTAATATTGGTTTTAGCCCGTCAATAATTAAGATGATACATAGTTCTTTCGAGAATAGGAAATTTTTGTATACAATTCAATAATAAATTATCAGAATATTTTTTTTCCACTGAACCAACACTCAGGGGATGTCCCCTATAAATGCAGTCCATTGCGTTGGTGGAAGGAAGATCAGGTATGGAGGAAAGAGGGAGTAGTGTCTGTTGACATCTGTTTTGAATCTCTGAATGTCGTAATTGGAGGGAAAGATATTTGCCGGAAGTCGATTCCACATACGGATAGTACGGGCGAAGAACGAATTTATTCTGTAATGTGTAGTGCGGCCGGTTGTCCAATCGACAACAAATGGGTGAGCGTTCCTGGAGAGTCGCGTATCTCTACCGAACGTTCTCACGGGCGGTATGAGATCACGAATTTCCGAAGAACAAACACCATGAAAGTATCGATAGAACAATGACACACAACCAACAATACGACGGTGTTCAAGGGAATTGGATATCCTATCAACACCATCGCCCTCCTCTGGACACGGTCAAGTAGCTCCAGTGATGAAGCTGGAGCACCCGACCATATATGGGAGTTGTATTCCATCTTTGGTCTGATGTAGGTAGTGTAGATATTGAGAAGATCAGAGGGTGTGAAATATTTCTTACATCTTTTTAAAAAGCCTAAACATTTGAAGGCATCTTTCGACACATCAAATACATGTTTTGTCCAACGAACATCACATTGTATTTTTATGCCAAGAACAACTAGATCATCTGATTGCTCAATATCTACACCGTTCATTAAAATCGACGACACCGTTGGATCAGTGAATCGCTTGTGAGACAACAAGGAGCACTGGGTCTTACGTGCATTAAAATCTACTCTATTTTCTCGACCCCATTCAGAAATGGCTATCAAATCCTGGCTAAGTGACTCATCCATCAATCGCCTTTTATCCTCAATTTCATGACGACTTGGTCTATGATCGAATGAGTATGAATGACAGAGGTTGCTGTCATCCGCGAATGAGTATATTGGATTCACAGTCCGATCCAAGAGGTCGTCGATGAAAATAAGAAAAAGGGAGGGGGAAAGGACAGAGCCCTGTGGTACTCCTGCGGTTAACCTATGCTCGTCGGATGAGAACCCATCTACAACAACAAGTATAGTGCGATCTCTGAGGAAGCTCGATATAAATCGAGAGAAGTCACTCAACACCAAAAGCGATAAGCTTTGATATGAGTGCGCCGTGCCAAACTCTATCAAAGGCCTTGGAGATATCTAGAGCAACGACCTTACTCTCACCAAGCTTGTGAATAGATCGATTCCACTTTTCGGTCAGCAGTGTCATCAGGTCTCCCGTAGATCGATTCCTACGGAAGCCATACTGTCGATCATTAAGTAAGTCATTAGTTTCTAAATACCTCACAAGATGGTGGTTAACCATACTCTCCATAACCTTCGAAAGCGCTGAGCAAATCGCGATCGGTCGATAGTTAGCAGGATTGTTAGCCTCACCTTTTTTAGGGATGGGCTGGATGTTCGCAATCTTCCAACGCGCTGGGAAAACCCCTGCACGGTATGCAAGGTTGAAAAGATTACGAAGGGGACGGGCAAGCGTCGAAGAGCACTTACATAGGACAAGTGCTGAAATGCCATCCGGGCCTGGAGATTTATTTACGTCGAGATTTGCGAGAACCCTTTTAACTCCACGTGTTCGAAAAAATATCTGATGCATGGAACTAGATACATTTTCGATCACGGGGAGTGGTTGATTGCTTTCCGGCAAGGATGAATTCCTTGCAAACATTTCAGCCAATAGGTTAGCTTTGTCAACCGGGTTAGTGAATATCTGGTCATCTTTAACAAGAGTTGGGATAGATGAGGAGTTATCCTTTACTCCTCTCACAAATGACCAAAAGCTCTAACTTCCCCTGGGAAGCAAGAACTTTGGCACGAAGACGTTGTTCGTACAGAAACTTTTCACGTCTAAGTACCCTGGCACACATGGTTCTTGTCTGCTAGCGTAGCAGATCAGTTGTGGCATTTTTATTTAAACGCCATTTCCTGAATGCTTCCTCTTTGGATCTGACAGCAGCCTTGCATGTCTGGTTAAACCAACTTTTATTAGATGGTTTATCCGAAATAACTTTAATTGGAATAAATGACTTCATTCCAATCAAGATAATATTTTCAATCATTTCAGCCGCAGCATATATATCGCCATTTAGAAAACAAAGTTTCCAATTGAAATGCTGGAAAAAGTTGTTGAGCTCGGCCCAACGTGCCTTTTCGTATATATATATTGTCCGCTTTGGGGCTGCGGTCGAAGCGACACGAAGAGCGGAATACGAAAAGGATGCTGAAACAATGCAGTGATCCGAATTACCAAGAGGTGCTAGAACGTTAACTTCATACTTTTCAGGGTGTGATGTTAAGAAAAGATCAAGAATATTAGAGTGTTGCCCTTGGACACACGGAATGTGTGTCGGTTCATTCACTAGTTGCGTCAAATCATTATGCGTGGCAAAAAGCTCGGCGTATTGACCCTCCGGTGTTGAGTGACTCGAATGGGCAAGCCAAGAGGAATTATGGACATTGAAATCGCCAGCAACCACAATTTCACTTTCAGGATAATCCTCTAAAATTTTTGTAATTGAATCGGAAAGGGCGTCAAAGCCATTCAGGGATACATCCCTTTCCGCGTTTGGACTTCTATACACAAATCCGAAATGTAGTACGTGTGTTCCAATCTTGAATTTAACCCAAAGGGAGTTAAATTCTGGATTTTCAGAGTTTAAGTTATGCCGGCTCTGAAACACTATATCATTACGTACGTATACCAAAAGACCTCTGTGGGGGATAAAGAGGGATGGGGTGTGATACCCAGGAATGTGAAAATCCTGTGGATCAAAATCCTCACACACCTGGGTCTCAGAAAGAGCAAAAACATCAGGCCGATGGAATTGTACATGAGCGTACACGGCAAAAAAATCGCTCTCAGCCCTCGTACATTGGCAAATTGTACTTTAAACTTACCTACCCACCATTAGAACAGACAAACAAGAAAAAAAAAAACAAAACAGAGTCAGTATGCAGCTACAGTTGCCAAACTCCTCTCCCTGCCGTTGCTGTATTCCCCCAATGCTCAGTGTTATGCCTTGAGCATTGGGCGAACAACGACAGAAAGAAAAGAGTGTCAACTGCACTGCACGAAGGGGGGGGGAAGGGAAGGAGACAACGCACACACTACGGAGCGCACATAAAATGTGTGGTCAGTGATGTGCGGCTGTTGTGGATGCTGCTGCGATGTTTTTGTTGTTCACGCTGATGTTATTGTTGGGTTGTTTGGTTGTTTAATTGTTTTTGGTCGGCGCGGCTATTGTTGTTGGTTGTTATTCATTTTTTTTTCATTTGATCTATTTTGTTGTTTATGATTTCTGTATTTTGTTTGAATTTTTTCTTTTTATTTTTAACACAAAACTGAACGGCACACAACACGGACGACAGAGAAACACAAGTGCATCGGACGACGGACTGACAAACACTCCACTATCATGATTGCTCCCCTGTGAAAGGCTGCGCAGCGCATGTTGTTATTATTTATCGAATCTCCCCATGAGATGTGCCTAGCATTGAGATCTCCGATTCTAATTCTGTGATAACTCACATAAGTCGGAGATTCCATTATAAATCAAATTTCGGGAAGAGTTACATGAAAAATAAAATACAAATAAAAACATCCTTTCAGCATCTTCAATGTCAAATTTAAGGCTTATAATCAGATAGGGGAAGTTTATATTTGACAGTCTTACCGCGGTGAATTTGTAGGATCTACGTATAGCAGTGCCAACTCCTTGTGAGCTGTGGCCTCCTATAAATATGTAATCTTCAAGAAAAACTCTGTGATTCTCCTGTAGGTGGGTCTCTTGTATAAATGCTATGTCAATCCGGTTAGTCCTTAATATATTCAATAATTCTATTCTTAAGTATAAGAATATATGAATGAGTGGTCTAACGTTGAAAGTCATAAGATTTAACTATCTATTAACTTCAGTCAGGATGGAAATACAAGTTTCCCGTGCCTCTGTTTTAGAGAGTGATTTATACTCTAGAATAAATTTCCTTAATTTCTCCTCTAAGGAGATAGTCTCTGGTTGGAATATGTGCCTTGCTGCTTCTAAAAATTCCTCAATTAAAGGATTGATTGGTTTACAATACAAGTCTGTCTTATCTCGAAATAGTTCAGTGAATGGTTAGATAAAGTTAGGGCTATGAATGACAGCTATAACATTACTTACAGCCCTTTGTTTTCCTGATTTTCCTTTAGCCCTAATCTTTTCCCTGCTTACCAAATATTTTTTGAACGCAGGACTTCCTCTGTAGCCAGACGGATGGCCATGTTGCTTCAACCGACGAATTTGCATGTGTACCATCGCAATCCATTGAATTTGTTGAAATTTCTTGAAATTTTGTTGAATGTAATGATGCCGTTGTGTGAGGAATATTGCATTGGCTTTATTGTGGAATTTTATGAGGATAATTTTTGTGGAAGATCTTAACCTTCTAGCTCCTTTCTTTATGGTTAATGTTATATTTAAGTTGTCAATTGAAAAATGTTTTTCCACCGAAGCACAATTTTTTTCTTAGAATATCCTACTACTACTATATAACTTTTATAAAAAAGCGACAACATTGGTACCTCTAAGGAAGCCACTACTTTCAGAGTATGTACTGACTTAGACCACTTTCATTCTTCTTAAAATTGAAAATATTTAACAAACAAAATTTTTATTTTTTTTCGCAAAAGTAATATATCCTTACCAAAAATGAAAGAAAACACAAAATATTTTATTTAAAAAAAAACTTAAATATATATATATATATAAATATTTACAGGATGTTCGTCTAGAAACCAAGCCGCCGCCGACCCTTTTCCTATCAGCCACGCCGCCGCCGATGAATACGGCTGAAAACGGCGCAGCAAAAACTAAAATTATAGGTTAAAGACATTTTGATCTTTTTAATTAACCATGTAGTAATTAACTATCAAATATTTGCAATATATACTTGCAAACTGAGAATAGGATTCTTAAAGGGCGAGATAACTTTAAATAACAGGCCTGTTCGATTGAACTTACTAGCTTAATATTTGTATGGAATTTACTCATTTAAGAAGAAAGTAGCTACCAAGTAAGGTGGCGCCCGTGTTTATCTGTGATTTGTATACCCTCCACTAGGGTTTTATGTCTTTGTGCATATGTTTGTAACACTCAAAAGGAAACGAACGAACGGCTTAGAATCACTTTCTTAGTCGATCTTGCAATGTTCGTCTGTCTGTCTATTATTATAGTCCAGCAATTATAGTCCGATCTTAACAAAAATTGGCACAAGTACGTTTTGTGGATCAAGGACGAACGCTATTTAATGTGAAGCAAATCGTTCAGATTTAGATATAGCCCCCATACAAATGTCGCTACCAACTTGACTTTTTTCGCTCTAGAACCCACATATTGTACCCGCTTTCTGTAAATTCTGCACAACATCTTATAATCTAACTAGAAACGCCTATAATAAGAGCGGATAAGATCGGTTCAGATTTAGTTATCGCCTTCATACAGATGTCGCTCCCAATTTGACTTTTTCCGCTCTAGAAACTACTTGGGGGAAAGCGGGTCACATCGTTCCAGATTAAATTTTTTGTCAAACACATACATTTACTGGATACAAAAATCCTTCCCGATTTCACTTTTTTACCGAATTGAATTGTAATAGAAAGTGTAGGGTATCATATAGTCGGCCCGTCCGACTTTAGCCTTTCCATACTTGTTTTAAATAAAACCAATGGGTAAAAATGTTGCATCCTTATCAAGTCCCTCAATTGTATGCTTGTAAACCCAATCAAGCAGGCCTAATATTTTCATACATACATGTCATACAGTAAATAGAGTTGGGTCGTTCCGGAACGAACTCGTTCAATTGAACGATTCCTTTGGTGGAACGATTGGAACTGGTTCCTGCTCTTTCATTCTTTCAGTTCCATCGTTCACTTCGTTATTATTATTTTGCTTGTGCCCAACTCTCGTTCATTCACTAGTTCAGTGAAGCTTCCGTTCGTTTTAACATTGAACAGATATATATATATATATATATATATATATATGGGGTGATTTTTAAAAGCTATAGGAAAGTTTTTCAAAAAAAAAACAACACATAAAATTCAGAAAAATGCATGAAATCTTTATTTGAATCGATAGAACGGCCCATATAATTTAATGTTTGAAGATTATTTCATGCAAATGTTGACCTTGACTGCGCCTCAAATGGTCCGTTTTTGAGTACCAGAGGCCCAATTGCTGCTCATTAACACTGGCCGATATAGCTGCGATATTTTCTTCAGTTCGCACTCTATGTGTTGGTGGTTTAATGTCCAACAATGTAAATTTGGTGAGAAATGTAGTCACAATAGCCCGAATAGCCGCTTTAGAGAGGGTCGATTAAACTGACCATAAAATGGAAGCGCGAGATGAACTTTCTTAACAGAGCATGCATTTTGATAATAAAATTCAATAATTTGCAAGCGTTGTTCCTTTGTAAGACGATTCATGGTTAAATTATAGATCAAACTGAAGATGTTTGACAGTGAAACAAAACACGAAACGTGCGTCAGCTGTTTAAACCAGTGTTGCCAAAAAGATAATAGCTAAAAAATCACCCTATATAACTATATTTTCAATTTTCTCATGTTTTTATTACGATCTTGAAAAAACTGAACGAGTAAACAAACAATGTTGTGACGTTTGAACGAATGAATTAGTCACATGAACGAAGGACCCAAAAGAAACGGTGGTACGAAAAGAGTGAACGAGTTCATTTGCCGGATCGGAACGAAAAGGACCGGTCCCTTCAGTGAACGATAATGCCCAACTAACAGTAAAGGGCTAAGAAAAGTCGGTAAGCTAAAGTCGGCCTGGTCTGACTGTATGATACCCCACTCTATATGAAATACTCAATGCAGAATTCATTGGGACGATTTTAGGGATCCAATTATGAAAAAATTATAAAATAGAACGCAATAGCATATCACAATCATTTAAGCTCTAGAACGAATGTATTAACCCCATATGGGCATCTCCCAAAAAAGGTCTACCAAAAAAAAAACACTAATAGCTTTTAACTTTATTTGTTCCTTATTTCGACAACTTTTTTTATTATGAAACTTGAAGTTAACTTGTTCTCTTTTATTTTTATTAAAAATTGAAGTGTTATAACGAAAATAACTAAATTTGTTTACTACGAGTGGAAATTTTTGTCCCGTCCATTATTCTGCTCTACCTAATTAAAACTATTTAAGAGATAATTCTCATATTTCATAAATCTACGAACAAAATATATACTCTGACCTTCATTTACATGTATATAAGGAAAAACAAAGTTCCCAAAAATCGCTGAACTTTGTATATTTCTATAAGACCTTCTGTTTTTTGTCGCGTCCGTTTCGATGTTCTCTTTAAGCGCTTTAGAACACTAAAATGGCTGATCGACCTTTTCAGTTTATTTCTTGTTTAAGGTGTGCGAATGTCGCGTCCGGGCCACTGGGAGATGCCCATATGCCTATGTGTTAGCAAATGTTTAATTGTCGAGATAATTAGAATTTTATTACACCGCCGCCGTACTGTCAAAATTGGGTCGGCTCAGCCATCGAGCCGCCGACGACGATTTTAGCTCGGCTCTTTTCCTCTGCTTTCAAACTAACACTAAAGACAATTTTGGTGTGCATAAAATAAAAAATGTCATTGTAAGGGTAAATTTTTTATAAATGTAAAAAATAAATGTTCTTAAATTAGAGATCTGATCAAACTAAAGAGAAAAATTGGCATATCTGTTTTTTTTTATTTTTACTTAGACCACTATCATTCTAACTGGCACATGTAAGTATTGAATTAATCTACGAAAAAATTACGGAAATTTTCAGGGGGGTCATTGAAGACACCAAACTTGATCATCCCGTCATCATCTGTCATATTCCCTATTTGGCCAGGAATCATATGCCAACAAATATGTTGGTGTTCTCTATATGATAGAAAGTTACGCGGGGATTTTTAAAGGCGCTTTTCACAATTTAAAACCTTTGATTTAAAATTGTATAAAAGTTAAAAATGTAGATATTGCAAAATTTCAGTTTGAAAATGATCGAAATGTCATTGATCTCCGCGAAATTTTACTGAAATGTTTATAACTATATATATTATCAATTAACAAGTAAGAAAAGGCTATAGTTGGGCGTAACCGACTACGTGATACACTACACCACTCCTTGTGCCTATACCCTGTTTTAAAAACACCGATGTTTAAATATTAGTGGGTACACTTTATTGTATATTTATTGAATATATGTTGCATATGGCACGATGGTGCCAAATACCAACTTGAAGCCAAAAGTAGTACTTTAAATATAGTATGAATGGCATTGTATTGCCCACATTTTTAAATTACAAAAAAGGATAAATTGAAGCCAGATAGCAACTAGTTTTTTCAAACCAAGATGTCAAAAATGTCATGGGCGTAGCAATAGATTTCTGCTGGGCTATATTTATTAAAAAATGTTACATTTTATGAGATTTTTTGTCACTTTCCCATTTGTAAATAAATTTGCCTTCTATAAACTATAGATGCAAAATGGTATTGAACCACGACAATATCCCAGTTCAAATAAAATAAGAATTATTACAAGCTTTATATCGAGGGCTTATATTCAAAAGTGACAATGAACCATTTTCTCGAAAATGAGTTTTTGGTTTAGATGTCATTTGTCATATAAATCTGGAGAAGATTTTTTAAATCCATTGTTTGTTAGTTTGTTAACATAATAATAAAATAGTTAAAAAATGTAGCACCATAAAACCGAAGGTTGTAATTCTACAAAGATTTGCTTAAAACATTTTTCTAGAGTTAGGGTATATCGTACTATCGACATTCATCATTTCGCCGTTAATAGCATTTGGTTTCCCAAGTTATCAGGCTAAAATAGGATACATATTGGCTTTAGATCATCGCTAGAAAATCAAAAATGTCATAAATGAAAATCATTTTAGCCATATTTCTCGCGAAAATTCCCAAAAATATCCAATTTGTATTTTGTGTTTATCGTGTCCTACCGCAATGTTGACTTTTTGTAAAAAATTTGGAAAAAGGGATAAAAATGATACCAATCAAAGAAAGCTTTTTGGGTCCTTTTCTCACAATAGTTTCCGAAATTTACAAATTTATTTTGTCTGTCACATGTCAGTGAATAAAAATGGCTCAGGTAGAACACAACGCTCTTTAAAGCGCTTTGCGGTGGGGTTTTCGGGAGTATACATATAATACGCATATGTGATTTTCATAAAATATAAATATAAATACAACCGATGACATCAGTTAACTCCATACAGAATTATCACTGATGATTTGTACCTACACAGGACAATGAAATACGTATATGGTCAAATGTGTGTATGGTTGAATGTGGTTCCATTACATTACCAAAATAAAGATGGATGGATTTTGTGTCTCTCTTCGGAACAGACGTGTTTAGCTAACGCTCGGAAGAAATAAATATATAAAATAAACTAGCGTTTGAATTATACAAACATCACGACAAAGGCGTATCCAAGCGACATCAAAATAAACCCTTTATCACTCCATACAATTATATTGCTTAAAATCTTGAAATCAAAGATTGTAGACGAGCGCACAACTAAACGAAAGTGAGCGCAAAGAAAATAAAAACAACACAATGTAGTGTAGTGAACGACAGTACAATAAAAGTTAAGGCAGTGCAGACTGGCATTGACCTCTACTTCAAGCGTAAATCTAGCCCTAACAAGGGTAACATAAATAAAATGATAAAAATACATCAAGTGATAAGCAAGTGGCAAACAATCGTTTTGCTTTACTAGGCGAAGTGGAACAGGCTAAAATATCTATCTCAAATGTCACTACAATCACAAAACCACCACCAATATATTTACGTGAGCGTTCATCTAGCGCACTTGTTAGTAAAATTGGACTTATTGCATTTTCCCCAATCAGGAGAGTTAATATTCACGAGACTAAAATGCAGTCGTATACTGAAAACGGTTTTCGTGCCATCACAAACTGTTGTGACACAAAAAAGCTACTACACATTTAGTCTTAGGAGTAGTAAAGGTTTGTTCGTTGGGATTGCACATAGTGTACAATATGCCTTGGAAGGAAAAAGATAAAAGATAAGATCGGTGGTCAATATCCTTAACAGGTTGAAAATTCCTCAGCCATTACTTAAGGTCGAACTTGAACCAGACGCCCTAAAATTGAAAAGGAATGAAATACATCCTATTTACAAAGAAAATCTTTTGCTTCATAGACGCATATCTGTGGAAGAGCCGCATAAGCGAAACGGACAAAAATTGTCAAAACTGTCAGGAGTTCTGGCATACTAAAGCCTACTGGAGAAAACTCGTATTCAAAGGTCCTAAAAACACACAAAATGTCCCCGTCTGTCCAATTGGTGGGTTGGAGTCTATGATCCATCAACTTACCCAATGATGCATGCGTAACCAAAATTATTTTCAAGCTCTTCTCAGCAAGAAATGAGTTCCTCCCTTAAAATATGCAGCTGGAACGCGAATGGTGTAAATCAACACAGACAGGAAATTTCAAACTTTCTCAATTCTGAAGCACATCTCACAAACAGATACAACTTTCACATACTAATTATAGTTTTTACTGTACAAACCACCTCGATGGTAAGGTTCATGGTGGCACGGGTATCCTTATTCGGCGAAGAATGAGGCATGACGTACTCCTGGGATTTTCGGAAAACTATATCCAAGCGACATCAGTTCTTTTATCATACGTTCGTGGTCCCCTGACAATATCGGCAATTTACTACCCCCACGATATTTAGTATCTGCTGAAGTATTTGCCAATTTTTTAATAGCCTTGGGCACAACTTCCTTGCTGCTGGCGATTTCAATACAAAGCATACACACTGGGGCTCACGCCTTCCAAATCCCAAGGACAGACAATTATATAATTGTCTCGTGGAACGTCGACATGGTCTTGACTTTATTTCTCCACGTCAGCCTACATACTGATCAACTGACAATAAAAATCTGCCTGATCTAATAGATTTTGGCATTTTTAGAGGAATTGGAAAAAAATGTTCGCTGAAACTTGCCCCGACTAGTCATCGGATCACTCATCAGTAATTATTTTAATTAACGATGGGAATTCGATTGTTGAGACGCACCAAAATATTGTAAATTCTAGGGCCAACTGGTTAAGATATAAAAAATACATAAGAAGTCACATCGGTTTCGATGACCATATTGAAAATAATGACGATATTGATGACAGCGTAAACAAGTTCAATTCCATCTTAATTCAGGCAGCTCCCCTCATCCTATAGGCCAATAAGCTTACTTCCGTGCTTGTCTAAACCACTTGAAAATATTCTCCTCGCTAAACTTAAACAATTTCTCGCATCTAAAAACGTGATTCCAGATCTATCTATCTGGAGGATAAAAGTTAACGAGACAAAGTGTAAACAGGTTATATTTACTTTAAATTTTAGTACATGCCCAACGGTAAAACTAAACAATATTTCTCTTCCACAATTCCACAAAATCCGGCAACTTCATTGGCTGATTGACCCAAACTAAATCTAGAATACAAGGTAGTGCTCTACAACAGCGTGATAAAACCAATGTGGCATTACGGCGCTCAATTATGGGGTAATGCATGCCCGAGCAATATCGAAAAAATCCAAAGGGTTCAGTCAAGGACTTTAAGGATGATTACTGGCGCACCTTGGTATATGGGAAACGAAAATATTCACAGAGACCTGAAGAGGTATCTTGTCAAAAACGAAATTGAAAACATCAAACTGAGTCATCAACAGATGCATCAACGTCATGTGAACATTTTGGCAAGAAACGTTCTGAATGTTCCACGGGCTTCTCGCTTACGAAGAGGTGGACAACAAACTCACTAAAGCTAGAAATACATTCATTTCATATTGTACTTCAAGTGGTTGGTAGGTCACAGAAGCAGACACTGTAAAATCTGAGAGGGAAAACTAGAGTAGACATATCATTTTACGAGGCTGAAATACGCCCTCACGACAAATAATCATCTTCAAATCTGCGAAAATACGAGAGGAAAAGAATTGATTACCAGACTTACCACTCTACCTAACGAGGCTGAAATACGCCCTGACAACATATAATCATCTAGAACTCTTCATAATCCGCGGTAATTCGAGAGGAAAAGATTTGATTATTGGAGTAGCACTTTAGTTCACGAGTCTGAAAAACGCCCTCGCGACTTAAATTATCCGAAGCCCTTGGTAAACTTCGAACCGTTAAATATGTAGACCATTCTACATCGCGATGTCGTAATGGGACCTCTCAATCGCGTGACCACTTTTCTTATTAAACCCAAAAGAACAAAATAATATCCACCCTGTCGTTAAACGGCATTTATTATTATATTATTTTATAAGATTCGTATACATATTGTTAGGCTCGTAATGAGCAGATTAAATATCAAACAAATAAAGTATAAAAAAAATATATCTAGCATCCTCAGAGATCGCACTATACACTCAGAAAAATAGCATTCCTAAATCTGAGTAGTATATTTACTTAAAAACATTTCTTTGGATCTAATAAATAATTCTTACAATTGAGTAAATTCAGACTTATCTGGAAGAATATTTCTAAGGTTTTATGTAAGAAAAATCTCAGAAATTTATTGTATGGCAAAATTCCATTTCGGAAATTTTAACTTAAAAATGAGCTTTTTCCTAAAATTAAACTAAATATGTTTACTGAAATTTATGCCGTGTTCTTCATACATTTAAGTATTAATGAACTTATAAAAAATCACTTGAAAATTCTTGAATATTTATCTAAGAAGCAAACACTAACAAACACTGCAAAGGCGCCTATCTTGCCTTCGCAGCAACCTTCGGGTAATAGCTCAGCTCTTTATGGCAGAGGTTCATGAAACTTTTGAGAAATATTTCATGTTGTCATTTTTATCAAATTTTTAAGTTAAATTGAAATTATTTTAAGTTCACTTTTTTCTTTGTATCAATTACATTTTCCCACGGTTTAAGCAAAAAATAATTGTTGTAAGGAAAAATCAGCAACCTTTTCCTCAGTTTACGTAAATATTTACTTGACTTGAGTAAAATTTTACTTACTTTTAGGAAAATTTCAGCAAAATTTTACTAAGATTTAGTAAAAATGTACTTGGTTTGAGGCAAATTGAACTAGAATCAAGCATGTACTGTATTTTTAAGGAAAAGTTTGAACTTGATATGAGGAAATATTGCTTTAGCGCTATACGAAGTTCAATTTTCCTAAATTTTAGTTAATGTTAACTCATTGTAGGGTTCACTTGTTTCTGAGTGTACGTGTTGTTGTAGATGGGATCTCATCCGACGACCATAGGTTAACCGCAGGAGTACCACAGGTCTCTGTCCTTTCCCCGCACTTTTTCTTATTTTCATCGACGACCTTGTATCGGATCTAATCTACTCATTCGCTGGGGACAGCAACCTCTGTCATTCATACTCATTCGATCATATGCAAGGTCGTCAAGAAATTTAAGACAAAAGGCGATTGATTGATGAGTCACTCAGTCAGGATTTACTGGCCATTTCCGACTGGGGTCGAGTGAATAGAGAGAATTTCAACGCACGTAAGAGTCAGTGCTCCTTGTTGTCTCACAAGCGATTCACTGATCCAACGGTGTCGCCGATTTTAATCAACGGTGTGTATGTTGAGCAATCAGATACTCTTGATGTTGTAGGCATGAAAATACAATGCGATGTATTTGATGTGTTGAAAGAAGCATTCAAGGATCTTCCATGGAGCTTCTTGGCCGTGTCCAGAGGAGGGCGATGGTATTGATAGGTGATGGTAGGATATCCAATTCTATTGTTTCCCTTGAAAACCGTCGTAACGTGGGTTGTGTGTCGTTATTCTTCTTTCGCGGTGTTTGTTCTTAGGATATTCGTGATCTTATGCCGCCCGTGAGAACCCATTTGCTGTCGATTGGATCGTATGTGGAATCGACTTCCGACAGATAACTTCCCAGCCAATTATCAGAATATTTAGAAGTTTAAATAAAAAGTCAGAAAACACTACTCCCTCTTTGCTCTTCCAATGCCGTATCTTCCTTCCGCCAACGCAATGCGCTACATTTATATGGGACATCCCCTGAGTGTTGGTTCAGTTAAAAAATAGTAGGTTCCTACCAAGTAATAAAGAGTGATTTTTTTGAGGTTAGGATTTTCATGCATTAGTATTTGACAGATCACGTGGGATTTCAGACATGGTGTCAAAGAGAAAGATGCTCAGTATGCTTTGACATTTCATCATGAATAGACTTACTAACGAGAAACGCTTGCAAATCATTGTATTTTATTATCAAAATGCGTGCTCTGTTAAGAAAGTTCAGAAAGAAAGAAATTGTGTTCAGCGACGAAGCTCATTTTTGGCTCAATGGGTACGTAAATAGGCAGAATTGTCGATTTTGGAGTGAATATCAGCCAGAAGCATTGCAAGAGCTACCAATGCATCCAGAAAAAGTCACAGTTTGGTGCGGTTTATGGGCTGGTGGCATCATTGGACCGTACTTCTTCAAAGATGATGCGAATCGTAACGTAACTGTGAATGGTGAGCGCTACCGTGAGATGATATCCAACTTTTTTTTGCCCAAAATGGAAGAACTGAACTTGGTTGACATGTGGTTTCAACAAGATGGCGCTACGTGCCACACAGCTCGCGATTCTATGGCCATTTTGAGGGAAAACTTCGGAGAACAATTCATCTCAAGAAATGGACCGGTAAGTTGGCCACCAAGATCATGCGATTTGACGCCTTTAGACTATTTTTTGTGGGGCTACGTAAAGTCTAAAGTCTACAGAAATAAGCCAGCAACTATTCCAGCTTTGGAAGACAACATTTCCGAAGAAATTCGGCTATTCCGGCCGAAATGCTCGAAAAAGTTGCCCAAAATTGGACTTTCCGAATGGACCACCTAAGACGCAGCCGCGGTCAACATTTAAATGAAATTATCTTCAAAAAGTAAATGTCATGGACCAATCTAACGTTTCAAATAAAGAACCGATGAGATTTTGCAAATTTTATGCGTTTTTTTTTTTTTAAAGTTATCAAGCTCTTAAAAAATCACCCTTTAGAAGTGAAACTACATAACACTTACGATGTCATGAAAAGATGGCTTGACAATAATGTCTCTGACGGCGATGATGAACTCTGGGCGAATTAATAGCAGGATATGTGGGAAAGTCATTTCACCGCAACAGAAGAGCACTGCTTGTATAAAAAGCAGTTCATCAGTGCAACTCAAGACGAGAAGACGCGTATTATATTTGTTTTTCCATTTACTACATTCATTTTTTCGTTATAAGTATTTTTTCCATTTTTGTGTAAATAAAACCTTTTTTCTTAAACCAAACAATCAGCCTACAATAATATCATCTGTTCAAAATAATGATATTTTTTGACCCACGCTGTAATGCTATTTATTTCAGCAGGAATGCATACCTAGAGGCGTATATGTACACATACACTTGCATATGTTATTACATTTCCTTTTATTATGCTGAATTGGCAAGTCTTGTTGTCGTTTGTAGGCAAGTCTTTTTTGATTCGCGAATTCGAGTGCGTGCATTCTTTCTCCCCCAGTGACAATGTGAAAAGTTGTAGTTAAAAGTGAAAATGTACATACAAAAATTACATATTGTTAAACAAAAAGGACAGTTTAAAATATTACAATCAATGCATATATATCAAACAAAAATATCTAAAGGAACATACATATATACCGGTAACTAAACATAAAACAACAACAACAATTAATCACATGTGCATGCATGTGTATCATCGCAATCCATTGAATTTGTTGAAATTTCTTGAAATTTTGTTGAATGTAATGATGCCGTTGTGTGAGGAATATTGCATTGGCTTTATTGTGGAATTTTATGAGGATAATTTTTGTGGAAGATATTAACCTTCTAGCTCCTTTCTTTATGGTTAATGTTATATTTAAGTTGTCAATTGAAAAATGTTTTTCCACCGAAGCACAATTTTTTTCTTAGAATATCCTACTACTACTATATAACTTTTATAAAAAAGCGACAACATTGGTACCTCTAAGGAAGCCACTACTTTCAGAGTATGTACTGACTTAGACCACTTTCATTCTTCTTAAAATTGAAAATATTTAACAAACAAAATTTTTAATTTTTTTCGCAAAAGTAATATATCCTTACTAAAAATGAAAGAAAACACAAAATATTTTATTAAAAAAAAACTTAAATATATATATATATATATATATATATATATATATATATATTTACAGGATGTTCGTCTAGAAACCAAGCCGCCGCCAACCCTTTTCCTATCAGCCACGCCGCCGCCGATGAATACGGCTGAAAACGGCGCAGCAAAAACTAAAATTATAGGTTAAAGACATTTTGATCTTTTTAATTAACCATGTAGTAATTAACTATCAAATATTTGCAATATATACTTGCAAACTGAGAATAGGATTCTTAAAGGGCGAGATAACTTTAAATAACAGGCCTGTTCGATTGAACTTACTAGCTTAATATTTGTATGGAATTTACTCATTTAAGAAGAAAGTAGCTACCAAGTAAGGTGGCGCCCGTGTTTATCTGTGATTTGTATACCCTTCACTAGCGTTTTATGTCTTTGTGCATTTGTTTGTAACACTCAAAAGGAAACGAACGAACGGCTTAGAATCACTTTCTTAGTCGATCTTGCAATGTTCGTCTGTCTGTCTATTATTATAGTCCAGCAATTATAGTCCGATCTTAACAAAAATTGGCACAAGTACGTTTTGTGGATCAAGGACGAACGCTATTTAATGTGAAGCAAATCGTTCAGATTTAGATATAGCCCCCATACAAATGTCGCTACCAACTTGACTTTTTTCGCTCTAGAACCCACATATTGTACCCGCTTTCTCTAAATTCTGCACAACATCTTATAATCTAACTAGAAACGCCTATAATAAGAGCGGATAAGATCGGTTCAGATTTAGTTATCGCCTTCATACAGATGTCGCTCCCAATTTGACTTTTTCCGCTCTAGAAACTACTTGGGGGAAAGCGGGTCACATCGTTCCAGATTAAATTTTTTGTCAAACACATACATTTACTGGATACAAAAATCCTTCCCGATTTCACTTTTTTACCGAATTGAATTGTAATAGAAAGTGTAGGGTATCATATAGTCGGCCCGTCCGACTTTAGCCTTTCCATACTTGTTTTAAATAAAACCAATGGATAAAAATGTTGCATCCTTATCAAGTCCCTCAATTGTATGCTTGTAAACCCAATCAAGCAGGCCTAATATTTTCATACATACATGTCATACAGTAAATAGAGTTGGGTCGTTCTGGAACGAACTCGTTCAATTGAACGATTCCTTTGGTGGAACGATTGGAACTGGTTCCTGCTCTTTCATTCTTTCAGTTCCATCGTTCACTTCGTTATTATTATTTTGCTTGTGCCCAACTCTCGTTCATTCACTAGTTCAGTGAAGCTTCCGTTCGTTTTAACATTGAACAGCTATATATATATATATATATATATATATAAGGGGTGATTTTTAAAAGCTATAGGAAAGTTTTTCAAAAAAAAAAACAACACATAAAATTCAGAAAAATGCATGAAATCTTTATTTGAATCGATAGAACGGCCCATATAATTTAATGTTTGAAGATTATTTCATGCAAATGTTGACCTTGACTGCGCCTCAAATGGTCCGTTTTTGAGTACCAGAGGCCCAATTGCTGCTCATTAACACTGGCCGATATAGCTGCGATATTTTCTTCAGTTCGCACTCTACGTGTTGGTGGTTTAATGTCCAACAATGTAAATTTGGTGAGAAATGTAGTCACAATAGCCCGAATAGCCGCTTTAGTGGGTCGTTTAAACTGACCATAAAATGGAAGCGCGCGATGAACTTTCTTAACAGAGCATGCATTTTGATAATAAAATTCAATAATTTGCAAGTGTTGTTCCTTTGTAAGACGATTCATGGTTAAATTATAGATCAAACTGAAGATGTTTGACAGTGAAACAAAACACGAAACGTGCGTCAGCTGTTTAAACCAGTGTTGCCAAAAAGATAATAGCTAAAAAATCACCCTTTATAACTATATTTTCAATTTTCTCATGTTTTTTTTAAGATCTTGAAAAAACTGAACGAGTAAACAAACAATGTTGTGACGTTTGAACGAATGAATTAGTCACATGAACGAAGGACCCAAAAGAAACGGTGGTACGAAAAGAGGGAACGAGTTCATTTGCCGGATCGGAACGAAAAGGACCGGTCCCTTCAGTGAACGATAATGCCCAACACTAACAGTAAAGGGCTAAGAAAAGTCGGTAAGCTAAAGTCGGCCTGGTCTGACTGTATGATACCCCACTCTATATGAAATACTCAATGCAGAATTCATTGGGACGATTTTAGGGATCCAATTATGAAAAAATTATAAAATAGAACGCAATAGCATATCACAATCATTTAAGCTCTAGAACGAATGTATTAACCCCATATGGGCATCTCCCAAAAAAGGTCTACCAAAAAAAAAAACACTAATAGCTTTTAACTTTATTTGTTCCTTATTTCGACAACTTTTTTTATTATGAAACTTGAAGTTAACTTGTTCTCTTTTATTTTTATTAAAAATTGAAGTGTTATAACGAAAATAACTAAATTTGTTTACTACGAGTGGAAATTTTTGTCCCGTCCATTATTCTGCTCTACCTAATTAAAACTATTTAAGAGATAATTCCCATATTTCATAAATCTACGAACAAAATATATACTCTGACCTTCATTTACATGTACAGGGTGGCTGATGAATTTTGCTACATTAAGAAACTCAAATAATTTTTTTTCAGTGTATGGAATTCATTTTTCTTTTATTCATGTTAAAGCTCATTCAATTTTATTAAATATAGCTTAATTAGTTTTAAAAATAATGGAATTTAAATGCTCCACCTGCTTGTTGATGCATATGCGGCATCTTACCAAAAAGTTGTACATTACTGCTTGGAGAGTTGAGACAGGAATAGCCGCAATTGTTTCTCGAATGGATTGCCTTAGTTCACTCAAATTAGTTGGTTTTGCTTTGTAGACTTCCTGTTTGCAATAACCCCACAAGATAAAGTCAGGTGCAGTAAGGTCAGGCGACCTGGGTGGCCAACGGAATGTGGAGTTTCTGGATATCAGCTTATTGGAAAATTTTCGTCGCAATTCTGTCATAACAGGTTAGGCTATGTGAGGAGCTGCACCATCTTGCTGAAACCACACAGAGTTGAAAGAAATTCTCATTCGGCGTAATTCTGGATAGAAAAACTCTCTCAACATGCTCAAGTAACGGTCTCCAGTAACCGTAACGGTGTGACCGTTTTCTTCGAAGAAGTAGGGCCCGACAATGCAGCGTGATGAAACTGCACACCACACTGTGACACGAAGTGGATGCAATTCCTTCTCATGGAGTATCTGTGGGTTGGAAGCACTCCATATTCGACAATTTTGTTTGTTTATGTTGCCGTTTAAATCGAAATGGGCCTCGTCAGACATGAAAAGACAGTTCAACATGTTTCCATCCTCTTCCACCATTTGAAGCATCTTCTGGCAAAATTCCAAGCGAATCGGCAAGTCTGCAGCGTTCAGTTTGTTGGCCATTTGAATTTTATATGGGAATAACTCCAAATCTTTGTGCATAATTGACTGTAATGACTGTCTGCTTATACAGATAAGCTTCTTGTCGAAACACGTGGATTGTTTTGTATGGCAGCAGCTACAGCAGCGATTGTTTCCTCCGTTCGAACTGAAGGGTTTCGATGGTAAGTTCTTCTGTTGACTGTCCCATGCTCGGCAAAATTGTTTACAAGTCTCATTATGGTCCATCTGCTCGGAGGATTGCCGCCAAACGTGCGCCTATACTCTCTTTGAACCGAAACTAAGGACTCCAGTGCGTGATAGCGGCGGACAATCCAAATCAGTGTCCCAGTTATCCATTTCTGTTAAATGTAAAAGTCAATCCGCAAAATAAAAAAATTAACCAGATTCATTAAATAGAAAAAAAGTTATTCAATTTTTTTTTTGGTAGCGGCTTTCATCAGCCACCCTGTATATAAGGAAAAACAAAGTTCTCAAAAATCGCTGAACTTTGTATATTTCTATAAGACCTTCTGTTTTTTGTCGCGTCCGTTTCGATGTTCTCTTTAAGCGCTTTAGAACACTAAAAAGGCTGATCGACCTTTTCAGTTTATTTCTTGTTTAAGGTGTGCGAATGTCGCGTCCGGGCCACTGGAGATGCCCATATGCCTATGTGTTAGCAAATGTTTAATTGTCGAGATAATTAGAATTTTATTACACCGTCGCCGACCTGTCAAAATTGGGTCGGCTCAGCCATCGAGCCGCCGACGACGATTTTAGCTAGGCTCTTTTCCTCTGCTTTCAAACTAACACTAAAGACAATTTTGGTGTGCATAAAATAAAAAATGTCATTGTAAGGGTAAATTTTGTATAAATGTAAAAAATAAATGTTCTTAAATTAGAGATCAGATCAAACTAAAGAGAAAAATTGGCATATCTGTTTTTTTTTTTTTATTTTTACTTAGACCACTATCATTCTAACTGGCACATGTAAGTATTGAATTAATCTACGAAAAAATTACGGAAATTTTCAGGGGGGTCATTGAAGACACCAAACTTGATCATCCCGTCATCATCTGTCATATTCCCTATTTGGCCAGGAATCATATGCCAACAAATATGTTGGTGTTCTCTATATGATAGAAAGTTACGCGGGGATTTTTAAAGGCGCTTTTCACAATTTAAAACCTCTGATTTAAAATTGTATAAAAGTTAAAAATGTAGATATTGCAAAATTTCAGTTTGAAAATGATCGAAATGTCATTGATCTCCGCGAAATTTTACTGAAATGTTTATAACTATATATATTATCAATTAACAAGTAAGAAAAGGCTATAGTTGGGCCTATACCCTGTTTTAAAAAACACCGATGTTTAAATATTAGTGGGTACACTTTATTGTATATTTATTGAATATATGTTGCATATGGCACGATGGTGCCAAATACCAACTTGAAGCCAAAAGTAGTACTTTAAATATAGTATGAATGGCATTGTATTGCCCACATTTTTAAATTACAAAAAAGGATAAATTGAAGCCAGGTAGCAACTAGTTTTTTCAAACCAAGATGTCAAAAATGTCATGGGCGTAGCAATAGATTTCTGCTGGGCTATATTTATTAAAAAATGTTACATTTTATGAGATTTTTTGTCACCTTCCCATTTGTAAATAAATTTGCCTTCTATAAACTATAGATGCAAAATGGTATTGAACCACGACAATACCCCAGTTCAAATAAAATAAGAATTATTACAAGCTTTATATCGAGGGCTTATATTCAAAAGTGACTATGAACCATTTTCTCGAAAATGAGTTTTTGATTTAGATGTCATTTGTCCTATAAATCTGGAGAAGATTTTTTTAAATCCATTGTTTGTTAGTTTGTTAACATAATAATAAAATAGTTAAAAAATGTAGCACCATAAAACCGAAGGTTGTAATTCTACAAAGATTTGCTTAAAACATTTTTCTAGAGTTAGGTTATATCGTACTATCGACTTTCATCATTTCGCCGTTAGTAGCATTTGGTTTCCCAAGTTATCAGGCTAAAATAGGACACATATTGGCTTTAGATCATCGCTAGAAAATCAAAAATGTCATAAATGAAAATCATTTTAGCCATATTTCTCGCGAAAATTCCCAAAAATATCCAATTTGTATTTTGTGTTTACCGTGTCCTACCGCAATGTTGACTTTTTGTAAAAAAATTTGGAAAAAGGGATAAAAATGATACCAATCGAAGAAAGCTTTTTGGGTCGTTTTCTCATAGCACAATAGTTTCCGAAATTTACAAATTTATTTTGTGTGTCACATGTCAGTGAATAAAAATGGCTCAGGTAGAACACAACGCTCTTTAAAACGCTTTGCGATGGGGTTTTCGGGAGTATACATATAATACGCATATGTGATTTTCATAAAATATAGATATAAATACAACCGATGACATCAGTTAACTCCATACAGAATTATCACTGATGATTTGTACCTACACAGGACAATGAAATACGTATATGGTCAAATGTGTGTATGGTTGAGTGTGGTTCCATTACATTACCATAATAAAGATGGATGGATTTTGTGTCTCTCTTCGGAAGAGAACAGACGTGTTTAGCTAACGCTCGGAAGAAATAAATATATAAAATAAACTAGCGTTTGAATTATACAAACATCACGACAAAGGCGCTAAAAAATAAACCCTTTATCACTCCATACAATTATATTGCTTAAAATCTTGAAATCAAAGATTGTAGACGAGCGCACAACTAAACGAAAGTGAGCGCAAAGAAAATAAAAACAACACAATGTAGTGTAGTGAACGCTAGTGTAGTGAACGACAGTACAACAAAAGTTAAGGCAGTGCAGACTGGCATTGACCTCTACTTCAAGCGTAAATCTAGCCCTAACAAGGGTAACATAAATAAAATGATAAAAAATACATCAAGTGATAAGCATTACTTGCTCCAATGGCAAACAATCGTTTTGCTTTACTAGGCGAAGTGGAACAGGCTAAAATATCTATTTCAAATGTCACTACAATCACAAAACCACCACCAATATATTTACGTGAGCGTTCATCTAGCGTACTTGTTAGTAAAATTTGACTTATTGCATTTTCAGGAGAGGTAATATTCACGAGACTAAAATGCAGTCGTATACTGAAAACGGTTTTCGTGCCATCACAAACTGTTGTGACAGAAAAAAGCTACTACACATTTAGTCTTAGGAGTAGTAAAGGTTTGTTCGTTGGGATTGCACATAGTGTACAATATGCCTTGGAAGGAAAAAGATAAAAGATAAGATCGGTGGTCAATATCCTTAACAGGTTGAAAATTCCTCAGCCATTACTTAAGGTCGAACTTGAACCAGACGCCCTAAAATTGAAAAGGAATGAAATACATCCTATTTACAAAGAAAATCTTTTGCTTCATAGACGCATATCTGTGGAAGAGCCGCATAAGCGAAACGGACAAAAATTGTCAAAACTGTCAGGAGTTCTGGCATACTAAAGCCTACTGGAGAAAACTCGTATTCAAAGGTCCTAAAAACACACAAAATGTCCCCGTCTGTCCAATTGGTGGGTTGGAGTCTATGATCCATCAACTTACCCAATGATGCATGCGTAACCAAAATTATTTTCAAGCTCTTCTCAGCAAGAAATGAGTTCCTCCCTTAAAATATGCAGCTGGAACGCGAATGGTGTAAATCAACACAGACAGGAAATTTCAAACTTTCTCAATTCTGAAGCACATCTCACAAACAGATACAACTTTCACATACTAATTATAGTTTTTACTGTACAAACCACCTCGATGGTAAGGTTCATGGTGGCACGGGTATCCTTATTCGGCGAAGAATGAGGCATGACGTACTCCTGGGATTTTCGGAAAACTATATCCAAGCGACATCAGTTCTTTTATCATACGTTCGTGGTCCCCTGACAATATCGGCAATTTACTACCCCCACGATATTTAGTATCTGCTGAAGTATTTGCCAATTTTTTAATAGCCTTGGGCACAACTTCCTTGTTGCTGGCGATTTCAATACAAAGCATACACACTGGGGCTCACGCCTTCCAAATCCCAAGGACAGACAATTATATAATTGTCTCGTGGAACGTCGACATGGTCTTGACTTTATTTCTCCACGTCAGCCTACATACTGACCAACTGACAATAAAAATCTGCCTGATCTAATAGATTTTGGCATTTTTAGAGGAATTGGAAAAAATACATTCATTTCATATTGTACTTCAAGTGGTTGGTAGGTCACAGAAGCAGACACTGTAAAATCTGAGAGGGAAAACTAGAGTAGACATATCATTTTACGAGGCTGAAATACGCCCTCACGACAAATAATCATCTTCAAATCTGCGAAAATACGAGAGGAAAAGAATTGATTACCAGACTTACCACTCTACCTAACGAGGCTGAAATACGCCCTGACAACATATAATCATCTAGAACTCTTCATAATCCGCGGTAATTCGAGAGGAAAAGATTTGATTATTGGAGTAGCACTTTAGTTCACGAGTCTGAAAAACGCCCTCGCGACTTAAATTATCCGAAGCCCTTGGTAAACTTCGAACCGTTAAATATGTAGACCATTCTACATCGCGATGTCGTAATGGGACCTCTCAATCGCGTGACCACTTTTCTTATTAAACCCAAAAGAACAAAATAATATCCACCCTGTCGTTAAACGGCATTTATTATTATATTATTTTATAAGATTCGTATACATATTGTTAGGCTCGTAATGAGCAGATTAAATATCAAACAAATAAAGTATAAAAAAAATATATCTAGCATCCTCAGAGATCGCACTATACACTCAGAAAAATAGCATTCCTAAATCTGAGTAGTATATTTACTTAAAAACATTTCTTTGGATCTAATAAATAATTCTTACAATTGAGTAAATTCAGACTTATCTGGAAGAATATTTCTAAGGTTTTATGTAAGAAAAATCTCAGAAATTTATTGTATGGCAAAATTCCATTTCGGAAATTTTAACTTAAAAATGAGCTTTTTCCTAAAATTAAACTAAATATGTTTACTGAAATTTATGCCGTGTTCTTCATACATTTAAGTATTAATGAACTTATAAAAAATCACTTGAAAATTCTTGAATATTTATCTAAGAAGCAAACACTAACAAACACTGCAAAGGCGCCTATCTTGCCTTCGCAGCAACCTTCGGGTAATAGCTCAGCTCTTTATGGCAGAGGTTCATGAAACTTTTGAGAAATATTTCATGTTGTCATTTTTATCAAATTTTTAAGTTAAATTGAAATTATTTTAAGTTCACTTTTTTCTTTGTATCAATTACATTTTCCCACGGTTTAAGCAAAAAATAATTGTTGTAAGGAAAAATCAGCAACATTTTCCTCAGTTTACGTAAATATTTACTTGACTTGAGTAAAATTTTACTTACTTTTAGGAAAATTTCAGCAAAATTTTACTAAGATTTAGTAAAAATGTACTTGGTTTGAGGCAAATTGAACTAGAATCAAGCATGTACTGTATTTTTAAGGAAAAGTTTGAACTTGATATGAGGAAATATTGCTTTAGCGCTATACGAAGTTCAATTTTCCTAAATTTTAGTTAATGTTAACTCATTATAGGGTTCACTTGTTTCTGAGTGTACGTGTTGTTGTAGATGGGATCTCATCCAACGATCATAGGTTAACCGCAGGAGTACCACAGGTCTCTGTCCTTTCCCCGCACTTTTTCTTATTTTCATCGACGACCTTGTATCGGATCTAATCTACTCATTCGCTGGGGACAGCAACCTCTGTCATTCATACTCATTCGATCATATGCAAGGTCGTCAAGAAATTTAAGACAAAAGGCGATTGATTGATGAGTCACTCAGTCAGGATTTACTGGCCATTTCCGACTGGGGTCGAGTGAATAGAGAGAATTTCAACGCACGTAAGAGTCAGTGCTCCTTGTTGTCTCACAAGCGATTCACTGATCCAACGGTGTCGCCGATTTTAATCAACGGTGTGTATGTTGAGCAATCAGATACTCTTGATGTTGTAGGCATGAAAATACAATGCGATGTATTTGATGTGTTGAAAGAAGCATTCAAGGATCTTCCATGGAGCTTCTTGGCCGTGTCCAGAGGAGGGCGATGGTATTGATAGGTGATGGTAGGATATCCAATTCTATTGTTTCCCTTGAAAACCGTCGTAACGTGGGTTGTGTGTCGTTATTCTTCTTTCGCGGTGTTTGTTCTTAGGATATTCGTGATCTTATGCCGCCCGTGAGAACCCATTTGCTGTCGATTGGATCGTATGTGGAATCGACTTCCGACAGATAACTTCCCAGCCAATTATCAGAATATTTAGTTGTTTAAATAAAAAGTCAGAAAACACTACTCCCTCTTTGCTCTTCCAATGCCGTATCTTCCTTCCGCCAACGCAATGCGCTACATTTATATGGGACATCCCCTGAGTGTTGGTTCAGTTAAAAAATAGTAGGTTCCTACCAAGTAATAGAAGTGAAACTACATAACACTTACGATGTCATGAAAAGATGGCTTGACAATAATGTCTCTGACGGCGATGATGAACTCTGGGCGAATTAATAGCAGGATATGTGGGAAAGTCATTTCACCGCAACAGAAGAGCACTGCTTGTATAAAAAGCAGTTCATCAGTGCAACTCAAGACGAGAAGACGCGTATTATATTTGTTTTTCCATTTACTACATTCATTTTTTCGTTATAAGTATTTTTTCCATTTTTGTGTAAATAAAACCTTTTTTCTTAAACCAAACAATCAGCCTACAATAATATCATCTGTTCAAAATAATGATATTTTTTGACCCACGCTGTAATGCTGTTTATTTCAGCAGGAATGCATACATAGAGGCGTATATGTACACATACACTTGCATATGTTATTACATTTCCTTTTATTATGCTGAATTGGCAAGTCTTGTTGTCGTTTGTAGGCAAGTCTTTTTTGATTCGTGAATTCGAGTGCGTGCATTCTTTCTCCCCCAGTGACAATGTGAAAAGTTGTAGTTAAAAGTGAAAATGTACATACAAAAATTACATATTGTTAAACAAAAAGGACAGTTTAAAATATTACAATCAATGCATATATATCAAACAAAAATATCTAAAGGAACATACATATATACCGGTAACTAAACATAAAACAACAACAACAATTAATCACATAATCTAAAGTTATATACTTATAACGAAAAATGCTAACTAAAAATTAAATTTACATTAAAGTAAAATTTGCTACCTAAATTTAATTGGCTAATTAAAAGAAAAAATAATTAATTAAAAACATTAAATAAATTAAAGTTAAATTAACTAAAAAGGTTAATTTAGCTAATTAAAACTAAAACTAAAAATTCTATTTAATTATTGAAATTTGGTTTTTGCTACCTAAGACTAAGCTAATAACATATACACATATAAAATACATTTTGTAAACCAACATATGAAAACAAAAAATAAACTAAACGAAGTTGAACTAAATTTATGAAAATTAAAACAAAAACTTGTAACTAAACACTTTGGTCCATTCGAATTTATTGGTGGAATTAGAGAAAAAACCCGGACACATACAAAAAACTAAATTTGTAGAAACAGGCCAGTGAAACAACATAAACTTTGTGAGTGCGAACAAGATCAAGTAATACATTTTGCTAATAAAACAAAGAGGTTACGTGATACATAACCTATAACAAAAATCTTGAAATTTAAAAAAAACCTAAATCGAAAAAAAATATTTACAGCGTCACTTTTTGCCATCTTGAGCGACATCAACAAGAACAGCAACGTTAGCGACAGCCAGCAAAACCCTTGAACGGACACACAGCTTAGACCCGAGGATACAGAGAGAGAAGGAGTCAACAACATAATTTTTAAAAAAATTAAAAATCTCAAGTCAAGGAGAATAAAGAGTTTGAGTTTTATTTGGTTACAACATTGCCTAGACACCTTAATATCAGACTCCAAGATCACCTTTATGCTCCCTGATTTATATCATATGTTGTAGAATAGAGATGCCATAAATTGAAATTTAATTTTATTGATATTTATGCGGGGAACATTTGACCCTTTTTCACATCAAGCTTATACGTCTCTAGCGGGTGTTGTTCTTAATTTTTCTGACGCGTTTTCTTACGTAACGTTCTGCTACTTGATCGTCCTTAATTTGAATGTCATGACGTGTTCCACAAAAAGGAGAAATTCGAGCAATCATTTAGTTTATTAGGTAGAGTAGGCCGTGGAATCAGTGGCGGAGTTTGCTTCGTTAATTACATGGAGTTTCGTTAATTTCCATATTCATCGGAACCTGATTGTTTTTCGGCAGTCTTCCCAGAACGCAGCTGAAATTCCTAATGAAGCAAACATCACTTTAATTTTGCGAGCGTTTTGCCAAAATCAGTTAGTTCTAATTCCTAGCAGATCTAATCGCATATTCAGACATGTCATCTTTGTATTTGGTTCACAAATCATACGGGTACAAATGGAAATATTCTGAGATAAATATGGAATTGGATGTGCATTGACGGGATTGCGTAATCCCGATGAAAATACATGTAACTGGATTTCCCTGTTTATTTGATGACTGATTAGGAACTGGAATTACGAACCAAACAAAAAGGAATCAACAAACTATGTCAGTTCTGACCAGTGTCCGAATTGTTGAATTTTCTTAATTTTATTTATATATTTGATTATATTTTTTATTATATCTTTCAAAATGATTAATTTGTTATTCCCGGCTTAACTTTTCTCTCTGTAGAAATTATAAATTTGGACCAATTTTGGTCATACCGTTATATTTCACCAGCAAATATCTGCAGTGAAATTTTAACTTACATTTTGAATTATCCAAGTTTGGTATTAAAAACCTTGGGGTAGAATTGAGAGTAATAACATAGCCTCTCCTTACTTTTTAGTGTATAAGTACGTAAATAATGTGTTGTAACAAAAACATGCTGTTGTTGTAACAAAAAATGTTTTGTAAACTTAATGAGATTTTTCGTCAGTTTTTAGTACATTACCATTTTTTGATTAGCTTTCGCACTTTTGATTTTGAAGATATTTTTATGAAAATTTGATTTCATTTTTTTTAAATCGAGTTTAGTAATAGGTAGTTGTCAACACAATCTTGGATGTTAATGATATTTACAGCACGTTCGTTCTAGCAAAATTGATTTTCAATAATTTTACGAACACTTATCGTATGAGTACTGAACTCATACGAAAGGCGCTTCGGATCGGCGAATTGTCAAAAATCTAAAATCTAACCGATTTTCAATTATTTTGAAAAAAATAGTCCAGATTGGTCCTTCAGCAACACGGACCTAATTTGAATGTAATGACGTCTTTGTTACACCGGCTTTGTAAAATAAGGCGAAAAAATCATGAATCATAACGTCCAATACACAAAAGAAATTCGCATATTCATTGTGTGAATCGTGACATATAGTTCCTTCAAAAATCCTATAGAAAAAGGCACATTCAGTTTTTTACAATTTTACCAATTTGGCGGGCTACTATCCAACAGTTTTTTCATCTTAAAACCTAGTTCGGACTACTACAAATAGTTTGTAACAAAAATCAGCCAAATCGGCTCAGCCGTTCTTAAGTGATGCGATTACCAACGAACACAATTTCATTTTTATTATATAGAGATAATTTTCCAAAATTTGAAAATTTACGTAATTTTTTGGTTTTTATTTATATTGTCGGGCCATAGTAGCTGTATATACTTCTACATTCCGACAACTACACTGACAAAAACACTAATATTAGTTGTTGGGCTAAAAAGAAAATATACAAATTTTATTAGGGTATGTTTTTGTTGACCCTTTTGATTTTTTTGTTTTGATTTTCGTGAATTCCCTGATTTTCGATAACTTATACTCAGTAAAAAGATCTCAGGAGACGGTTAGTCTCATTGAGGCACCGAATACCGGAAGCAGGCGAATCCCCCATAGATAATAAATTGAAGCTCCGCATTCATTACACTTGTCGTAAGGTGTAATAAAGAATCGCTAACAAGTTTTATGTTCCATAAACCACGCGACCACAGGAGAAATAATCAATCTACGGGTCAGAAAACAACCACAGAAATCTTTTTCGCCCTATATCAAGTCTGCCACCCTGCGACACTGAAACATTTCAATGAGAGTATAGTTCATAGCTAATATTTAGGGATTTATTTTCCGTCATTTACATAAGAAATTCCAAACTTAGTAAGGTCGAAAAATTATTCCCCTTGAAACAGAAAGAAAGAATGCAGAAAAATGAGTAATTACAGATCCTGTTTAGCTTACCTTCGGTTTCTGTAGACTCAGTTTCTTCTATTCAAAAGTTCCAACCCACAGTGAATAGCTGCATCTAAACTTTGGATACACTTTCTATAGAAACGCAAGAATGGGACCCTATTCTTATTTATATTAGTTCAACGAAATTACGTAGAATTTTTTGGCAGAGTTTGAAAATACATTGAACGATTCCGCTGCAATTCCGACTTGGTCAGAATTCGATACTTTCTTGGCTCATTAATTCAAGACACTTGAATCGGTCGGAAACGTAAAACCCAATTTCTTTAAAAAAATAGTCAGCCTAGATCCAATTATAAAGAAAGGAAAAGAGTGTGAAGGGGCAGGACATGAGAGGAAGAAACAATAATTATACAAATTCAGACAAGAGAACGAAGTTGTCCTGATTTAGAGTTATAAGTATGTTAGTACCGGCTTTGAAGACTCTTCCTTCAAATTTACACACTCTAGATAAGAATCAACATAAAGAAGCTGCTCGACTTGAACTGGCTGACCATGTGAAAGTCGACCCACCGATAAACTGATTTGACTTGACATAGGATCCTTGATATATACTCTGGGGCTCCTATGCAATCCCTATTAGCGTACAGTATTTGGGTGGATCATTGGTAGATAGGCCTATTAGTCAAAATTATCAATCTGAAGGTCGGGTTTGACTTTGCAGCACTTCCTATTGAAAAAGTCCTCACACACTTTTGGGAAGGTGGGGGAGACCCCAAAAAGAGTTTTGTGGTCAGAGGCAGATACCTTTTGTGAAACGAACTTTAAAGAAACTACTCGGCGCAATAAAGATGGGAGACAGTCACTTTTCCATTAAATTTTTGTGAGGAATTGGGATCTAGGAATATAACAATGGCGCAATTCAATAGAATGGATAAGAAGATTTTTCGATGTTTTAATGCTACCAAGATGTGCGGGCAAATATTGATGGACTCAAGTCAAGCACCATTTCAGAGGATTATTTTTAGAAAATATCTAAACGCGCCTGTTGACGATTTTGAACATATAAGGGTAAAGTTTGGAGTTAACTACGCCCCGTTCCTCTCTATTAGGACACTTCTGCTACTTACTGAATATGTTAAAGAGAGGATAACCCAGCTGAAGTTGCTAGCCACGGAAGTGTGTGAAGATAAATTCGAATTTAACTAGCAAAGACACAAACCACTTCTTTTCCTGCGCGCTGTTATGGAGTTAACAGAGCTATGTTAAATTGTTAACAGAGGCAATAAATTAATATAAACGCGATATTTGACCCGATCTGATAAAGAACTATATCTGAAAATAATTAAATAAACATAACATATAATGAAATTACTATATTTAAGTGCGATAATAAAATTAACCACTACATAAGGCATATTCTTACACAAAATAAATTCAGTTTTCTGGTCCGGATTTTCGTCCACTGTGGCCAAACGGGGAGGGTGCGTCCACTTTGTGGGTACCCAGGTGTAGCTCTCGGGGAGCACATTCCAAATATAAAACCCACATACCCAAAATCAATTTAGAAAAAAATTATATTTGGCCTTTTAAGTTAAATTCGTTTTTTTTATTTTGGCCCACTATGGCCAAACGGAGGAGGGTGCGACCACTTTGTGGGTACCCAGGAGTAGCTCTTGCGGAGCACATTCCAATTATATAACCCACATACCCAGAATCAATTTAGAAAAAATATATTTGCCCTTTTAAGTTAAATTAGGTTTTTTATTTTGGCCCATTGTGGCCAACCGGAGAAGGGTGCGTCAACTTTGTGGGTACCCAGGAGTAGATCTTGGGGAGCACATTCCAAATATATAACCCACAATTTCAATTATTTCAAAATCAATTTAGAAAAAAAATCCGAACCAGAAAACTGAATTTGTTTTGCATAAGAATATGCCTTATGTAGTGGTTAATTTTATTATCGCACTTAAATATATTAATTTCATTATATGTTATGTTTATTTTATTATTTTCAGCTATATTTCTTTATCAGATCGGGTCAAATATCGCGTTTATATTAATTTATTGCCTCTGTTAACAATTTAACATAGCTCTGTTAACTCCATAACAGCGCGCTGGAAAAAGACGAGGTTTGTGTCTTTGCTAGTTGAATTCGAATTTATCTTCACACACATCCACGGATTTCCCAAGGATCGTCTGCCAAGATGTGAATTTCAAGAGGACACAAATTTAGAGGCAAAAACAGCAACACAGTGACTTTTGAAGACCCTTTACTTCGGTGCTCTTCTTTTCTAGATAATAACGTTATAACGTTTTGCCCATGCTTTGTGTTTTTGGCGAAACAACCAGAGTTCAAAGCCGAATATCATCAGTAATTACGGTGGAGGAAATACAGCACATAAGGCTCGTTTAATAAGATCATCTCAAAAACACTTTTGGTCCTGAATATAACGGTTTAGATTCGAATCTCGTCAAGTAATAGTCGTTACACTCTAAACCCCATTCTAGATTCAAAAGGGATAATTAGGGTAAGTGACCGTTTGGTTCAATCGCCAGCGCTTACATACAACGAGGGGTATCCAATACTTTTACCGTATGACTCAATTATTAGAGGAATTTTGGATATTCAGGTTGAAACCTAGTTAAGAAAGTCATCCATAATTGTAAACTTGTTTCTGTACCGACAACGAGTACAAAATCAAACTATGTCTTCACTTCCCCTATAACGTACAGTAATTACAAGACCTTTTTGCAATACTGGAGCCGGCTTCGCTGGACCCTTAAGAACAAAGAACTTTACTGGTCGGGAATGTTTGATTACTAAGGGATATGTCAGCATATTTGTATGCTTTTCTACTGAGGCCATCCACCTAGACGCTACCAGCGACTTGTCGACTCAGTCGCGGTTGCCCAACCTGAATTCAGGCAACGGGCAAATGTGCTGGAGCGGCGGAATTGATTCAGACAAATATTCACCAAAATCTTGATAGGAAGTTTACTCCTCCATATTCGGGCACATATGAAAAAATTGATCCCATATATGAATTTCACGTTTGAAGAGGTTTCTACAATTTTGGTCTGCATCGCAACTTGCTTAAACTCACGGCATTTAAGCTACACTAGCAATAACCCAGCCGATTTATTTCCATTGACCCCAGCTCATTTTCTCCTGCCGAACAAGATATTTCAGATGAAAACTTGACATTTGCCAATCGTTGGAAACGATTGAAGATAATTGAACAATATTTTTAAGGGAGTATCCGAGTATCTGAAAGAGCTTCATCGTAGGTATAAATGGAAGTATCAACAAGAAAAGATTAAAGTCAATGAATTGGTAGTCATAAAGATTAGCTCCATTGACTGGAAGATGGGTCGCATTGTAAATACTTACCCTGGAGTTGACCAAAATATACGAGTTGTGGACAACGACATAATAAATCGACCTATAACGAAGACAGTCAAATTATTGACAATGTGTCTCCTTTCCATCACTTCCCATAAAAGCGATATGAGGTGGCCGAACGGCGTGGGTATTGCCGGAATTGTCCGGAACCATTTGTTGCCGACTTATAAGAACAGCTATGGTGCGCGTTGTAGATTTAAGCTGCGAGAGATGGTCGTCTGTGAAGGTCATGCTATGCAAGTCAAAATTGCCTCCTCAGCATTCAATAGACTTGGGCTGGAGTTATCAAAATCATCGGTTTACCCCTTCAAGCTCAAATCAAGGCACGGCACCAGCTCACTACTGTTACAGGTGGATACGCTGATTACTAATGAGCTCTCACGAAGACCCTACTCGGAGGCAATTATCGATGACTCAACCCCCATCGCCGATGTGGATCCCTGCTGCAACACACCAATAGATTTATTTTCGTATTTTCTTGTTTATGGCAGGAAGGAATTACCGCTACAGGACATATAAATATATTCTTCGACATTTTGCGAAAATATCCAATTTGAATTTTTTGTTTTCAGTGCTTTACCTAAATACCTACATTTTTGTCGAAAAAGATCGATCTTCCAAAAAAATGGAACATTTAACTCTTAGTAATTTTGTTGTATAAGATTGCGTGTAATTTTCCTATTTAAGCGGGAAGAGCATTTTTTAAAACATTGGTATCTTCGGTGACCCCCACTAAAATTTTCCGACAAACATAGAACATTTAAATCCTTAAATGTCCTTTTTGAAATTACATAAAGGAAAGAGATTTTCCACAAAACTAATCCTCATAAGATTCCACAATATAGTTCTGACAAAAAGAATTGCCTCAGAGATTAACTTACACCACTTTTATCACTATAAAAAGAAACTCAGACCTGTTGGACTATATGTTTATTATGGAAAACTGGGGTACTCAACATGCACTTTCAGAATTATATGGTTTTAATATTGAAATTACAATATTAATTAACGGAGAGCGCTACCGATCGATGATAACCAACTTGTTTTGGCCAAAATTGGATTATATGGATGCGAAACAAATGTTTTATCTGGTAGGTTGTTGAGAGTTTAACATATTGATTTGAACTGGGATATTGTCCTGACTCAAGACCATTTTGCATCTATATTTAATCGAATGCAAATTTATTTACAAATGGCATGGTGACATTGGCTCGGTAGAAGTATTGCTGGATAACTATACCTGTATATACACACACTTACATATGCAACTCAATGAGATGCTTGTAAGATGACATGTGTACTTTATTACTTGGTGCGATTTTTTAAACGCATATTCGGCAAGTGAGGTGTGCTTCTCGTTCGTTTGTGACAATTATTTCCTTAAAGAGGCCGGGTTTGATGTTGAAAAGTCGCTGCGAAGCTATTTGAAAAAACCTTTGACGGGGTGGAAATCATGACAGTGGTAGTCTGTGGCCAAGTAATAAAAGTCACCATGCCATTTATAACTAAATTTGCATTCTATTAAATATAGATGCAAAATGGTCTTGAGCCAGTACAATATCCCAGTTCAAATCAAATATTGTTTACAGACCAAAAAAAATACAAACGAAAAAACTAAAAGTTTAACATATTATTATGGACATGAGACAAAAATCTTACGAATATTTGCCCAAGGGGTTTTACATCTTATTCATTTCATAGTTCATAATAGAACTTGTATTTATTTCGAAAATCATGGTTCAGTTCGTGAATCGTAATATGATGATGATCATTTTTGGCGCAATGGATATGTCAATAAGCAAAATTGCCGCATTTTGAGTAAGTGAAATTAAAAAGGGAAATTCACAAAAACTTGAGCTTTATAGGTCTAAGGAAATCATTGGTCCTCATTTCCTTTAAAATGAGATCGTTGCCGACTATTCAATATTATATTCCCTTTTACGTTAAGTCATTGCTCTATGTGAACAAACCGGAAACTTTAGACAAAACCAAAACATGCTCTAATTATATACTAGTAATATAAATTTGTTTTTCATTCTAATATAGCCAATTTTCAAGTTTGAAATTATGTAATCTCACTATTTTTTTAATTTAAAGTTTTAGAGGTCCAAAACACCGTTTTTTATAATTTAATTAAATGTCTGGAATCATATTTACATACTTAAGGATAATATAAGATACATACCATTAGTTTTCGGTTTTGCCAAAAAGTAAGACAGCATCGACATTTCCGGTGGGACAAACTGTTCACGATAAGTTGGTTTGTCTTCCTTCATGTTCGTTGAGGTACTATTATTAGAAAAGTTTCCAAGTATCTTCATATTCAGTTTAACGCGCTGCTTTGTTATAGATGAGGTTACTGTATTCCACACACTACTTTCATCAGTTTGCTCTTCAGACGAAACGTTATATGACGCTACTTGATTTTCACATGTAGCTTTTCTAAGTAGTTTCTTCATTCCACCTCCGAAAATGCTGGACCAAGTATCCACAGAAAAATTATGAACAACAAGTCTAAATAAAATGCGGCTGTCACAAGTGACTAGTGCATATGTAGCAAGCGAAACATATGTAGCAATAAAGCTTTCTAACAGCAAAACATTCAATTTTGGTATATCTTCATCTTTTTCTCTAGCTAATAGCGCACGTAAATTTGCAACCCCTGGCCATCTGGAAGGTGTTGTACATACAGCTGTGGGCTCATCCGTCGAATACATTCGTTTTCTGTTGTAAATGTTTGTATTTCCTATTAGATGCGAGCACTCAAACGATGAATTAAGTTTGGCTATATTTTCTATGCCAGGACTCTGGAAACCGTTTTGAGAAGAATTATTTACCACAAAACTCTCTGAATCACAAAGTGATTGATAGATACAAGACGATAATGCTACAGCAAGATCTCTTATAATAAATATTTCACAAAAAGCGTTAGTATCCAATCCGACGAATGGCGAAAAGTTTATAACACTATGAAGCATATCTATAGTTTGAGACTAAAAGAAAAATTTATTAAGAAATTCAATGCAATTAAAGAATTTAATTCAGGGAACAGAGTGCATGCATGCTTTAGGTGTTCAAAAACAATTTAAATAAAAGGTCCGACGGACGTACGGCCATAACGATAAAATTTATCGATATTTTGGGCATTGTGACATTATTTCTAGGCAACAACACCCAAATCTCTAACGCCCAATCCTCGGACCGTCATAAAACCCAAATTTGCGACATATTGTCTAAAACCCACAAGGTTCCCACGTAGACGTCCTTCGGCCGAGTTTAGAGATTTTCTCCTAAGATGGGATATGCCCAAAACCACGCAAAGTAAAGGCTTTCTACGTTGCGGCCTTCGGTCGGGTTTAGAGATTTTCTTCTATGGGGTATGTCCAAAGACGGCTACGCATTGTATAGGTTTCTTGCGTTGGAATTAAAGATGTTCTGCTATGGAGTATGACCAAAAGAGGCTACGTAAAGTATAAGGTTTCTACGTTGCAGGCCTTCGTCTGGGATTAAAGATTTTCTCCTATGGAGTATATCCAAAGCCGGCTACGCATTGTAAAGGACCGTACGCCGTCCGACGTCTTATCGCCCAAGGACATAACTCCCAAATCGATAAATGTCTTTAAGCCCAAATAATTTCTTTGAGCCTTATGAAGGAAAATACTGGAGAAAATCTATAATTCCGGACGAAGGTCTGCAAAGCAGAATACTCTTATTTTGCGTAGCAGGTTTTGGGCATACCCCATAGAAGAAAGTCCGTGGATTAGGCGTTATCGCCTAGAAATTGTGTCACAATATCCAAACGCAGTGACATATCGCCCAAAAAATCGATAAATTTTACAACACAATCAATACATTGATGTTGGGCTTTATGATATGTTCAATTTGGGTGTTATGAACTAACCTCCAAATGAAAAAACTATCAACGACGATTGTAAAGTAAGTCGTTTGGCTTTAAGTGACACAACAACTGGGTGATTCCAAAATAAATCGACAGAAAAACGGCAGTTTTGGACCCTATTGATTTATTTAAAATTTGGCACGTTTATTCCCCTCTTTGTGCGAATTATTTTTTGACGTTAATATGTCGGCATTCTTCAATTTGTATTTTATGATTCGTGAAAGTTGGCAATTTACAGTGTTTCTAGAAATAAATACACTACTTTAAGTTGAATTATTGTCCACATGTATCATCGGATTATAAAAGCTTAAGTATCATCTGATAGCTCTTGACGACTGCTTTAAATTGATATAGTATATTTCTAGATACACTGTAAACTGCCAACTTGGACGAATTATACAGTACAAAGCACATTGAATAATGGCAAAATTTTAACGTAAAAAATTTTCAACTACAAGGTGCCAAATTATATACAAATCGGAAGACGTCGGGTATGCGACTGTGTCGAAATTTTTTGGAATCACCCAACCACAACACTGCTCCCCGAACTCTATAACATACATAACAAAAATGCTTATTTATACACGTACCTGCAAATATTTAATGGGATCAGCAATCACTGTCTTATTTCCGGCTACACATGCGCTTAGCAATGGAAGTGTAGTTGGGAATGGTAATGGACTTAGGAGTTGTTGCTGAGTTTTTTCCTGTTGCAATTCCTGCAGAAGAAGAACCACTTCCATTCTTACAGATGCCAAACCTCCCCCACTCGCTCCATGTAGTGAACAATAGCTCAATAGTGTCCTTAGTAACGTTTCGTTGGCTGCAAATAAAAAGATAAATTTTGCAGATGAACATATCGTTATCGTAATATAATCGTATTGAAGTAATCAACATTAAATCGTTTTGAATACCAATACCAACCTCTGAAGTCGGACAACGACTTTATTGCATAACAAGTAAGGGAAATTCGGTAAAAAGTGAAGAAGAGAAGAATTTTTGTATGTTTCATAATCATAGGCTAATATTACCTGGTCCAATTTGTCAAATCGGATATTTATATCGGTGCTATATCCAAACATAGAATATAGTGACTAACTTTCACAATAAGTTCATCCAGTTCAAATATAACGTGTTAAGCTCATTTTGTGAAAATTCGTGCTTTCTGGTGCGGAAAAAGTCTATCCGAAATTTGAATGGGAAATTTTTGGGGCGAAATTTGTATGGAAGCTATATGTAAATCTGAACCGATGACCCATTTTCACCATGGCTGTTTCCAGTTGAAATATGAGATATTTTTGAAAAATTTGTAGAAGATCTGTTAAAATATGTGGTTTATAGAGTGGAAAAAGTGAAATCGGGAGTGAAATTTGTGTGGAAGCTATATATAAATCGGAACCGATCTGACCCATTTGCGCCATGGCTGTTTATAAAACAAATAAAAGATATTTCGCCTAATTTGATGAGGATCTGTTAAAATATGTGGCTTTTAGAGCATAACAAGTCAAATCGGGAGCGAAATTTTAATAGGAGCCAGGCCCGTGCGCAGGATTTTCCCCTGGGGGGGTTTTCATTACACTTATAAAAAAGTTAACCTTTTTTTGGACGGTTTATTAAATTCAAATAATTATTACCTTATAACTATAATAAACAATAGAAAAAAAATATATGCAATTTTAATATACACTGTCCCATAGTCGGGCTCTCACGTATAAAATGTAATAATTAAATTGTATTTATACAAATCGGTAAATTATATTTTGTTTTGAAAACGATAATTATATATATAAGTGTATAGTGTAATGAAAAATTTAAAAAAAAATACATTTTTATTTATTTTATATGGATATAAATAAAAAACTAAGGTCTACGTGTAAAAGGAAAAAATACATATGTGTTGAAGAGAAACAATATTTTATGATAACCACCAAAACTTGGTTAGTTTTGACGCAAGTGCGATATCTTTAGTTGATATACTTGTATTGAATCTCATATCGGTATCGGTGTATGTCCTCCGTCGCGGGTAACAATCTTGACGCGATGCGGGGGCTTAAGGGCTGTTCCGATGGGTAACTGCTATCACCTAGGAAGGAACCTGAGTCCTTCCTATGGAGAGAGCGGAGACTTTCCCGGAACATCCCGAACTAAAAATTTACCAACCGACAAAACCCATGATGAGTACAACTATAAATATAAACTCTGCAAGTGGTCACCAGGCTGGACCTGGAAATCCACCCAAACAGTCGTCCGAGGATGGCTCTTTGGTAGGTGCAAAATATTTGCAGGCACCAACCTCATCATCACCACAACAACAATCACACATAAACCCCATACAATACGAAACAACTACGCAAACGAAAACGGCAATACTCAAACGACAACAAAACATTGACTCAGACGTGTCCCTAGGTGACGACACAAATGACGGTCTGTCAGGTATAGGCAAGCTCTTCCTCTATGAGACTGATGAAGAAGACAATCGTATGGTTGCTTCTGACTCGGTAGTGGAGGAAGTGACTATAAGTGGCAATAATGCCTCAGGATCGGCACCAGGCGACAATAGGACCAAGACGGACGAGGAAAGGGGGAGGCGGGGTATAAGCGCTCGTTACGATTCCTTAAGAAGATGGATACGAAAGACCCGTCTTCTTTTTCGGGTCGTGAAAAGCGATTATACCGAAAGCATACCTATCACGTACGGAAGTATGAGTCAATGATGAACACGACCGTCGTGGAGGTCAAACCCTCCACCTCAAAAGACACAAAGGACACAACCAAAACAAACGGTACAAAAACAATTACGACTACGACTACAAACCAGAGCAAGGCCAATCCGATGAACTCGGGTAATACTGGACCTCGGGGCCACTCTGGTATACAAAGTAAGCCAGCCCCGATTAAAGCTGGACCTTCATCAAGTAGAGAGATGCGCAGACCGGCACCATACCCGTCCAAGGTCGTTAAAGCCGATACCAAGCCTTGTGTAGGCCCCGCAATCTGCAATAGACATAAGAGACCGGTAGCGGAACTTCCCAACAGGGTCAACCTCCCGGCGCACAGCACCCAAACTGGGATAAAAAGGCAGAGGTCAAAAGAAGCTCAAGCCCCCCATGGCAAGCGACCGAAAACCGTACCCAGCCTAACGACAGCACCCGAATTACAAGTCGCCATTCTTGACCGCAGCAACCCAGAAGGTAGAATAACGACAAGCAGATGGCTACTGGTTGAGGAGCAGATACTCCGATCTCTGCTCGAAGCCCTCAAAACCAGTGAAGACGACTCCTTTACCGAATTCGACAGAGCCGGGTGGCAGAAGGGTGTGAAGGTCGTCTGCTGTGGTAATAAGAAAGCATTAGACTTCTTTACTGCTGCAGTTGGTGATCTTGATACCCTATGGCCTGATATGCGGTTAGAGATCGTACCTATCGACCAGATCCCCTGTTGGACGACAGTGAAGGTATGGGTTCCTCCTCCAATCCTGGAGGACGAAGCCATACTTACACTGGTAAAATGGCAGAACAAGCCGCTAGGCACTGATGACTGGAAGATCATCAGGGGACGCGCGAGGGACAAAGGAGACGGAAAAGATCTATGGATCCGGATAGGATCGGAATCTCTCCGTCTTCTTCGTCTCTCGGATGGGGTCATCAGGTATGGTCTCAACCGACTGAAGATCACTATCCCCGAAGACGAAACCAATGCCCGACGTCAGGAGAGGCATGAAGCTGGTGCAAATTAATCTGCACCGCTCCGAAGCAGCATCGGACGAACTGCTGCGACACATGGGGAAGGAGGGCACGGACGTAGCTCTGGTGCAAGAACCCTGGATTACAGGGAACAGAGTACGTGGACTGAGGTCACGAAACCTTAAGCACATATCCCCACATAACGAAGGTAAAATCCGTAGCTGTATTGTAGCCAAGAAAGACTTGAATCTAACCTTCTTATCTCACTACAGCGATGGCGACTTAACAGTAGTGGCCATGGAACGCCATAACAAACCAACCCTGGTAATAGGTTCCATGTACCTACCCTATGAAGTGGACAACCCCCCGTCAAACAAGGTCCAGGCCCTGGTAGATTGGTGCAGAAGAAAGGGGCACGATCTGGTACTCGGTGGCGATGCAAACGCGCACCACACCCTTTGGGGTAGCACTGACATCAACAAAAGAGGTGAGTCACTTTTTGATTATAAAGGGTGATTTTTTAAGAGCTTGATAACTTTTTTTTTTAAAAAAACGCATAAAATTTGCAAAATCTCATCGGTTCTTTATTTGAAACGTTAGATTGGTCCATGACATTTACTTTTTGAAGATAATTTCATTTAAATGTTGACCGCGGCTGCGTCTTAGGTGGTCCATCCGCTTAGTCCAATTTTGGCATTTCCACGTTTTTGAGTAACAGAGACCCAATTGGTGCGACCGGCGACGAATCGAAAATTGGTGGTCATCATTAACACTGGCCGATACAGCTGCGATATTTTCTTCAGTTCGCACTCTACGTAAGCGTGTTGGTGGTTTAATGTCCAACAATGTAAATTTGGTGCGAAATTTAGTCACAATAGCCCGAATAGCCGCTTCAGTGGGTCGATTAAACTGACCATAAAATGGAAGCGCGCAATGAACTTTCTTAACAGAGCACGCATTTTGATAATAAAATTCAATAATTTGCAAGCGTTGTTCGTTTGTAAGATGATTCATGATGAAATGTCAAAGCATACTGAGCATCTTTCTCTTTGACACCATGTCTGAAATCCCACGTGATCTGTCAAATACTAATGCATGAAAATCCTAACCTCAAAAAAATCACTCTTTATTATATCCACTGATCTAATTATATGTAACAAGGGCAACAGGCCGACGTTCTATAATAGAACTAGGGAACAGGTTATAGATATAACTTTAGTATCAAATAGTGAAACGATTAGAGTCTCAAATTGGATGGTATCTACAGAATGTTCCTTCTCCGACCATTTTAGAATACTTTTCAATATAGAGCACGATATAATTAGGGAGAAACCCTACAGAAATCCCAAAAAGACCAACTGGAACCTCTTCAGTAATCTTATGCAGTCACTGCCTCCTCCGGACAGAGAGATTAGTGACGTGCATGAACTGGAGTGTGCAGTTAATCAGCTGACATCTTCCATTTCAGAATCCTTCAAAAAATCCTGCCAGGAACGACGCCCCCCTCGGAAAATCAACCAAACCTGGTGGACACCAGAGATCAGGGCACTCAGGAAGGAAAGTAGGAGGCTCTTTAACAGAGCAAAAAGGGAGAAAACTCCAGAAGGCTGGAACGACTATAAAGAGGTCTTCAATGACTTCAAAAAACAGACCAAAAAAGCAAATGGAAATCTTGGACAAATTTCTGCGAGGAATTGGAAAGTACTAGTGAGGTCGCCAGATTTCGCAAAGCGCTCTCCAAGGAGCCCAGCACTCCAGGATTCCTGATGAAACCGGATGGACTGTTCACAGAAAGCAGTGCAGAAACGGTAGAACTCCTTATGGAAACACACTTCCCAGGATGCCAAGACGATGACGACAGCATTGACGAAACAGAAACCCCTCCCCCCGTTTGCACGGACGAGTTCATTAACACAATAGTTGATGACGAAAAAATAATGTGGGCCATACAATCCTTCAGGCCATACAAGTCAGCAGGACCAGATAAAATTATACCAGCACAACTGCAGGTCTCCCTGGACCGGATATTGCCATGGCTACGACTAATTTTCTCCGCAAGCCTAAGATGGTCCTACATACCAAGGGCATGGAGAGAAGTCAGGGTGGTCTTTATCCCTAAGGCGGGAAAAATAAATCACAACACGACAAAAGACTATAGACCCATCAGTCTATCATCGTTTTTACTAAAAACCATGGAAAGACTGATGGACTTACATTTCAGGGAGAAACTAAATCCAGACAACTTCAGCAAGGCACAACACGCATACCTTAAAGGAAGGTCAGTGGAAACGGCATTACATGAAGTGGTAGGCTATATTGAAAGCTCCTTGCTGTACAAAGACTATACGATGGCAGCTTTTCTAGACGTAGAAGGCGCCTTCAATAACGTCAAAATAACATCGATCACATCCGCTCTCGGACGCCTGGAAATGAACCAAGGCATAACCCAATGGACGGGCAACATGCTGGAAAGCAGGATTATTAACTCGAAATTGGGCGAGGAAGTTGTGAGAAAACGTGTTACAAGAGGCACGCCGCAAGGAGGTGTGATCTCGCCGATGCTCTGGAACCTGGTGATAAATGAAATCCTACTTGACCTCAACAGAGACGGAATTAAGGTGACGGCATACGCCAACGACTTAGTACTGCTGGTCCGAGGCAAATTCTTACCAACGATTAGTGAGGTCATGGAAAGATCACTAAGGAAGCTCTTAAGATGGGCGACAAGAAATGGGTTAGGAGTTAACCCAAGGAAAACAGAGTTAGCTCTGTTCACAAGAAAATATAAAATTCCGGACTTCGACCTCCCCAAATTAGATGGGGAGATATTGCATCTATCAAAGGCAGCAAAATACCTTGGCATAATCCTGGACTCGAAACTTTCTTGGAAAGGAAACACAGAAGAGAGAGGAAGGAAAGCACTCTGCGCCTTTTATACCTGCAAAAAGATGTTCGGAAAAAGATGGGGACTACAACCAAAGATGATACACTGGCTGTACACGGCAATAGTAAGGCCAATACTCACATACGGGGCACTGGTCTGGTGGAGCGCCGTAAAAAGAAAATCACTCCTAGCAAATCTCAACAAAGTACAGAGGTTGGCATGCTTGGGCATTGCTGGGACAATGAGATCAGCTCCTCAAGCCGGACTAGAAACTATACTCAATATACAACCCATGGACATTTTCGTAAGGAGATGCGCAGCAAGGGTAGCATTGCGTATCAGAGAACTCGGTATGCTGAAAAACGACACGCTTGGGCACAGCTCCATTTTAGGAGCTACGGAATCATACGGGAGGCTAGATAAAAATTCAGATTTTCTCAAGCCCAGTATGCACCTACATAAGAACTTCAAACTGGAAATACCCACCAAAGAAGAATGGGCATCCAACATGGTCATGACCGACGAGGAAAACTCAATCTTCACTGATGGCTCGAAAATGGAGACAGGTACGGGGGATCGGGAGTCTTTTCTGAACCTTTAAACCTTAAAATATCCGTCCGACTACCAACCACTTGCACAGTCTTTCAGGCAGAAGTATATGCCATCAACATAGCCGCGAAAAATATTCTGGAACGGGACTTCGATCCGTCAAAATTCAGAATTTACGTGGACAGTATGGCAGCCCCTAAAGCCTTAAACTCCAAGACTATAAGATCAAGATGCGTACATGACCGCTTAGAGTCTCTGGACCGACTCCAAATGCATGACGTCACACTTGTATGGGTACCGGGTCATACGGATGTACCTGGAAACGAAATGGCAGACGAATGTGCACGGAAAGGCTCCAAAGAGACGGAAGTTCCATGTAATACGAACATACGCACGCCTTTCATCGAAATACTCAATCAAATAGACGAAATAGCAGACCGAGAAACAAAGTTGCGATGGGACTCCGGTCATAACTGCAGAAAAACACGTAACTTATGGCCGAAAATCAACCCTAGTAGAACAAAGGAACTACTGACACTCGGCAAAAGAAACACAAGCATCCTCATGGGAGTCCTTACAGGGCACTGCGCAATAGGCCGTATGGGAATCCCTCATATGGACTACTGCAGAAGCTGCCTCGACGAAGAAGAAGAGGAGTCGATGGAGCATCTGCTATGCTCATGCCACAGACTGCAGGAGCTCAGGCTACATTATCTTGGAAGCAGGTTCTTTAACAGTCTGGCAGAAATAGCAAATGTTCCTCTGAACCACCTATATAAATTCACATACAAGGCCAGCTGGTTCTCCAGTAGAAACAACAGGCAATCTAATAACGACTGACACAACGAACCCTTCGGACTTTCCTTACTATCAACTTTTCTTCTCTCACTATAATCCTCCTCCTCTATTCACTAACACATCTCTTCCATAATCATCTATTAAGGGTAGCACAATGGACAAATAGTCTCCGAGTGAACTCGCTTGGTTGCGTATACACATGATGTTGTATACACTACCAGCGGGCAACCCTCTCAACCTAACCTAACCTAACCTATCGGTGTATGTATTACATTGCACCGTCTTAATATTTGCCCTTCTATATATGTGATATATTACAGGGACTCCATTTTGGTTTTGTATTTATTTCTTCTTATCTAAGAATATAAAAGCTTCTGGGGGAACAAATCCTTTTTGAATTGTAGTTTCTAAATATTCATCATGTGTATAATATGGTGCCATTATTAAATTATTCTCGGTATACATCGAATACCGAACACCGTAAAATGTGGTTTCTTATTAAATATATTAAAAAATTGTCAATTCTAATAACATTTGCTGTGCAATACAACTTTTTATTAGAAATATATTTTATATATTTGCTTTGAGGTGATCTGTAGAGTGAGGTGCATGCTCTTAAACATTTTCTTTCAAATGTTCTTATTTTTTCCATGAAAGACGGCGATACATTGAACCATATAGGACAACCATATGTTATGACTGGGCGAATAAGCATTTGATACATTATTATTTTAACACGTGGGTTTAAATATCTCGAATGAAATAAGTGTCTATACATAAAGAAGGCTTTCCTTGCTTTAGTCAATATTTCTTTAATATGATCATTAAAGTATAAAAATGTATCCAAGTATATGCCTAAATATTTTACTATGCTGCTTTTATTTGCAATTATTTCGTTGTTTACATTAGATTTTATGCCAAAGAATTTCCAGTTTTTTTAATATTGTAATTGCACTTATGTACTGGTGGGTGGAATAGAATAGTATCGCATTTTTCCGTATTTATCTTTAGGTTCCAATCAATGGTATACTGTTCAACGACGTTGTAAGATTCTTGAAGTTTATTGTTAATTTGTGAGATAATTTTATCAGCATGATATATAATAATATCATCTGCTAATGAGATAATATTATCAATTTTATTAATTAAGTCCAATAGGAATATGTTAAATAGGGTGGGTGAGTTCACAGTTCCTTGTTGCAGACCATTTTCAATATTATAAATATTTCTACTTATTTCACCTTGGTGAGATATCATAAATTTTCTATCGCTTATCATATTGTAGATTAAAATAACTATGTTTATTGGAAAACGATATCTTATGAGTTTAAGCCTGGAATCCATACGCTATCAAAAGCGCTTTCCATATCAATGAGACATGTACCGGTACATAGACCTTTGTTCCAATTCCAGTTAATGTTCGAAGTAAGCACTTGTACTGCGTTAATTGTAAAATGTTTATATTTGAAACCGAATTGTTTCTCATTCACAATATTGTTGTTCAAAATAAAATTATTGATATTATTTTTAATGCAGATTTCAAATACTTTGCCTATATTTGGCAGTAGACTTATGGGTTTAATATTTCTGGGATTGCTTGGGTCTTTATCTTTTTTGGGCAGAATGACTATTTTGGCCATTTTCCACATTTCAGGAAAGTATGAATTATTTAGCATGTTGTTAAACAAAACGCAGTACTTATTTATTAAGGACGAACGTATTTTCTTTAAAATAATATTAGGTATGCAATCAATACCAGATGACAACTTGCTTCTTAGATTGGAAAATATATAATTTAGTCTAGTATTTGTAATGAAATAATTTCCCGCCTCGTCTTCACTGAGGCTATCAGCTCTCGTTTGGTCGTTGAAATTTGTTATTTTATTATGATTTCTCTCGTATATAGTTTTTGTTTGCAAAAATCTATTGAAAGAATCATTTACAACTCTATGTATACTATTGTCACTATCAGTATCTATATAAGAATGAAGTGACTCAATATAAGCACCTATTGCATCTAGCATTTCATCTTGGTTTCTTATCACATAATTGTGCGAGTTGTCTTTTTCAAGAAGCTGTGGATCGATTCTAGCCTTTCTTTAAATGTGTTCTGAGCTTTCTGGGATAACAATTTTTTTTTTAATTCAGTGGTTTAAACTTTTTACATTTATTCTTTATTTCCTTGAACATATTAATTGGATCCCTGTGATCTATTTGTCGTAGTTCATTCTGAATATGACTATTTATTAATAATGCAAAGTTCTCATTTAAAAGTTTTTTAATAAGTTTAAGTTTAGCTTTTACGAATTTAATTGTTCGATCAGATAGTATTACCTCAAGCCTATTGTGCCTTTTGATCATTGTGATTATTTTGCTCTTTTCTATATGGAGCTTCCTAATAATACCATTAGAAAATTTTGCAAAAATATCTTTATTTTTATACTTCGGTACTGTAGTATCAATGGTTTCCGTAATTAGACATTGTAATCTGTTTAGATTGTAGTCAATTTCCGAATTTGTTAGGTTTCGATTGTTTGGTATTTTGATTTCCGTGTTCATTTTTTGTAAGATACTCTGTTTAAATTTTTTCCAATTCGTTTTTTTATAATTTAGTTTGAAATGCGATTCTTCGTTAAAAAAATTAAAAACATGTCTATCACCAACTATCTCAGTAATTATTTCTAACACATTGTGATCGCTGTCATAGTCCAATGTTTTAAGACAGTTTAGTGTATTATTTTCTTTAATTATATCAAGTCTACTGTCTGCAATACATACGTCAAGGTATGAACCGGCTCGAGGATAAGACGGAACTGTACATGTCTTAGGCTATTGCCTTTTGTACTATTTTCCGCATTACCCCAGTCTTGGTGTTTGGAATTGAGATCTCCCGCCAATAAATAATAATTGTTTATATCTTGTAGATGCAGTGTGTCGAAGAGATTCTTTAAATCAGTTTTGAAACTATAATTGTTATTTCCCGCTGGGTAGTATGCCGATATTATGTACAAACAATTATTCGCAGATATGGGTATCTTAATAATGCATGTCTCAAGATGTACTAGAGATTTTAGACTGTTGTTACTGTAAACACTATATTTAATATTGTTTTTAATTAATACTGCGGTCCCTCTGCCTCTTGTTGCACCGGTTCGATCTTTTCTTACTATTTTGTAATTATTAAAAACGACATTATGTCTGTGGTTCAATTTTGTCTCATTAAGGAGAATAAGGTCAGGGTTGTTGTATCAAGAAAAACTTGCAAATCGTATCTTCTAGATGTTCGTATTAAGGAATTAACATTTATCTGATAGACTTTCAGATTTTTGGAAAATGTGTTGTCTTGGTTCAGTGGTGTCATTTATACGCCTATCATGGAAAAAATTGTATCTATACGAGATGTCTGTAAATGTAATTGTTTTTGTAGGTTTACTACTTGATTTTTTAAATTAATCATCATGTTTTTAAGTTCATGCATGAATGAGTTAGGTAATTCAGTGTTTACACAATTTGTTTCTTCTTGTGATGTATATGTTCCTCGTACAATATTTGCAAAGCTACTGTAGGGTTAACATTAGCATTATTTCTATTTATTCTATTTTCTACAATTTTTTGTCTCTTAGATCTAAGTTTTTGTTGTAGCTCCTTATAAATTTCACATCCTTTGTAAGACGCTGGATGACCATATTTTTTACATACTACGCAATATAGTTTTTCTTTTTCATCAGCTGGAATTGTTGATACGGGGCACTTTCCTCTTTCATGTTTAGCATTGCATTTAACACATTTAGATGGCATATAACAGTTTGCTGCGCTATGAAAAAAACCTTGACAATTCCTGCATTGGGTTATTTCAGGTCGCTTGAGTTGATCCCAACTAATACGTAAATGTAATAGAGCTTTTATTTGTTTTAATTTGTTAATGTTACTATCGGAACTTATTTGTACAAGAAATATTGGTAATGAATATCCATTTTGTTGAAAATTGACTTATTTTTAGAAATTGCAAGTCCGAATCTTGATATTTACGCAGTTCATCAAGAATAAGGTCTGTATTCGTATCTGCATTTAGACCTTTTAAAAGGTAGGTTTTGGTTTTTATGCCTTTTGGGGGTAAATGTAAAAAATTTGGCTTTAGCCTTTTCTATGTAGGCTTTAACTCTAACAAAGTCATCAAATGAGTTCATAAATAATGATTTTTTATTTCGGAATTCTTTGATTTGGAATTCCTTCATTTTTAATCCATTTTTTTTGTTGGTTGCACATTAACCGCTGTGTTATTTGAATTGACAGTTTTGTTGTTGTTATTAGTATTTGTTTTGTTGTTGGATTTGTTTTGAATAGACACTGTGGCTGAATTAGTGATTTGAGTTTTGCATTGCTCCACATGTCTCTCAAATTGTTTCAGCAATGCTTTGTCGCATTGAGAGTCATTCTCTATGTCGAGAAGTGCGTAGTAATTGCTTTTCAGCACTTTAGACGTGGACTGGGTATTCATGTTGTTGCTTTTTCTTTTTCTTTTGTTTTCTTTGTTATTATGTGTATGAAGTTCTGATTCATTTTTTTAGTTGAGTTTAGAGCACAAGGCTCACTCATTGAAACAAGATTTTTAAAATCTCCTGTAAATGATTTGTTCTTTTACACAATGATAATAAGTAAAAAGAGTTTTAGAAAAATTTTCAATAGAGTAGCACAGCACATCCACAGGTTTCGAATCACGCTGATAATTTACACTGATCTTCGCAATGCGTCCGACTATCATCACGGTCACGATCACACTCAAAATTTTAACCCTATAATGAGTTGAAATTAATTAAAATTTAGGAAACCAAGTACATGTTTACTAAACATAAGTAGAATTTGGCTGAAATTTTCCTAAATCCAAGTAAATTTTTCCTAAAACCAAGTACATTTTTACTAAATCTTAGTAAAATTTTGCTGAAAATTTCCTAAAACTAAGTAAATGTTTACTCAAATCAAGTATATATTTACTCAAACTGAGGACAATTTTGCTGATTTTTTCCTCAAAACGAGTAAATTTTTACTTAAACTGAAGAAAATTTTATTTTATACAAGGAAAAAAGGTGAAATTAAAATAAGTTCAATTTAACTAAAAAAATCAAACAAATAGTTTTGCTTCAGAGTATGCAAAACTGATACAAAAAATGACAACATGAAATATTGAACATGATTGTTGCGAAGCCAAGATAGGCGCCTTCGCAGTGGTTGTTAAAATAATTCATAAAGTATTTAAGAAATAAGTCTCTGCAAACGAGCGAGAATTGCTTCTTAGATTAATATTCCAGAATTAATACTTAAATGTATGAAGAACTCGGCATAAATTTCAGTAAACATTTTAACTTCATTTTAGGAAAAAAAAAACAAATTTTTAAGTTAAAATTTCCTAAATGAAATTTTTTCCATACAAAAAATTTCAGATTTTTTTCTCACTTAAAACATTGAAAATATTCTTCCACATTAGATTGAATTTACTCAATTGTAAGAATTTTTTATTAGATTCAAAGAAATGTTTCTAAGTAAATCTACTACCCTTTTTCTAGTAAATGAACTATTTACTATGGCTTTGAAAAAAGAAAACTTTACTCATACAAGGTGGCGCAATCCGCGTGTAACCCACGAAGAGCCATTACATCCGCTCAAAGTCACTGTATGGTGTGCTGTTTTCGCTGGAGGAGTCATCGGACTTTTTTTCTTCGAAGACGTCGCGGGCCAAACGGTTACTGTGAATGGTGAGCGCTACAGAGCAATGATCAACGAGTTCTTTTTGCGCAACTTGATGAATTTGGATTGGAAAACATGTGGTTCCAACAGGACGGTGCAGCGGCACACACTGCACGTGCCACAACCGATATGCTGAAGGATGCATTTCCCGGGCGCCTAATCTCCCGTTTTGGCGATTTGCATTGGCCAGCAAGATCGCCTGATTTGACCGCTCCAGACTTCTTTTTGTGGGGATTTTTGAAGTCGCGGGTTTATGTCAACAAGCCTCAGACTCTTGCAGCTCTTAAAGACAATATCCGTCAAGAATGCCATGAAAAGGGCTCAAATGACAATCAACTGTGGCGGCGGCCATTTACATGACATCATATTCTAGACTTGATATAAAAAAAATTAAAAGACCAAATAAAAATAATCCACAAGAAGAATCAAAGTTTTTTTTTTAAATTACAGCCAAAAAACATCGGAAGGTTATTTTTCGCCACCTTGTACTTAGTTAATTTTCCAATTTTTTAGGAAATTTTTATAGGAGCGTTTGGAAACCACTCACATTTTATTGCCAGGATCTTCGGAAAATATTTTGATACATTCGTCCGACAGACACTGTCTACAAAATTGTATTTCAGTAATCCATCTATCAGTACACTCAAAGGAATATGTCAGTAAAAGAAAGCAGAAAGTCTACTGAAAGAGCAGATTTTCTGCTGTTAAAAAAGAGACAGCAGATTTGTATCTGCTGAGATGGTAAATAGCTGTTTGCTGTTTTTAGCAATATATTTGATATGCATATTGTCCCAAGCTAATATAAAAGAAAATTCGCTTATGAACGCTTATCTATTTTTATATTTTAATTAACAACAGCCTATTTTAGCAGACTGCAAACTTTTTAGCAGTGTGAATGGTGATGTAAGATTGCAGAAAACTGCTGTTATGCCAAAGCTGTAATATCAGAAAAGTGTCTGCTGATAGGCAGCAGACAATCGATGCTTTTATTAACAGACTTGTTCTCTAAGTGTAGAACTTTTTTTAAATAGTTGCTTGAAATTACATACATACATATCGAGGGCTTATATTTATAAGTGGCTATGAACGAAAACATAAATTTTCAGGAGAGCGAAAAAACTGATTTTCTCCTTAATTTGAAGAGAAATTATTAATGGTTCTTCTACAGTTTAATCTAAAAAGGATTACTAATTGCTACGATTAAAATGTTTTCGAAATTTCCTATTATTCGCGGTTTCATGATTCATAGCCACTTTTGTATGTTTAAAATTGAGCACTATGAATGTTGAAATAAAAATAAGATTATTGTTTATTCATCCGTCAGATTGGTCGCTTGTAACATATATGTAGCCAGTCGCGAAAATCGCTGCAATTGATGAAAAATCCAAAATTCGCCGTTGCAATTCCTTATATTTTAACTTTCTTCATTCATAATCCTGAAACTTTTCATACAAAAATATTCCCCATGTAGGCAGCAATCACATGCCAAAGAATTATTTTGGTATTCTCAATATAATAAAAAGTTACGCCGGTTTTTCTAATATACTTTTCATTTTTTGACTTTACAGCCACCATTTTTCCTATTTTAGCCTGATAACTGTGGAATCAAAATGCTATTAACGCGAAATGATGGAATTTGATAGTACGATATGTCCTAAATCTAGAAAAATGTTTTAAACAAAATCGTTGTAGCGAATTATAACCTTCGGTTTTATGCTGCTCCATTGTTGAACTATTTTATTTCTATTATTTTTATGTTCATAGCCACTTATGCAGTCACAAACTAACGTGCGAGGGGATAGCCAAATCAGAAAATTTATACGACAGATGACATCCAAATCTGAGAAAAGTTTGGCATCAAAAACTCATTTTCGTGAAAATGGTTCATAGTCACTTTTGAATATAAGCCCTCGATATATATTTTGAAGAAATATTACACCAAAAACGATCAAATTCCTCGGCGATAAACCCTTCAGTCCCGCATTTTTCTATGATAAATGCAGAAAATTGGATAAGCTTTTTGACAAAGAATGGGTCTAAATAGGATGTCTAAAGAGTTTTGGGTTTTTTAATTTATATAGGACATGAGTAACACATGAGTAATAAAAAATATTTGTAAATGTTTCTTCATTTTTAATTTTAATTCCAAAGAACAAAATAATTGGTATTTCAGAGTTTCGTTTTCCTACGTAGATCCAAGTTACTGAATTTGTTGTTTCTCTTTTGAATAATAATTGTTACATATGTACAAAAAATACTAACTCTGAAAAATATTTGACATAAGTGATAAATATTACAAAAATTTTAGTATGTTGAAACTAATTTCTTATTGTTTCGTAACTTTAAAGTAGATTTTAAAATAGAGATCTACACGCGGATATAAAATGCATTTCGTAAAAACGAAATTTTAAACACGTGAACATCGTTTTTGAGTTTCTTTTGTGGGAAAAATTAGTTTTTTGCGGTAAACATGTCATCAATTGTTGTAAATGAAAAAAAAGAGAAATAAGTATGTATATAAAAGTTTTCTTCGTTTGTCGAAATGGATTTGTATTATAATTGCAAACTCCCAAAACATTGGAAGTAACAGAAACTGTTGTTGTTGCATCTATGATGAAAATAGGTCACATCGGTTAAGATTTAGATACAACTCCATAAAAATGTCGCATCGCAAATGTTAGAAACCACTCATTGCAAACGGAATATACGAATAGCCACACCATATTATATTTGACCTAAGAACATCTGTTGTGGAAGTGGAATATGTGGGTCAATGTTTTGATATAGCCCTTATACAAATGTCCCACCCGATTTCTATACTCAGAAATTTAAAAATGCAAATTGTATTTTATTTAAAAATTAAAGTATACTTTCTTTTGTATAAGTAAATAATGTCTACACAAAAAATTCTTAGGTTACTCCAAACGTTTTTGCGTCTCGCCAATAGATTTTTACATAATTATTAACTTAGATTCCAATTAGATATACTACAAATTTGTGGAAAGTTTGGCACACATAGTTAAGTTACGGGATACCATCAAGCAAATTATTGCTTTTATTAAGAATGCTTTTAGATTTCATTATGATATCATAGTGATTCTTATCTACACTTTTTTAAAATTACTAAACGATTTTGTTATTAAATTTCCAAACTTTTATTGTAGTACACAATTAAAAGTTCATAAGATATAGCTCTAGTCGAATGTCAAGAAGTGGTATCGGTTAATAAAAATGAAAATTGTCCGAACAATTTGGTGTCCATTAGCGAACACAATCTAGCACTACACAATCTTGAAATTGGCACAATTCGTTTAGTTTGTTTGTAGTTTTTATAACCTTTGTCCGAAATTCAAGAAAGTGTCCACGATTTTTTATTTTCATGTAATCATGTTTTCATGGTTTTACTGCAAAATTTCCATTTCAGACGAGTTAAAAAGACCTTAAAAATTCTATATTTTATTGCTTCAGAAAGTCTAGAAGGTTTTAAAAAGTATATGTTCGAAACCTCTCTGCAATTTTGGTCTTTCAATGGATAAATTGGGAGGAAAACTTCACATAAAATGCTACAATAAAACCGTGCGACACGATGTCCCTCACAAGAACGAGATCATATAGAAGTGAAGCTATAGGTCACTAATAGGGAAACTCATACTCAGTTTTATATTTCATGACCGTTTGTCTTTTTTACAGGACTTTTAATTTTCAAAGGATGTACATGTTTCAATATTTTAGTTTCGTACTTTTAGGTGTCATACAATGGCAATATGGGTATCAAATGAAAGAGAAAAAAATCTGCTAAATATACTTTAAATTTCATACGCCTATCTATGTTAATTAAATATTAACAATCAATTCAATTATTCTCCTTTAAAAAGTTAAATGTAGATTATTCATGTTTTAATTATTAAGGGGGGGGGGGGCATTTGAAACGGTTGAATTTCTTTCCAAAAATAAGCTTTATATAACACTAGAATACGTTTACGATACAAATAAACTAATGTTTCAGTTTTTACTTCACATTTAACCCACTGAGTATAAACAGTATGAAACAAATTAATGGGTTAGAAAATTCTAAAAATTGCAATTGGTTATAAATACCTCTCCCCTAAAAACATAAATCGAACTAAAAATGTGGAAGTTATTGCGGATTTTATAAAAAATTCATCAAAAATTGCACTAACATAGTATACTGGGTCATATTGCAAGTTTTTAATATGGTTCGTTAAGGCTCGGGTCGGATTTTAATTTCTAGTTGTTTTTATCGTGAATTCTTTTCAAGAAAAACCTGATTTATGGAGGTTATTTTTAACGCGTTCAGCTCACGAACGGACAATGACAAAAGCGAAATATTTTGGGAGAACACATGAAACAAACCAATCTTTCATTTTAGTCGGGAACATCAACAACATTTTCCCTTCCTCACAAAAGAAGCCACTCTAATATTTATATGAAATCTGAAACTTCAACAATGGAAAAATATAATTTGTTGCAGTCGCGAATCAGATTAATTTTAGTTATGCCGCTCCTACCAAACACTACGTTAATACAACGATTTGAATGTTTGTTTTACGAAACTATTCTTTGTACTATTCGAGGTTTCGTTGTTGATGTTCAACATTGAGTATTCGTTGAGAGTTTCTAGAAGTTCCATAGTTTATCGTAAAATTTTGTCATCTTAATTTGTTGGAGTGTAAACGTTCCTATGCAACATTTTCGTTCAGACTACACTTAGTGGTGCTGACAGAACTCTGTCCGTGATGGGCAATTCCACAAGATTTCGACCTTGAACGCTTTTAAGGATATTGTATCGCCTGAAAGGTTTCTTCTTTGAGAATGTAAAAGAAAAGTACTATGTCCTTGTATATTAAAATACTCAAAAAAATTAAAAATATTCTTAATCCTTGAATAACCAGAAAAACATCTTTAATTTTCCTATTTTTATGTATTTTAGCTTAATTTATTCTCTACAAGATATCAAAATATTTGAAAAATGTTACAAGGGTGTGACCGTTCCATCTACTGCAACTATGCCGGACAAATTTATTACAAACTATTACCTGAGATGAGAGAAGCTAATAATAACATATCCCACCCTCCTTGTCCTGGTAGTGACATGGAAAATATCGAATATATCAAAATGCTGTCAGTTCAAATGCAGCTCGATGGACTAACTAACTGCAATCAAAAAATCCGTCAAAATGTAGTTCAGATTAATCTGAATCTTTCTTTCTTGGCGCAGAGGATCCTAGTCATCACCGTTTCATATGCTTTCCGTTGCCCTGATATAGTTCAAAATGAAATAGTTTAGAATTAGATCTACGGAACTAGTTCTGATGTAGTAGATGATGTAGAACTAAATTAGAACTGTTCCAAAAGTAATGCAGATTGAAATAATCTCTCCCTAAGACATGTCCTCAAGATCGTCCCAAGTACCAAAGGAATTTTTTCAAAAACATTCTAAATGTTTGGAATGGGCCTAGTTTTTCTTTTCCATCTTCAAATAACAGAAATAATAAAAAGTTCTGGACGCATAATTAATTCCCACTCTACTCAATCCATGAAACAAAAAGTACTTTTACTCCTATTTCAAAAGCAATAAAACTTAGTGACGACCATTTCATTGCGAGAAATATCCAAAAAGCAAGAGACATCCTAATATTTAAATAATTGACAAAATCATAAATAACCCACAAACGATATAATACATCTGGCAACCCTACAACCTATTACAGACTCTCATACATACGAAAACTCACTGAGAACAGACAACTGAAAGAGATTATACAAAAGGAACGAACGAATATCATTAGCACACAAATCCAACAAAACAATATCTTCATTATTTACAAAAACCAAAATGGAGAAGGAATAACAACGAAAACGAAGCCTGTGCCAAAGTTTACATTGGAACAACAAAATTAAGTGTAGGAACGAGAGTAGCAAAACACAAGACAGGCATACGAAAAGGAAAACACACAACAGTTTTATCCCAACATTGCGTGGAATACGGACTGGATCTGGAGGATGTGAAGAGAAAACAAAAGCTAAACTGTGGAGAGTTTACGAATTCAATAAAAAACAAAACGTGCATTAATATAAAGAAGGACAAAGACAAAACTCATGCAAATAATACCATAGCAATAGTGTAGTTTTAAGTTAGATTTCAAATGTGATAGTAGCTATAGGAATTTACATTGTGATTTTCGTAATATTTTTTGCAATTATTTGACCAAATTGGTGTTTTTGTCGGGCTGGTCCAGTATCGTTTTAATTATACTTTGGAAGTCGATTCCACATACGACTTGCACGGGCAAAGAACGAATTTAATTTGTAATGTGTAGTGCGGTCACCTGTCCCCTATAAATGCAGTGCACTGCGTTGGCTAAAAGAAGATAGGGAGTTGGACATCTGTTTTGAAGCTTTGGATGACATAATTGTTGGAAATATATTTGCCGGAAGTCGATTCCACATACGACTTGCACGGGCAAAGAACGAATTTAATTTGTAATGTGTAGTGCGGTCACCTGTCCCCTATAAATTCAGTGCATTGCGTTGGCTAAAAGAAGATAGGGAGTTGGATGGAGGAAAGAGGGAGAAGTATTTGTTGACATCTGTTTTGAAAAACGAATTTAATTTGTAATGTGTAGTGCGGTCACCCGTCCCCTATAAATGCAGTGCATTGCGTTGGCTAAAAGATGATAGGGAGTTGGATGGAGGAAAGAGGGAGAAGTATTTGTTGACATCTCTTTTGAATCTTTGAATTGGTGGGAAAGATATTTGTCGGAAGTCGATTCCATACACGACTTGCACGGGCAAAGAACGAATTTAATCTGTAATGTGTAGTGTGGTAACCTGTCCAATCGACGTATCTCTAACGAACTTCCTCACGTCCGGTATGATATCACGAATATCTGAGGAACAAACACTATAAAAGTATATATAAAACAGCGATACACATCCCACATTGCGACGGTGATCAAGGGAAATATTTATTATCATCGCCCTCCTCTGAACACGTCCGAGTAGATTCATGGAAGATCTTGGAGCACCCGACCATATACGGGAGTTGTATTGCATCCTATGTCTGATGTACGTAATGTAAATATTGAGAAGATCGGAGGTAGTGAAGTAAAGTATATGGTTTTGCAATAGGTACTTGACAACATTGAATTTAATTTGTGAACGCACTATTTCACTGATCATCTAACTGTTACTTTCCCTTTTTCAGTAAACTCAATATTTTCATCAACACGTATGCTAATTATAAAAATGTACTACCGAATTCGGAGTCGGTGACCGCAACTTTAAGAGCGTTAACTCCAATTTTCAGCCGTTATTTTTTTCGCCCTAGTAGACAAGCAATAACAAGTTTAGTGCAAAAATTTGAGTCTACATTTTCATTGTGTGATGCTGCGGTGCCAATGAGACAACCGGTTGGTCGAAGTGACGGAAATATCGCTGCCGTTCAGGCGTCCGTCGATTCCGTGGCGTTCTCAAGAACTGGACATCGCCATGACCACTTTATGGCGAATTTTGCGTACGGATCTTGGTTTACACCCATACAGGTCTCAAGAATTGAAGCCGACGTATGGCAAACGACTTATTGGAAAACCCTTTATTTCTTACATCACTTCAGATCGTCTAGACACTTCAATGCTTCCTTTGACACCTCAAATATGCTTTGTCTAACGAACATCGCAAAGTATCTTCATGTCCAGAACATCAAGAATGTCCGATTGCTCAATATCCACACCGTTCATAGAAATCGACACCGTTGGAACATTGAATCGCTTGTGAGACAATAAGGAGCATTTTGTCTTACGTGCATTAAAGTCTACTCTATTCACACGACCCCGCTCGAAAACGACCAGTCGTTAGTCATGTGAAAGCTACGTACAAGCAGCAAAAAATGAAAACAAAAAAGTGTATTGGTTACTTGGGCATAGATAAGTTTGGAAAATAAGGTCATATTGCCAAAATTATTACTATTATTATAGAGTCCAACAATGGGGAACAATGAGCAATTCCAATATTAAACAAGTAAGGAAAGGCTAAAGTCGGGCGGGGCCGACTATATGATACACTCCACTTTCCATCCGAATACAATTCAATTCGGTAAAAAAGTGAAAGCAGGATTTATCAAATCGAGAAGAATATTTTTATCGGGGCTATATCCAAACATGGTATAAAGTGACCCACTTGCACAATAGGTTCTTCCAGTTCAGGTATAACGTGTTATGCTCAACTTGAAGAAATTCGGTGAAAATACGTGATTTTTGGGGCTGAAAAAGTCAAGCCGGGAGCGAAATTTGTATGGAAGCCATATATAAATCTGAACCGACCTGACCCATTTTCATCATGGGTGTTTCTAGTTAATATATAAGATATTTTGCAAGATTTGAAGAAGATCCATTAAAATATGTGGTTTCTAGAGCGGAAAAAGTCAAATTGGGAGAGAAATTTGTATGGGAGCTATATATAAATCTGAACCGATCTGACCTATTTTTCACCACAGGTCTTCCTAGTATAAATAAATGATGGTTTGCAAATTTAAAGAAGATCTGTTAAAATGTGTGGGTTCTAGAGCGGAAATGTCAAATCGGGAGCAAAATGTGAATGGGATTTATATATACATCTGAACCGATCTGACCTATTTTCACCACAGGTCTTCCTAGTTTAAATATAAGATGTTTTGCCAAATTTGTATAGGAGCTATATATAAATCTGATCTAACACATTTTTACCACAGGTGTTTCTAGTTGAAATATATTTTGCCAATTACAATATGTTTTGCCAATTTTGAAGAATATCTTTTAAAATATGTGGTATCTAGAGTAAAAAGAGTCAAATCGAGAGTGAAATTCGTATGGGGTCTATATCTAAATCTGAACCGATTTTTTCAAATTAAATAGCGTTCGTCCTTATCCCGAAAAACTTTGTGCAAAGTTTCATTTGGTTCTGGCTACAATTGCGACCTGTATCGTGATTACAAAAATAGATGGACAGATAGACAGACGGACAATGCTAAATCGGTTCAAAAAGTGATTCTAAGTCGATCGGTATAATTACCAATGGGTCTATCTCATAATACTCTCGTGGAGTAAATAAAAACTTCAGGCATAACAATCTAAAAACATTAGACTAATAGCAAATGAGCCGTAGTTCATAAACAATAAAAATATTCATAGTGATAGTGGTGATTTTTTACCTCTATTAACCGTGATTTACCTCTATTATCCGTGATGCACATGCCCATATGACTGCTTGTTTGTTTTTTTTTTCGTATAATACACACACATCTCTGAGTGGTTGATTTTTTACCTCTATTATCCGTGATGCACATGTCCATGTGACTGCTTGTTTGTTTTTTTCGTATAATACACACACATCTCTCATATTAAAATTCGATGATTCCCCTTTTTCATGAAAGTGTAATTTTCATATCAAATTTCATATTCATTCATCAGTGTGAAATTTGATCTGTCAAGACGTGTTTTCCATACATCATGCCACCGTCAAAAACTAAATCCGCGAAAAGAGCAAGAAAGGTTCTTTCAATTAAAGAAAAAATGGAGCTGACTAATGAATACTCAAAACGTAAAGTACCTTTTAAAATGTTGTCTGAAAAATATGGAGTTGGCATTCAAACTGTATCCGATTTAATAAAAAACAAAGATCGGATTTTAAAATTTTGCTCCGATACTGATTCAATGCTTGGCCTTAAACACAGATATACACTAAAAACATCCGAAAATCCAAAAGTTGATTTCGCAACATATGAATGGTTTCGGCAAGAAAAATTTAAGGGAACTCCAATTTCAGGTAAGTTAACTGAAATCGAGATATTGTATGAACTTAAACTGAAATTTGCTTCTGAACTTCAGGCGAAATGATTGTCGAAAAGGCAAAAATGTTCCATTTGAAGTTAAACATGAATTCAGAGTGCACTTATTCATTTGGTTGGTTGGATAAATTCAAAAAACGTCATGGAATCCGTCGACTGAAATCTACGGGAGAAAAGGAGTGTGCTGATTATGAGTCTGCTACGATGTTTGTGGACGACTTGGATGAAATCATTAACTTTAATTGTCCAAGTATTTCAGAACCAGATAAAATGCAAATATATCGCATACAAACTCATTTGTTGGAAGAACAATCAAAAGATAAAAGCATAAGACAGACTTCCATAAAAGATTTTTTTAAATAAATGTATGTATTCCTAGAGATATGATAAGTTATTTATAGACTCAGATTTACATGTTTTTGTCAAAAATAAATAAAAATAATAAAATTTATACATCTAAAATGTTACCTCTTTTAACCGTGATTTTCGGTTATCCGTGATTAGCCCGATCCCGAGCATCACGGTTAATCGAAGTTCAACTGTATATATATGTAACACACGTGAGAATAACTTCATTTTAATAAATGCATCCTGCAAGTTATTCAAAGCAACAACAAAAATCATTTAGAAGTGTCGCAGAACAATAAACAGCAACGAACGCAGTCTTGTTTTTCAAACATACTAACTGCAATGTCTCACAAACAGTGCGCACACAGAGAAAGAGAATAAAATCACAACTGTGCAGGCTGGCATTTACCGCTACCTGAATAATCTAGTCCTAACAAGGGAAACATGAATAAATAAAAAGTGCCATCGGATTCACTTGCAATTGTTTTGCTTTACGAGAAGCATCAGGCTTAAACCTTTAGTAGTTCAAATATCACCACAATCACAAAACCATGACCATTATATTTACGCCTGTTCATGTAGAGCACTTTTTAGTAAAATTGCACTTATTGCCGGAGAGAATAATTTCCATATTTCTCCAATCAGGAGAGGAAAACGGTCTTCGTGTCATTACTAACTGTTTTGACTATATAATCCTATAGGCTTAGTAAAGGCTTGGCCGTTGTCTTGAAGGGGATTGATCAAAGTGTAGACCCCGACGACATAAAAAGTGTCTTGGAAGGAAAAGCTTATAAGATAATATCAGTGGTCAATATTCTTCACTGGTTGAAAATTACTCATCAATTATTTAAGGCCGAACTTGAACCAGACGCCCGAAAATTTAAAGAAAATCTTTCACTTCGCAGACGCATATCTGAGGAAGATTTGCACAAGAGAAACGGACATACTAATGCCTAGTGCACACTACCAACGGTATGTGTTGTTTGCGGTGGCCTACATCAGTCTGCAAAATGTACCCACGCGCAAAATAAATGCAATAACTGTAGCAGTAATCACACTGCATATTATAGAGGTTGCGAGGATTTCAAGACACTTAAAACAAAATTTAATGTCCGCTTACAAACCGTAAGGAACTAAAACGAAGCAATTGTGCTATCTGTACTTCATGACAGACAGCGTACTTATGTGAAATCCATTTCGTTGGGCTGCTGCACGACACTTCTTAACTTAATTATGCCTTCGACTATTCTTTATATAAACATATTTCAGTATTTGAACTATTTCCGTTTTTCTGGAATGCTTATATGCTTTCAACAAAACCGACAGCGGATACAATATGGCTAAAACACCATTGAAGTTTAGCGTGATGTTGAAAATTTATAAATATACAACGAAATGATAAATTAACATATCTTTTTCTATTAAGGAGGGTGCACAATGTTATATTTTCTGAAAGTGTTGCCAAGCAGATTTTTGCTAAGCGCATATGCGCTCTTTTTGCACCATATATACATCACCTATATAGGGGACGAAACGAACATAGCTATAGATATAATGCTTTTATCCGAAACACATCTCACCAACGGATACATCTTTCATATACCAAATTATAGGTTTTACATACAAACCACCCTGATGATACGGGTATCCCTATTCAAATGAGAATGAGGATTTTGGGAAAACTATATTCATGTGACATCAGTTCGAATACCACCCAGTCGTGGCCCCAGACAATAACGTCAATTTAGTGTCAATAGTCTTGGACACCACTTCCTTGCTGCTTCCGATTTCAATGATAAACACACACACACTCGGGCTCACGTCTTCCGAATCCCAATGCCTCTACTTCATATTTCCAGGTCGTAATTATCGAAATTAACTATGGGAATTCGATGGTAGAAAGCCGCCAAAGTTTTGTAAATTCTAGACCTAAGTGGCTAAGATACAAAAAATACATCATGGCTACTGATCGGTTTCGATGACCATATTGAAAATCAGGACGATATTGATGACAGCGTAATTAAGGTCAATTTTATCTTAAATCAAGTAACCCTCACCTCACCAGAATGACAAGACGATAAAGGGAAATAGAATTGTCAATGAAAATAGAAGACGAAATACTCGTCGTGAATGCCAGGTTACACGATCCCCGTAAGGATTAGACGAACTGAGGCAACTAAAAATTACAGGTAGCTCTTAGAAAAGAGGATAGACTCGTAATACAAGACAAATTTCTCCATTTGCAATATAAATGTGGAATTAATAACTTCAATGAAAGTTTACGCCGTCCGAGTTTTTCGGCCATACACGGCTAGTACTAAGTTTACTTAAGCTCTCAAATATCCTTGATACCAAATGCCTACGAATTCAAATGGACTACAACGGATACAATTAGACTTGGAGAAACTCCCGGATACGATGGGCCAATCAGCTTACTTCCATGCTTGTCTAAACTCTTTGAAAATATTCTCCTTGCAAAGCTCAAATCATTTCTCACATTCAAAATCCTTGAACTCCGTAATAAAGGGTGGTTAAATTTTAAGGGATACGGCCATTGAATTGCGCAAAAGAGCCATCGTTTCGTTAGCTGTGTGGCAAGTGGCACCGTCCTGTTGAAACCACATATCGTCCACAACCATATCTTCCAATTGGAGCCATCAAAATTTCGTTATCATCTCACGATAGCGAAGACCATTCACAGTAACTGCCTGACCGGCCTCGTTTTGGATAAATACGACCCGATGATGCCGCCAGCCCATAAACCGCACCAAACAGTCACTCTTTGTGAATGCATTGATTTTCCGACAATCACTCTTGGATTATCAGTCGCCCAAATGCGGCAATTCTGCTTATTGGCGAATCCACTGAGGTGAAAATGTTAAGATGGAAGGACCACATCAACATCAGGACAGAGAAGGCTCACAGATATTGGGCCTTATGCAGAATGGCCATAGGCTCAAAATGGGACCTTAGTCCAAAATGACACACTGACATTACACAAGCGTAATCAGACCAATTATGACTTACGCCTTTGTAGACTGGTGGAAATCGATGAAAGTTATGTGCAACATAAAAATACTCCAAAAAGTTTAACCAATGCCTTGGCATCTGACAGCTGCAGGCCATAACCTGACTCTTCAACAGTAGGCGGTGCGAACAAAGTCTTATAGGGCGGTCCCAATGAGAGTGAATCCAGAAGGCTGATGAGGTTGAGTAAAATCGAACTCAGCAGCACGATAGGACTTACCTTTAGGGGCATATCTACGCCGGTCTCGGATAAGTGCAGGGCATGTGGAGAGGACATCGAAATGGTGGAACACTTTGACTTTTCGAGGCTGATAGCCAGTCATCTTTTGATGTTGATATTACCTAACATGGAGTACCAGGATGCTCATCGTCGTCACTGAATTCCTAAAATAGGGAAAAGTTTGATCATTGCACCTCCCCCTTTCGGATTTTTATTGAGAGCGCACAATATGTCGACCTGCGGGTCTCGCAACCACTCCGGTTGAAGTCAGTGATTTCATTTTTTGTTTAATTTTCATCATTTAGGAATCATTCGAAAAGTATTGATTCTTTCATTTTATTTTTCATAAAACCTCTTACAACATATTTCCAAGAAATTAGAGTTCTTAGCTGTCAACTGAAAAACCACAAAAAAATCAATATAAATGTCCAATAATACGACCAATGAGTTATTCTAAGACAAGAATACAAATTTTTATTTAAAGTGCTTCCAAGGGTCTATTAATTCAGAAAAAAAAAATTGGACAAAAAAATTACATGGTTGTTAGAGGTGTTTTCAGGAGCGTTTAGCTCACAGCTGGCTTGGCCCAGCGAGGAAATATTTTGCACATCATCATTAAACAATATAATCTTCATTTCTGGGGGTGCCCGCTACAATTTATTTATACGCTCAGCATTTTAACTTGTGTCTCTGTCACTTTCTAATTGTTTTAATAGCGCTTTGACCACGCTTGGAGACCATTTGTTATAAACATCTCGAGCTTTCGTTTTGGTACTAAATTAGAAATAGCTCAAAAGTAAGATGGATTATTATTTTTTGGTTCTGGAGACATTTTTAGTTAATTCTTACTATTTTCTTACATATTTTTTCGACTGATTGGTGTTATTATTTTAATTTATTTTCAAATATAATATATATAATCTGTCAAAAATTTGACTGTCGACATTTTGTTTTCTCTTTTGTTGCCAAATTGATTTTAACGGTACTTGTATGTTCGTACCTTGTAAACATGGCTAACAAAAATGTATTGTCAATTGTGTGTCCTTTAAGATCTATTACAATTTTGGGGTAACAGTCGGCACAATATTTACATTTAACTGCTTGAAATGATGTATATTTCTATAGCTAAACTATGTGTCAATTACATAATAAAGGCAATTTTAAAATAATAATAACATGAAGAAACCATAATATATCGAAATAATTGTTGAAAAAGAATCTTATCTAAAATCTTTTCTGAAATATAAACAAATTGCTTCATATAAATATAAACCTTTGTTTTTGCATTTTTGGCCTCAATTATGGAGCAATGCCGGACGAGCAATAACGCAAAAATGCAAAGGGTCCAGTCAAAGACATTAAGGATGATCACCGACGCAACTTGGTATATGAGAAACGAAAATATTCGCAGAGACCTGAATATACCTCTCGACAAAAATTAAATTCAAAACATCAAACTGAATAATCAACAGTACCTTCAACGTCATCTGAACATCTTGGAAAAACGATCTGAATTTTCCACGGACAACTCACCCACGAAGACGTGGCTGTGGTTCATTTCATGTTGTACTAGAGTTATCACTCTCCTTCACGAGAGTGAAATGGTGCCTCGGGAAAAAATCATCTTGAACTCTTCTAATGCCGACAACGAACTGGTCTGAATATAGTACACTTCAATGCGAAGAGATTAAATGAACTCAAACTTGATCATGTTAGATCCATTTTCGTAGGATCTAGCGTTGATGTAATTTGTGTTACTGAAGCGTGGTTTAAGGATGGTATATTGGTAATCAAATATACAATAATACAATATTTTTATAACAATAGACACTTAAAGAAAGGCAACACCTCCTTGCCATTTATTGCAAAAATAATCTTAAGGCTAGACTTGTAAAAAAAGATTCTGATGTTCAATATATTAACGAAATGGTTCATGATAGCTTGACAAAGATTTTGGTGTCATGTGTGTGTAATCCTCATAGAGAAATTATTCCTCGTCCATTTTTTACGATTTTGATAGCCATTTCGATTATTATATTTCCTGTGGGAATTTTAATGTGAATCTGCTAATTGATGACAGGGACAATGAAAATCTTCATGACTCTGTCAATTCAGTATGATTAAATATTGTTAATAAAAAATAGCGATATGTCACGGATCATCTCATATCGTGACTATAGGTCAATTTTATATGACAACATTGCCTTATGATTTGACAACTATTATCTGGGCTGATTACTGGAATCAATCAACAGTTGATGCAAAATTAGATGTATTTATGTCTACATTGCAAGATGTTCCCAACGGACATGTACCCATACACAACTTCATAATCAAAGACTCCTCATACCCGTGGTAGACTAACAGTGCACTGTGGGGCAGATGACCAGTTTTAGAGACAAAAAAGAATTGAAATTTCGTACATGTAGTTACCAAAGTCGTCTAAAGAAATTGGAGTTGCCACACCCACATGTACATGTACTTATGGTGCTTACCGAAGTTGTTTAGGAAAATTTTAAGTTGAAAAATCTGCTGTCAAACTCACTTACAGGTTGCTAATCTTTTTAGAAAACCATGTGGCAGGTTCTAGTTTTCCATTTTTGTTCATTTTAAAATATTAGCAATACGCTAACATGATTACTTTTTGAAAATGCGTTAGTTCAAAACTTGTCTTTTTGCCTCAAAAATCGGTATTTGGCCCCATCGTGTAGTATCATAACATTCTATATATATAAAAAGAGCTGCGTGATTGAGTGACTGACTGACTGATCACTACCCAGACCAAACGGCTAAAGCTAGAATCATGAAATTTGGTGTGTACATTTCTCTTACCGTGTAGAGGTGTGATAAGACGGGATTTTTTTGAAATTCGTACTTTTAAGGGGTAAAAAGGGATACAAAATGACCAAACGGCTGGGCCTAGAATCTTGAAATTTGGTATGGACATTCCTCTTGCGGCATGAAGGCATCCCAAAAATTGGCATTTGCAAAATTCGTATCTTTGGGGGTCAAATGGGACAAAAAGGGCCATAAATTGTACCAACATCATGGCTGAAGCTAGAATCATGAAATTTGGTATGTACATTTCTCTTACAGACAGATTTGAACGGAGTTTTTCGTAATACGTACTTTTATGGGATAAAATGGGTTAAAGAGGGATGAAAATTGTACCACCGCAATGACCAAACGGCTGGGACTAGAATCTTGAAATTTGGTAAAAAATCCTTTATAGATTTAACGCGCCCAAGAATTTTTCAAAATTCGTACTTTTTGGGAGTGAAATCGGGTAAAAAGGGATAAAAATAGTACCAATTAAATGGATGGAGCTGAAACCATAAAATTCGGTGAGTACATCCCTCAACAAGTTTAGAATGGCAAAATGAAGGAATTTTTCGAAATTTGTTCTTTTAAAGGGATTAAATGGGATAAAAATTGTACCTCCGCGCTGACTAAACGACTGGGCCTAGAATCGTGAAATTTGGAACGGGCATTACTTGTATAGCACGAATACGACCAAGAAAATATTTTTCAAAATTCGTAGTTTTTGTGGGTGATATCGGGTAAAAAGAAATAAAAATGGTACCAATCAAACGGATGGAGCTGGAATAATAAAATTCGGTGTATACATACCTCAAAACCCTTAGAAACGCAAATGGCCGCATTTTTTGAAATTCGTACTTTTAATAGGTAAACGGGGAAAAGGGGATAAAATAGGTACCAACAACACGGATGACGCTACAATAGTGAAATTCGTTTTACAGCGCAGATCACTGATAAGAAGACATTTTTCGAAATTTGTAATTTTATGGGATTAAATGAGATAAAAATTGTACCACAGCCCAGACCAAACAACTGGGCCTAGAATCATGAAAGTTCGAAAGGGCATTACATTACAGCACGAATGCGACTAAGAATTTTTTTTCAAAATTGCGTACTTTTTGTGAGTGAAACTGGGTAGGATACAAAAACTGGAACTGGGTAGGATACTGGAAGGGATACAAAATGGTACCAATCAAACAGACGGAGCTGGAATCATGCAATTCGGGGTCTGCATCCCTGAAAATGCTTACAAACGCAAATTGAAGGAATTTTTCGAAATTCGTACTTTTAAAGAGTAAACGGGAAAACGGGGATAAAAAAGGTACCAAGAACACGGTTGACGCTACAATCATGAAATTCGGTGTGTATATTCATTTTATAGCGCAGATCACTGATAAGAAAGCATTTTGCGAAATTTTTACAATTTTTTCAAGGTATTAAATTTGTACCATAGCTGAAGCTAGAATTGTGAAATTCGGTGTGTATATTCCTCTGACCGTGTAGACGCGAAGCATCACCTAATTTGTAAATGTATACTTTTAATTAAGAATCGGAACAACAAAATGGTACCAGCCAATGTATCAAATAAGGTATATATTACTCTGACGTGCAATACAGAAGTATTGCATCAAAATGTGTACTTTTAAGGTGGAAGCGGCTCAAAAGTGGTAAAAATCGAACAATCCGAATTGGGGAAATTGGGATAAAGAAAGTTTTTAGCTGAAATATGAAAAGAATGTTAGAAATTTGGTGTGTACATTTCTCCGAGTAAGTAGATGCGCAACATAAAATAATATGTCTAAATGTGTACGTTTAAGGGCGGCACAAAAAGTGGTAAAAATGGCACCCACATAAAAAAGGATACCTAGCAAAATATTGCAATATATAGAAGTTATATGTAAAGTATTTAATTTGACAAAGAGCGTGGCAAAGCATACAAATTTTATAGGTTTAAAGTGATTATAAAAACATTTTTAAATCTAAAATGGCAACTGATTTCGACTAACCGTATGGAAGTTTTATCAGTTTTATGTTGACCAAAGGTGTGTGCAGCGATGGTGGCAAAGATTCCGATCATCCGTATAGAATTTATAAAATGTTTAATTTTACGTATGAACTGGTAATTTGTGTGGCAAAAAACACTCTGAGTGATTATAAAAACAACAAAATACAACTGCTTCCGAATATTTTACTAGGAATATGGACTATATGTGTGGGGATACCATAACGGGTATATCAATTTCATCCATCTCCGAATTTAAACTAAGTCTGAGACAAATAATACTTTGTTCATAGTTTGAATAAATTACTTAACTCCCTTCGAGAGTTATCGTGTACACCAGCAAGCCAGACTAACAGACGGACGTGAAAGGGATTTATTACATACTTATGGTATTAAATCACTCTGAGTTACACTTTTTTCTATCCCAAATGCATATATATCTACTCCGTAGAGTGCGGGTATAATTATTTTTTAAGAAAATTGTTTCAATTTAAATTAATCACTTGACTGCGTATAAATTGATGGCACAATATAAATTATTTTTTGTTTAATTTGTACAAGGGGGACAAAAATTCGGTGTATAAATTCCTCCAGCTACGTAGGATCTGGAATCGAGAATTTGGTGGGAATACGAAGTTGGGAAACATAAAACATGTTTTCAAATTTTGTGAGCATTTACAAGCGATTTGCCCTGAAATAAATAACCTTACACCGCATACGAAGTAGCGGGTATTTGCTAGTATATTCATAAAATCTTACATATTACATTAAATTTGTTTAAATGTGAATTTATAGTACACTGGGCAATTTATATGGACTGTACCCACTGATATTAAAACACCCGTGTTTATTAACGGATCGACTCGTAAACTTACACGAAAAACACACACACTTTATCGCAGTGTATTGTTTTTACACATTTACGTTATTACATTTTTTTTTAATTTTTGATTAATGTACATATAATGTGTTAGTATTTTCTAAATTGAAAAAATGTAGTAGCTTGTGCATTTTCGTTTTACAACAGATGTGTTTTCATTATTACTTTATATTGATATATCAAAAATGAAACAAGAGAAAAAGTAGTAACTTTGGCAGCATGGTTTGAAAAAAAAAACATAATATAATAACATAACACTTTATCTACTAGACTATTATGGAAGAATATACGGAATCTAGGCGTACATTATCGTACGACTGTGGACTGTAATTTGGATTCAGATGAGCTCAAAAACTTCTTTATGACAGCTACTGAACCTAGCAGTGGAAATACATGTCTTCACTCGTCTTTATTTGTGAATACGAACATACGTTCAAATTCTATAGGTGAGGATGGAGTATTCAGTAGATTCTTGAAACTGGCACTACAATTTCCTATTAGTCTTTTAGCACACATTCTAAACCAATGTATAACTACGACCAACTTTCCGGCACAATGGAAAGTCGGCAGAATAATTCCTGTTGCTAAAACACATTCGCCAACATGTCATAATTGCTACAGTCCCATAAGCATAATGTCAGTTTTTGCGAAAATCTTTGAATCACTATTGTCAAGACGAGTTATCTGAATTGTAATGCCATATTAACGCCATTACAATCTGGATTCCGTGCTGGACACAGTTGTACGACTGCAGTTGTGAAGAAGCAGATTACCGTTTGAATGATGATATATGATGTATGTATGTATGATGTATGATGAATGATGTATACTCCTCCAATACACACATATATTGTCACACAACCAAAAACACGCCACACATCATACAGCGTATAAATATGAAACCATTACCCACACTAATATACATAATATAAAACTAACAAGACAACATACATGAAAATCATCATATTGAATATGAAACCTTACAACATAAGCAATTTTTTTTTTTTTTTTCACTGAACCAACACTCAGGGGATGTCCCCTATAAATGCAGTGCATTGCGTTGGTAGAAGGAAGATAAGGTATTGGAAGGAGGAAAGAGGGAGTAGTGTCTATTGACATCTGTTTTGAATCTCTGAATGTCGTAATTGGAGGGAAAGATATTTGCCGGAAGTCGATTCCACATACGGATAGTACGGGCGAAGAACGAATTTATTCTGTGATGTGTAGTGCGGTCGGTTGTCCAATCGACAACAAATGGGTGAGCGTTCCAGGAGAGTCGCGTATCTCTACCGAACGTTCTCACGGGCGGTATAAGATCACGAATTTCCGAAGAACAAACATGAAAGTATCGATAGAACAATGACACACAACCAACATTACGACGGTGTTCAAGGGAGACAATAGATTTGGATATCCTAACATCACCTATCAACACAATCGCCCTCCTCTGGACACGTTCAAGTAGCTCCAGTGATGAAGCTGGAGCAGCCGACCATATATGGGAGTTGTATTCCATCTTTAGTCTGATGCAGGTAGTGTAGATATTGAGAAGATCAGAGGGTGTGAAATATTTCTTACATCTTTTTAAAAAGCCTAAACATTTGAAGGCATCTTTCGACACATCAAATACATGTTTTGTCCAACGAACATCACATTGTATTTTTATGCCAAGAACAACTAGATCATCTGATTGCTCAATATCTACACCGTTCATTAAAATCGACGACACCGTTGGATCAGTGAATCGCTTGTGAGACAACAAGGAGCACTGGGTCTTACGTGCATTAAAATCTACTCTATTTTCTCGACCCCATTCAGAAATGGCTATCAAATCCTGGCTAAGTGACTCATCCATCAATCGCCTTTTATCCTCAATTTCTTGACGACTTGGTCTATGATCGAATGAGTATGAATGACAGAGGTTGCTGTCATCCGCGAATGAGTATATTGGATTCACAGTCCGATCCAAGAGGTCGTCGATGAAAATAAGAAAAAGGGAAGGGGAAAGGACAGAGCCCTGTGGTACTCCTGCGGTTAACCTATGCTCGTCGGATGAGAACCCATCTACAACAACACGTATAGTGCGATCTCTGAGGAAGCTCGATATAAATCGAGAGAAGTCACTACCAACACCAAAAGCGATAAGCTTTGATATGAGTGCGCCGTGCCAAACTCTATCAAAGGCCTTGGAGATATCTAGAGCAAAAACCTTACTCTCACCAAGCTTGTGAATAGATCGATTCCATTTTTCGGATAGCAGTGTCATCAGGTCTCCCGTAGATCGATTCCTACGGAAGCCATACTGTCGATCATTAAGTAAGTCATTAGTTTCTAAATACCTCACAAGATGGTGATTAACCATACTCTCCATAACCTTCGAAAGCGCTGAGCAAATCCGATCGGTCGATAGTTAGCAGGATTGTTAGCCTCACCTTTTTAGGGATGGGCTGGATGTTCGCAATCTTCCAACGCGCTGGGAAATCCCCTGCACGGTATGCAAGGTTGAAAAGATTACGAAGGGGACGGGCAAGCGTCGAAGAGCACTTACATAGGACAAGTGCTGAAATGCCATCGTCGAGATTTGCGAGAACCCTTTTAACTCTACGTGTTCGAAAAAATATCTGAGGCATGGAACTAGATACATTTTCGATCACGGGGAGTGGTTTATTGCTTTCCGGCAAGGATGAATTCCTTGCAAACATTTCAGCCAATAGGTTAGCTTTGTCAACCGGGTTAGTGAATATCTGGTCATCTTTAAAAAGAGTTGGGATAGATGAGGAGTTATCCTTTACTCTTCTCACAAATGACCAAAAGCTCGTACTTCCCCTGGGAGAAGCAAGAACTTTGGCACGAAGACGTTGTTCGTACAGAAACTTTTCACGTCTAAGTACCCTGGCACACATGGTTCTTGTCTGCTTGCGTAGCAGATCAGTTGTGGCATTTTTATTTAAACGCCATTTCCTGAATGCTTCCTCTTTGGATCTGACAGCAGCCTTGCATGTCTGGTTAAACCAACTTTTATTAGATGGTTTATGCGAAATAACTTTAATTGGAATAAATGACTTCATTCCAATCAAGATAATATTTTCAATCATTTCAGACGCAGCATCTATATCGCCATTTAGAAAACAAAGTTTCCAATTGAAATGCTGGAAAAAGTTGTTGAGCTCGGCCCAACGTGCCTTTTCGTACATATATATTGTCCGCTTTGGGGGCTGCGGTCGAAGCGACACGAAGAGCGGAATACGAAAAGGATGCTGAAACAATGCAGTGATCCGATTTACCAAGAGGTGCTAGAACGTTAACTTCATACTTTTCAGGGTGTGATGTTAAGAAAAGATCAAGAATATTAGAGTGTTGCCCTTGGACACACGGAATGTGTGTCGGTTCATTCACTAGTTGCGTCAAATCATTATGCGCGGCAAAAAGCTCGGCGTATTGACCCTCCGGTGTTGAGTGACTCGAATGGGCAAGCCAAGAGGAATTATGGACATTGAAGTCGCCAGCAACCACAATTTCACTGTCAGGATAGTCCTCTAAAATTTTTTTAATTGAATCGGAAAGGGCGTCAAAGCCATTTTGCTCACAAAGAGCAAAAACATCAGGCCGATGGAATTGTACATGAGCGTACACGGCAAAAAAATTCGCTCTCAGCCCTCGTACATTGGCAAATTGTACTTTAAACTTACCCACCATTAGAACAGACAAACAAGAAAAAAAACAAAACAGAGTCAGTATGCAGCTACAGTTGCCAAACTCCTCTCCCTGCCGTTGCTGTATTCCCCAATGCTCAGTGTTATGCCTTGAGCATTGGGCGAACAACGACAGAAAGAAAAGAGGGGGGGAAGGGAAGGAGACAACGCACACACTACGGAGCGGACATAAAATGTGTGGTCAGTGATGTGCGACTGTTGTGGATGCTGCAGCGATGTTTTGTTGTTTTTTTTTTGTTGTTCACGCTGATGTTATTGTTATTGTTGGGTTGTTTCATTGTTTTGGTCGGCGCGGCGCGGTTATTGTTGTTGGTTGTTTTTCTTTTTTTTCATTTGATCTATTTTGTTGTTTATGATTTCTGTATTTTGTTTCAATTTTTTTATTTTAACACAAAACTGAACGGCACACAACACGGACGACAGAGAAACACAAGTGCATCGGACGACGGACTGACAAACACATTTAGTAATAAGAAACCCATATTCAGACATGTCACAGAAACGAAAAAATCGTTTTGAAACCAATCACAAAATCCGCCAAAGAAATGTAAGTTTTTGTTTAAATGTTAAAGTTAATAACTATATATTTAAAGGGCAGACACAAAAACATCGCTCAATTAAATAGCAATAGACCGCCTTCTAAACATCTTACGGATTGGAACAAATGGGCAAATGTGAAGAACATGTATCACAATAAAAAAGAAAATCATTGTTTGTTTAGTTTATTTTATTTTAATACTACCTCCAATTAGAGTGTGGAGACGAATCGATTTTTGACGGCGGTTGGTCAATGCTACCATATTTTTAATAGGAAATATTCGTTTTCCATTTCTTTTTCGTTTTCATCAAAACCAGCAAGTTTTGAAGAAGCAAAAGTAAAAAGTTACGAATTGGAAATACGAAATCAAATTGTTGTCATAAAATTTCTGTGACATGCCTGATTATAAACAAATGTAAAATTGATAGTGAAGAGAATCAAATGGATTCGAAATAAAATCAGATCTCAATCTACAACCGAATTGAACAGTCGTTTTCACTTAGCTGAACTCCAATTTGAATTTGACTTATTAGTTTGGTGACCGAATAATTTCTCAAAGATTGAGTATTTGTTATTTAAAATAAAACTCAATCGAAATGCTGTGTACGATATGCAATTCTTTGTCGCAAACGTAAATATTATTTTGGGTTCAATGATACTACACTAAATCATATGAGGAACTATGTATGTGGACGTGTTCAGAAGAATTACGCGTGATAGGGAGTCTCGGACAGAGAAAGGAGCCGAGCTAAAATCGTCGGCGGCGCAGTATTTTGACGGTTATCGGCGGCGGCTCGACGGCTGAGCCGACCCAATTTTGACAGGTCGGCGGCGGTGTAATTAAATTCTAATTATCATTAAATTTCGACAATTAAACATTTGCCTATGTGTTAATATGGAGTTAATAATTCGTTCTAGAGCTTAAATGATTGTGATATGCCACATACGTTCTATTTTATATTTTTTTTTTCACAATAGGATCCCTAAAATGGTCCCAATGAATTCTGCATTGAGTATTTAATATAGAGTGGATTACAGTCAGACCAGGCCGTCTTTAGCCTTTTCTTAGCCTGTTCGATTGGGTTTACTAGCTTACAATTAAGAGACTTGATACGGAGGCAATATTTTTATCCATTGGTTTTATTTAAAACAAGTAAGGAAAGGCTAAAGTCGGACGGGGCCGACTATGATACCTTCCTCTTTCTATCCCATTATAATTCAATTCGGTAAAAAAGTGAAATCGGGAAGGATTTTTTGTTTGACAAAAAATGTTAACCTAGAACGATTTGACCCGCATTTCCCATGCATTTTTATACGTGAAATATAATATATAAAATGTTGGCCAAAATCGGGAGCAATATTGGCGCTATATCTAAATCTGAACCGATCTTACCCATAGGAGTTTTTAGTTGGACTATAAGATGTTGTGCTACTATAAGCTGTTGTGCCAAATTTAAAGAAACTCGGGTACAATATGTGGTTTCCAGATTGGAAAAAGACTAATCGGGAGCAACATTTGTATGGGGGCTATATCTAAATAAAAAAGTCAAGTTGGGAGCAACATTTGTATGGGGGCTATATCTAAATCTGAACCGATTTGCTTGAAATTAAATAGCGTTCGTCCTTGATCCACAAAACTTACATGTGCCAATTTTTGTTAAGATCGGACTATAGTTGCGACCTGTGATTTGTTTACATCAATAGATGGACAGACGGACATTGCTAGATCGACTCAGAAAGTGATTCTAAGCCGCTCTGTATAATAAACGATGGGTCTAACTAGTTTCCATTTGGGTGTTACAAACAAAAAAAATCACAGATAAACACATGGAACCGCCTTACTTGGTAAAAAAGAGAGTGGTACGCTACTTTCTTGTGAAGTGAGTAAATTCCATGCAAATATTAAGCTAGTAAGTCCAATCAAACAGTCTTGTTATTTAAAGTTATCTCACCCTTTCATAATCCTATTCTCAGTTTGCAAGCATTTATTGCAAAATTTGGTCTTACCCAAAATGGCCAAAGTATTTCCAACATTCAGCGCCAGGTCTGGATGATATTACGATTTTTTGCACATTCCATATTTTTCAATTCTTCGCCTTAATCCGATAAATCCATTTATTGTTGGCGTAAAACTTAATGATAGATGGTTGGTGTGTCATATTTAGATTTATTTTATTATTTTTGATGTGGCTTTTGTGCGTTTTTAACGGCAGTTTATGTAAACAAGCCACTTGTAATATTTAGTAGTTTTTTCGGATATCTACATGATTGCTGCGCCGTTTTCGCATACAAAACCAGGACAACAACGACCTGTCTCAGAGTGATGATACTGAGGACGGACTGACAAGTGTGGGTAATCTAAATCTACAAAACGGACGAAGAAGATATCAAGATGGTATCTTCGGATCCGGCGTAAGACGGACGAGCAGAAGCGGAAGGCTATAAGTGCTTGATTCGATTCCTAAGGAAGAAGTAAAGGCTCCTCTACCAAAACGACTCGCAACAAGTGCTTGATACGCAAACAAGTCAAGTAGAATGAGTCGATGACTAATACTACTGTCGTGGAATTATACCTCTCTCTGCCAAAAAGACGACACCCGAACTTGCGATAACAGTACAGAAAACAGAACTCACGCTACAGACGGAAAGCAGAGCACAAGCTCTAAGGTGAAGGTTATTGCACCAAGCACTGATAAGAGCATAACAGAATCTAGCTGTAAGCGGTCAAGTGAGACACATGTACTCCGATCTCTATCGGAAGCCGTCATAAAATATGAAGATAAATCCTTCACTGTGCTTGGCAAAAGGGAGTTAAAATCATTGGAAGATGCAATAAGAAGGCTTTAGACTTTCTTTCAGCCCGCATCAGTGGTCTTGACCCTCTTTGGCCTGGCATGAATATATAGATTGTCCCGATCGACCATATCCCGTGTTGGACGACAGTTCGAGTGTGGATTCCTCCTCCAATACTTGAGGATGAAGCAATACTCAGACTGATCAAGGTTTAAAACAAGGGCCTCCAAACGCAGGACTAGTGGATTGTGAGGACGAGCGAGGGACAAGGAAGAAGGTAAGGATTTCAGGATCAGATGTTTTCGTCTCCTGAAAATCTCGGTGGTACTTCCCCCGACACAAAACCCGATGTCCAGAGTCCAACGCGACATGCAACTGGTGCGACACAATCCGCACCACTGCGAAGTAGCATCAGATCAGCTGCGCATTATAAGGAGGGACGACATCGACGTGGACGTAATTCTAGAACCCTTTTGGGAAACATAGTTCGAAGACTAACTAAGGTGACGACACCTGATACTCATATCGCCCAACCGAAGGTAAGATTCGTAGCTGTATCGTAGCCAAGAAAAATTTAAATCTAACTCTACTTTCTTATTACAGTGATGGAGATTTGACAGCAGAGTCTATTGAGAGGTCATGACCCAATCCTTGGGGGGTGACGCCAAGGCACACCACTCCTTATGGGACAGCATGCAAATGCAAACGTCATCACCTGGAAGCATAAATAAAGTATCAAATAACCTTACCAAAGAGTTTCTAAAACCTTGCCCAGAACGAGTACCGCCGCGTAAAACCAACGAAACATGGAACGCAAACTACTCTGGAAAGCAACGTGGCGACATTGTCGACAAGGTAAAGATAGTGTGGGCGATATGTTCCTTTCAACTGCTTAAACCAGAAGTCCAGAAGGAATCATCGAAGAACTACTGCAAAAATCCTGTCTTGGCTTAAAAATATCTTCGCTGCAAGCCTGGTATGGTTCCACATACCTAAAATGTGGAGGGAAGTCAAAGTGGTATTTATCCCGAAGGCGGGAAATATAAACAATAATACGACAAAAGATTACAGACTTATTAGTCTATCATCGTTTTTACTCAAAACACTGGAAATACCACTTGATCTGCACGCTAGAAAGAAATTGACTGCTACTAGTCTAACATACATACTGTATACGAATCGTATACAAATATATAATCATAAATCCCATTTATGAATTGAAATATTCCACGGTCCTCTGCGCAGTATCGACAGGATGGATATTAATTTGGTCTGGAGATTAAAGTAGACAAGTGGTCCCATTAAGACATCGCTATGTAGAATCGATGATCTACATATTCAATGGTTTAAACCGTAAAAATCAAGATAATTTATGCTGCGATAGTGTATTTCAGCCTCGTGAGGTAGAGTGGTAACTCTAATAATCAATTATTTTCCTCTGGAGTTATCGCGGTTTTCGAAGAGTTCAAGGTGATCATTAGACACGAGGGCGTATTTGACCCACGTCAAGTAGAGTGTTTACTATAGTAATCAATTATTTCCTATCGGGGTTTTCAGATTTCGCGGTAGTAGAAGAGTTCAATATGGTTATTTGTCGGGAGTGCGTATTTCGTGGAAACTCTAGTAATCAATTATTTTCCTCTCGAGCTTTCGAAGAAGTGTCAGTTTCTGGGACCCCTCAACCGCTGAAGCTTCTGTTGATGATTCAGTTTGATGTTTTGAATTTCATTTCTCAAATACCAAGGTGACTAGTAATAATCTTAGTGTCTTTTACAGAACCTTTAATTGAGCGCCATAGTGTCATTTTTTATTAGTGGTTTTCAATCCAACTCGATTTTTTAGTTAATTCTGTAACTTTTGAAATGAATGGAAAGAGATATAGTAATTGTACTCACACATAGTAGAGGTGTTTTCCAGGTAATTTGAAACGTTTTGGTCCCTAGTGAGTATGGGGCTACTAGGTGACCATCCAAAGTTGGCCACCTCGGACATGGCAAATTTTGAAATGACTGCCTAAAGTACAATTATCTACCGATTTGCATGGTGATAGTGCCCGTAAATACCTACAAAACCTGTCTGTGTTACTCAATTACTTTAAGAGATATCTGATTTACAAGAAAAAATATTTTTTTGAAGTTGGTTTTGTATATTTAACGATCTCAATATCTGCTCAACTGTTTTCGCTGTTGCTTCTAAAATTTTAAATAAACTAGTCCAAAGACTGGTGCACATATGTTGCTCCAATCAGAAGATAAATACAGATCAAACTCACTAATCCGAACTATCGTGCCGAATTATCTCATCCTTTAGCTATTGAATTGTTGATGGCTTATCGACGTACACATTTTCTTTCAAATAACCCCAAAGAAAGAAGTCCAATGGTGTCAAATCACATGATCTTGGCAGTCAATTGCAATTGGAAAGCAATCAACCACTCCCCGTGATTCAAAACGTATCTAGTTCCAGATAAAAGTCACAGATAAAAGGGTTCTCGCAAATTTCGATGTATATAAATCTCTGGGCCCGGATGACATTTCAGCACTTGTCCTATGTAAGTGTTCTTCAACGCTTACCAGTCCACTTCGCAACCTTGCAGACCGTGCAGGGGTCTTCCCAGCGTGTTGGAAGATTGCGAACATTCAGCCCATCCCTAAAAAAGGTGAGGCTAATAATCCTGCTAACTACCGCCCGATTGCGATTTGCTCAGCGCACTCAAAGGGTATGGAGAGTATGGTTAACTACCATCTTTTTATACACTCCACTTTGTGCATTTGTTTGTAACACCCAAAAGGAAACGATATAGACCCATCGTTTGTTATACAGATCAGCTTAGAATCACTTTCTGAGTCGATTTAGCAATGTCCGTCTTTCCATCTATTGTTGTAATCAAATTACAGGTCGCAATTATAGTCCGATCTTAACAAAAATTGGCAGAAGTAAGTTTTGTGGATCAAGGACGAACGCTATTTACTTTGCGGCAAATCGGTTCAGATTTAGATATAGCCCCCAAACAAATGTCGCTGCCGAATTGATATTTTCCGCTCTAGAAACCACATATTATACCCGATTTTCTTTAAATTTGGCACAACACCTTATAATCTAACTATAAAAAGCTATGCTGAAAGTGGGTAAGATCGGTTCAGATTTAGATATAGTCTCCATACAAATTTCGGTCCCGATTTGACTTTTGCCGCTCTAGAAACCACATATTGTACCCGATTTTCTTTAAAATTGCCACAACAACTTATACCCCAACTATAAACTTCTATGGTGAAAGTGGGTAAGATCGGTTTAGAGATCAGATTTAGATATAACCCCAATACAAATGTTGCTCCCAAATGATTAACTGATCTTGACCAAACTTTACATATTATATTTCACCTATAAACATACATGGTGAAAGCGGGGCACATAGCTCCAGGTTTCAATATACCCCCCAATACATACCACAGTCCGAACTAGGGCGGACAAGCAGTAGAAGGTGGAACCGGCTACATATTAAATATCTTCAGCCGGCCAAAATCTAAAAAAAAAACAATATTACCTTACAAACTACAATAAAGGTTAATCCTAAAATTTGACATAGAAGCAATACATTACAGTTAATAACACTACACAGAACACTAAACATTAAAATACGAGAGAATCTATGATGTGGTACAATGAATACACATTCTACGAATGGGCTGCGCAGAAGCATAATTCGTACGCTGAAAATTGATATGAAGAAACTGATAGTATCTAGTTGGTCTAAATGACACGTTAAACTTAATCCAAGAGATAATATATTCAAATGGGACATCACCATTATTAACCTTAAATACCGTCTCGGGGTTCACCATAATGCGTCTACTTTTTAAGGAGGGCAAATCAATCAACTTCAATCTACTAGTATAGGGGGGAAGAACAAAATCACTATTCCAATTTAAAGGTCTCTATGAAAACAATAAAAATTGCTTCTGAACTGACTCAATTCTGTCAACATAGCTGCCATACTGAGGGTCCCATACCACAGAACCATATTCCCAAATAGGTCTAACGAGCGAAGTAAATAACTGTTTCGTCACGTAGGGATCAGAGAATTCTTTAGCCCAGCGTTAAATGAAGCCAAGAACACCATACGCCTTGTTAACCATGGCTATAATATGATTGTTGAAATCAAGTTTCGAATCCATCAGAATACCAAAATCTACAAAAGAATCAAATGCCTCTATCTCAGCCCCATAAGAAACAAATATTTTTACATCATCCGCATACATCAAAATCCTAGAGTTTATAATAGAAGCCGGGAGATCATTTATGAATAATAAAAATGGTATAGGCCCAAGATGACTGCCTTGGGGAACTCCCGATGAAACCAGAATTGGCCTAGAACAAGAATTTCCGAATTTGACAATTTGCGAACGATTATTCAGATAAGAAGATGTCCATTTCAAAAAATTACAGCTAAAACCAATTCTATCTAATTTATATAACAAAAGCTCGTGTATGTGACGTCAGTCTGACTACCCAGAATAAACTCATCAATAACTGAGTCAAATTCGTTGTGTTCGATAAGCCCTTACGAAACCCATGTTGGCTGGGACTCAAAATAGAAGAAACCTTGTGAGATACAACCTTAGTTACTTGTTTCTCAAAAAGCTTAGGGATATCACTTAATTTAGCTATCCCTCTATAATTCGAAACGTCAATAAGACTGCCAGATTTATGGAGGAGATCAATGAAGGACTGCCTCCAAGCCGAAGGGAAATATCCAAATCTCAACGAAGTATTAAATAATAACGTCAGTGGAATAGCTAAACCACTAGCACAGAATTTTAAAATTATACTTGGCACCCTATGGGGGCCAACACTATTTGTTGATTCTAGATCATTCAAGCTTGATAAGACCAAGGGCAAGTCAATAATTGGTAATTCTAATTGATTCAAAGCAGGAATATCATAGGGATAAGTGCTGTCGGATCGATAAGATCTATTAGAATATGTGGTCGCAAAACAATCAGCAATAGCCTGGTCCTCACAATATTATAAGCCATCCATTCTAATCCTAGTTGGTTTAGATGTAGATTTTCAGAGAAGAGAGTTAAACAGTATAAAATTTGTCATTCTGTAACAGAAAACGGTGAGATCATCATGTGAGGTAGAAGAATGAGATTCATTGGAGTACAACATCGATAAACATAAGGTAGGATAGTAATTGTCCTCTGGGAGATATGGCGAGAACCCTATTGATCTTAAAGTAATGAGGATCATTAACAAATGCTAGGTCAATTTGTCTTTCACTTATATTCTTCACGTAAAATAAATTAAGGTCAGCAAAAAGCCTGACTATATTCGAGGCAGAATTATACGTATCAAACGATGAAGGCAGTACTGTACTGTAAAGCCTCCGTTTTCGGCAAGGCAAGCCAAGATACGGAAGGTAAATTAAAATCCCCTAAGATTAATTTACGGTCTAAGTCACCTGACATTGAAAAAATCTTACTAATCGCGGCAAAGTGACATTCATTGACACATAATTCAGACGATGAAGGAATATAAGAGCAAGTAATGAACAATTTATTGCGCCCTAATATAATAAGAACTGCAATAAATTCAATGTCATCAAGGAGGATAATACGTTCCGATGGGAAAGAATTAGTAACAGCAATAAGTACAACGCCACCAATCCTTCATAATCGATCCTTCCTGAAGATAATAAATCTACTACAAAAAATCTCAGAATATAATGAGAATCTTATGACGTATTTAGAGACTAATGACTTACATAATGATCGACAGTATTGATTCCATAGGAATCGTTCTACGGTTGCTGATACCTGCTATCCGAAAAGTGCTATCGATCCACCCACCGGTTTTGTGAGAGTAAGGTCGTTGCTCTAGATATCTCCAAGGCCTTTGATAGAGTCTGTCACGGCGCACTCATATCAAAGCTCATCGCTTTTGTTGTTAGTGGTGACTTCTCTCGATTTATATAGAGCTTTTTCAGAGATCGCACTATACGTGCTGTTGCAGGTGGGTTCTCATCCGACGAGCATAGGTTAACCGCAGGAGAGCCACAGGGCTCTGTCCTTTCCCCCTCCCTTTTTCTTATTTTCATCGACGATCTCTTGGATCGGACTTTGTATCCAATCTACTCATTCGCGGATGACAGCAACTTCTGCCATTCATACTCATTCGATCATAGACCAAGTCGTCGAGAAATTGAGGACAAAATGCGATTGATGGATTGAAGTCACACAGTCAGGTTTTACTGGTTATTTCCGAATGGGGTCGTGAGATAGAGTAGATTTTAATGCACGTAAGACCCAGTGCCCATTGTTACTCACAAGCGATTCACTGATCCAACGGTGTCGTCGATTTCAATGAACGCTGTGGATATTGAGCAATGGAATGTTCGTTGGAATATGTATTTGAAGTATTGAAAGAAACATTGAAGTGTATAGGCTTCTTAAACCGGTGTAAGAAATAATTCACTCCCTCTGATCTTCTCAATATCTACACTATCAACATCAGAGCAAATATGGAATACAACTCCCATATATGGTCGGGTGCTCCAGGTTCTTCACTGGAACTACTTGGCCGTGTCCAGAGGAGGGTGTTGGTGTTTATAGGTGATAGGATATCCAATTCTATTGTCTTTCATTGACACATAATTCAGACAATGAAGGAATATAAGAGCAAGTAATGAACAATTTATTGCGCCCTAATATAATAAGAACTGCAATAAATTCAATGTCATCAAGGAGGATAATACGTTCCGATGGGAAAGAATTAGTAACAGCAATAAGTACAACGCCACCAATCCTTCCTAATCGATCCTTCCTGAAGATAATAAATCTACTACAAAAAATCTCAGAATATAATGAGAATCTTATGACGTATTTAGAGACTAATGACTTACATAATGATCGACAGTATTGATTCCATAGGAATCGTTCTACGGTTGCTGATACCTGCTATCCGAAAAGTGCTATCGATCCACCCAACCGGTTTTGTGAGAGTAAGGTCGTTGCTCTAGATATCTCCAAGGCCTTTGATAGAGTCTGTCACGGCGCACTCATATCAAAGCTCATCGCTTTTTGTGTTAGTGGTGACTTCTCTCGATTTATATAGAGCTTTTTCAGAGATCGCACTATACGTGCTGTTGCAGGTGGGTTCTCATCCGACGAGCATAGGTTAACCGCAGGAGAGCCACAGGGCTCTGTCCTTTCCCCCTCCCTTTTTCTTATTTTCATCGACGATCTCTTGGATCGGACTTTGTATCCAATCTACTCATTCGCGGATGACAGCAACTTCTGCCATTCATACTCATTCGATCATAGACCAAGTCGTCGAGAAATTGAGGACAAAATGCGATTGATGGATTGAAGTCACACAGTAAGGTTTTACTGGTTATTTCCGAATGGGGTCGTGAGATAGAGTAGATTTTAGTGCACGTAAGACCCAGTGCCCATTGTTACTCACAAGCGATTCACTGATCCAACGGTGTCGTCGATTTCAATGAACGCTGTGGATATTGAGCAATGGAATGTTCGTTGGAATATGTATTTGAAGTATTGAAAGAAACATTGAAGTGTATAGGCTTCTTAAACCGGTGTAAGAAATAATTCACTCCCTCTGATCTTCTCAATATCTACACTATCAACATCAGAGCAAATATGGAATACAACTCCCATATATGGTCGGGTGCTCCAGGTTCTTCACTGGAACTACTTGGCCGTGTCCAGAGGAGGGTGTTGGTGTTTATAGGTGATAGGATATCCAATTCTATTGTCTTTCTCTAGCGATTTGTTTGTCCTTGTTCTAGCGATACTTTCACGGGGTTTGTTCTTCGGATATTCGCAATCTTATTCCGTCCGTGAGAACGTTCGTTCACCCATATGTTGTCGATTGGACAACAGACCGCACCACACATTACAGAATGAATTTGTTCTTCACCCGTACTATCCGTATGTGGAATCGACTTCCGGCAAATATCTTTCCCGCCAATTATGATATACAGATGTTTGAAAAAAGTTTATGGATCCCAGCTTTGTTTGCGCAACATGAAAATGTTAGCTTTTCTTTGCACATTTTGCGTCCCGGTGCACCTTTTTCTATCACATGTACAAATGTACAATCAGGTAAAATTTTCCAGAAGAACGCAGATTCACCGGTGTTGTAAATCCAACTAGACCAGGGCCGTGCGCAGGGGGGGGGGGGGGGTTGGGTGTTCAAACCCCCCCCCCCAGAGAGGTTTCGAACATATACTTTTTAAAACCTTCTAGACTTTCTGAAGCAATAAAATATAGAATTTTTAAGGTCTTTTTAAAATACCTCGTCTGAAATGGTAATTTTGCAGTAAAATCATGAAAATAGGAAAATTACATAAAAAATCGTGGACACTTTCTTGAATTTCGGACAAAGGTTATGAAAAATACAAACAAACTGAACGAATTGAGCCAATTTAAAGATTGTGTAGTGCTAATTTCGCTAATGGACACCAAATTGTTCGGAAAATTTTCATTTTTATTAACCAATACCACTTCTTGACATTCGACTAGAGCTATATCTTATGAACATTTAATTGTGTACTGCAATAATAGTTTGGAAATTGAATAACAAAATCGTTTAGTAATTTTAAAAAAGTGTAGATAAGAATCACTATGATATCATAATGAAATCTAAAATATTCTTAATAAAAGCAAATAATTTGCTTGATGCTTGTAGAGCGATAAGATGTAACATTTGCGATTGGACATTTTTATGGAGCTGTATCTAAATCTGAACCGATGTGTCTTATTTTCATCACAGATGCAACAACAACGGTTTCTGTTACTTCGAATGTTTTGGGAGTGTGCAATTATAATACAAATCCATTTCGACAAACGAAGAAAACTGTTTGATATACATAAACTTATTTCTCTTTGTTCATTTACAATAACTGATGACATGTTTACCGCAAACAAACTAATTTTTCCCACAAAAGAAACTCAAAAACGATGTTAACGTGTTTAAAATTTCGTTTCTACGAAATGCATTTTTTCTCTGCGTGTAGGTGTCTATTTTTAAATATACTTTAAAGTTGCGAAACAATAAGAAATGAGTTTTAACTTACTAAAATGTTTGTTATATTTATCACTTATGTCAAATATTTTTCAGAGTTAGTATTTTTTTGTATATATGTAACAAGTATTATTCAAAAGAGATACAACAAATTCAGCAACTTGGATCTACGTAGGAAAACGAAACTCTAAAATACCAATTATTTGGTTTTTTGGATTTAAAATTTATAGTTGTTTCTTCTTGCATTTCATTGAATACAAAAAACTGTATTTGTTATTTGAATTTATACATATTTAAGATTTTATCGGAATATGCGTATAAAGATTTTGAGTAAACATCCTGTTACTCATGTCCTATATAAATTAAAAACACCAAAACTCTGTAGGCATCCAATTTAGACCCATACTTTGTCAAAAAGCATATGGAAATTTCTGCATTTATCACAGAAAAAATGCGGGACAGAAGGGTTTACCGCCGAGGAATTTGACCGTTTCTTGTGTAATATTTCTTCAAAATATATATCGAGGGCTTATATTCAAAAGTTGCTATGAACCATTTTCTTGAAAATGAGTTTTTGATGCCAAACTATTCTCAGATTTGGATGTCATCTGTCATATAAATTTGGAAAAGATTTTTTTCTAAAACCATTTTTTTAATTTTCTGATTTGGCTATCCCCTCGCACGTTAGTTTGTGACTGCATAAGTGGCTATGAACATAAAAATAACAGAAATAAAATAGTTCAACAATGGAGCAGCATAAAACCGAAACGATTTTGTTTAAAACTTTTTTCTAGATTTAGGGCATATCGTACTATCAAATTCCATCATTTCGCGTTAATAGCATTTTGATTCCCCAGTTATCAGGCTAAAATAGGAAAAAAGGTGGCTGTAAAGTCAAAAATTGTGAAAAGTATCTTTAAAAAACCCGCGTAACTTTTGATCATATTGAGAATACCAAAATATTTCTTTGGCACTTCATGGGGAATATTTGTGTATGAAACGTTTCAGAATTATGAATGAAGAAAGTTAAAATATAAGGAATTGCAACTGCAAATTTTGGATTTTTCATCAATTGCAGCGATTGGCTACATATATGTTACAAGCGACCAATCTGACGGATGAAGCTGGAATCATTAATTCGCTGTGTACATCACACGTTTCTATCACGTTTCCTATACAACACTGCCAATATTTCATGAAAAAAGTTATGGAGTTTACAATAAATCGTATTCTTATTGCAACATTCATAAAACTTTTTAATCGTAGCAATTAGTAATCCTTTTCCTGTAGAAGAATGATTAATAATTTCTCTTCAAATTAAGGAGAAAATCAGTTTTTTCGCTCTCCTGAAAAGTTATGTTTTAGTTCGTAGCCACTTATGAATATAAGCCCTCGATATGTATGTATGTAATTTCAAGCAACTATTTAAAAAAAGTTCTACACTTAGAGAACAAGTCTGTTAATAAAAGCAGCTGCCTATCTGCAGACACTTTTCTGCTATTACAGCTGTTTTTTGGCATAACAGCAGTTTTCTGCAATCTTACATCACCATCCACACTGCTAAAGACTTTGCTAAAATTGGCTGTTGTTAATTAAAATATAAAAATAGATAAGCGTTCATAAGCGAGTTTAGCTCGAATTTATATTAGCTTGGGACAATATGCGTATCACATATATTGCTAAAAACAGCAAACAGCTGTTTACCATCTCAGCAGATACAAATCTGCTGTCTCTTTTTTAACAGCAGAAAATGTGCTCTTTCAGTAAACATTCTGCTTTCTTTTACTGGCGTATACCTTTGAGTGTGCTGATAGATGGATTACTGAAATGCAATTTGAGTAAAGTTTTCTTCTTTCAAAGCCATAGTAAATAGTTCATTTACTAGAAAAAGGGTAGTAGATTTACTTAAGAACATTTTTTTGGATCTAATAAAAAATTCTTACAATTGAGTAAATTCAAACTTATGTGGCAGAATATTTTCAAGGTTTTAAGTGAGAAAAAAATCTGAAATTTTTTGTATGGAAAAAATTCCATTTAGGAAATTTTAACTTAAAAATGTGTTTTTTTTCCTAAAATTAAGTTAAAATATTTACTGAAATTTATGCCGAGTTCTTCATAGATTTAAGTATTTATGAACTTATAAAAAACATTTGAAATTGTTTTAAAAATTTTTTAATATTAATCTAAGAAGCAATTCTCGTTCGTTTGCAGAGACTTATTTCTTAAATACTTTATGAATTATTTTAAACAACCACTGCGATGGCGCCTATCTTGCCTTCGCAACAATCATGGACTAATAACTCAACTCTTTATGGCAGAGGTATCATGAAACTTTTGAGAAATATTTCATGTTGTCATTTTTTGTATCAGTTTTGCATACTCTGAAGCAAAACCATTTGTTTGATTTTTTAGTTAAATTGAAAAATTTTTATTTCACCTTTTTTCCTTGTATAAAATAATATTTTCTTCAGTTTAAGTACAAATTTACTCGTTTTGAGGAAAAAAATCAGCAAAATTGTCCTCAGTTTGAGTAAATATTTACTTGATTTGAGTAAACATTTACTTAGTTTTAAGAAATTTTCAGCAAAATTTTACTAAGATTTAGTAAAAATTTACTTAGTTTTAGGAAAATTTTGCTTAAATTTAGTAAAAAAAATTACTTGGTTTTAGGAAAAATTTACTTAGATTTAGGGAAATTTCAGCAAAATTCTACTTATATTTAGTAAAAATGTACTTGGTTTCCTAAATTTTAGTTAATGTATACACATTATAGAGTTAACTTTTTTATGAGTGTAGGTGAAAACCCCCTCCCAGGGGAAAATCCTGCGCACGGTCATGAACTAGACTTCCGACTCTATAACGCTCGCCAACATTGTTTGAAGTTGTGGCACTAGGACTTGGGGGTTAGATAATTTTTCGCCGCATATTTTTAATCCACCGACAGAAAATCATGTTGTGAATTTTTGGAACCATCTTGCTATAAATTGTTTATCTGGATCATATTTTTAGCCTTTTCACCAAAAAATTCTTTGGAAATTGGAATATGCGTTCTTCGTTGTTTTTCGATCCAGGAATAAAACTAATGTTAACACAAATAGTTAATAATAATATAATTTTATTACAAACACCGTATTTCATTGCCAAACTTTTTGATTTTATCTAAACTAGATAAAGTTTTGTGACCTCTTTTTGCGAATTAACAACGCAAAAATACATACGAACTATCAAGTGTCGCCGAAAAACTGAAATGTCAACACTCTGAGAAGAAACATTAGCTTAACTGTTCAACTTGCCAAAACAAACCTGGATGAAAAATGTGGCTTTTAGGGCGATATTAAAGGTAATATTTCCATATATTTCCTTGTATTTCAACAGACTTTGATAGTTATTACCTACTTTCATTAAGATATATACAATAAGTATGGGAAGAGGACTTCACGTAGATAAACGCAGAAGATTCGGGAAATAAATAAATATAATAATACACTCAGCCGGATCATTAGAATATTTATTTTGAAGAAACAATAATTTATTTTGACAATTGGTTCTCGAAACCCAAAGCACCAAAAATACTGAATTTTTCCTACGGACACAGCCGCTAATTTTTTTGTCTTATGATGCTGTATCGAAATTAACGAAATTAACGAGCGCCCCGGTAGTCGAGTTGGTAGTGTGCTCGGCTATCTGCGTGCGGGTTGTGGGTTCGATTCCCACCAGAGGCTCTGGTCTGTCGCTGCAATAACTAGCTACAATGGTCTTAGTCACCCCGGCTCAATCCCTGGACCCAAAATTAGAATATAAATTTACTTTGTATTGTAATTCATAATAAATAAATAAATAAAAAACGAAATTAACGAGGTCTTCTTTCTAAAAAATCTAATTTTCGGGATTTATTTTTCCCTTTTTGGGAATTGTGGAATTTTTATATGAGGTATCACAAAAACTAATTTTCAGAAGTAACACGACTGCAAATTCCTTTTGTTTTTGTGATACTTCAATACCCATAATTGTAATCGGTACATAATGGTACTTCATTTCCGAGAACTTAAAAAGGTAGTACAAGACAGAAATACTGTTGGAATGCATTTTTTATTGCAATCTGCTGACAATTTCATGACATTTATTTTTTATACACTCCACTAGAGTACACTCTTTGTGCATTTGTTTGTAACACCCAAAAGGAAACGAGTTAGAGCCAACGTTTATTATACAGATCGGCTTAGAATCACATTCTATTTCACATTCACGCTATTTAATTTGATGCAAATCGGTTCAGATTTAGATTTAGCCCCCATACAAATGTCGCTCTGATTTGACTTATTTCGCTTTAGAAACCGCATATGGTACCCGATTTTCTTCAAATTTGGCTTAACACCTTGTAATCTAACTAGAAATACCTGTGGCGAACGCGGGTTAGATCGTTTTAGATTTAGATATAGCCCCATACAAATGTCGCTCCCGATTTTACTTTTTCGCTTTAGAAACCACTTATTGTACCAGATTTTCTTTAAAATTGGCACAACATCTTATAAATCTTAAGCAGTTGAAACCAAATTGATTTAGCCAAAAACGATTGTTAAGCGCGCTGTATGGCAAGTTGCACCGTCTTATTGGAACCAAATGTCGTTGATGTTTAGCTAATTATTTGTGGAAACAAAAATTTAGTCAGCATGGCTCGATAGCGCTCGCCATACACAGTAACGACTCCTTCCTCATTTCGAAATAAATAAGGACCGATGCGTGTAAATATCTCCAAACAGTCAATTTTTATTGATATCATGGTGATTTTTTAACGGCTTGAGGATTGCATTCGGTCCAATTTCGGCAATTTTACTTATTGGTGTATGAGACAATTATATAAATGTCTGTCCTTGGGAGAGACGCGAGACGTGGGCCCCAGTGAATTCGCCAGCAGCTAGAAAGTTCTGTCCTAGCCTATTAAAAAATGTTAAATGCTTTAGCTGATACTGAATTTCGTGGGGGTAGTTAATTGGCGATATTGTCAAAAGACCACGGTGGGATGGTATTCGAACTGATGTCGATTGGATATAGTTCTGAGAATTTCGTCATGCCTCCTTCATCGCCGAATAAGGATACCCGTGTCACTATGAACCTATGAACGTCATTGGGGTGGTTTGAACAGTAAAATCTATTATATCTATGTTCTCAGCATTAAGAAAGTTTGAAATTATTGTATATTTGAAGGGGTCAACACATTTCTTGCTAAGAAGAGCTTGAATCAACTGGTTTTGATGTTACCGTCTGCAAGCGGACATTAAAGTGTCTTATAGACCTCACAACATCTACAATCTGCAGTGTGGTTACCGCCACTGTTACTGCATTTCTTTTGCGTTTTGACCGTACATCTTGCAAACAGATATGTCCGCATTCCTGACAGTTTTGACATTGTACGGGTCCGTTTGGCTTGTGCGGCTTGCACAGAATTGCGTCTGTGTAGTAAAAGATTTCCTTTATAAATAGGATGCAGTTTCATTCAAAAGAAACTGAATTTTCGGGTTCAAGTTCGACCTTAAGTAATGGCTGAGGAATTTTCAACCTGTTATTGATATTGATCACTGATTTTAACTTGTAGATTTATTTATTTTATATCGTTGAGGTCTACACTTTAAGACAACGACCAAGCCTTTACTACTCTTCAGCTTACACCTATAGCTTTTAAAGCACTTCACTATGTCTTTGTGCATTTGTTTATTATACAGATTGGTTTAGAATAACTTTCTGAGTTGATTTATCAATGTCGGTCTGTCCATATATTGTTGTAATTAAAGTACAGGTCGCAATTGTTGTCCGATCTTAACAAAAATTGGCACAATTATGTTTTGAGGATCACGGACGAGCGCTATTCAATTTGAAGCAAAACGGTTCAGATTTAGATATTACCCCCATGCAAATGTCGCTCCCCATTTGACTTTTTCTACTCTAGAAACCACATATTTTACCTGATTTTCTTCAAATTTGGCACAATCGTGGGTAAGATCGTTTCAGATTTAGATATAGTCCCCATTCAAATGTCGCTCCCGATTTCAATTTCCGCTCTAGAAACCACATATTCCAATTTGGCACAACACCTTACACTTTGACTAGAAACACCTATGGTGAAAGCGAGTAACATCGGTTCAGATTTAAATGTAGACTGATTTTTTTTCTTCCTTTATATTTGTCACTCTGAGTGGAGAAATATGGTAATTATTCTCACCGGCTATAATTGTATACAGTGATGTTTGTGTCTGTGATTACAGTGATGTTTGTGTCTGTTGCTCCTCCTTAAGTATAGCAAAACTATTGTTCGCTATTGGATTCCCTTGCTGATCATTTGATGTATTTTTAATCATTTTATTCATGTTGCTCTAGGACTGGATTTGTGTTTAAAGTAGCGGTCCATACCATTTTGCACTGTACTAGGATTTTTTGGTCTGTCTTTCACTATGCTTGAAGCAATTGTATATTGTACAATTATTTTTTATTTTATTTACTTATTTATTAAACCATGCACAACAAGATGAATATCTATATGTTGTAGTGCTGTGTATAGAAGTCCAAACGCGGAAAGGGAGGTATCCCTAAATGTCTTTGACGCCCTTTCCGATTCAATTACAAAAATTTTAGAGGATTGTCCTGAAAGTGTAATTGTGGTTGCTGGCGATTTCAATGTCCATAATTCCTCTTGGCTTGCCCATTCGAGTCACTCAACACCGGAGTGTCAATACGCCGAGATTTTTGCCGCGCATAATGATTTGACGCAACTAGTGAATGAACCGACTCACATTCCGTGTGTCCAAGGGCAACACTCTAATATTATTGATCTTTTCTTAACCTCACACCCTGAAAAGTATGAAGTTAACGTTCTAGCACCTCTTGGTAATTCGGATGACTGCATTGTTTCAGCATCCTTTTCGTATTCCGCTCTTCGTGTCGCTTCGACCCCAGCCCCAAAGCGGACAATTTATATATATACGAAAGGCACGTTGGGCCGAGCTCAACAACTTTTTCCAGCATTTCAATTGGAAACTTTGTTTTCTAAATGGCGATATAGATGCTGCGGCTGAAATCATTGAAAATATTATCTTGATTGCAATGAAATCATTTATTCCAATTAAAGTTTTTTCGGATAAACCATCTAATAAAAGTTGGTTTAACCAGACATACAAGGCTGCTGTCAGATCCAAAGAGGAAGCATTCAGGAAATGGCGTTTAAATAAAAATGCCACAACTGATCTGCTACGCAAGCAGACAAAAACCATGTGTGCCAGGGTACTTAGACGTGAAAAGTTTCTGTACGAACAACGTCTTCGTGCCAAAGTTCTTGCTTCTCCCAGGGGAAGTAAGAGCTTTTGGTCATTGGTGAGAAGAGTAAAGATGACCAGATATTCACTAACCCGGTTGACAAAGCTAACCTATTGGCTGAAATGTTTGCAAGGAATTCATCCTTGCCGGAAAGCAATCAACCACTCCCCGTGATCGAAAATGTATCAAGTTCCATGCCTCAGATATTTTTCGAACACGTGGAGTTAAAAGGGTTCTCGCAAATCTCGACGTAAATAAATCTCCAGGCCCGGATGACATTTCAGCACTTGTCCTATGAAGGTGCTCTTCGACGCTTGCCCGTCCCCTTCGTAATTTTTCAACCTTGCATACCGTGCAGGGGTTTTCCCAGCGCGTTGGAAGATTGCGAACATCCAGCCCATCCCTAAAAAAGGTGAGGCTAATAATCCTGCTAACTATCGACCGATCGCGATTTGCTCAGCGCTTTCGAAGGTTATGGAGAGTATGGTTAACCACCATCTTGTGAGGTATTTAGAAACTAATGACTTACTTAATGATCGGCAGTATGGCTTCCGTAGGAATCGATCTACGGGAGACCTGATGACACTGCTATCCGAAAAGTGGAATCGATCTATTCACAAGCTTGGTGAGAGTAAGGTCGTTGCTCTAGATATCTCCAAGGCCTTTGATAGAGTTTGGTACGGCGCACTCATATCAAAGCTTATCGTTTTTGGTGTTGGTAGTGACTTCTCTCGATTTATGTCGAGCTTCCTCAGAGATCGCACTATACGTGTTGTTGTAGATGGGTTCTCATCCGATGCGCATTGGTTAACCGCAGGAGTACCACAAGGCTCTGTCGACGACCTCTTGGATCGGACTGTGAATCCAATATACTCATTCGCGGATGACAGCAACCTCTGTCATTCATACTCATTCGATCATAGACCAAGTCGTCAAGAAATTGAGGATAAAAGGCGAATGATGGACGAGTCACTTAGCCAGGATTTGATGGCCATTTCTGAATGGGGTCGAGAGAATAGAGTAGATTTTAATGCACGTAAGACCCAGTGCTCCTTGTTGTCTCACAAGCGATTCACTGATCCAACGGTGTCGTCGATTTTAATGAACGGTATAGATATTGAGCAATCAGATGCTCTCGATGTTCTTGGCATAAAAATACAACGTGATGTTCGTTGGACAAAACATGTATTTGATGTGTCTAAAGATGCCTTCGAATGTTTAGGCTTTTTAAAAAGATGTAAGAAATATTTCACACCCTCTGATCTTCTCAATATCTACACTACCTACATCAGACCAAAGATGGAATACAACTCCCATATATGGTCGGGTGCTCCAGCTTCATCACTGGAGCTACTTGACCGTGTCCAGAGGAGGGCGATGGTGTTGATAGGTGACGGTAGGATATCCAATTCTATTGTCTCCCTTGAACACCGCCGTAATGTTGGTTGTGTGTCATTGTTCTATAGATACTTTCATGGTGTTTGTTCTTCGGAAATTCGTGATCTTATACCGCCCGTGAGAACGTTCGGTAGAGATACGCGACTCTCCCGGAACGCTCACCCATTTGTTGTCGATTGGACAACCGGCCGCACTACACATTACAGAATAAATTCGTTCTTCGCCCGTACTATCCGTATGTGGAATCGACTTCCGGCAAATATCTTTTCCCTCCAATTACGACATTCAGAGATTCAAAACAGATGTCAACAGACACTACTCCCTTTTTCCTCCTTCCAATACCTTATCTTCCTTCTACCAACGCAATGCACTGCCTTTATAGGGGACATCCCCTGAGTGTTGGTTCAGTGAAAAATGAGGGTGTAATAACATAATTTGGTAGTTATCTTAATTATAGTATTACACATTTCATACAATTATTTTAAAATTTATGTTAAAAATTCAAAAAGTTATTTTAAATGTAGTAGCATTGCTTATTCGTTGCAAATTAAAAGGGAAGTTCTTCAAGAGAATACTAAATATAAAGACTTGTCTCTCCGAAGTTATATAAGCAATTTTGTGATTTATAAGCTTCACTCCTTGAGTAGGTATTCCAGCTCCTTGGTCTAAATGATCTTATGTAGTTGAGTTATCATTTAGCTTTCAGTAGGTTCTCAAACATATGTTTAAACATTTTATACGCAACCTGAGATATTATATAGATATTGATGCCATTATAAGTCACCTTCAGTTTTTAACTATCTTCGAGTAGCAGTTTGGCAAATTTGTTTTTATTGGCCCTTATACGATATAAATCATTATTTATATTTGAAATGCACCTTAGCACACGTGTAGAGTTGTGCTCATTGGCATACCTTTGAACATTACATGTAACTTGGACATCAGGAAGTTCATAGATGTATAAAGAAAACAGTAGTGGACTGAGTATGTATCCCTGAGGGTATTCGAACGGTTTTAGGTTTAGGGTGAAATTACGAATAGCCGAGAAACAAACACCATAAAAGTATCCATAAAGCAGCGACAAGCATCCCACATTACGAACGTGATCAAGGGAGACTATAGAGTTGGATATCCTACCGTAAACCCATAAACTTCATCGCCCTCCTCTGAACACGGTCAACATGGGAGTTGTATTACATCTTAGGTCTTATGTAGGTAATGTATATACTGAGAAGATCGGAGGGAGTGAAGTATTTCTTACACCGCTTTAAAAAGCCTAGACACTTGAATGCTTCTTTTGACACATCGAATACATGTTTTTTCCAACGAACATCGCAATGTATCTTCATGCTCTGAACATCATTAGTGGCCGATTGCTCAATATCAACACCGTTCACAGAAATCGACGACACCGTTGGATCAGAGAATTACTTGTGAGACAATAAGAAGCACGTGCATTACAGTTAACTCTATTCACTCGACCACACTCGGAAATGACCAGCAAATCATGTCTGAGTCACTATGATCGGATGAGTATGAATGGCAGGTTACTGTCTGATCCAAGAATTCGTCGATGAAAATAAAAAAGGGAGGGGAAAGGAGCCCTGTGGTACCCCTGCGGTTAACCAATGCTCGTCGGAAGAGAACCCATCTATAACAACACGTATAGTGCGATATCTGAGGAAGCTCGATATAAATCGAGAGAAGTCACTATTAACACTAAAAGCGATAAGCTTTGATATGAGTGAGCCGTGCCAGACTCTATCAAAGGCCTTGGAGATATCTAGAGTAAAGACCTTACTCTCACCAAACTGGTGGGTGGATCGATTCAACATTTCGGATAGCAGTGTCATCAGTTCTCCCGAAGATCGAGTCCTACGGAAGCAATACTGTCGATTATTAAGTAAGCTGTATATTCACAATCTTTAAACGCGCTGACAAGGCCTGAACGGTATGCAAGGTTGCGTAGTGGAGGGTAAGCGGCGAAGAACACTTACATAGGACAAGTGCTGAAATGCCATCCGGGCCCGGAGATTTTTTTGCGTTGAGATTTGTGACAACCCCTTTTAACTCCACGTGTTCGTAATAATATCTGAGGAAATATATACATTTTTAGTCCCCCGGGAGTGGTTGATTGCTTTCCGGCAATGATTCCTTGCAAACTTTTCAGCCAATAGGTTAGCTTTGGCAACCGGGTTAGTGAATATCTTGTCATCTTGAACAAGATTTGGGATAGATGAGGAGTTATTCTTTACTCTTCTTAAAAATTACCAAAAGCTCTTACTTCCCTGGGAGAAGAAGGAACTTTGGCACGAAGACGTTGTTTTTACAGAAACGTTTCAGGTGTTTTATCAGAGATAACTCAAGTTGGAATAAATGACTTCATTCCAATCAAGATAATATTTTTAATCATTTCAGCCGCATCATCTATATCATTAGAAAGCAAAGCTTCCAATTGAAACGTTCGGCCCAACGTGCCTTTTCGTATATCGCGACCTAAGAGTGAAAAGGCGCCATCTTAATATTGTTCTTAAGAAACATAAGCAATATTTGTATAACTTTGTAATATTGTGATACACAAAAATTATTAAACATTAATTAAAAAAACATTAATATTAAATTATAAAACATTAATTCCAATAATACATATCAAAATTAATGTTTTCATGCAAATGTTTTATTAAATTTTACTTTGTCAATCTTTTCTTTACATATATTGGAAATTTTAGCAATACCTAACATATAATGTTTTTTCATCTTATTAGAAGATGAAGAAGTAATGGTCAGCATGTATTACTCGGTTGTAGTACCCTGCAGTTTTAAAAGTAGTGCCTGGAAACTTCTAACTGACTATATCACTACTTATACTACTCACTAGGTACCTTTGCACCCACTGGTTCTGTGTAAAATAGTATATCGAGTCGTTTTGAAATTGTATTCGTTATCGAAGTAACTTAATTGAAATCACACACTACTTCACTAACCCAAAGTAATGCAGATGTGGATCAATTAGACAGTTTAAAGATTACTTGCCGCCGATGAAATAGCTCATCTGCACCCCTTAGCTATTTGTTGCATCTAAAGTAATGCAACGTAGGTCGATATGAAGTTATTGACAACAAAATCAAATAAAAAGCATATACAATTATGTATCACTGGTTACTTTACAATAGATATGTTATGCACTAAGTAATCGCAGGATACTTTACTGTGCACAGGTATTGAAAAAGGTGCGTCTGTCTTTGATTTGATTAATGATGCCTAATCTGCCTATATGATAAGCAAAAAAAATAAAAAAGCTGGAATGTCAAAAAAAAGAATCCGTTATTTTCAGAAAACACAGAGAGACAGATTTGCTTATTTTGTGTTGGGTCTGTCGTAACGAATAACTCCGAAAGTGAAGTAGTCCAGCGTGCAAAAAAAAATTACTATTAATTGAAAGTTAATTTTATTAAAAGAAAGACGCAGTAAAAAGTGAAAAAGCAAAATTGATTGTATTATTGAAAAGGTAACATAAAAATGAGTAGTAAATATTATATTCCAGATTATTATATTCGCTTATTTTCCAGATTAAAGCTATGTCATCACTGCTTCATACAGCAGGCGTGGGAAAAAACTCAAGTATATTTTAATTAGCTGTAATCCTAGAATATAACATCGATCGCGTCCAGGGGAAGAAAAGTTTGAAAAACTTTAATCAATTTTACAGTGCTCTTTTAGGTGCGATATGAAACTCATAAACTAATTTAATATTAGTGAAATTTTATATTTCCTTCTACAGAATCCATCCATACCAATAACTAGCAAAAATGCAGGACCGGCAGAAGAGCAACTGCGAAAAGCAATCCAGTTGCAGAAAAAGCGTCACTTTAAGAACTGTTAATAAGGGAAGGAATAAGGAGAATACGTCGTAAAATATAATAGATAATATAAGATATATAAGATAATTTTATTTTTTATTGTTTTGTGGACTGCGTTAACTTTTATGTTTATTTTCATTATAAAATACTTATGTATTTACTTATATCTAATAAAAAATACGAAATATATAACTTTCTTTGTTTTGTTTAATTAATGTCGACATGTATCAATGAAGTATCTATTTTTCCAACACTGGTGAAGTCATTAGATACACAGGGTAAGGGAAATCGTTGGTGTAATTGTGCTTCAGATATAACTAGTTATACAACGCCGACGAATTCGTCGACGCGAATATACTGACGGTATATTTAGATACACAGTACCAACGAAATGATTAGCAACTGGTAGTGCAGTGGGTCGCAACTGACTACCACCAATGACATCCCCATGTTAAATTCGCCAGTCAAAAGCATTGCGAGTAGGTTGGAGGGTAAGTAGTGGTAGTTTTTGGTGACTCGAGAATTCGTCAATGGGTAGCTGGTTCCATTTACTGCAGGGTAATGGCACCTCTTTTGGAATTGAATCGTATGTTATAGGATTAGTGCTTTATGAATTTAATAGTGCACCAAAATTTGTTTTTAAATACATTAATCCAAACAGCAGCATTATTACGTTTCAGAAACTTCTCTTTCTTCTTCTTTCTACATTAATTAATTTATTTTTTATATGTTCTAAGATATATATATATATATGTTCTCGTTAGAAAAACATTTTTAAAGCAGCCTTTACATTACGAGATTGTATAAAACGATTTTTGGTGAGAGAAACCGCATGATTCCTTTCCCACTTTAAAAGAATCGTTTTGAAAGTCATTTCCCGCGTTTACAATTATCACACAATAATAATGGGAAATCAAAACAAATCAAATTTAAAAAAAAACATAAAAAAAGAACATTTAACACGCGGTTTTAATTTGCTTACTTTATTTCTCATTTCCTTTCCTTACCTCGTGAAATACAAATTTCAAATAAAGAAAAAGAAAAGAAATTTGCGTGTGATCTTCTCAAGAAATCGCGAGGTTTTATGATTTTGTGTCATTTTATGACACATCGCGCGACTGGATCGTGTAATGTAAAGGCTGCTTAAAACAGCAGCAAAATACACATATTCCTACCGTTCATTTGATTGTACGCAGCAGATAAAACTGCGACTGTCCAAAACTCCAGGGAGGTGATATTATTTTTCTTATAGCTGTTGTCAAGTAAAACAAGAATCTATATTCGAAAAATCTCAGGGCGGGTTTGTGTACGTTTGCGCACTTATAAACCTGTAACTGTATTAATTATAAACCAATTTACAGTTTATTACCGGGATTAAAGAATAAACTCAGAGCGAACAATATATAAGCTGTTTATTTAAAGGTTAAGGAATCGGTGTGTATTTGTCCAGCAAAACTATTTTGTTTCAATTTTGTCGGTATTTTTCTACTATGGCGATGTTTTAGTTTAACTGTAATATGGTGACACTTGACAATTCTGAAAAACCCGATTGCTGCTTATCAAAAACAACACTGATCCTGTTTCAGATTAATACAGATTTTCATTCTTATTTTGTAAATTGCATTATACTTTAATTTACAAATAAATAAATTAGATTAATTGGCTTCTGAAAAAGGTACTGATTTTACGGAAAATAAAAGGATGGTTTCGAAATTTTAATGTGTCTTCGGGAAATTGGAGTATTTACCTATAGCATATGCAGTTTTTTCTTGGCTAATGGGTTAATAGATGAGAAAGCGGAAAAGGCTAGTTTTTTGCCATCGTGTGGGACTGATACCTACAAAATTCTCAAATCATACATATAATATATAAAATGCCTGTCGATTTGCTATTGAAACACTTTTGCCCCACGCCGAACCAGATAATACAACGTTTCCAGTTTTACCGCAGAGATCAGATGGTGAATATATTCCATTTTTTGGCGGCTATAAGGAAACTCAGCCAGTATTGTGAATTTACCGATTTAGGCGCTATGTTGCGTGTGTGCGTGACGAGGGTCTTCGGAAACGGTTGCTGTCAAACGACAAATTAACGTTCAATATTGTACAAGATGAGGCCATTGCCTGCGAGGAAGCTCAGAAAAATTCAACAGCTCTAAAAACACCAATAAGAAAGTTATAAATCCATACGATAGTGAGCAGCAAAGAAAAATATCATCCAAAGTCGCAGACCAGTGTAGATTTAAAGGTGTTGACTGCCATTTCTGTAAGAAACGTGGGTACGTTGAAAAGGCGTATATTACGAAATTAAAATCGAGTAACAAAAGTGTGCGAGGTGGAAAGTCGAAAACCACAAACAATGAAAATCAAATTGATGCGACACAGGGTAATGTAAATCCGCATTATATATTGTGGACAGGTAGGAACATTCCAACGAACAAAAAATGGAAACAGATTCTGGCGCCAGTCACTAAATTATGAGTGAAAAGACATTTATTGCAATTTTTCATCACCTGAACGTCAGTAGAACACAATTAAGAACGTGGGACACAGAGGAAAATTTACCAAATTAAACAGAAAAAAATAAAATTTGGATTCAATTGAAAAATTTCCATAATCAATAATGAAATTTGTAAACCGTTTATTGGAAATTTTTTCATATTCACTCGATAAAGAAATTAAATTTTTTGACTAAAAAGTTGTAAGTCGTTAATTGAAAATATTTGCATATTCACTCAATGAAGAAATTCACATATTGATTAATCAAGTTTAAGTCGTTTATTGAAATACAAAAATAAAATTTGGCGAAACGAGTATCGAACCGGAGATGTTAGATTTATAGTCGTGAATTCTTACCATCGCACCACGCTCGGCATATGGAGAATTAAGTTCATGTTGAATAAAAAGCGATGAGGCGCATGTCGTTTGAATTTTGTCTATTCCATGAAGTACATATATAATTTTCAATTCAATGTGTAATTAGAAAATGTTGACAATTTTTTAAATCATTTTAATTGAGCCCTATTTTAGGAGTTTTTAATTCTGACTAAACTTTTCAACAATTCTTTCTTTTTTTGTTCGATTTGTGTCGATTTTTTCAATATTTGTTCGACTAATTTTGTTTTACTGCAACAACTTTTTTCGTTGAAATTGTCTGGTGCGCTTTTTTCTGTGTGCGTCTTGATTTGGAGGAATTGAGTCAAAACGCCAGAAATTTTCGAATTTAGTGACCAACTTGGCGACTACAAGGGATAATCTGTAAAGATTCTGTTGATAAATTCGGTCAATCCAAAATATTTTCGATATCGCCCAGTTCCGCTTGCGTTTAAATCCATGGTTGAAACTGTACTAATGAAAATTGAAGATGATGGAGTACTGCACCAAACCAGATGGCAGCATTCGCATTTGTGGTGATTACAAATTTATTGTCAACCAAATGCTTTGTAAGCAGGGCTGTGGAGTTGGAGAAATTTGCTGGAGTCGGAGTCGTAAAAAATGATCGACTCCGACTCCGACTCCAGGTAAATGTTTTTTTCGTTATTATAAATTATAATATATTTCAGGCTGAAAAAAATAATAAATAAAGGTTTTAAAATCTTAAAATATTAGCCTGTGTCATGTTCTGTGAACACAAGTCTAATGTTTTTTAATTGTAAAAAAATAAAAAAGTAAAGTTAATGTGGTATTCATTTATTTATGCAATTTTAAAGAGCCGTGCCTGCAAAGGTACTATTATTGATCAAGTGACTCGTTGGGGAAGTACGTATTTAATTCTCAAACGTCTAATTTAAAAAAAGTTTGGACAATAATGGCCTCTCATTAGTAGAAAAATATTGGGATCATGCCATTGTTCTCGAAAAGGTTTTACAGGGTCCTTATATTGTAAAAAATTTCAAAGCGGGAATTTGACACAAGTTGGTTTCTACAGGGAATGGAAGGAACTTATATTTAATTGGAAATTTGAAAATGGAATTGCAAACGATGCTGTTTCTTCAATGACTGGAAGAGAGACGGAAATAAGGAAGAATTCTTTTCTATTGGCGGGAATATGTGTCCACCCTTTAAATAGAATTTTATTAAACCATTATCAAGTTTTAGTGACACGGCAAAGATTATATGAACTGGCAGAAATAATGCAAACAACTTTTAGCCCAGACTTCTGACGACTTCGAAAAGTATTTGGATAGTTTGGAGCAAAATAAGGCTAAAAGGTTAAGAAACGATCCCGTTGAAATACAAAAACAAAACTTTTATTGGGAATTGGATGAAATAAAATATTTTGACAGAAAAGACAAAAAGGATTTCTACCAAGTAGTTGGATATTACCCAAAAACTATTCGTCATGTGGTATTAGTAGCAGCTGCAATGCAACCTACTCAAGATAAAAAGTGATATTCGTGCTTCAATGAAAGAGGAGTTGGAAAATGTAATTCTGTTTTAAATAAGTACTAGCTGAACCCCCGCCCGCTTCGCCAGGCAGAAAAACAGACGGAAATTAAAATCAGGTTTCATATTGTTTTGTCTTGTGATCGGTAATATATTTATAATCAAGGTACTTAACTGAGATTCTAAAGAAATGGATATGTTCCATGTAGAATATTAAAGTACAAAACTTTAGTTACGGCGAATAAAAGAAGAATTATGAAAAATCAAATTGATTTTAGGTCGAGTTTTATTCTCCTCTTTTCCATTACCAAAACAAAAAACTTAATAAGACGGACTTACTTAATCGAATATAATAGGTTTTAAATAGGTTTTAAATTCATATGTGGGGTACAACGCCCACTTTCCCAATACCGCCCATTTTTGGCACAACTATGTACATTGATGCTAGATGCACTTACACAAAATTTCATCACTCTAGGTGTCATAGAACTGGCAATATTCAATAATAGATTTTAACTTCGTATGGGAGGTGCCACGCCCACTTTTCCAATACTGCCCATTTTTGGCACAACTGTGCAGACTAATAATTAGTGAACTTTCACAAAAATTCAAGACTCTAGCTGCAACAGTACTCCGAAGAATATGCTAATTTATAAATAACTAATAAAACCCCAATTTGTGTGGGAGGTGCCACGCCCACTGAAAATATCAAAAATGTATATAGCCTATTTTAGCCGGTTCTGCATGAAAATACTGTGAAAACTTCAAGAAGATCGGTTCAGTAGTTTAGGCTGCTATAAAGGACAAACAAACACAGATTCATTTTTATATATATAGATAGATATGACATTTTTATAAATTTTATTAGTAGTTATAGAATATCTGTTTGTTTTGTTTCCGTAGCATTTTGTATAATAAATTAAAAAATAATTTACTTTAAAAAAATACTTTACAAAAAGTGCTGGAGCCGGAGCAAATTTGCCTCCACTCCACATCTTGCTACCATAGCAAATTGCAAATGGTTCTCTAAGTTGAATTTGGATAGGACGTATACTGACGTATATTAACCCTGAACACCCATCATGGATTTTCGAGGTTACCAGACTACCATTTGTAATTTCAACAGCACCAAGCATTTTCCAGGGCATTATGGAAGGTCTAGTAAATAACATATTAGGAGCAGTTGTCTATCTAGATGACATCTAGGCTACATATCGACTATAACTATATAACAATCGACGCCCATAGCAAGTGGATAGAACTCCAGATGACAGAAAATACATATTCAACGAGGACAATTGAATTAATATGAGAAGTATTAGCAACTCATGGATACATGATACCATTCTATCCGAACGGTCAAAATCGACAATACATTACGACAAATTATGCTTAATCTATAGATACTTAAAAAGTATAGGTAAAATTGGCAAAAGGCCTTAAATTGATCGCCGAAAACGAAAGTTCAAACATTATCTGAAATGTAGATGAATATATTTAATTATTTTCTATGAATATATATTTGATTATTTTCTCAAATAATCAACTATATATAATTTACTTTTCAGTTTTGTAATTTCAGGTTATGTTAATAATAATTACATTAATTCTAAACAATATTTCATTGTGTCATACTGTGAGTTTCTGACCTTGTTGACAAAATTAACATTTCTTCCTTTTATGAATTCAGTAGTTCAGCGGTAGAGTAAACCATGGAGCTATTTATCATTTTTAAGTATTTGTTTTGAATTATGTGCATTTTCTTAATATGACTTCGCATTTTTGGTCTTATTACACATTAGTATACTTAACAGAGGCCATAGAGAATTTTTTTGTCACGTGCAGTATCAATAAGTTGGCGAAATAACAGTTTGTGGTCAAATATGACACCAAGATATTTTACTTCATTTCGTATATCAATGATGTTTCCGTTAAAAATAAGTTGACGTCTGGATAATCCTTTTGGCGATCTATTAAACGGGGAGATGATTGTTTGCGCTTTTTTGTAATTTATCTTAATCTTCCACTTCGTAAAATATTTGTTACAAACTGCTAAGCTGTTCTCCATTTTGAGTCAGGAGAATATCCAAGTGTAAATCAAATATGTTCTCCATTTTCTTCAGAAGAGCACTAGTTAACTTACTAGTACCAATTAAGGCTGTGTCGTCTGCGTAATATGCCGAATCGAATTTTTTGTGGCTTTGAAATCAGATGTGTAGAGATTATATAGGATTGGTGACATTGTTCTCAGCCACAGAAAAACTTCGGATGCATAGAAAATCTGCAACAATATTACATAGATATTTTGGAAGATTCATAAAAACCTCCTTTAAAATTAAGCCTTTGTGACATACTGTGTTGATTCTCCGTTTCTTTTGAGTACTTATGTTTTGAATTCTCTTTATTTGATGAACTGTACCAGGTTCCTTTTTTGAAACCGTATTGTTCTTTTGGCAGTAGATTATTGGAAGAAATGTTCTCGTTTAATCTGGAATGGGTGCATTTTTGAAAACCTTGCCTAGATTTCTTAAAAGACTTATTAGTCAGTATTTTTGGCTTATTGGGTTTAAAAACTGCCATCATTTTGGCTTTTAAACGCTAGTGAGAAATAGTTCAAACGGATACAGCTATTAAATATGGAAATATGTACTTTTATACCTTTTTCTGAAAGATTTTTGAGTAATATGTTTATGCTAATATACTGCTCAGCTCACTTTCAGTTATGAAGTCAGAAACGATGTGCATTGTTCATAGAATAATAAATAATTCGATTGCCGGTTGCACGTTGCTGTTTCCGCTTAAATTTGTTCCTTTTGCCTATATATTTGCGAATGTCTCTCGGCAGCGATGTGACATTACAGTGGCTTCTCTTCGAGGTAACAATGTATCTTTAAGCGCCTTTCTCGCGAAATTTGTATAATTAATTAATGCACTGTTGTTTACATTATATATTCATTTATTTCGAGCGATACCTAAGCACGTCTGCTCTCTTTTTTTTGCGATAACAAATATTTGAAAAGCGACATTCACAAAATCAGCACGATCAGTTAGATAAATCACACTAAACCAAAAAAAAAGAAGTAGTCATGGAAATATTGTAAAACTATCCAATTTGTATTTTTTATCGTCCCTAAGGAAGTATCCACAAAAAAATTGAACTTGAAAAACATGAACACTTTTCACAAATTGCTTTAATTACATCGCAGTTAAAGGGAAAATGAGCAATTTCCCTTTGGTTTTAAATTATCAATCCTTATAGTTTAAATGGAAACAATAAAAATACATATTAATAATTACCTTTCAACCACCTTTTCCTCTTCGCAGCTCTCATCACTTTTGCTTCAAAATCTTGTTTTTCGTGCAATAGTATTTCGTGCAAAGTAGGTTTTTCCGACAGTATGTTTGAAACAGAAATATCCTTTTCCTACAAAGAAAACATGGTATAGTGCATACATATATACTATAAGGTGGACATTAAATATATGGAAGAATTTAAAAGTCATCAGTTTCAAAATAAGCTCCACCTTAACATACAAACTTTGATTATACCCTCCATCTTATAAGTGGGTGTGGTCGTTAAATTTTATTAAATAAAAAATATTCTTTTGATAGGATAACAATAATAATAAATTAAAAATAAAAATTGCAATGGAAGCTATTTTAGTCAGGAAATGGTTACATCAGTGTTCTACATAAGCTATAAATTTCAATATACCAAATACTTATGGGTATTTATTTTTTATAAATTTCAATATTTAAACAAATATATAAAAAATACTTTTCTCAATCTACTTTGTTTTCGTCTAAAAACCAACAATATTGTTTCAATATCTTTCACTGAACAAAAGCTATGAGTTAATTCCCGCAGAAAAACACTAATTGATTAATATTGCACTGGCTCAAGACCAGCTCAGGTCGTATCGCATTGATTGCAGCTATATATTTTTTACAACATACTCCCACAAAATACGAAAAAGTTTTCATTTGTCACTATGATAAACCAGAAAAAACTGTAAACATTCAATAAAACTTGAGATTCAAAATGGAACACAATTTTGTAACAAACAATCTAGACGAATTGTCTATCATCTCATCTGAGGATGAGCATCACGTTATAACAAGGTTCTGATAACGGATTCTAATACAAAGAATATAAAAAATATGCTATAGAGACTGGACAGGACTCGTTACGGAGTACATAATCACCAGGAGCTCGCCGGTACTTCGGTACAGTATGAGTCTGGGCATTTCAGAGGCAAGCGTCGTGGAAAAGGTGGACGTTATAAACTGGCAGATAGAGTGATCAAGCCCGAGAACCGGGTCAGCCGGGCTTTTTATCTAAGACCGGCCGTCGGGTTTTCAAAATCACGGTTTTTGACAAACCGGCAGAAGAAGCATCTTTTTCAGTGCGAATTTGTTTATAATATATATATTAGACTAAATCGCCGTCCATACAAATGGAAAAACAAGTTCCAGTCACCCCACGAAAATAAAGTTTGGACTGTTTAGTGATGATTTGCAAAATATTTCGCTCCTAGATCAAGCCATCTGTGAGCTCCTGTAAATAACCCAAAAAATCATTTTTTCTGGTGCAATTTTTTTTATTTTACATTTTTATCAAAAAAATTTTCTGAAATAATAGATCCTTGAAAGCTCTTTAAATATAAATTTTGATTCTTGTATTAGAGTAACTTATTGGTCGAATTATTGGACGTTTATAGAAATTGTTTGTGGATTTTAACAGTGACTGCTGAAAACTTTTTCGTATTTGGTTGTAGTATGTTATAAAAAATGAATAGCTGCAGTCAATACCTTTCGAATGATGCCTAAATGCTGAACATCGGAATGAAATTGACGCCACAGAGCTCATTTTTGTATACAGTGTTTGAACATTTTGGCTGTGAAAACCATCGGCTGCATTAAATTATTTCACAAAAATGGAACCAGTGACTTTATTTTTCGTCCGATATTCATCATTTAGGCATCATTCGAAAGGTATTGATTCCCCTTATTTATTATATATTGTACACCTCTTCATTTTTTATTATACACCTCTTACAAAATGTTTCCAAGAAATATGAGTTTTTAGCTGTCACCTTGAAAAAAAAAAAACAATATAAACGTCCAATAATTCTATTAATAAGTTATTCTAAGACTAGAATACAAATTTTTATTTAAAATGCTTCCAAGGGTCTTTTAATGCAGAAAAAAATGTTGGGCAAAAATGCAACATAAAAAAATAAGTAATTTGGAAACATCCTACTTTATAGCACTCACACATAGTCAAAGTAACGTGCTTGTCGATATGCACTATTTTAGCTGAACTCCTTCGTATGTATAATTTTTATCATTTTCTACCAAGTTTTGAACAAAAAATTACTACCATTTATATCCTCGATCTCATGTTTCTAGATGCAGCCAGCTACTTTATAACTCTTGCACCTCTTTCCCAAAAAGTACACATTTTGAAAAACCACTATAGGTAACATGTGTTTTTGCTTCCCCTAAAAATATGTACTTTATTTGGTAACACATTTATTTCTTGCCGGGACGTATCGTTGTATTAAGTACAAATTTTGAAAAATCCATTTATGTTCCGCGATTAAGTAATTAAAGGACTGTACACAATTTTTATCCCTTTTCGTCCCGCGCATCCCTTAAAAGTACAAATTTCGAAAGTCATATTTTACTGCGCTTCTACGTGGTCAAAGGAATTTACATACTACATCAAGAAATCCATTTCTGTTGCAAGTCTACGTTGTCAGAGGTATTTACACTCCACATTTCTCGACTATAGCTGCAATACTTTAGTTGGTACCATTGTTGTTTTTTTGTCCCGCTCACCACCTTTAAGTACAAATTAAAAAAAATCCATTCAGATTGCGCTTCTACGTTGTCAGGGAATTTACACTCCAAATTTCGCAACTCCAGCTGCACTAATTTAGTTAGTATTATTTTTATCCCGCTCACCGTTTATAAGTACAAATTTCGAAAAATTCTTTTAGATTAGCGCTTCTAAATTGTCAATACATTAGTTGGTACTACTTTTATCCGTTGCCAGAGGAATTGACACTCCAAATTTCACGATTATAGCTATAATACTTTGGTTGGAACAATTTTTATCCCTTTTTGTCCCACTCACCCCTAATAAGTACAAATTTCGAAAAATCCATTTAGATTTGCGCTACTATGTTGTAAGTGGAATTTACATACCAAATTTCACGACTATAGCTCCAATACTTTAGTTGGTACCATTTTTATCCCTTTTTGTCCCGCACGCCCCTTTAAAGTACAATTTTCGAAAAATCCAATTTTACTTCGCTTTTATATGGTCAAAGGAATTTACATACCAAATTTCACGGTTCTAGGTGTAATACTTTTGTTGGTACCATTTGTATCCCTTTTGTCCCGCACGCCCCTTAAAAGTAAAATTTTCGAAAAATCAATTTATATTGCAAGTCTAAGTTGTCAGAGAAATGTAAATACCGATTTTCACGATTCTAGCTGCAATTCTTAAATTGGTACCATGTTTATCCCTTTTTGTCTCTTTCCTCCCTTAAAAGAACAAATTTCGAAAAATCCCAATTTGTAGCTCGTCTGCATGGTCATTGCAAGGAACACACCGAATTTCATGTTTCTAGCTACTACAGTTTGGTCAGGACGAAGGTTCGATGTTTATCCCTTTTTGTCCCATTTTACCCCCTAAAAGTACGAATTTCGTAATTTTCTTAGTCGACGTCTGCGCCATATTTGGGAACTACCCTGAAAATTTCATGACCCTGGCTTCAGCCGTTTGGTCTGGGGGCTGGTCAATGATAAGTCTTTCAGTCAGTCAGTAACGCAACTCTTTTATATATATATATATATATATATATATATATATATATATATATATATATATATATATATATATATAGGGGGAATAAACCGTAAACATAAAAAACTAAGCTATATAATGTAATATAAATAAAAATGGCGGTGTTTAAAAAATTTATGGCAGGCTGATTTTGCGGGAGTGCAAAATAAAAAAAAAATGCAAAAATCGGTAATACTGTGAAATTCTCTCCATGGTAGCTTAGGCGATGCTGAACTTAACGCATTGTACTAGTTTTGATGTATCTTTCTTTATAAACTTTTCATAGTGTTTGTTTTATTACAAATGTTGTCCTTCTCAGTTTCCACCAATTCTTAGTGTGCGGCCTACGGTCAAATAGCATTCCTTTATTTATTCCCCTACGTTAGATTTTTTCTACTACTTTCTCCATACGACTTTGTGATATTACGCACAAAAATAGTAGTAACACCTTCTAACGAGTAGCGATGGCACTGAGATCCGCCTTTCTCCATCAATGCTTTGCTTTAGTTTACTCGTTATTTAGTAAACTACTCGTTAATTGGATTTCGTCCACACAACAAACTTTTGTACAAAAGATAATATTGTTTACAACAATAAATTTATCCGAGTTTTATTTGAAAATACAAAATTTTCGTATTTTTATTTATTTTTTATTCTTGCTCCGCAATTAATTAGTTCCCTTTATTATTTCTTCAAAAGGCAAACCTGACTCCCACCCACACACATAAATCAGCCATCTTCCTTCATCCATCTACATATTTGCATACCATACGGTTCGAAGTTGCAAAACAACATCATCATACGGTCAGCGTATGGAAGAGTACGTCAGTACACACACAGTCATACATATATTTTCTCTTATTTATTAGCGTGGGTCGTTATCGGTGACATTGGAAATTTATTAGTGTGGGTCGTTCTCGGCGATATTTGAAATATTTTATCGACTTTTTTCCGTTTCGTCTCTCGGTTAGTATTATCGTTGGACTATCCGCATATAGTAAAAATTTTGCTTTCGTGACACCGTGTACCCTACAGTCGGTCTTTTACACTGGTATAAAAATATATCAAAAAAAATCGTTTTCGGTTTGTTTTTGCCTTTAGCTTGATACGAACGTACGTTTATTGTGTGCATCATACAGTCCGTGCACCCTTCTCTCAAGTGGTCAAGTGAACATACTTAGAAATTTATAAATTTTTTCGATTTTCTTTTACAGAGAAATATTATGGGGCATTTTCGTGCTTTCAAATACAATTTCGTGTATTTTTCGATACATTGAAAAAAATTCTGTGAGGTTTGAGGTTTTAATTAAAATTTTGGTCAAATTCTGTGATTTTGAATTGATTTTCGTGTTTTTTCGATACATTGAAATATTTTTTGGATTTCGTTCTGCATTATAGCTAGATTCATTTAGCATTTTCGTGGTTTTTCTAAATATTCAGTGTATTTTTCGGTACACTGTGATTTTTTTATTTCTTCCTGAAATATTTTGGATAGATTTGAATTGTTTTCATTTTTTAACACTTTCGTGTTTTTTCTTAGTATTTTTTAATACATTTAGCAAAGCTTTTATTTTTTGAGGGTTTTATTTAATTATCGCTTGGTTCAATATGCCTCTCACTCCACTCGACTTCTTTATCAGAGCAACTGATGCTTTGGTAAAATTTGATGCGAACTTCAGTACCCTACGGGATGAAGACCTCGACATATATTCCCTTGAAATACAGGGTTTAGAATCGAGAACATTATGGAGTAATGTTAAGGACAGGTTCGATAAGTGCCGTAGTCATCTCCAAACTGCTCAGGATGCGGAGAAGGACATAGATTCTGCTGACAGCAAATATGATGTAGCATATAGGGCATTCATACGTGTTCTAGCAGGTGTTAATAGGAAATTGGATGAACTTCGAGCTCCGCTGAAGTCATCCCCTCCAACTCCGCCCCGTACTTCTACGGCTACAGATTCGATAGATCACTTTTATTCTCCTTCCGATTGATCGAAGTCCATTAGGGAGCAGCAGGAGCAATGTGAGGGCAGCAACAGTATGGTTCACGGCCTCGCATTGCATGTGAGACTGACGTTTTCCAGGATGATTTCCTCTCATAGCCAACATTTAGGGATCTTTTTTCTGCGCTGTAACTCCCGCTTAAGTGACATTGATCTGATATGTCATTTGATTAATTGAATTTGAAATTGTATCGAAATTTCCACTCACCCATCGAAGTTTTAGTCTAGCCTGGAAAGCCTTGAGGGATGTGTATGATAACACTTGAACCTTGGTAAACAACCAACTCAAGAAGCTTTTCGATCTTCCGATCATTGATAGCGAAAGTAGCTTAGATTTGAAAATTTTGCAACGCGGAATAAATGGATGTCTTTCTGCAATGTACATTTTTTACGTAGCCACGGATAGTTGGGATCCAATATTAGTTTTTGTGTATTCAGCGATTGTCCAAAAGTAGTGTAACTTTATGGGAACAGAGTGTGAAGAATAAGTTGGCTTTGTCTTCGTGGAAAGATTTTCTTGCGGAAAGGATACAAACTCTGACATGTCTTTGTGATATAAAGGGTATCGATTCGATGAAAAAGTCCGAAGGTGGGTGCGCATTTTACAAATGCTGGCCCATCTGGATCTTCTCGTTCTCATCAGAACAAACTATGTATTCTTTGTCCCAGACAATCTCACGAACTTCGTGATTGCCCACGATTTGGGAACCTTTCGGTCTCCGACCGTTTTGACACCGTCAAACGTCATCACTGCTGTGTAAAGTGTTTGATGCGTGGACACGAAGCTAAGAAATGTGGAAGTATACACAAATGCGGAAAATGCGAGAAGAAACAACGGTGGATTCGATATTCCCCCAATTGTTCGGCTGAACTTCATGGTTTTTCTGATGCCTCAGAAAAGGCATACGCTGGGGTCTACATTCGAATTGTAACACCAAATGGGGACATTACTACTCATTAACTTTCGGGTAAAACGAAAGTTGTTCCTATTAAATCGATTTCTTTGCCACGGTTAGAACTTTGTGGCGCTGTGTTGGCGTCCGAGTTAGTGAAAACCATTATTAAGGAAATGGATGATCTATATATATTCAAAGAGTTTATTGTTGGACTGATTCTACGATCGTCCTTTCTTGGCTTAGGAAAACTCCATTCATTTTGACTACATTTGTCGCCAATCGTGTATGTAGGATTCAGGAGAATGTAGGTGGCCACAACTGGTATCACGTTCGGTCTGAGGATAATCCTGATGATTTAGGTAGCCGCGGACTTTCGCTGGCAGAGCTAGCCACGTCTCAGATTTGGTTGCACGGACCACAATGGCTCCGCTTAGATAGCGCTCAGTGGGATATTAGGGATCTAGATCCTCTCGACACCGATATTGAATTACGTGCTATCAATAGTCATGTTTCGTTCATTACGAACTATGAGTATATTCTTGAAAGATTTTCGTCTTTGGATAGAGCTTTGCGTGTTGCGGCATACATCTTTCGATTTTTTTGTAGAACTCATCCTTCACATCTTTTGCAAGATTCGACTATTTCGAGTTCTAAGCTGAGAGCCGCCAGACTACGTCTGACTTCACTGGCTCAGAAGGCACTTTTCGCAGACGAATATGATTGTTTGTTGCACAAGAGACCATTAGATCGTAAGATTTCGCTCTTACCGCTAAATCCATTCCTGAATGAAGCGGGGGTCATGCAGCTACAAGGGAGGTTGGTTAGATCACCCAGTCTATCATATTCCGAGCAGCATCCAATTATTTTGTCTACGCCCATCCGGGTATCGATGGTCACGTTAGAGTCGCGGATATTCGAACGGGAAACGGTGTTGTAAGACGACCTATAGTATAGTTGGTCACTTTGACCCAGTAATTTAAAGTGTTTTCGTTATACTATCGCGCCATTTCTATTTTCGTAGAACAATGGAAAGTATTAGCGCGCTGTTCGTGACCCTCCCTGACTACGAGGAAACAGGCTCCGCCGAAGTAAAGTTAGACGTCATAACGGCTCCAAATGAGCCGGTTCCAGCTGTCGCGATGACCCACCCTTTCAGGGTGTCGTATCGGCGCCAACGGTTGTCCCGTCGCCGGGGGTTGACACAGCTCCTGTTGGTGTGGCTACGACTTCTGAATTACCGGGCTCGAATAGTCGGCGTCCTAAACCGTCGTGTGTGGTGTGCAAGAGGAATCACCATTTACGTAATTGCGAGCAGTTTAGGGTAATGAAGCTGGAGAGGAAGCTGCGCATGGTGGTTCTGCACAGGGTTTGCTCCAATTGTCTTGGCGCTTCCCATGAGCGTGGAGCCTGCAGAACCGTCAGGAGGTGCAAGAAGTGTGATGCGTACCATAATACCCTGTTACACTCCTCTCCAGCCAATGATGGCTCAAACGGACTACGTATCCCAGAGTTATGAGCACCCAAATTTATTTTAGTCCCGGTTTTCCATGGGCGCAACTCATTATGTTTGGCAGGGTCCTATCAGATCCATGTCAAACATAGAGAGGGTAGTAGCAGGACCACATCAAGGCTGGCCTTACGGGTCGTCGACGTCTATGGTGTGGACAACAGTACTTCTGGGCTCTACGAGCTGTGGTACAGTGATATTGGCTCTACGAGCTTTATAGGGTTTTTGTTAATTAGTATGTAATGAATTCGAAAATAAAAGCTCACATAAACTGACAAACACCCCTTTTCTTTCCCTTAGCAATAAGTGTATATACATATTTATATTACATTGTGGTGCCCGAGCAGGGACCGGTTCGAAGGACCAATGTTTGCGGAGCAAGAATAAAAAATAATTAAAAATACGAAAATTTAGTATTTTCAAATAAAACTCGGATCAATTTATTGTCGTAAACAATATTACCTTTTGTACAAAAGTTTGTTGTGATGTTGTGTGGACGAAATACAATTAACGAATAATTTACTAAATAACGAGTAAACTAAAGCAAAGCTTAGAAGGAGAAAGGCGGATCTCAGTGCAATCGCTACTCTTAGAAGGTGTTACTACTATTTTTGTGCGTAATATCACAAACTCGTATGGAGAAAGTAGTAGACAAAATCTAACGTAGGGGAATAAATAAAGGAATGCTATTTGACCGTAGGCCGCACACTAAGAAATGGTGGAAACTGAGAAGGCCAACATTTGTAATTAAACAGTGTTAAATACGATCTTCAAAATGTAAAGAAATCTACATATAACTTGTATATAATAATAAGCTGGCTATTAGGCTAGAATTGCATAGTAAAAAAGCGCTTGTGAACCTGTCAAACAAATGACTACATTATTGAAAGTGATTTTAATACCGGCTAGTATCATTATGATTTCCTTTCATAAACTGTTTGACATTATATGTCATGTCCCAGGTTGTGCGGATAATTCGACCGCGGAACGAGATCGGAAGAACTACTTGAATCCAACGCAGACGACTTGAGCAACATTCTGGAACAAAAAGTATATTGGGCTATAAATAGTTTCTCTCCATACAAATCCCCTGAGCCAGATGGCATAATTCCGAAGATGCTGCAAAGTGCACAAAGTATTAAAATTCTATGGATTTCAATTATATACCGTCAATGTATTTCTCTAAGTTACGTACCAGCGAGTTGGAGGAAGGTAAGGGCAGTATTTATTCCCAAGGCGGGAAAACAAAGTCATGTCTGTCGAATATTCAGCATGCATTCTTTAAATGATTCTCATCGGAAACAGCTCTGCATTAAGTAGTCATTAAAAAATCTATGGAATTCAATCAGTACACAATCCAAGACTGACAATCATGCCATGGAAAACTCGGGCGTGCAAGCCAGTCACCTTCGCGCAATTATACAACAACCAAGTATTTACATCAAGAGCTGAATGCTTCGCATCGTTATATATCGTTATGATAGAATTGAAAAGTACTTTCAATTCCGAGTTTTTTACTCTTTCCTTCAAATTGGTCTTCAAAATCGTTAATCGTTGTCATGTCTTATAAAATGTGTTTTAAATTAATCAATTGAAAAACATTTTATCAAATTTTAAATTAAATTAATAATCTACTAATAATTCCCTAAAACAAGAGCTTACATATAGAATAAGGACAATTAATTAAATATTTTAGAAATTTTTGACTTTTGTCGATTACCAACAAATTTTAAGTGACAATTTTTAATCGATAATGTACTAAAAATAATTTAAAACAAAAAAGCCCAATATATGATCTGCGGTATCTGTGCAGTCGTAGAATAAGAGTAGAGGAACCGCTAAAGCGCAGAGATCCTCCTCAATGTACCAATTGCCAGGAATTCGGACACACCAAGACCTACTGTAAGTTGCCTTCAGTGTGCGTCAGGTGTAGCGATGTGCATAAATCTTTGGAATGTCCACATTCCAAAGAAGACTCTAGTGCAAAAAAATGTAGTAACTGTGGTGAAAATCACACGGCAAATTATAGAGGCTGCCCTGTGTACATCCACATGAGAAAAGCCACCAACGCAACTAGACTAAAGCATGTGTACTTACAGTACCAGCCTGCACCCTACCCGAACCTGAAGACCATAGCCCCTATGGTAAATGCTAGCTCTAGCAACAAGACTCTGTCCCGAGTCCAATCTAACACAAATCCTACTAATTTATCATACGCCCGTACGCTAAAAGAAGGTACTTCCGTAAGTCAAAATTTTCCCTCGGAAAATTCAAAGTCTGTGTACTCACAGTACCAGCCAGTACCCAATCTAAACCTGAAGACCAGATCCCCTATGGTAAATGCTAGCTCTTGCAACAATCTCTCGTACGCTCGTACGCCGCAAGAAGATGCTCCCTTAACTTCAAATCCCTCCCTGGAAAACTCAATTGAGAAAATGATAGAAACCATGAATAACTTTATGTTGAGTATGCAAAATATGATGCAAGAAATGATGAGAAATCAGAGCATGCTAATGCAAATTGTACTGAATCAAAAATAAATCCATTGCGAATTTGTTTTTGGAACGCAAACGGCCTAAGCCAGCACAAACATGAAGTAGATAATTTTCTTCGACACCAAAAAATCGACATACTTCTTGTCTCAGAGACACATTTTACTATAAGGAACTGTTTTAGAATAAACGGATATTGTACTTACGACACAAAACACCCGAGCGGTAGAGCCTGTGGTGGCACAGCTGTTATTGTGCACAATAGGGTAAGGCATTGTCCAATACAGGAATATAGAACAGAGCACATACAGGCTACGTCAATCAACCTCACAAATATGAACATTGTGGTATCAGCAATTTATTGCCCTCCGAGATATAATATAAACAGTGCTCAATTCGTAGACTTCTTCTCTACACTAGGGTCGAAATTTATAGCAGCTGGTGACTATAACGCCAAACATACCTATTGGGGATCACGAATTACCCTTCCAAGAGGTAGGCAATTATTAAGTGCGATGTCACGCGCTAAACTAGACGTTATTTCTAGCGGCCAACCGACACACTGGCCCTCAGACTTAAGCAAAATACCTGATTTAATCGACTTCGCTAAAGTCAAGAATATAAGACGTGATCAAATTTCCATATATACTTCATTCGATCTTTCTTCTGATCACTCCCCTTCAATTATGACATTGTTCAATATCAAGTCTGAAAATGAGAACGAAGTCCATAACTTTCCTAACAGACGCACGAACTGGATGAAATACAAAAAGTATGTTAGTACACATATTCCTCAGGACATTTGTTTAAAATCTGAGGATGAAATAGAACATGCCGTTAACCTCTTTACTGATATTGTGAACAATGCAGCTAAGGTGGCAACACCGAAAGACATTAATGGAGGTGGCAACCCTGCAAACTGCCCAAGGGATATTGAAGCCCTTATTAGAGAGAAAAGAAAGCTTAGAAGGGAATGGCAGAGATATCGCTCCCCAACTCTGAAGTGTCGACTCAAGCATTGCCAGAAAAGATTAACGTCTGCCCTTAAGGCAAAGGAGGAATCTGCCCTCAAAATCTACCTGCAGAATTTAGATCCAACAGAGAGAAGTGATTTTAGCCTCTGGAAGGCCACAAAAGATATGCGAAGCCCTATTGCGCATGAATCCCCGCTACGCCTTCAGAATGGCAGTTGGGCAAAAAGCACTGAAGAGAAGGTCAATGCATTTGCCAACCACTTGGAAGAGGTATTTACACCAAATAGTGGACCATCTTCTGTCAATCCGCCCGAGATAGACGAAATGGTCCCTCACCCACTGCGTCTCAGGTTCAAAATCATAGAAGAATCTATTAAAGACCTCGAAACTAAAAAATCCCCTGGTAAGGATGGAATTACAGCGAGAATGATTAAAGAGCTTCCTCATTCAGCAATGAAAACTATTCTATTTATCTTTAATAGTATTTTGCGTACGGGCTACTTTCCAACATCTTGGAAGAGGTCTGAGATAGTAATGATTCCAAAACCCGGAAAGGACTTAACTCAGGTTAAGTCATACCGTCCGATAAGTCTACTGTCGATATTGTCAAAAATGTTTGAGAAAATTCTATTGATGAAGATTACACCATACATAGAAAATAGCGGAATTATTCCCGATCACCAATTCGGGTTTCGTAAAAGCCACAGTACCATAGAGCAAGTACACCGTATTGTTACTGTTATTAGAAGGGCGTTTGAGAACAAGCAGTATTGTTCCGCCCTCTTCATAGACATTTCCCAGGCGTTTGACAAAGTCTGGCATGATGGACTTGTGCATAAAATAACTCGTTTGCTGCCAAATAACACACACAAATTGCTCAAAAACTATTTAACAGATAGATCGTTTGAAGTAAGATTGAAAGGCAAATTTTCTAGCCCTAAGAAAATAACTGCAGGCGTCCCTCAAGGTAGTATTCTGGGACCCATCTTGTATATCTTATATACGGCAGATATGCCGACGAGTTCTCTTACACATACTTCCACGTTTGCAGATGACACTGCTTTCGTTAGTGTCCACAAAGACTCAACAATTGCGTCTTATCAATTGCAGTCACACGTCCGTGTGCTTCAAACGTGGTTAGTGAAATGGAGGGTAATGGTAAATGCAACAAAGTGCACACATGTCACGTTTACCCTGAGAAGAGACACTTGTCCACCAATTGATATATTTAATAACAGTATACCTCAAAAGGCAAACGTTAAGTACCTTGGAATTCATTTGGACCGCCGTCTTACATGGGCATACCATATTGATTCCAAAGTAACCCAGATAAAGCTGAAATTGCTACAGCTACAATGGCTTATTGGACCACGGTCTGCTCTAGACCTTGAATATAAAGTCCTTATTTACAAATGCATTATAAAACCCATATGGACATATGGTATCCAGCTTTGGGGTTCAGCGTGTGCATCTAATGTCAATAAGCTACAGAGAAGCCAGTCAAAAATTCTACGATTGATTACGAACGCCCCTTGGTACATCAGAAATGGAAACATTCATAAGGACCTTAACATCCCAATGATCAAAGAAGAAGTCAAGAGATACTGCCGGAGCTACGTTTCTAAGCTACACATCCATCCAAATACACTCGCTCGAGAGCTGCTAAATTATGAAGGACACAGCCGTCTGAGGAGAAGAAATACCCTAGATCTAGTTTAGAATTTTGAATTGTCACAATGCTAATGTAATATTTTGATAAAACTTTTATTACATACTTTTGCAAACTCTTGCTGGTTATATACTGTAAATAACCTTTAGAATAAGAATCCTAGGTTAAGATTTGAATACTTATTGTTATTTTCACAAATTATGAAAGATACAATAAATAACAAAAAAACGTTAAAAAAAAAAAAAAAAAAAAAAACAAAAAAGCGGGAAGAGCGGGAAGAGCGAGACTTTTTGTAAAAAAGTGTGATGGATGGTCAACTTAGCCATACACATAAGAATATATGAGAACGAGCGCCACCAGCGTATTTTGAAGGATATTGACAAATTTTTCCTTCCAAATACGTAGCGATTACCTCACAAAGGGTTTGACCCAACTAAGAAATATTTTGCATATCATCATTAAACAATATTCATTTTTGGGGGTGACCACAACATTTTTTCGTGCTCCAGCGTGGTTCTAGTTTTATCGTTGGTATCGTCTGAAAGATTGGTGAACTCCCATTTGCGAAAATAAGAGAAAAGTGTATTTATAGTAGTACAAAAATGCGTTCAATCCTTGAATTTACACGACGAAAAGTAATGATGGGCTTGCTTTCTCTATAAATTTTAACCAATATATTATGAAAAATAGCCAAGTGAATATTTGGCAATAGACCTCAAGCTAATTCAGACAGGAATGTTTGGAGTCAATTTGGAAAGATTTCAGTGCGCGTAATCTGATTATGAAATGCCCTATCCCCAAGAACGAGTATGCGCAAAGGTCAACATTTTGTGGAATTACCCTATAATGAATAAATTCCCCATTTTTTATTGTTTCTAGAAAAATCCGTTTTTTTCATAAAAAGAAAACCGGACAACCGTGTTTTTTGAAATCACGGTTTTCCAAAAACCCGAAAACCGACATTGTATTAAAACCGGGGTTTTGATCACTCTACTGACAGAACAATAGTTCGATGTACCATTACGAAAAAAAATTAGGACATTTCAATAGCAAATATTTCTCCGCTGGACATATTCCAGCACAATCTCTTCCCTGCCTTTCCAATCATAAAATCTCTCGCCCTCTCAGTCCTGGTAGTATCGAGAATGTCATGAACATTACCATTTACATATTTCTCTGTTCTCAGTATAGTCGCAAAGGTTGAGCTAACAGCTGGCACGAACTTTTTCGTTGCTCACATAAGCAAATCACCAACAAGACCTCCTCACAATATGTAACAGAGGAAGTAACTATACATTTGTTTTTAAAGTACGGACAATTTTCGTCCAAGTTCAACAGAGTTCTAAAATGTAAGCTGAATGGGAAACCGAGATCGAACACATCCACTACAGGCACGTTTTTAATTGTGTCCTCATATCCGCTCAAAGAAAACTCCTTGGTAGACTACTGAACTGTCTATACTTCGGAGAGCCTTCAATAAATGTTATATGAAGAAATCATGGATTCCATATATAGAAAAGCTGAAAGCGTACAAGAAAGCCATAGCCGTGGCAAAGTGTAGCTCCTGGAGAAATGTTTGTAGCTATAGAGAACAATATAGACTCAACGTGGTCTCACAGCTCCGTGGAATCGTTTGATATCCTCCTTAACACTCACTTCCCAGGTTGTGCGGATAATTCGACCGCGGAACGAGATCGGAAGAACTACTTGAATCCAACGCAGACGACTTGAGCAACATTCTGGAACAAAAAGTATATTGGGCTATAAATAGTTTCTCTCCATACAAATCCCCTGAGCCAGATGGCATAATTCCGAAGATGCTGCAAAGTGCACAAAGTATTAAAATTCTATGGATTTCAATTATATACCGTCAATGTATTTCTCTAAGTTACGTACCAGCGAGTTGGAGGAAGGTAAGGGCAGTATTTATTCCCAAGGCGGGAAAACAAAGTCATGTCTGTCGAATATTCAGCATGCATTCTTTAAATGATTCTCATCGGAAACAGCTCTGCATTAAGTAGTCATTAAAAAATCTATGGAATTCAATCAGTACACAATCCAAGACTGACAATCATGCCATGGAAAACTCGGGCGTGCAAGCCAGTCACCTTCGCGCAATTATACAACAACCAAGTATTTACATCAAGAGCTGAATGCTTCGCATCGTTATATATCGTTATGATAGAATTGAAAAGTACTTTCAATTCCGAGTTTTTTTACTCTTTCCTTCAAATTGGTCTTCAAAATCGTTAAATAAACATGTTCATTATTCCATCGATGAAATGTATGTTGCCAACTCCAAACCATCACCGAACCACAACCATGTTCGGCTGTCTTTCTTAAATTTTTGACCTATATATAAACTAACCATAAAAAGTCTGCGTACACAAATATTTTTTTAGTAAAATTTCAACTTTTTAAGCTTGGAATTATTTTTATATTCAAACGGGGAGTCACACAATTCTTTTTTTTTTTCTTTTTTCACTCTAATCACATGTATCACTTCAAGTATACTGAGCTTAATCATATTTGAGTGTTTTGTTTACAATATGCCTCCTAAAAGAAACGAAATAAATGCAAGTGAAAGGAAAATTATTGTACACTAATGGAGAACAGGCAAATCCTTGCGTGAAATAGGAGTTATGGTGGAGCGAATCCATTCATCTATTCAGCGAGTTATCAACAATTTTCGAGAAACTGAAACAGTTGTATCAAAACCCCGTTCTGGCCGCCCGACAAGTCTTACTGAAAGAGGAAAAGTCCTTAGTTCGAACTGTAAAGCAAAGAAGCAGCACAAAACCTGATATAAAGGTGCTCGCCCAAAAGTATAAGAAAAAGGAAAATTTAAAAGCGGGCTGGATTTCAAGGACGCGTGGAACGGAAAAAGCCATTCATTTCAATCGTTAATAGAAGGAAAAGAATTGAGTTCACAAAAAATACATAAATTACCCTCCAGAATTTTGGAAACATTTCCTCTTCTCAGATGAGGATACGTACTGCATTATTTCAACATGATAATGACCCCAAACACACAGCCTACTTTGTCAAGTCCTGGCTATTGTACAACACCAAAAGGCTACATACACCCCCTCAATCACCAGATTTGAACCCCATAGAGCACGTCTGGCACTGGAAAGGCGTCTCCGCCATCATGAAGGCATTACAATAGATTACAAAAGCAATGCTGAAGGACGTACTAAAGGAAGAATGAGATAATGTAACTGCTGAGGAGACCAATAAGTTGGTGGATTGCCCTAAAGGCTACTGGAGGTGCTGAAAAGAAGAGACTACCCGACAAGTCCTAAGAAACAAACCACTCCACTTTTTATACTATTTATACTATATTTTAATTGCTGTACGCTTTTTCTTGTGTCTTATTTTTTATGTAAATAGACCAAATTCTTGATAACTTTTGAATTAAAAATCCGAATATAACTTTCCTAGTATAATTTTTATTAAATAATTAAAAGATTATAAAAAATATAGAAAGATTTCCAAGCTTATAAAGTTGAAATTTTACAAAAATATTAGTGTACGCAGACTCACTAGTTATATATAATTGGCAATTTCTTCACACTTTGGGACCAGTTCTGCGATATATCCATCAGAGAATGACCAAATTATGGTTTTGGGTACACTTTGAGTATCATTGGCAAAAAATGTATGGGTATGACGTGTATGCTTCAAATAACAAACCATACATTACACTACACATCAATCGATGTGTGCGGACCATACGTAACTAGCTTTGTATGATGTACAACATGTTGTGTGTCTGTCATACCCATACATGAACCATGTCAACTTAATGTATGGAGATGGATGAGTACATGTACGAAAAATACATGCGAAGTACACATGTATAAACAGGAACAAATGACTTGCATTTTTATACTCTCTACCTCAGGATGGGAGTATATTCATTTTGTCATTTCGTTTGCAATACTTTGAAATATTCGTCGGAGACCCCATAGAACGAGGTTAGGTATGTTCCTAGAAAATGTCGGCATATGGGGTTGGTGTGCTTGGAGAAAATGTTGAGGAGCAAAACATAATGGGGGACGGTGTTACTTGTCCCCCCTCTAGGGTCGACTCAGGGGCAGTTTTGGAGCTTTCGTTCATGAAAAAATTTTAAGAAATAAGAATTTGTATGGGGACCACCTTACGGGTTGAAGATACATGGTAGGTATGTTCTGAGCAAAAGTGGGGGTTGATAAAATATTGGGGGTTAGTCATATATTTGAGTCCAATAGGGGTCACCTTGGTGCAGTTAGAGCGTGGAAGCAAATTTTATAAAAATGTAGTTTTTGTATGGGAGGGGAGAAAAAATAATGGGGGTCGGTCTTACATGTGGCCCCTCTAGGGGTGACCACAAAGCAGTTTTGTTACTTTTTGTGTTTTACCCCTTCTCCACCAACTTTGACCCCGATGAGCTTACACTGCCCCCACCACCAGAGAAAGGAGCCGAGGTGGCGTAAGTCAGCGGCGCGGCGCCGTCGACCTTTTTCCTATCAGCCACGCCGCCGCCGATGAATACGGCTGAAAACGGCGCAGCAAAAACTAAAATTATAGGTTAAAGACATTTTGATCGATATTACAATCGGCTTGTTTATATAAACTGCCGTTAAATACACGCAAAAGACATATCAAAAATAATAAAAAGTTCGGTTGAACTAGTTTAATATTTGTATGGAATTTACTCACATAACAAGAAAGTAGGTTATTACTCTCTTAGTTACCAAGTAAGGTGGTGTCATGTTTTTTATTACTTTATACACTCCACGAGAGTATTATGTCTTTGTGCATTTGTTTGTAACGCCCAAAAGGAAGCGAGATACCCCCATTGTTAATTATACCGGTCGACCGTCCGTCTGTCCATTTATTGGAGTAATCAAATTACAGGTCGCAATTATAGTTCAATCTTAACAAAAATTGGCACAAGTAAGTTTTGTGGATCAGGGAACGAACGCTATTTAATTTGAAGCAAATCGGTTCAGATTTAGATATAGCCCCCATGCAAATGTTGCTCCCAACTTTTTCGCTCTAGACAACATCTTATAATCTTCTATAATAATCGTTCCAGGTTAACATTTTTTGTCAAACACATACGTTTACAGGATACAAAATTCCTTCCCGATTTCACTTTTTTATCGAATTGAATTGCAATGGGATAGAAAGTGGAGGGTATCATATAGTCGGCCCGTCCGACTTTAGCTTTTCCTTACTTGTTTTAAATAAAACCAATGGATAAAAATGCTGCCTCCTTATCAAGTCCCTTAATTGTAAGCTAACAGGCCTAATATTTTCATACATACATGTCATACAGTAAAGGGCTAAGAAAAGGCTAAAGTCGGCCTGGTCTGCCTGTAGATACACCACTCTATGTTAAATATTCAATGCAGAATTCATTGGGACGATTTCAGGGATCCAATTATGAAAAAAAAAATAAAACGTATGTGGCATATCACAATCATTTAAGCTCTAGAACGAATATATTAACCCCATATTAACACATAGGCAAATGTTTAATTGTCGAAATTTAATGATAATTAGAATTTTATTACACCGCCACCGACCTGTCAAAATTGTGTCGACTCAGTCGTCGAGCCGCCGCCGATAACCGCCAAAATACTGCGCCGCCGCCGCCGACGATTTTAGCTCGGCTCCTTTCTCTGCCACCACCCCCATTTTTTGTCCGAACAACAAAAATATCATACAACACTATGTCATATCTAATGTATACATATATAGATTGGGTAGTTAGCATAACTAACATAATTAATAATCTATATAATAAAAATAAAATGATGTTCGTTGGTAATCGCATCACTTAAGAACGGCTGAGCCGATTTGGCTGATTTTTGTTACAAACTGTTCGTAGTAGTCCGAACTAAGTTTTATGATTAAAAAAACTGTTGGATAGTTGCCCGCCAAATTGGTAAAATTTTAAAAAACTGAATGTGCAATTTTCTATAGGATTTTTGAATGAACTCAAGACTATATGTCACGATTCACACAATGAATATGCGAATTTCTTTTGTGTTTTGGACGTTATGATTCAGCGAAAGTTTTCAGTTCAAAAAATGTAGGTAATTGTAAAGAAATTCGGACATATTACTAAAAATCGTAATGTTTCATGCATTTTTTCCATAACTGGCTATAGGAACGACATATTTTCTTCATTCATTTTTGTTTGGTTCTTATTACTTTCGTCTTTCCATCCCACTACATATGAAAAATAGATAACGCATTACAATGAGCTAATCGACCATCGTCTACAACATTGAACAGTTTTTTAATGATATAATGACATAATGATGACTTCGGCCGAATGCTGCTCTACCCCGTAATGACAGCATGTTATACTTTGTATCAATGAACAGGGAAATCCAATTCCAGCTATTTCATATATTTTCACCGACGCAAAGCGAATTCTATAATTATTAGACCTCGGATTTCAGTATACCAAATTTCGACGTTTTATAGCTCAAATATAAACCATTCGATTGCATATCGAAAAATTAAGAATGAATGCGAACTTGATGAAAAAATATGCAAAAAATGATGCAAAAATAAACGTAAAATATGCAAAAAACCGAAGTCTCAAAATATTTCCATTCCATATTCTATTACTTCTTGCTACATCAGGAATTGCAGCTGCGTCGTTGGAAGGCTGTCGAAAAGCACTCAAGTTGCGATGAATGTGCATATTTACGAAACTCCAACGAACAATCTTTCAAACATCTGATATGCTCATAGTTATGATAGATTCGGAATGTACTATGGCGAATAAAAAGTCTAGGGATCATGTTTGGTGGTTGTGTAATATTTACGTTCGATGTTTTTTTTCGCCTAATTTTACAAAGGCGGAGCACAGTGGTTCAGAATCAAAATCCCTCGGCCAAAATTCAATAACTTTTGTTCTAGTAGAAATTTTTGAGTTCGAATTAGGACGCAGTATGTAAAAACCCCAGAGAGGTTTCGAACATATACGATCTGACCCAATTGTATTACAATAAAAGTTTGGAAATTTAAACGCAAATTCGGCAAGTGAGTTGTGTTTCTCGTTCGTTTGTGAGAATCATCTCCTTATAGAGACCGGGTTTGATGTTGAAAAGTCGCTGCGAAGCCACTTGAAAAAAACTTTTGACATGGTCGAAATCATGATCGTGTTAGTCTGCATTCTATTAAATATAGATGTAAAATGGTCTTGACCCAGGACAATATCCCAGTTCAAATCAAATATTGATTACAGACCAACAAAAATCAAACGAAAAACTAAAACAAATCTTTTAGTAATTTTAAAAAGTGTAGATAAGAATAACTATGATATCATAATGAAATCTAAAAACATTCTTAATAAAAACACATAATTTGCCTGACGCTAATCCATAGCTTAAATATCTAGTTAGAATGAAATTATTGAAAAGTAATTTACCTCTAAATTAAAAATTATGTAAAAATCTATTGGTGAGTAACCTTATTTATATAGACATTTTTTACTTATACAAAAGAAAGTACAATACTTTAATTTTTAAATAAAATACAATTTGCATTTTTTAATTTCTTTCAATTCAAACTCTCTGAGTATAGAAATCGGGTGGGACATTTGTATAAGGGCTATATCAAAACATTGACCCACATATTCCACATCCACAACAGATGTTCACAGATGTCCAAATATAATATGGTGTGTCTATTTGTATATTCCGTTTGCAATGCGTGGTTTGTAGAGCGCTAAGATGTAACATTTGCGATGCGACATTTTTATGGAACTGTATCTAAGTCTGAACCGATGTGACCTATTTTCATCACATATGCAACAACGGTTTCTGTTACTTCTAAATGTTTTGGGAGTTTGTAATGATAATCAAATCCATTTTGACAAACGAAGAAAATTGTTTGATATAAACATATTTCTTTTTGTTCATTTACAACAAGTCATGACATGTTTACCACAAACAAACTCTACAATACCAATTATTAGTTTTTTTCGGAATTAAAATTTGTAGGTGTTTCCTTTTGCATTTCATCAAGTACAAAAAAATGTATTTGTTATTAGAATTTATACATATTTAGGGTTATAAAAATGAAGAAACATTTCCAAATATTTTTTATTTAATCGAAATATGTGTATAAAGATTTTGAGTAAACATTCTGCTACTCATGTCCTGTATAAATTAAAAACCCCAAAACCCATTAGACAGCATAGTTAGACCCATACTTTGACAACAAGCATATCCAATTTTCTGCAATTTTCATAGCGCCGAGGAATTCTATCGTTTTTTGTGTAATATTTCTTCAATATATATATATATATATATATATATATATATATATATGTATCTAGTTTCAAGCAACTATTTGAAAAACAAAAAAGTTCTACACTTAGAGAACAAGTTTGTTAATAAATGCAGTGATTGTATGCTGCCTATCGGCAAACACTTTTCTGCTATTACAGCAGTTTTTTGGCATAACAGCAGTTTTTCTGCAATCTTACGTCACCATTCTCACTGCTAAAGAGTTTGCAGTCTGCTAAAATTGGCTGCTGTTAATTAAAATATAAAAATATATAAGCGTTCATAAGCGAGTTTAGTTCGAATTTCCTTTTATATTAGCTTGGGACAATATGCGTATCATTAAATAGACAATCGCAATATCTTTACGTTGTAATAAATCGCTTTATAATAACTTCTATTCGAACAAGTAAGGAAAGGCTAATGTCGGGCGGGGCCGACTACATGATACCCTCCACTTTCTACCCCTTTACAATTTAATTCGGGGTAAAGTGAAATCGGGAACGATTTTTGTATGGGTACTATATATGTCGTCTATAGAGCGGAAAAAAGTAAAGTTGACAGTAAAATTAGTATGGGAGCTATATCGAAATCTGAACTGATCTCTCCCACTTTCACCACAGTTTTTTTCAGTTCAATTATAAGGTAGTGTGCCAAATTTGAAGAAAATCGGGTAATATATGTGGTCTCTGGAGTGGAAAAAGTCAAATCGAGTGCAAAATTTGTATGGGAGCTATATCTAAATTTGAAACGATCTGGCCAATTTCACCACAGATGTTTCTAGTTGAATTATAAGGTACTGTGCCAAATATGACAAAAATCGGTTAAAATATGTAGTCTCTGGAGCGAAAAGGTCAAATCAGGAGCAACATTTGTATGGAGGGTATATCTAAATCTGAAATCGTTTCAAAAAGTGATTCCAAGTCGATGGGTATAGTTAATAAAGGGTCTATCTCGCTTTATTTTGGATGTTACAAACAAATACACAAAGATATAATAGTATAAAAATTGTTGTTAACATGTATAACATGGTTCTGTTCATTAGACTGGGTCGCTGTCCATACAAATGGAAAAACAATTTCCAGTCACACCAGGAAAATAAAGTTTGGGTTGTTTCATGATGATTTGCAAAATATTTCGTTCCTAGATCAAGCCGGCTGTGAGCTAAACGCTCCTGAAAACACCCCTACAAATCATGAGTTTCCCTTGTAATTTTTTCTAAGTTGCATTTTTGTCCAATTTTTTTATAAATGTTGATAATTGTCTTAGGGTAACTTATTGGTCGAATTATTGGACGTAGTAATTTTTATGTGTTTTTTCATCATCAATCGAAAGGTATTGATTCCTGCTATATAATTCTCATAACATCTTTTGCAAAAATATGTGTTTTTAGCTGTCACTTTGAAAAACCACAAACAAATCAATATAATCGACCAATAACACGACTAATGAGTTATTCTAAGACAAGTATAAAAATTTATATTTAAAGTGCTTCCAAAGGTCTATTAATTCATAAAAAATATGGACAAAAATTCAATATAACAAATTACACGGGAAAAACATGATTTTTACAAGCGTTTTAGAGGCGTTTAGCTCACAGACGGCTTGACCCAATGCTGAAATATTTTGCAAATCATCATTAAACAATCCAATCTTCATTTCTGGGTTGTCACCACCCACATCAATTTATTTTCATGACCCATCCTACTGTACATTAGGCTGGGTCGCCGTCCATACAAATGGAAAAACAAGTTCCAGTCACCCCACGAAAATAAAGTTTGGATTGTTTAATGAGGATTTGCAAAATATTACGTTCCTAGATCAAGTCATCTGTGAGCTAAACGCTCCTGAAAATAACCCAAAAAATCATTTTTTTCCCAATTTTTTCTGAAATAATGGACCCTTGAAAGCACTTTAAATAAAATATGATTCTTGTCTTAGAGTAACTTATTGGTCGAATTATTGGACGTTTATAGTAATTTTTTGTTGATTTTCACAGTGAGAACTGAAATTTTTTTCGTATTTGGTGTTAGTATTTTATAATATACTAGCTGAACCCCGCCCGCTTCGCCAGGCAAAAACACAAATGGTAAAATTAAAATCAGGTTTCATATTGATATTATCGTGGTCAGTAATATATACGTTCCAATTTTCAGCCTTCTAGCTAAAAGACACTTTTGCCACGCCCCAACTACCCACCAAACGAAAATTCAAACTCCAGCATCATATTTATCTTTCTTGTGGTCAGTAATATATACGTTCCAATTTGCAGCCTTCTGGCTCAAAAAACACTATTGCCACACACATAAAATGAAAATCCAAATTTCGGCATCATATTTATCATTCTCGTGGTCAGTAATATTTATGTACCAATTTTACATCCTATGTCCTTCCTTGGGCCAACACGAATTCATCAACCCCAAAATCGTGAAAATCAGACGATCCGTTATAAAGTTTTGCGTGTTCACACGGACGGCATTCTCTTTTATAAATATAGATATATAAATATAAATAAATAGCGACAGTCAATACCTTTCGAATGATGCCTAAAAGATGAACATCGGAATTAAATTGACGCCGCTGCGCTCATTTTTGTAAAAAGAGTTTGAATTTTTTTTTTCTGAAAATCCATCCCTGTATTAAATTATTTTACAAGCAAGGAGTCAGTGACGTCATTTTTCGTCCGATATTCATCATTCATTTCATTCGAAAGGTATTAATTCCTATTTATTTTTCAACAAAATGTTTCCAAGAAATATGAGTTTTTAGCTGTCACCTTGAAAACCTCAAAAAATCAATATAAACTTCCAATAATACTACCTATGAGTTATTCTAAAACAAGAATAATTGTTTTTATTTAATGTGCTCCCAATGGTCTATTTATTCAGAAACAAATTATGGGCAAAAATTCATCACAAAAAATTATACGGGAAAAACATGATTTTTAAAGGTGTTTTCAGGAGCGTTTAGCTCAGAGATGGCTCGACCCAGTGACGAAATATTTTGTAGATCATCATTAAACAATCCAATCTTCATTTCTGGGGGTGACCACTGCAATTTATTTTCGTGGCCCAGCCTATATTGCTAAAAACAGCAAACAGATGTTTACCATCTCAGCAGATACAAATCTGATGTCTCTTTTTCAGCAGAAAATCTGCTCTTTCAGTAGACTTTCTGCTTTCTTTTACTGGCAAATTCCTTTGAGTGTACTGATAGATGGATTACTGAAATGCAATTTTGTCGACGATGTCTGTCGGACGAATGTATCAAAATATTTCTGAAAGATCCTGGTAATAAAATATGAATGGTTTCCAAACGCTCACGTAATCATACGTCATTTATCATTGCGCCATAGACTGACTAGTCTTCACGAGAAAAATTGAACATTGATTAAAAATTGACTAAAATAATTAATAGAATTTTCACCTGCTTTATTTTTGTAAAACTAGATGAATCCCCCCCAGGGGAAATCCTTCGGACGGCCCTGGATAGTACTTATTAGATTTCGACCGATTAATCGGCCTCGGCCAAAAACCAGTAATTTTCCTTCGGCAAAAAGGTCGAAGCACAATATTTAGGATTATGAATAAATAAAATTCGATTAATTATAATGAATCGAAACTATACTATAAGATGAGAACTACATAGTTTTCAACAATTTTCTAATGATGTTGATAACAAAAATATTATTGAAGCCAATTCAATTTATGTAGAGGTTACCTCGAACATTGTGACAAATATATCTTTTTCGATTGTGTATTTAGTTTTATATTCCACAATTTGGTTCTGATCCTTTACGTACTTATTTTTACACATGTATTTTTTTAATTTGTGCTGCATTGTTCTTGTAAAATAGTAATATATTTAAAAAAATTACATAATGGAAAATAGTACACAAATTCAAATCAAAACAGATCATGAGTAACTGTCACTTCTTATGTGGACTGCCTTCAAATCCTTTGAAAATATATATGCACATTTTAAAGTACTTTAATTTTCAAACTGTTCAAAAGGTATACACTATTTACCATGCCAAACTAAATATCACAGACATTACTGTAATCAAGGAGCTGTTCGGAATAATATGGTATACCCAATGTTAAAATTTTCAAACCGATAAACCATAGTTTTTGTTGGAGCGTATATGTCATACAAATGCCAAGTTTTTCCTTTATTTCATTCAAAAAGTTTTTTGGGAAAAATATAAATTGTTAGATTCTTATACTTGTATTATTTGGTAAAAGATATTTACATTCGGTTGCCCATGGAGCCATCTTTTTGAGGTCCACTACTTATTCGAATGTTACAAATGTTTTGAAAGACATTCGGCTTCGTAAAATACGCCAAGTTGTCGAATACGACAAGCCAATCAGCTGAGAACTACGAATATATTCGCCACGGTATATTCTCTTCACTAATAATTGAAATAATGATTTTGTAAACAAATAATTTTTTCCGTCAGTTATTAGCGTTGCCTCCTTTTACAAATAAAATTATGTTTGTCTATGAATAAAATTATCAAAAAATTACAAAAAATCATGATGACAATATTGTTGATTGACAAATGAACGAAAGCTTTTATAATTTCAAATCAGAAGGCGAAAACTTTTAAACGTATTATAAAAACCCAATTTTTGAGTCGTTCGTCAGGGTATCATTCGTTCGTGTAGAATTTCAATCGTCATCCGGAAACACACCCTTAATCTCACTCTTGCTACAGACTCGATGCCTGGTCATATTAACGGATGGAATCGAATGAGAATAAATTTGTTTCTGTTCTCAATGCCGCAATATTGGTGCAAACGGTGGACACAAATGAACTGGAAAATGGCCGAACAGTCAGCAATACGTTCACTGTATCTGAAAATTGTTTGTGCGGTCCCCAAAAACAAGAGCAAACGCCTTGGTGGTGGGGGCGCAGATAGAGTTTGCATTCCGGTATTTACCACGGGAAAATTCCGATAATTTGCATATTTTTTATTTCCCGTACCCCGGGAAATTTGTACGAGATTCCCGCGGGAGTTCAGCAGAAACTTGTGCCCAGGTAGCAAAATGGTGTAATAAAGATCACTTTCAATTAGATATATACTCGATTTCAAGTGAATATAACCAATTAGGTTAGTAATATTTGGAGATAAATCAATTCCAGAATTTTTGATATTTTTAGGAATAAAACTGTACTGTACTATACTGAAATCGTAGAAGTGTGATATTGAAATGGAAATGGTTGCAGATTGGATGGGATTGAGTATCGTCGATCAATATCGTCCCAAAGGGAAAAAAATTCCTCTAATATTTAGAAAGTTTGTGCATTTTTTTTAAATGTCCACCTTATATTTGAAATTAGTAAGTGAACCAAAAAGTTATTTTTGCAAAATACATACCTTTAGAGGAAAAGGGATAACAATAGTACCAACCAAACGATATCAGCTAGAAGTATGAAATTCAGTGTATATATTCCTCAACTTGCGAAGATACGTAAAATAAGGGGCGATTTAGAAATTCGTAGTTTTAAAAAATAAAAATCTGAACTAACATATATGTGGGAGCTTTATCCAAATCTGAACCGATTTTTTTAGATCAGCCAAGTATTTTGATCCACTTTTCCCAACAAAAATCAATTTATTTCTGTTCCGATAACTTTCATACCAAGTTTCAGCTTTCTAGCTCTTATAATTCTAAATGCTGAAGAACGACGTTTTTACCTTACCTTCCTTTAGTACTTGTATGGGAAAAATCTTTTATCCTTGATCGATTTTGACAAGAAACAGTGGTAAAAAATACTATTTTGATGAAAATATCATATTGTATATATTATCCTGAAATTGTGCCCTGGAAGGTTGTTCGAACCGTTTGTGGTTTTGAGTATGGCACTTGTGTGAGAGGGAGACAGAAAGCGTTAATTGAAAGTAGTCAAATTTGACACCAGAGCAGGATTACCATATAGAAATTTCTATATGGTGGACATTTGTGCCAAAAATAGAGAGCATTTGCAGTTTTAGGAGCACAATTTTAAAATCAATATGCATTGCATTTCTTCTAATAATAAAAAATCGGCACATAAAATAATATAAATGGTTACTTTTTAACTAGGTAATGTAGACTAGCGTGTTGAAGGTTCACTGGTGTTTTCCTTCAATATTTAACTGATGCGTGTTTGACAAAAAAATATTTGTAAAATAGTAATAATAGTTTCTGATGTTATATTTTGTTTTAATTATGACTTTAACTGAATCAAAGAGTTGAAGATAGAGGGTAGGTATGTTCTGAGGAAATATTTGATAAAAAATTGTTTTTATATAGAAGTCCTAGTAAGGAGTGGGGATAGCGGGTAAGTATATTAACTCCACTAGCGACGTTCCTAGGCCAGTAAGAGAGTTGGGAGCAAATTTTATAAAAAAAATAATTTTTGTATGGGAGCCGCCATAAGGAGCGGGGATAGAAAATTAATGGGAAAATTTGGGAGGGAATTTATTTTTTGAAATTCCTCATTTTTGATCGCAACCGTCAACTTAAATTCGGAAACGAGAGGATTGCTATCCAGGAAGGTAAAATACCTCGGCATGATCTTACCTCATAAGCGATCTTACCTCAGCTTTATAAACGAATCATTTATATAAAAGTATTATAAGACCTACATACTCCTGCCCTATATGGTTCAAAGCTGCAAAAACTCATTTAAAGAAATTACAGATTATTTAAAATAAATGTTTAAAAACTATAACAATAAACACTGGAGATTAATTAATTATATATATAAAATAGAAAAAATCCTATTATCAAATGATAATGGAATGGAAATAGGTTATACGTACCTACTTAGAAATTATCAAATTGAAAAGTTTACGTTTACAATAGACTATTGTGTTGAACAAACAATATTTGGATGTTAACCTTAGTTAAAGTAATACCAATTGTGATAAAATCTCATAAAATGAATTATAAACATGTATAAACGAAAATCAATAAAGATGATATAGAAAATTAAAAAATATAAATCGATTGATTATATGGACCATAAATTGACCCATAAAAAGAGGATCTAGACGGTTAAGATCTTCCACAAAAATTATCCTCATAAAATTCCACAAATTCTCTTAGACATTAACTTACAACATTTTTTTCGCGTAGTATAATGCTCTTCAACAAAAAAATGAGAATTTTGACATGCTGTAAAACGAAACTCAGACCAGCTAAACATATGTTTATTCTACAAAAATGATCCTTTCAGAATTATCGAATTATATACTCTGTTCCAAAAATGCTGTTGGACAGTGTAATCAAATTATGGCCAAATTTACATTTGTTTGCAAAAACCTGTTTCACTGAATTTCTTCATTGTTGCATACATTTTAGTACTGCGCAGTTGATCCGCTATGCCAACAGAATAAGTTCACAGCGGAAGGTTTCGAGATAATAGGAAAAACAAAGGACGATTTGGATTACAGAGGAATACAAAAAGTCACAAAATCACCTCACTGTGGTTCAGCATTTGACAGTTTATTTTTCTACATCGTTCAGAATCAAAACTTGGGCTAGCCCTATCGGTTGCCGAATACTAAACAATGAAGAAGGTTTACAAATTATTGAAAGGTACACATTTACAATTTGCTATTTTTGAAATTTGCAATTTTTCATTTTGTTGTTTGATTTCTACTGCAGAATATTCTTATCGAGGACAATAAACTGGAATATTCTTATTGAGGCAATAAAACGGAATGGTTGAAATAAGAAATTAACCGTAGTGGCATCCTTAAATACGCTGAATAACTTTCTGTACAAGAATATACGATTCAGCGCTCTTTTCTTAAATTAATAAGTAATTACTATTGAATTGAATTCTATTTTTACCTTTTTAAAATAACAATTTTTGCTATATAGAAAAAATATAGCAATTTATTGAACATAATATGATCATTTGCTGATTATAACATTATTATAGCATGATTATGTGAAGATCATATAATGATTCACTTGGGATCATATTATGGTGGATCATACTATGACTATCTGGGGAGCATATTATATTAATTTTGGGATCACGATATTATTGAGGGGATCATATTTTGTTTACATATTTTGTTGGATCATATTATATTACCCTTCCATTATGATCACCCCAACCATATTTTTTGCGTATGGGCAGATAGCGGACCTATGGTCGAAAAATATTGTTTTCGACTTGTATTAGTAAACGAAAATATAATAAAATTAAAGAGTTCAAGGCGTAAATTAATTACACTGATGAGCATACTGACTGCAAAGTTGCATTCATGTACTCTGCGTGATTCTAAAGAATGAAAAAAATAATTTTTATTTTTGTCACGTCACCGTAGCTAATATTTTAGGACAATGCTGTTCAATTGTTTTTCTCTTGAGTAATTATAGAGTTTTTTACGTCGTACACAAATATGTACAGAAGTAAAAACAAATTTAAGTTTTTCCTTGTTTTTCACCCCTTTGAAACGAACAACTGTCACGTTATGACCAAGGAAATGCTCATATAACTTATTGATACCGTCACTTAAACTTGTGACAAACTTTAGTTAAAAAGTCAATTGCATGTTATTTCCAATGTAGCAAAGCTAATAATGGCAATTGTTGTTCTCCTCAAGTGTGTGGTTGTTGAAAGAGATCACACTTTGTTTGTTAATATTCCAGCAAATGTTTTTGCAAAATCCAGTTGTACTTGTTGATCATACTACGTTTGTTTAATAATCATATTATGTTTAAATGTATATGTGCTTGCAAAGTCCTGTTAGATTGAGTTTCATCACTACTATTGATCAAACTATGTTTGTTTAATAATCATATTATGGTCAAATTTACATTTGCTTGCAAAAACCAGTTAGAATGATTTCCATCATTGCTGTTTTAGTACTGCGCAGTTGATCCGATATGTCAATAGAATAGGTTCACAGTGGATGGCTTCAAGATAATAGGAAAAACATTTAAAACTAAGAAATACATTGTTGGAGTTTAATTCAATAGAATACATAAAGGACACAGATGAGGTGTGTGATCTGTAAAAAATCTATTCAATTTTGTAGCTTGATTTCTATTGCAGAATATTCATATTGTGAACAATGAAAGTGACTTCTGAAGAAATAAACAGTAGTAACATACATAAATGCGCTGAACAACTATCTGTACAAGAATATATGAATAAGTACCATTTTCTTAAATTAATAAGTTATTACTATTGAATTAAATTATATTTTTTAAAACAATCATTTTAATGTAGCATAATAATTTTATATTGCAAAAATATAGAAACAGCTATTTGTTTTGTTTCACTTGGGACCATAATATGATTGATGGTGGATCTGGTGATCATGATATGACCGCGGTGACCATATTTTGTTTACAAGTTGATCATATTATCGTAATTTAAGGACAATATTATGATTGAGTATAATGGATGGCTGTATGATCTTATCCCGATCATGATACCTATAATATGATTGACGACAATCATAACTCCAATCATGCATGATAACCCTTCCATTGATCACACAAACCATATTTTTTCTTTACGTATACACGAAGGTAAAAATATATTGTGGGTAGTCATAAAACAAACCAAGCTTTTATTCCAGGTGAGGAAATCTGAAACCTTTTTATACCATAAAACCCGACCCGGTCTAATTCAATTTGTCTAGTTCAATTGAAATGATGAAATCAAATTATTAACACGTTGACACAAATTCATGCACAAAAATTTTTACTTTGTAAACAAATAATTTTTTCAGCCGGTTAGCTCTTTTTCCACAGGAAACTATATTTTTCTATGAATGAAATTAAAAACATGTAAGTAAGTTTCACTCGGCTAAACCGACTTATATATACCCTCACTCTCAGAGAACATATATACGGAAGTTATAAGGAATACAATTTTATGTAGGGCAATAATTTGTGTGGAAGGAGCTAGGAGGTTCGTGCCACATGATCTCAGCTTATTTATTTATAAAACAACTGCAAAAACATGTTCAAATATCAAGTCATAGTGGATCCCATGCACCAGTATATAAGTTATAAAGGATTTAATATTACCTAGGATAGAGACAATTGTGTGGGAGGTACAAGAATGGGCGTGGTTAAAGCGTAAATACTTTTTAGGTTTAAAGCGATTATAAAAACATTTTTAAATATCAAATTTAAACGATTTTGACTACCCGTATGGATATTATATCGGTTTTATTGTAACTAAAGTTTATGCCAATTTGTGTGGGAGGTACGAGAGTGGCAATTTCTCCCATCTTCGAACTTAAACTAAGTTTGGGAAAAATAAAATATGGAAAAATATTACCATGTGCAAAGTTTGAAGCGATTCCTCAACTCCTTTCTAGAGTTATCGTGCACACCAGCTAGCCAGACGGACGGACATGGCTCAAACACCTTAAAAAGTCGTGAAACGGATTTGGTCCAAACATACTTAGGGTCTTAGGTCACTCCTTCAATGCGTTACACTTTTTTTCTGTCCCAAATGATATATAGTAGGTGGGTATCCTTCTCCTATCCTAGAGTGAGAGTATAAAAAATCGTCATGCAAATTTGTTGAGTGACAAATGAACGAAAGCTTTTATAAACCTTTTTAGAAAGCTTTTGTTCGCGTTTTGTTATTATTTTAAAATTTTTCGAATTAAAAATAAGTATATTTTTTAAATAAAAGTAATGCGAATAATGAAAATATAAGTCGTTTTTATTGTGACAATATATAAACATGGAAATGCAAAAAAAATCGTTTTCCGGCGGAACTTTTTGCTTCAAATAAGGCTTATAGTCACCAGAAATGCAAAGGGCCAAACAACACAAAAGTCCCACTTTGAGTTTTTGATTGACAACATTGCATTACACCAAAATAAACTTCCTCGTCAAATTGTAGCCTTCATTTGCAAAAATGGCGACTTTATGAACGAAATTCAAACAGTCCGAAAAACTAACTTGTTTGAAAAGTAGTCCCCATTTTTTCGGCGCAATGTTGAAAGCAACCTACCTTTTAATGTAATGACATTTTTCTGGTTTGAAAGTATCCACAATGGTTTTCATATTATTCAGTTATTTGCTTTTTCTGTAAAATTGTCAAAAGTGATGATTTGGCATTTCTGATGACGTTATATGGGTTTTATAAAGGTAAAGGCCAAAAAACAGCCCCTCTGACTATACACAACTTAAATGTATTTTTGGAAATATGTACGTTTTTAGGGTAAAGCGGGACGAAAAAGTTTAAATATGGGCCATCCAAAGTGCTGTAGCTGGAAATAGTGATGGGCGCGTGAGTGATTTTTGACTCACGTTCACGCACGCTCATGAAGGAAAAATTTGAATCCTTCAGTATCGTTTGGCAAGTCATCATAGAAAGACTCACGCCACAACAGTGTCTCCAAATTGTCAGACTGTATTACGAAAAACAGCGTTCTATGAGCATTCGTCGTCGTTTTCAGCAGCTTGGCTTGTCGTATTCGACGTATTTTACGTAAGGAACTCGGCTTTAAATTCATCTTGTACTGTTGTTTTTGTACTCGTGTTATTCGCGACTGATATTTTCGCTATGCTCGAACGAATCGCTCAAATTAATACAGATATTAGAAATTTTAAGTTCACCTTCAAATATATGTATTTTATTTAACATTACATTACTTTAGCTCACGATGAATCATCCGTTATATGCATATCCCCTCATTTCCTTTTCTAAATTCAAATGCGTAAATGCCGCTCAAATCCAAAAATTATATTATTTAAATCAATCTATATAATCTATAATTATATTATTTAAATCAATCTAAATATTCGCAAAGTTTGCAATACTTCCACTTATTAAATTTTACTTTGTTCTCGCACAGAAATTAAGCTACTATATATATATATATATATATATATATATATATATATATATAGCTTCTCAAATGCGAACAAATAAATTAGAAATTAGAATTTTCTCTTTCAATAGAATTAAGTTAAATTTTTTCATTTCAAATCTTCATTATAGCAAATGTAAAATAATCAACTATCGAAAAAAAATTATGTTGCATTGTATGTTAAATGACTAATTATGGTTTATCCAATATCGATCTCAAATATCGCGTCATAAAAATATTGTACTAAAGCGACCATTTTTCGTAGATGAAGAAGGAACGGTTGTTATAAATTGAGAATATTTTGGTAACATTGGTATGTACATAAAAATAAATAATAACGAAATAAATTTCGACTAGCATGAAAATGAGTTCCGAAAGAACATTTAAAATATGTTAGAATGATACAACAAACAGCAGTATCTGACCATGCTACTTCCCCTGCCGTCGATACTCCATATATGCAACCTACACATCCTTTTCAAGATATTTCATCTAATCCTCCTGTCCAAGAGACACCATCATCCTTAGATTTGGACAAATTGAATGATGACATTACTTTTACCCATGAATCATAGGGAAAGAAATTACGAAAGTGGTTTGTTGACTGCAGCCCTGCACCCCCTTAAAATCTTTGAAATCCGAAATATGGATGTCCGTCGGAAAGAGAAGAATTCGCCAGGAAAAACAAAAACTACCGCAGATCAGAATGTTTCAACATGTATTCAAAAACTACTACATAAGTATATAACTCAAAACGAAATATCTTTTCAAAAATATTTGTGTTATTTTTGAAATGTGAATAAAAAATATCTAGAGTTTTATTAAAAGTAAAATTCAACCGAAGCGATGTTTTAAGAAGGTTTTCTAAAGGAATATGTTTCATTGCATTTTCATTAATTCATATAAGTTCATATGAACAACTTCCACAATGTATACAAAAATGAATAACTTTCGCATATGAAAAAATGTCATGTAAGCATCGAACATGTAGTGCTTTTAAGCACTCATTCAAATTAATTGACGGAGATCTGTAAATGAACCTATTCCTCCCAATGACAACCCTATGTTAAAATCATATATGATTCGCCCAAAAAAGAATTAGTTTCACATCATCTTTTCACCATGATTAACCACTACTCCGTCATGTTATATTTTGCTGGGTAATTGTAATTTTTGCAGTAGTCCACACCAAGTGGAAATCCATATATATTTTTCCTTTCAATAGTTAGATAATTAAAAACAAATGATTTGGAATCACGACAGTGAGTTACAAACTAAGATGGAGGGCATGTAATATTCGGACTGCCGAACTCAAGACAAGACTGTTTTAGATTTACCTTTATAATTTCTGAAGTGTTATTTAAATCTGATGAATCGAATTTGCAATAATTGCATAACTGTTGTAATGCTTCCACTTCTTTTTCCAGCCATATATATAGTTGATATCGCAATTGTCCTCCGTCCACTTCAAAACCTGTTGCTAAAGTTGATAGTTCCTCCATCAAAATTTTCAAACAAGCTACAAATTTCAGTTGTTGTGCCATTATATCAATTTTCTTCGCTTTGTAGTTCATTGTGTTATCATCATCTTTGCTAATTTCCTTTTTAGAAATTAAATCGTTATCATCTATGGCTTCTTCTTGGATATCGTCATCTTCCCATTGAATTTTAAAATTATCGTCATCTCTCTGTGTCAAGGCTAAAGAGGAACTCCAATCAAAATCTGCTGCTGATGAAACTGGAGGGATATCAATAGATGTTTGATTTTCCCAATCAACCATGCCAGTATTGATAAGCTCATTATCAGTGCTACTAGGCGATTGAACTTCTTCAGTGTCTGTAGAGTCAATAACTTTAATAGGCAACTTGTTCAAAACCTCCAAGGCTAATGCGGGACATCCTGCTTTAAAGTGTCCATGTGCTGTTGTAAAGTATAATTGTCTTTCTATAGAACTGATAGAATCTTCTATTTGAAGCTGTTTATCGTTTGAGTTCTTTGCAATATCTCCTGAATAACTGAATCCCGACAATACAACATGTGATAACTTCTTTTCTTGAGCTGATAACGCTAAATTTTGCCGTACAAGTAAAGGATGAGTTCTCAAGTATATATAAAAATTAAAAACATTCGGATTTGTTGATTGACTTTCTGGTTTCAATATATCTTCTTCCTTAAATGCGACATGGCACTGACCGACTCCATAAAGTAGTAAGGTATTAAGACTTTCCTGGTGTCTTTTCAGGATCCAATATGTCATCGAACGTAAAAAGGGATCTGGGTGCGCTTTGTCAATGTTCATCTTTAAAGACTCGCTTTCGCTTCCTAACACGTGTTCACTTAGTAGCTTTCTGTATGTAGAATTGGTATTTATGTCCATATCGCCTTCATACAGACGTGATATTATAAGTGCCAATTGGAAGTCGTCTAGTTTGTTAATGCACACTTCGATGGCATCATTCAAAGAATTAGCCAATAAAAAGAATGCGACCGCGTGGTCGAAACGCTGCTTACCGAGTAAAACAAAAGCATTCTTTAATGCAGCTTTACGCCATCTGTCCTCGGTGAAATTATTAGCGAAAAATTGAGTCATTTTCTCATCTCGTTTGGAACGGAAAAGGCCCCAAACTATTGACTTTTTCTTCATGGCTAAATAATATATAGCTGCGTCAAGAGGATCTTGCTTAAGTTGGTAGGCACATTTAGCCAATTTTTCCACACACTGACGTAGAATATTTATATTTCGCAGCCAAAATCCTACCCCCAAATCCCTTAAAGTTGACCATTTTAAATCCCCTTTTTTATACGATGGGATTAAATTAAGTAGCTCTTCTTCGCTCTCAGAATGAAAGGCCCAGACTACATTCGAAGTCCCAATTCCATGTTTTTGAAATTGCGCTCTTTGATTCAGGGGTAAGCAGCGCAGAAGATAACTATAATGCTTCATTGCCAAAAGAAACCTCAGGCCGCAATCGTCCAAAGAATCTGTTAAAGAATTTCCAGATGTGTCTTTGGTTGTTGATTTTCCAGTTTCAGTAATAAACTTCTCAGAAAAATCGGTATTACACGTTGAAACTGTATCTGCTAATGCAAGTAGATGCATTTGGTCAAGGGAAGACAGTCCGGGAAGATGAGTGTGAGTTAAAAGCCTTGAAAGAATTTGTCCTTGACGTGGTCCGAAATGAGAAATGTTTTGCTTCTCTGGAATTGACAAACGTCTATCTGTTCGTTTATAGTCATTTTCGTTGTCGAGCAGATCATCTAAGTTTTCATCTGCAGTATCCATTTCAAACAATTTATCATAGTCCTTAGAATCATCAGAAAGTATATTTCCTTGACCTGACGATTCCTTATCTGCATTCAAGAGGACCCATAATGGTAGTGGTGGTATGGATGTTATCTCAGCATAATCCAGCATTAGCTCCTCTGGGATCTGAAATTAATTATATAATTTTTATTTAATTAATAAATTTTTACATACAAATTAGATAACAAACAATTATATAAAGCATAATTCTATTTTATAGAGGCTCTATTAGATCTGATCAGACAGTCCGAATATTGCATAACGAAAGATTAAAAAAATAAATTATCAGGCATGTCACATAATTTCAAATCATTCGAAAATGAAAACGATTTGAGGTTCTCTAAAGAAGAGAAAACGTAAAAGATTTCAAAAAGCATTATATTGTAATTGATTCGAGGATAATATATAATTCGAGGATAGGATATAATTTTGATCGAGGATTAGAGGACAAAAAAAATATTTTTAGCAGCTGCGTCTGTACATAAAATTAAGATTTTATTTTTGAAATCGGTGCTTTATCGGCAGAGCTAATTGTTGTAGTCACCTATTCTGATTCTTTTGCGCTTATCCATTAGTTATACCATTTGGAGAGAGCAGAACGAGAACAATACGTAACAGGCAAAAAATAGGGTATCACTTAATTACACGCAAAACTAAAAATTTTAATAATGTATTACTAGTAGAGTGATCAATAACCATTTTTTCTGCAATGACTGTTATTTTAATAAACGTTTATGTTGATGACTTTTTCATAACATTTGTAAGTTCGTCTGAAACACGCTATTTATATAATTTAATGCACATGTTATAGTCAAAATGTTAAATCAATCGCTTTATTTAAGTAATATTGATTTTTGAGGGCTAGGTTTCGCTGCCGTATAGCAATGGGGACTTCGCGCATGAATTAAATATGCGGATTTTGGTCTTTTGGGATATTTGTGTTGAGCGCCAAGTTTTGATAAGGCGTCCAAATGCAGATTTGTTTCATCGCTACTCCTTCGGCTATAGAGCTAAGGGTGTTTGTTTTATCCAAACAGTATTTCTGAGGGCGGAAGCCAGCTTGTTCGTCTCTAAGTAATTTTTCGATGACTTGCAGTCTATTGTTGATAATAATGGCTAATATTATGTAGATAGCATTGAGTAGAGAAAATCCTCGCTAGTTGTCGCATTCGATGAGATATTTTTCTTTGGTAGTTTTAATACTACTCCATTAGTCCATGAACTAGGTAGCTGTTCGTTAATCCACACATCTTGTATATGGTGATGTAAGATTTCTGCTGTTAGCGGGTTCGTCTGCAATATTTCTGGTGGTATCACGCCTTCTCCAAGCTACATATTTCGCTTTAGCGAACTTTATCTAATCGATATTTGGTGTTTCGGAAGATACTGTGTTTTCGGCTACGTAACTAATCATTTCAAAAAGTTGTTTCCATCGGCGGGTTTGCTCATCTACGTTGATAATAAGTTGCACATTTATATCACAATACGATCGTGGTTCTTATTTTGGTTACACAATCGTCCTCTTAGTTGTTGCAACTCTCGCATGTTTTTTGCTCCAGCAACAGCTTCTGCGTTGCTAGCTAGCTTTAAAAATAATTTCTTTTGTCTTTTCTAGCTGAATTTTTGACTAGTTTCGCCATGATTTTGTAGGTTGTCGTTAGTCCATAATTGTCCAGTCATTTCTTTTGTGTATCAATTTCCAAGTACTAACCGTTATCCATATTTTTTTTTTTGGTGTAACCAATTTCCTCTCTTCCGATAATCTGCAGGGTATTGCAAGTTTCATCCCACGTTTTTTCCATGTTTGGTGGTATTCATTTTCTAATTTTTTCGTCTAATCTGTCCGTTTTATTCTGTCTTTAAGATTCTTGACATCCAGTCCTTGTTGACATTCTGTGTGTTTTTGGTACATTTTCTTCATTTTGATTTTTATTGTTGTTAGGAGATGTCAACGTATATTTGTGAATTCTTTTATGTGGGAAGACTTACCCACCAATCACCATCCATAAGTTTGACACAGTTCTATGAACCGGTCACCATTATTATTTTTGTCCCTAAGCCAGCTTTCCTATTATATGTGACAAGCCGTGATTATCATTATCATTCTTTGCATTGAAGACCCCAGTCAATATGAGAATATAGCGGTTTGGTACTTTACGAATTGTGGATGGTAATTGTTCGTAAAACTCGTCCTTGCCTGTATCGCCAGCCTATGGGTGCATAGCGCTGAACTATCGTTAGACATTTTTTGATGCTAGTCTAGAATCTTGCCGATATGATATGGTCAGAGACCGGTTTCCAGGTACAGAGTGTCCTCAGCAGTTCTTTAGAAACGGCTACTCCTACCCCGCTTTCACATATTTTCCCTTCTCCACTGTATTGTACAGTTTGTTTCCACTTCCCGATGTTGTTTGTACTTTTCCACACCATCTCATCTCACCAGAGTTACAAGCCGACCCATAATTATCGGCGGCTTGCGGCTGATTTACCGGCTCGTTCTGTGATTCGATCACCCCTATTACGAAATGTATTTGCCAATTTTGGGAAAAGATAAGGAACAATTTTTTAATACCATTTCTTTTATTTTTTGGCAAGTAGTATAATATTCGTTAATAGTAGCAGGTTTATTAGCCAATGTTCCCATAATTTCATATTTTTATCCCATACAATTATTTTTTGAGAGTGGGAATCCATTCTCAAAATTTGTATAATATGGATGAAATTAATAACTTTTTTGCAATTACAGATTTTCATGTGAGGCTTTTTTGACCAGACATCTTAAATATCATAATCCATAATCCTTCCAAAGAATAGTAAAGTTCTATTCAACTTACTATAGACGACATCATATAGTGGAACAGCAAATTCAAAGAAAGGTCCATATATTTCATAGCAGTATCTTTATACACTCCACGAGGATATTATGTCTTTGTGCAACGCTATTTAATTTGGTTCAGGTTTGGTATCATCGGTTCAGATTTAGATATAGCCCCCATTTTAACATATTTTCTTCAAATATTGCAAAATATCTTATATTTCAACTAGAAACACCCATAGTATAAATGGGTCAGATCGGTTCAGATTTATATATAGCTCCCATACAAATTTCGCTTCTTTTCCGCCACGTATTTTCACAGAATTTCTTCAAATTGAGCATAACACGTTATACTTGAACTGGAATCTGGAACTGGAATATATATAAATACGGTAAATATATGGTTTTTAGAGCAGAAAATGTCAAACGGATGTAATATTTGTATCGGTTAAAATGTATGGTTTCTAGAGCAGAAACAGTAAAATCAGGAGCGATATTTGTATGGCAGCTATACCAATCTGGACCACTTTCACCACTTTTTAGTTGGAATACGAGTTGTTGTGCCAAATTTGAGAAAAAGTCAAATCGGGGAAGACATTTATATGGGAGCCATATATAAATCTGGACCGACTTGACTGATTTTTACCAGAAATGTTTCTAGTTAAAATATAAGGTGTTGTGCCAAATTTGAAGAAAATCTGTTTAAATATATGGTTTCGAGAGCGCAAAAGGTCAAATCGGGAGCGAAATTTGTATGGTGGCTATATTCAAATCTGATTTGCTTCAAATTAAATTGCGTCCGTCATTGGCCCGCAAAACTTAATTGTGACAATTTTCCTAAAGATCAGTCAATAATTGCGACCTGTACTTTGATTACAAGAATAGATGGACATACAGACGGACGGACGGGCGACAGACCAACATTGCTAAATCGACTCAGATAGTGATTCTAAGGCGATCTGTGTTCCTTTTGTGTTACAAACAAATGCACAAAGACATAAGGGTATAAATATTGGCGTCGTGGTTGAAGTCGATGTGAACCGATAAAATCGGCGGCGGCGAGGCTCGTGCAGAAACATGCGGCGGCTAGTCGGCTCAAAATCGGTCGGCTTGTATCTCTGGTATTTAGGCAACACGCTGCAGCTAGAATCATGAAAATCGTTTCTCTGACTGCGTAGACGCACAAAACAGATTTTTTCTTCATTCGTACTTTTAGAGTCAAAATGAGGAAAATGGATACAAATGGCATCAAACAAAGGGCTTTAGCTGGAATCATGAAGTCAGTGTGTAGGCTCTTCTGACTTCGTGGTTGGTTGTAATTGTATTGGTCAAGAGGCGTAAAGTTTTTTCCTAACAAGAACAAATGTCTCCAATAACCCCTAATAGTTAGGGTACATAAGCACATTTTTTTAAAACTTTAAAACTTCCAATCTGCTGGTAAAACTGTGGGATTCAGTACATGGTGGAGGGTATATAAAATTGGGAGCGTAAAGTAGTAATTTTTTAAAAGCTATAGGAAAGTTTTTCAAAAAGAGACATAAAATTCAGAAAAATGCATGAAATCTTTATTTGAATCGAAAGTACGGTCCATATAATTTAATGTTTGAAGATTATTTCATGCAAATGTTGACCTTGACTGCGCCTCAAATGGTCCATCCGCATTTCCACGTTTTTGAGTAACAGAGGTCCAATTGCGACGAATCGATAATTGATGATCATCATTAACACTGGCCGATACAGCTGCGATATTTTTTTAAGTTCGCACTCTACTGGTGGTTTAATGTCCAACAATGTAAATTTGGTGCGAAATTTAGTCACAATAGCTCAAATAGCCGCTTCAGTGGATCGATTAAACTGACCATAAAATGGAAGCGCGCGATGAACTTTCTTAACACAGCATGTATTTTGATAATAAAATTCAATAATTTGCAAGCGTTGTTCGTTTGTAGATGTTTGACAGTGAAACAAAACACGAAACGTGCGTCAGCTAAAAAATAACACTATATAATATTTCCATGGTCACTTTTGTGTTCTTTTCAAATGCTTGCAATGTGTGCTTCCACGCAAAACCAAGTGTTTGGTACATATAGAGCTCCTAACCTGTGTAACATTGTCAATTTTTTATATCAATTCCCCACTGAACTTAGGGCCATTTTCTTTTGCTTCAATTAATAAAATTACAATTTTTAAATTTCACATCTTTTTATCGCCAAAAGAACTTACAAAGTTAGTATATACTTTTTGGAATTTTTCCGTTAAATTAAATTTCGATTGCAAAAGAAACGATTCCTAAACCCTCAGAATCGCTTCTCGATAAGAATCGGAATCGATTAACCAGATTAACCACTAATCCCCATTACAAATATTCTATCGATTTGTTCTATTACAGCTCTCGAATTCACGTTTTACATTGGATCTTGATCTTGATTTTCCTAATGATGTTACATTTCAGCTAGACGACACCTACAGTAAAAGTGGAACAGTGTGATGAAAATCATAACAACGCCACTAGATCAACATCTGTTTATTCACGGTACCATCCATCACCATTGTAGTATCACACAATAGAAACAGCGACCAATTTCAAAATTCCTCAATACATTTCATTATAATCTGTCCCAACGCTTTCACTCCCGCCACTGCATACCGAGAGGGTCTTATTCCAATAAAATAGGGATAAGCAGTAGAGGGTGGATACCGGCTACAGATTAAATATCATCAACCGGCAAAAATTTAACAAAAACAATAGTCACACATTACAAGCAATAATAAAGGTTAATCCTAAAATGTGTTAACTGAAAACAATATATTACATGAAATAACACTAAACATCCAAATACAAGAATTCTTGACTTTATTGTATCGATTCCGACACTGAAATCTATGATGTGGTACAAAGAATTAAAATCAAGACACGCTCGAATGGGCTGCGCAGAAACATAATTCGTACGCTGAAAATCAATATGAAGAAACTGTTAGTATCTAGATGGTCTAAATGGTACGTTCAATTCAGTTCTAGAAATAAGATAGTCAGATGAGACATCCCCATTCATAACCTTAACATCACTTATAAGTGTAGTCTTTTCTTGAGTAGAGACTCAATATTGATGTCATTTTGTTTCTTTCTTCTTTGGATGTATAGGGTATTTACAGTTATTTATATAAATTTGCATATTGTTTTTAAGATAATTTTATTGTTCATAATATAAGATGGAAGTGATTTGAAACCATGTACGGACTATTTGACTTGTTATTTGAATAAAATTAAATAAAAATTGTTTTTGAACTGACTCAATTCTGTCAATATAAAGGGTGGTTAAATTCGTCAAGTTTTTTCTGCATTTCATTTGACATTTCTTAATTTCAGACTAACTCAATTTGAACCATGTAAAGATACACAATCGAGCATCGCGTTAAAGTTATTCAGGCTTATTATGAAAATGGGCGTTCAAATCAAAATGCATGTCGTGCACTTCGTGACTTTTTCGGCCAATTTAATTGTCCAAATGTGCGTATAATCGGAAACTTCGTGCAAAAATTTGAGCACACCGGTTCTGTAGGAGATGTGAAAACACCAGTGCATACTCGTACAGCAGAAAATATTGCTGCTGTTCGAGATAGTGTGACTGAAGAGCCGTCCACCTCAACTCGTCGTCGTGCCCATTGCAACTGCACCTCTCACGCTCGTCGTTGATGAACATTATGCATAAAGACTTGCATTTACACGCTTACAAGGTGCAATTGACTCAAGAACTAAAGCCTCTTGACCATTCCAAACGTCGTCAATGGTCAGAATGGTGGCAAGAAATGGCAATAGTGGATGATCAATTTTCGAAGAAAATCATCTTCAGTGATGAGGCACAGTGGATTCGTCAATAAGCAGAATTGCCGCATTTGGGCGAATGATAATCCAGGAGTGATTGTCGAAATACCAATGCACCCACAAAGAGTGACTCTTTGGAGCGGTTTATGGGCTGGCGGCATCATCGGGTCGTATTTTTTTCCAAAATGAGGCCGGTCAGGCCAGTTACTGTGAATGGTCTTCGTTATTGTGAGATGATAACGAATTTTTATGGCCCGAATTGGAAGATATGGATGTGGACGATATGTGGTTTCAACAGGAAGGTGCCTATTGCCACACAGTTGGCCGAGTTATCTCACGTGGTGGCGATGTCAATTTGCCGCCAAGATCATATGATTTGACACCTTTGGACTTCTTTCTTTGGGGTTATTTGAAAGAAAAGGTGTACGTCGATAAGCCATCAACAATTCAAGAGCTAAAGGATGAGATAATTCGGCACATTAACGGCATAGAACCTCAATTATGCCTCAGCGTCGTGGAAAATTTGGACCATCGGATGGAGGTGTGCCGCCGAAGTCGCAGCGGCCATTTGGCGGTTATTTTGTTCCATACATAATAGAATCATACGAATAATATCATAATAAAATCAACTTACATTCTGGTACCCGACATAAAAACAATCAATCAGTTTTTTGGGACAGCAGCCGATCTTGAAGTCAAGCAAGGCAAATTGTCGGGTGCAAACCGCGAGACGAAGACCATCTTCATATCCGGGCCATGGCCAAAGAACATATCTGGACCATGGCCTTTCACACTGGTCTGTGGACACACACCTGCTGCATCCGCAGGCCGAGCGAGATTGTTGCCTTCCTTGTTGGTCTGCGGAGGATCTGTGATAAGGAGGATCTGTGTAACAGTGCTATCAGTTCCACAAAGCAGTGACCCAACAGCTGTAGCGTAGGTCGGATAACATCATCTGACAATCCCAACCAAATGGTGTAAATACTTTTTCTGAAATTGTGGTTAATGAAGCTAAGATCGCCGCAAGGCAGAGAATTGACAGAAGGGATCAACCCCTCGAACTGGTCAAGGTATACCTCTCCCCAGCTCTGAGGAGTAGAGACAAGCATTGACAGAAAAGATTAACATCTGTCCTTGCAAATGGGGAATCAAAAAACCTATTTGCAAAATTTGGATCCAATTGAGGGAACTGCTTTCAGCCTCTGGAAGGTTGCAAAGGATATGCGAAGCGCCATTGTGCATGAATCTTCATTACACCCTCAAAATGGCAATTGGGCAAAGAGCACTGAAGAGAAAGTATTTACAGCAAATATTGGCTCGTCTGTTGCCTGTCCGTTCAATATAGACGAATATATAAGAATATCATAAGAATCTGTTACAGACATCAAATGAAAAAATATCCTGTTAAATATCTAATTACAGCAAAAATGATTAATGAGCTTCCTATTTGTTCTTATGGATCGATTATGGAACGCAACCAAGCTTTAGTGGTGTTGCCAATTTTTTTTTCACTGAACCAACACTCAGGGGATGTCCCCTATAAATGCAGTGCATTGCGTTGGTAGAAGGAAGATAAGGTATTGGAAGGAGGAAATAGGGAGTAGTGTCTGTTGACATCTGTTTTGAATCTCTGAATGTCGTAATTAGAGGGAAATTTATTTGCCGGAAGTCGATTCCACATACGGATAGTACGGGCGAAGAACGAAATTATTCTGTAATGTGTAGTGCGACCAGTTGTCCAATCGACAACAAATGGGTGAGCGTTCCGGGAGAGTCACGTATCTCTACCGAACGTTCTCACGGGCGGTAAAGATCACGAATTTCCGAAGAACAAACACCATGAAAGTATCTATAGAACAATGACACACAACCAACATTACGACGGTGTTCAAGGGAGACAATCGAATTGAATATCCTACCATCACCTATCAACACCATCGCCCTCCTCTGGACACGGTCAAGTAGCTCCAGTGATGAAGCTGGAGCACCCGACCATATATGGGAGTTGTATTCCATCTTTGGTCTGATGTAGGTAGTGTAGATATTGAGAAGATCAGAGGGTGTGAAATATTTCTTACATCTTTTTAAAAAACCTAAACATTTGAAGGCATCTTTCGACACATGAAATACATGTTTTGTCCAACGAACATCACGTTGTATTTTTATGCCAAGAACATCGAGAGCATCTGATTGCTCAATATTTATACCGTTCATTAAAATCGACGATACCGTTGGATCAGGGAATCGCTTGTGAGACAACAAGGAGCACTGGGTCTTACGTGCATTAAAATCTACTCTATTCTCTCGACCCCATTCAGAAATGGCCATCAAATCCTGGCTAAGTGACTCATCCATCATTCGCCTTTTATTCTCAATTTCTTGACGACTTGGTCTATGATCGAATGAGTATGAATGACAGAGGTTGCTGTCATCCGCGAATGAGTATATTGGATTCACAGTCCGATCCAAGAGGTCGTCGACAGAGCCCTGTGGTACTCCTGCGGTTAACTTATGCTCGTCGGATGAGAACCCATCTACAACAACACGTATAGTGCGATCTCTGAGGAACCTCGACATAAATCGAGAGAAGTCACTACCAACACCAAAAACGATAAGCTTTGATATTAGTGCGCCGTGCCAAACTCTATCAAAGGCATTGGAGATATCTAGAGCAACGACCTTACTCTCACCAAGCTTGTGAATAGATCGATTCCACTTTTCGGTCAGCAGTGTCATCAGGTCTCCCGTAGATCGATTCCTACGGAAGCCATACTGTCGATCATTAAGTAAGTCATTAGTTTCTAAATACCTCACAAGATGGTGGTTAACCATACTCTCCATAACCTTCGAAAGCGCTGAGCAAATCGCGATCGGTCTATAGTTAGCAGGATTATTAGCCTCACCTTTTTTAGGGATGGGCTGGATGTTCGCAATCTTCCAACGCGCTGGGAAAACCCCTGCACGGTATGCAAGGTTGAAAAGATTACGAAGGGGACGGGCAAGCGTCGAAGAGCACTTACAAGTGGACAAGTGCTGAAATGCCATCCGGGCCTGGAGATTTATTTACGTCGAGATTTGCGAGAACCCTTTTAACTCCACGTGTTCGAAAAAATATCTGAGGCATGGAACTAGATACATTTTCGATCACGGGGAGTGGTTGATTGCTTTCCGGCAAGGATGAATTCCTTGCAAACTTTTCAGCCAATAGGTTAGCTTTGTCAACCAGGTTAGTGAATATCTGGTCATCTTTAACAAGAGTTGGGATAGATGAGGAGTTATCCTTTACTCTTCTCACAAATGACCAAAAGCTCTTACTTCCCCTGGGAGAAGCAAGAACTTTAGCACGAAGACGTTGTTCGTACAGAAACTTTTCACGTCTAAGTACCCTGGCACACATGGTTCTTGTCTGCTTGCGTAGCAGATTAGTTGTGGCATTTTTATTTAAAGACCATTTCCTGAATGCTTCCTCTTTGGATCTGACAGCAGCCTTGCATGTCTGGTTAAACCAACTTTTATTAGATGGTTTATCCGAAATAACTTTAATTGGAATAAATGACTTTATTCCAATCAAGATAATATTTTCAATCATTTCAGCCGCAGCATCTATATCGCCATTTAGAAAACAAAGTTTCCAATTGAAATGCTGGAAAAAGTGGTTGAGCTCGGCCCAACGTGCCTTTTCGTATATATATATTGTCCGCTTTGGGGCTGGGGTCGAAGCGACACGAAGAGCGGAATACGAAAAGGATGCTGAAACAATGCAGTTATCCGAATTACCAAGAGGTGCTAGAACGTTAACTTCATACTTTTCAGGGTGTGATGTTAAAAAAAGATCAAGAATATTAGAGTGTTGCCCTTGGACACACGGAATGTGAGTCGGTTCATTCACTAGTTGCGTCAAATCATTATGCGCGGCAAAAAGCTCGGCGTATTGACCCTCCGGTGTTGAGTGACTCGAATGGGCAAGCCAATCTTGAATTTAACCCAAAGGGAGTTAAATTCTGGATTTTCAGAGTTTAAGTTATGCCGGCTCTGAAACACTATATCATTACGTACGTATACCAAAAGACCTCTGTGGGGGACAAAGAGGGATAGGGTGTGATACCCAGGAATGTGAAAATCCTGTGGATCAGAATCCTCACACACCTGGGTCTCACAAAGAGCAAAAACATCAGGCCGATGGAATTGTACATGAGCGTACACGGCAAAAAAATCGCTCTCAGCCCTCGTACATTGGCAAATTGTACTTTAAACTTACCCGCCATTAGAACAGACAAACAAGAAAAAAAAAAACAAAACAGAGTCAGTATGCAGCTACAGTTGCCAAACTCCTCTCCCTGCCGTTGCTGTATTCCCCCAATGCTCAGTGTTATGCCTTAAGCATTGGGCGAACAACGACAGAAAGAAACCAGTAAGGAAAGGCTAAAGTCGGGCGGGGCCGACTCTATGATACACTCCACTTTCAATCCGAATACAATTCAATTCGGTGAAAAAGTGAAAACGGGAAGGTTTTTTGTATCCTGTAAATGTATGTGTTTGACAAAAAATTTTATATCGGAAAGGACATTTGTATGAGGATATATTGAAATCTGGAACGAAATAAGTGAAATATAAAATGTATAGTTTGGCCAAAATCGTTTAAACTTATGGGAGCAACATTTGAAATTGGGCTATATTTAAATCTGAACCGACCTTACCCACTTTCACCATAGTTTTGTTTAGTTAGATTATAAGATGTTGTGCGAAATTTAAAGAAAATCGAGCACAATATGTGGATTTTAAAGCGGCAAAAGTCAAATCGGGAGCGACATTTGTATGGGGGCTATATCTAAATCTGAACCGATCTTACCCAATTTCTGCATAGTGTTTCTAGTTGGATTATAAGATGTTGTCCTAAATTTAAAGAAAATCGATTATATTATGTGGCATTTAAAGCGGAAAAAGTCAAATCGGGAGCGACATTTATATGGGGGCTAGATCTAAATCTGAACCGATCTAACCCAATTTTTGCATAGGTGTTTCTAGTAAGATTATAAGATGTTGTGCCAAATTTAAAGAAAATCGAGTACAATATGTGCTTTCTACAGAGGAAAATGTCAAATCGGGAACGACATTTGTATGGGGGCTATATCTAAATCTGAACCGATTTGACCTATTTTCACCATAGATGTTCTTAGTTTAAATATTAGATGTTTTGCCAAATCTGAAGACAATCTGATTCAATATGTGGTTTCTAGAGCGGAAAAAGTCAAATCGGGAGCGAAATTTATATGGGAGCTATATTTAAATCTGAACCGATCTGACCGATATTCACCATGGGTGTTTCTAGTGGAAATATAAGATGTTTTACCAAATCTGAAGACAATCTGATACATTATGTGGTTTCTAGAGCGGAAAAAGTCAAATCGGGAGCGAAATTTGTATTTGAGCTATATATAAATCTGAACCGATCAGTCCGATATTCACCGTGGGAGTTTCTAGTGGGAATATAAGATGTTTTACCAAATCTGAAGACAATCTGATACAATATGTGGTTTCTAGAGCGGAAAAAGTCAAATCGGGAGCGAAATTTGTATGGGAGCTATATATAAATCTGAACCGATCTGACTGATATTCACCATGGGTGTTTCTAGTGGAAATATGAGATGTTTTACCAAATCTGAAGACAATCTGATACATTATGTGGTCTCAAGAGCGGAAAAAGTCAAATTGGGAGAGAAATTTGTATGGGAGCTATATATAAATCTGAACCGATCTAACACATTTTTACCACAGGTGTTTCTAGTTACAATATAAGATGTTTTGCCAATTTTAAAGAAAATCTGTTGTAATATGTGGTATCTAGAGTGAAAAGAGTTAAATCGGGAGAGAAATTCGTATGGGGGCTATATCTAAATCTGAACCGATTTTCTTCAAATTAAATAGCGTTGGTCCTTATCCCGAAAAACGTCGTTGTGCAAAGTTTCATTTGGTTCTGTCTGCAATTGCGACCTGTATCGTGATTACAAGAATAGATGGACGGACAGACAGACAGACAGACAGACAGACAGACAGACGGACGGACATTGCTAAATCGACTCAGAAAGTGATTCTAAGACGATCGGTATAATTAACAATGAGTCTATCTCGTTTCCTTTTGGGTGTTACAAACAAATGCACAAAGACATAATACTCTCGTGGAGTGTATAAAGAGTGTCAACTGCACTGCATGAATGGAAAGGGGGGGAAGGGAAGGGGACAACGCACACACTACGGAGCGGACATAATATGTGTGGTCAGTGATGTGCGGCTGTTGTGGATGCTGCTGCGATGTTATTGTTGTTAGGTAGTTGGATTGTTTGGTTGTTTTGTTGTTTTTGGTCGGCGCGGCGCGGTTATTGTTCTTGGTTATTTTTCATCTTTTTTCTATTTTATTGTTTTTTTACTGAATATTGCTTCTACCCTTTATTCCATTTGATTTCCATTGGGTCTACAAACCTCCAATAAAAAATTAGGTGCCGATCGGATAACGCTAGGGTTTGCACAAAGTTAATTGAAAAATTAAAACACACTTTATATGGGAAAATGTGGGGTTTTAACTAAAAGTGGTACATTTAAGCAACTAAAAATAATTTTATTCCCATAACTAAACTTTAAATTGCCTTTCAAACACAGTGGACAAAATCTGTCCCCAAAAATCCGAATTTGAAAAAATCTAATAATACACGCTTCGCAGACACGGAATCCCATTAATCCATAAAATATGGGTACGAATTTGCACTTTGTATTTTACTGAAAACCGAAAGCAACGTTTTTAATAAATTATAGATTTTATTAGATAGAGCTTCACAATGCCAAAATCAAACTTTAGTTCGTTATTGTAAATCCTTCAATGATTGTGCTAATCTTAAAAAATGCAAAATTTTCTTCGTTGTGTGTTGCAAATTATTTGCAGTAATTTCAATTATCCTAGTATTATTCGATCGGCATCAAATTTTTTATTGGAGGTTTGCAATTTTTGTTCCATTTTTTATAAAAACCGCAATAACTTCCATATTTTTAGTTCGATTTGTGTTTTTGTCGGATCGTTGAAGAGGTATTGATCACCAATTGAAATTTTTAGAACTTCCTAACCCATTAAGGGTCGACAATTTTGTTCTTACTGTTGGTTCTCAGTGGGTTAAATGTGATGTAAAAACTGAAATATGGGTTATTTGCATCGTAAACACATTCTAGTCTTACAAAAAGCTAATTTTTGAAAAAAAAAATCTGAAATTTTGGTCTTTCAACGGATAAATTGGGAGAAAAACTCCACATAAGATGTTACAATAAAACCGTGTGACATGATTTCCCTCACAAGAACGAGATTGTGTAGAAGTGAAACTATAGGCCACTAATAGGAAAACTCATACTCAGTTTTTTATTTCGTGGTCGTTTGTCTTTTTTACAGGACTTTTAATTTCCAAAGGATGTAAATGTTTCAATAATTTATTTTCATACTCGTGTTATACAATGGCGATATGGGTATCAAATGAAAGAGAAAAAATCTGCTAAATATACTTTAAATTTCATACGTCTATCTATGTTAATTAAACATTAACAATCATTTCAATTTTTCTCCTTTAAAAAGTTAAATGTAGATTATTCATGTTTTAATTTTTAAGGGGGGAAATTTGAAACGGTTAAATTTCTTTCCAAATATTAGCTTTTTTGAGGTTAGGATTTTCATGCATTAGTATTTGACAGATCACGTGGGATTTCAGACATGGTGTCAAAGAGAAAGATGCTCAGTATGCTTTGACATTTCATCATGAATCGTCTTACAAACGAACAACGCTTGCAAATTATTGAATTTTATTATCAAAATGCGTGCTCTGTTAAGAAAGTTCATTGCGCGCTTCCATTTTATGGTCAGTTTAATCGACCCACTGAAGCGGCTATTCGGGCTATTGTGACTAAATTTCGCACCAAATTTACATTGTTGGACATTAAACCACCAACACGCTTACGTAGAGTGCGAACTGAAGAAAATATCGCAGCTGTATCGGCCAGTGTTAATGATGACCACCAATTTTCGATTCGTCGCCGTTCGCACCAATTGGGTCTCTGTTACTCAAAAACGTGGAAATGCCAAAATTGGACTAAGCGGATGGACCACCTAAGACGCAGCCGCGGTCAACATTTAAATGAAATTATCTTCAAAAAGTAAATGTCATGGACCAATCTAACGTTTCAAATAAAGAACCGATGAGATTTTGCAAATTTTATGCGTTTTTTTAAAAAAAAAGTTATCAAGCTCTTAAAAAATCACCCTTTATAAGACTAGAAAGTGTTTACGAAGTTTTTACTTCACATTTAACCCACTGAGTATTAACAGTATGAAAAAAATTGCGGACCTTAATGGGTTAGAAAATTCTAAAAATTGCAATTGAATACGACCAATATTTTTTAAAAATGCAACAAAAATTGCATAAAAATGTTAAAATTCTCTCTATTCTGGGTTAAAATGCAAGTTTTTGATATGGTTTGATAAGGCTCGGACCAGATTTTAATTTCTAGCAGTTTTTTCTAAATACCATTCTCACCGTGAATTTTATTCAAGAAAAACCTGATTTATAGAGGTTATTTTGAACGCGTTCAGCTCACGAACGGACAATGATAAAATAGAAATACTTCGGGAGAACACATAAAACAATTCAATCTTTCGTTTTAGTCGGGAACATCAACAACATTTTTTCCTTCCTCACAAAAGAAGACACTCTACTCTACATTTCCTTTCAGTGTATATATTTCATATATATGTTTTTAATGTATATATTTGCCATTTGACTATGTCAAGGTAACCAAAGATGCCCACAAATTAGTCAAAATCAACAAAAAAGTTATTAAAAATACTTTATATTTAAAGTATGATTTTTGAAAAAAAAAACTAAGGATACTAAACTTATGTGAATGTATAATTAGTGATAGTATTAATTATACACTCCACTAGGGTATTATATCTTCGTGCATTTGGTTGTAACACCCAAAAGGGAACGGTATATACCGATCGACTTAGAATAAATTTTTGAGTCGATTTTGTCAGAATCAAATAAAGTTTTGCATAACAAAGTTTTTAGGGATAAGGACGAACGCTTTTTAGTTTGAAGCAACTCGGTTCGGTTTAGATATAGCCCATACAAATTTCGGTCCTGATTTGAAGCTTTCCGTTATTGAAACCACATGTTTTAATCGACTTTCTCCAAATTTGGCACAACACATTATATATGTGCGTGAAGATAAATTCCGAATTTAACTAGCAGAGACACAAACCACCCATGTTAACAGTGGGCTGTTAATGGGTTAACAGAGCTATGTTAATTTTGATAGAGGATGATAATATATACACAAAATCGGATCGGGAGAAGATATATTATCGAAATTCATAATCTGAATAGAAAACATATCAATCTCGACATATAAAGAGAGAAAATATTAAATTTTGTATTGTATATTTGTATTTTTTGAACATGAAAAATTTTTATTAATTTTTAACGCAGTCGATAAACGGCAAAGTCTGGGTCCATGACTTGGGTACCAAAAAATAGGTCTTCCCATGACCTTTCAGAATATATGCCCCACGTATCCCAAAGCAATTTTGTATTACGAAAATACTCTGTTTCAAATCTAAATTCTGTTTTTTATACATATATAAGACCCCATTGTGCGCAAACCGCTAGGTCTGGGTCCATGACTTGGGTACCAAAAAATAGGTCTTCCAATAAGCTTTCAGAATATATACCCCACGATTCCCAAAGCAATTTTGTATTATGAAAATACTCTGTTGCAAGTCTAAATTCTGTTTTTATACAAATATATGTCCCCACTGTGCGCAAACCCCTAGGTCTGGGTCCATGACTTGGGTACCAAAAAATAGGTCTTCTCATGACCTTTCAGAATATATAACCCACGTTTCCCAAAGCAATTTAGTATTATGGAAATTCTCTGTTGCAAGTCTAAATTCTGTTTTTATACAAATATATGACCCCACTGTGCGCGAACCGCCAGGTCTGGGTCCATGACTTGGGTACCAAAAAATAGGTCTTCCCATGACCTTTCAGAATATATAACCCACGTATCCCAACTCAATTTAGTATTATGGAAATACTCTGTTGCAAGTCTAAATTCTGTTTTTTATACATATATAAGACCCCACTGTGCGCAAACCGCTAGGTCTGGGTCCATGACTTGGGTACCAAAAAATAGGTCTTCCCATGACCTTTCAGAATATATAACCCACGTTTCCCAAAGCAATTTAGTATTATGGAAATACTCTGTTGCAAGTCTAAATTCTATTTTTATACAAATATATGACCCCACTGTGCGCAAACCGCTAGGTCTGGGTCCATGACTTGGGTACCAAAAAATAGGTCTTCCCATGACCTTTCAGAATATATAACCCACGTTTCCCAAAGCAATTTAGTATTATGGAAATTCTCTGTTGCAAGTCTAAATTCTGTTTTTATACAAATATATGACCCCACTGTGCGCAAACCGCTAGGTCTGGGTCCATGACTTGGGCACCAAAAAATAGGTCTTCCCATGACCTTTCAGAATATATAACCAACGTTTCCCAAAGCAATTTTGTATTATGAAAATACTCTGTTTCAAATATAAATTCTTTTTTTATACAAATATATAACCCCACTGTGCGCAAACCGCTAGGTCTGGGTCCATGACTTGGGTACCAAAAAATAGGTCTTCCAATGAGCTTTCAGAATATATAAACCACGTTTCCAAAGCAATTTTGTATTATGAAAATACTCTGTTGCAAGTCTAAATTCTGTTTTTATACAAATATATGTCCCCACTGTGCGCAAACCCCTAGGTCTGGGTCCATGACTTGGGTACCAAAAAATAGGTCTTCTCATGACCTTTCAGAATATATAACCCACGTTTCCCAAAGCAATTTAGTATTATGGAAATTCTCTGTTGCAAGTCTAAATTCTGTTTTTATACAAATATATGACCCCACTGTGCGCGAACCGCCAGGTCTGGGTCCATGACTTGGGTACCAAAAAATAGGTCTTCCCATGACCTTTCAGAATATATAACCCACGTATCCCAACTCAATTTAGTATTATGGAAATACTCTGTTGCAAGTCTAAATTCTGTTTTTTATACATATATAAGACCCCACTGTGCGCAAACCGCTAGGTCTGGGTCCATGACTTGGGTACCAAAAAATAGGTCTTCCCATGACCTTTCAGAATATATAACCCACGTTTCCCAAAGCAATTTAGTATTATGGAAATACTCTGTTGCAAGTCTAAATTCTATTTTTATACAAATATATGACCCCACTGTGCGCAAACCGCTAGGTCTGGGTCCATGACTTGGGTACCAAAAAATAGGTCTTCCCATGACCTTTCAGAATATATAACCCACGTTTCCCAAAGCAATTTAGTATTATGGAAATACTCTGTTGCAAGTTTAAATTCTATTTTTATACAAATATATTACCCCACTGTGCGCAAACCGCTAGGTCTGGGTCCATGACTTGGGTACCAAAAAAAAGGTCTTCCCATGACCTTTCAGAATATATAACCCACGTTTCCCAAATCAATTTAGTATTATGGAAATTCTCTGTTGCAAGTCTAAATTCTGTTTTTATACAAATATATGACCCCACTGTGCGCAAACCGCTAGGTCTGGGTCCATGACTTGGGCACCAAAAAATAGGTCTTCCCATGACCTTTCAGAATATATAACCAACGTTTCCCAAAGCAATTTTGTATTATGAAAATACTCTGTTTCAAATATAAATTCTTTTTTTATACAAATATATAACCCCACTGTGCGCAAACCGCTAGGTCTGGGTCCATGACTTGGGTACCAAAAAATAGGTCTTCCAATGAGCTTTCAGAATATATAAACCACGTTTCCCAAAGCAATTTTGTATTATGAAAATACTCTGTTTCAAATATAAATTCTGTTTTTATACAAATATATGACCCCACTGTGCGCAAACCGCTAGGTCTGGGTCCATGACTTGGGCACCAAAAAATAAGTCTTCCCATGACCTTTCAGAATATATAACCAACGTTTCCCAAAGCAATTTAGTATTATGGAAATTCTCTGTTGCAAGTCTAAATTCTGTTTTTATACAAATAAATGACCCCACTGTGCGCGAACCGCCAGGGGTGGGTCCATGACTTGGATACCAAAAAATAGGTCTTCCCATGACCTTTCAGAATATATAACCCACGTTTCCCAAAGCAATTTAGTATTATGGAAATACTCTGTTGGAAGTCTAAATTCTGTTTTTATTCAAATATATGATCCCACTGTGCGCAAACCGCTAGGTCTGGGTCCATGACTTGGGTACCAAAAAATAGGTCTTCCCATGACCTTTCAGAATATATAACCCACGTTTCCCAAAGCAATTTAGTATTATGGAAATACTCTGTTGCAAGTTTAAATTCTATTTTTATACAAATATATTACCCCACTGTGCGCAAACCGCTAGGTCTGGGTCCATGACTTGGGTACCAAAAAAAAGGTCTTCCCATGACCTTTCAGAATATATAACCCACGTTTCCCAAATCAATTTAGTATTATGGAAATTCTCTGTTGCAAGTCTAAATTCTGTTTTTATACAAATATATGACCCCACTGTGCGCGAACCGCCAGGGGTGGGTCCATGACTTGGATACCAAAAAATAGGTCTTCCCATGACCTTTCAGAATATATAACCCACGTTTCCCAAAGCAATTTAGTATTATGGAAATACTCTGTTGGAAGTCTAAATTCTGTTTTTATTCAAATATATGATCCCACTGTGCGCAAACCGCTAGGTCTGGGTCCATGACTTGGGTACCAAAAAATAGGTCTTCCCATGACCTTTCAGAATATATAACTCACGTTTCCCAAAGCAGTTTAGTATTATGGAAATACTCTATTGCAAGTCTAAATTCTGTTTTTATACAAATATATGACCCCACTGTGCGCAAACCGCTAGGTCTGGGTCCATGACTTGGGTACCAAAAAATAGGACTTCCCATGACCTTTCAGAATATATAACCCACGTTTCCCAAAGCAATTTTGTATTACGAAAATACTCTGTTGCAAGTATAAATTCAGTTTTTATACAAATATATGACCCCACTGTGCGCAAACCGCTAGGTCTGCGTCCATGACTCAAAGACCAAAAAATAGGTCTTTCAATGAGCTTTCAGAATATATAACCCATGTTATTATGTTGTTATGAAAATATCCTGTTGCATCATATGTATTTTCTTTGCTTCAATATAGCATTGAGCCACTGTAGGCATGGAATGTTACACAAATGAATGGAATAACGGCCAAACTTTTTGTTTTTGTTTGTTGCCTAAATGGCTTACACACTTGTGCTCGCACTAAGCCTCAGTGCAGACATTTCCCTCCAATATCTTCCTCTCTCGCTCTCTCTACCAACTAATGCCACTAATAGTAATATGTGATCTCTTATTTCGCTCTCAAACCGCGATAGAGTCGAAATCAGTGTTGTCAATGAGGGAAAATATTCCTTACATACATAAAGTGAAATCATGTTAGTAAAAAGGAAATAATATGTGCTTAAATTGTGACATAATATTTATGTACATTTTATTTTTTAATTTTGGAATCAATATTTACAATTATTTCTCTTTATTTTGAACCCAACAATATTCTTTGTAAAATTAAATAAAAATGTATGTCAAAATTGCTATCAAAAAAATCGTTTTTAGCTTAAAAGCTAAATTAGCCACACAGAACAAAAAATTGCTCTACACTTGCAGAATTTGCATGAGCTACAATGCACACTGGTACCAAATCCATTTTTTATGGCATAAAGTCGAAAAATAAACAGACATATCATACGCAAAAAATAAAAATAAAATTGGGCCGATCGGACCACGCCCACTACCACCTCCCATATAAACTCAATATATAACCAACATAATTATCACCCTGTATTGGTACAGGGTGACCAAAAACAAAATTTTATGAAAGCTTAAAAGAATGAAGAGTTGTTTATTTTGACGAAATGTGTTTTTTTAAACATTATTACAAAAGCAAAATATAGCATACAAATAGTATACTTTAAACAGCAATTTAAATAATTATTTCAAGAAATAAAGTAAAATGTATACATGAGTACAAAAAGGTGAATGATGTTGTATACCATTTTAAAGGTACTTTCAATACCTTTTAAAAAAAATATTGATGGGTCTCGTACACAAAACTAATTCAGAGATATAATCATATATATGTCTATGGCTAATCAAAAACTGTGCTAAAATAAAATGACAATTTTTGGAGTTTGCCGAAAAATGCTGACGAGATATTAATTCCACCATAAACTACAACCTCAGACGAACACTTTCACATTTACACTTTGAGTCAAGTTGAGTCATACATATAACTTTTGGTTCACGACATTTATAGATTATGTTATCTACAAATCAAAAAATTACAATACCTATGAATACTTACAAGACCACAATAATCATAAAATGTTAAATATAATTTTTCAACTACTAACTCTTGCCGTCAATTTTCATAATACAGTCACTTTATTATTTTCTTTTTAAGTCTTGATTTTAATTAATTTGTAAAACTGCTTTATATCAAAATTAATCCCACTTTTTTTGAACCGCAAAGTTTAAGTACCATTCAGGCTTGTGGTGTTGCCACCTAATTTCTGCATTTTTCGGCAAACTCCAAAAAGGTCATGGGAAGACCTATTTTTTGGTACCCGAGTCATGGACCCAGACCTAGCGGTTTGCGCACAGTGGGGTCATATTTTTGAATAAAAACAGAATTTAGACTTGCAACAGAGAATTTCCATAATACTAAATTGCTTTGGGAAACGTGGGTTATATATTCTGAAAGGTAATGGGAAGACCTATTTTTTGGTACCCAAGTCATGGACCCAGACCTAGCGGTTTGCGCACAGTGGGGTCATATATTTGTATAAAAATAGAATTTAGACTTGCAATAGAGTATTTCCATAATACTAAATTGCTTTGGGAAACGTGGGTTATATATTCTGAAAGGTCATGGGAAGACCTATTTTTTGGTACCCAAGTCATGGACCCAGACCTAGCGGTTTGCGCACAGTGGGGTCATATATTTGTATAAAAATAGAATTTAGACTTGCAATAGAGTATTTCCATAATACTAAATTGCTTTGGGAAACGTGGGTTATATATTCTGAAAGGTCATGGGAAGACCTATTTTTGGGTACCCAAGTCATGGACCCAGACCTAGCGGTTTGCGCACAGTGGGGTCATATATTTGTATAAAAATAGAATTTAGACTTGCAATAGAGTATTTCCATAATACTAAATTGCTTTGGGAAACGTTGGTTATATATTCTGAAAGGTCATGGGATGACCTATTTTTTGGTGCCCAAGTCATGGACCCAGACCTAGCGGTTTGCGCACAGTGGGGTCATATATTTGTATAAAAACAGAATTTATATTTGAAACAGAGTATTTTCATAATACAAAATTGCTTTGGGAAACGTTGGTTATATATTCTGAAAGGTCATGGGAAGACCTATTTTTTGGTGCCCAAGTCATGGACCCAGACCTAGCGGTTTGCGCACAGTGGGGTCATATATTTGTATAAAAATAGAATTTAGACTTGCAATAGAGTATTTCCATAATACTAAATTGCTTTGGGAAACGTGGGTTATATATTCTGAAAGGTCATGGGAAGACCTATTTTTTGGTTCCCAAGTCATGGACCCAGACCTAGCGGTTTGCGCACAGTGGGGTCATATATTTGTATAAAAATAGAATTTAGACTTGCAATAGAGTATTTCCATAATACTAAATTGCTTTGGGAAACGTGGGTTATATATTCTGAAAGGTCATGGGAAGACCAGACCTAGCGGTTTGCGCACAGTGGGGTCATATATTTGTATAAAAACAGAATTTATATTTGAAACAGAGTATTTTCATAATACAAAATTGCTTTGGGAAACGTTGGTTATATATTCTGAAAGGTCATGGGAAGACCTATTTTTTGGTGCCCAAGTCATGGACCCAGACCTAGCGGTTTGCGCACAGTGGGGTCATATATTTGTATAAAACTGAATTTAGACTTGCAACAGAGTATTTTCATAATACAAAATTGCTTAGGGATACGTGGGGCATATATTCTGAAAGGTCATGAGAAGACCTATTTTTTGGTACCCAAGTCATGGACCCAGACCTAGCGGTTTGCGCACAATGGGGTCTTATATATGTATAAAAAACAGAATTTAGATTTGAAACAGAGTATTTTCGTAATACAAAATTGCTTTGGGATACGTGGGGCATATATTCTGAAAGGTCATGGGAAGACGTATTTTTTGGTACCCAAGCCATGGACCCAGACTTTGCCGTTTATCGACTGCGTTAAAAATTAATAAAAATTTTTCATGTTCAAAAAATACAAATATGCAATACAAAATTTAATATTTTCTCTCTTTATATGTCGAGATTGATATGTTTTCTATTCAGATTATGAATTTCGATAATATATCTTCTCCCGATCCGATTTTGTGTATATATTATCATCCTCTACCAAAATTAACATAGCTCTGTTAACCCATTAACAGCCCACTGTTAAAGTGGGTGGTTTGTGTCTCTGCTAGTTAAATTCGGAATTTATCTTCACGCACATACATTATATTTCAATTAGAAACATCTGTTGTGAAAGTGGGTCAGATTGGTTGGCTACCTATAGAATGAGTCTAACCTCATTTATTCCGAAAACATTGGAGAGGTTATTGGATGTCTATCTTAGAGAACACTTCGACAAGGGATTAATATCGAACAGTCAACACGGTTACAAAAAAGACAAGGCGGCTAAATCTGCGCTTCGTGAACTGGTGAGCACCATTGAACCATCGCTTTAATATTATAAGGAATATAAGATGCCTTCAGTAACATACACTATGGTGCGGTATGACGGCATTATCCAATCTTGGAGTGAGACATTGGATTTTAAATATGATCTACTGCTTGTTGGCCAGTCGCCGGAGTGATACTCCGAGTGTAGCCATCTCGCGCCTCTTATCTGGAATCTAGCACCGAACGAATTGTTGCTGTATTTAGATAGATGTGGACGTTAGGTGGTTGGGTACGTGGATGACATTGCTATAACCGTACGTACGAAGATTCCCTCAAAAGTCAGTGAAATTCTACAGAATGTTCAAAAGAAGCTGGTAAGATGGGCCAGGAGTAATGATGTGAATCTGGCCAAAACTGAGTTGGTTCTCTTTACGGGAGGAACAATCCGCTGGGGACTCTCGACAACTGCAACGGGTGTATTACAAGTTCTGTTTCATGTCATGTCTATCAATATAGAAGGTTGCTGGTGCGGCAATTAGTCTTGACTGTCTTTCTCTTTGAGTCAGTAGGGTCATAGGTCAACGGCAATCGCTGTCACATATGGTGGACTACACTATCGCGTATTTAAATGTTTCATTAGATATTGCTTTGTAATAACTGTTTATAACCTATTAAGTAAAACATTCCGATGAACTGAAATGTAATACGAAATGTATATATTCATCTGATGTTTAAAATATAATCTGATTCCATGGAACAGGAATGTATTCTACATACAATTTCTACAATGTATTCCTTTTTAGGAAAATCCATAAAAAAAATCACCTGGCGATCAAAACCGAGTGCATATTTTTACTTACGGAATTAAAAAGTATATAAGTGATATATTATTTTGAAAATTTCTGAACACTGGCGATCAAAACCGAGTGCATATTTTTACTTACGGAATTAAAAAGTATATAAGTGATATATTATTTTGAAAATTTCTGGGAGTGACGTTTATTATCTTTACAACAAAACTTTGTATGCAGAAAAAAATAAATTTAACGAAAATTAATAAATTCACAGAAAAATATAAGATAGTTATGCACCCAGTTTTGTACTTTTTATTGGTAAGGGACTGAAAGTATCAATGTGGAATCCACATTCCTTAGTTTTAATTAACTAGTTTCATTGGCATGGTTTCCACTAAATTTTCTATGATTTGGATTGGAATATTAGCCCATTCTCGCTTTACTCGGCTCCAAAGCTCTTCCATGTTACTTGGTGCTCGATCGTACTGTCCCAAATGCCTCTTGACCAAAGTCCAAAAATTTTAGATGGGATTGGGGTCTGGGCTTTGTGCTAGCCACTGCGTTGCCTCAAAATTTTGTTCCAGCGTTTCACATTTTCGCAGTATGTTTTGGGTCCCGTCTTGCAAAAGCAGCTAGTTTATGTGTGTTGGAGATCTTATTTCGCACTTGACGTAACCTCAAACGGGTATCTGAGCCATTCAATAACCTAGGACGACCTCCAGCGTACGGTACAAGAGTTTTTGGGTAGCAATTACTGTGTGTTGACTTACTTTAAGTTTTTGAGCAATAACACGTGATGAATTTCCACTTTTAGTCTTTGGAAACACAATGGGTCAAAGTCGAACAAAAATAATCAGTTTTGGAACAAAAAGTGTTACTAACAAATCTGCACGATTTAACTACAAAAAGTTGTTAAATAGTTACAGAAGTGCGGTACTGGTTTCTAGTTTCTTTGCAATTACTATATTTAATATTTTCAAACAAAAATTGTATAATTTCTCTTATTATATATATTTATAGTCGAGTCCCAGAAGACAAATTCGTGTGACACGAACAAACTGTCGAAATTTAATAAGTAATTAATGGATTTCTGTAAGTCATATGACTTACAGAAATGTTCATACATGAATTGACTTCGGCGACAAACAAAACTCAATTTATTACTCCTACATTTTAACTGATACGTCTTCGGGAAACCGGACCTTAATATTATTCGTTTTTCTCGCTATAGTAAAAGAATTTTATTTAAACTCACCTGTGTAGTAGAACCTCTGTGATCTGCTTGTGTCGTAGTATCAGGAGTGTAGCTAATCGAAAGTGTCCTGGATCTGGACCAAGATTTCTAGAAAAGAAGAACAATAATGCATAAATTAATAAATATTACAGGGTGGGCCATTAAAAATTGTAAATTTGAACTACCAATTACTTTGACTTTGAAAGATTGAATAACATTATTTTTTATTTCAAGTTTACGTTTGACATTTGCAAAATGGGATGCAATACGTTCGAACAAAATTGGGAAATATTAAAAAACGTTCTTAAAAGTAGTGAGTCTTTAACGCAAACTGTAAGAAATTTACGTGGAGAATTTTCTAGAAGAGATCGGTCTTCAGTTCAGTTTGTGCGTCAATTTGTGAAGCAAGTGCATTAAAATGGATCGTTATTGGACAAACCGACCGTTTTCGTCCATTGGACATTCATCAACATCATCGTTCTCATCGTTTCTCGTACTTCTTTGAGAAAAATGTTGCATAAAGACCTGTACTGAAAAATTGGGTTGATCGGGTGAGGTACTGCCGAGACCACCACGATCATATGAATGATATTGTGTTCAATCCCGGTCCATTCCCGGGAATAAACATAATTCCTTTTATGTATGTACAACACGTTTAGAGTACATACATTTAGTAGCATGTTTGTTTATTTTAGTATACAAAATACAATTTGTAGTATACAAATTAAATTTTTTTTGTTTCAGAATTTTCAGAACTAAAAATGAGTCGCATTATTGGCATAATAAAAATGTTTAAGGAAACAAGGAACTCGTATATCTACAACAAAGAACTCGAGTGATAGAGACTGTTACGACGTCATGAATTTGAAAGATTCGTTCATCTAAGAACGAAAATATTTTCCAGAAGCAGGGGAAATATTCGAAACAGTGAAAACAAATTGAAATTTTGATAGCACACTTATCAATGAGGAATATAAATAGTTACAAACAAAATGTTAATATTCTTTGAATACAAATAATAACACAAACAAAGTCTAAAAATTGCTGTCATTAAAAAATAAAAACATTTAAAATGTTGACTTATATAAACAATAGGCTATATTTCTATAGAATTTTTTCTTTTTTTACAGATTCTTGCTGAACAATTTAGTGTTATTCCCATTTTTATACCTTACTGGTTTGATATGTAGGATAAATTCTTCTTTGAGAAGATTTTTAGCTTTGACTTTGTTGATCCTTCTAGGGAAAATAAAAGATTTATTATCTGATAAAACAATTTTTTCCAAATGTTCTAAATGGGGAATTTTTAATTTATATTTGTAGAAGTATTTGGGTAAAATACTCGAAAATACGCAAATTATGCTTGAGTAAGTACTTAATGTTTGGAAAACAGTGAAGGGGAGTAACGAGCATCTGAAGACGCATTTATTATTCAAGGTGTAGAGTAACGAGAAATTTAAAGTTAAGCCAGATAGCACGAAGAGTTAAGTATTTATACTTTGCCAGCCGTAATATTGTCAGTACGATATTTTGTTTCGCCATAAATATCGTACAAATATCCCCACAAACATTTAATCATAAAGCTGCACCAATGTTAAATGAGATGGAAATGAAAAATATTTGGCTATGATTGATTGAAATTACTTTCATGATAGAGTAAAAACCTAAGTGGGTTTCACAAAATAGGTAACTAAGCTCATTTAAACTAGTTTTTTTTTTTTTTTGTAATAAAAAATTGTTTATAAATGCTGATTATTATTGTCAGTAATGCAAATATATGAATTTGAAATAATCAAAAATTTTCCATTTATAAAGTAAAACTAAATTAGTACTCAAAATAATCAAGTATTTTGTAAACATAAGTATTTTGTAACATTTCCCGTATTCCCGAGAAATTATTTCCCGGGTATTTCCGTCCAACTTTTTCAGGATTTCCCGGACCCCAAACCCTAGTTCCATTGCAAAGAGTTGCTTATGAGTCATTCCATGTCAAACGGTACGATTTTTGACCTCGATAGCTGCGATTGTTTTGAAAGTCTGTCTGTGCATTCTTCTCATAAAAATATTGTATACGTATTTTTGAAAAAAAAAATAGAGTTATGACCAACTTAACAGAGAAAAAATAAGATTTTTTCAAAAAGGCGTGTTCACTCAATCGCCTTTAACTCCTGAAACACTTGACCGATTTTAATGTCCTATACCTTGTTTTGGAGGTAATTTCAATTACTTCTAAAATTAGTTTGAGACGCGTTATAGTTTTGTAAGTTTAACAGTTTTATTTCTTTTATTTTGATTTACGAGATGTCTTTTTTAGCGATGTGAGATTGGAAGTGGTGAAATGACGTTTTTATTTTTTACGATTTTTTGCTTGCAAAATCACCAGAATTTCAGTGAAAAATCGTCGGAATGATAATGCAGATGTTTTAATTATTCTCGTGCATTCTCTTCGCCCAAGACCAATTCAATAAAGGGGTGGTTTCTTCGGCTCGCTTCAACTGAATGTAGCAAGTTGTCAAAGAAAGCTGCAATCGTTTAGAGGGCTAATATGTGACAACATAAACTAAAAATATTCCTGCATATACAGGGTGGGTGATGAAGGTTGCTATATTAAGGAACTCGAATAATTTTATTTAATTCATATACGTTATTTTACCTTTATTGATTTGATAACTAATACATTTTTATAAAATCTATTTAACGATGGTTAAAAATAAAAGAATTTAAATGACCTCCACGCTCGGTGATGAATGTGCGACATCTTTTCAGAGTTAATCATTACTGTCTAAGAGTTGCTGCGGAAATTGCTTCAATTCCTGTTCGCATTGATTTAAATGAAGTCGGGAGACCTTGTGGTCCAACGAAATGTGGAGTTTCTTGAAATCTACTTTTTGGGGAATAAGCAATTCAATTATAACAAGACTATATGACAACTTACACCGTCTTGTTGAAACCACACAGTGTTGAAATGGATTCTTTTTCGAAAAACTCTTTCTTTTAGTTTTTTCGTTTGTATTTTTTGGTCTGTAATCAATATTTGATTTGAACTGGGATATTGTCCTGGCTCAAGACCATTTTGCATCTATATTTAATAGAATGCAAATTTATTTACAAATCGCATGGTGATATTTATTACTTGGCTGCAGACTACCACGATCATGATTTCGACCATGTCAAAAGTCTTTTCAAGTGGCTTCGGAGCGACTTTTCAACATCAAACCCGGCCTCTATAAGGAGATGATTCTCACAAACGAACGAGAAGCACAACTCACTTGCCGAATTTGAGTTTAAAAAATCGCACCAAGTAATAAAGTACACATGTCATCTTACAAGCATCTCATTGAGTTGCATATGTAAGTATGTGTATATGCAGGTATAATTACCCAGCAATACTTCTGCCGTGCCAACGCTCATTTGTTTTAGTTTTTTCGTTTGTATTTTTTGGTCTGTAATCAATATTTGATTTGAACTGGGATATTGTCCTGGCTCAAGACCATTTTGCATCTATATTTAATAGAATGCAAATTTATTTACAAATGGCATGGTGACATTTATTACTTGGCTGCAGACTACCACGATCATGATTTCGACCATGTCAAAAGTCTTTACAAGTGGCTTCGCAGCGACTTTTCAACATCAAACCCGGGTTCTATAAGGAGATGATGATGATGAATATCCCAGTTCAAATCAAAAAAACTCTTTCGACATCTTTAAGTAACGGTCTCAATTGACCGTAACAGTACGTCCGGTTTCTTCGAAAAAGTAAGGTCCGACAATGGATCTGGATGAAACAACACACCATCTTTGGATTAGAGTTTAGTAGTAAATCAAATCAAAACGTATGCAAAATTGAAAAATATGGAAAAGGAAGAAAACGCTTTGGAAGAAACAAACGAGATACGACAATTATCCATCATAACGGCATTTTGACTCTTAGCTAAATGTACAAATATAAAAAAATGTACAAAACAAAACTTTCTTTGCCAAAATTATTCATTTTGCAAGTTTCTAGTACAGAGTTTTTTTTTCAACATTATGTTTGCATTTTGCTAGCAAAAATAATACAACAAACTAAAATCGTGCGCAAAAGTTTTGATAGCGAATTTCCGTTTTAGTTTTCCCTATGCATTTCTTATGGGATTTTTTGTTTTGATTTTACGCAGTACTGGCATTAAAGGAGAAAAGTGGTCTATTGCCGCTATCTTAAAAGAGATATCTATCTAGATAATGTGTCTGCTATATATAAATACTTTACGCGTTTATAAATAATTGCTAAGTTAGAAGACTGTAAAAGAAGCATAAAGCGTTGTAGCCTGGCTGGGATTTTGTGAAAAGGCTTGTCGAATAAAGACACTAATGGTTTATGGTCTGTTTCAACCACGACTTTTATACCGTCAGTGTACTGCTTGAATTTAGTACAACCGAATAGAATTGCGAAGACCTCCTTCTCTATTTGGGAATAATTCTCGTGTACACTCGCAAGAGATGCTGATGCGGCTTTCCGTCATGCAGATCCAACCGCAAATTTGGAAGCATCTACAGTCAGTCTTGTCTTGTTTGGTCCGGACATTTAGTAATTTCAATTTTGGAATTCAATATTATTCCAATGCCAATCTATGTCTTTTTGGCGATAAATTTATAATAAAGGAACCTAACTAGTTTGTCATGCCTATAAATCTTTTTGAAATTGGCATGTCTATAACCGTCTTGATTTCATCTGTGTCCAATGAACTTTATTTCTTACACCTTTTCAGCTCGCTCAAGAACTTTTAGCAAAATATTGTTATCCTCTTCAGCTGTCATTGAAAAAAAAAAATAAGAAATCATTTATGTATATTGTCACACGCCTCCAATATCTCCAAAGAGCCAGACAATTTTGGAATGAGCAAATTTTGGGGGTGGGGGTGGTGCATTTATGCCGCGGGTTTATTAAAGGTACACAATCTTGAAGAAGTGTCGTTTAATGGGATCATCCAAAATCCGCTATTGGCATTGAGTTTACTAAAAAATCCAACTGTTTAATTTTTCTTTACAGTCTTCTATATTGGGAAAGAGGTATTGTGGACGCAATATCGTCTTATTCAAATTTCTTGGGTGTAATTCTCAATTTTTTAAGGTTTCAACTGAAGTAAGGTTTAGGTTAAGTGTTGTTGCCATTGACAAGACTTGACAACTTATTGAAAGGAACTTCTGCTTCCTTTTGTGTTGACATTTCATTTTTACAGTGCAGTGCTGTCGGGGTTGTGCGAACTCTGGCTCGAATTAACTACTCGTTTATATGAACAGCTAAATTTTTGTATTAGTTACTCCAAAGAGTGAACAATGCGAACCTGTATAGAGTGAAACATTATTTTTTCTTCGTATTGTATTTTCACTTTTCAATTGAAATTGTTTTTTACTTTGACGAGAACTTTTGACTTTATTATCTGGACATGTTGTACTGGCGCTTTGTTGTACTTTAGCTTAGAAGATTATTGCAGAAATGTAAGGTTTACATTTAGTTACAATGTTGTCGACTTACATTTTATGTTAATAGAATGTTTACACAACAATTGTCTGTCCCATTTCACACGGAATTGGTCACTAGTTGAATGTTTTCATTTAGTTTATTTTTAATAAGTAAAAATAAAACAACAACAATATTAAAAATCCTTTTATTAGAAAATTGCTAAGTCCACAAGCAATTAAAATCATAAAAAGCTCAACAGGCTCGTGCATTTTGATTTAATCACGATTATCGGCATTTAAGCATGGGCAAAAAAGAAGATTCCTGCATTTATAGAAAAAGAAAATATGTAAAACGGAAAAAGTTAGAATGTTCTTTTCTTCCTCCTGAAAACTTTGGACGAAAAACTCTTGAAATAGATATTTGATGTCTTCGAATTGAGTTACAAAACACAATATGCAAAAATTGTGGACACAGATTTTTAATAATTTTATAAAAAACAAATGCAGCTGAGCATTTACAAATGTTGGGACAGTGTATCCCAGAAACTTAACTACACACGTTATATAAAAGCGCCATTTAAGACCATAAACATAACGTATCACATAAATACATATTACCCTGATAGTACACTTCCAAGCAGTACAATAGAACTGATTTCTGATTTAATAAAAAAATAAAAAAAAAAATATTTTAATTTCTTCGTTTGTTTTATTTTGGTATGCAATCGATATTTGATTAGAACTTGGATATTCTCCTAGCTCAAGACCATTTGGCATCTATATTTTATATAGAATGCAAATTTATTCACAAATGTGTGTCACCATGCCATTTATTACTTGGCAGCAAACTACCACTATCATGATTTCCGACCTCTGAAAGTCTTTATAGAAAAAGAAAATATGTAAAACGGAAAAAGTTAGAATGTTCTTTTCTTCCTCCTGAAAACTTTGGACGAAAAACTCTTGAAATAGATATTTGATGTCTTCGAATTGAGTTACAAAACACAATATGCAAAAATTGTGGACACAGATTTTTAATAATTTTATAAAAAACAAATGCAGCTGAGCATTTACAAATGTTGGGACAGTGTATCCCAGAAACTTAACTACACACGTTATATAAAAGCGCCATTTAAGACCATAAACATAACGTATCACATAAATACATATTACCCTGATAGTACACTTCCAAGCAGTACAATAGAACTGATTTCTGATTTAATAAAAAAATAAAAAAAAAAAATATTTTAATTTCTTCGTTTGTTTTATTTTGGTATGCAATCGATATTTGATTAGAACTTGGATATTCTCCTAGCTCAAGACCATTTGGCATCTATATTTTATATAGAATGCAAATTTATTCACAAATGTGTGTCACCATATTACTTGGCAGCAAACTACCACTATCATGATTTCCGACCTCTGAAAGTCTTCGTTAGGTAGCTTCGCAGTGATTTTTCAACAACATACCCGGCCTCCTTAAGTAAAGGATTCTCACAAGCGTATGAGAAGTACAGCTCCCTTTCCGGATATCCGATTACAAAATCGAACCAAGTAATAAAACACGCATGCCATCTTACAAGCATCTCATTGAGTTGCATATGAGCATCTCCCAGTGGCCCGGACGCGACATTCACACGCCTTAAACTACGCCAAAAACAAGAATGAAACTGAAAAAGTCAATCAGCCTTTTTAGTTTTTTAAAGCGTACTACATTTTTAAAGTATATCGTCAGGAATTAGCACAAACTAGTACAAAATTATAAACAATTTCACATTGAAATGGACGCTACAAAAAACAGAAGTACTTTTGAAGCTCTTATAGAAATATACAAAGTTGTTTTTCCATATTATATACATGTAAATGAATGTCTGAGGATATATATATATATATATATATATATATATATATATATATATATATATATATATATATGAGAATTTTCTTTTAAATTTTTTTTAATTAGGAACAGCAGAAATACGAACGTGACAAAACGGACGCTACAAATATTTCCACGCGTAGTAAAAAAGTAGTTATTTTCATTATTTTTTGATAGATCTTTTTGGGAGATGTCCATATTTAAGAATTTGTATATACAGACAGTTACCCAGCAATGTTTCTGCCGTGCCAACGCTCATTCGATTTAGACTTTTCGTTTGTTTTATTTTGGTCCATAATCAATTTTTGATTTGAACTGGGATATTCTTCTGGCTCAAGACCATTTTGCATCTATATTTTATAGAATGCAAATTTGCAATTTATAAACATTTGGTGACCCCAAAAAACATCTTTGAAATTTAAGTTTCTCCCCACCAGTGGTAAGGAACTTGAACCAATTTTCAGAGTTGGATATAAACACGATATATTATCCATTTTCAATTTCAATGCAATAGTCAAATTGAACAAGATGGAAACAGCGGCTTGGATTCTCAATAAAAGACGGGGGAGGTTTTTCAACAGATCATCCGGAACTACATGGATTCCATTGACAGAAAGACTGCAGAGTACTACACTGAACGGTTGCAACGTCTCACAGCAGCTTGGACTCAATTCGAAACGAAAGATACTAAATTACGAGTACTCGATGATACATCTGAGCTGACAAAGTGGTATCAATATTTCACTGGAAACTTCTACTCCAAAATCAGCGAATTGACCAACTCATATTTGGAGAATTTCAAAAACGAAGGCAAAAATCTTGAAATTGGTGTAGATACTCATCAAAAGCCCGCAAGCAATGGCGCTGCAGCTATTATTCCACGGAACACACAAGTGATGTCCGACAATCAAGGGTTAATTCGGCAAATTTCAGCTCGAATGACGGCTTTAAGGCGATTCCTACATGGATTATTGGAAACGGAAGAGAATCACCCAAAGTAGTACTATCAACTTAAGACAGATACAATAAACAAGCTTTGGGGACAAATCCAAGACTTATATGATGAGGTTTGTGTCAACCTTGACGGTTCTTCAAGGTCTAGTTTTAGCCTCGAATAATATTATATGTTGGATGACGCAGTTCAGAACCATTTGGTCAGCTTATCCGTCATGACGGATAGACTTTGGAGCGTTGATGCAACACATTTAATAATGGGATCATCGGTACGAGGCTCATTGCCAAAGGTAACGATACCATAATTTAATGGATTTGTTCTCCGAGATAGTGGACAAACAGATCATTATAGGGCTACAAAAAATGTGGTATCTGAAAACGAACGTATCTGGGGAAGATTAACATTTAATCAGTCAGTTCACCCTAACTGATGAGAATTATGTCGCTGCTTGGAAAACGATACAAGATCGATACAAAAACAAACTAGTTCTTGTAGCAAATTTAGTTGATAAGGTACTAAATCAACCCAAAGCAACATCATCTGCTACGTCTTTGAAAAATCTACATGATACCACAAAGCAATGCTTATTGACGCTAAATAACATTGGCATTAACATTATCATGGGATGCAATTTTGCTCCAATTATTAATCAAGAAACTAGATAGAAACATGCATATCAGGCTAGTGCAGTCATTGAAGGAACCCAAGGAAGTACCAAAAATTACAGAATTTTTATCATTTTTAGAAATTCAATTCCAATCATTGGAAGCGTCGGTCAGAAGCACAGACCTATGAATAAAGCTGTGTCATCAGTAGCAGCTTCTAATGGAAACAACATTTCCTGCTATTTTTGTAAAAACGACACCCATAAACTATACCACTGCACTATGGTCCCAAAACCATTTTTTTTGGCAGAAATTCAAAAAAAAAATAAAATTGGAAAGTGGTAAATGTGTATATATTTTCTTTATGGCAACACTCCAAGCAATCAAGAAAATATACTGGAGAAAATTAGGTGGCAACACCACAAGCCTGAATGGTACTTAAACTTTGCGGTTCAAAAAAGTGGGATTAATTTTGATATAAAGCAGTTTTACAAATTATTTAAAATCAAGACTTAAAAAGAAAATAATAAAGTGACTATATTATGAAAATTGACGGCAAGAGTTAGTAGTTGAAAAATTATATTTAACATTTTATGATTATTGTGGTCTTGTAAGTATTCATAGGTATTGTAATTTTGTGATTTGTAGAGAACATAATCTATAAATGTCGTGGACCAAAAGTTATATGTATGACTCAACTTGACTCAAAGTGTAAATGTGAAAGTGTTTGTCTGAGGTTGTAGTTTATGGTGGAATTAATATCTCGTCAGCATTTTTCGGCAAACTCCAAAAATTTTAATTTTATTTTAGCACAGTTTTTTATTAGCCATAGACATATATATGATTATATCTCTGAATTAGTTTTGTTTACGAGACCCATCAATATTTTATTTAAAAGGTATTGAAAGTACCTTTAAAATTGTATACAACATCATTAACCTATTTGTACACATGTATACATTTTACTCTATTTCTTGAAATAAATAGTTATTTAAATTGCAGTTTAAAGTATACTATTTGTATGCTATATTTTGCTTTTGTAATAATGTTTAGAAAAACACATTTCGTCAAAATAAACAAGGCTTCATTCTTTTAAGCTTTCATAAAATTTTGTTTTTGGTCACCCTGTACCAATATTATGATAATTATGTTGGTTATATATTGAGTTTACATGGGAGGTGGTAGTGGGTGTGGTCCGATCGGCCCAATTTTATTTTTATTTTTTGCGTATGATATGTCTAGCAAATGTGCAAAATTACAAGACTGTATGTTTATTTTTCGACTTTCTGCCATAAAAAATGGATTTGGGACCAGTGTGCAGTAATTATCGGAACCAATACGGTTATGGTTACAGAATTTTTATCATTTTTAGAAATTCAATTCCAATCAATGGAAGCGTCGGTCAGAAGCACAGACCTATGAATAAAGCTGTGTCATCAGTAGCAGCTTCTAATGGAAACAACATTTCCTGCAATTTTTGTAAAAACGACACCCATAAACTATACCACTGTAACAAGTTCTTGTAATTATCGGAACCAATACGGTTACAGTGGGATCAGCAGCAAAAATCTTTTGTTAAAAAAGATCATACATCAAAAACGTTCACTGCAGAAAGTTGCAAAAAGTATACAAAAAACACAACACGTTGCTTCATTTCGAAAAGAAGGAACGCAACGCCAGAAAAACGCTGTTGCAGTAACATCAGCTGCTGCAAATGCTGCTGGGGGCCGCCAGGGCTATGTGTTATTGGCTACAGTTACGGCTGCCAATGGAGTATCTAGTGAATTCAGAGCAATACTTGACTCCGGTTCACAAGTGAACATGAAACGTCTTATCAAAAAATTGTTGTTGACACCATCAGAAAGTTCACTATGTATTGATGGTGTTGGCAAGGTACAAAGGACATCTAAATATCGCATAATTGTTTCGATGAAATCCAGGGACCTCCGCTTTTCTACAAACTCGGAAGTATATGTACTTCCATGCTTGGACAACGAAGTCATCAAATTGGAACATTCCAAGCAGTATTCAATTGGCAGATCCACTGCCACGAGATTGAAAGCAGTGAAAAAGTCCGTCACCACAAGAAAAGTTATGTGAAGCTCATTTTCTTCAACATGTCCACACCATCAAGAATGGAAGCTTCGTTCTCAGTCATCCATTGTGTGAAGGACCTGATGCAATCGCACTCATTGGCATACAACAGATTCCTGGTACTAGAACGAAGATTGTTGAAAAATTAAACACTACGAACTCAACACAGACAATTTATGAGGGAATATGAATAATTGGGACAAATGGAAAAGGTCCCTAAACCCCAAATATTTCATTCCGCACCATTGTGTGCTAAAACCGGACAGCACTTCAACGAAGCTAAGAGTTCGACGCCTCGGCAAAAAACGTCTACTGGTTATTCGTTAAATGATTTAATGTTCAACGGCCCATCCGTACAGAGTGAACTATTCTCAATCCTTATTCGTTTTTGAGAGGCAACAATCGTGTTTACTGCTGACATCGAGAAAATATACAAACAATTCGTAGTTCATCCAGACAACCACCAGTGTCAATTAATTATTTGGAGAGAGGACCCCATACTACCTATAAGTTATATATAAACTAAAAACTATAACATATGGTACACGAGCGGCCCCTTATCTAGCGACAAATTGTATTGCTGATGATAATGCCGTAAATTGCACGTATGGGTCCCAGATGCTGAGAGATAATTTTTATGTGGATGACGATCTTTGCGTGTCGAACAATCTAAACATTGCGATGGAAATGCAAAAAGAGCTTATAACAATCCTAAATAGATATGGTTTCAACTTGAAAAAGTGGTGTGCCAATCACCCACAACTGCTGAAAAATATTCCGCTCGGCGATCAAGAAGTCAACTTAAACTTCAACAACAGAAACACCAACACAATCAAAACTCTAGGTTTATTTTGGAGACCTGAAACGTACCAGTGATGTGCCAAGGCAAAACTAATTCCGACACAAGTGGTTTCAAAGCGTTCAGCCACTTCCGATCTCGCAAGGTTATTCGACTCTCTCGGGTTATTAGCTCCAGTGGCTATCAAGGCGAAGATCTTTATACAACACTTATGACAACAGAAAATATACTAGGATGAACCACTTCCGGAGGATCTTCACTCGATCTGGATCAACTTCAGAAACGATTTGGACTACTTAAACAACATGAAAATCCCACAACACATCTTGGGTCATTCAAGGGGAAATTCCAGCAAAACCCCAGTTGCACATATTTGCAGATGCTTCCGAGAAAGCTTATGGTGCTGTGGCATACATCCCTGCAGTTCTGACAAACAAGAGTTATTGTAAAGTTACTTTGTGCAAGGACGAGAGTTGCTCCATTGAAAACCCAAGCACTGCCTCGCTTGGAGTTATGTGCTGCAGTCTTAGCCGCCGAACTTTCCGTCAGAATCAAAACTGATCTTCAAATTAAAAATCGGCCAATATTCTTATGGACGGATTCAGAAATCGTATTATAATGGATAAATGCACAATCTGCATTATATCATACCTTTGTTGCGAATCGAGTATCCATAATACAGTCATTAACGTTGCCCGAACAATGGCTACATGTCGGGTCAAAGGACAATCACGCATATATAAAGGGTGATTTTTTAAGAGCTTGATAACTTTTTTTTAAAAAAAAACGCATAAAATTTGCAAAATCTCATCGGTTCTTTATTTGAAACGTTAGATTGGTCCATGACATTTACTTTTTGAAGATAATTTCATTTAAATGTTGACCGCGGCTGCGTCTTAGGTGGTCCATCCGCTTAGTCCAATTTTGGCATTTCCACGTTTTTGAGTAACAGAGACCCAATTGGTGCGAACGGCGACGAATCGAAAATTGGTGGTCATCATTAACACTGGCCGATACAGCTGCGATATTTTCTTCAGTTCGCACTCTACGTAAGCGTGTTGGTGGTTTAATGTCCAACAATGTAAATTTGGTGCGAAATTTAGTCACAATAGCCCGAATAGCCGCTTCAGTGGGTCGATTAAACTGACCATAAAATGGAAGCGCGCAATGAACTTTCTTAACAGAGCACGCATTTTGATAATAAAATTCAATAATTTGCAAGCGTTGTTCGTTTGTAAGACGATTCATGATGAAATGTCAAAGCATACTGAGCATCTTTCTCTTTGACACCATGTCTGAAATCCCACGTGATCTGTCAAATACTAATGCATGAAAATCCTAACCTCAAAAAAATCACTCTTTATTATCCAGAGGTCTACCAGCATCAAAACCGGCATCGTGTAGTTTATGGTTCCATGGACCACTATTTCTCCACGGAATGGTGGCCATATTTCTTGGCCACCTAAATTCTCACACCAACTCCAAATTCAAAACGACATTGAAAAGAAGAAAGTAATACCACTCGCAGCAGTTACAGTGTTCAGCAACAGCGACTTCCTATATAAAAAGAACATAAGAATTCCTTCAGAACTTTACAAAGAATTCTATGGCATTGTGGACCGCAGGCGTTGTTGAACACAATGAGGCAGAGGTATTGGCCTATCAAAGAAAAATAACAGCACGGTCAATAGTACAAAAATGCATTAGATGTGCTCGAGCAAGACCTCAACTGTGTCAAAAAATTATGGGAAACCTTCTACAGACTCGGGTTACTCCAGCGCGACCAATTCTCAACGCTGGCAGGGACTACTGCGAACCTTTCTGGATACACTACAAGGTCCGTGGTAAAGGACCACAGTGGTTCAGAATCAAATCCATTTGCCAAAATTCAATAACTTTAGTTCTAGTAGACATTTCTGAGTTCTGTAAAAGACCGAAATTAGACAAGGACCCAAGGATTACTCTGAGATAATAACATTAAAAATCGGGAATCGGATATATTTAGAAATCGGTCCAAAGATGACTACTTTTCGTATTTTTCGATTTTAAAGAAAATTATTTTTTTTTTGTTTTTATGTTTTTTAACATATTTTTAATTTTAAGCATTTGTTCATAATGCGAAGAAAAAAATTTAATTTTGTTCACGTTTCACGTTTTTTTTTTGAAAATTTGATTTTGAAAATTGAAAAAACGTAATTTCTTTTTATGACTGTCGAACTGTTTCTCACACATTTTAAGATATTTTCAACTCTGATCTTTTTTATTAGAAATTGTGGTTTCTTAGCTTTATTATGACATGAAAACTATGTTTGTGCCAAACGAAATGTATACATGATGTATGCCTTTAACGAAATGTATACATATTTAGTAGGGTAACTTTTGCACGAAATTGCACCCTTGGAAGATAGGATACATTCCGAAAAGTAGGCACGCAGATAAAAAGGTGAGTAAATTTCCATTATCCCCATGCTAAATTTTATAACAATCGGAGTTCATTTGCCGGAAATATGCCCAAAAGCTAATCTATATATATAAAAATCAATGTGTGTCTGTATGCCTGAAAATTTTACTGTATCTATCTTCTGGACAGATGATGGTTTCTAGATATTCTAGGTCATGATAGGACAAAGGGGGTGGTACCTCCCACACAAAAAATATTTTAAAACTATCACAACATGCATTCGCTCGATAATTTTACAGCAGCTAACTTCTGAGCAAGGAATGGTTCCAGGATATACTATGTCATTATACGAAAAAGTGGCTTGGCACCGCCCACAAAAACTATATTTTACAACTCTTGACAATTTTATTGTGATTATCTTCTGAACAGAGGATAGTTTCTGAATAGTGACTATACAATGGTCATGATACAAATAGACGTGAGTCTGCCCACACCAACTATTCATTAAAGTTATCACAAAACTCGTAACGAATGGCGGATTCTCTTGAAAATTTTACTGTATCTAGCCTGTGGAAAGGGGATGTTTTCTGGCTATAATAGGGGATGACACGACAAATGGGCATGACACCGCTCACAAAAACTATATTATAAAACTATAACAAAATACAGGCTGACCTTGACTATAATAGGTCGTGCTACTAAAAGGGACGCGGCTCCGCCCAAACAACAATATTATAAAGTAACACGTGCCGATTTTTTCTGCCGCCACGTTCAGGTAAGGGATTGGTTCTTGAACATAATAGGTCATGGTATGAACAATTGGCGCGTCTCCTCATACTCGAACCAATCAAGGTGTTCATATGCATTTGGCCGTGTTTATACCGTACACCCAAACAACGCAGAATGTTATCAGCTAACGTGAGAGGACCCACTTCAGTTTCAAATTTAAGAGCAGTTGAGAGAGGCGTGTCAGAAACTGGGAGACCACCTTAATGTATGCTTCTGTCAGCTGTCATCCTCTCCATATACGCCATCTAACCCAAAAGAACCGTGGGAAAAATTCAATGAGGCTATGAGTGAGGACATTTTGCATCATTATCGCACCGTTACGAGTCTACATCATTTGCGTTTAACATTTTCAACGATACGCTGATAAAAATTTAAGACATATGCCTAGCCATCAGCACAAAACTCTTAATCAACTTGGAATGGTGGTGCCTGAACGTTCTACCATTGACATTACGAATCGAGATTTGCTAAGAGAACGGCAATTCAATGTAGAAGACTTGCGTTTGTTTGTCACAACAAAAAACCTCTATTAATTGCAAAGAAACAAGTGGCCTTTGACAAATTATAACTGCAGTAACATATGACAGCGGCGGCCTTCTTTTCTCGATGCACCAGGAGGCACAGTTAAAACCTTTCTCATCAGTTTGGTATTAGCGCACATCCGCTCTCAAAAGGGATAGCTTTAGCTGTTGCTTCCCCCGGTATTGCTGCTACATTATTGGATGGAGGACGAACGGAACATTCAGCGTTGAAATTGCCATGGAATATTTGTCGATTCTCCAACCTGTAATATTGGCAAAAGTTCAGGCATGGCGAAAATGCTCAAAACATGCAAGCTGATTGTGTGGGATGACTGCACCATGGCACATAAGAAATCTCTAGAAGCGCTTAATCGGACAGTTCAAGATTTAAGATCAAATGGACAACCATTCGGTGGAACTCTTATTTTACTAGCTGGAGACCCTTCCAGTAATTCCAAAATCAGCTCCCGCATTTCTGGCGATATGTACAAAAAAAATCTGACCACCAATATGCGTGTACGTCCGCATCACGATGACTCAGCAGCTATATTTTCGAAACATCTACTGGATGTTAGTAATGGAAAAATATCTGTTGATGCAGTGAAAAGGAGTATTACATTCAAAATTTCAAAAATGTCATTCAGGAATCAATTCAGCAATTAATCGAGAAAGTCTTCCCACAAATTTCCACAAACTATAGAAACAAAGAGAGGTTTTACGTCCGTGCTATATTGACTGCAAAAACAAACAACGATGTTAATGCAATCAATAATTTAATTCTGGAACAAATTTCTAGGTGATTGCACTTATTACAAATCGATAGACAGTATCATGAATGCGGCTGAAGTTGTCAACTATGCAATTGAATTTCTAAATTCGTTGGGCCTTCAAGGAATTCCGCCGCACATGTTATCTCTTAAAATTGGTTCACCTATAATTCTGCTAAGGAATGTTAATCCTCCTCGATTGTGCAATTGTACTAGAATTGCTGTCAAGAGACTAATGCCCAACGATTTTAAATGGAAAATCAATAGGAAAAGATGTCCTTATACCACGCATTCCGATGATTCCCAACGATATACCATTCGATTTCAAACGTCTACAGTTTCTGATTCGCCTGGCATTTTCGATGACTATAAACAAAGCACAGGTACAATCACTTGAAGTTTGTGGATTGAATCTGGAAAATCCATGTTTTTCACATGGTCAGTTATATGTTGCTTGCTCACGAGCCCAAAAACTTATATGTACTTGAACAAGGGTGGAAAATTGTAAATATCGTGTATCCCGAAGCACTCCAATGAAATACTGACTAACTTAACTAATAGACACAAAATACATTCTTATAAATAATTATCTTAATTAATTAACTCTCTAATAAATGTTTAATTTTCTATAAAGAACACTGAAAAAATTACTTAAATTTTCATAAAGTTTTTATATTTTAAAAATGTAACTTATGAATTTGAATAACTAAGTAATAATTTAAACTAATTTACAAAAGTAAAAATATACAAAACAAAAATTGCGGCCATACAAAGATACATACATAAGGACGACGAAAACCCGTGTAACGCCGCGCACAAAAAGCTAGTTTCTAATAAAAAATATCTGAGTACAAATCTCTTAAAATGAGTGAGAAACAGATCGACAAAGTCAAAAAAAGAAAATACGTTTTTTCAATTTTCAAAATCTGAAAAACGTGAAAATCTGTAATACAAAAATAAAATAAAAATTTTTCTTCGCATTAGGAACAAATACGTAAAAATATGTTTAAAAAACATAGACACAAAAAAAAATAAAAATTTTAATTTTCTTTAAAATCGAAAAATACGAAAAGTAGTCAACTTTGGGCCGATTTCTAAAATATATCTGATTTCCCGTTAATATCTCAAAATAATCACCAAGGACCCAAGCTTGTCTAATTTTGAACTCAAAAATATGTACTAGAACAAAAGTTATTGAATTTTGGCCGATGAATTTGGATTCTGAACCACTGTGCAACGGTTCATCGGACGTCGAAGAGCCAAGAACCAGTCGGAGCCAAGAACCAGTTAGCTGAACTGAATAGCAGCATATATTCAAAAGAAGCACAGGAATTAATTATTTCCGCTTCAGGTGCAAAAGGAATACAGTTCCATTTTATTCCTTCAAGGGTACCTCATTTTGGAGGTTTATGGGAAACTGCTGTAAAGTTCGCCAAACATCGTTTACTTCGAAGTGTTCCAACTGCATCATTAACATATGAAGAATTAGAGACTGTAGTGGTGGAAATCGAGGACATATTCAACTCTCGTCCACTGACACCCATGTCAAATGATCCAACCAATATGGAGGCATTAACTCCTGGCCATTTTCTCATCGGTGAACCACTAATATCGGAAGTAGACAGCAGAGTACAACCAATTAAGGTTTCGGGAATATTGTGACTCATATAAAACCAGAATTTTGGAAACGATGGTCCATAGACTATCTAAATGAACTGCAGCAACGTGACAAATGGAAGCAACCAGTCATTAATATAAAAACTGGAGATATGGTAATGATAAAGGAAGATAATTTTCCGGCACTTCAATGGCTACTCGGAAGAGTTATGAATGTCCACAAAGGTAGCTATAATGCAGTTAGAGTGGTCGATGACAGCCAAAGGATTGTTCAAACGTCCCATACATTGTCAAGCTCCACTACCTGGAGAGTTCGAATCATTTACCTCCAACACTATTGCAGTTGAGTCTACGACAACCAAATCAGTACCTGTAGATTCCGCCACCACCAACACTGTTACATCTGACACTACAGTATTAAAAAAAATGGCGTCACTATAGATGAAGTTTCATCAAAACGGCGACAAACATCTGGACAAACAATAACAAATAAATGTATGCTTTTAATTCACCTAAGTGAATGAATGATGTATGCGAGAGGCAGGGACAACAACTCATATTGGAAGGCTCTGCATTATTGACATTGCAACCTGAATGCATCATCAAAGGTGACTATGTCACTATCAATTTCAAGTAACCGTTTTGAATCGTACATTTGAATCAACCTATGAAAATATCACCAAGTCAACCATCCATATCCACTTTTACATGAAACCTTCTCACCAACCTTCAGAAAATGATTGAACAACAAAATGCTTTTGACATGCCGACACAAATTCAGAACATCAACCTCCATCATTCGATAGTAGGATATACTGCACTGACTTTCTCAATTGTTCTTGGAAAATGAAATCAAGGCAATACAAACACCAATCAACAACTCCGGAAAATCCGCAGCCGATTCCACACGAAAGAACAACCTCATCAGATTTTGTAGTTTCAGTAACCTAACTAATCTAATTTATAAGACTATTATTAAAACATCCGCTCACATTCAACTAACATAAAATTATATTAATTTTTTTTATATTCAATTTCAAAAATTTTCATTCTACCAATTTTGAACTGTGTTCAACGCGGGGGAGAATGTTAAAACACACATAAATAAATTTACTAATAATAATCCATAACTCACTTATAAGTGAATACCCTTAATGTTATTTATATTGACCTACTAAAGGTAACGCCATAAAACTGATCTGTTTGCAATTTTTGGTTATTTAATTTTCATTGATTACACATGAAATGTAAACGTTATTTTATTGTATGATCAACATTATTTATGGTATAAATGTAAGCAATAAAGTACAATCAATTTCAGAAAGTAAAAAACCGTTTTAACATTCTGTTCAACCTTCAAGTTGCAAGTGCTTGAAAGTATTCCAAAATAAAAACAAAAATAGTACAGTCCAATTGCATGAGTTTGGGAATTCACATATTTTTCATTTCCCGTGTCCCGGGAAATTCGTACGGGAATCCCGCGGGAATTCGGTAGAAATTTTTAAATATTTCTTCGCATATTTTTTTCATCATTTTCCACAATAAAAATGTTGTACAATAATTTAGCTCAAATCGATTTTAATTTGATATGTCAAAGATTGCAGTTCGATGACAAATACGTTCGGATATACACCCAAACTCCATATGAAAAAAAAATTTTCAAAAACATACCGGCCTCTTTAAGTAAATGATTTTCACAAACGAATGAGAAGCACAGCTCATTTGCCGAATATCCGTTAAAAAATCGCACACATCCCAACTTAATAAAATGTAAATGTTTCATTTAAAAAAATATACTTAACTCAAGGTAAACGATATATTGATGATTTCACATGTTGTCCCGGGATCCCGGGAAATTGAAAAAATAATTCGCGTTTCCCGGGAAGTAAAATGTAAGGAAAAATGCAAACCCTAGTTCTCGTTTTTCACAAACATCATCTTAAGCATGTCGTTGCCTCCAAATTCATTTTGGCGTAATGTATTATTTTGCAGGTATTGTAAGTACCTTTAAAATGGTATATAACATCATTCACTTCTCTGTATACACGTAGACATTTTATATTATTTTCAGAAATAATTATTTATATGGCGGTGTAATAAATGTTGCTTGTGTAAAATGTACACATTTCGTCAAAACGAACTAAGCTTCTTACATTTAAGCTTTCATAAAATTTTGTGTTGGTCACCCTGTACCGTATACAGAGTGATAATTGTAAGACTGTATCTTTATTTTTCGAGTTTATGCCATAAAAAATGGATTTTGCATCGACAAGTTTTCTAAGTCGATATCTCACTGATGAGTCGCTCAAACTACACTTTTTCCCGAATCACGCTTTCTTTCTGTTGTTTTTATACCCTCACTCTAAAGAGTAGGGTATATATCATTTGGGACAGAAAAAAAGTGTAACGCATCGAAGGAGTGACTTAAGACCCTAAGTATGTTTGAACCAAATCCGTTTCATGAGTTAAAATCAGTTGCAATTTTAAATTTGAAAATTTTCTTAAATCACATTAAACTAATAAAATATTTATGATTTTGCCAATGCCTTATAGTACCTCCCACACAATTGTCCAACTTAAACAATTGTAAACTTAAATCCTTTACAACTTCTATACCGGTATATGAAATCCATTTACATTTTTAAAAATTCCAGACAAATGCTTGGAATTTTAATTTTTTGAATTTTAATTCTTTGAATTTTAATTCTTCTGAAACGTACTTGTTCTTTTTCTATATCGAGCCAGTATTCTATATACAACACAACGATTTGCTCCTAGCTCCACAAAATGAGAAACGATATCAGATTTTTTCCAAAGAGGATGAGTGTCGAAAAAATTACAAATATTTTTTCAACGTGTTTTCCTTTGTACACATTGCAAAAGAAATCGTGACCAATTATAACAAAATTTATTAGGTGATGTCACAAAAGATGTATCAATAGAAAAATAACTATAAAATGTTGAGCTTTGGTTCTACATGTATTTTTACTTAATTTGTTTTGCAACATTCAAGCTCAAAACACAAAATCAATATTTGTTTGAATAACATCCGTAAAACTACTATCGCATTTGATTATCAGCTGAATTTTATCAGCAAATGCGTGTGGACCATCCATCCAAATTTCCATATTTGGAATACAAATTGACTCCTTCCTAAAAGATATGAACTCAGGAACGTACATTAGCTGCTGAAAAGTCGTACATACTATTAAAAATGAAGCCAAAATACAAAATTTGCTATTACCGAAATAGACACGTATAGCGTTCGTTAAGTTCACTAATAGTGACGTAGTGCTTATATTACGTAAAAAACACAAACCACAAAATATTGTTATTAAAATCTCCCATGATAACAATTTCTGAGTATTGTACAACAAATCTTCAAAAGTTTTGAAATCACTATAATCCGTGAGCCAGCAACGTTGAATGAAAAAATGCATCTCTGGCCTTCGGGGGTGTCTTTGGCCCCCATGTAATATTGTAAATAATATAATTTTTTTTTTCGACCTTACCAATTGAAGGGGGTCATAGTCACCCATTAAGGTTTGTCAGGCATGAATTTTTTCTTTCATAAAAGTAATATAAAATACGTTGCTGATCCCAGGACTTTAATTCTGTCTGGCACCCACTATTCACCCCATGATGGGTTTGGCTGATTGGTTGGTAATTCGTAGGGGTGGTAAGAGCTTTCATAATTCAAAATTACTGTCTTGATAAAATGGTCTAAAACCACTAATTTTCAATCCTTAAAATTGCATGGGGGCCAAAGCCACGCCCGAAGATTTGCCAGATTTGGACTTTTTCTACAATGCACTATAGGACAAATGAGCCATTTCACTGGCCAAAAGTCAAATTTTACATTTTGATTCTCTATATATTTGATGGCAAAATCTGATGGGTTCTTGGAAAGTATTTTTATAGATTAGTTGCAAAAGTATACACAGGGCCTGCTGTCATTATACTTTTTAAGTAAGCGTTTTCTCATATTTGGTGGACAATATATTTTAAGTATTAATATGGAAGATAGTGCACAAGGTAGGTATTTAAATTGTGTGGATTCGTTCGTGTGGATTTCTAGTTGTGTAAAAATGTTAAATATTTGAAGTATCCTCGTAACGGTTGCCGTAAATTAAAAAGTGTGAAGTTATATAGTCTATTAAAATTTCGGGACTGATAGGGACAGTAAAGCTAAACAAAGAATTAAAGCTTGATGTGTTGCGAACAAATATCTGGTTTTGCATATGTTTGCCCTTCGGTGGAAATATCACTCTTTTCAGATACACTCAGTATCAAAAATGTCGAACTATTGAACACCTGGGTCTAACATCGCAATGAACAAAAGCGAGAAGTTGTAGTTTATGATAAAGTTCTTCGTAAAATTGGGGTTAAAATTTTTCAGAAGGAAAATATAGCAAATTTAAAGGAAAGTATAAGACATTTTTTTCGGTCGTCATCTTTAAAATGGAAAAAGGATTCTAACGAGATTTTGTCGTATATCGACCATAACGACCAAAGATTGGTTGAAAGAATTTTATGACAATTGTGGCCGCGGAAAGAGACGAGAAGTATATAAGTATCACAACAAAATTACAATGATATCGATCAACATCAGCTCTCAATAAATGACAAGCAACATGTGTAATTTTAATTAAAGAAACCCATACATACATCGTTGAAGTCAGCATTTTCCCAAAAGGATCCAATGTGAGTGAAATTATTATCAGATGAAGCTCTAGCGTATTTTTACATAGTGGATTTATTATTGAAATAATACCTTTGGTTACCTACATAGAGTGCTTATCCATTCTAAACAGATTATGGAAAATTCGTCACTTCCTGTAGAATTTTTTGGAGGCTGGCAGAATACAGTATGCTCGGAAGAATAACCATACAAATAATATTCTAGATTTAAAGAGCCATCCACTGATTTTTTCGATATGCTTGAATAGGCTAATACGGCAAAGGAAGCGCTTTCTAATTCGTCCGGAAGTATTTAAATTTTAGTTTGCGAACATTGCAAATATAATCGACAACATAAATCAAATTTTAATTCAATCGCTGATGAAGATTGAAGATCGATAATGAAGAGGACACAGGTGATCGGCAACCAATATCCTTGACAAAATATATATAAATATCGAAAATCAAATTGAATTATGTTTCAAAGCGTTATACTTAAATAATTTTAAACAATAAATAAAAAGTTGTCGTGTAAAATTAAACTATTTTATACACAGAATTTTGTAAATAAAGGTTTGGGACCAAATAATACAGCGGTCCCAGATGGGTTAATTTTGAAGGAGAAAATAGGGAGTAGTGTTTGTTGACTTCTGTTTTAAATTTCTGAATATCATAATTAGCTGGGAAGATATCTGTCGGAAGTCGAATTCGAAGAACGAAATCATTCTGTAATGTCAGCACCACGTTAGTCCAATCGACAACAAATGGAAAGTCGAGTATCTCTGCCGAACGTTCTCACGGGCGGTATAAGATCACTAATGTCCGAAGAACAAACACCATGCAAGTATCCATAGAACAAGGCACACAACCCACATTACGGCGATGTTCATCCTCTGGTCACGGTCAAGTAGCTCCAGTGAAGAACCTAGAGCACCCGACCATATATGGGAGTTGTATTACATCTTTGGTCTGATGTAGGTAGTGTAGATATTGAGAAGATCAGAGGGAGTGAAGTATTTCTTACATCGGTTTAAGAAGCCTAGACACTTGAATGCTTCTTTCGATACTTAAAATATATGTTTTGTCCAAAGAACATCGCATTCAAGAGTACACCGTTCATTAAAATCGATCAGTGGATCAGTGAATCGCTTGTGAGACAACAAGCATTCAACAGTATCTGATTGCTCAATATCCACACCGTTCAATAAAATCGATTAGTGGATCAGGAATCGCTTGTGAGACAACAAGCAGCACTGGGTCTTACATGCATTAAAATCTACTCTATTCACACGACCTCATTTGAAAATGGTAAGTAAGTCTTGGCTGAGTGAGTCGCTCATCAATCGTCGCAATTTCTTGACGACTAGGTCTGTGATCGAATGAGTATGAATGACATAGGTTGCTGTCATCGGCGAATGAGTAGATTGGTCGTCGACGAAAATAAGAAAAAGGGAGGGGAAAGGTCACAGCCCTGTGGTACTCCTGCGGTTAACCTATGCTCGTCAGATCAGAACCCATCTACAACAACAAGTATTGTGCGATCTATGAGGAAACCAACACCAAAACCGATAAGCTTTGATATGAGTGCGCCGTGACAAACTCTATCAAATCCTTGGAGATATCAGAGAAACGACCTTATCGAATGATTCCACTTTTCGGATAGCAGGGTCATCATGTCCCCCGTATATTGATTCTTAAGGAAGCCATACTATCGATCATTAAGTAAGTCATTGGTTTCTAAATACCTCACAAGATGGTGGTTAATCATAATCTCCAAAACATTCGAGAGCGCAGAGCAAATCGCAATAGGGCGGTAGTTACCAGGGTTATTATTCTCACCTTTTTTAGGGATGGGCTAGATGTTCGCAATCTTCCAACGCACTGGGAAAATCCCGGCATGTTATGGAAGGTTGAAAAGATTGCGAAGTAGACAGGCAAGCGTCGAAGAGCACTTACATAGGACAAGTGCTGAAATGCCATCCAAGCCGGAGATTTATTTACGTCGAGATTTGCGAGAACTTAACAGCAAGGCAACTCACCAAGAACATCTCAACCGTCTGAATTGAGATGTAAAAGAAGCGCACGTCGCGACAAACGTAGATTGGCGGACAACATTGCTAAGGGAGCACAGTCAGCCGCCGAAGAATATAGCAGTAGGGATCTTTTTCGTGCAGTCAAGAAACTGTTAAACAAAAGCCTTGCTATCACAAAAAAGCTCAAAAACGACAACGGCGAGCTTGAAAAATCCAAAGCACGAATTTAATGGCAAGATGTTAACATCACCCGACCACTTGATACAAACTTTGAGCAGCTTTGACGGAGACTCGGAAAATCTAAATATCTCCATCGATTGTCCCAACGTATCAGAAATATGCACACCTATAATGACGCTAAAAAACAACAACAAGGTCTTGACAACATCTCTCCTGAGCTATTACTAACAGATCCGCAATCAAATGCACAAGCAGGCCTCACCCCACATATGTCCTACATCGACCATGTAAACAGTCTGTTGACGATCCATCATATAATCAGCCAGCGCCGCCTACATCTCGAAATAAAAACACATCACTAGTGTTGATGTTAACGCCATCAATGCCATTCTTGGGTTTCTTTAGTTGTCAACTCACCTTGTACCGAGACAGATGGCAGTTCCTGCCAAATAAATAAATTATTAAAAAATGCTATTTGTTTTGTTTTTTATATTGTCTCCTCTAGACTCCGTCTAGGGGAGACCAAAAGGGCCACCAATCCAGTAGGATTCTGTTCACAGTCTAAGGGCCAGTTTTTGAAAATCACGACTACCTACTGTTTTGTATACAATGGATATTATTTCCGATCATAATCAGATTAGGGATTAACTCTGCGAAACAACTGCATAATGCACCTGTCTAAGATAATAGAGTGGTATAATATTTCATGAGAAAATTGTCAATTATTGTTATTATTAAATAATTGTAAAATCTTCTCTTTCGCGTGTGTGATTTTTCCGTGAAGAAGTGATTTTTAATAAGTTTTTAAGAAAAAAATACATTCAACAAAAATTTAAAGGAGCTTGGCTTGCTTATATGTATGCCAAAACAGCAGATCTTTAGAAATAACTAGCGTTAATTTAGATTTGATGAAGCGTTCTCATGTGCTGTTAGAGTGCCCAAATTGTCGTCTTAAAATTGAATCATGCATATTGATAAACTTTGGAATTGTGTTTAAAGAATATTTCTGGTACTCAATGTCCGTAAAGTCGTTTGTCATGGTTAGGATATTATAGCCTCTTGCATTCTTCCGATCGGGCAATTTTCTGAAGAAGCTCCGGAGGTAAGAAACAAAGACTGCAGAAAATATCGCGAACTTTTTACAAGAAAAACATCCTGAATTGACACAAATGCGAATTTATTTAATCGACTGCTTAATTCATCGGAGCCTTACATCACAAGCCTTCGTAAAACAAATTAAACCAAGCCTGGCATAACTTCGCCAGTAGTTTTTAGGTTGTTAGAAACATTTGCAGATCCATGTAATGATTATCGTCTTCAGACGATAATCGGCTACAAAATATAGCCGATTTATGTGGCTACAGAATGTATATGTATTTTATTGTTCTATAATAAAAAACACAAATGAACTCAAAAACTTTAAATAAAACGCACTAACTTTTAATACAAATTAAAAACCCTGAACAATGTCATAGAGTTGCGAGGAAAATAAGAGACTCTTTGGAGAACTTTATTGTTCGGCAGTGTTTCTCGATGTAGAACAATTCTTTCATAGAGTATGGCACGAGGGCTTGTCATACAAGATAAAGTAAATGTAACCGACTCCTCAAGTTATCGAATTGGGATCAGTTTTATATACGATATTCAACTCCCAACATCAACATTCAGACGATGAATCCACAAGTGACCTACACATTAAGAAGGAAGAACTGTTCTCAAGTGCCTTTGAAAGGCTTCAGAATTCATTTGATTGAATTAAATAACTGGGCCTACACATAGTTCAATGGCCAACGTGCAAAGCACTCTTGCATATCGAAGAAAAACATATAAATCGATAATATATATTCCTAATATATCAGAAAGAATTGAAAAGTCCAAAATCTACAATCAACAAAGGTACAATATTGCCTACAACACAAATAACACACTAAGACAGCTTTTCAGCAACACAAAACGAAAATTCCTAAATAAGAGAAGACAAATGTAATATACCAAATTCTATGCAACGGCAACAACAGCAAAATGAGAAAAATTATATGTTAGTACCAAGAAGAACATGATATAGAGGATATTATAGAGGATTGGTGAACAAAACAAAGAACACACAGAGATCACGGTGCAATAAATAAAAACAAACAGTGCAATATTTTCAACCGACGATGGTAGTCATTAACGTGCGCTGATGTTAATTTTTTGCCTGGATTCTCCAAATGCGACATGTGCACACTTGGCTACTTAACCAAAGAGGCGGAATCTTCAGACCCAGCGAACTGCTCCAAGCGGACGCAACCTTTCAAGACAGGTTGGGAATTTCGACTCTTCTAACTCTAATAATGTAACTATTTAAGTTTCACGGCATACATAAAAAAGTGTGAACAAAATGGTCGATGAGGTGAGCGACAGTACTGCTCGTCTCACTACAAATCGGAAGAAACTCTCAGGCAAGCTGGACATGTTTAACCGAAAAACTGGAAGTAGAGCAGGGTGCTACAAAGGAGCAGGAAGCGAAAGTTTAAGGTGTTTGTCAAAAGATGACACCAATATCATCTTATTCAGTAGCAGTTAAATGTTCTAATCTCTCTAAGATAAATACATAGCTGTGTACAACGTCACAAAATCATTAATTCTACTTAAAGGGTGATTTTTTAAGAGCTTGATAACTTTTTTTTAAAAAAAAACGCATAAAATTTGCAAAATCTCATCGGTTCTTTATTTGAAACGTTAGATTGGTCCATGACATTTACTTTTTGAAGATAATTTCATTTAAATGTTGACCGCGGCTGCGTCTTAGGTGGTCCATCCGCTTAGTCCAATTTTGGCATTTCCACGTTTTTGAGTAACAGAGACCCAATTGGTGCGAACGGCGACGAATCGAAAATTGGTGGTCATCATTAACACTGGCCGATACAGCTGCGATATTTTCTTCAGTTCGCACTCTACGTAAGCGTGTTGGTGGTTTAATGTCCAACAATGTAAATTTGGTGCGAAATTTAGTCACAATAGCCCGAATAGCCGCTTCAGTGGGTCGATTAAACTGACCATAAAATGGAAGCGCGCAATGAACTTTCTTAACAGAGCACGCATTTTGATAATAAAATTCAATAATTTGCAAGCGTTGTTCGTTTGTAAGACGATTCATGATGAAATGTCAAAGCATACTGAGCATCTTTCTCTTTGACACCATGTCTGAAATCCCACGTGATCTGTCAAATACTAATGCATGAAAATCCTAACCTCAAAAAAATCACTCTTTATTTTTTAGAGTCTTGAGCTTGACTTCGAACTATTGTATCCAAATAAAAGCCACAGAAACATAAGTTTAGCAAATGGGATGACTTCAACAAACGAATAGAAACGCTACACATATAAAGGACGAAAAATCTAGAGAAGTTTTATTGAATTCTGGGGAAAATAAAAGATAAAAGTAAGTTGTAGTAAAATTTGATTATACTTAATCTAACTTTAAATTTTATTTCACATTGTATGCTCATTAGATTAGATTCTTTAAAATTCAGTAATTTTACTAACGGAGCTCTTTTTCGATAAATCTACAAAGCACTGAATGAAGATTTATATACCAGATGCTAACGAAAGCTTCATACTGCATCTTACAACTATAAGTGATTATGAAAGAGCATTACCGGAGCTTCGACAGAAATATTACAATAAAGGTTTGACAGTGCAACCACTTATTATAGTCGTAGGATTAAGTATATATGACCTTAAAGAGTTCTACGTTTATTTTGATAGAACAATTGAAATTCGACACATTTTTGATCAGCCTAGATATTTGTTTTAAATTAATGCAAACATTAAACTTGGAATATCCAAAAGTTTGTTAGGGTCCATGAATTTGCATACTAGATTATTTTTACGAAATTACTCTTGCCGTTAATATCAAAATAGCTCTTTGCTTAACTTTTTAAAATCCTAATAATGAAATTGAAAATGTTGGATTGCTTTATATATCACGATAAGATGAAGATGCTAGCTGGTTTAAGTTTCTCAGAATTTCTACTATATTATGAGAATGACATTCGAGATGCTCCTGAAGTAAGCTCTTCAAAAATAATTTAAACTTTGATTCCTTAAAAGTTAGTTTGGATAGATTAGTATTTTATAATAAAATAAACTTTACAGGTAGAGTTTACAAAAAAATAGTTATATAAGTATACAAAAAGATTTCCTTAAGCTATACAAAATGTCACACTTTACGATATTTTGAACAAACATTTAAGTTTTATGCTATAAAGTTGAACTAATTTATTTTGATGATCATTTACAAGCATACGAAGTGCGGAAATTGAAGAAGCAAATGTTCTTAAAAGAACTCCATGAATTTGCATCCAATATGTAATGAAAAAATATAAATCTTTGTAATTGATTCTTAAAACTTATTTCAATTCATTTATGTAACCTATGTATTCTTAATATACAATAAAATAAACGAACGTTTTTGAAAAATGATCTGAAATCTTATTATTTAGTTTAGTCTTATTATTTAAATTTTAGCATAACTAAGGTTTAAGAGGGCATTCGTGTTATTTTAACATGATGATTCAAATAGATCAACGTGTTATTTCAATATTAGCGTCATTATGATTCAAACATGAATATCATATGTTATGGTGGTTACATTGATTCAACATGATATTCATGTTATTTTTACATGGTGGTCACTTTGATTCAACATGTATTAATGTTATTTTAACACGGTTATACTATACTAAAAAGTATATATATTCGTGATCGTCCTAAAATTTTAAGACGATCTAGCCATGTCCGTCCTTTCGTCTGTTGAAAACATCCATAAATGCGTCTTATAGTCGTAGATCGGTTGGGATTGAAACTGGGCGAAATCGGTCCAAAGGGAAAAAATTTCCCTCACAAGGACCAAAAATACCTATAATAACCCCTAATATTTTAGAGTATTTAGCATATCTTTTCAATATGTCTGCTTGTACTTACGGGTATACGCATTGCCACTATAACAAAAACGTGCACCATAAAGTGATTTTTATTCGCAGAGGGTGAAATGGGGCAAAAAGGGATAAAAATGGTACCTATTAAACGACAACAGCTAGAAACACGAAATGTGTACATTCCGCTAACTGAGTAGAGACATAATAAAAAAGTATTTTTTCCAAATTCGTACTTTTAAGGGGTAAAATGGGAAAAGAGGGATACAAATGGTACCAAACAAACGGCTGCACTTAGAATAATGAAATTCGGTGTATACATTCCTCTGATAGCGCAGACGCGTAAAATAAACGAATTTTTCGAAATTCGTACCTTTTGGGGTTAAAAGGGATTAATAATAGCACCACTAAATCTCAGCAGCTAGAGTCATGAAATTCGGAGTATGCATTCCTCTGACTGTGTAGACAAATTGAATGGTTTTTTCAAAGTTTGTACTTTCAAGGGATACAATGGGTACAGAGGGACAAAAATAGTACCAATTAAACGACTACAGCTAGAATGATGAAATTCGGTGTGTACATCCCTCCAATTGCGTAGACACGTAAAATAAATAGATTTTAGAAAGTCGTACTCTTAAGAGGGTAAAATATGAAAAAGAGGATAAAAATGGTACTTTTTTACTTTTACGGCAAAAATTGGTTGAATCATGAATTTAGGTTATTTTGCACTACGTACGTGAGATACTGAAATTTCAAAATTTGTACTTTTGGAATTTAAATTGAATGGAAATACAACCAACTGAAACACCCACTATCTACCAATATTTATGTTATTTTTGAAAAATATAAATATAAGAATATTTATTTTTAGAATTGACTTGAAGTATTATTTCGATATGTAAATGTATTGGTAGACTTGCCTTAAAAGCGTGGTTCGAAATATTAAAAATATTATAATTATTTTTCCAATATTTGTATTTGTTTTGGTTTGGCTATATTAAAAAAATATATTTTCCTGTAATAATACAGCACTTGTACGAAAATCGACTGCCTCTGTGGAATGCAATCCATGGTGAAGGGTATATAAAATTCGGCCCGGCCGAACTTAACGCCGTTTTTACTTGTTCTACATGAAACCATGTTAAAACAACATGAAACAGGTATGAAGCAAAAACATAGGGAAAACCATGTTGAAGCATAGCTATTCACGTTGATTTTACAATGATTTTTTTCTGTGTTTCCTCCCCAACATTTTTTTCTGAATACACCTTCCCCTATCCTCAACCCCAATGGGGCTCCCATACAAAAACTAAATTTTTATAAATTCGCTCCCACCGTTAGCAATAGCTTTCAAAAAAAACATGACTTTTCCAGTTTGAGAACACTATACCCATAGTTATCACCAGGCCATCATATTTAGCGTAGTACGTGTAAGAATCAAAGAAATCAAAGGCTAAGCAAAAGAAAAATCTTACCAGAAGACTTTTACGGAAACATTCTCTAACCAACAATTCGAAGATGGTGCTGAAACACATATGGCAGATGAAGTCACCATAACGTTGAAAGCCGCCTGTGGCTTCAATGTCAAGAAAAAGAAAGAGCACACTAAGAAAAGAAAATGGCAATATTGCCGATCTGAGAAAAGAATGTCTGAAGTTTAAGCGAATAACCAAAGATTACAAAGAAGCAATTGTAAACCGAACTTCGTAGCATGTAGAGACGTCTTCCATTAAACCAGAAAAACTTTTAACAAGTCATATACCAGAGCAAGGCTGAGTTATTCAAAAAGTTGTGCAACGAAGCAGACTCAAACCCATGAGGCAACGCATATGTCTAAGCTCAAGGGGGAAAAGTCGCCAAAATAACGTGCCCAAAGCTCATAAAGGAAATAGTTATGGTACCATTCCCAGACGGGGATCCGTATATAGACCCGCAAATATCCACAAACCATGTTGAAATAGAAGTAACCGGAAGGATCATATATACACGGTTACTGAAGACAGTTGAGGAAGTGGAAGAAGTAAACCAACCAGGGGTCGGTCCTGGGTCCACTTCTTTGGAACATTATGTATAACGAAATATTCAAACTGAATATACCAGAGGAGGAAAAAATTGAGGGCTTCGCAGGCGATGTAGCACCACTTGTCATAGCGCGAGACTTGGACTAAGAGCAAACCTATTCGTACGAGTCGATCCGTAAAATTGGCATTTGGTTGAAAAAATTAACCTACACCTAGCGGAGCAAAAGACTGAGGCTGTTCTCATAAGTGGAGAGAAATCTTTACGGAAAAAGTAGGATCAACCGAAAATTCATCCAGCATATCATAATTATACAGAGAGTATGTACATGCATTTTATGAGGTATATCAACAAAAATTTGCTTAAATCTACAGAGACTAAAAAAATATTTTATGTATTAAAAAATATTTTTATAGGAAACAAGTAAAAAAGGCGTTAAGTTCGGCCGGGCCGAACTTTTTATACCCTCCACCATGGATTGCATTCCACAGAGGCTTTCGATTTTCGTAGAATTGCAGTACCATTACAGGAAAATGTCATTTTTATATTTACACTCCACGAAAGCAAAGACATAATAGTGCATTTGTTGTAACACCCAAAAGAAAGGTAGATAGACCCATTGTTAATTATACCGATCGACTTAGAATCACTTTTTGAATCGATTTAGCAATGTCCGTCTGTCTGTCTGTCCGTCCGTCTGTCCATATATTCTTGTAATCACGATGCAGGTCGCAATTGTAGCCAGAACCAAACGAAACTTTGCACAACGAAGTTTTTCGGCACAAGGACAAACGCTATTTAATTTAATTTGAAGAAAATCGGTTCCGATTTAGATATAGCCCCCGTACGATTTGCACTCCCGATTTGACTCTTCACTCTAGATATTATTTTATTTCATATTTTAACAGATTTTCTTCAAAATTGGCAAAACATCTTATAGTTCAACTAGAAACACCTGTGGTAAAAATGAGTTAGATCGGTTCAGATTTATATATAGCTCCCATTCAAATTTCGCTCCCGATATGACTTTTTCTGTTCTAGAAACCATATATTTTAACAGATCTTCTTCAAATCTTGCAAAATATCTTATATTTGAACTAGAAACACCCATGGTAAAAAAGGGTCAGATCGGTTCAGATTTACACATAGCTCCCATACAAATTTCGCTCCCGGATTGATTTTTTTCCGCCCCAGAAACCGCCTATTTTCACCGAATTTATTCAAATTGAGCATAACACGTTATACTTGACCTGGAAGAACTTGTTGCGAATGTTAGTCACTTCATTCCATGTTTGGTTATAGCCCCCATACAAATATTCTTCTCGATTTGACAAATTGGACCAGGTCATATTAGCCTGTGATTAGGAAACATACAAACATACTTCCCGTTTTCACTAGGGTTTGCATCCCGGGATTTCCCGCGGGAAAATTGGCGGGAATTCGCACATTTTCCATTTCCCGTATCCCGGGAAATTCGTATGGGAATCCCGCGGGAATTCAGTAGAAAATTTTACATATTTCTTCGCATATTTTTTTTTCATCATTTCCACAATAAAATCGGTTTTAATCAGGTATGTCAAATATTGAAGTTGGATGACAAATTATTTTAAGCTGCGTTCGAAATCCACTTCTTCGGTTTTTTTCTATCAAGCTCCATATGAAAAAATTAAAATCCAGGAAAAATAGATTATGGGCGTGTATCCGAACAAAATAAAGAATTTAAAGTTTTTGAAGCGACAGGACAAAGAACAAACATTTCATTTAATGCTATACTCACTATTAATGTGAAGGATCGTTCTCCGTCGCGTACATTTTGCAATAAAATAAGAAATATCTGATCTTTAATTAATTTTGAAACTTGAAAATATGTTTAAATTGATCTCACATTTCACAACCGATTCGTTGTGAAATATATATTTATTTTACTTTAATAAAATGTGAGCGTTTCATTGAAAAAAAAAAATAAGCTTAACTCATGGTAAACAGTATGTTGACGATTTCTCGTGCTGTCCCGGAATCCCGGGAAATTGAAAAAATAATTCCCGTTTCCCGGAAAATAAAAAGTACGGGAAAATGCAAACCCTAGTTTTCACTTTTTACCAAATTGAATTGTATTGTGTATCATATAGTCGGCCCGCCCGACTTTAGCATTTCCTAATTCCACATGATTTTGACCCAACATGGATTTCGACTCTCATCGATTTTGATGAAATTTGCCACATAGATTCTACTAGTGGTTGCGGGTAATATACCGTTTACCGTAGCTCAAAGTAGTGCGGAAGTCATGAAAAAAATAAATATAAAAACCATGCTTATAAGCAAGGCTACTAATAAGTTTATATTATATATATCGAAATAATACTTCAAATCAATCCAAAAAAATCGTCAAAATAGCTTAAATACCATAAATATTGGTAGATAATCAGTTGGTACAGTTGGTTGTATTTCCATCCTATTTTAATTCCAAAAATACAAATTTTGAAAATCCATTTTATCTCACGTAGACAGTGCAAGATAACCTAACTTCATGTAAAAGTAAAAAGTAACAATTTGGAAAAATCTTTTCATTTTGCGATTATATGCAGTCAGGTGAAAATATACACTGAATTCCATGATTCTAGCTGCGGCCATTTGGTCGGTACCATTTTTATCCCCTTTTTCCGATTTTACCCTCTTAAAAGTACGACTTTCTAAGATCTCTTTATTTTCCGTGTCTACGCAATTAGAGGGATGTTCATACCGAATTTCATTATTCTAGCTGTAGCCGTTTAGTTGGTACCATTTTTATCCCTCTGTTCCCATTGTATCCCTTGAGAGTACAAATTTGGAAAAACTTTTTTTTACGTGTCTACGAAATCAGAAGAATGTATACACCGAATATCAGCCGTTTGGTTGGTACCATTCTTTATCCCTCAATTAAAAGTGTGAATTTTAAAGAAATACAAATACGTACCGAATTTCGTGTTTCTAGTTGTTCTCGTTTGATAGCCCTTTTTGCCCCACTTCACCCCCTACGAATAAAAATCACTCTATGGTGCAAATTTTTGTTATAGGGGGAATGCGCATACCCAATATCAAGTAAGTACAAGCAAACATATTTAAAAAACATGCGTAAATACTCTAAAATATTAGGGGTTATTATGGGTATTTTCAGTCATTGTGAGGGAAAAAAATTTCCCTTTGGGCCAAATTCGCCTTGTTGCAATCCCAAACGATCTACGATTATAAGTATTTGTGTAAAATTTGGACGTCCTAGCTCCTTGCGTTTAGATGCTAGCGTGTCATCTGTCATATACATTTGAAAAGAAAAACTTTTCTAAAGTCATTTTTTCAAATTTTTCTGATTTGGCTATCAACTGGCACGTTAGTTTGTGACAACATAAGTGGCTATGAACATAAAAATAATATAAATAAAATAGGTCGTCCACCACATAGAAAAATCCTGCAGCCATAACATATTCACCATGGCGATTTTTATAGACATCGAGGACGTATTTAACAATGTTTAGACCGATACTCTTGTCCAAGACCAGTTCGAAGTGGACCGGAATGTAATAGACTGGGTCGACCACATGCTAAGGAACATATGGACAACATGCGTATCGTGGGTGACTACCATAAATGGTCTACTGGCGATTCTAACTGTAGAATGGTTCAAACCAATCTAAACACTTATGCAGAAGGCCCACTGTGGCACTCAACATATCTTATAACTGGGAACGACCAAGGGGTCTCAATGTAAACCCAGATAAAACAGACATCTGTTTCCTCACAAGGATGATCGGTCCTAACAGCGATCCGACATTCCTGGAGAAGACGATTACAATTACGGAGAAAGTTAAATATCTGGGAGTTATCCTGGATCGAAAGCTAGCATGAAAGGTCCACATCAACAGCAAAGCAAAGAAGGGGTCATAGACTCAAAATGGGGACTTACCACTAAAATGATAAACTGCCTTAGAAAAATAATACCCTCTAAGGCGATAACGGAGTGTGTGAAATGGTTAAATGAAGAAGGCAGAGTCGGGAACGTAAAAACTGCACGGATAGTCAAGCAGCGTTTAAAGCGACCACTAAATGCGCGGTGAAATCGTGAACAATATTAGAATGCAAGGAGTAAAAAGATAAATTATCCACCAATGGTCAACCAGAGATCATATGGGTGCCAGGACACTGCAATGAAAAGGCTTATAAACTGGCCAGAGGAGGATCATCTTTCGAGGCGATGATAATTGAATTAGGGAAATGGTCAGCTGCAGCCGCATCGGGCGATCAGACTGGGATGAGTGCCGGACTTTACACTTTATCTGTTACTGCCCCTCCTTAGAGCACCTTAGGGCACAGGATGGTCGAAACTAAGGAAGTTCGTGGTCAACACGGAATTCCAAAAATAGGAAGTTCATAATGATTTTGTTGAAAAAAATGCATTTTGTCTTTTTACGCATCTATATATAGTTTGTTTGTTTGTTTGTTCTTTATAGAAACTACAGGACCGATATTCTTGAAATATCAGTATGTTCATGCTGAACCGGTGGTGAAAATAGGCTATACAAATTTTTGATATTTTCAGTGGGTGTGGCACCTCCCACCCAAATTGAGATTTATTCGTATTTTATAAATTAGCTTATTCGGATTACTGTTGCATCTAGAGTCTTGAATTTTTGTGAAAGTTCACTAATTGTTAGTCTACACAGTTGTGCCAAAAATGGGCGGTATTGGAAAAGTGGGTGTGGCACCTCCCACACGAAGTTAAAACCTATTATTGAATATTGTCAGTTATATGACAGATACAATACTGAAATTTTGTGTGAGTGCATCAAGCATCAATATGCATAGTTGTGCCAAAAATTGGCGGCATTGGAAAAGTGGGCGTGGTACCTCACATACGAAGTTAAAGCCTATTATAGAATATTGTGCCAAAAATGGGCGATATTGGTAAAGTGGGCGTGGCACTTCCCATACAAAGCTAAAACCTATTATTGAATATTGTCAGTATGACACCTAGAGTGTTGGAATTTTGTGTAAGTGCATCTAGCATCAATGTGCGTAGTTGTGCCAAAAATAGGAGGTATTGGGAAAGTGGGCGTTGTACCTAACATACAAAGTTAAAACCTATTATAAAATATTGTCAGTTCTATAACACCCAGAGTGCTGAAAATTTGTGTGAGTAGTTCCAGTGTAAATAGTTGTGCAAAGAAAGGCGGTAAGTGGGCGTGAACCTTTCCATATGAAATTAAACACGGTTTTAAAGTATATTCGACACCGATATTCCTACATTGTTGTGTAGAAGTACCTTGATTATAAGTGGTATATATCACCGATCACAAGAAAAAACAATATGAAACCAGATTTTAAATTTTACCGTCTGTTTTTCTGCCTGGCGAAGCGGTCTAGTTCAATATAAAGTTCGTATCCTCCTTGGTTTATGATCCCTGATGAGGTATGGGTCTAAATATGATTTGTATAGAGTCTTGGTGTTCTAATTCATACAGGACTTGATTAGCAGGATGTTTCTTAAAATTTTTTAAATACTGCAGACATAGGTTAAACAAAAAATATTTTTAAATGATTTCTTCATTTTAAAAATCGTTGATATATATCTCTTCGAATAACAAAGACAGTTTTTCTTGTACTCGAAGAAATCCAATAAAAATAAGAAGAATTTCTAAACAATTTCGAATTACAAGAAACTCAAACAATTGAAATTTGAGACTTCACTTTTATTTTCACCTTCCTATGCAAACCCAAGTTACCGAATTTGTGGGTCCCTTTTAAATATTCCTTGCTACATATGTAACAAAAAATAAAAATTATTAATTCTGAAAAATATGTGATTTTATAGGAATAACTCGCAATGGGCATTAGAGTTATTTATCATTTTTAAGCATTTGTTTTGAATTATTTTTCTTAAAATGACTTTTCGCAGCTTTGTGTCATACTGTAGAAGCATATAACACTATTGGTTTTATTACACATTTGTATACAATCTTTTTAGTACTAAGTGTTGAACGTCAGGCCACAGACCTCGGAAAGATTTTATAGTTTTATCACAAGCAGCACAAATAATAATTTATGGTCAAATTTATCAATAATGTTTCCGTTAAAAATAAGTTGGCGTCGTGATTTATCTTAATTATCACTTTGTAAAATATTTGTTACAAACTGCTAAGCTGCTCTCCATTTTCTACAGAAGTGCACTAGTTAATTTTCTAGCCACGGAAATTTTTGTGGTTTTGAATCAGATGTGTAGAGATTATATTGTATTGGTAATAAAATGATCCTTGTGGAAGACTAGTTAGGAACATTTTTGTTGCAGAGATGACATTGCTCATCTTGTCTTTTGGTGTGAATTTCTTTTCCGTTCACAATACAGACACGCTATTCAGAATCCTTGTTGTTCTGGTTGGTAGCGTTTTGGAAATAAAAAATCCAACTTTTGGCACCAAATATATCCTACCTTCCAAAGGTGCAATTTCGTACAGGCCAAATTTACCCTACAAAAAAGAGTAATCCTCTTCAACCTATCTAAATATGTATTTTTTCTTCAACGGCTTTCAAAAAAAGTTAAGTTGGTTCAAATTCATATTTTTTTCAAAAATTGTATTTTTTAAATATTTATAAGAAAAAACAGTATTTGCGTCATAATAAAGCTAGGAAACCACAATTTCAAATAAAAAAATTTGTGTGTAAAATATCTTAAAATGGGGGAGAAACAATTGGACAAAATCAAAAAAAAAAGAAATTAAATTTTTTCAATTTTCAAAATCGGAAAAAGGTGAAAATCTGTAATAAGAATTTTAAAAATTTTCAGCGTATTATAAACAAATACTTAAAATAATGTAAAAAAAATACTTTTCTTTGAAATAAAAAATGCGAAAAGTAGTCAATGTGCGTGGCACAGTGGTTCAGAATCAAAATCCATCGGGAAAAATTCAATAACGTATCTGTACTGCAAATGGAAAAGAAATGCACACCAAAAGACGTAATTAAAAATTGATTTATCAGGTTAAAAGATGTAATTTTTACTTGTCACGCGTAAAATTGTTAAATAAAGTAATGGATAAAGAATCTAAAATTATTGGGGGAAAATACAGCACCTGCGGTCGAATTTGAGTCATTGATGTTAATTCAATTGATATTCATCCTGAAGCTGAATTTTATGCTAACCTGAGTTCATTTGCAGGAACTATTAAAAAAACTAATAATAACTGATTTTGCAGATAAATCGAATTAATAAGGTAAATTGAACACAGGTAGTACTGCAACTCATTCAGGAATATACATTGCGTTCTAGATACTAGATATGAAGAGTTGAATGAAAGTGTCAATGTGAAGTTGCTACATTATGAGAGTGGCCCCCTTGTAAATGAAGAACTGTTGTAATTGGAATCAGCCGATGAAATTGAGGACACCGAGAAGGTGAAGTTAACATCCAAAGATGCTAATTTCGAGCAGGGGACACGAATTCTTCTTCAGTCTATAGCATTGTTTAAAATGTTTTCAAACGACTGACCACATTTATTTTGGGCGTTCCATTTTCTGGGTTTTTAAAATTTTTCATATGGAGTTTGGGTATATACGAACGTATTTGACATCGTACTGCAATATTTGACATACCAAATTAAAATCGACTTGAGCTAAATTATTGTACAACATTTTTATTGTGGAAATGATGGAAAAAATATGCGAAGCAATATGTAAAAATTTCTACCGAATTCCCGCGGGATTCCCGTACGAATTTCCCGGGACACGGGTAATGAAAAATATGTGAATTCCCGGGAATTTCCCGCGGGAAATCCCGGGTTGCAAACCCTAATATCAGCGAATTAAAATGGCTTTATAAAATTCAAAGTTTGCAATTTTCTTTGAAAAGAAATAACGTTAGCTCCGAAGACGGAGACCTTTTCACTACAACAACAACAACAAGCGCAAGATCGATCCAGCGATCGATGAACATATAAACTATTTTGTATGTAAAAAATCATTTTGGGCGGTATGTGGTGGGCGTGACTAGACATTCTAACCGAAACAAAAACAATTATGAAATTAAGTTATATGGACGTAGCCGATTTTGGTGAAACTTCATATTTTTCTCAATTGTGTTCAGAAAATGCTCGGTGCAAGTTTCAGCACTCCTTGTGTTTTTGATGCCATCTCATTGTTCCACGGCTCCTCGTAAAATCATGACTATATAGCTGTTTAGAATTAAGATTAATGAATTGCATATCTGTTTGAATATAACGATTTAAGTTTTGTAAATTGTAATTGATGTTGCATTTTTTAGTAACATTTTTTATTTGTTAATAAGAAATCCCTGTCTGCTGGAATGCTACTTGAATTAGAGAGTAAAATAAAAACTATGCCTCTGGGCAGTCGTTGAGAAGTTGTGTTGAAGCCGACGTCGTATAGCGGTAGTAACAGCAGGGAGCCATACATATTGCACAATTCCGATAATTACCAAAAAGCAATGGATAGGTTGAAGGAGTGCTTCGATAAAAAGGCTTTGATGTTCGAGGAGCATGTGTCAGCACTTTTTGCAATCCAAAAAGCAAATAAGTCGTCTGCAACCCATCTAAGGCATATTGTCGAATCAGTTAACGTGCATGTGAGTGCAATGTTATCATTAGGCGATTATAAGGATATAGCGAATGCAATGGTCATCCACCTGGTGATGGAAAGATTAGACGTAGAGTCTCAAGTAAAGTGGGAGGAGTCAGTGGACTATAGCAAGATCTCCACATGGGATGAATGCTCAGTCATTTTAACGAGGCGATGTCAAAATCTTGAGGCACGGGAATCGAAGAATTATCATGTTGATTCGAAGCCTACGAATTTACAAAAAAGTGCCAAAAACAAACGTTATGATCAAACTTCGTTGACCGTATCAAAGTCGTCATGTATAGCGTGCCATTGTGGTAATCATGATCTCCCTGATTGTAGATGTCTTTAAGAGATCGTTATAATGCTGCTCGGAGGGCCAAATTATGTTTTAATTGTCTGAAGAAGGGGCATATTCAGAATATGTGCACTGTGGCAAAATGCACAGAATGTAACTTTTCACACCACAAACTGCTACATAGACCCTCAGCCAATGCAAATGTATTTCCACAACAAACGAAGACATTGGGTGAAATACCAACAGTGTCAACATCACGATCCGCGGTATTGAGTATGACAGCCGAGCCCGAGGTTTTTCTTGCTACGGCCATAGTATTGGTGAAGGATGCCTGCGGAAGATATCGTCGTGCAAGGGCGATCTTAGATTCGGCCTGGCAAATTAATTTTATGTGTGAAAATTTAGCCCAGATATTGTTGTTGAAAAAATCATCGTGTCAACTTGATGCAACTAAGAGATTTGGCAACTAAGCTAAGAAAGCGTACGGTGGCTACAGCGAAGTCCAATTTCAATGACTATGAATGCAGTCTTGAATTTTATTTGCTACCGCGAATAACGAGTTCAAAACCAGACAGATATTTCGATGTGTCGAGTTGGAATATTCCAAAAAATATTCAATTGGCTGATCCAACTTTCAACATGCCAGCGCGTGTCGATATTTTAATAGGAGCTGAAATCTTTCTTGATTTTTTGGCGATTGTGCGCATTTTGCTGCAAGATACACTACCGAGGCTCCCAAAAAAACACATTAGGGTGGATCGTATCAGGAAAAGCAAATGAGTGTTTAGTTCCATGTCGTCCCATGAAGAGTTTGCTGATCAACAGTGGTAGTCAATATGAAATGCAACTGGAAAATTTAGTAAAAAATTCTGGGAAATGGAACAAATTACTTCGAAAACGATATGTTGGACAGAAGAAGAGGAAGAATCTGAGCGTATCTTTATGAACGCTATCAAAAGAGACAAGAGCGGTCGTTTTATTGTGAAAATGCCATTTAAACCATCAGTGACTAATCTTGGAGAATCTTACGGTACAGCTGAGCGACGTTTGAAGCAAGATTACTGAAAGATTCTGCCACTCGAGAAGCTTATAATGCATTTATGAACGAGTATTTAACTTTGGGTCATATGATGGCGGTGGAAGAAACCGATATGAAAAATATAAAATACTTTTCGGCCAGATTCGACAAGCACGAAACTTCGGGTTGTTTTTGATTGCAGCTGTAAGACAAGTACTGGTCTCTCGCTAAACGACGTGATGAGAAAAGGTCCGATAGTTCAAGATGATTTGTTGTCAATCATCTTAAGATTCCGATGTTATAAATATGCGATAACAGCGGATGTAACAAAAATGTATTGCCAGATATGGGTTACCAAAGAAGATACTGATTATCAGGCCGTTTTGTGGCGATCTTCGTCAGCGGAAAAAATTAAGGCGTACCGATTGCGTACCACTTATGGTACAGCTTCATCGCCGTATTTAGCTACAAGGTGTTTGAAGAAGTTGGGTGAAGATTGCGCCAATGAATATCCATTAGCGTCGAAGGCGATTTCTTCGGACTTTTATATGGATGATTTAATCATTGGTTCCAACAAGGAAGACGAAATATTTCAAATATACGACTAAGTAACTACGGTGATGAATTCAGCTAAACTTAGTTTGAGAAAATGGTACTCAAATAGCGAGAAATTTTTAAGTTTTGTACCCGACGTAGAGAAAGAAAAGACTCTTCCTTTAAATGATTCAGAGATTATTAAAACGCTTGGTATCATCTGGGATCCAGTGGGAGATACGTTTCGATACATTTGGCCAAGTTTTTATGCGAATAGAGCGGTAACAAAAAGAATAGCTTTAGCCGAATTAGTGATGCTGTTTGACCCCCTTGGTCTTATAAACCCCGTGATAGCCAAAGGCAAGATTTTTATGCAAGACTTATGGATCTTGAAGGTCAATTGGGACGAGTCTTTGCCTATGAATCTACATAGCCACTGGGCTGAATATCGTAAAAAAGGTTCGTTTTGCCACACAAGGAGTTTGTGCGAGTTGAAATGCACGGATTTGCCGATGCATCGAAGAGGGCATAGGGTTGTTGTGTATATATACGGAATATTACTGCAGACGATGATGTTACTGTACTTCTGTGGAGTGCAAAGTTGAGAGTTGCACCGTTAAAAACCCAATCCTTGCCTCGGCTTGAATTGATGGCGGCTGAACTTTTTTCACAGTTTGTGGTAAAAACAAAAGCGAACTTTCCGGTTAAATTTTATGGTATTTATATGTGGACTGATTCGGAGATCGTGCTCGATTGGTTAAGTGAGCATCCATCAAATTGCAGTACGTTTATTGCCAACAGGGCGTCTTTAATTCAAGATGAATCGTCAATGGCAGTTTGGCGACATCCAGAGGTTCGTATGCAAATGAATTGACTAACTCTATTTGGTTTACAGGATCGGAGTTCTTAAAAAAGCAGTGTTGTGATTGGCCATCAAACAAATCCAGACGGAAAAATTCAGAAGCAAACCAAGAGAGAGTGTGGTGTCACGACGATCTTAGTCCATGCTGCAAAATCAAATTTGCTGCAGTGGATTGAAAAACATAGTGATTTTGAAAAACTGCAAAGTATTGACTTTTCGAAAAAGTAAGTCTGGCTGCCTGCCAGATAATTGGGACACAAACTTGATGCGCATTGTATACTGTATTCAGCAATACTATTTCCGAGACGAACTGGATATCCTGTTAAGAAAACGTGAACTACCAGTGCATAGCAAGTACAGAAGTTTAAGTCTATTTATAGAGGATCAACATAACATAACCTTGCTCCGAGTTGGTGGTAGATTAGCGAATGCAGTTCTGCCCTACGATTCTAAACATCAAATACTTTTACCAAACTGTAGTGGTTTCGTCAGATGTTTTGTGAGATATCTCCATATAAAACACTTACAACTCGGTAATCAAGCTTTAATGGCAATACGTAGACAGAGATTTTGGGTTCCCCACGCTAGGAAATTGATTCGATCCGTTGTCGGAGGATGTTTGCAGTGTTTTAAGTGTCGGCCTAAACTATGCAATCAGCTAATGGGTGACTTGCCACCTGTAAGAGTAGCTGTTGCTAAGCCGTTTACAGTAACTGTAGTGGATTTTTGCGGTCCAATTTCAACAACAATTAAGTTGAGACGCAGTCGTATAACAAAAAGCTATATCGCCGTATTCTTTTGTAACAAGGCAGTAGAAGTAGTGTCCGATTTGACGGCCAAAGCTTTTATCGCTGCGCTGAAAAGGTTTGTTGCTCGACGTGGTATTTGTGCACAGCTGTTTTGTGACAATGCGACAAACTTCGTGGGTGCACGTCGTGAATTAGAAGAAATGAAACGAACGTTCTTTGAGATACAAGTGCAAAATAAGATATCAAAGTATTGTGTAACAAATAGTATTGAGTTTCGTCATATCCCACCTAGATCTCCTCACTTTGGCGGATTATGGGAGGCGGCGGTCAAGTCCGCAAAATATCACTTGGCACGAGTTTTTGGTGAATCGCATCTCACGTTCGAAGAGCTAGCAACAGTGGTTGCTGAGGTGGAAGCCATATTAAATTCACGTCCTTTGACAGCGATGTCAAATGATCCGAATGACGAAAGTGTGTTGAATGCTGGAATGCTACTTGAATTAGAGAGTAAAATAAAAACTATGCCTCTGGGCAGTCGTTGAGAAGTTGTGTTGAAGTCGACGTCGTGTAGCGGTAGTAGCAGCAGGGAGCCATACATATTGCACAATTCAAATAACGTGTATTGAAAGTAGAACAAAGTGTGTTCTTTTGAAAGGTCAGTAAACTAACGTGATTAAACCATAGCCTATAGTCATTTCTCAGTCGGCATTACATTTGTGCACATTTCAAAGCAATCGGCCACCATAGTGATTTTTAAAAAAAGAGTCAAACGATTAAATCATTGTCCATTTCTTCGATCTGCACCAACAACCTATTTAACCCTAGAGAGATAACCCTATTGGAAGCTACGGAAAAGATAACCAATCGTATCATAGTTTTTCTTTATGGTGACAACATTTTTGGAAATATTTTTTACCTTTTTTGTACTTACATGGATTCTTTATATATTTCTTTATTATTTAAATGCGTTATTGGCTACTGTAGACGACTGAGAAAAACAAAAACAGCAACGTGTTGCACAAACATTCGAGAGAGGGAGAGCGAAAAATTAAAAAGGCATACGTAGGTTATCTCTCTAGGGTTAACAAATATGATATTCATATACGTTTTTTTTGTTTATTCGTAACGTGTTGACGTTAACATGTATGTTATGAATAAAACAACGACAACAAAAAACATCGTTTCGGTTGTCAATATTTACACACGCTGTCAATTTCTGTTCCATTCGCTTTCGTTGCTCGTTAACTTACAAGTTAGCATTAACATTTGTTTGAGTTAACGTATATACGTTACGAAAAAAGTTGTTGTTTTAATTGCATTACGTAATTATCAAACCATTCAAATTGTTAAAATAATTGACTTACCTGAGCAATAGATGTGTCGTCATTTTCGATATTTCCTTTGAGGCTGGGTGCGCTTAAACAACGTACTAAATGTGCTAGGATTGCTTTAACCCATCGAATTTTGCCACAGTTTAATAGTTCCATCAACTGTTTGGGATGATATTGCGGTAGAACAGGACATGCTATGCGGGACGCTTGAAATAGACCAAAATCTGTCATATAATCCTCATTAATAGTTGCAACATCAGGAGAGCTTTGAACATTGGTTGAATTTGATCCGGCTGCTTTCTTTTTGTTTTCCTTTGAAAGCAGTTGTAAATTAGCTGTGCTCACTTTACTCATAAGTGGCATTGATGCAGCGCTTTTTATGCGTAATTTGGATGATTCATTTGCTATTGATCTGAGATCTTCATCTCTTAGATTCCTATTATCGAGGATATCTTCAACACTATGCTGTTGGCTATATCGGGGTTTCCACTGTGAATACACATGCATTTCCGAATCCATTGCAACCACCAATATTCCATCGCGAACCCACGAGATTTGCATAGGTAGGGGAGGTAGACCGTCCGCAGTTTGCAAATCAATTTGTCTCAATTTCATCCAGCGAATTTCGTCGTTAAAATGTGGTTGGGCCAAAGAACTAGCTTTGCGTAAAATTGGGCGATTTGCCGATCGAGACTCCTTCATTGCCTTAATATTTGCTTGAGCTATATCCGACGAAACTGGAGTGTACAAAAGAATTTTACTACCAACAGCTACAGTTAAAATATGGGACCCATCCTCTTTGGAAACCCAATCAAGTTGAACTAAGTGCTTTTGTGTAAGAGGACAGGTATTGCCATTTTCAGCAATACTTTTCCTTAATGATTGTAAGGTACTAAAACTTGGAACTGCTAATAGGCTATTATGGTTCTTCACATTAGTCTCTGGTGTTGAGTCTCCACTGCGTGGCGATCGTATTTCGTCATGTGTCGTAAAATTATGCAAAACCTGATTAAGACGCTGTTTTTTTTGTAGAATGCGGTTGTCGTGTAAATAACTTAAGTCTATACCATGGTCGATGTGTATACGTGGTAAGTGAATATTTTTTAAGTGTATAGTATCCTCGAGAACCCATTCACTACCACCAGAACTTTCACACTCGAAAATACCAACACAAAGATTAATATACCTTGAATCAGGATCTCCACTTTTACTGGGTCGTGTGAAGCTCTTCCCGTATTTGTAAGCACATGCAATTCTTCCAGAATATGCCGCACTAATGTTCAAAGGCTGGCCAGGAATTTCTATGGCTGAATCCTGCTTTTTACTGAACATCTTCCACTCTGACCAAGAGTATTGATTTCCATCCAAATTATTTGGACACTTTTTGATTTTCGGAATTGCTTCACATTTCCAAAATCTAGATATAGAATCGGAACAAGCTGTAACAATTATATACGGGGCATAACATGCCGGATATATTGAAGAAGAACTAAGATGTCCAGCAGCTGGCGATGCATGTATTACGTCTACCCCGTCTGGAAGTGGCAACTCCTGGGTGCAAACCTTTTTGGTTGTTATTACTATATGTGGAGCTTCTAAGTTGCCCTCGATTTTATGTTTTTGATTTGCTGTATCGACATTTATTTCAGACATTTTACGATGTGCATCCATGTCTTCAGCATCTTGGGTAAGATTACTATCTGGCACGTACATTGCAGTCTCTGGGAGGAATGTTTTTTGTTCTTTCGAAGATATGACAATACGCCACATATGAATAGTACTACCCTTGACAGTTTTCTCAATAATAACTATGTAGAACGGCTCTTCAAATTCGGCGTTTTGCTGCAAATCTACCATAGCATCCAAATCAATTTGATTGCATCTTTTAGTCGAATTTTCGTTATCTGGCTTTGATAAGTCACTACCTGTTATTAGCTGCGCCTGAAATACGTGCAAAAATTGTGTATTCTGCCAGTCGTGCTTAGCATCTGAAATTGGATCAAGCTGTATAATACAACCAGGACGAGCAGTTGACTGCTGGGATACTACTTTAAGTTTATCATGCAAAGTAAACTTTAGACCTTTTATGGTAGACGAAGCATTAGAATATAATGAAGATACAGACGCTGACTTTTGTAACTTAGTAATACTTTCAGAAGATGATATTTCGGCCAGTAGAGTTCGCGCATCGATTACGGCCTGATAAACACGTAAATGTTCGCCATCACTGGCTACAAAACAAGCTGAAGGCGAATTGCTATAACTACCTAACGTAGTACTAGGCAGTAATGTAGGAATCCATGCAACATTGCTAAATGCCGAGATTTCTGGTGAATTAATGCGAGCAAGTTCACTTACACCTCCAGAATGACAAAGCGGACCAACGGAGTCCACTCTCCACAAAATTAGTTCAGAACAGAATCCAGATGTAGTAAATACGTTTTCCATAGCACTCGTATCTAAATTAGACGAGGTTACCGTTGATTTGTTATCAAATTCCGATAAGTTATGATGCGATGTTGATACAAGTAGCGGCAAAACCGGATGACAGTTGATGTCGTTTACTCGAAACCTGTGGCCAGATACACGACTCACATGTCCAATGCTAAGAACCTGTGTAAATTTAGTTTTATAAGCAAATGATAGCTGCCACAAGTTTAGCGTTCCATTTGAATGTTTGGTAACCATTGACACTGAAGGAGAAATTGTAGTTGATATATTTCCAATACTGGAATTCTTAAGTTTTTCATCAATGCTGTCGTCAAAATCAATAGCATCATCTGTCCTTGTTTCTTTATAGCGGTCTGATTCCTCTTGGTTGTCCTCATTAACAGATTCATCTTTGACTGAGATGTCTTCTTCACTTAAAATGTCCTGATCTTTACTTTTGACATTATTTGCAATTTCTCGAAACACTAATGGATGACTACCAGTGTTGTATAAACTAACCATTGTCGACATTGACGTTGAATCGCCTAGTGGGAAAGCATTAGGTATTCTAGTAGAAAACGAAACTTGTGCTTGACGAAATGAACCCGGATAATAATCATCCAACCATTCAACTACCCAAATTAAGAAACTTCCATCCACTGGGTGAATAGCAAATAACAAATCCGGACTCTGATGCCAGTCACGGAGCAAACAATCAATCTTTATATCTAAAGAGTCAGTTAATTGATTAGCAACTGAGCTATCATTATTCAGAGAATTAAGCGAAGTGGTGTTGGACATGGAGTTCACATTTTGCATTCCACTTGGATAATTGTGTACATTAGAAGCTTTGCTATCATCGCCCGCAGCACTGTTATCGTCGACAGAAACTGATTTCGAAGTAGTTCGTATATATTTCTTTTTGGAGGATGCTCCATTGGAGAGATTATCAGTCATATCTGATGTGTTACATGCGCCAGTATTAATGTTCTCCTCATTTATCACTTTTTTTGTCAACTCTTGAAGGATTGCTTCAGCCTGAATAGTAAAATCCATTTCTTTATTATTTAACCAATGAAGAACGAAATTATTTTGATTCGATGAATCAGAGCTTGACTGCATTGAAGGGACCAACGGTATATCTGTCTCCGCATTGATAGAAGCAGCCAAATGGAAATGCATACCTTGAGATATCCCAGTACCGTGAAATCCGTAAGAGTGAAAATCGTGAACACTACATGATGATGGCAGCGACGGAATCGGTCCTGGATAATTGTTTGCCACCAAATCACCTCCAGCAGTTGCAACACTGCCTCCGTTTTTGGCATGGCGGCGAATGTGAAAACATGTTTTCATATGTTTAAGCCTTTGCATAAATCGATGCTTATGACGGTGTGTTCGAAATTTGGGATTTTGCGTTGCTAAAGGATCAAATTGCGTCATATTTATCAAACCATCATCTGGTAAAACTGTTTCTATCCAAATTCGGCATATATTGTCAAGACAAGATGTGACAATCATATTTGAAACAGACCCTTTTGGCATATATTTGCTTGTTTTCCGCCATATTATATTAGTAACGGCACGGGGGTGTGCGATATATATATATGTAAAGTTCAAATCATTCGGATCTTCCTTTATAGTAGCTTTAGCAGCGTTCTTTGAGGGAAACAAAACTGGAAATACATAATTTTTAGATGTGGATAAATATGTAATACAGAAAAGGTTCATATCTACTTCATATTCTTACACTAATTACATACACTATTTCATACGTTATTAAAAAGATTTCAGCTTTGCAATTATTTTATTTATATTTAATAGTATTTTGCGGAAATATTAATTTGCTGCGATAATAAAAATCTAAATAAAATGTTCAAATTTCACTCAAAATAAAAAATTCTTTTTAAAATTGTCGCCAAAGGCAATATCAATGTGTGTGTGAAAACAAATTTTTGAAAAAATAATTTTGTGTTAAAAATTTTTGACTTAGCCTGGATAATTATATTGTAGATGGCGACAATGTAAAAAAAAATATTTTTTATTTTGAGCAAAAAATTAAATTTTTATTAACGTTTTTGTTATCGCAGCTTGTTATCCCGGCTTAAAGAAAACAGCCCTGTTAATGTTAACGCCACTTCCAAAATAACCATGATGTCATTCTTCAATCTGGCAACTCCAAAACACTTTATTTTGAAAATTAAAAATGCTGTATAAACAAATAATTTGTATATGTCAATTATATATTTTTTAACGAATCCTTTTAATTGTCAAGAAACGTCCCTAGCTTTCATTTAAATTGTTACAACAAGTTGGTTTAATTATACGCGGTGACTTGGAGTTAAATAATCGTAAAATTATGAATTATATTTTTAGTGGTTTCTATACCAAAAAGTATGTAATAATTTATACTTCTTATATTTGTAATTTAAATATTTTTCTTGCTTACATGTATATGAATTTTAATATAAATACATTTGCAAAATAATCAAGTCTTTATTAAGCTTGTGTATTTTATTCAAAATCCCGTGAAAATCAGTATTTGGCCCGATTGCCTTGTCAACATTTTAAAATTCGTTTTGCTGATTTACTTCGCCTACACCTGAGTCGCCTAAAGCGTGAACATCATTGCCAATTTCGTAGTAAGTGCAAATGGATACAGACATTACAACGGGTCAACAAAAAAACGATAACATAATGAATTATGTCACAATTCCACCGACCACAATATGGCGACTTGTGCCAAATGCAATAAACACTTTCACAGAAGTTGCATTAATGTATCAGAATACATAATCTATCGGTGTGCAGAATGTAAGACACCAACTGGAAAGAAGTGAGATGAATTCAAAGAAATTAATAATTGAAATTTCAGGGGGAAACAAACGGCGCACAGTGGCGCCATTTGAGTTTTTTCGTTGCAAAAATCATATCTTTTGAACCGAATAAGATAATTGAACAGTTTAAACAGCATATGATAGATAACTGTTCAGCCTATGAAATGAGCGTTTGGAAAGGGTGCTACGCTCTGTAGGGGCCTAATTATGGGTTATCAAAGTTAAAATTAGTAGAAAAATCAATTTTATGGTAACTAAAAAAAATTATTTTTACATTTTTAGATTGTTTTTATATTTTTTTGGGTTTTATGTTTTAAATTATTACCCAACAAATTAAAAAAAAAATATTTTTTTTAAATTTATTTATTTATTATTATTTATTTTTTTTTATTTTTTTTTGTCCGGATGATCCATCGCTGCCCCATTTGCTGATCAATGTCAACTTCTCAGGAAGAATTTTCACCTCATTTTCAGGAAGACTCTCCAACAACCGTTTTGCTGTATGGCCCATGAGATCCTGCAGATTGGCTTTCGCAGAGACTTCCGTAAACTCCGTATGCAGTGGTCGTGAATTTATTTTGGCTTGCGTAATATGCTTGTATCCGGGTAAAACGTCAGCGCCGTGTCGCGTTAAAGATGTCCGTAGTTTCTCATATTTCTCTTTGGAAAGTTCTAAGTCCATAAACAAGGCCAAGGCTTCTTCGGATCCATACTTTTTAATGTGTGCGTTTGTGGGTGTGGGAATGCTTTCCTTAATCCTTTTTAGTCGCAGTGGGCTTGCATCAGCAACAGATTTGGTTATCAGCGACCTAACTCTTTCACTATCCTTTGTAAATTTAATAGACAGCGCTAATTGCCGATAATTGCTTCGTGGTCAAGTCATTGGTGGCGTCGGCAAGTTTCCTCTTCCTTGTGAAAATTGAACACTCCTCAATACTTTTTTTTTGGCCTTCCTTTCTGGTTGATGTGGTGGGTTTATCTACTGCCAATATATCCAGGATGGTGTCTTCATTAAGGCAGTCCTCGTATTTGGAGTTGAAGTTCTGAATGGTTCGATTAGATTTCAACCATTTTGCCTTAATATTTGCATATATCAGATAAAATTTATTTTTTATAATTTCGCTTCTCTCAATATTTCCGTATAAGCTATCAAGTTCTTCTAAAGCAGCTTCCGTGAAAAAATTTGGTGTGGTTGACTTTCTAAACAGTTCAAATAATTTAAAATTGTTAAACGCCATGTTTTCAGTACTTAAATTGTTTAATGGTTTCAGTAATTGTTGCGCCAACTTTCAGTCGTAGAGTAATCCATGCATTATCCTTATTTTGCAATATATAGGCTTATGCTACCATGCCTAAAAATAAAAATAGGGACCATAAGTCAATATTGTTCTTGACCATTTGCAATATATAGGCTTATGCTACCATGCCGAAAAATTTACCTGTTCCCTGCATACATATGGATTTAGGCTGAATAATGCAATTTTGATATTATGCACGTGTCCAAATAAGATTTGTGCCTACCTGTAGGGACCATAAGTCAATATTGTTCTTGACCATTTGTACGCTGAAGTAGTGTTTAAGTGAGGTACGTACCTGCTAATTTCAATGAGTAGTTTTTTTCAAACTATTAGATCAAACTACTGTCAGTCAAAACATATAAGGGATGGACGCCATACAATTTCTGCAACCATGTCTACATCATATCAATACAATACATCAATCAATACAAACAAAAAAGGCGATTCGTTACCTATTTTTCGTGATATTACACCTGAAATCGCAACAAATTCATTAAAAATTGTGTTTTTTGAAAACCGAAAGTCGGTCAACTTTGAACGGCTATATCTTCTAAACTAAAAATGTGATATTATTAAGAGTGGCAGATTTGAAATCGTTGAAAAGTTTCCTATAACATCAAAACTTCGTCGGCGCTCATGAAAATTTTGATTTTTGCAACCTCGTTTGCTCTACGGGCGCTACTGTGCGGCGGGTAAACTTAAATGTATGTACAATGGAATCAGTAAATTTGCCAACACAGTCATTGGACTACGATATGTTGTCCCACCGTTATCGCCATATTTACGAATATTATACAAATATCTGACAACATTGTTGAATAGGGTTTTCAGCTTGTTTTTACTTTCAGTGTCGCAATTGCAAACAAATTCACATCCATAGAAGACAGAGGGCATTATGTAAGCTTTAACAAGTAGCAGTTTTATTCTTTGCGGTGTGAACGATTGTACAAACCATAGAGTACGAAGTTTGTTATATGTGGAACCAATAATACTATTTATGTGGTTTCAGCATGTTAATGTAGTATTGAAATGTATTCCTAGGTTTTTTACAGAAGGCACAATTTCAATTCTCTGGTTATTCAATACTATATCGGTATCTACATTGGCACATGCATTTAACGATTTCTTCCGTATGATTATGGATTTCCTTTTCTTAGGATTTAAACACAGTCCATTTGCTGTAGCCCACCTATACACATTGCCCAAGTCGATATTCAATTTCCTTACAGCATCTAGCAAACTATTGTTGCTCCCGATATACAACTGTACACCATCGGCATACATATGTATTTTAGAAAAGTTAAGCTGATCAGGTAAATCATTGGGATACAGTGAGAATAATAGTGGTCCGAAAAATAGAGCCCTGAGACACACATTATTCCCAAAAGAGACTGGCAACGCTTTGTGAGGTATGATTCTCTAAGTGTTATTGCTGTAATTGAAAAGTTGAATAAGTATTGCAGTTGTGAATTGATGATAAAATGTTGTGATTTGTCGTATCAAATGCTTTTGAGTGTTAGTATTAGCATTTCCCTCATCAATGTCTCTGCATATGTCTTCCGTAACATCCAGTAAAGCCGTTATACAACTGTTTAGGCCCAAACCCTGATTGTTTCGGGGTTAGAAGTGCATGTCGGTTTATAAATGAGCTTATCTACTTATGGACCAGTTTTTCAAATATTTTTAAGAGATAACACAAAATTGCAATGCGTCTATGTTCAGTTTTAGTTTTTGGTAGGGGAATGATTTTGGCGTGCATATATTTAATTGGAAATTAGATACGTATTATAATTGTGTTGAAAAGGTGGGTAATAAATGGTAATAGCTGTGGCAAGATAATTTTTAAAAATCTTGAATTTATGTTACCACATCCCATAGAGTTTGATGTCACACTCATACAGCTTAAAAATACTTCACATTACATTACATTATGTAACAACAGAAAATTCAAACGACTCAAAAGAATGCTCCTTTAGGGTCATTTGATTGTAAAAATTAGGATCAGGGGTAATGGTTTGTATGATTGCAAAAATTGAGTTTATTTCATTTACATCAATTTCATATAGTAATAATTTAGAAATATCCCTAACGAAGAATATGTCCAACAGTGTGTTGTTTATTGATGTAAAATGTGTAAGCATTTTATTATTTGTCGGAGAAATACCCAGGGAAGACATATGATCAAGGATCATATCAAATGGGTTGTCTTTAAATTAGTTTTTGAAAGGCATAACACGTTGGACTCCGTTGCATCAATCCTTTTCAAAACTCTGTTGCTGTTTGCGGTGATATTGGTGCATATAAGGCCAGAAAATCGCGACATTTACGATTTCTTTGACGTCATTGTGAACAAAGTAGAGCGCCCGATGTTTATGTAATGGACGATATGATATTTGGAGCTAGGCGTAAGGTTTTGGGTGTTTTCTGGGGACATGAGGAGGATGTTATAACTTTCAAAATTGAATCATGGCTGCTGCAGAGCGATTTATTTTCTTTCATAAAACCACCTACAAATGCTTCGATTAGTTATGTCAATATACGACCCACTTGCTCTGATTGGACATATTATAATGTACGTCAAAGTACTTATGCAGGAGGTGGGGCGTTCTCAAATTGATTGGGAAGAACCAATTCCCCCTGAATTGAAACATTTTTTCTGTGATTCGAAGGCAGTACTGAGCTGTATTAATTCCGATCTCCGAAAGTACCACCAATTCGTGGCTTTTAGAATCACCGAAATTTTGGAGTTGTCATCAATAAAAGAATGGAATTGGGTGCCAAGTAAACTAAATATGGCTAATTTAGAATTCCAGTCGATGGTTTAGTGGACCGGAATTTATCTTCCATCCTGAGAGACGTATTTTAAAAACACTGAGGAGGAGCGTATACAACATATATACCAAACTAGCAGTACCCGCTGCTTCGCGCGCGAAAAAGTCAGTTATTTGTTAATTTTATCCGTCTCTGTTTTTGGATAGTATTTATTTAATTTTCTTTTGGTGGATATAGATAAAATCTAAAATAGTAATTTGGAAACCTCCGATTAGCTAGCACTCACACACAGTCAAAGGAAAGTGCTTGTCTATATATACTATTTTAGCTGAACTACGTCGTATGTATAATTTTATAATTTTCTACCAAGTTTTGAACAAAATATTAGAACCATTCACATCCTCGATCTCATGTTTCTAGATTCAGCCAGCCAGTTTATAACTTTTTCTTGCTGTAATACTTTATTTTTTATCCCTTTTTGTCCCGCTCGCCCCTTAAAGTACAAATTTCGAAAAATCCAATTTTACTTCGTTTCTATATGGTCAGAGGAATTTACATACCAAATTTCACTTTTCTAGTTGTAATACTTTAGTTGGTACCATTTTTATCCCTTTTTGTCCCGCTCTTCCCTTAAAAGTACAAATTTCGAACAATCCAATTATACTGCGCTACTACATGGTCAGAGGAAATTTACATACCAAATTTCACGTTTCTAGCTGTAATACTTTAGTTGGTACCATTTTTATCCCTTTTTGTCCTGCTCTTCCCATAAAAGTACAAATTTCGAACAATCCATTTATACTGCGCTTCTACATGGTCAGAGGAATTTACATACCAAATTTCACGATTCTAGCTGTAATACATTAGTTGGTACTATTTTTGTCCTGCTCTTCCCTTAAAAGTACAAATTTCGACCAATCCAATTATACTGCGCTTCTACATGGTCAGAGGAATTTACATACCAAATTTCAATCCAATTATACTGCGCTTTTGCATGGTCAGAGGAATTTACATACCAAATTTCACGTTTCTAGCTGTAATACTTTAGTTGGTACCATTTGTATCCCTTTTTGTCCCGCTCTTCCCTTAGAAGTACAAATTTCGAACAATCCAATTATACTGCGCTTTTGCATGGTCAGAGGAATTTACATACCAAATTTCACGTTTCTAGCTGTAATACTTTAGTTGGTACCATTTGTATCCCTTTTTGTCCCGCTCTTCCCTTAGAAGTACAAATTTCGAACAATCCAATTATACTGCGCTTTTGCATGGTCAGAGGAATTTACATACCAAATTTCACGTTTCTAGCTGTAATACTTTAGTTGGTACCATTTGTATCCCTTTTTGTCCCGCTCTTCCCTTAGAAGTACAAATTTCGAACAATCCAATTATACTGCGCTTTTGCATGGTCAGAGGAATTTACATACCAAATTTCACGTTTCTAGCTGTAATACTTTAGTTGGTACCATTTGTATCCCTTTTTGTCCCGCTCTTCCCTTAGAAGTACAAATTTCGAACAATCCAATTATACTGCGCTTTTGCATGGTCAGAGGAATTTACATACCAAATTTCACGATTCTAGCTGCAAAACTTTAATTGGTACCATTTTTAACCCTTTTTGTCCCGCTCGCCCCTTAAAAGTACAAATTTCTAAAAATCCCTATTTGTAGCTCGTCTGCATGGTCATTGCAAGGAACTCGACGAATTTCATGTTTATAGCTACTGCCGTTTAGTCAGGAGGAAGGTTCGATGTTTATCCCTTTTTGGGCCATTTTACCCCCTAAAAGTACGAATTTCGTAAAACCCTTTCTTAGTCGACGTCTACGTCATATTTGGGAACTACCCTGAAAATTTCATGACCCTGGCTTCAGTCGTTTGGTCTGGGGCTGGTCAATGATAAGTCAGTCAGTCAGTAACGCAACTCTTTTATATATATAGATAACAAAATATGAATTCTTTTTCGATCCATTTCGGTTTGCAAAATGGACTCGTCTTGTAAGAGCTTTAGCGTATGTTGTACGATTTATTACCACCTGTCGCAAAAGTGAAAAGCGAAATGGAGAGTTGACTCGCGAGGAGGTAATGGACGATGAGCGTTTGTTATATAGGCAACCCCAATTAGAAAAGTATAACACTGAAATGGCGTCACTCAAATCAAATATTTATATATCGAAATCTAGCGATATTTATTCCATCCACATCACCGTATTTAGACAACGACATTTTATGAATAGATGGTAGGATTCATCGGGCAGATGTTAAAGCAGTAATTCGATGTTGTCAAATACGTAGAATTAATAAGGCCGTTCCTCAAAATCCATAGATGGCGAAGTTGCCCGTGCTCGCGTCGCATCATATGCTGCTTCATTCGCTATACTGGAATAGACTTATTTGGACCCATCTTTGTGACTGTAAACCGACATAAAGAAAAACGATATCTATTTACGTGTTTGACGATCACAGCAGTTCACATTGAAGTTGCACATTCTCAGACAACAAGTTCCTGTATCTTGGCCTTCCGTAACTTTATAGCGCGTAGAGGAATTCCTCTTGAATTCTACAGCGACAACGGGACGAATTTCGTGGAAGCCGAAAGAGAACTACGAGAGGCATTAATTGAGGTATATCGAAATGAATTGGTGAAAACGATTACTACTGCAACTACAAAATGGATTTTCAATCCTACAGCTTCACCCCACATGGGAGGGGCATGGGAGCGCTTAGTTCGTTCGGTTAAAACGATTTTAAATAAAATCATGCCATCCAGACACCCTACTGACGAACTTCTTTTAAGTATGCTAATTGAAGTTGATATTTTATTATCACAAAACGAGTATGTTTCTATTGAAGAAGATACAGAAGCTATAACTCCGAACCATTTTCTGTTAGCAAGTTGCAGTGGGCTAAACCCCTTAACTACGTGCACGATAGCGGAACATATTTTGGAAGAAGTGTTTGGCTGAATATTTACCGCCGTTAAAGTGTAGGTCGATGTGGCACGAAAAATCGAAACCTTTAAATCGGGGGATTTAGTTATCATTGTTGACCCTTTCACTACCTACAAATGTATAGCTGCGACTCAGCAAAAAGAGAGCGCCCAAAGAAGTGAAAAGATGTTCATATTGTGATTCGGAAGTAGTGAAAATGGGATCTTCATCAATGAATTTAACATGAAGTTGTCATAGGAGGGATGTCCTTTATTTTGAAAGACTTAAAAGTTATTTTAAAGCGTTGCAAAGGAACCACTTTCTCACTAGTTTCCTTTTCTGTTTTCAAAAATCCGTCGGTACCGGGGTTAAAACAGCAAATCTTCTGGTTGCTACTACGGCACTCTAACCATCTCAGCTATCCTCTGATGTGAGTGCCGAATAACTAAAGCAATCCATTTTGTTTGTTAGAACTGACCATAGGAAACTTAACAAAATATTTATTTAGTATGAATTAATATATAAAGCAAGTTAATATTAAATAAAATTTTTAACTGATATTATGTAGTATTTAAAGCAAAATTAAATTTAAATTAAAATTAAGCAAAAAATGTTTAATTTGTTAAGATTATAAAAAATTAAACATTGTTTATTTGTAAAAATAATAAAAACCACAAAAAAGACTTTTCCCATGCAAGGATTCGAACCCAGGACCTTGTGAGTGCAAAGCGGACACAATGCCACTGTGACCGCATACTAAAAATTCGTTCCCATTCACTAGTGAAAATGCTATTCGTAAAATGTTACGGGATAATAACATGTTATCGACATTTTTGGAAGTTGTTTAAAATAACTTCCTCAAAAACGGGAAAATGCACATTTAGATTATTAGATGCGATTAAAATGTGCATCCTACGGAAGTACTTCAATTTTGTTTGCTGGGGAGGTAAAGTACTAGAAACGAGATTGGCAGGGGACGGACAGGTCCGTAGCGCAATGATACTTACCCAACGTGGTATAATGTAGAGGCCTGTGGCCATGCGGGCAATTTTGGATATAGCTCCTCAAAACTCTGACAGCGAAGAAAATTCTTGCTATACTGGGAGGGGAATGTTAACCCATCAGAGCCCAGCCAAATTAAATTTTTGACGTTTCTTACTGTTCACTGTTCGATTAATCGAACACTGGGTCAAAATGGGTTAACGCCACTTCCAAAATAACCATGATGTCAATTTTCAATCTATAAACAAATAATTTGTACATGCCAATTATATATTTTTTAACGAAACCTTTTAATTGTCAAGAAGCGTCCCTAGCTTTCGCCATTTTTTCATTTCAATTGTTACAACAAATTGGTACTCGGTGACTTGGAGTTAAATAATCGTAAAATTTTGAATTATATTTTTTAGTGGTTTCTATATTAGAGGTCTGCATGAATGCATTCATACACCTCGTCACTCATTGTACTCATGAAAGCCATACGAATATTTGTTTCGTACACACACTGAATCATTCAAAGATAAATGAATGAATTTGAGTGAATGTGTCTATGAATTGAATGAATATGTTTTAGAGAGAGTACAAAGAAGAAAGAGTGATGATAGGAGTACACACTCTCTTTATGTTTTGCATCATCTGTTTCAAAAGCACTGAAACAAATAAGTTGTTGGTATGCAAAATAACGGTAAAATAAAATCATATCAATGTTCCTCTATTACACAATTTAATTCTTCGTAGTGATCGGTCGCTGGTCATACTTTTTCTTGTATAAAATGAATTCTTCTTCAGTGAATGTAAGTTTTTATTACGATTTTTTATGATTTAAAATAATTTACAATCATATCCCTATTAAAATATAGAGTAATAATAATTTAAGTTATTTGTGTACTTAGTCCCCTTTTCCACAGGCAAATTTTTTGTTTTCTCTTTTGAAATTTTCGCTTGCTTTTCCACTAGCAAATTTTTCTTTGCCAAATTTGCGAATCAAAATACAAAAGAAAGAAAGAAACGTCAAAAGTGTTTACATTTTCAAGAATTTTTCGAAGAAGTGTATACATAATTTAAAATAAAAAATATAATAATAATATAATATAATAATAATATAATATAATAATAATTTAAAATATACATAAAATTAAAAATTAAATTTCACTTGCACAAATTAAAGCAACAGGTTTGCAAACAAAAGCCGGCTGTGTGTCAGTAAAACGAATAGGTTAAAAAGGAAATGTCAACAAAATTGTTTTCAACGAACAGAGCAAAGCAGAATTTGCGTGTACCTCAAATTCTGAACAGGCAAAGTTTTGTTTCTCTTCCTCGCACCCCTCTCGCCTACAAACTCAGAATTTGCCAAATAAAAATTTGCCTGTGGAAAAGGGGACTTACTAAATAAAAATCAAAAAATAAAAGCATACATTTCAAATAAAAAATTCTTCTCACTATTAATAGGCTACGGCTACACAAGTATAATGGGCAACACACACGTTGTGTGTACCTACACATTCAATCCATTCACTCTTCGGTTGAATGAATGCAATGTCTCACTCATATCAACATTCATACCATTCATACGAATGTGTGCCCTACACACATTCATTCATTTCTGGTATGAATCATTCAAACGGCGTTTTGAATGGATTCATGCAGACCTCTAGTCTCCGAGTGCTGGAAGATGTCCTGCTTTGGGTGCGTCCATAGGGACCTGGGGACTAGCTGAGTAGGTGTGACCCCAAGGATTTTGGTGTAGTCGTCGATTCTCACATTCGATGTCCTTCTGACCTGTGGGCCCGACCTTATAACTGTGCAATCATCGGCGTATGTCACGATTTCAGGTGGTAGTGGAATACCAGATAGGCAAAGATTAAACTGTGCCGATGATATCAACCGTCCTTGGGGAAATCCCTGCTTAACTCTACAGTGTTTTGACTTCCCATTTCTGAATTCCACAAATGACTGGCGTCCACACATATAATTCACGATCCAAAATTTCAGACTGTTCGGGAGGGACGTGTTGGCGATGTCCTCGAATAAAACGGCATGGTTGGCCGTATCAAATGCTTTGATTGGTCAAGGGCCACTAGGACCTTCCTGTCGCATGGTTTATCTTGGTTCAGACCACGACCGATATGTGTGGTAATAGCTGTAAAGCAATTGTTTGTGCTACTTTCGGAATACGTGCTGATGATCAGCAATCGGAAAATGTCCATTAGGGCTCGTACGGAGAAGTGCCTCAAGCGTCTTCGCTACTGGGGAGAAATTCTCTCTTACTCGTATCTTTCATTGGCTTCAGTAGCGGTATTACTCTGCCCATTTTCCAGGCTTCGGTAACAATAAGAGTGACCATGGACAAGTTGAGGACCATCGTCAGGTACTCGACTCTCTGTTTAATTCCAATTACTTACACATCAACATAGAAATTCCGTGTTTAGATGACTTTGCGCTACTGATAACCTGTGTAATTTCGACTTGGTAAATTGTGGTGGTGCTTCCTTGGCTCGAGAACCATGTATACGACATTGATACACCTTGTCACTTTCGGGGTGCTCAATAAATTAAAATAACTCGCGCACCGCTGTGGATCATTTTTGGCCATGTCATCAAAAGTGACAGCGATGTGATCATCCCGTTCGGAGGTGTTCGATATCGACTCACAATTTACTATTCGGGAACTCCAGTTTCCTCTGGTGAATACAAGTACAGGGTGATTGGTTTCATAGACCTTTTGTGGCTGAGCTTCTCTTTCAAAAAAAAATTATACAACATGCCGTTATATCTTTAGTCTTTGTACATTCTGCCGTGGGATGATTCATTCTGCATTTGACACACTGAATGGTTTCTCGCAGTAGGCTTTTGTATGTCCAAATTGTTGGCATCAATAACATTTTACAAGATCATTGCTTCGCAGTGGGGGTTCAATGGCTATAATTGCGTTATCAATTATTTTAATGTCGTAGATATCTTTATTGTTGGTGTCGCGATCCAAGTCTATGAAACACATTGAAAGAGGTTCTTTTGAGACTCGGCTTTCTGCGTTCATGATGCTTCTAACATGGTGTCTCAGTGAAAGAAGAGTTGCTTTAATGTCCTCAATTGAATGATGATGAAGACCATTAATTACTACACTAAACGCTCTCTCCGTCTTGAGTTGGTAGGTATGAAAGGCTACTTCGAAATTTCACAAACTTCAAAATGTTTTACAATGTTTCGATAAGAATCAATAGATTTGATTATAGGACGAAGCTGACCGTCACATAGTGATTTGTAATTAAATTCCTTACTATCTACAACTTTTGTAAGAATTGTTACGATTTTGGAATAAATATTGGTGGTGGTTGAGGTAATTGAACAGGATTATCTTCCTTCTCCATCCTCATCATTACTCAAAAGAACGAATTTATTACTTGATGAGATAGGCCCTTCATTAGTGCGTTGTTTTTGTCTTTAATAGGTGTTGTTAATGATGTTGACTTTTTTGTTTAGGTTTTCTCTGTCTTTTTTTTTTGTTAACAAAAAATAACTTTTTGAAGGAGACATACGTCCTTAGGCAATCACGGGAAAATATGAACTGATATGTTTTAAAGTATAACTTTTCAAGACGGAAATATATGTAATTGATATGTTTATGATGGTGTTAGGCCTTAATGCCCAAGGTCATAAACCCCAAATCAGAAATGTCATAAAACCCAAAAGCAATTCATCGATTGTGTTGTTGCAAAATTAGTTTGGGCATTGTGACATTATTTCTATGTGGTAACGCCCAATCCACGGACCGTCACAAAGCCCAAATTTGCGACATATTGTCCAAAAAACTCATGACTTCTGCCGGCCTTAAAGATTTTCTCTTATGTCCATGTTGTTCTTGCGCATATTGAAAGACAATTTTAAGATTTTGTCCTTTTTTGACAGTAATACCTACACATTCCCCCAACTTTTTTTGATATTTCAAAGCGATTAAAAATCGATACGCCCATTTACTGTACATTTAATACATATACATTAGAGTGGCTTCAAAATAAAAGTTGTGGATATTCCCGACTAAAAGGAAAGATTGGTTTGTTTTATGTGTTCTCCCAAAATATTTCGCTTTTATCAATGTCCGCTCGTGGGCTGGGCGGGCGTTCAAAATAACCTCTATAAATCAGGTTTTTCTTGAATTTTTAAATACCATTCTCAACGTGAATTCTTTTCAAGAAAAACCTGATTTATGATTTAAGCTTAGGGAAAACACATAAAACAAACCAATCTTTCATTTTAGTCGGGAACATCAACAACATTTTTTCCTTCCTCACAAAAGAAGCCACTCTAATATGCATATATATACATGTAGTATTTAAAAAATAATATAGAAAATCTATAATAAAATAATTAAAAACTACTTTTTATTTTAAAATATTTGACACGTGCAAATATTTGGAAAGCATTTAGCTACTATGACCAATACCGTCGTTAAATATAAGTTTATACTTACAATAGAATTCAAAACTTACCTTGTTTATTTTCGTACCAAATTTTCACAAGTCTATCATTGCGTCCACAAGTTGCAAATAAAGTTCCATCAGGACTAAATGCCATGTGATAAATCGGTATTGCCGTTTGACAGGACCAAATATTTTCCCAATTCGTCGCATTTTCCACAGACTCATTAGTCGGAGTTCTATTTTCACGATCACCTCCAATAACAAATTTAACACCTGCAGAAGATTAAAATATTGTTACATTAAATACTTTGCACGCTTAACTAAATTGTATTTTATATAAACGGTTTTAATTTAATTAGTGACTAAAACAAAATTTGGGAAATTCTTAATACATGGTTTTACCATATATAATTACAATAATTTATGGAAATAGTCTAACAAAAGTGGAGAACTACAATAAGATTCCTGGCGCACTATGGACGGAAATTAAAAAAAAGGCCAAAAGTCAAATTTTATGGCACATCTAATATTAAAAAAATGATTATGCCTATCTGTTCAAAACATATCCAGCATTTTATATCCAAACTATAAACAATAAATATGAATATTCAGACGATCATATGCCTGTCCAAAGTTAAGCATATATTTAAAACTATATTTAGAGAACAGTTTGATACACTTTAAAATGTTGCATAAATAGAATGGAGAAAAAATTTTGACTATGACACTATGTATAAATTAAAGTAGTCCAAAGTTTGTGGGTTTTATTTAGGATTAGCTCTCGCTTAATCCTTCTTTATTTGACCGGTATGACCGAGTTCTTTGAGTTCCGTTAGTAAACTAAAACTAACCCTAGCTTAAATATTGTCTCGAAGATATCGCTGCCCATTGCCGTTGCTACTAAGTGAATCAGGCAGAATGCCTGACGTAGCTACTCGTGTGTGGTGTCGTGTTGCCTTAACATAAAGATGTTGCTGCCCGTTGCCGTTGTTACTATGGAAGCAAGCCAGCATGCTTGACGTTGTTGTTCATGTGTGGTGTAGAGTTGCTCGAGAGGCCGCAGACATGGTGTCAGCAAAATAACGGTGGGAATGCAAATTAATAAAATCACGGAGTTAACTGTAGCGTGTTAACTCCTCCCTCGCTTAAGCGAGAGCCGTCCTCGGATCTTCCGAAACTGTCAATGGCAGCTTGGATGGCACAGCTCTGCAGATCCCTCTCTCGTCTCCGGCGTAATTTGGCGAAGCAATATACGATCAAAGCCGCCACCATTATGAGGGTGAACGTAGCTGGACCCGCGATCAGCGTATTTTTAATATTCCCGATGATTCTCAAGTTCTCTACGCTTAACCTTTTGAGATACGGCAGACTTAATAATTCCTCATGGCCAGTTATGTTGATACTCGTAATCGCTGCTGAGCCAGGTATTTTAAATGGCAACCCCTTTGTATTTTCATAGGTGGTTCCATTAATTTGGATCTCACCCTCGAAGGTAATTAAGAACGTTCCCGTGATTGTTTTGGTGTTTTCTGTGGTTCTTACTCTGGCAGTGTTGTCGTTGACTATGATGATGCCGTCGTCGACGACGACGACTGGCTCGAGGTGGCTAGGTCGGGTAGTGCAGTGAGCTAGGCGGCCGGAGTGGACTTGTTGGGCACATGAGGGATGGGGCAGCTCTCTACAAAATGTTGACGTGAGTGTGGCAGTACAATGCCCTATCGCAAGTATTTCGTTCTCGCAATCGGCAACGGTGTTCTCGTCAAAGTGCAGGACCTTTTCGTTATGCTGAACTGGAAACAATATTATTTTCTTACATACTATTCTTGGTCTAGGGTACTTAATTAGGAAATGTAGGAAATCATTATCTAATAAGACCTTAACGTATGAAGACTCCATTATATCTGTTACAGTTGTGTTAGTAGAGTATCGGTACATAATTTTTCTTAAGTCTTCAGAATCTAAAAGTAAAGGATTTATAATCCCTATCTTTGCAAGGGTGACGGACAACAGCAATGTCTCGATTTCCGAAATAATAATCCTATTTCTGGCCAATAGTGTTTCATACAAATGGCCCGTATCGATCTGTCCTTTTCCTGATTCTCTTATTATATTATTGACAGCATCTGTCAGCCTATTTATCTGGTCCTGCGTCTTTGTATTTATGGCTATCTGCGTATTTTCCGCATTTATTAGTTCTTGCTGTTTGAATTTCAGATTCTCAAAGTCGTCAAAATCTGGTGTCCCGGCGATCACTTTAAGGGCCGTACCTAATACATTAATGCTTCTAGCGTGCCTGTGGTGGACGTTTAGTGACGCCAAAAGATTCACTATGTGTTGTACATCGGACACCATTAGTCTCTTCATGTGGGATAGGGGAAAATGGTCTGTGAGTCGTGTCGTTTCCTCAGCTATCTCTGCGTACCTGGTCAAGTTCGAACTATGTCTTAGGTAGTCGAAGTCCCGCCAAATGATGACACTACCGTCCATAATGGGAATGTAGTCCGAGTTAGTGTAGTTCGTTAATTTTGGTGTCGTTGGCCATATGAGTACTGTCACGGTCAAAATCCTAAAAGATGAAGTTAGAAACAAAATAGTCATAAACGAGGAAACGATGGTAGGATGACTTCTTTATCTCAAGTTGTCCTTATGGACCACCCTCCCTTTAATAAGAACCGTAGTTCCCAAGTCTGCTTCTACTTTTTCTTCAGAATATAGTGGGGTAAGTTTATTTCCTAACCTCCTGTTGTTTTTGACCAATACAGACTCTCCCAATTGAAACGTTCTATTCTGCCTGGAAATATTGTTTCTTTCCAATAACGCCCGTTGAGCCTCTGTTATTCTTTCTCTTATCTCCTCCCTAATGTCAGAAGATGCGGAGTATATTACGTCAATCGGTCTTTTCTTCGTCACAGAGTGAATTGTCCGATTATACTGTACCGTTGCAAGTAAAATGATTTCAACCGTGCTGTCGATCTTCTTTTCCAATTTAAGGCACCTTGCGATCTCCAGAAGAGTACTGTGGAACCGCTCGACTTGTCCGTTCGAAGTGCTATGAAGGGGGGGCGCGTTTGCAACCGAAACACCAAACTGGTTCCGTAGCATGGATGTAATAGTTTCGGATTTTAGTGATGGTTCATTGTCGCAGTAAATATTTTTTGTGTCCGGGAAAAAATTCATTAACTGTATAATTGGGGGCGTCAAATCTACAATAGTGCGCGAAGGAATTACCTGAACCACAGCGAATTTAGAAAACTTGTCAATACACGTGAGAAAGTATTTTTTGTCGGTGGAAAATATATCAATGTGTAGCATTTCCCCCGGATAAGATGGTATAGGGGTTGCACCAATCTCTTGTCTACACGGGTGCCTATCGTATTTCACCTTTGTACAGATCCTACAATTTGCCACGACCTCGCTTGCTAACTTAGACATTCTCGGAAAGTAATAGTCAAGGAGGATTTGCTTGACATTTTCTTGAGCCGCCCTGTGAGCTCGGTTATGTTCCGTATTGACTATTTCTGTCTGCTCATTTTTGTCGAAAATGTCCAACACCATTTTCTTACAGTACCAGAATTTGGTAGATGGGAAGCATCTAACCAGTTCGTGTTGAATGGTAGCCAACGTTGGCAAATCGCAATGTATTGCGTTCACCACGTTTGGGTTCACTGCCAGTTTGGCCTCTTCGATAAGAGCGTTCTTATCCGAGAATTCGATGACATGTCGAGTTTTTTCAGAGAATAAAATGAAGTTTTTCTTTCTCGCGAATAGTGCTTCTTCCAAGACTATTTGGTTTCTGAAACAGTTTAGGGGTTTGTCCGTCGTTTCGATCGTGTATGTAAAGGAACCCTCGCTGTGAACGGTCGCAACATCGGAATGTGTTTCCTGTTCCAAGGTATGGATATTCTGACGTGACAAAGCGTCCGCGACGTAATTCTCCTTACCAGGCTTGTAGAAAATCTTTGCATTTTGTCCGTCTATAAATGCTTTCCAGCGCTTAATCTTAGCGTTAGGGTTTCGTTCTGAAACTGCAAACGTAAGTGGCTGGTGGTCCGTATAAATATTCAAGTCTCTCACGCCATAGAGATAGTTCCTAAGTTTCCCCAGTGCCCACACTATGGCCAGCAATTCGCGTTCATTTGTAGCAAAGTTCAGTTCTCTGTCTTTAAGTGTTCTGGAGATCATGGTGATCGGTCTACCCCCTTGTGACAGAACTGCCCCCAAACCCAATGAAGAAGCATCTGTAGTCAAATCGAATGGCTTCTTAAAGTCTGGGTAAAGGAGTAAAACATCCTCGGAGGCTAACATCTCCCTTAGCTTGTCAAAAGCCTGAGCTTGACTCCCATTAAAATCCACCCGGATTTTCTTGGACTGATGGGCACTGACTTTGCCATTTTCACCCTTCAATATATCGGTAAGAGGCTTTGCTATTGAGGCAAAATTCTTAATAAAACACCTGTAATAACTTGCTAATCCTAAAAACGATCTTACGTTGAACAGCGTCGTTGGGCGTTCATAGTTACGGATTGCATTCACTTTATCGGGACTCGTCCTGATGCCATCTCTGGATACGACAAATCCGAGGTATTCGACACTTTTCTTAAAAAAATGTGACTTTTCCCTAGAGACCCTCATATTTGCCTCATACAGTCGACGCAGTACCCATCCAACATGTCTGACATGCTCATCTTCGTTTTCCGAGAAAATTATCACGTCGTCCACGTAGACGTAGCATGTTCTCCCTATCTGCTCCCTAAGGACGTCGTCAATTGCTCTCTGAAAAATACTGGGAGCATTTTTCAAGCCGAAAGGCAATCTGCAGAATTCGTATTTCCCGTTTCCAACGGAAAATGCAGTCTTCTCCCTATCCTGTTCTGCGAGAGATATTTGATGGAACCCGGATTTTAAATCAAGAGTGGTGAAATATCTAGCCCTGCCCAGGTTTGACAGAATAACCGCCACATCCGGAATAGGGTATTTGTCGTCAACGGTCTTTTGATTTAATTTCCTAAAGTCGATGACGAGCCGTTTCTTGGCATTGCCATATTCATCCTTGCCTTTCTTATCGACCACCCAGACCGGGTTGTTATATGGCGACCTAGATGGCCTGATTATGCCATTTTTCAGTAAGTCCCGCACTTCGCCATTAACGAAGTCAGCCACGCCCATTGGGTAGGGATACAATTTTGAGTAGATCGGTTCGTCATTTTCAGTGCGGATAGTTGCCACGACATTCGTATTATAAGGCAGCGCTTCGTTAGGATTCGCAAAAACTCCTAAAACATTTTTCATCATTTGTTGAAAATTTTTGGCAACGGTTTGAGGCACTATTATGTCCTCCACCTGTGTAAAGTTCACATTGGCACATTTCAAAAATTTAATCTCTTCTGAACCAAATTTTGTCTGGATTTCCTTGTTCTTAAAATCTAACTTTGCACTTGTCTGCGTTAGCAAATCAAGGCCAATTATACCATCGAAGGTTGAAAGTGACGGCAATATGAAAAATGCAGTATTTGTATTAAATAAGTTGATAGTACACTTCTTATTGACCGTGTTAAAACCATGGATTGATTTCACTAGGAATGGTTTGTCTACCGGAACTATATTACCAAGTTCCTTTAGGGGTTTTATGTAGTTCTTGGATGCCCCTGTGTCAATTAATAATCTAATAGTTCTCCCTGCGACTGTCCTTTCTATGAACGGTAGCAGAGAGTTTTGTCTAAAAAATTAATCTGGTCGAAATCTTCTTCATCATCGATCTCTGATGCCACCGACTCCGCTTTCTCCTGATATTCGTTTGGATCCTGTTCGTCTGTTTCCTGCGAAACAAAATTGATCCTTTGCTGTTTAGGACCTGTGAATCTAGCAGAGCCATTATGTTGTCCCTTCAACGCTTGTCCGGAGGCCTCATTATTAAAATACTGAGCCCGCGATGGTTCGGCGTGTTGTCCCCGCACCTCGTTGTCATGGTACGGTAAGTGAGATGGACGACTATTGCCCGCCCGGAATTTTGTCGATTGCCTAAATCGTACAGAATCATCAACATCCATTGGTTGGACGGGATCCTCCCTCTGGGGAGAATTGCTGCGATAGCCCTGACGTTTTGAAAAATGTGGATTTTTAAACGCTTGGCCACCTGAAAAATTGTTCCTATTCTGTCGTTTCTCCTCAAGGGATTTTGCGTAGTTGGTAGCAAAAATGTATCTCTCGTGATTAGACTCAACCTCCTGCGCTAATGCCAGAGCCGAAGGTAAATCGTTCGGCCGGGCCGAAAAAAGGACATCACTCAACCCCTTTTTAGTTCCAGATATAAACACCCGGAGTGCATCCATTCTATACTTCTCATTTATGGATGCCGCAGTGGACCTGTCATATGTCATGATGGTCTTGTTCGTCAAAAGAGTAAGTTTTTTCTCGACCTCATCGTAAAATTGCAACAGAGTCATATTCCCTTGACGGAGAATGGAAAGTTCCTGTTCAATCAAATAAATAGGGCGTTTGTCAGAGTACGTGAAATCAAGGCGATCAATGATTGCCTTGAAGTTAAGGACTGTGTTAAAGGACGACAGTATCATATCAGCTGGTCCCTTTATCTTATTCCGAATTATGGCAACCGCCTGGTAGTGTTTGGAACTACCATCAAAATTTTCAAAAATTTTATAGGCGGTATGTGCCGCCTGACGCCACGAGACGTACGTTTCCTGCTTCCCTTCAAAGTCCGGCAAAGATTTCACTATGTCCAGTGGTTCGTCGCATTGTCGCCCTGCAACTATTTCTATTTCTTGATAAGGTTCCACCTGAGGAGTCGTAAGTACAACCTGGTTAAACCGCTTGTTCACTTCCTCTAGTTGTTTCTCAAATGCGGTCTTTTGCGTCCTTAAGGCTGTGGAAATAGCAACCTCCATCATAACCCTAATTTGGTCCGGTGTCATCGCCATTGTGCTTTCGTTCCACCAATTGTCTTGCCTAGAGTCACTTACTTTCCTATCCACCGTCAATTTGCCAAGGCCCTCGACTACTTCTTCTAACACAGATTGTTCCCTACTCATGAACTACGGCCCTTGCAAAGATTTACAATGTTGTCCTATTTTCAAGTAATTCTACTTACACAATAATATAATCTATCATTATTCCTTGATGCCGTTGTTGCCTTTGATGCTGTTGTTGCTTTTGATTCCGTTGTTGCTTTTGATGCTGTTGTTGCTTTTGATGTTGTTGTTTTGTTGCTTTTGATGCTGCTGTTGCTTTTGATTCCGTTGTTGCTTTTGATTCCGTTGTTGTTTTTGATGCTGTTGTTGCTTTTGATGTTGTTTTGTTGCTTTTGATGCTGTTGTTGCTTTTATTTTTATTCTTGTCTTTCAAAGGTAAAGGTTTTACACTTTTTTGAATTTTTGTTCTTGGTAATCAACCACTTCACTGTTGTTCACTAAAACTTTTCACTAATGCCCCACGTTGGGCGCCAATTAAAGTAGTCCAAAGTTTGTGGGTTTTATTTAGGATTAGCTCTCGCTTAATCCTTCTTTATTTGACCGGTATGACCGAGTTCTTTGAGTTCCGTTAGTAAACTAAAACTAACCCTAGCTTAAATATTATCTCGAAGATATCGCTGCCCATTGCCGTTGCTACTAAGTGAATCAGGCAGAATGCCTGACGTAGCTACTCGTGTGTGGTGTCGTGTTGCCTTAACATAAAGATGTTGCTGCCCGTTGCCGTTGTTACTATGGAAGCAAGCCAGCATGCTTGACGTTGTTGTTCATGTGTGGTGTAGAGTTGCTCGAGAGGCCGCAGACATGGTGTCAGCAAAATAACGGTGGGAATGCAAATTAATAAAATCACGGAGTTAACTGTAGCGTGTTAACTTATATAGGCTTAATGCTTTTTTTGTACAGAATAAAAGAATATATATGTGTTTAAATTTTTCATTTGTTTTGGTGGTTGAAACCTGAATTGTAATACGGTCCTTTTTTGGCATAAAATATTGTTTTTTTTATAAATTACGTTTCTTATAGCTAAGAAAAGTCGGCAGTTGTTACTACAAAATCAATTTGAGAGTCTTCGCTAAGGTGTTCTGTAACACCAGTGAAAATTTCGTCTGCACCTTCGTTGCACTTTGGACGCTACAACATATTTTCGAATATAAGTGATTGACTTTTAGAATTTTGGAAATAGAAGTGGATATTGCACTGTCCGACAGTCCATATTACACTTGGACCAAATGATATACGTCTGAAACTATAGGTGAAATGGAGTTAATTGTAGTTTATAGATTTTCATTTCCTCATCCATTGGCCCCCCATAAAAAGGACTACAAAGTTACAAAGGATAATACTTTTTATTATTAAAAAATTATTATAAACAATTATTTGCACCCTATGATACCGGTATTCGTGTCAAATTAAAGAAGAAAATATATGCTAAAATTACTTCAAATTGTAAGCTTCTATTTTTATTAGTTTAGCATTAACAACCATTTCATGTTTGCCTTTGAAAAAGTAAAATATGAATAAACTAAATAAACTAGGGGGAAACTTGAAATGGATGTTAATGCTAAACCAACACAGATAGAAGCATTATATTTGAAGTATTTTTAACAGATATTCTCCTTTTTAATTTGACACTAATGTCGGTATCACAGGGTTCGAGTAAGTATTTAAAGTAATTTTTTTAAATGATGTCCTTTGGAACTTTGTAGTCCTGTGGGCAACAGTATGAGAAAATGAAAACCTAAAAACGCCAAGTAATTCACTTTTGTCTATAGTTTGCTACCTATATCATACTGTCTAGAAATTGATTGTACTCCTTTTGAGGAATATGAGACTTTCACGATACTACGAAAACATTATCCTTAGTCGGTAGGCTTGACTATTGGCTGTCTTTCGGAAGAAGCTCTGGAAGCCAGTATTAAAGTCTTTAAGAGTTTTTGAGCTGAAAAGAGCCGAACGTCTAGCTACGAGGACATAATTCACCGTCTTTTGGTAACATCGGACCAATAAATCAGCTACATACGTCTGCAGAAGGAGAAAAAAGTCAAATACTTGTCACCAGAAGCAAAAAAGCAAAGATTGTAGATAAAATAATATAGTACAGTAAAGTATAATAGAATAAATATATATGTATTTGAAAGTGTAATAAATAAATTGAAAATTGAATGTATAAATTGCATATCCTGAAGTAAACATTTTACTTTTGCGCCACCTTGTATTAGGTACAGGTATATTAGGTATATGGTGTCATATTTTATTCTTCAAAAATGATTTATAAAGCCTAGACTACACATCTTAATTACAAATTTTAAGCCACATTAGCTAATTCGCTATCTTGGAATAACGGTGATTTAAGGATTTTTTTTGCATATAAAAGTAATAAATTATCTAGGGAAGAACTATATTTGTCAATCGTGGCATCGCGGTATGTAAAAATATAAACCCATGTTTACATACATACTCCCAAATTCAATTATGTGAGATTTGACCCCACACAACTTTTTATTGATATTTTATTGTTCTTATTACGGGATATGAATCATGGACATGTTATTTGTATTCATTCCAAATTTCATCAAGATCCAAGCATTTTTGGAGATTTTACAGACTTTTGGCCGCATTTTCCCATTTCCGCCCATAGCGTGGCGTTCAATTGTTTCAAATTGTCCTCAGACATTTTATTTACGTACCTATTTACCAATTCGAATGGAGATCTATTAACACCAGAATCCGAATAGCGTAGTCATGAGAAAATAACCCGTAGTGAGTGCAATCATTTCTTACGAATTATTCATCATAGGGCAAAGTGGACTAGAAATACTATTTGGATGAAATTTGTTTTGTTTGGAATAGCTTGTAATTTTAAGCAATAAAATAAAATGTATTTTTTTACTGCGGCCAATGGTTCCCGAGTTTCGGGACAGATTTTGATAGGAAAAGGCGCTTGACGGAAAAATTATTTGGAAAACTGCGTGATTTTTTTCTTTGATGATTATTTGAAAATACTTGGAACTATTTAGCCATTAAAAATATATCTTCCAATATTTTACAGAAAAACAATAAAAATAAAAGGAATTATGTAATATTTTTTAACAATATTCAGTCAAAATTCCAAAAACTATATAAAGAGGCCATTAGCCCATGCATTGATTGATAGCCGATATCCCGAAAACTATAATACATGAATCGGGTAGTCAAAGGCAATTATTTAGACATTTGCAAGTAGAATATTTCCCATTCATTGAGCCCCTCCATAAATCTGGCATTCTAATTGACGTTTCGACGCTTTTTGGGAAATTGGTTACTGAGGTTGTATCTCACAGGGTTTCTTCTATTTTGAGTCCCAGCCAACAAGGATTACGGGCTTATCGTAAGGCGTTTGATAAACTCAACCACGAACTTTTGTTATATGAATTAGAATTTTAATTCTAGCTGTAATTTTTGGCCAGAATATTTTCATTATTTGCAGGACGATTTGGATAATATTGGTGTGACATTATTGCATAAACTTAAACTACAGAAATACTAGCACATGCGTGTCTTCAGATCTAATCCGAAATTTGCCACTAAAATTTCAATCACTAATTTTATTGCTGAAATCTAAAAAACTGATTACAAATGTAATCGGAACAGTTAAATTTTTCATTGAATTTATTCCATATATTTCAATCACAACTTTCATAAGAGAATATAAAAAACTGATTAAAACAGTGATCGGAACAATGAAAATGATTATTGTTTTTGTTTAATTTTTGTCATTTCATAGAAAGAAGTCGTTGTTAACGCGTGTTGTCAACTACCCAAATCGAAGACGCCTAAAACACATTTTGAAATACTTTACACAGAACTCATTGTCGCATACAACAAAAAGTTGGTTTCGAGAAAAACGACAAAGATGTTTTATATGAATGTTTCTCAAATTCAGTATGAAATGTATATTTATTTAGGAAGACGTAATTACACCCCTAATTGTTGTATGCAGATTAAACAAATTTATCAATGGTGAAAATTTCAAAAGTGCAATTGAATTAGAGTTATAGGGGGTTTAGACGTACCAAATATTTGTACAAACGTTTGTTTTCACACAACCAATTATTCACCACACATCAGATTTACAACCACTCATCAGATTTAAAAAATCGACCTACAGGTCGATTTTACATTTTGTATGGAAAAAGTACTATATTTGAGCTCAATTAGGCTAGAATCAAGTAAAACTAGATTTCCCCTGCAGTCTGACAAGTCTATAAGCCGAAATTAAGATTATGTTTCAGGTGCTGCGATTTTTATGCTTTAACGCTGCTTTTATTTTTGTTACAGTATACAACACTCACATAACGGTGCCTTGTGGTGTGTAGAAAAAAATACAAAAACAAAAAAGTGTGTATGCATTGTTCTTTCTGTGACAGGTTCTTCGATTTCTTCACTCAGTTCGCAGTCGTGGTTTGAATATTGTCAGTGAATAGTGTGTGTCAGTGAATTCAAAATATTGTTTATTATAAAAACTTGAAATACAGAAGATCAATAGAAACATATTCGCAACTTTTCATGGTAAATTATTATTAACAATGGCAATAAACATAATATGTTTTGTGTGTTTGAACCAATTTGAATGTCCAGAAGCCTTTTTTGTTCACTTCAAAAAACATTACATACCGCCAACAACTCTTTTCCAATGTACTTTCCAAAACTGTTCCCAAAAGTTTCATCGTAAACAGAACTTTAAGGCACATGTATTAATGCATTTTAAGCGTGAAAAAGATCTTAAGTTCTGAATCAAATGTAATGGAGCAAAGCAACGATTTAGAAAGAAATAACACACATACAACTAACAATATTAAGTGTGTAGAAGAATCATCAAAAATTAATCTTTCCTCTAAATTTGACATCTTGTCCATCTTCCGGGTTAAATTATAAGGGAAAAATACAACAAATCCACGATCATGCAATGGAATACATTGTTCAATTGCACTCTATTAGTAACATATGTCGATCTGATGTCAACCGCATAAGGGAATCGACAGAGAAGTTAATTTTGATACCTTTACTTGAATTCATTGAAGAATGTCTGCCGCAGAGCAATTTCACTGGTATGAACTTTACAGATCTTTTCTTGGACCTGAAAAAAAATGTTCTATAAAAGACCGAGAAAAGTACAGCATTTGTAAATTTTGTTCAGGGGAATTTATGGCAGCAAAAAAAGCGATTATATCCCGGGAAAATTTTAATTCCATACTTTTTATATGCCGACGATTTCGTTATAAACAATCCTCTTGGATCCAAATCGACAAAGCACGCAATGTGTAACTTTTACTACAGTTTTCCTTGTCTTCCTAAAAAGACTTCTAAGCTTAACGAGGTATTCTTAGCTTGTTCAATTAAATCATCGGATATAAAAGCACATGGAAACGATTGTTTTGATTGTTAAAAAAAGTACATTTCGTAATGGGACTTCTATTAGGAGATAACCTTGGATTGAATATTACTCTTGGTTTCTCTATAAGCTTTTCGGCAACTTATTATTGTAGATTTTGCTTGATGAAAAAGTCAGATGCTCAAAAACATTGTACCGAAAATAAAATAATTGCTAGAAATAGAATTAATTACAGGGAATCCTTCGAACGAAATTCGTTTAGAGGAAATGGTATAATGTGCTGTTCCACATTTAATAGAATTCCATCATTTCACTGCACCGAAAACTTTTCTGTTGATGTAATGCATAATTTCTTCGAGGGAATATGCCATTATATTTTATGCGAATCATTGCTATATTTTATAACAAAAATAAAATATTTTAGTCTGTCTGATCTGAATAGACGGTTAAAATCAACCAAATATGGCACACATGACAGGGGCAGTGAAAAATTTAATATTACCATTACTGAAATAGAAAATCGTAATTTCAAAATGTCTGCTAAGCAAATGCCATCCTTTTGTCACTATTTCCCTATGGTACTCGGAGATTATATAGCAAATTTAGATGAAGTGTGGATGTTTCTTCTAGATTTTTTGAACTCATTGATGACATGTTGTGCTATGAACAGGAAACATCAACAGAAAATATCAAATACTATTTAAAAACCGTTGACTCCAAAATTTCACATTATGACTCATTATGTTACAACAATAAAAATTCTGGCCCTCTAAGAAATTTGTGGAGTTTCAAATTTGAGGGAAAGCATAAACAATTTAAAATTTATGCCCATGTCATTACATCCAGAAAAAATATAGCGAAAACCTTTGCTTATAAACATCAAATGTGGTTTGCAAATTATATACTGACAAATGGACAACAGCAAGAATATTTGTTCAAAAAAATGTTTTCAGACATTCATATCAAACAGAAAATCAGCGAAGAGTTACAAATTGAGCCCAAGTTTGTAAATGATTTCAGACTGTTTAATGTATGCTTTATAATCAAAACAAAAAGTAATGCAATTTTTCTATGTTGTAAAGAAGTTTTGGCAACTTACAATACACACTATACAGGATTTGAATGGGAGCATTAATGCACGGAATACACTATTTTTAATTTGTCTGAAACAATCGGACCGCCTGTAGATAAGTTTCAAACACAAAACGGAAAAACGTTTATTAAACTTAAGGAATACTACAAAACAGCCAACTAGCAAAAAATCAGAATATAATGGAAGACTTAACGGATATGGATTTATATACTCTTTTGCAAAAATGGAGTCATTCGCACCTCTATAATATTCTTTATGGTAAGTAAATTCTAAAATTTGTGTAGCATTTATAGTATGTTTAATTTTAAGATAGAATAGATAAGTACAAAATCCCATTTCTCGCAAAAAATATTTATGGTACAGACACATGGGTTGAAAAAGTTTTCATAACTTGTTGTTGTTAGTGTTTTGGTACTTAGTCCGGATAACTATCCAGGGTAAGCACCAAAGAGAAAAACAAATATTTTTTTACAAAGTTTCAAAAGTTTATATCTGCACCATGAACATATTTTTTAAAAACTTTGTAGATACCTTTCTTACAACATGACTTGATATATACATTTTTATCTATACAGACATACCTATTATTTTTTAGATCAACGCATTAATATTGACGTTCTTAAAATATTGAAACCTCATCACATCAAGCTTTTATTCAGAGAAAATAAATTAACTATAGGAGACCAAGCAATTTTTGAGTTTAAGTTAGAACAGTGGAAATCAGCTCTTAACATCCCTTAAAATATTATCGAGCAAACTACTTCAACAGAAAATAGTGCCATTGGCGAAAAAAGTTTAAAATATTTTAAACGTCCAGCCTTTTCTACGATGCAAATGCTACAGGATACTGGCACCGGCAGAATGCTCTTAAAATATTATTCTGACCATAAAATATTTCACGAAGAACAGCGAAATGTATTGGTGAAAACAATTGCAAAACACATAGAGGATAGAGAAATGGCGTGTTCCGTTGCTGATTGCTCAGAAATTGAAAAGGATATCTGCACAATATTTCCAGAAAAAGTGGTAAGCATTTATAATAAAATATATACAAAAAACTCTTGGACGTGAAACTATTTTTCTGGTAGGATTTGTCGAGTAAAACAAAAATCTGTATTTAAAATTTGTCGACACCCCCAAAGTCTTGAGTTACGGATAAAAAACGTTTTCATACCTTTGTACTCTTATATACCTGTATCTTAGTTGGTTATCAGCCGATTTTCACTTTCACTTCGGATTTGAAAAGAAGAAGCCGTTCGATCGATTTATAGCTTATTGAAGAAAACTTAAGAAATATGTGCTTTTGGCCAGCAAGGGAAAACTTCAATAACTCAGTTAATTACTGACGGCTTTTTAAAAACAATTCTGAATTTTATTCCTAACTAAATATGTTACTTAAATAAACTTACAAACAACGGTTATCAAACAAAATAATGTGCAAAAATATTGTCAAAGTTTAAAAATGGATAAAAATTGGAAAATTTAAAATACAGATTCTTGTTTTACTCGACAACACCTATCAGAAAAATAGTATCACGTCCCTGTGTAATCATTCAGAATTATATTTTTATTAAAATCCATCACTAGGAATTTTATAACAGTGGTAAAAGAGGAAAACTTTACAATAAACTATCAAACTTGAAAAGGCTACAAAGAGGAGTTTTAGGGAGAAATGAAGTTTCTGCTGATGAAGAAACTTTAACATTTTGTAAGAAAAATATACATATTATGAAATATATATTATTGAACAGCTTCTCAAGAGGACGTTATCTCCGCAATTCACTGCCTTAGGAGCCCAAATATTACAAACGAAGAAATTGACATTTATTGGAGAAGAAGTGCACCTTTACGTTTCAGCCAAATATCGGAGTCTAAGAGCACATCCGAAATTATTAAATTATGACCCGAATACTCTAAGTCGCTAGCCTTTCAACTGGTGAGATACATTTTATAAAGTAGTTCTAATGTTATGTGAGTTCACAATAATAAATGAATTAAATTATATATTTCTATTTTTTAGATTGAAATAGACTTTACCATGAAATATCCAATGGCAATTTTTGGGTAATAAACTTCACCATTTCTTAAAAACTAAAATTTCTTGTGCCTATGCCCAAAATAGAGCCATCTAACGAAGGTGACATATTTTTAAATTCTTAATTTATGTAGGATAATATAAACGTTTATTTTAGAGTCAAGAATTTTTTGCTGCGTTCTGGTATATACATCATATTTTTCCTCCACATACGAAGACCGTAGACGATCAACATGGTTCTACAAAAAGAAAAAAATTCAGTTTCGGATTCTACGGTAGAAGAAGTCGATACTAAGCTTAAACTTCTCAAATTGAACATACAGCCAAAATTGTTAATAGTTGGCGGAATACCAAACATTAAATCCATATCCATTTTCTTCGACAATTTAACCTACCCATCTTTAACTGTTTTAAGAGCAATCGATGTCCTATTTAAAATATTTTTCGTTTTTAATGTTCAATACCCTGAAGAATCAGAGATATTTTATAATTTCATCCAAAGTCTATTTTATGATATACCAACAGGCCAAAAAATTGCAAAAGTGTCTGTGATTAAAAATTAAGTTTTAAATTTAAACGTTTAATGCTATTGAAACAATATGTTACCTACATCATGAATTCAAAGTTCCTTATTTTTTGTTTACTTATATATTACTTATTTTTTAATAAACACAAATAATGTCAAATTATTTTGTTTCACTGTGGTATCAATAAAAGTCGTGTTACAATCATTTTTAGAAGGATGGTAGAAATAATTAATATAATAACCAAAAATGCAAACATTGTTTTAACCATGCCGACGAATACAATTCATTAAACATTTTCAGAAAAATCAACTACTCACAGTCGTTCAGAATCAAAATCCATCGGCCAAAATTCAATAACTTTCGTTTTAGTAGACATTTTTGAGTTCTGGCGTCGTAAAGTTCGACTAAGTCAAAAAAAGAAATTACGTTTTTTCAATTTTCAAAATCTGAAAACAAAAAAATTAAATTTTTTCTTCGCATTATGAACAAATACGTAAAAACATGTTTAAAAACATAAAAGCAAGAAAATAAAAATTTTAATTTTCTTTAAAATTGGAAAATACAAAAAGTAGTCAACTTTGGGCCGATATCTAAAATATGTCCGATTGGGCGATTTCTAATGGTAATATCCTTCCTTGTCTGATTTCAATTTTTTACAGAACTCAAAAATGTCTATTAAAACAAAAGTTATTAAATGGCCGATGGATTATGATTCTGAACAACTGTGCGACTGCTGTAATCGAATCAGCAACTTTTTTGATTGAATACTATCGAGAAAAATCAATGACTGCTGTCATCGAATCAGCAACTTTTTTGATTGAATACTATCAAAAAACCAACGACTGCTGTAATTGAATCAGCAACTTTTATGATTGAATATTTGCGAAAAATCACTGATTGAATACTATCAAAAAATCAACGACTGCTGTAATTGAATCAGCAACTTTTATGATTGAATATTTGCGAAAAAATCAATCACTGTTTTAATTCATTGTATCGTTTTTTAACTATTTTTTTTTCAAGTACTCGAGCTACAATTTTAGTAATTGGTTTTACAATGTTCGTCATAGCAAGAAAACTAAAGAAAAAAGTTATCAAATATAAAATTTTCGTGATTGAAACTGATTTCTATTTTTTTTCTGTGTTATTGTGACTGAATTAGAGGCAGCTGAATCTTTTGCAGATCTTGGTGTTTTGATGGATTCGACACTTGATTTCAACAATCATAAAACATTTTTGGCTTCATTAAACGTTAGAATAAAGAATTCTTTGGTCCCTATGTGACGAAACAGTTATTTACTAGACCTATTCTGGAATATGGTTCTGTATCAATTTATTCAAAATCAATTTATTATTTTATTGTTTTCACTTACATTAGAATAGTTCTCCCCCCTATACTAGTAGATTGCTTTTTTTTGGTTGACAAAATTTAGGATTGAACTTTGTTGTATTGATAATACTGTTGTTTTGTTTAATTTTCCCGGCTGATTATATTTAATCTGCAGCCAGTATTCACCCTCTACTGTTTGTCCGCCACAGTTTGGACTGTGGTAGGTACGATGTCCCTACGATATAGGGACGAGCCCATCTCGGTCGGCAGGGATTTTTCGAGATATCGGACAATCATGATACTCCTCCCGAAAAAAGAAACCTTCCCAATTTTCTCAAAAATTACGTACCAACCAATGTGCTATATTTTTATTTTGTGTATTCACTTCTTTACTACAACTAATCAAAAAATATTTATCTTACTAAATAAAAAATTTAAAAACGTTTAACTAATAAAACTCAATATTTTAGCACACAAAAAAAAACTGAATTACATCTAATTTATCAGATTAAATCTTTCTGTAAAGCTGTGGGCAGCCCCTTAATCATTGTTTAGATCCCATCATTTTAAAATTAAACAAATAAGAAAGGCTATAGTCGGACGGGGCCGATTATATGATCCTCTACACTTTCTAATCCATTACAACTCAATTCGGTGAGAAATGAAATCGGGAAGGACTTTTGTATGGGTCCAATATCATGGACACTAAAAGCACCTGTGATAAAAGGTGCATTTAGTTGAAATATAAGTTGTTTTGTCGAATTTGAAGAAAATCGGTTAAAATATGTGGTTTCTAGAGCGTATTCAAATCGAAAGTCAAATCGGCAGCGACATTTATATGGGAACTATATATAAGTCTGGACCGATCTCATCCACTTACACCTTAGATGTTTCTTGTTAAAATATAAGTTTTGTGCAATATTTAAAGAACATTGGTTAACGTATGTGGTTTCTAAAGCGGAAAAAGATAAATCGGGAGAGAAATTTGTATGGGGGCTATATCTAAATCCGGAACGATCTCCCCAACGTTTACCATAGATATTTTTAGCGAAAATATGATATGTTTTGCAAAATTTGAAGAAAATAGGTTAATGTATGTGATTTCTAGAGCGGAAAAAGATAAATCGGGAGCGAAATTTGTATGGAGCTATATCTAAATCAGAACCGATTTGCTTCAAATTAAAAAGCGTTTGTCCTTGACACACAAAACTTACTTCTGCCAATTTTTGTTACGATCGGGCAATAATCGCGGTATAGTGCAAATCTTTCCGTCGGCACAAAAAATAGACACAAAAAATATAAAGCACCAATATTTTTTGTGTCTATTTTTTGTTTTAAGCCATAAGAATGCCTACCATTTTCACGTTACAACAAATCAGTCAACGGTGAGTTTCGTAATTAACTAATTAAAGTATAGTGGCGACATTTTCAAAGTTTTCCTTTACGCCTGTGCCGTAAATAATTGGAACAGATGGGTATTTATACCCAATAATCAAAAGTACTTTCAGACTTGTGACAGATCCATCTATGAAAAGGCGCCATTCACTTGGAATACAAGGATGATCAATGGCGTCGAAAAGGTTTTGAATATCCACTTTCTAAGTCGGTTTTAAAGCATTCGTCGAAATATTTCATGCATTCTCGCTTTCTTGAATAAGTAACCCGAAAATCGGCTGAAACCAGCCCCCACTGTTGTAAACGAGATCCTATCAATTCAGCACTAACTCGTGATATACCTGTATCTCGGACCAGGTCTTTAAAATCACCTTGGGTTATCAGATGTGGCTGTGCCATATCCATTGCATTTTCAAAATTTGTATCAGAATAGTTACTAACAGCATCATCCGACACACAGTATTATTCCGCAGTAATATCACGAATATCATCTCTGTGTTCAGGAAGTGATGATGAACACATGCTAAATAGCTCGAGCATTCGGAACTCAATTAATAGAAAACGGGAATTAAACGTATAACATAATTAATTTTAAGTCACATAAGCTAATTCGCTGCCATGGATTGATTTAAGGATTTCTTTGCAGTGTCATATTTAGGAGACTGACATTACATGCTTATTAAAGTACTAAAATATCTAGGGGTGAACTATTTTTGCCAACCATAACATCGCAGTACGTAAAAATACATACCCGTGTTTAATATATACTCGAAAATTCAATTATGTGAGATTTGACCCCACACAATTTTTTGAAAAAACGCTGCATTGTTCTTATAACGGGATACGAATCAAGGACGAGTTATTTGTATTCAATCCAAATTTCATCCAGATCCAAGCACTTTTGTGGATTTTATAGACGATTTAAAAAGTGATTCTAAGTCGATCCGTATAATAAACAATGGGTCTATCTCGCTTCCTTTTGGGTGTTACAAACAAATGCACAAAGACATTATACCCTGTGGTGTAAGGTATAAAAAATAAAAATTGCATTTGAATTTATACTTCTTAAAAGTAATTTAAATTTAAAGATATTTATGTTTATTTTTCAAATGAACTCAAGATTTTTATTTGGATTTATTTAATTTTTTAAACTTAAATGAAGATTTTTCATTAAAAAACCATGTATTAGCGAAAAATTGATTCTTAGTACGAATCTCGGTCTGCGCGCTGATTAATGATTCAGTCAATATGTCAAGAAACAATTTTGGTTAGGCTTAGTCGCAGTGTCTCCATGGAGATTAGATTGTGTAATAATGATTGATTCAACGTGAAAAATATACGTTGAAAAATCAGCAAACTTGTCTTTAAACGACCGATAATACGACCAATGTGTTATTCTAAGATAAAATTAAATACTAATATTTATTATATTCATATTTAATGTGCTTTCAAGGGTCTAATTATTCATAAAATAAAAATGGAGACAAGATTAATTTTTTCGATACTCGGCCTAATATCGGATCATTTATCGTGAGGTTTGATTTTCAATAGGCTTTTTTGACAGATCACGCATGACTTATATCAAACTACTTTGACATTTTTTATCAGTATCGTTTGACTAGTCACTATTGCCAATACCATTCGCAAATTTGAGTCCCAGTTTACTTAGTGGATGAATTTCAGATGATGAATTTTCTCGGACGAATGAAAGTTTAAAATTTTTGGATTGGATGGACTCGTATTGGTAGGGCGGAAAACAATAAATAATCGAATAACTAAATCTACTTTCAATCATGTAGGTGTTGGGATAGTGTTTTGGAAATGCAAGTTATCAGCCGGATTTGGCAATGTAGTGTTCATTGACGATGAACAGAAGAGTTTCAGTGTAAAATCTTAAAGAAAATGTCTACCAGAGTGCTGCAAACCATAATATTCCTGATACTTATTACATTCTACAAGAAATGATCCTTAGTATACCTACAATACTCCACAACCCCTCCGCAAGGTCGCGATTTGAAAAACAACTAAGTATAAAGTAGTTCAAAAATTATGAAATTTTAAAAAGATTTTGGTTTTTTCTCAGGGGTACCAAGACTTCCCAAAATATGAGGTTGTCATGATATATATTTATGTATTTTTTGTATACATAAGTAAGTGATTTTTTCATTTTGTTTTGGTGTTTAAGTGGGCACATTAAAAAAAAATTTAATACGTTCCACGAGCTAAATTGTTCGTATTTAACATTCGAATTTATCTTCAACCTATTAGCATTTTTGGTTTTATTGAAAAGGGATATTAGCACAAGAAGAATACTTGTATTATGACATAAAGTTTAAAACGTTATCTGTAACATCTGACTGAACTGATGCAATACTTTTCATCTGAAAAGTTTTTACAAAGCTAGAATCTGATTCCAAAGATGTACAATAAATCTTCACGTGTTAACAGCCTGCGTTCAAAACCCAAAACCGCGGCAAGGTAAAACGCAAAAACAGTATCAAATAAATAACAAGGTAAGTGAAATTGAAAAATGTTAATTAAATAATTTTATATTAATATTTGGAAACACAATGTGAAGTTACTCTGAAAAAACACAACCTAAACCAAAAGTGGTAAATGAATGAAATCAGGCTAGGGCACTGTGAGTGGTCAATAGAAAAACGGTACACCTTGTAATGACTAAGTTCGCGTGCCGCCAGCAGTGGCCTTAGGGTGAACCCAAGCTGGGGACTTAAGTCAAAAATAGTGTATTTTCCTAGACTGTGTAATCAAACGGGTGCTCCCGGTTTGGATAATTAATGAAAGCGATTACGAATTGATTTGAAACTGACCTTTATTTCCCATTAGCACTGGTTTATTTTTTATACTAATTTTCTGTTAGCTTGCAAATTGCAAGTTAACGAGGCATCAATGCATACAGTGTCTCAGCGGATAATCGTTACCCCCGCGGCCAAAAAACTAGATAGAGAATGAACACAAATAAATAATAAAATGGAAAGATAAAAATAATAAAGTTATGGTGTAGGGCTATTAAACTCATTCATGAGTGACATTCTTGTGGAGCAGGAGACGTCGGCATCAAGCGACCACAAGAGGCAGGTGCATAAATGCGACAAGTGCACATCTTGCATTTGGCAATTTAAATAAAGAATCGGAATCTCCGGACGCAGCGGACTGCTCAACGCGGACGCAACCTTCCAACATGAACCTAAAATATGAAGAAAAGCAAGTAACCCTAAGGCTGCTAATGATTTTAAGGATATCTTCTTTAAAGAAGGAGAAACCCTTTCAACAATTCACGAAGTTTTTCACGAAATAATTACAACTGTGACAAGCCCTTATACTTAAAAATGTATAAGTATCCGCTATACATGGGGCTGAAATAAATCGTCAAATTGAGGATATGCTTAAACAAAATATAAAGAAAAGCAAATCACCATACAATAACCCGCTATGGATTGTAGACAGAAATGGACAATTCAGGGTGTTGAATTACAAATGTTGTCATTCTCAACTTCCACCTTTTCTTGGTGTGCGGCCTACGGTCAAATGGCATTCCTTTATTTATTCCCCTACGTTAGATTTTGTCTACTACTTTCTTCATACGACTTTGTGATATTACGCACAAAAAGAGTAGTAACACCTTCTAACGAGTAGCGAATGCACTGAGAGCCGCCTTTCTCCATCTAAGCTTTGCTCTAGTTTACTCTTGTAAATTTCTTGTTCTTTGGATTTCGTCCAGACAACACCCTCACAAACTTTTGTACAAAAGGTAATATTGTTTACGACAATAAATTGAATTGAGTTTTATTTGAAAATATTAAATTTTCGTATCTTTATTTATTTTCATTCTTGCGCAAACATTGGTCCTTCGAGCCGGATACTTGCTTCCAGCAATTAATTGGTTTTTTATATTTTTCTTCAAAAGGCAAATCTGACTCCGTCAGCAACAACAACACCCACATAAATCAGCCATCTTCTTTCGCCCATCTTCATAATGTATATTAATAACAAAAGGTGCGTATTGTCAGTTTTATTTAAAAGTGAGCATATCGCGTTTTGTTTGTTTATAAAGAAATATATTTCCGAACAAATAATAATAAAACGGTCGTTTTACAACATCGGTACCGCGTCGGTTTGTGTCTTTGTGTGATTCTCATACATCCAGACGGACGGACATACATCCGTACATTAGAACATATTTTCGTTACGCGAAAATAAAGATAAATATTAAAATATTGCCTACGCATATTCAAAATATTTATCAGTGAGTGAAATAAGAGAAAAGTGTGCTGTAAATAATTATTGAAACAGATAAATAAAGTGCTGGGTTTTCAACGTTGATCGGTGGTGTTTTTTTGCAACAACAAAACATATGTATGCAAACGAGTAATTGCATTACTCTCGGTTAAAAGAAGAATAAACAAAACAACAACAACATACATTTGCTTACCATACGGCTCGAAGTTGCAAAACAACATCATCATACCGTCAATACACACACAGCCATACATATATTTTCTCTTATTTATTAGCGCGGGTCGTTCTCGGTGAGATTTGAAATTTATTAGCGTGGGTCGTTCTTGGTGACATTTGAAATTTTTTATTGAATTTTTTTCGTTTCGTATCTCGGGTAGTATTATTGTTGGACTATCCGGATATAGTAAAAATTTTGGTTTCGCGACACCGTGCACCCTACTCTCGGTCAAGTGAACATACATAGGAATTTATATTTTTTCGATTTTTTCCATTGACTTTCTTTTACAGAGAAATATTTTGGGGCATTTTCGTGCTTCTCAATAAAATTTCGTGTATTTTTCGATACACTGTGAAAAAAAATCTGTGAGGTTTAATAATTTTTAATTAAAATTTTGGTTAAATTTAATAGCAATTTGGCCAAAGTTCGTGACTGAACTAAATTTCGTGTATTTTTCGATACATTTTGCGGAAATTTGGTTGGGCGTTTTCGAATTAACTCATTTTTTAGTATTTTTAACTGATTTGGGAAGATTTCGAGCTCAGCTTTGAACATTCAGTGTATTTTTCGATACATTGGACTATTTTTGGGGTTTCGTTCTACCTTATTGCTAGACATTTTTCGTGCTTTTTCAAAATAATCAGGGTATTTTTCGGTACACTGTGAATGTTTTTGGATTTCTTTCTGAAATATTTTTTGGATAACTTTGAATAGTTTTCATTTATTTGGCACTTACGTGTATTTTCCTGGTATTTTTTAATACATTTATAGCAAAGGTTTTACTTTTTTTGGGTTTTACTTAATTCTCGCTTGGTTCAATATGCCTCTCACTCCACTCGACTTTTTTATCAGAGCAACTGATGCTTTGGTAAAATTTGATGCGAACTTCAGTACCCTACGGGATGAAGATCTCGACATATATTCCCTTGAAATACAGGGTTCAGAAGCGAGAACATTATGGAGTAATGTTAAGGACAGGTACGATAAGTGTCTTAGTCATTTCCAAACTGCTCAGGATGCGGAGAAGGAGGACATAGATTCTGCTGACAGCAAATATGATGTAGCGTATAGGGCATTTGTACGTGTCCTCGCTGCTATTAATAGGAAATTGGATGAACTTCGAGCTCCGCTGAAGTCATCCCCTCCGACTCCGCCCCGTACTTCTACGGATACGTATTCGATAGATCATTTGGATTCTCCTTCTGATCGATCAGAATCTATAAGGGAGCAGCAGGAGCAATGTGGGGGCAGCAACAGTATGGCTCACGGCCTTTCGTTGCCGCTATACTGACGATACTGACGTTTTCCATGGCGATTTCCTCTCATGGCCTACATTTAGGGATCTGTTTTCAGCGGTATACATTAATAACTCCCGCTTAAGTGACATTGAACGGCTATGCCATTTGATTAGGAAAACAAGCGGTGAGGCTCGCGAAATTGTATCCAAATTTCCACTCACCCATCGCAGTTTTATTCTAGCCTGGAAAGCCTTGAAAGATGTGTATGATAACACTCGCATCTTGGTGAACAACCAGCTCAAGATGCTTTTTGATCTTCCGATCCTTGATAACGAAAGTAGCTTAGGTTTGAAAAATTTGCATCGCGGAATAAATGGATGTCTTTCTGCAATGTCCATTTATGACGTAGCCACGGATAGTTGGGATCCTATATTAGTTTTTTTGTGTATTCAGCGATTGCCCAAAAGTAGTGTAACGTTATGGGAACAGATTGTGAAGAATAAGTCGGCTTTGTCTTCGTGGAAAGATTTGGATCTCTTTCTTACGGAAAGAATACAAACTCTTCGTGACATAAAGGGTATCGATTCCACGAAGAAGTCCGACAGTAGGAAGGTGGGTGCGCATTTTACAAATGCAGGCTCATCAGGATCTTCTCGTTCTCATCAGAACAAACTGTGTATTCTCTGTCCCCGACAATTTCATCAACTTCGTGATTGTCCACGATTTGGGGGCCTTTCGGTCTCCGACCGGTTTGACACCGTCAAACGTCATCACTGCTGTGTAAATTGCTTGATGCGTGGACACGAAGCTAGGAAGTGTGGAAGTATTCACAAATGTGGAAAATGCGAGAAGAGACATCATACTCTTTTACATCGTGATACATCGAATTCTGAGGGTTCGGCTGTTGTAGCGAATCCTGCGGGGAGTTTGGTTCCGATCACACAGCATACTAATCCTCCATTTGTGAATCCTTCGCTGCCGTCAACTTCTTCTGGAGGTTCATCTGGTGCTATAAATAGACAGGTATATCATGCTTCGCAGGATAGTTATTAGGGACAGGAATGGTAAATATCGTACACCAAGGTACTTCGTACCCAGCTCGGGCTCTTATCGACCCGGCGTCAGAGGCTTCGTTCATTACGGAACGATTGCAAAATCGCCTCAACATTCCGGCCAGTTCCACTCAGGCTAGAATATCGGGTGTAAATCAGTCATTCTCGGCTACTTCTCGCAAAATATGTTCGTTGTGTATAGGGTCTATTTTGGATACGGCGCTGTTGATGGAAACTAATGCCTTAGTTCTTCCGCATATTTCGGGCAACTTGCCATCTTTTTCAACGAAATCAGATGTGACTTCTCGTTTGCCAAATATTCGTTTGGCCGATTCGCATATTTTTGATTGTCGACCTGTGGACATTTTACTGGGAGCAGATCTTTATCCGAGAATTCTCTTGGAAGGAACTCTTCAAAACGTATTAGGTTCATTGATCGCGCAAAACACGGTCTTTGGCTGGATCATTACTGGTCCCGTTTCCTCTTCTTACATTCGAGTTTTTTCTACCTCCATTGAGTTCGCCGAAGAAGATATTCTTAACAAGAATCTTCTTCGATTTTGGGAACTAGACGAGACCCCGAGAAGGTCTATGTTTTCTCCTTCGGACAAATTTTGTGAAGACAATTATAAACTGACGACCCGTAGAGATTCGGAGGGGAGATATATTGTTACACTTCCCATTAAATCTGAATTCTGCGGACAACTGGACTTAGGACAATCAAGGGGAAATTGTTTACGACAATTTATGCGAAACGAGGCCTCTCTCCTGAGAAAACCACATATCAAGACAGTTTATGACGGGGTGGTAAGGGAATATTTGGAGTTGAACCATATGAGGCCAGTTTCAGCCCCTTCTTCGGCAACCCCCACAGTATGTTACTTGCCTCATCATCCGGTAATTAACCCGGATAAAAAGACTACCAAACTTCGAGTGGTTTTTAACGCCTCAAATAAGACATCAAATGGGAAGAGTCTTAACGATATTCTTCATATAGGTCCGACCTTGCAATTAGATCTAGTTCTCCTCATTCTGAGGTGGAGACTATTTAGATTCGTTTTCAACTGCGATATTACTCAGATGTACCGCCAGATTAGAGTCGATTCGGCCCATACTCCTCTGCAGAGAATACTTTTTAGGGATTCTCCTCAAAAGATTGTTCAAGATTATGAGCTGCAGGCGGTGACCTTTGGAGTTAACTGTGCTCCATATCTAGCCATACGGACGTTATTACAACTGGCCGATGACTCTGAAGACGAATTTCCCCATGCTGCACACATTCTACGAAAGTGCATGTACGTTGACGACGTTTTAACGGGTTACCATGATCTGGAGACTGCATTGACCTCTCGTGATCAATTAATTTCAGCTTTGTCTTCTGCGAAATTCGAATTAAGGAAATGGACGTCGAATGACCGGACTATTTTAGAATGTTTTCCTACGGAACATTTAGTCGATGCGAAGCTTCTCACTTTCGTTCTAAGCCTTTAGGCATTCGTTGGAATGCTCAGTCAGATGTATTCTATTTCAGTATGACTCCTCTCGAGCGAAAATCTAACTATACAAAACGGGAAGTGTTGTCCACTATTGCGAGATTGTTCGATCCTGTAGGTTGGATAGGCCCGGTGATAGTACTGGCAAAGATAATTATGCAGCGAATTTGGCTGGACAATATTGGGTGGAATGATTTACTTCCGTCTACGACGGATCTTGAATGGCAGAGGTTTGTTGATAACTACCAGGAAGTGAATTCCATTCAGATTCCTCGGTGGGTTCGATATTCTCCCAGTTGTTTAGCTGAGCTTCATGTTTTTTCTGATGCCTCAGAAAAGGCATACGCGGGGGTGGTCTACATTCGAATTGTAGCACCGAATGGGGATATTACTACTCATTTACTTTCGGGTAAAACGAAAGTTGCCCCACTTAAATCAATTTCTTTGCCACGTTTAGAACTTTGTGGCGCTGTGTTGGCGTCCGAGTTGTTGAAAACCATCATGAGGGAAATAGATATAGATCTTCAAAGAGTTTATTGTTGGACTGATTCTACGATCGTCCTTTCTTGGCTTAGAAAAACTACCTGCACGTGGACTACATTTGTTGCTAATCGTGTATGCAGGATTCAGGAGAATGTAGGTGGCCACAATTGGTATCACGTGCGGTCTGAGGATAACCCTGCTGATCTAGGTAGCCGCGGGCTTTCGCCTGCAGAGCTAGCCACGTCTCAGATTTGGTGGCATGGACCACAATGGCTCCGCTTAGATAGCGCTCAATGGGATATTAGGGATTTAGCCCCTCTCGACACCGATATTGAATTACGTGCTGTCAAGAGTCATGCATCGTTCTTTACGTACTATGAGGATATCCTTGAAAGATTTTCGTCTTGGGATAGAGCTTTACGTGTTGTGGCATATATCTTTCGATATTTTTATAGAACTCATCCTTCTCATAGGGGTCATAATCTTTTCCGGGATTCGACTATTTCCAGTTCTGAGCTGAAAGCCGTCAGGCTACGTCTGGCTTCACTGGCGCAGAAGGCATTATTCGCGGATGAATATGATTGTTTGTTGCAAAAAAGACCATTAGATCGTAAAAGTTCGCTCTTGCCGCTAAATCCATTCCTGGATGAAGCGGGGGTCATGCGGCTACACGGGAGACTGGTTAGATCGCCCAGTCTATCATATTCCGAGCAACATCCAATTATTTTGCCTTATGCTAGTAGATCTACTCAGCTCTTAGTACAGTTTGTTCATGTGATAACTATTCATGGTGGAAACCAATTAATGCTTCGCATCCTGCGTATTGAATATTGGATTCCACGTCTGACTTCTTTAGTCAGAACGACCATCAATCGTTGCAAACGTTGCTGGTTAGACAGAAGACGATCTTGCACTCAAATTATGGCCGCTCTTCCTCCGGAGAGAACTGTTATCACAAGGCCCTTTGTCACTACTGGCGTAGATTTTGCGGGTCCTTTCGAAGTTAAATCTTTTACTGGTAGGGCATGTAGAATAACAAAAGGTTACGTTTGCGTCTTCGTTTTGCAATACACCTCGAGGCTACTTCAGATTTGTCAACGACAACCTTTTTAGCCGCATTTCATAGATTTATTTCTCGTCGTGGTTGTCCAAAATCCATATTTTCGGACAACGGCACTAATTTCGTTGGTGCTTCTAGGGAATTGGAACGGGATTTCAAGTGTGTGCTTCGTGAGAGTCGAGATCAGGTTTGTTCCGCATTCCAGTATCAAGAACTTTCATGGCAGTTCATTCCTGCCGGAGCCCCTCATATGGGTGGGCTTTGGGAAGCTGCGGTGAAAAGCTTTAAGCTGCATTTCCGCAAGCAAGCACAAAACTTCAAATATACGTTTGAAGAATTTTCAACGGTTCTTTCCAGAATCGAAGCTTGTTTGAATTCCCGTCCTCTGTGTCCTATGTCTGACAATCCAAATGATCCGGTGGCGCTTACGCCGGGTCACTTTCTGATAGGGTCGCCGATCCTGGCTCCACCGGAGCCGGTCATAGAAGAAGCGCCATTGCACATCGTGAATCGATTTAGGAAAATTAAGGCTTTAACTCACCAATTCTGCCTACGATGGAAAGATGAGTATCTGAAAAGTTTGCATAAAAGATATAAATGGAAATTTCCGCAGCGCGATGTTCAAATAGGCGATTTAGTTGTTATTCGAGACGAACAACTGCCTCCCACTTCGTGGAAATTAGTTCGGGTAAATAACGTCCATCCGGGTATCGACGGTCGCGTTAGAGTCGCGGATATTCGAACGGGAAACGGTGTTGTAAGACGACCTATAGTAAAGCTGGTCACTTTGACCCAGTAATTTAAAGCGTTTTCGTTATACTATCGCGCCATTTCTATTTTCGTAGAACAATGGAAAGCATCCGATCGCTATTTGTGTCCCTCCCTGACTCCGAGGATGACGTCCCCATGTCTGACGAGGAAAAAGGCTCCGCCGAATTTCAGTTAGACGTGGTAACGGCTCCGAATGAGTCGGTTCCAGCTGTCGAGCAGGCCCCTGACGTCGGGATAACCCCAGTCGTCGCGCCCTTTCAGGGTGTCGTACCGGCGCTCTCAGTTGTCCCGCCGCCGGGGGTTGATTCAGCTCCTGCTGATGTCACGGCGTCTAACTTTCCGGGCTCGAATAGTCGACGTCTATGGTGTGGTCAGCAGTACTTATGGTCTCTACGAGCTGTGGTACTGCGAATCTGGGCTCTACGAGCTATATAGGGTTTTTTTAATTAGTATGTAAGAAAAATAAAATCGAAAATAAATGCTCATAAAACTGACAACTACCCCTTTTATTTGCCTTATCAATAAGTGTATATACATATTTATATTACATTAGGGTTTGATTGAAATTGTTTAACTTTCTCTACAACATAGCGGGATGTTGCAAGGCGGGCGGCAATGTTTAATTACAAATGTTGTCATTCTCAACTTCCACCTTTTCTTGGTGTGCGGCCTACGGTCAAATGGCATTCCTTTATTTATTCCCCTACGTTAGATTTTGTCTACTACTTTCTTCATACGACTTTGTGATATTACGCACAAAAAGAGTAGTAACACCTTCTAACGAGTAGCGAATGCACTGAGAGCCGCCTTTCTCCATCTAAGCTTTGCTCTAGTTTACTCGTTATCTTGTAAATTTCTTGTTCTTTGGATTTCGTCCAGACAAACGTCCCTCACAAACTTTTGTACAAAAGGTAATATTGTTTACGACAATAAATTGAATTGAGTTTTATTTGAAAATATTAAATTTTCGTATTTTTATTTATTTTCATCCTTGCTACGCAAACACAGGGATTAAGAAATACAGAATCGTTAACGACTTCCGAAGACTAAATGACTTTACAGTGGATGATAAACATTATATTCCTATTGTTTGTTAGTGTGCCGTCTTTCAACATTTCGCTGATCTGCCGATTAATTTCGTCCCTATGAATTTCAGGATATATATCCCGTCAATATGTAGGGCTTGAGTTGGGGACCCAATGTTATGTTTCACTTCATTCGTGAAAGAAAGGTCATCTCCCTTATTATAGAATACATCACTGAATTTTGATGTTAATCTCTCGATACTGTATTTTTCTTCGTTGTTTAAATGATAGATAGATGATATAATTCAGGTAAGTCAACAAACCTTAAGTTTTCTCCTCGTGGTCTCCATCAAAGTACAATGTGAGCTCCTGTTTATTAATAATCAAACTTTTCTTTTCATATTCTATTACTGCATTAATTTCCGTTAGTAATGTTGAGCCACATATACCCGCAAATATTGGCTGAAATTTAAATATCCTAAATATAGGATCAGTTTTCAGTATGACGGACAAAGAATCATTTTGAGATAGAGCTTCTTTAGGCACCTGTAATTGACCTGAGTCGTCCTGATAGTTAAAGGATTTAAAAGAGGTTTTACGTATTTTCTTCTGTGTTTCTGTGTATTCTGTGTCCACTAAGATTCTTTTTGCTCGGTGTTCATTTCTGAACAGAGCATAGGATAATTTAGTTTTGGCTGGATGGCTTCCCGAAAATTTTGGTATTGGTTATCACTATTCTCATTTGGTCTATTCTGATAATTACTATTACTATTTGAAAATTCATTGTTATACTTATCGTGAATATGTAAATAGTGATCATGTCTAGTTTGTTGGCTTATATCCATGAGCTTGGGCGCCGGTTGTCTAGGCTGTCGTTGCACATAGAGAAAAAAGCTACTACATATGAGCCAGTTAGAATGATATTGGTCTAAGTCAATAATCCAAAATATATGAGATATGGCAATTTTTCTCTTTCAGATTTCTAATTTAAGAACTTTTATTTTTGACATTTGTAAAAAAATATACCGATACAATGACATTTCTCATTTTATGCTCACCAAAATTGACTTTAGTGACACTATATCCACTAACATGATGTAAACAAACATAGAGAAACAAAACAGAACTTTCGCAACGTATGTATGTCTTTGACTTAAATCAGGGTTCATATTAGTACCAGCGGTCACATATGACAAAATATTCCACCGAACTAAGTCGACACACTAAAAATCTCACTTTGCCAATTCAGCAGAACCCAAAATAAATGACAACACATACAACATAACAGACCAACTACACATACAAACCACAAATATTTGAAAAAATCAATATAAAGTTTCTAGACGAACAACCTGTAAATATTTATAATTTTTTTTTTGTTTTAATATTTTGTGTTTTCTTTCATTTTTGGTAAGGAAATATTACCTTTGCGAATAAAATTAAAATTTTTTTTGTTTAATTTTTTCAATTTTGGGAAGAATGAAAGTGGTCTAAGTCAGTACATCCTCTGAAAGTAGTGGTTCCCTTTGAGGTACCAACGTTGTCAATTTTTAATATAAAAGTTCGATTTAGTATTACGATATTCTAAGAAAAAAATTGTGCTTCGGTGGAAAAATATTTTTCAATTGACTCAAACATAAACAATTGCATATCTCAGTACGTATAAAGTGTGATTTAGACCACTTAGGAAGGGGAGTGATAAAATCATTGGCAATATCCTTAATAGATAGAAAGTTCCTCATTATTATTTAAGGTCGAACTGGAAAATTGAAAAGGGAACGAAATACATTCTATCTACAAAGAAAATTACACAGACGTATTTCTGTGGAAGAGCCGCACAAGCGAAATGGCCCCGTACAATGTCATAACTGTCAGAAATAGGATGTTATAATGCCCCCTGCAGACTATCTACGGTATCCTTTGTTTGCTGTGACCAACACCAGTCCAAAAGATGTACGGCCCAAACCCCACACTCCATATTTTAGAGGTTGTGAGGTCTACAAGACACTTAAGGAATCAAATCGATGCAATTTCTGAAATGAGACAACGAAAGAGCTTGTTCCTGCACAACAACAACAATCATATTATGGCCATGGTTAATAGGGCGTATGGTGTTCTTGGCTTTATTAAACGTTGGGCTAAAGAATTCTCTGATCCCTATGTGACGAAACAGTTATTTACTTCGCTCGTTAGGCCTATTTTGGAATATGGTTCTGTAGTGTGGGACCCTCAGTATGGCGTCTATATTGACAGAATTGAGTCAGTTCAGAAGCAATTTTTATTGTTTTCATTGAGACACTTACATTGGAATAGTGATTTTGTTCTTCCCCCCCTATTCTAGTAGATTGAAGTTGATTGACTTGCCCTCCTTAAAAAGTAGACGAATTATGCTGAACACCGTCATGGTATTTAAGGTTATAAATGGTGATGTCTTATCTGAATATCTTATTTCTAGGATTAAGTTTAACGTGCCATTTAGACCAACTAGATACTATCAGTTTCTTCATATTGATATTCAGCGTACGAATTATGCTTCTGCGCAGCCCATTCGTAGAATGTGTATTGATTTTAATTCATTGTACCACATCATAGATTTTGGTGTCGGAATCGATACAATAAAGTCAAGGATTCTCTCGTACTTGAATGTTTAGTATTCTGTTTTAGTATTATTAAATGTAATGTATTGCTTCTATGTCAAATGTTAGCATTAACCTTTAGTGTAGTTTGTCTTTGTTTTGTTTTTGCCGGCTGAAGATATTTAATCTGTAGCCGGTATTCCACCCTCTACTGCTTGTCCACCACAGTTCGGACTGTGGTGTGTACGTTGTCCCTACGTTATGGGGACGAGGCCCTCTCGGTCGGAAGGGGCGGGAGTGAGAGGCGTTGGGACCGTTCGTTAAAAAAAATAAAATAAAACACAACACAATGGAGGCAACTCGAATTTAAAGGTGTTAAAGGCGAAAACACAAAATGTCCCCGGTCATCCAATGGGTGGGTTGGAATCTACAACAACTTACCCATAGTATGAACATTGTTATATCTACAATGCTTAATGGCAAGTTACACGATCCCCCACCGCAAGGATTAGACTTACTGAGGTAACTGAAAATTACAGGCGGCTCTTAGAAAAAAGGAAGACACGGACAGACTTCAGCTGCGGTCAAAAAAATAGCAGCGACGAGATAAAAAAATGTCGACAAAGAAAAATATCAGTTTTACTTCGAAAATCCTAAAAGTTTTTACGGCGATTGAAAGGTGGTTTTGTGCCATTCTTAATATGGCTTTAAATAAAAAATTAGGTTTTTGTAATTTTGAGATTAAGCCATTAGTACCATTTATGTCAAAAATGAGACCAGTCAAAAAAATAGCAGCGCTAATAAAAACTAAAAATATTTTGTTTCAATTCACTTTAATTGAAAACTTTTTTGAATAATTACTTAAATAACGATATTTTCTTAAATTTAACACTTAGTTGTACTGACTTTATTGCTACATAACGTCGTTTCTAGGAATCAACTAGTATTTTTTTTTTCACTGAACCAACACTCAGGGGATGTCCCCTATAAATGCAGTGCATTGCGTTGGTAGAAGGAAGATAAGGTATTGGAAGGAGGAAAGAGGGAGTAGTGTCTGTTGACATCTGTTTTGAATCTCTGAATGTCGTAATTGGAGGGAAAGATATTTGCCGGAAGTCGATTCCACATACGGATAGTACGGGCGAAGAACGAATTTATTCTGTAATGTGTAGTGCGGCCGGTTGTCCAATCGACAACAAATGGGTGAGCGTTCCTGGAGAGTCGCGTATCTCTGCCGAACGTTCTCACGGGCGGTATAAGATCACGAATTTCCGAAGAACAAACACCATGAAAGTACCGATAGAACAATGACACACAACCAACATTACGACGGTGTTCAAACGCGCTGGGAAAACCCGTGCACGGTATGCAAGGTTGAAAAGATTACGAAGGGGACGGGCAAGCGTCGAAGAGCACTTACATAGGACAAGTGCTGAAATGCCATCCGGGCCTGGAGATTTATTTACGTCGAGATTTGCGAGAACCCTTTTAACTCCACGTGTTCGAAAAAATATCTGAGGCATGGAACTAGATACATTTTCGGTCACGGGGAGTGGTTGATTGCTTTCCGGCAAGGATGAATTCCTTGCAAACATTTCAGCCAATAGGTTAGCTTTGTCAACCGGGTTAGTGAATATCTGGTCATCTTTAACAAGAGTTGGGATAGATGAGGAATTATCCTTTACTCTTCTCACAAATGACCAAAAGCTCTTACTTCCCCTGGGAGAAGCAAGAACTTTAGCACGAAGACGTTGTTCGTACAGAAACTTTTCACGTCTAAGTACCCTGGCACACATGGTTCTTGTCTGCTTGCGTAGCAGATCAGTTGTGGCATTTTTATTTAAACGCCATTTCCTGAATGCTTCCTCTTTGGATCTGACAGCAGCCTTGCATGTCTGGTTAAACCAACTTTTGTTAGATGGTTTATCCGAAATAACTTTAATTGGAATAAATGACTTCATTCCAATCAAGATAATATTTTCAATCATTTCAGCCGCAGCATCTATATCGCCATTTAGAAAACAAAGTTTCCAATTGAAATGCTGGAAAAAGTTGTTGAGCTCGGCCCAACGTGCCTTTTCGTGTATATATATTGTCCGCTTTGGGGCTGGGGTCGAAGCGACACGAAGAGCGGAATACGAAAAGGATGCTGAAACAATGCAGTGATCAGAATTACCAAGAGGTGCTAGAACGTTAACTTCATACTTTTCAGGGTGTGATGTTAAGAAAAGATCAAGAATATTAGAGTGTTGCCCTTCACTAGTTGCGTCAAATCATTATGCGCGGCAAAAAGCTCGGCGTATTGACCCTCCGGTGTTGAGTGACTCGAATGGGCAAGCCAAGAGGAATTATGGACATTGAAATCGCCAGCAACCACAATTTCACTGTCAGGATAATCCTCTAAAATTTTTGTAATTGAATCGGAAAGGGCGTCAAAGCCATTTAGGGATACCTCCCTTTCCGCGTTTGGACTTCTATACACAAATCCGAAATGTAGTACGTGTGTTCCAATCCTGAATTTAACCCAAAGGGAGTTAAATTCTGGATTTTCAGAGTTTAAGTTATGCCGGCTCTGAAACACTATATCATTACGTACGTATACCAAAAGACCTCTGTGGGGGATAAAGAGGGATAGGGTGTGATACCCAGGAATGTGAAAATCCTGTGGATCAGAATCCTCACACACCTGGGTCTCACAAAGAGCAAAAACATCAGGCCGATAGAATTGTCCATGAGCGTACACGGCAAAAAAATTCGCTCTCAGCCCTCGTACATTGGCAAATTGTACTTTAAACTTACCCACCATTAGAACAGACAAACAAGAAAAAAAAAAAAAAAAACAGAGTCAGTATGCAGCTACAGTTGCCAAACTCCTATCCCTGCCGTTGCTGTATTCCCCCAATGCTCAGTGTTATGCCTTGAGCATTGGGCGAATAACGACAGAAAGAAAAGTGTCAACTGCACTGCACGAAAGGGAAGGGGGGGAGGGAAGGGGACAACGCACACACTACGGAGCGGACATAATATGTGTGGTCAGTGATGTGCGGCTGTTGTGGATGCTGTTGCGATGTTATTGTTGTTAGGTAGTTGGATTTGGTATTTGGTTGTTTTGTTGTTTTTGGTCGGCGCGGCGCGGTTATTGTTGTTGGTTGTTTTTCATTTTTTTTCTATTTTGTTGTTTTTGATTTTTCTATTTTGTTGTTTTTGATTTTTGTATTTTGTTTGAGTTTTTCCTTTTTTATTGTAACACAAAACTGAACGGCACACAACACGGACGACAGAGAAACACAAGTGCATCGGACGACGGACTGACAAACACCTTTCAAGCGGTATTTTTGACCATGCCTCTATAATTTCGTGTCAAATATCGTTATTGTCTTTCAATATTGCTGTGAGATCTCATTTTAGTCATCACAATTAAAATTTTTGATTATATTGAGATGTGGTGCCTGCCCGAACCATTCCATAACATCGATATTATTGAAAACCACCTTTTTGCAAGTCGGCTGGTGTTTTCGGGATAATTAACCTGCTAGAAGACTCATTTAAGTGGCATTTCATATTATGCATACGTAAGCATAATATTAGACAGTATTTTGATGTACTGGACAGAGTCCATAGTAGTTCTGGTCCAATGTATTGACCTAACTCCATAATATGAAAAACAAGCCCAAGCCATTATGCTTGATCCTCCCTATTTGACAGTTTTGGTACTATATACGTGGAGATGCATTCCGTGTTCTGTGGACGTCTTACAAACTGTCGTGGGACTATCCCACCATATAAAACAATTTTTGATTCAATTGACCATAAAACGTGCACCCACTTTTTGGTTGGCTACTGCAGGTGTGTTTTGCGAATTGCAATTATTTGTGACATGTCTTTTATTTTTAAGTGGGACTTTTCTCGGACTTCTGGCTTACAACATAATCGTCTTAGTATTCTACGAACATTTTAAACTCTCAAAGATGGACAGACATTGTTTTTTATTTCGGTGGCGGGCGTAAGTGGGTTTTTTTACTAGACCTTACTATTCGGCGAATGGTTCCAGGTTATATAAACTAATTTTTTTGACGTGTTTTTGTTTTTTCTTCTTATAATATCGAATTTCTGATCATTTTAATGGAAAACTGAAAAAAATCGAACTTCACTATATGATTTACCCTCAGATTTCAAACTTTTTATATGAACTCGATTTTGTTCTCCACAATGCTCTCCTCGCCCTTCTCATGAAGAAAAACAATAACATTTCAGAAATAGTGTACTTTTCATAATATCTTATTTATAACATCGAATCGAATTGAAAAAATTAGTTAAAATTCCTTTTGCTTCAGATTTTTTGAATGCTGCTATTATTTTGACCGGTCCAAAATGTCGAATAGTCCAAAAAATGTGAAATTTCTAAAACAATTAAAATCATATCACCAAATAAACAATTATTTTGTGTTTGTAACCTCATTACACAGCATTTAATGCAGTAGTAGCAATAAAAAAATTATCACACAAATAAATATATGAAAATGTATGCTAAGCTGTGGTGCGCTGCTATTATTTTGTCCGCAACTGTAGTTATGTAAAAGATCTCACTCCAACAAAATCTACGATTTTTTCGTTATTTAAATAAATTCAAGTATGCCAATTTCCCCATTCGCAATATAAATGGGGAATGGATAACTTCAGAGAAAAATAAGACACAAGTCTACGCCGATTACTTGGATCGATTTTTTCGGTCAAACACCGTTGACAGACGTCTACGAATCATGCAGATAAGACCGGACACTGAAAATCTCTCACAGTGTCTTAAACATTACACACAGTGTCCTTTTGCGTATTGTTACAAAAGTCGTACGGTATTTAATACCAATAATTTGTAGAGATTTGTAGCGATATTTTTGAGGGACATCTTTATCTATTGACAGTAACTACTATTGTATAATAACGATAAAATATCTTAAATATCTATTGGCCACAAACTACTTTGCGAGCTGCAATATGACTATGATAATGTTATTAATTATCTAAAAACATAATGTTGAACAATTCTATTTCACTCCAGAAAATAGCCGTTTTATGTGGTTTAGAAAAAGCTGACACAATTATTTTCATAAATCTAGTTTCTAAGTTTTGATTCAGTTTTCTTCATTCTTAATTTTTTCCTAAATATATTGGCATTATTATTATTCATATTACATTTGCTGTTTTATATTTAAATAGAAGTCTTTCCAGACTAAACTCTTTACATTTTATATCTTTACTTTTATATCTTAACTAGCTGAACCCCCGCCCGCTTCGCCATGCAAAAAAAACAAACGGTAAAATTAAAATCTACTTTCATATTAATTTTTGTCCTGATCGGTAATATATGCACCAATTATAATCAAGGTTCTTCCCTGAGATAATAATGAAATGGATATGTTCCATGGAGAACTTTAGTTTACGGCGAATAATTGACAAATGTCAAAATCAAATTGATTTTTTGTTAAATGTGATTCTCCTCCTTTCCATTACCTAAACAAGAAACTTCATTCGTAAGATGAAATTACATTACATTAAAAACACATAGAAAATCAATCAAATTGTTCACTAATCAAACAACACAAAAACTAAAAAAATAATATAATACTATTGTGCTAAGAAATTCCACAGAAAACGTGTAATTTTACAAAATTCAAATCAAAAATGCGCCATTTTTCAAATCCCGCCCATTTGTATATTGCCTAAGCAGGTTACAACTAAATTAACTCACACAACAATATAGGAATATCGTTGTAGAATATACTCAAAAAACTGGTTTTAATTTCGTATGGGAAGGGTCACGGCCACTTTCCGCCCATCTCGGTGTCGAAATACTCTAAAACCGGTTTTAATTTCAGATGGGAAGGGTCACGCCCATCTTTGCACAACTATTTACACTGGATCAACTCACACAAAATTGGATCAACTCACACACTCTAGGTCTGACACCTACTGACCATATTCGATAATATGTTTTAACTTCGTATGGAAGGTACTACGCCCTTATTTCCAATATCTCCCATTTTTTGGCAACAGTTACGCACATTGATGCTAGATGCACTTACACAAAATTTCAGTTTTTTATCTGCCATAGAACGGCATATATTCGAAAATGGGTTTTAACTTCGTATGGGAGGTGCCACGTCCACATTTCCATTACCGCCCATTTTTGTCACAACTACGCACGTTGATGCTAGATGCACTTACACAAAATTACAGCACAATAGGTGTCATTCAATAATAGGTTTTAACTTCGTATGGGAGGTGCCACGCCCACTTTTCCAATACCGCCCATTTTTGGCACAACTATGCACATTGATGCTAGATGCACTTACAAAAAATTTCAGCACTCTAGGTGTCATAGAACTGACATTATTCAATAATAGGTTTTAACTTCGTATCGGAGGTGCCACGCCCACTTTTCCAATACCGCCCATTTTTGGCACAACAATGCACATTGATGCTAGATGCACTTACACACAATTTCAGCACTCTAGGTGTCATAGAATTGACAATATTCAATAATAGGTTTTAACTTCGTATCGGAGGTGCCACGCCCACTTTTCCAATACCGCCCATTTTTGGCACAACTATGCACATTGATGCTAGATGCACTTACACAAAATTACAGCACTCTAGGTGTCATAGAATTGACAATATTCAATAATAGGTTTTAACTTCGTATGGGAGGTGCCACGCCCACTTTTCCAATACCGCCCATTTTTGGCACAACTATACACATTGATGCTAGATGCACTTACACAAAATTACAGCACTCTAGGTGTCGTAGAATTGACAATATTCAATAATAGGTTTTAACTTCGTATGGGAGGTGCCACGCCCACTTTTCCAATACCGCCCATTTTTGGCACAACTATGGACATTGATGCTAGATGCACTTACACAAAATTACAGCACTCTATGTGTCATAGAACTGGCAATATTCAATAACAGGTTTTAATTTCGTATGGGAGGTGCCACGCCCATTTTTCCAATACCGTCCATTTTTGGCACAACTATACACATTGATGCTAGATGCACTTACACAAAATTACAGCACTCTAGGTGTCATAGAATTGACAATATTCAATAATAGGTTTTAACTTCGTATCGGAGGTGCCACACCCACTTTTCCAATACCGCCCATTTTTGGCACAACTATTCACATTGATGCTAGATGCACTTACACAAAATTACAGCACTCTAGGTGTCATAGAATTGACAATATTCAATAATAGGTTTTAACTTCGTATGGGAGGTGCCACGCCCACTTTTCCAATACCGCCCATCTTTGGCACAAATATGCACATTGATGCTAGATGCACTTACACAAAATTACAGCACTCTATGTGTCATAGAACTGACAATATTCAATAATAGGTTTTAACTTCGTATGGGAGGTGCCACGCCCACTATTCCAATACCGCCCATTTTTGGCACAACTGTGCAGACTGACAATTAGTGAACTTTCACAAAAATCCAAGACTCTAGCTGCAACAGTATTCCGAATATGCTTATTTATAAAAAACGAATAAATCCCCAAATTGTGTGGGAGGTGCCACGCCCACTGAAAATATCAAAAATTTATATAGCCTATTTTCACCACCGGTTCAGCATGAACATACTGTGAAAATTTCAAGAAGATCGGTTCAGTAGTTTAGGCTGCTATAAGGAACAAACAAACCAACAAACATACAAACACAGATTCATTTTTATATATATATAGATGTTATAAAGAACAATAAATCAGAAATTGAAAAATTTGTTCAATTCCATTTTTAGAATACGCTATTTCTCAAAAATTGAAGATCAAACTAATAAATATGATTTAGAAACCTGGAAAGGACAAAACAGTCCCATCGTTCTACATATCAATCAAAATATTTTAGGATATTCTCCTCACAAAGCTCAAACCATTTCTCACAAACGAAAACGTGATTCCGGAAATCCAATTTAGATTTCGCGAAGTTCATAACACTATAGACCAGGTAAATGCTTTTGAAAAAAATACTGTTGTGCCGCGAAGTTCTGGCATGAAGTTCAGAACTACAAAATCTTCATCTTCAAGTGACCTTGTCAACTTTCGCCGATGACACAACCATAATAACTAGACACAAAAACCAGATAATGGCATCAGCTACCCTTCCGGGTCATCAAAACCGCGTTGAATCATGGCTGTCTATCTGGAGGATGAAAGTTAACGACACAAAGTGTAAAAAGGTAATATTTACTTTAAATTTTAATACATGTCCAACGGTAAAACTAAACAATCAGGCATTTCACAGAAAGCCAAATCGTACGAATTTGGAAACCAAAACGTATTTAGCTCCTCAAAAAACGTAAAACGAAAAAAATCGTTTTGAAACCAATCACAATTGAAGTGAAGTGAAATTGATATTTGAAGTAACTTAAACTCCAAATTTTTTGTAATTCTGTTCAATCAATAAATATATTGGGTATGATAATATTAACATTTTTATAAAGTATCAGTCATGTCGCAGAAATTCAAATCGTACGAAAACTGAAACACGTTATTGATGTTGCGTTGCCATCTACTCAAATGTGTGATCTTGTCATATGTTTTACAAGTGGCAGATTTGACCAAAACAACACTTAAACCATACAAGAAAAAAATATCTGAAGATTCTTCTCCGCCAAGGAAATTTAAGTTTTTGTTTTAATGATAAAATTAATGGCTAATTTTTATACATTTAAAGAAGCAAGCACAAGAACATTGTTCATCAAAAATTTTTGTCGATGACGGGACAAAGAGTCTGATCCATCCCTTAAACTTCGGTGATGTAATTTTATTTGAGAATGTGCCTTTCACCAGGCATCACACCAGGCATATTTTTTGATTAATTTACTTTTTTAATTTGTTAGTTTGTTTACTTTCATTTATTTTAATCACAATCAAAGTGTGGAGCCGCATCGAAATTATTGACGGCGGTGGGCGAACCAGCTGTTTCTAATTTGAATGCTACCATATTTTTAATAGGAAATATTCGTTTTCCATTTTTTTCGGTTTCATCAAAACCAGCAAGAGTTGAAGAAGCAGAAGTAAAACGTCACGATTTGAAAATACGAAATCAAATCATTTTCGTAAAATTTCTGTGACATGCCTGTATATTTCTCTGGGTAAAAACCTGTACCGCCGGTTAACATTGCGTAGACACATTGAAGCCAAGAGAGTACAAGGTACAGCGCGACAAAACCAACTTGGCACTACGGAGCTCAATTATGGGGCAATGCATGCTCGAGCAACATTGAAAAATACAAAGGGTTCAATCAAAGACACTAAGGATTATTACCAGTGAACCTTGGTACATGTGAAACGAAAATAATCACAGAGAACTGAATATGCATCTCGTCAAAAATAAAATTCAAAAGATCAAACTTAACCATCAACAGCAGCATCTTGGCAAGAAACGTTCTGTATTACGTGACCACTTGTCTTATTGTATGCAACAGAACAAAAGAACATCCACCCTGCCGTTACAGCGCAAAGGACCGTTGAAATCCTGTTTATATTATTTGATTATATTATTTTATAAGATTCGTATACATACACATGAATACGTGGATTTTTTAGACTGTTTGTGGTATTTTATTACAATAGATTACACGACATATCAACATGAATTTTAGTTTTTGAAAACAAAGGAACTGAAAAAAAACGCGGAATTTAATTTGACAAGTCCCATACAATTATTTGAGGGTGTTTGAAATGTGTTTTTTGTGATAGATTTCATTTATTGAGACAAATATCCTTAAGAGATAATATTTAGTGCTAATTTAGGGACATGTTCATTTGATATCCAATGCTTAATTCTCAGTGTGGTTGGAAGTCAAGGATGTTCTTATTATTATACTATGTTTTGTCTTTTTAACCTTTATAGCTGAAAATTAATATATTCTGTTTATGTAAGAAACATATAAATCTGTTTTCTTATTTTCATTCTTCATTCATAGCAAAATAAACATTTCGGGTCGACAATTTGTAATTAATATCGCTGTCTATAACAATAATTATATTTACTCGAACTTTAAATTTCATCATTTAAATAAGCAACGTACCCCCATGATGTTAGTGTGAAAGTATGGCAATACATGATCCCATTTAATCCACTTTCGAAATTGTTCGCTTTTGATGCGAATTGTCATTTCCCGGGAATTCCCGCCCAATTTTTTCGGGAATTTTATATTTCCAGGGAATACGGGAAATATTATTATTTAATTGATTATTAATTTAGATTTACTATATAAATGGGAACTTGTAGATATATTTCAACTTTATATAATTACATTACTGACAATAATAATGACCATTTCAGCAAGGGAATACAAACTTTTGTGAGGATATTTGCAGGATTTTTATTGTGAAACAAATATGACAATACTATACTTATAATGCTATGGTTTGCTCTGCTATTAGCTTTAACATTAAATTTCTTGTTTTCCCAGAAAAATCAACAAAATAATTCTTAAAGAAGAATTTACTGAAAAGGTTTAAAAATGGGGATAAAATTAAAATTGTTCACCTGAAAACTTTCAAGAGAAATCTAATATGAATAAAATTAGAATATTTCCCCATATATCTGTAAAATATTTTCATCTCTAGACGAATGAATCTTCTAGATTAAAGACGTCATAACATAACTTCAATTCTGACGATTTTTCTAGAGTAAACTATTTATGAATTGAAAAATAATTTCTAAAATATTTTGACAAAAACATTAATTTTTAGTTTGTAATATGTCAGTATTTTAACCCATTAACGTCCAATTTTAATGTCATTTATTTTCAATTATTTTCGTTATATTAAAATAAAAAATATATTAAAACATTTGTTTTTAGATTATTATTATTTTGTTTTGTTCTTCTCGATCACTTATAGGTTAATAATCAGAAATGGAATTCATATTGAAAAGTACGGAAACCTTGAAATAGTGTACATGACGATGGGCACCAGGTACTAATTGTTGATATTTGGAAGAATATTTAACATACCTAAAATAAATTATTTTTTCCCGGGATTCCCGGGAAACCCCAAACCCTAAACATGTGTCTTCTCTCAATTACATAAGTCTCATAAGGAAGGTGATGTTACAAGTACACCTTGGCAATGGATGTGTAAGGTGACCATCCATCCCGCTTTTCGTGGAATTTTCCCGCTTTTTTTGAAAAAGTCCCGCTTTTTCGTATCACATTATTTTTTTTGTGAAAATGGTATATAGTTAATAGTAATTCAAACTAATTAACTTAAAAGAAAAGTAATGTAAAATTAAAATATTCAAGTTGTGCAATTTGCAAATACATCACCACCTGTCCAACGTTTTTTAACTATAAATAAAATATAATTTAAAGCCTTTAAACAGCATTATTAAAGACAAATTGTGTTTTTGTTTGTTTTACACTCTCTTTCGTTATTCTATAAAAACAAGCGTAACAAAAACTTAGAGGTACATATAGAAATTAGTTGAATTTAGTTCAAATTAGATTTAGACCTTTAATATCTCCGTGCCTAACATATCCAAAATTTGTAAATACGGCCTACCAAATACGACTAAAATGTCCAGATTAGTAAGGGAGAGATGCAATATCTGTGGCTTGCTAACCTGCAGATTAAGCGCTGATTTTTGTGAGGGAAGTCCTGAATTAGAGCAATTAGTGAGATGCAATAATGACATGTCTAGTTTCAAAATGAAATGCCGCCACCAGGATTTGAACATGGGACTTTTTCATGTTAGATCTGCCCAATGTCCCACAGAAAGTCGTGGGACATCGTTTGCTTGTTAAAAGCACGACGAGGGTGTATCTATTTTTTGATTTTTTTTATTGAAAGAGTTTCAGCAGTGTTAACTTTATTGGACCCACAGTAGCTCTACAACGGGTGCACTGCTTCCAAAATCTATATAATTTTTTTGTGTAGCTATTACTTACTACTACTTTCGATCTTGGTGCAACTAGGAATGCCCTTCTCAGTTGAAATTAACGTGCTATTCTAAAAATGGTCAATTTGGACAGAACTAATAAATGTTTCATATTTTGGAATATTGATTCGTACACTGACTTCTAAATTGTATCCAAGATGTTCATAAATGAAAGTGTGAAACTCGTGCCCATATAAAAATTTAAGGAAAATCAAAATAAAATAAACAAGAATTCTAAACCCAGCTTTTGAATATATAATACATTAATCAAATCCCGCTTTTTGAATTCATATATCGTGTTTTTTGGCCAAATAGAGATGGTCACATTATGGATGTGTAAACACTTAAATTCTAAAATTACCTTTCTAGAGTACTTTACGATCTGCCTGAGACAGGCTTATGTACTAGTCAACAAATAAAACATACAATCTGTGTTTTCATACATGTTTGCTTATAAAGGGTGATTTTTTAAAAGCTATAGGAAAGCTTTTCAAAAAAAAAAAAACACATAAAATTCAGAAAAATGCATGAAATCTTTATTTGAATCGATAGTACGGTCCATATAATTTAATGTTTGAAGATTATTTCATGTTGACCATGACTACGCCTCAAATGGCCCATCCGCTTAGTCCAATTTTGGCATAATCTTTCCAACATTTCGGCCGGTATCTCACGAATAAATGCTTCAATGTTGTCTTCCAATGTGTCAATTGAAACGGGCTTGTCTGTATAGACATGAGCTTTAACATAGCCCCACAGAAAATAGTCTAAAGGCGTTAAATCGCACGATCTAGGCGGCCAATTGACCGGTCCCGAACGTGAAATAAAATGTTCACTGAACTCGCCTCTCAATAAGTCCATTGTTGCGCGTGCTGTGTGGCATGTGGCACCGTCTTATTGAAACCACATGTCATGCAAGTCAAGCTCTTGCATTTTGGGCAAAAAAAAAGTTGGATATCATCTCACGGTAGCGCTCACCATTCACAGTTACATTAAAACTGTGACTTTTTCTGGATGCATTGGTAGCTCTTGCAATGCTTCTGGCTGATATTCACTCCAAAATCGACAATTCTGCCTATACGTACCCATTGAGCCAAAAAATGAGCTTCGTTGCTGAACACAATTTTTCGGTAAAAAAGTGGATCTTCGGCTTTCTTGAACGTTCTTAAGCGTTGTTCGTTTGTAAGACGATTCCTGGTTAAATTATAGACCAAACTGAAGATGTTTGACAGTGAAACAAAACACTAAACGTGTGTCAGCTGTTTAAACCAGTGTTGCAAAAAAGATAATAGCTAAAAAATCACCCTTTATATAGGAGCATAAAATAACACACGTTCATGTGGGGGTAATCCAGTTCTAAAACAATTCTTCTTTAGGATTTTTTAATGATGTTAATAATTTTTTTAAGACTCGATTTTTCTTTTGGAAAACCTATATTTAAAATGTTCCCTGCTTATCACTTATTATAGGTTCGTATACGTGGGATACCCAACGGATATCCATGTTTGTTCATCTACATGCATAATTATCTATTCATGAGTACTCAACTCACTGTCTTTCTTATTAGAGTATCGTATTTTATATCATCAGTATATATGTATATACGTTTATATTTATACAAATTTTCAAATATTTAATTTTATAAGCACTATAATATATATATATATATATATATATATATATATATATATATATATATAAATAAACATACCGATTGGTTCATCATCTGTGTACTCATTAGATTTTTCCTTCCATAACTGAATAGTAGAGCCACCGGTCAATAGACGAGTGCCTTCCAAATTCCAGGACAGTGTTATCACGTGGGAGTGACTAGCAAACGAACCTGTTTGGACCCACCTAAAAGCATACAATGTTAATGGTCGTTTTGTTTTATTAATAACATTATTTTTATTAGTGTATATTTTTATATAGTCAAAATATAAGAGTACGCAAATGTCAATACAACAAATTAAATTTCTCGATCCAGTGTTAGCAACAATATGGCATATGTATATTAGAGTGGCTTCAAAATAAAAGTTGTGGATGTTGCCGACTAATATGAAAGATTGGTTTGTTTTATGCGTTATCCCGGAGTATTTCGCTTGTATCATTTCGTTCGTGAGCTGGACGAGTTCAAAATAACATCTATAAATCAGCTTTTTCTTGATTAAAATTCACGGTGAGAGTGGTACTTAGCAAAAACCTGCTACAAATTAGAATCTGTTCCAAGCCTTGTCAAACCATATAATTGCATATGCATTTTAACGTGGAATAGAGGGCAGAATTTTAGCATTTTTGTGCAATTTTTGTTGCATTTTTTATAAAAATCGCAATAACTTCCATATTTTTAGTTCGATTTGTGTTTTTGTTGGATCGTTGAAGAGGTATTTATCACCAATTGGAATTTTTAGAACTTCCTAACCCATTAAGGGTCGACAATTTTGTTTTTACTGTTGGTTCTCAGTGGGTTAAATGTGATGTAAAAACTGAAATATGGGGTTATTTGCATCGTAAACACATTCTAGTCTTACAAAAAGCTAATTTTTGAAAAAAAAAACATCTGAAATGTTGGTCTTTTGGATAAATTGGGAGGAAAACTTCACATAAGATCTTACAATAATCCCTCCCAAGAACGAGTTTATATAAAAATGAAACTATAGGTCACTAATAGAAAAACTCATACTAATTTGTTTATTTCGTGGTCGTCTTTTTAGAGGACTTTTGATTTCCAATAGATGTAAATGTTTCAATAATTTAGCATCGTACTTTTGCGTGGCGATATGGGTATCAAATGAAAAAGAAGAGCATCTGTTAAATATACTTTAAATTTAATGTGTCTATCTTTGTTTAACATTAACAACTATTTCAATTTTCCCCTTTAAAATGTTTATGTAGATTTTAAGGTGGATAATTTTCATTTTTAAGGTGGAAAATTTGAAATGGTTGAATTTCTTTCCAAAAATTAGCTTAATATAAGATTAGAATGTGTTTACGATGCAAATAACCCCATATTTCAGTTTTTACTTCACATTTAACCCACTGAGTATTAAAAAAGAAAACAATTGCGGCCCTTTAGAAAATCCTTAAAATTGCAATTAGTTATCAATACCTCTCCAACGAGTAAGTTATTGCGGTTTTTATAAAAAATGTATCAAAAATTGCACTAAAATAGTATAAATCTGCCCTTTATACAGTCCACCAAAAATGTATTTCATTACTACAAAGCTACGGCCACTGGGACCTACTGGTTATATATAGTTTTGGTTGCATATCCACAGAAAATTTCCTTTCATTTGAGTACCCGCACTTGTTTACTATCCATTTTTCGGATCTCCAGGTTCCCAAAGGCCAAAGCGCCTAATTTAGATTTCATTTTCGTGGTTTTTGGATCAAACTTAACAAGATACAATATTTTTTTTAGTTTTGTAGCTGTGACCAATAAACTTCACTTTAGTCCAAATTTCTATACAAATCAATCGATCATTTGCTAAATAGGCGGTGGGCGTGTTTCATTCCCAAATTCTTCCAATATTCTACCCGAGACGTATTTTGCTATTTTAAGTACATAAGCAAAAAATCGTTGAAAATATCCATTAGATGGAAAGTTATAGACTTTAGTCACTAAAAATGGGATTTTCACACACTGAGCGTCGTCGGAACTACAACGCCAAGAAAACTTAAGGTAAGGAAATGCTAATTTGTAGTGACGTCAACTCTCAACCATTGCTTGGGGTAGCACAAAACCAGGGCAGACCCTCCCTGGATTTGTAATTAATACAGACATACATTTATTCTCGGAACATCAATGGAACCAGATGAGATCTCTGCAGCACTATTATTAGACTGGACCACATGGATAACATGAGGGTCAAACAACATAACCATTACGACAGAATTCTAGAAAGAGCACACAAAATGAATCCTTGTATTCCGTTGGAATTCATGATGTCTCCGTAGGTATAGACAACTTTGGATACACTGCTACACAGATGGGTCAAAAATGATTGGAAAACTGGTTTAGGGATCTATATAGACTACTTTGCCTTCGGAAATCGTAGAATCAGGCAGAAGATAAAGTGATAACGGAGTGTGTGAAATAGTTAAAAGACTGTGTAACTGTATTAAAAACTATATTTAAACATCATCAATTCGTCAGTTTTCTAATAAGTACTTCTCTAGTATCCCAATAAATATTTCTTTAACATTTTATTTTTTAGTTGTTGTTGAGTTTCTCTGTTTGATTTGAAATCATGATAAATATAGATAAATATAAAGTAATAAATGTCGCCATGTCATTTGTAAATAAGTTTGCATTCTATAAAATATAGATGCAAAAAAGTCTTAAGGACAATATATACATACATACATAAACATAGCGAGGAGACTAAATAAATACACCGCAAAAAGAACAAAAATACCTGAAGGATATCTTGAGGAAATATCAATCGGAATTTTACTTGGAATAATAATCAACGACAAATTCAAACTCAAGAGACATTCTCAACAGACTGGAGGGAGTTAACTAGTTTTCAACGTTAGATAAGACCAGTTCATTTCCTCAAATTGAGCTGAAACCAGCATCAAGGCAGATGGGCATTACCAATAAACGAGGATACCCTAAAATTGTATCGAAAGTATGATGCCATCCGGAGTAGAAGCTGCAGTGTGGACCACCGTAGTAACAAGCACAGATGTCTTACGCATATGTGCTGGCTTTTACCATGGAAGTGAATGTAGAAGTTACTTCTCAAGGCTTTCGCTTTCTTCGGAAAAAGCTGCAATTATTGGTGCTGCAAAAAATGGAAAATTTTCGATTTTGAATTTTGTTCTTTTTTTAATAATAGGAATTTTCCAAATACAAAGAAGCCTTAGCGAATGTTAATTTCGTGGAACACTCATTCCCTTCTGATGACACGGCTCAAAGAAAACGTCTGATATTTGTCAGAATAATATTAATGTTTTGCTTTCCAATCCAGCAATACCTGCTTCATCAATTCCAATCCATGATGTCCAAATTATTTCATCGGATCAACCTACTGCTGCAGTTGTTACTGTAAGTGAAGTCATCAGTCAATTCCAATTTAACAAAACAATTCCGGCAAATAGTGCTAATGCTTCTTGGACGTAGCTTCGTCTGGATGTACTAAATCCTATTCACATTCAAATATATCTAACCTTGTAAACATCTGAAAGTGGTGTTATCTAAGAAAACTCGATTTGCTACTGACACTACAGTAGTAGATGTAGCATCATATGTTAAATCAAATTAGAAATTAATGTTATTAAATATATGGAGAAACGATGGAAGGCTTCATTAAAAATAATAGTTACTGAAAACGTATTTGATACTTGTTAACCCCGTTTATATATATGTTTATACAACTTCATTTGGAAAAGGTCAAGCATTTTTATAGGACATGGGGATTGAAGATAAATGCATCAAAAAGCGAGGCCATTTGCTTGCGAAACGCTTCTAAAAAATTTAAAAGTTTTGTTGTTCCTGAAAGTAAAACACTTCAACTTTTCGTAGATGGGACGGAAATTCCATTTAAGGATAATATGAAGTACCTCGGCGTAAATTTCAACAAACTGATGAAATTCAATGACCACGCCAGAACTGTAATTCAAAAATCACGGAGATTGGTGGGTCTCTTCTCTAGAATACTTTACAATTACCGCCAAGTACAAAACTATTATTATATAAGACAAGTATCAGACCGGTTTTACTATATGCTTTCCCAATCTGGTTTCAAATTTCTCCAACTATAATGAAAAACATTGAGATACTTGAACGGAAAATTCTGCGTTTTTGTATTGGGAAAAATTTCGTATCTCCATCCAAACGTTTCTCTAATCGATTTGTATACACAAAATCTAAAATCACTCCCATCGGCCTCTATGTGTGTGACTTACTTGATCGTTTTATTTCAAAACTAAACCTTCATGAAAATACTTTTTTCAAAGCCGTTTACGATGAACAGAAACATTTTAGTTGGTCAAATACGAACTATCTTTCTCCTGTTGGGTATATGAACAATCGCCAATCGGACTTTAGTATCAATAACAATATTCGCCATATATTTTATAACAAAGCTCCCCTTGGAATACACAGAGGATAAACCATTATTACTCTACAGCTACACCTTCTTTTATACACTCTTAGATTTTAATTTTTTTATTTTTTTTTATTAAACATATATTTCGTATTTGTAAATTTAATATTAAGCTAATATAATGAGAACAACTCTCCAAAAATGTATAGTCCCGGGAGCAAGGACGTTTTAAGAATTACACCTACAACACAAACCGTTTAATTTCATGATAAAGCATGGTGCTGTTCAAATTCTCACATCTATTAAGACATTACATTATAATCTTAAGTTATCCTACAAACCACTTTTGTTATTCTTAAAAAAAAAATTTGAAAGGCTCAATAAAACCAAACTCCAAAAACTCCAATGTTTATACAGATAATGCTCGATCTGATATTGTATATTTACAAATGCGATCAAGTGATGTGTCAAAATACTAAATTCTCTCCCTTCTGATACTCAAATACATCTTATAATATAATATGTTTGTTTGTTTCTTTGAGTTGCTCGTTTATTCAAGACTCACTTAAGACTGATTTCTTAATAACTAACTTAAAGATTCTATGGTGAAGTGAGCGAGCATTTGTGCTGGGTCAGAAGAAACATTTTAGAACATAGGACACTTATGCCCAACATAAACATAATCACAATATGGGCATTGAGAGAGTGTAACAAGACCCCACAGTAATGTGGACACACACGACGCCAATGTCCAAATATAAACATATTTGTTATTAAAGAATCGGAGTACACTACAGTATGCAAGTACTCGCTACAATCTAGTTTATAAAAATGTGGAGTGTATAAATATCAGATATTTAGGTGTGATCGTCTTGATAAAAGTAAAACCAGACAGTGCTGTTCTCCATAGAGTTTCCTTCTGAACAAATTATACTGCTACTGATGGCACAAAAAAGTAAATCATAATTGAGCATTGCAAAAATAAGGCCCATTTCGAAACTTTTATCAACATGGATTCCGTGAATTCCGATCAACCAAAACTAATATCATTGTTGTCAACATGGATTCCGTAAATCCCGATCAACCATAATGAATATTTTAGGACTAACTAACAGTTGTAAATGATTGTTAGAAAGCGAAGCGAACGGATAGCAATTGCTAACCATAACATTTTTTCGAAAAAATATGTTATGGGCTTCAGTAAAACATTACTGTCATAGTTAAAATGTTATTGTTGGTCGAATTCAAAGTGTAAAATTCGACAATGTTCTTAAAAAAAAAAAAACCTTGGACATATTTTTAAAACTGATTAACGATCATCATTTCTACAATCTGACCTCGACAGGTCATGTCAAATAAATTTTACACCACACTGGCAGCTCAGAAACAAACATAAAAAGAAATTTTTATTGTGCGGAAATTATAAAACTTAGGATTACACTTTTATTGCACATTATTTACGTGGACACGTGAACGTTCTATTTTGTATATTTTAAATAGATATAAGCTTTAAATCCATGAATTCCCTGAATTTTTACATGAAATTCGCCAGTAAAACATTTGACAAATATTAATTATTTTCATAATGTTTCGACATTGTCATTGTCCACTGAACTCATGGGAATATTCGTCTCCATCAGTACATTGAAGCTACAAAATCAAAGGAATCGACCCTTTGACTTTGTTTTGATTCATTTGGTTCTAGTTGTTTCTACAAAGTAACACACATATATGGGAAAATCTACAAAATAGTCCGATTTCAATTTTGAAAAATTAAAAATTTCAAATTAGAGGCACACGTTTTATTTTAGCGTCAACTTGTTAAAAATACATTAAATATAAATAATGTGCTCGCGTGCATCATTTTTTTCAAGTGCTGAAGAAGTTATAATCGGATTGTCCCTTTTGGTTCTATTGCAAGTTAAGCCTGAAAACCCTATGAAAATCAACAAAATTTAACCTAAAATGGCTCTCGGTACCAAAATAATAATTCGATCTATTTAGCACTTACACACATTATTAGTAGTACTCATATTCACCGATCACACAGGGTTGCCACCAGTTATTTTTCAAACTGCGGATGTGCTCTTCAAAAAATATGAAATTTCATGATCTGCACGCATCGACCTGATGATGTTCGTACTGTCATAATCTCCTTGGTGAAGGCACACCAAATCGTCCGGTCGCCTTTTGTTAGTATCTCTGTCGTTTATAATCCAATATTAAAAAATTTGCAATTACGTTCACGCTGAAAGCGCAAAAAAGAAAATTGTATCAATTTTCGTTTTATGCAAAAACAGAGTGACAGATTTTGAAGAGCTACCATTTATTCCTCAGTGATGGCACACGCCCTTTTCAACATATAGAAGATTCCGCAACATCATTACTATCATCCACAAAAAGATCAGAATGATTTTCTCTTGTGTTGAAAAAGTTATAGCCAAAAGAGTTGAACAACTCCCGAAAGTTGCAAGCAAAAATAGGGTAAATTAGGGTAGACCTTAGCTCAGTAGACTACATTAACAGCATAATTTTAAAACTTTAGGATGTTGGCGAGGTTAAACTCGTCGTTTTGAAAATTATGACACTCTCAGAAATATTATATATTGCTCTTAAAGCGGTTAGAAGCCTGAGTGACATGGAATCGTAGATTTGCCCATATAGTAACAAAAGGACGGAGATATGAGCCGTCAAGAATGACCACAAGAATGAAAACCTTTGCTGGTGGTGGACATGTTTCCTCTTTTAGGCATCATTTGAAAAATACAATGTTCTTATGGCTATCGTCCATTGTAGAATTTTTTAATTTTTTATAAAAATGGCAGCTGTTAAAAAACAAGAATTTTCATCTTTTTGGCAAAAAAAAAATGCAAAGGTTTTTTGTTTTTAGATGGGATAATTTTGTGTTGGACTTAGCCTGGATAATTATCCAGTGTAAGTTCGTTTGTAGAAACTTAAACTTAAATATTTTAAGTATTATTGTAAACATCTACTGCGAAGGCGCGTATCTTGCCTTCGCAGCAATCATGGAGTATTAGCTCAACTCTTTATGGCAGAGGTATCATGAGACTTTTGAGAAATATTTCATGTTGTCATTAGTTTTGCATACTCTGAAGCAAAAGCAGTTGTTTTTATTTAAATTGAACTTATTTGAAGTTCACATCCTTTTATCAAGTAAACTTTTCCTCAGTTTAAATAAAAAATTTACTTGATTTGAGGGAAAATTCAGCAAAATTGTCCTCATTTTATGTAAAAATTTACTAGGTTTCAGGAAAAATTCGCTTAAGAAAATTTCAGCTAAATTTTATTTAGATTTAGTAAAAATGTACTTGGTTCGAGAAAAATTGAACTAGAATCACAAAGTATTAAATGGCTGTTGTTATTCTTGGGGTGAAGCTGTCGGAAAACGAGAAAGTAATTAAATTTATAAATGAATGGAGAACTCACACTTCAATCAGTCTTTTCTGTAACACTGTTCTGGTCAAATTCGCAATAGTGCTTTGCTTGTCACATTATATTTTCTTTACCGCCATAAAAATCACGAACTTGCTATAAGTTTCAAAAATCGATGATGTTTCAAAATTATGATTTCAAGGATTGTAAATAAACGATTTATCCCAATTACTTTTCCTTTTCATACACTCCACGAGAGTATTATGACTTTGTGCATTTATTTGTAACACTCAAAAGGAAGCGAGACCAATTGTTAATTATACCGATCGACTTAGAATCACTTTTTGAATCGATTTAGCAATGTCCGTCTGTCTGTCTGTCCATCTATTCTTGTAATCACGATACAGGTCGCAATTGTAGCTAGAACCAAATGAAACTTTGCACAACGCAGTTTTTCGGGATAAGGACGAACGCTATTTAATTTGAAGAAAATCGGATCAGATTTAGATATAGCCCCCATACGAATTTCACTCCCGATCTGATTTTTTTCACTCTATATACCACATATTTTAACAGATATTCTTCAAATTTAGCAAAACATCTTATATTTCAACTAGAAATACCCATGGTGAAAATGGGTCAGATCGGTTCAGATTTATATATAACTCCCATACAAATTTCGCTCTCAACTTTACTTTTTCAGTCCAGAAACCACGTGGGTCACTTCATTCCATGTTTGGATTCTGCACTGATAAAAATATTCTTCTCGATTTGATAAATTGGGTCAGGTCATATCAGCCTATGATTAGGAAACATACAAAAAACCTTCCAGTTTTCACTTATTTACCGAATTGAATTGTATTTGGATAGAAAGTGGAGTGTATCATATAGTCGGCCCGTCCGACTTTAATCTTTCCCTACTTGTTTATTTATGTTAACAAAAATAAACGCAAAAATAAAAAGTGATTTTAATACGTTTTTACGTAACCGCCACAACATCTGCAAATAGCTTGATAGTGTGATGACGAAAAAGATGTAAGCGACAAAAACTCGCGTTATATTGCAGATATGTAGAAGAAACTACTTGCATCACATATCTGGACAAAACAAAGTTTATTTACCCAAATTCACAGTTGTACATTCATAAATCAAAGATAAATAGTATATTTTTGTTATTGGCGCTTACGTCTTTTTGGCAAATAGGGGTCGATATATATTTATATTGTAGTTGGTGACAATATGAAAAAAAAATATTTTGTGTAAAAAAATTACTTTTTATGCACGTTTTTGTTATCGCAGCTTGTTATTCATGCTTAAAGAAAAACAGCCCTAATGACACTTTCCGTCGCATAGTGGTACAGATTCAAAATCTGTCGGCCAAATTTCAATAACTTTTATTCTAATAAACTTTTTTGAATTCCGTAATAACTAAAATTAGACAAGGACATATTAACAATCGCGAATATTTTAGAAATTGGCTCAAAGTTGACTACTTTTCTTATTTTCAGATTTAAAGGTAAAGTGAAAGTTCTATTTTATTTTATGTAATAACCTGCGTGGAGTATGGCATTATAATTTAGTTTCAATGTTTGTAACACCAAAACACAATCAAGCTGGAACCTTTAAGCTTGCTTTACAATTAGTACAGATTGCAATTGTTGTGCGATCAAAGTAAACTTTTGCAGGAGATTTTTTCCAAATTTCGGATCATATTTATTCTCTCATACTCAATTACTGCTCCAGACTCCACATTTTAAATTGAATCTGGATTAAATTATCCATATCATGTTACATTTCAGCTAAGGAACACCTAAAGTATTTTAGGAATTAATTCTGTAACTTTTAAACGGAAAAATATATATAGACCAAATTTCAGAAGGTCAGAGCAGAGGTATTTTGCAGATGATTTGCAAAATTTTGGATCTCTAGTTGGTATGGGGGCTACTCAATGGCTTTGGCAACCTCGACCATACAAAATTTTAAAATAATTGTCAAAAGTACAATTATGCACCGATTTCAACGATGCATTGCACAGTGATCAATAGTTGAGTTTTGACTTCGTAATTTGATGTGCGATTTGTGACCAGTTAACCGCGTTTTCAATTTATTTTTTGTTGTTCCGATGTTGTTTTGGTTACAGATAGTTTTTCCCCATTGCCCATACATTTTGAATCTATTAAAAATATATTTTTACTTTTATCTTAGAACATTCAAATTGAAGTTTGTTCGGGCTTCTTTAAAGATAGGTAAAGAATGGTCCCTGATTTCTGGTCATATAGAGCATTTGTTAAGGAATTTGTGGATATTGGCGACAATTTAGTTCACCTGCCTTCAAAGTCAGCTACTGTCCCAAAAATCGGATAGATTTTTTTATATCGGGTTTCAGAATGTAAGGGGCTTGCATACGAATTTCAATAGATAATTCGTTGATAGCTTTGTTTTTGTTTTCTCTGAGACAGTCGTTTCTTTTGTAGATCTTGGTATTAATACCAAGTCTTCATTAAACGTTGACATAAGGAATTATCTGTACCGCAATTATGTAAATTTTCTAACGATTCTGTCGTTATCCTAAAATTACCGACAATTGTCGTTTGTTTCAACCATATCCTTTTATTAACGACAGTTTTCGTTTTAAAAGATAGTTAGAATGTCGGTAAAAATATTGAAATGTCAGAAAGTTGTATTATTTTTAAAATATAAGAAAAACATCGCGAAGTATTTTGCTGGATTTTTTTATTGAGTGGTGAAAAATTGGGAATAGTGTACATTGTAACATTTTCATTCAAGATTGATGTGATTTTAAGTTAAGTACTGACACAATATGTTCTACACATATATCAACCTGTATGTTTTTGGTATATGCTCATTTTTTAATTTAGATTGAGACGAAATGGTGTTTTGGATATATTGGTTGCGCTGTATCTTTGTATAGAATGCAGGCCAAAAATGAGTAAGAAGTTTTGTGTAAAATTCGAAATAAAAAGAAAAATCCATTAAATTTGCATCATTGTTTTTGTGGAGATCTTCCGCTAACGGAAAACTTTCTTTTTCATAATATTTATGATTTTGTCATAACCTCAGTGTAATGGAATCATAATATTTATTTTTTATATTTTTTGATCTTATGGAGCTAAGTTTCAATTATTTAACAAATTTGATATTGAGAAAATATTCTCTGAATTTATGAAACCGTTTCATTAACGTTACGAATGGAAAATCTTTCAGTGCAAAAGAAGCTTTTTCCGTAGGAGGCATTTTTTACAGGAAAACGAATCATTTCTATAGGAAATATTTATTAGTCTGTAGGAAACATTTTTATATTACTGTGTATTAAAAATGTCTATTAGAGAAATGTTTTAAAACTTAGTAATTTTCTATAATAATGGGGATTTAGTGGAGGAAGCTTTTCTATAAGACACAAATTCACAGTAAATGATGAAAATGGTCCTATAATACTAAATTTTATAATATTTTGCATAAAATATTCTTAATTGTTAGCCGTAGCGACAATTTGTTTGTAGTTAACATACCGACCATTTCCGTTTATGGCATCTCTATTGACAGAATTGATTCAGTTCAGAAGCCTTGTTTTCATTTTTAGGATTAACGCTACAGTGCGCAGTGATTCACTTATGTATCAACCACTTGTTTCTCCTACTATTTATTATTAGAACGGTACAGACAGAAAGTAATTGTCATTCATTGTTTTTAAAAAAGTGACGATATGTCACCAGAAATACGAAAGGGTCTATCAATACTTTTGATAATTTTACAGGAGAAGCAAATAATACGAATGATATGAAAACCATTGTGGTTACAATTGCGATTTCTCTGGATACTTTCAAACACAAAAATGCAATTACATTAGATGGTAGGTCACGTTCCATCGTGCTCAGCCGAAGAAAATTGTACGAAGACAAGCACAAAATATCCCAAACCGGTTACCAAATTATAACGATAACTTGCCAAATCATTTAAACCAATGCGCGAGGCATTCGTAAAAAAATGATGAATTATCGAAAAAAATTAAGCGATACGTGGCTGGATAGTAGCGTGTCTATCAAAAATGACAAGTTTTACTGCTACCGTAATGATAGAAGGGATAGAAGAAGAGGAGGTGTAGCAATATTTATAAGGAAAAATGTGACTCTTTATACTCGCTAAAAGATTTTATACAGCAAAATTCAAAACGTAATTTCTCTCTTTAAGAACTTTTATCAAAACAAAATGTGAAAGATAAATAGTCAAACGAGTAAAGTTGCACTTGCGCGACTTTGCATTCGAATATCTCGAGATGGGATATGAATAAACGTAAACTTTTTTTACATTTTTTTTACAAGAACCTTTTTCGGTCTTTGTGGACCTTTCTGTGAAGTGTCTATACATAGAATATAGAATATTCTCGATTAAGATGCAGGGCTAGTAGGGCAACTAGAATAATCGTGACCGGTTAATTGGTTTTTTGTCTTACAACCGTCACCGGATTTCTGAAAATAGTAATTTTCGGTTATTTCATGTCGGTTAACCGCTTATACCACAGCATGAAATTCCAATGTTAAAGAGGTGCAGACAAACAAGTTTTCAACTGCTACTGGGGCAATACGCCCCACATATTTTAAAACTAATTGGGATATATAGATCCAATACGTTGTTTATGTGGGATTACTTGTCATAATTAGGGAATTTATTTCCGGGAAACGGCAATTATTTTTAGAATTTCCCGATCTCATGACAGGTTGGGAAGTTATCAACATGCTGTTTGCAACATAGAAACTTTTTTGGATAAAACAAGAGATTTTTTCAAAACTATTTTCCAATGATTAAAAAATAATAAATGAATAATAAAAGAATGAAACCTTTAGACAGGGTGGAAATCATGATAGTGGTAGTCTGCAGCCAAGTAATAAATGTCACCATGCCATTTGTAAATAAATTTGCATTCTATTAAATATAGATGCAAAATGGTCTTGAGCCAGGACAATATCCCAGTTCAAATCAAATATTGATTACAGACCAAAAAAAATACAAACGAAAAAACTAAAAAAAATAATAATTTTAATTAAGTTCTTTGAAATGCAAAAACTTTTTAAGAATGCAATGAATTTATATACTCGTAAGACATTTCAAATTTTATTGGAGAATAATAAATGGTATTGTACATTCGACAGACGTAATATTAATTTTTAATAATTCATTTGCTGTAGCTTCGAAATCAAAAAATTATATTTTGAGGCTGTATTGTTTGTTACTTTAAATTTTGTAGATGAGTTTTTTAGTTATTAATAAAAGTGTACATATCACCTGTGCGTTTTCGCCACAAATCCAATAAGAATTGGATACTAAGAATCGTATGTCAATGTAATCTAGATTTCGTATGCAGTTTGAAAAGGCTATAACATTATTTGTAACCTTCTGTACAGAATAGATATTCACATCAAATCAATTATATATTGTAAATTGATATATTGAAGGTTGACACATATCTAATTAAAAGTGATATTTCTTAAATTATTTTGCTACTATCTACAATATTATAAAGAAAATATGCAAATTCCTCTCTATATACAATACACATTTTAATTGCCAAAAAGAAGCTAATGCAGAGTCAAAACTCTGTCTCAGAGTTCTTAGACATTGAATCTTCCTTGAGATTATATGTTACAGGATAAATTGACGATTTCAGTACCCACCACATAAGTAGTTAGCCATATCTATAGAATATGCAAAAGTTCCCACCAAAAGTGTTATAAAAGACAGTTTCTAACCAAAGAAACGCGCAGCAGCAGACACTCAAAAACGGGAGGATACTTCAAACACACTTGTTGTACGATTTACTTCATGTAATCAACTGGAACTTCATTTTATTTTTCATATTCAATTTTGGCTTCATTTACTAGCAAAAGCTCTTTCGTACACAATGTACATTACATTAATATTTACATACTTATAAACATAGAGACAACACATCTAACGATCTAGTTGTCTTTATCTATTTTGATACGCATAATAAAAAAACTCATATGTTATTAGAAAGCTTACGCACATTACTAACATTACATCAAGATGCGTACTGTAATAAGATACAAAGCTGTTACTAATAACACTTCTATAACAGATACACAGCTGTTACAAATAACACTGCTGTAACAGATACGCACGCAGCTGTTATTAAAAGATTGCTGTTATGAACATACATACGTACACAACAAAAAGTTTCTCGGCTTTCAAAATAAAACTTAGTCCGAAAGGCTTATGTAGCGAACTTTTCGTTGGATCACTCCTGGATGTAAAAACTCGAAGAGGCGCCGATATCGATAGTGACCACCAGATATTAGTCGGTACTTTCCGCCATCGCCCTGCTTCGATTTCAAAACTGAAATTTAAACCCAAATAAAATTTGTATATGCTGCGAAATCCACAGACACAAACCCAGTACTGGCAGAAAAATTAGGAATACCAGTCATCTTCATGACTGGCCCTTTATTGCAGAATCATGCAAATCCTATGCACAACCACACTGAACCTTTTCCTCCCCAACTTCGAGACCGGACACCATTTTGTTTGATTTCATTTTTTTAAGATACGCCTCATTAATATGGCCCAACCGCCGATGCCATAAATCACTCACTTCGCACACATTTGCTTGTGTATTTCCAAGAAACAATCTGACCTCATATAACGAGTCCACTAGATGAGCTACAGCAACACTGTCTCCTTTTCGTTTTATTATAGCCTTCTTTCCTTGTACAAAAAATATTTCCAGGCCTTTTTCTTGAAGAGATTTTATTGACAATAAATTCACTCGCAGTTCCTTGGCATAAAGCACTTCTTTTACATCAATTTGTATTGTTTTACCATCTACTTTTGTAAAACCTGTAAAAGTGCCTTTGTGTGTGGCCATAATTGCACCGCCTTCCTCCGCCGTGCTTATTGTGAGAGGATTTTTTAGTACCTCGACGTTAACCAAAGCCTCTAAATTATTAGTAGCATGTCTCGTACTTCCAGAATCCAGAATCCAAACACCACCATCATCACCTTTATGTCCCATCACGAAAGCCACCGCCGAACTTTCATTTGGTCTATTGCTACCAGCTCCTTTCCTTTTAAAATTCTTCCTTTTGTTCTTGTTTTGTGGACAGTCAAAGCTTTTGTGGCCTCTTTTTTTACACTTGTAACACTCACCAACAAAGCCTGCATGATATGCTGCATCTTGTACCACCTCACCACCAGTTGTTTCTTTATTGACCTTTTGCCGCATCTCTTCGTTTAACAGCCTTGACTTGGCATATTCCAAAGTCAGAGTGTCATCTGGCAAATTTTCCAATGCTGTTATTAACGGCTGAAAATCTTCCGGAAAAGACTTGAATAAATAATAAATTATTTCATTCTTCTCCAACTTTCCACCTGCAGCCACCAACTCTCGTACACTTTCATCAAACTTTGTGAAATGTCTCTTCATATCACTGCCCATCTCATAGCGTAATCTGTCTAACCTCGTACGCAACATGCTTTGTTTCGCCATGTTGGTTCCAGAAAATGTACTGATCAAGGCACTCCACATTGCTTTTGCCGTTGATTTCCCTTTTATATATTCAAGGTGGTTGTCATCCACCAGACATATGATTAAGTTTTTGGCCTGTGCATTTTTATCACTCCATGTCTGGATTTCAACAGCATTAGTATCCGTTGGATCGGTTTTTTCCACCGACAATACATCCAGCACACCTTGAGCCTCCAAGAAATTCTCCACTCTATACTTCCACGAATCAAAGTACCAATTCCATTACAGACATCCTTAAAGAGTAAGACCTGGTCCCATAACCTGTTATAAAAGACAGTTTCTAACCAAAGAAACGCGCAGCAGCAGACACTCAAAAACGGGAGGATACTTCAAACACACTTGTTGTACGATTTACTTCATGTAATCAACTGGAACTTCATTTTATTTTTCATATTCAATTTTGGCTTCATTTACTAGCAAAAGCTCTTTCGTACACAATGTACATTACATTAATATTTACATACTTATAAACATATCTAACGATCTAGTTGTCTTTATCTATTTTGATACGCATAATAAAAAAACTCATATGTTATTAGAAAGCTTACGCACATTACTAACATTACATCAAGATGCGTACTGTAATAAGATACAAAGCTGTTACTAATAACACTTCTATTACAGATACACAGCTGTTACAAATAACACTGCTGTAACATATACGCACGCAGCTGTTATTAAAAGATTGCTGTTATGAACATACATACGTACACATGCGTATGTACGTTCTACAACAAAAAGTTTCTCGGCTTTCAAAATAAAACTTAGTCCGAAAGGCTTATGTAGCGAACTTTTCGTTGGATCACTCCTGGATGTAAAAACTCGAAGAGGCGCCGATATCGATAGTGACCACCAGATATTAGTCGGTACTTTCCGCCATCGCCCTGCTTCGATTTCAAAACTGAAATTTAAACCCAAATAAAATTTGTATATGCTGCGAAATCCACAGACACAAACCCAGTACTGGCAGAAAAATTAGGAATACCAGTCATCATCATGACTGGCCCTTTATTGCAGAATCATGCAAATCCTCTGCACAATCGGTACTCGGACGGTACAAAAGAAATTGCTCTCTCTGGATAAGTGAAAACTCATGGCTGGAAATAGCAAAACGGGAACAGCTGAAGAAAAAACTACTTCAGACGAAATGTCCATATACAAAACGAATGGGGAGGCAGGAATATCGCATGTCGGCCAAAATAGTTAAGACATTAGTTCATGCTGATAGAGAACGATATTATAATAACATTGCTGGCGAAGCCGATAAGGCAGCTAATACTGGAAGTCTTAGATGTGTATATTCAGCAAGTTTCTGGGAGGTAAAATTCAATGGAGTACCCCATAAATAAATTTTACGGCGTTTTATAGGCTTAATATATACAAATTATATAGGGCAATGATAGCTCTTGCCCTAAAAAGTGCAGAATTATATTTTTATATAAAAATTATCTTTAGTTTATAAATAATTAATGTTTGTATTTCGCGAGTGTTTTGTTGTTGTATTCGATTACTTTCAAGAGAGCTCACTTAACGAAGACTATTTGTTTATGTGTTTATGTTTTTGGTTTTGTTTTCTTTTGTATCGACATCTCTCTCTATCTCTTTGAGAGAAAGAGTTGTTCGCAAAGAGTTTTATTCGTTTTTTTGCTTTGTGTTTATGTAGTGTTGCAAGGTTATTTCTCCATTTCTCTTCGTATGTCAATTAATATGAGAAAATAAAGAGTTAAGTCAGGGGATATCTCCTATTTGTATGGTTTAGTGGATAGAATTTGTTTTTAGCGTGTTTTGATATCTTAAATTTCAACGGATTTTGCAACAAAATTCAATGGGAAATCTGTTCTGATATCGTTTTTCATTAAATTAGATATCAGTTTAAGAGGACTTGCACAAAATATGATATTACTGGTAGAAAATAAAACTTCATAGTAAATTTTATCAGTAAACAAACTTTATTATAAAATAATAAGTACACTTAAATTAATTTAAATGTATTGGTTCAAGCCCAGAACACTTGCTCCTGAATATGTGAATATGATGATTAAATAATAATACTTAATTTACTTTCATTTTTGTTTGTAAAAATGTGCACAAATCACACCGGTAGACATTTTTTGTCTCAGAAAAAATTGATTGTTTACATCAGTATTATTCTAATTGGAAGCGCTACACCCCTGAGTTGCACGTAGATATATTTGATATGACTTACCGGATTTTTAAGGAATCCGAAAGAATGAGTGGATTTTGCAACTGTCAATTTGTATGGGAAATGTGGTGGATTTTTTACACAATCCTGAAAAATTTTTGGATTTTTGCTCATATCAGAATATTAATTATTAACATTTAATTTTGTTGAGAATTTTAATTATGCGGCGGGTGTTTTAATTTTTGCAATATGTAAACTACTGCTGTTGCGTGACTGGCTGGAGCTTGAATCTTGCAATTGTGGTGTGAAACCCTTTTACAGCGTTGAGGTGTGATAAGAGGGGAAAGGAGTAGAATTAGGAAAAATGGTACCATCTGCCTGAACAAATATTGATATTCGACATATATATTATTTTACTTGAGTAGATACGCAAAATAAAAGAATTTTGTAATTCACATTTTTTCGATGAGAATGAGTAAAAATTATACATTTGGTACCAACTAAACTGTTTCATCTTTAATAATAAAATTCGGAATGTGTTGGCGAGCATAATAAAGAGGATATTACAATTTCGTACTCATAGGGCAACGGACACAAAGAGATAAACTGCTGTAGCTATGTTCAAAAATATCAAAAAATTCGTGCTTATGTACACAATCCTGAAAAAGGTGTAAGGAGTACAAATGATACCATCCAAATAGTAGTTTTTACACTCTACATTTCGAGATTTAAATTCACATAAAATTGCACTCGAATATCGAGTGCTGGGTTGTGCTAGTAATAAATATAATCAAGGAACTGTATCGTGATGCAGATATCAGAGTCAACTTTAATGGTGCAGTTGGTACACCATTTCAAATTCACATTGGTGTCAAACAAGCCTGCATCCTCTCTCCTACACTATTTCTAATCCTTTTGGATGCAGTAATGCAGCGAATGGAAATTCCTGATCCAATTACAATTCACCATGGAATGTGAACAGGACAATAAATTACCATATCTTGACGCGAGTATCTTGCCGAGACAATGTCATCAATACGGATTGGTACCAAAGAGAGACAGGACAAAATCAAAAATAAATAAAGAAGAAAAATCGAACGTAGTTTATAAGATAAAATGTAATGCTGAAAAGTCCAACGTATGCGATTGACTAATCACTGGAACAAAAGACAGTACTGGCAGCAAATTGTCCTTGACGGGGCATAAGCCAAACTTCAACGACGTAGACATTTTGACGCAAGAAAATAATTATCGCAGAATATATACGCTTGAAATGTTACATGTTATAAATATCCCAACTGACCTGAGAATGAACTACAAGACTGGCACTGACCACTGCGCACAAATATATCGAAACATTGTTTAAAAATATGGACGAGTAAAAAACATTCGCAGTCGGTGACCGCAACTTAAAGAGCGTTAACTCCAATTTTCGGTCGTAATTCACGCCCTAGTAGACATGCAATAACAAGTTTAGTACAAACATTTGAGTCTACATATTCATTGAGTGATGCTGCCGTGCCAGTGAACCAACGTGTTGGTCGAAGTGCCGAAAATATCGCTGCCGTTCAGGCGTCCGTAGCAAACGATCCAAATCAGTCGATTCCGCGGGGTTCTCAAGATCTGGGCTTCGCCAAAACCACATTATGGCGAATTTTGTATAAGGATCTTGGTTTACACCCATACAAGATCAGTCTGACTCAAGAATTGAAGCCGATGGACCATTTGACGCGACGTACGTTCTCCGATTGGGCTCTGGAGAAGATACGTCTTGATGATGAATTTCATCGCAATCATATTCAGTGAAAAACTTATTTTTGGCGCAATGGGTTCGTCAATAAGCAAAATGTGCGTTATTGGTTTGGTGAAAATCCACATGTACTGCATGAATCACCACTTCAACCACAAAAATAACTGTTTGGTGTGGTTTGCATTATTTTTGGCCCGAATTGGAAAACATGGACTTGGACGACATGTGGCTTCAACAGGACGGTGCCATAAGCCTCACAACACACGTTTCAATCGATTTATTGAAGAGTAAGTTTAGTAAGCATGTTATCTCACGAAATGGACCAGTTAATTGGCCGCCTCGTTCGTGCGATTTAACACCTCTTGAATTTTTTCTTTGGGGATACGTCAAATCATTGGTCTATGCCAACAAGCCGACGACGTTGTATGAACTCAGAGCCAACTGCCGACGTTCCCTTTATATAAGTTCGATTTCGCTTGAAGGGCATGCTACATTGAATTTCACTAATTAAAACTAGTACGAAAAGGCTTAAGTCGGGCAGGGTCAATTTTATGGTAGACCCCACTGCTCTCTTCCCCAATACTATGCATTTAATATAAAGACTGAATCGCATAAATTCGATTGAATATACAGTTGAACTTCGATTAACCGTGATGTTCGGGACCGGGCTAATCACGGATAACCGAAAATCACGGTTAAAAGAGGTAAAATTTTACATGTATAAATTTTATTATTTTTATTTATTTTTGACAAAAACATGTAAATCTGCGTCTATAAATAACTTATCATATCTCTAGGAATACATACATTTATTTAAAAAAATCTTTTATGGAAGTCTGTCTTATGCTTTTAGCTTTTGATTGTTCTTCCAACAAATGAGTTTGTATGCGATATATTTGCATTTTATCTGGTTCTGAAATTCTTGGACAATTAAAGTTTTCTAAAAAACCTAACAAAATACTACTAGCCTCTATTGCCTGAGCCAATGTAGGCGTTTCGTCCGCATTTCCTCCATATGATTCCTCGGAATTTGAATCAAGCTCATCTTCTTGGCTTTGGGTAACCATGTCTACGATTTCGTCTTCAGATATAATAGCAAACGGAGCGACATCAGAGTCGCACACCATCCACTTTTCGACAGCATCAATCGTACATCCAGACGGTATGGTTATATCTGTTTGCATCTCAACAAGGCTATTTGGAGCATCTTCATTATGAGATAGTAAGTTATTCTTTTTAAAACTTGTGGAGTTACAGAGTCCCACGAAGCTGCGGCTGCCCACAAAGCTGTCTTAATGTTCAAAGATTTAACGAACTCACGTCTGTCATTAGCACCAACAAGTTTTTGAACGATCAGTTTACGGTAGTGCCATTTGAAGCTCCGAATTACTCCTTGATCCATAGGCAGAATCAAGGACGTGCAATTTGGTGGGAGATATTTTACTGTAACGTTTTCAGATATCATAGCATTTACATCTGTGTGTGCTGGACAGTTGTCTAATAGTAAAAGTATTTTACAGTTATTTTTGAGACCGATGCGCCGTTGATGTTCCTTTGCTTCTGGTACAAAATTTTGATTAAACCACTCCAGAAATAGCTGTTGTGTTACCCAAGCTTTCTTATTAGATTTATAAATCACAGGAAGGTGTTCAACGTTTTTTAAAGCTCTTGGATGGGCACTTTTTCCTATTATCATCAATTTACACTTGTGAGTTCCTGCAGCATTTGAACAAACTAACACTGTGATTCTCTCCTTGGATGCAAACACCTCCAAAATAGACTGGTTTTGTCTGCATTGTAGATCTGTTCAGTTGTAAGTTGTTCGTTTTTAATGATTTCATCCAAGTTGTCCACAAACATCGTAGCAGACTCATAATCAGCACACTCCTTTTCTCCCGTAGATTTCAGTCGACGGATTCCATGACGTTTTTTGAATTTATCCAACCAACCAAATGAATAAGTGCACTCTGAATTCATGTTTAACTTCAAATGGAACATTTTTGCCTTTTCGACAATCATTTCGCCTGAAGTTCAGAAGCAAATTTCAGTTTAAGTTCATACAATCTCGATTTCAGTTAACTTACCTGAAATTGGAGTTCCCTTAAATCTTTCTTGCCGAAACCATTCATATGTTGCGAAATCAACTTTTGAATTTTCGGATGTTTTTAGTGTATATCTGTGTTTAAGGCCAAGCATTGAATCAGTATCGGAGCAAAATTTTAAAATCCGATCTTTGTTTTTTATTAAATCGGATACAGTTTGAATGCCAACTCCATATTTTTCAGACAACATTTTAAAAGGTACTTTACGTTTTGAGTATTCATTAGTCAGCTCCATTTTTTCTTTAATTGAAAGAACCTTTCTTGCTCTTTTCGCGGATTTAGTTTTTGACGGTGGCATGATGTATGGAAAACACGTCTTGACAGATCAAATTTCACACTGATGAATGAATATGAAATTTGATATGAACATTACACTTTCATGAAAAAGGGGAATCATCGAATTTTACTATGAGAGATGTGTGTGTATTATACGAAAAAACAAACAAGCAGTCACATGGACATGTGCATCACGGATAATAGAGGTAAATCACGGATAATAGAGGTAAAAAATCAACCACTCAGCTTCACGGTTAATAGATAATCACGGTTAATAGAGTCACGGTTAATCGAAGTAATGTAAATTTGGTGCGAAATTTAGTCACAATAGCCCGAATAGCCGCTTCAGTGGGTCGATTAAACTGACCATAAAATGGAAGCGCGCGATGAACTTTCTTAACATAGCACGCATTTTGATAATAAAATTCAATAATTTGCAAGCGTTGTTCGTTTGAAAGACGATTCACGGTTAAATTATAGACCAAACTGAAGATGTTTGACAGTGAAACAAAACACGAAACGTGCGTCAGCTGTTTAAACCAGTGTTACCAAAAAGATAATAGCTAAAAAATCATCTTTTATAAGGTGAAAAATTTGTCAAAAATATTTAATATGTTGCTTCTATATCGCTATTAAATCAAATTGGGACTAAATTGTTATGAAACAACAATACACGAATTCATACGAATTAGCCATTATTAGCTCTACTTAGGTGGTGATCGGTATACTTAAATCTGGGACCAGCTCAAGCATTTCTTGGTGTATGTAACATTTAGCATGGAACTAATTTACAATACTCTATAGCATGCATTTTTTATCAGCTTTTCCTTTCAGATTAAAAAACCAAAAATGGTTAACGCCGATTATTATCAGTCGGTTTAAACCGAAAACAGATTTTCTAAAAATACTAATTTTCGAACAAACTGCAACCGACGAATACAAAATTGTCGAGTCACGATTGTGTAGTTTGACAACGTGCTGCCGAAAATATCCAAAGGAGATATCACCATAATGATGGACGATTTCAATGTACAGAAGGGCACATGGTCACTTTTGCATGTTCGTACAACCTAAGAACACTAAGGTGAAGAATATTTTCATATACGCCGCAGAAAGTCACATGGGGTTCAAATACAACGCCCGCCAAGAATGGATAAGCGATGTTACTTGGAAACATACCAAAGAATGAAAAGAGGCTAAATACGGTTTAAACTCCAGCAGAATCTAATCCAACAAAGCCAAGTATCAGCAGCTGTGCAATTGCTTAAACCAAAAAGTCAAACGCAGAGCGTGGCGAGACGAGCAAGAGTGGGCCAATAACACAACAAAGGCAGCAGACAGTAGCTGAAATAATCCGACCTAGAGATCTATACAATGCTGTAAAAAAAACTGACTTTGAAAACAGACAATTCTACTTGGACATGATTTCCTCCTCCAATCCGTCTCAACAGCCACTTTGCAACTGCACAGCACATCTCCAGAATCCGGATATATCTACGGCTTCTACGTGAAAGATACATTTGTAACATTTGTAGCCCTTACATTTAAGGTAACTTCCAGTGGTTTAGAAAAAAATAAATTTTTAAATTTTTTTTTAAATCGATTTTTCTTTTGACGATTTACAGAGCTAAAATAAATTTAATCACAAAAATAAAAATATATCTGAGAAAGACATAACATTCCACCACTTTTCTTAACTACACGTTTTTGAAAATCAAAAATTGTCTTAAATCAATACAACCTACTGCATCCAAAAGGATTAGAAAAAGTTTAGAAGAGAGAACACAGCCTTGTTTGACACCATTGTGAATTTGAAATGGTGTACGAACTGCACCATTAAAGTTGACTCTGATATCGGCATCACGATACAGCTCCTTGATTAAATTTATTATTTTGTTTGGTTTGGTTTGCTAAAGCCACCCACAGTGCGGATCTTAACACATGAAGTCCACGAACATGAAATATAGTTGACAATTGAATTGAATTGCCAGGAACTGCTCAATGATGATGCGTAAAGTTTTGATGTGGTCTGCGCATGATCTGAATCGTCTAAATCCTGCCTGTTCTTTGCGCAGTGTTGGTTCGAATTTGGTTAAGAATTATTTGGACAATAACTTTACTGATCGCATTTTTAAAGTTATGCCTCGTCAGTTCCCTTTTTCGGTAACGCACTGTGGGGCAGATGACCGATTTTAGAGGCAAAAAAGAATTGGAGGCAGCTACACCTTTGAAATTTCGTACATGTACAGGGTTGCCCATATTCGACGGACCCATCTGGCAACGCCATAACTTTTGACAGAGATGTCAGATCGCTTAATGACATACCGCGTTTGAAGCGTCAGTCCAAGCAGATTTTTACCATGCAACAATACACGCCACGCGAGCGCTCTGAAATAGTTGAAATTTACATTCAACAGAACAAGTCAATTGTGAAAACTCAACGTGCTTTTAAAATATTAAAAAATGTGAGAAGTGCGCCTTCTAAGAACACCATTAAGCGTTTATACGAAAAATTTTCGACTGGTGAGGCTCTTTCTAATCCGAAGAGGCCAAATAAAAATCGACCAAGGCGATCGGCCGAGAATATCGCTGCCGTACGAGCCAGTGTTGAGAGGTCCCCAAGAACATCCCAAAAACGCCGTTCTCAGCAGTTGGGCATGGCTCGGTCCACTTTACAACGGATTATTCGCGTTGATTTGCATTTGTTCCCGTACAAAATTCAATTGACGCAAAGATTGTTGCCTGTGGACAAGCCTCGTCGATTGGAATGGGCCCAAAGAGTCATCGAAATGGCCGCAGATGACGAGCAATTTTGGAACAAAATTATCATGTCCGATGAAGCCCATTTCACATTGAATGGGACCGTAAGTAAGCAAAATTGCCGTATTTACGCCACTGAAAATCCTCAGGAGATTCAAGAAGTGCCTCTTCATGACGAAAAAGTCACAGTTTGGTGCGGCGTTAGTGCGAAAACGGTCATTGGGCCGTTTTTCTTCAGTTCCCTTTTTCGGTAACGCACTGTGGGGCAGATGACCGATTTTAGAGGCAAAAAAGAATTGGAGGCAGCTACACTTTTGAAATTTCGTACATGTACAGGGTTGCCCATATTCGACAACCCATCTGGCAACGCCATAACTTTTGACAGAGATGTCAGATCGCTTAATGACATACCGCGTTTGAAGCGTCAGTCCAAGCAGATTTTTACCATGCAACAATACACGCCACGCGAGCGCTCTGAAATAGTTGAAATTTACATTCAACAGAACAAGTCAATTGTGAAAACTCAACGTGCTTTTAAAATATTAAAAAATGTGAGAAGTGCGCCTTCTAAGAACACCATTAAGCGTTTATACGAAAAATTTTCGACTGGTGAGGCTCTTTCTAATCCGAAGAGGCCAAATAAAAATCGACCAAGGCGATCGGCCGAGAATATCGCTGCCGTACGAGCCAGTGTTGAGAGGTCCCCAAGAACATCCCAAAAACGCCGTTCTCAGCAGTTGGGCATGGCTCGGTCCACTTTACAACGGATTGTTCGCGTTGATTTGCATTTGTTCCCGTACAAAATTCAATTGACGCAAAGATTGTTGCCTGTGGACAAGCCTCGTCGATTGGAATGGGCCCAAAGAGTCATCGAAATGGCCGCAGATGACGAGCAATTTTGGAACAAAATTATCATGTCCGATGAAGCCCATTTCACATTGAATGGGACCGTAAGTAAGCAAAATTGCCGTATTTACGCCACTGAAAATCCTCAGGAGATTCAAGAAGTGCCTCTTCATGACGAAAAAGACACAGTTTGGTGCGGCGTTAGTGCGAAAACGGTCATTGGGCCGTTTTTCTTCAGTTCCCTTTTTCGGTAACGCACTGTGGGGCAGATGACCGATTTTAGAGGCAAAAAAGAATTGGAGACAGCTACACCTTTGAAATTTCGTACATGTACAGGGTTGCCCATATTCGACGGACCCATCTGGCAACGCCATAACTTTTGACAGAGATGTCAGATCGCTTAATGACATACCGCGTTTGAAGCGTCAGTCCAAGCAGATTTTTACCATGCAACAATACACGCCACGCGAGCGCTCTGAAATAGTTGAAATTTACATTCAACAGAACAAGTCAATTGTGAAAACTCAACGTGCTTTTAAAATATTAAAAAATGTGAGAAGTGCGCCTTCTAAGAACACCATTAAGCGTTTATACGAAAATTTTTCGACTGGTGAGGCTCTTTCTAATCCGAAGAGGCCAAATAAAAGTCGACCAAGGCGATCGGCCGAGAATATCGCTGCCGTACGAGCCAGTGTTGAGAGGTCCCCAAGAACATCCCAAAAACGCCGTTCTCAGCAGTTGGGCATGGCTCGGTCCACTTTACAACGGATTATTCGCGTTGATTTGCATTTGTTCCCGTACAAAATTCAATTGACGCAAAGATTGTTGCCTGTGGACAAGCCTCGTCGATTGGAATGGGCCCAAAGAGTCATCGAAATGGCCGAAGATGACGAGCAATTTTGGAACAAAATTATCATGTCCGATGAAGCCCATTTCACATTGAATGGGACCGTAAGTAAGCAAAATTGCCGTATTTACGCCACTGAAAATCCTCAGGAGATTCAAGAAGTGCCTCTTCATGACGAAAAAGTCACAGTTTGGTGCGGCGTTAGTGCGAAAACGGTCATTGGGCCGTTTTTCTTCCAAAATGAAAATGGCCATGCTGTTACCATCAACCAGGAGCGTTATCGCGACATGATGACCAATTTTGTGATGCCAATTATTCGTCGAAAGCGTATGAGGCAGTTCTGGTTTCAACAAGACGGCGCTCCACCACACACAAGTCGCATAACAATCGATTTTCTGAAGAATTTGTTTCCGGGCCGTTTGATGTCGAAAAGTGGTGATTTGGACTGGCCACCGCGTTCGCCCGATTTGACGCCGCCTGACTTCTTCTTGTGGGGATATTTGAAGTCAAAGGTTTACGTTAACAAGCCAAGGACCGTAGAAGAGCTCAAGGACAACATTCGTGAAGAAATAGCCGCTATTCCGGCCGAAATGTTGGCGAAAACGATGGAAAATGCTGCAAAAAGGGCACAATATGCCATCAACGCCAGAGGCGGCCATTTGAGAGATATCGTATTCAAAAATTGATGTAAACAAATCTACTTGGAACAAATTAAATGATTAAGATTGCCAACCGCCAAATTTTTATTTTTTTCTTTGATTTTTTAAAAAAAAACATGGGTCCGTCGAATATGGGCAACCCTGTAGTTAGTTATGGTGGTTACCAAAGTCGTCTATAAAAATTTTGAGTTGCCACGCCCACTTACACAAACGAACGAAAAGCACAACTCACATGCCAAATATGCGTTTAAAAAATAGCATCAAGTAATAAAGTACAGATGCCATCTTACAAGCATCCCGTTGAGTTGCATATGTAAGTATGTGTATATGCAGGTGTAGTTACCCAGCAATACTTCTGCCGTGATCTTGAGCCAGGACAACATCCCAGTTCAAATCAAATATTGATTACAGACCAAAAAATACAAACTAAAAAAATAAGTTTCTCAACCTAGTGGCACGCCCATTTACAGTGGGATGTTAGTTGGTTTTACCTCCCAGAAACTTGGAAACTAGCTGAATATGCACATGTTAGATTTCCAGTGTTAGCTGCCTTCTCGACTTTGTCAACAATGTTATTATAATATCGTTCTCTAACAGCATCAACTAATGTCTTAACTAGTATGGCCGACATGCGATATTCCTGCCTCCCCATTCGTTTTGTATATGGACATTTCGTCTGAAGTAGTTTTTTCTTCAGCTGTTTCCGTTTTGCTATTTCCAGCCATGAGTTTTCACTTATCCAGGGAGAGCAATTTCTTTTGTACCGTCCGAGTACCGATTGTGCAGAGGATTTGCATGATTCTGCAATAAAGGGCCAGTCATGATGATGACTGGTATTCCTAATTTTTCTGCCAGTACTGGGTTTGTGTCTGTGGATTTCGCAGCATATACAAATTTTATTTGGGTTTAAATTTCTGTTTTGAAATCGAAGCAGGGCGAGTGCGGAAAATACCGACTAATATCTGATGGTCACTATATATATCGGCGTCTATTCGAGTTTTTACATCCAGGAGTCATCCAACGAAAAGATTGCTACTTAACCTTTTCGAGCGAAGTTTTATTTTGAAAATGAATAGCTTATCTATTCTGTATAGAAGGCTACAAATAATGTTACAGCCTTTTCAGACTGCTTACGAAATCGAGATTACATTGACATACGATTCTTAGAATCCAATTGGATCTAACATTTTTAAATCGACCTTGATCGGTTGCAACCTGATTTCTTATGCAGTATGAAAATGCTATTAATATTTGAAGGAAATTCAATTTTAGAATTTTTATGAATAAAGTCGGACATGCTGAGCAAAGTGATTTCTCTCCAGAGGGTAGAAGTTCCGAGCACCAGAATTGGGTAATTGGAGCGAGAATCGTGGCACTCGTTATGGCGTCAGATTGTAACATCTCAGGGAAACTATTATCAATATCAGGAGTTTTATTTTTTTGAGAGCTTCATATATTTCGCTAATGTTCGGACATGAGGTGGGGATATTTATGTTTACAGTGTGTGATGCATATTGTTTGCTGTATAGGGGCAGATGACGATAGCATATTTTCATAGAAATTTTCCTAAGAGTACACTTTGTTTACTTTTGGGTGGGGAAACAAGGTACCACCAATAACCAGATAGTTTGTAGCACACGACTCCAGGAACACGTCTACAGCTCACTGGAAGTCTTCACAGCAATACTACCTACCAAATACTCCACGAGAAACAATTAAGCAACAAAATCACAGTAAAACCTGGAGTAGACAGGGATGTGTATTAGCATCCCTACTTTTCACCTGTGTTCTCGATATATTGTTATATATATTGACTGAAATACAAAGGACAGCCGGCGCATCTGAAAACCAGAGCACACCTGGAAATGCCAAATTGCAACAGAGCTGTCATAATAAAATCATCAAGTGTGTAATTATGATTATTCTATGATATGATTCTAAACACCTTCATTGATATTTCCTTCTATTGGCTGTACGCCAATTTCAACAATCAGTAGCTCCGTCCATGATAAGTTTCTTCGAATTATTATTTGACAATTTAAAGACAATATATTCTAATATTTATACCATCAATATTTAATCCACATTCCAAAGAAATGGCCTCCACGTTCACATATAAAGCGAAAAGTAGAGGTGATAATAGGGGCTCCCTTGTTTCACGCCAGACATTGTGTTGAAGTACACAATTCTTCTCCTGCCCAAACTGCCGACTGGTATACTGGAATACTTTTTCCTAAATACCCATCCGATCTTCCTTTCATTTATTCATGTTTGCAGCCTTTCATTGAGGATACCCATGAAGATTTTTGCCACAAAGTTCATGAAAGATATCCCTCTATAATTCTCAACTTCATTTAGATTTCCCTTCTTGTACATGGGGAAAATTATTATTATTTTCACATGATAAAGGCAGCAGTACAAGCAAACTTATTGCAATATGGCTGCAATTTGAAGACGTCACTATTGTCAGTTGCTATCTCACACCAAGCGATAACATGGAAGAGTTCAGAAGACTTCATTTTATCTTTATTATCACAACAAGATGATTATTTTGTAACAAGTATATGAGTTGATTACAGTATTGACTGATAATTGAGTCAAATAACGAAGAATGCCTCCGACGAATAGCGACAAAGCATTGGGTATCACATTGGACCTACGAATGTGGACTGAAGTGATTGGTACTACCAGTGAAATTTTTTATGATTACAATAATAAATTACCACGTACCGATATTATCAGTGTTCAGTTTTTTTAAACTTCATTAAAAATTTCTACAAATAAAACATTCAGTGATATTAATTGGAGTGCTATTAATTACCTATAATCCAAGAAGTGTGTGAATCGTTTTTCGGTTTGTAATACTGGCGTTGGCTCAAATATACATATTTTATTTTCATATGCTGCTGCTATTTTTCCCGTATCAGTGCTGCAGTCCAGAGCCGAAATTTTTACATAGCCATGTGTTGCTCCCGGGATTATCTGCACACGTTCGAAAGTACTTGCAAGCACAACTATATTACATCCTGCTGCATATGCCTAAAAAACAGAGAAATCGGTTATTCATATTTTATTTTATTTATTAAAATTTAGATTATAATACACAATATATCGAGGGCTTATATTCATAAGTGGCTATGAACAAAAACACAACATTTCAGGAGAGCGAAAAAACTGACTTTCTCCTTCTCTTCTTCTACAGTTTAATATAAAGAGGATTATTAATTGTTACAATTAAAAAGTTTTCGATATTTCCTATTATTCGAGGTTTTATGGTTCATAGCCACTTTTGCACGTTTAAAATAAGCACAAAGCCATTAATGATATAAATAAGACTTATTGTAAAGTCGATAACGTTTTTATAAGGTGTTGGCAATGTTGTGTAGAAAACGCATTTTCTGCGATATACACAGCGAATTTAAAGATTCCACAAAAAGTGGATATTGCGGTAGGGCACGGTAAACCAGAAATACAAATTGAATATTTTTGGAAATTTTTCATTTTCGCGGCAAATATGGCTAAATATTTTCACACATGACATTTTTGTTTTATTATATTCTCGCCATCTAGCAAACGGATCCGACTGAATTTTTGTTTGTGTATTAAGAATCTAAGTCGCTTGTAACATATATGTAGCCAGTCGCGAAAATCGCTGCAGTTGTTGAAAAATCCAAAATTCGCGGTTGCAATTGCTTATATTTAAATTTACTCTCTTCAGGATTCTGAAACATTTCTGACACAAATATTCCGAATGAAGTCAGCAATCAATCGTATGTCATAAAAATATTTTGCTATTCTCAATATAATAAAAAGTTACGCGGGTTTTTCTAAAGATACTTTTCACAATTTTTGACTTTACAGCCACTATTTATCTTATTTTAGCCTGATAACTTGGGAACCAAAATGTTATTAACGTGAAATGATGGAATTTGATGCGATATGCCCTATCTAGAAAAATGCTTCGGTTATATGCTGCTCCATTTTTGAACTATATTATTTATATTATTTTTATGTTCATAGCCACTTTTGCAGTCACAAATTAACGTGTGAGTAGATAGCCAAATCAGAAAAATTTGAAAAAATGGCTTTAGAAAAAAATTCTTTTCCAAATTTATATGAAAGATGACATCCAAATCTAAGAACAGTTTGGCATCAAAAACTCGTTTTCGAGAAAATGATTCATAGCCACTTTTGAATATAAGCCCTCGATATAAAAAGCACTAGCTTGTGTAGCACAATTGATCATAACTGTATAATTCTGAAAGTAGACAGGTTTTGATCTTTTAGGTGGTTTTGAATTTAATACATTAGTATGCCAGCTATTTCGATCATTATATAAAAAGTAAAATTATATATGGGCATTTCCAGAGGTCGCGAACGTACGTTCGTACGCTTTTGATGTACAAAAAATATAGAAAACAGAATTTTTCACCACATTTTTTTGTGATTCGATTTTTTTTTGTGATTTTAAGTTCATCGACTTTTAGTGTTCATACTGATAGCGATAAATATGTTTTTTTTTTCACTCAACCAACACTCAGGGGATGTCCCCTATAAATGCAGTGCATTGCGTTGGTGGAAGGAAGATAAGGTATTGGAAGGAGGAAAGAGGGAGTAGTGTCTGTTGACATCTGTTTTGAATCTCTGAATGTCGTAATTGGAGGGAAAGATATTTGCCGGAAGTCGATTCCACATACGGATAGTACGGGCGAAGAACGAATTTATTCTGTAATGTGTAGTGCGGCCGGTTGTCCAATCGATAACAAATGGGTGAGCGTTCCTGGAGAGTCGCGTATCTCTACCGAACGTTCTCACGGGCGGTATAAGATCACGAATTTCCGAAGAACAAACACCATGAAAGTATCGATAGAACAATGACACACAACCAACATTACGACGGTGTTCAAGGGAGACAATAGAATTGGATATCCTACTGTCACCTATCAACACCATCGCCCTCCTCTGGACACGGTCAGGTAGCTCCAGTGATGAAGCTGGAGCACCCGACCATATATGGGAGTTGAATTCCATCTTTGGTCTGATGTAGGTAGTGTAGATATTGAGAAGATCAGAGGGTGTGAAATATTTCTTACATCTTTTTAAAAAGCCTAAACATTTGAAGGCATCTTTCGACACATCAAATACATGTTTTGTCCAACGAACATCACGTTGTATTTTTATGCCAAGAACATCGAGAGCATCTGATTGCTCAATATCTACACCGTTCATTAAAATCGACGACACCGTTGGATCAGTGAATCGCTTGTGAGACAACAAGGAGCACTGGGAAATTTACTCTATTCACTCGACCCCATTCAGAAATGGCCAGCAAATCCTGGCTAAGTGACTCATCCATCAATCGCCTTTTATCCTCAATTTCTTGACGACTTGGTCTATGATCGAATGAGTATGAATGACAGAGGTTGCTGTCATCCGCGAATGAGTATATTGGATTCACAGTCCGATCCAAGAGGTCGTCGATGAAAATAAGAAAAAGGGAGGGGGAAAGAACAGAGCCCTGTGGTACTCCTGCGGTTAACCTATGCTCATCGGATGAGAACCCATCTACAACAACACGTATAGTGCGATCGCTGAGAAAGCTCGATATGAATCGAGAGAAGTCACTACCAACACCAAAAGCGATAAGCTTTGATATGAGTGCGCCGTGCCAAACTCTATCAAAGGCCTTGGAGATATCTAGAGCTACGACCTTACTCTCACCAAGCTAGTGAATAGATCGATTCCACTTTTCGGATAGCAGTGTCATCAGGTCTCCCGTAGATCGATTCCTACGGAAGCCATACTGTCGATCATTAAGTAAGTCATTAGTTTCTAAATACCTCACAAGATGGTGGTTAACCATACTCTCCATAACCTTCGAAAGCGCTGAGCAAATCGCGGTCGGTCGATAGTTAGCAGGATTATTAGCTTCACCTTTTTTAGGGATGGGCTGGATGTTCGCAATCTTCCAACGCGCTGGGGAAAACCCCTGCACGGTATGCAAGGTTGAAAAGATTGCGAAGGGGACGGGCAAGCGTCGAAGAGCACTTACATAGGACCAGTGCCGAAATGCCATCCGGGCCTGGAGATTTATTTATGTCGAGATTTGCGAGAACCCTTTTAACTCCACGTGTTCGAAAAAATATCTGTGGCATGGAACTTGATACATTTTCGATCACGGGGAGTGGTTGATTGCTTTCCGGCAAGGATGAATTCCTTGCAAACATTTCAGCCAATAGGTTAGCTTTGGCAACCGGGTTAGTGAATATCTGGTCATCTTTAACAAGAGATGGGATTGATGAGGAGTTATCCTTTACTCTTCTTACAAATGACCAAAAGCTCTTACTTCCCCTGGGAGAAGAAAGAACCTTGGCTCGAAGACGTTGTTCGTATAGAAACTTTTCACGTCTAAGTACCCTGGCACACATGGTTCTTGTCTGCTTGCGTAGCAGATCAGTGGTGGCATTTTTATTTAAACGCCATTTCCTGAACGCTTCCTCTTTGGATCTGACAGCAGTCTTGCATGTCTGGTTAAACCAATTTTTATTAGATGATTTATCCGAAATAACTTTAATTGGAATCAAGATAATATTCCAATCAAGATAATATTTTCAATCATTTCAGCCGCAGCATCTACAGTGGTGGTCACGAATTTAGCACAGTCACCACATGTAACTTTATAAAGCAAATATTTCAACTTCAACTTTATGTTTTTTGACCGTTATTTTTTCTAAAATATTACGTACGACAAGATGAACATTTAACGTTGTTTTTGTTCGGTTCTTATGCTGCATTTTAGTTTTATGCAATTTAAAGTACAAATAATACGAAAAGTTATTGGACAGTAATTTAGCAATTTAAAAAAACTTTAATCAAATCGGAAAAAAACTGAACTAAACAATACATTTTATTTTAAACTTAATATTTGGTTGGATAATCGCTATTTTGAGTAATAGCTGTACATCTTCTGGACATACTCTCCACTAGAGGCATAAAAGACTCCATTGGAGTAGCATATCAGGAATTTTGTGTTTAATTCAAGAAATCGGGCAAATTTTTGGGTTTTATTGCTATAATATGTTGTTAAAGTCCATTCCATAGATTCTCAATAGGATTGAGATCCGGTGACTGTGCTGCACCATTTTTAAAAATCTATTTTGTTCATCCTCAAACAGCTCTTCACTGGCGTTAAGTGTGTTTTGGTCGGTTGTCGTGTATAAAACGCCACTTAATTGGCATGTCTTTATCTGAATATGTTATCATAGTATCACCAAATAGATTTTTGTAAATATTCTGATCCATTAGTGCATCGATTTTGTGTATCGGACAAACGCCGTGTCCAGAAAACGCAGTATACATCATTAGATTTTCGGCAACAAGCTTTAACGTCTCAGATTTGTACTTTGGGTTGTGCTGCATGTTTGGATGGCACACTTCGTATTGTTTCATATTAGATCCGCACCGACAAATGTTCGATTCGCCAATCCAGGCGATATTTTTCCAAAAATCTTGGATTTTTCTAAATGATCCTGAGCAGATTAAATTTGACACTGTAAGCCATATTTTGATACGTCTGGCTTATGTAGAACAATGCAGCCAAGTAAATTTTTTCCATTGGTTCTTCTTCTTATGGTTCATGAGGAAATGCTAATGTCAATTTTTGCCGAAAAATCTCTCTGAATCACAATTGAGCTTTTAAATGGATCTGCTACGCAGGTTCTATAAATTAAAAAATCCGATTTATTGCTTGTTTTTCTCGGCGGAGGACATTTTGCAATATTTTTGAAGCTCCCATAAGTGTCAATATTGCTTAGTATATTGCACACAATCTGTCTGGATCAATTTATAATGTTTGCAATATCCCCAGCGGTACTTCCACTGTCGTTCAATTGCATAATAACCTCAATGCACTATTTTCCTTTAGCAATATCTAATTATAATTTTTGTTAAATAATAACTTCCATTTGAGTAAAAATTACCCAAACATACCAATTAATTAATTTAAACGTAAAAATAAATAGAAAATAACAACTTTTATCAAATGTGCTAAATTTGTGTCCAGCCCAGATTACGAATTACTTGCAAAAACATGAGAGTACGAAGAAAAGGCACAAAAGAATTCGAAATAAAATTATTGGGCTTACAGATCACACCATAAGCAACACTAAAAAGCAAATATTTTGCGCAGAGTTCATTATCCGAACAAATTATTTGCTATTATAAACAACACATGTGAAGTGTGCTAAACTCGTGACCACCACTGTATATCGCTATTTAGAAAACAAAATTTAAAATGCTGGAAAAAGTTGTTGAGCTCGGCCCAACGTGCCTTTTCGTATATATATATTTTTCGCTTTGGGGCTGGGGTCGAAGCGACACGAAGAGCGGAATACGAAAAGGATGCTGAAACAATACAGTGATCCGAATTACCAAGAGGTGCTAGAACGTTAACTTCATACTTTTCAGGGTGTGATGTTCAGAAAAGATCAAGAATATTAGAGTGTTGCCCTTGGACATACGGAATGTGTGTCAGTTCATTCACTAGTTGCGTCAAATCATTATGCGCGGCAAAAAGCTCGGCGTATTGACCCTCCGGTGTTGAGTGACTCGAATGGGCAAGCCAAGAGGAATTATGGACATTGAAATCGCCAGCAACCACAATTTCACTGCCAGGACAATCCTCTAAGATTTTTGTAATTGAATCGGAAAGGGCGTCAAAGCCACTTAGGGATATCTTCCGCGTTTGGACTTCTGTACACGAATCCGAAATGTAGTACGCGTGTTCCAATCATGAATTTAACCCAAAGGGAGTTAAATTCTGGATTTTCAGAGTTTAAGTCTTGCTGGCTCTGGAACACTATGTCATTGCGTACGTAAACCACAAGACCTCTGTGGGGAATAAAGAGGGACAGGGTGTGATACCCAGGTACGTGAAAATCCTGTGGATCAGAACCCTCACACACCTGGGTCTCACAAAGAGCAAAAACATCAGGCATAAACATGTAGTCGCGAACGTACGCGAAATGGAAGTCGACTTTTTCTGAATCTAGTCAAATTCAAAAATCTGCGAAATGGGACGGAGACTCAAGTAATTGTGCGTAGTAACATTCATAATAAGAAATAGAAAATTTTATTTATATGAAATAATGAAATATTAACAAGATTCATGATATTTTTGTTTTTATTGAATAGGCCGTTCGAGCTGTGCTTATTTTCATCACAGGAAATCGAATGTATTATTCTGATACATTCTTGACATATTTTCCAGATCATGTTTTATATTTTTTGAATTTGTGATTTATTTATTTGCTTTGTATTGCCCTATACAGAAGAAATGATTTATTATACGAAGCATAGGAGTTTACATAGATAGATTACACAAGGAGTATTAATTTTAACGTAATTATCATTTACATTAATAGAATCGAATTCAAAACAAGATTATCGCTGATTATCGCCAATTATCCCGTCATAGTCGTGATTGGAAGTTATCATTGGGATGTTCGTAAAATAAACATTTAATTCGTCCACTTCAATACTACAGCATACCTCTAAGGAATCCTTTCTAATACCTATTTTCCGAATATGTTTCCAAGTGTCTTTTGAATTTGCATCTTGTTCAAACTTTTTGCCAAAGTAAATAGTTTTCTTATTTCGGATTACACAGGTTACTTTATTCCGGAAATACAATATTCATCATGAAGTTCTGAAATTTTTAACCTTTTCCATCGAGTATATGCGCTATTCCATTTATCTATTAATAATTTGACTTCATTATCGAACCATGGGTTCTGGTCACTGGGTATAGTTTTCGTCCTCAATGGAACATACTTATTGTATAAATAATTGATATTGTCCCTTAGGATTTGAATCTGCTCATCAATATCCATTATATGAAAGAGTGAATCCCATTCTAGAATACTAACTTCAAGGAAAAGAGATTGATAGTCTACGCGTTTAAAATCGCGATAAGAAAATGTGTTAAGTAATGGGGACGTTTGAAAGTGGAATGTGAAGAAGCAGAGGTCATGTTTAGAAAACATTGGAGCAGACAGTTGATCGTACAGCAATATTTTATGTTTGTACTTACAAAGAAAAGGTCAATTAGTGAAATGAAGGTGCAAGTAAAATGCAACTAATTTTTCCACAAAATGATTATTTTCAGTCCTACTATAAACTACGCCAGCCAAGAGTTTATTCCTGGACAGGTTCATTATCAGTCCTGATTTTAACGTAAGCAAGTCCACGCCAGGTGATATGACTTAATTTGAGATGGTTGCCGGACATTTTTTTGAAGTTCTGAATACACCTAAGCAGATGAAAGGTGACTCTAATTTCTCAGTTATAGTTGAATCACGTTGTTTGTTGTTGTTATTTCTTTTGCCACCAAGGCGGTAGATTGTTTTCAAGGCTGGAGCTTGTAATTTTAACATATCACATACATTTTTGAAAAGTAATGGTAAATATTCAGGGGTATCCCCGTTATTCTCAATTCAGAGGCTAACAATGAATTTTCCTGTTTCTGAAGTTTATTTTGGATTGAGTTCATTTCTCCTTTTAATGTAATTATTTCAGTCTGCAAAACATTGATTTCAGAACACTGTGATTCAACCAAAGGAATGTGATTCAACCAATGGAATTGAATTCTGTTTTAAGAGATTCAACGCTCGAACTGATCTCTATTAAGAGTTTATCTTCCATTATCGACATATTTTTGTTTACTTCTTCTATGATTCTATGATTCTCTGTTCACATTCCTTTATTTCGTTGTTAAATGTACTTTTCAGTGTTTCAGTTAGTGTAGTTGTTAGTTTCTCAAATCTCTTGTCCATTATTTGTATGAAACGAAAAGGAGACAGTGTTACCATTGTGCCACTAAAGTGGCAATTTTGCCACTTTTTTCGAGCCGAGATACTTTTGTGCCACTTTTCCATTGTGGTACTAAATGTGCTACTTTTTGCTTTTTTGTGCCACTTTTTGTCATTGGTGGTACTTTTTGATTGAATATTGGAAACAATAAAATTATTCAACAAGAACTGTCAACAAAAAATAAGATATATTTAAAATTTATATTCTTAAAATCACGAACTAACTAAACAAACGTTTTCGAAGTGAGACCTCACACAAGATATAGTTTCGATGACAAAAAACTTTTTAAAAACATTTTAAAAGAGAGTTTATAATGTTTACAGAGATATCAATTATAAAAATATTTTCAAGAGTTTATATAAATGTCAAAAAACTGAATAGTTTAAGATTCTTAGACCCTTTTGTATAAAATCCGAATTAGCCTGAATTTAGTGATGTAATTAGCAAACCACAGGCTTTTGTAAATGAATTAAAATTATTAGAATAACTCACATGATAAAACTTACGAGCAGTATTCGCAATTACTATTTTCGAAGTTTTCTGGTATAAAGCGGGAAATTTAAAAAATAATTTAAGTAATTTATATCAAAAATTGTATCAATTTCAATTTAACTAAAAAAATCAAACAAATAGTTTTGCTTATTTTTTGTGCCACTTTTTTCAAACAAATGTCCCACTTTTTTTAAGAAATCCCCTTTTTGTGATACCTTTTGAAATTTCTCAGTGGTAACACTGAAAGGAGATTCACTGTTTGTTAGTCGTGGGTCATCGAACAATTTTTAAAGAGAGAACGTTGGAGAGAGATACTATTTCGTCTTGTTGAGGGAGTGTTACAATCGTTTATTTTTCTTTCATTGCATATCATCCGAAAAAATTGACATGCCAAGTTCGTCTTGCATGTACGATCGTTGATCATAGGCATTAGCTCTCGTTGTGGCTGTATGATCCATCGTTGTTAAGTTTATTATACCCTCCACCTATGGATGGGGGTATGTCATTCCGTTTGTAACACTTTAAAATATTCATCGGAGATCCCATAAAGTATATATATTCTGAGTCGTGGTAAAATTCTATGACGATATAGCCATGTCCGTCTGTCTGTTGAAAGCACGCTAGCTTCCGAACGAAATGAGCTAAGAGGTTAAAATTTTTCCTAATTAAGACACGGTGAGGGAAAATTTTTTCCCTTACCAGGACTAAAAATATCCCTAATAATTAGACTATTTCAGCATGTTTTTTGAACACATTAGCTTGTATTTACTTGATATTTGCAATGCGCATTCCCTTTATAGCATAAAAGGGCACCATAGAGTGATTTTTATTTGTAGGGGGCGAAATGCGATAAAAAGGGATAAATATGGTAACTATCAAACGACAACAGATAGAAACACGAAATTTGGCGTGTACATTCCTCTAATAGAGTAGATACATAATTTAAAAGTATTTTTTCTAATTTCGTACTTTTAAGCGGGATACATATAGTACAAACCAAACGGCTGCACCTAGAATAATTCAATTCGGTGAATATATTCCTCTTATTGCGTAGACATATAAAATAAAGAAATTTTTCGAAATTCGTACTTTTAGGGTGTAAAATGGAAAAAGGGGATACAATTTGTACCAAACAAATGGATGCAGCTAGAACCATGAAATTCGCTGTATATATTCCTCTAATTCGAAAGTCGTAGTTTTAAGGGGTAAAATGTGAAAAAGGGGATAAAAATGGTGTACATTCCTCCACGTAAAATATTATTTTTTCCAAATTCGTACTTTATTTTGTTGTTTTTACGACAAAAAATGGTAGAATCATGAAGTTGTCTTATACTGCGTACGTGAAAGATAATTTGAAAAAAAAATTTATACTTTTGAATTTATGATTGTTGTCTTATATCTACAGTATTACAGTTGAGCATCGATTATTCGTGATTCAATTAACCGGGAACATCAATTATTCGGGATCGATAACGAAAGGAAAATATTTTTATGTCTATTGATTAACCGTGATTACCTCAATTATCTGGGAACAAGAGAGAATCTTTTGGCAGAAAATATTCAGGTTAAGAAGATACAAGTAAAACTACATTAAATGATTTTTTAAGTTATTACGTAAGTAATAATTAAAAATGTATAAGTATTATATCTTGTAAGTGTGCATATTGAATAAATAAAACAAACATTTATGTAAAGACGAGTAAAAAATGTTACCTCAATTAACCGGTAAAATCGATTATCCAGTCCCGACCATCCCGGATAGTCGATGCTCAACTGTATTTCCGTCATATAAAGAGTGATTTTTTTGAGGTTAGGATTTTCATGCATTAGTATTTGACAGATCACGTGGGATTTCAGACATGGTGTCAAAGAGAAAAATGCTCAGTATGCTTTGACATTTCATCATGAATAGACTTACTAACGAGCAACGCTTGCAAATCATTGAATTTTATTATCAAAATGCGTGCTCTGTTAAGAAAGTTCAGAAAGAAAGAAATTGTGTTCAGCGACGAAGCTCATTTTTGGCTCAATGGGTACGTAAATAGGCAGAATTGTCGATTTTGGAGCCGGAAGCATTGCAAGAGCTACCAATGCATCCAGAAAAAGTCACAGTTTGGTGCGGTTTATGGGCTGGTGGCATCATTGGACCGTACTTCTTCAAAGATGATGCGAATCGTAACGTAACTGTGAATGGTGAGCGCTACCGTGAGATGATATCCAACTTTTTTTTGCCCAAAATGGAAGAACTGAACTTGGTTGACATGTGGTTTCAACAAGATGGCGCTACATGCCACACAGCTCGCGATTCTATGGCCATTTTGAGGGAAAACTTCGGAGAACAATTCATCTCAAGAAATGGACCGGTAAGTTGGCCACCAAGATCATGCGATTTGACGCCTTTAGACTATTTTTTGTGGGGCTACGTCAAGTCTAAAGTCTACAGAAATAAGCCAGCAACTATTCCAGCTTTGGAAGACAACATTTCCGAAGAAATTCGGGCTATTCCGGCCGAAATGCTCGAAAAAGTTGCCCAAAATTGGACTTTCCGAATGGACCACCTAAGACGCAGCCGCGGTCAACATTTAAATGAAATTATCTTCAAAAAGTAAATGTCATGGACCAATCTAACGTTTCAAATAAAGAACCGATGAGATTTTGCAAATTTTATGCGTTTTTTTTAAAAAAAAAGTTATCAAGCTCTTAAAAAATCACCCTGTATATACATAGTATAAAAATATTGGTAGACTTGGCTTATTAATTAAAATTCTGATTTTCAAACATTTGAAATTTGTTGCGGACGTTCCTCCTGTAGCTTGGAAGCACCACAAAAAAATAAAAATTTTAGCAGGCGAAATGGGACAAAAAGGGATAAAATATGGTAGCAATGATACGACAACAGCTAGGATCATGAAATTCGGTGTGTACATCCCTCTAATTGCATAGACACGTAAAATAGAGGGATTTTTCGAAATTCGTACTTTTAAGGGATATAATTGAAAAAAGCGGGATAAAAATGGAACCTATCAAACCGCTGAAGTTGAAATCATGAAATTCGGTGTATACATTCTGACTGTGAAGACTCGAAACAAAAAAGTTTTTTTTTTTTTTTGAAATTTGTACATTTGGTCGGAAAATGGGGATATCTTTAAAATTTTTACTTCTCTTATCAAAATAATCACTTTGTGTGTATCTGAAAATCTTCTACCTAATGGCGTCTGACAATCACCTAAAATTTAGGCATGTTCACTTTCACAATTACAGCATTGTATTTATATATAGTAGTAGACTTTAAACAGTGCGCATAAGTATACATTATAGTTTGAAATAGTAAACAAATATAGTAATAAGCATAAAAATATCACAATTTTCGTAATATGGTACTGTACTTCTATGTAAAGTCGACATCCTTAAATCTGCTGCTAATACCCTCCGTGGTGGAGGGTATATAAGATTCGGCCCGGCCGGACTTAACGGCTTCTTACTTGTTTTTTTTTTCTTTGTTTTTTTGTCTTAGTTATAGTTGTGTTTTCGTTTATTTTATTTTCGCTTTTCTTTGTTGTTGAAGCGAAATGAAATGCAAAGATCTCCGGTAGAATTAGTATACAGTGAAGAGGGTATTATTTGTTGATTATTTCAAGTGTTCCGCTTGTAGTTGTACGTTTTCAAGATGAGCGCAGTGAAAAAAACGATTGTTGTTTTATGTTTGTGAGAGCCGCTCACTGCACTTGCACAAATTGTTGAGTATAACTTTTATTTATGAATTTAGATTTTTGGTTTATTATGCATAAGGTTAAAATTTGTATTATGCTTCAGTAAGCATTAAGAACCAATCACAAATTATCTGCGTGGTAATATTAGCTTTATTTAAAGAGATAACCGATGCAACCATTAAAAAAGCAAGAGCGCTACGAAACACGACAGTTCTCTTCAACTGCCTTTCTCCTCCATTATTCAAATAAAGTTGGGGATATCTTATCAATTGTATCAGATCCAATGTACATAAAGTTAACTCCAGTAATGTGGTGATGGACACAGTCGTAAAAAGACAATGCATGATTTAAAACAATGTTTTTTGTTTTAGTTATTTGAAATTTTGTTCTTTTTACAACCGCTCCAACGCCATCGACAGCACCTTTCCCATGTGATGTCGCAAAGAAGTTCCACTCAAGTGTTTTACAACCGAATTTAGCCATTAAATCGGGTAAGCTCCAACAAATAAATTTGTTTTTGAATTGGCAGCTGCTTCCGTCCGAAAAAAAAACAATATTCTTTGAAATTTGCAATATTGGTTTTTAATTTCTTCCACAATCATCGTTATAAAAACGTACACATCGAATTTGCTGTGACTTAAACTATCGCTTATTACGGCAACATAGTTTTGTCAAGCATCCATGCGGCGCAAGTAAAAATCGTAACTTGTCTGTAGCTAAAGTGCGCGCTTTGAACTTCATTTTGGCAGACCCGCCTATAATTTTCTGCGAAGTAAGAAGAGAACCCTTTTAACTCCACGTGTTGGAAAAAATATCTGAGGCATGGAACTAAATACATTTTCGATAATGGTTAATACATTTTCGGGAGTGGTTTATTGCTTTCCGGCAAGGATGAATTCCTTGCAAACATTTCAGCCAATAGGTTAGCTTTGGCAACCGGGTTAGTGAATATCTGGTCATCTTTAACAAGAGTTGGGATTGATGAGTAGCTATCCTTTACTCTTCTTACAAATGACCAAAAGCTCTTACTTCCCCTGGGAGAAGAAAGAACTTTGGCACGAAGACGTTGTTCGTACAGTAACTTTTCACGTCTAAGTACCCTCGCACACGTGGTTCTTGTCTGCTTGCGTAGCAGATCAGTGGTGTCATTTTTATTTAAACGCCATATCCTGAACGATTCCTCTTTGGATCTGACATCAGTCTTGTATGTCTGGGTAAACCAAGTTTTATTAGATGGTTTATCCGGTTTATAAATTTAATTGGAATAAATGATTTAATTCCAAGCAAAATAATATTTTCAATCATTTCAGCCGCTATTTAGAAAACAAAGTTTCCAATTGAAATGTTGGAAAAAGTTGTTGAGCTCGGCCCAACGTGCCTTTTCGTATATATGTATGTAAAGTTGCATTTCCCGAAGCAGCATTGGTTGCAACCTCTTTGCAGCCAATGCCTTTTCAAACAAACATCGAGAGTTCATCAGTCAGTATTTCATCAGCCGTCGTGAAGTAAAGTCGTCAGCAGTCAAAACTCGCATTCAGTAGTAACAGTAACAGTAGTAACGCGAACAGTTGCATTTCAGCCTTATAAAGAGTGATTTTTTTTAGGTTAGGATTTTCATGCATTAGTATTTGACAGATCACGTGGGATTTCAGACATGGTGTCAAAGAGAAAGATGCTCAGTATGCTTTGACATTTCATCATGAATAGACTTACTAACGAGCAACGCTTGCAAATCATTGAATTTTATTACCAAAATCAGTGTTCGGTTCGAAATGTGTTTCGCGCTTTACGTCCGATTTATGGTCTACATAATCGACCAAGTGAGCAAACAATTAATGCGATTGTGACCAAGTTTCGCACTCAGTTTACTTTATTGGACATTAGACCAACCACACGAATGCGTACAGTGCGTACAGAAGAGAATATTGCGTCTGTTTCTGAGAGTGTTGCTGAAGACCGTGAAATGTCGATTCGTCGCCGTTCGCAGCAATTGGGTTTGTGTTATTCGACCACATGGAAGATTTTACGCAAAGATCTTGGTGTAAAACCGTATAAAATACAGCTCGTGCAAGAACTGAAGCCAAACGATCTGCCACAACGTCGAATTTTCAGTGAATGGGCCCTAGAAAAGTTGGCAGAAAATCCGCTTTTTTATCGACAAATTTTGTTCAGCGATGAGGCTCATTTCTGGTTGAATGGCTACGTAAATAAACAAAATTGCCGCATCTGGAGTGAAGAGCAACCAGAAGCCGTTCAAGAACTGCCCATGCATCCCGAAAAATGCACTGTTTGGTGTGGTTTGTACGCTGGTGGAATCATTGGACCGTATTTTTTCAAAGATGCTGTTGGACGCAACGTTACGGTGAATGGCGATCGCTATCGTTCGATGCTAACAAACTTTTTGTTGCCAAAAATGGAAGAACTGAACTTGGTTGACATGTGGTTTCAACAAGATGGCGCTACATGCCACACAGCTCGCGATTCTATGGCCATTTTGAGGGAAAACTTCGGAGAACAATTCATCTCAAGAAATGGACCGGTAAGTTGGCCACCAAGATCATGCGATTTGACGCCTTTAGACTATTTTTTGTGGGGCTACGTCAAGCCTAAAGTCTACAGAAATAAGCCAGCAACTATTCCAGCTTTGGAAGACAACATTTCCGAAGAAATTCGGGCTATTCCGGCCGAAATGCTCGAAAAAGTTGCCCAAAATTGGACTTTCCGAATGGACCACCTAAGACGCAGCCGCGGTCAACATTTAAATGAAATTATCTTCAAAAAGTAAATGTCATGGACCAATCTAACGTTTCAAATAAAGAACCGATGAGATTTTGCAAATTTTATGCGTTTTTTTTTAAAAAAAAGTTATCAAGCTCTTAAAAATCACCCTTTATTAGTTTTACTTTTTATATTACTACACTGGTATCAAACTTTATTGTATTGTATTTTTACGAGCTAGGTGAACTGATCAGAGCGCTGACGGGAAAGTTCGAGCAACAGTTTTACAAAAGTTGTGCCTGACTATGATGGTGTTTCAATTCCAATTAGACAGTGGATAGCAAACTTCGAAGAAAATGCAGAAGCGTACGAATTGAACGAGAAACAAAAATATACAAACGCTCGAAATAAGATGATAGGAACTGCAAAATTATTCTTGAAAACAACTACAGTCGCCAACTATGAGTCTTTATGTGTTGCACTCAAAGAAGAATTTGATCAGCGACTGAACAGTGCAGAGGTACACAAAATGCTACGAAGTCGCAAGAAACGAGCGTCAGAGAATTTTCACGAGTATGTTCTGCAAATGCGTAAAATTGCAGCACTAGGAGAGATAGCGTCGATGGCGTGGAAGTAAGGGATGATTTGAAATTCCCTTTGTACAGCGCACCATCGTTCAGAGAGCTGAGAAAGCGGTATGAGTTGATTGAAACAATAGGCAAAGACAATACGGTAAACAAGCGTCGCCAACCAGCAGCAGCAGCACATACACAGAAAAAGAGGCAGACAAAGATACAGCACGTAAACAACAGCATTGCTACAATTGTGGTTCGACACAACACAAACGAGCAGATTGTAAAGAAGAAACCAAATGTTGTAAATGCAACGGCGTAGTGCTAATACAAAACCGAGTATCAATGTTGTAAGAAATGAAGGTCGTCTTAAAGAAATTGTCATTGACAACACAAAAGTAAAATGCTTGGTAGATACAAGAGCTGATGTTTCATTGATGCATAATAGCAAATACGATGCAAATTTTAAAGAGTGTTCTCTTCGGAAATGTTTTGCAAAGCTGTTTGGTTTGGGAAATGTTGCAACAGCAGTTTTGGGTGAATTTGTCGCACAGGTTGAGATCGATGGGTTGAAGACCGAACATTACATTAATAGTTGTTCCAGACACAAAACTTAATGTAGATGTGATTGTCGGTTATGATTTTTTGCAGAAGTTTACTATCACCTTGAACGCTGGCGGTTACAAGTTTACGCCGAATGGAGATACGAACGCTGGATCATCTGAGTACAGTCTTTTTAATGTTGTGAATTCTAAAGATGAAATAGATGTCGATTCAAAATACGCAGAAGAAGTCTTACAGTTGGTTGACAATAATAAGCCGGTAGAAAATCCAGAAAGCTGTCCGATAGAAATGAACATTGTACCCGACTGCAGCAACGTCGCATTTCGTAAAAGTCCGAGTCCGTTTGTCTATACCAGAACGAGAAGTTGTAAAGAAACAAGTTGATGAGTGGCTTCAGCAGGGTATCGTTCGAGAGTCGAGTTTTGACGTAGCAAGCAAAGTCATACTAGCTAGGAAAAAATATGGCAGCTACAGAGTGTGCATAGATTATCGCAAGTTGAACACACTAGTTTTGAAGGACAGATTTCCAGTACCTGTTGTAGAGGAGGTTCTTGAGAAAATGCAGAACGCCAAATACTTCACAGTAATGGATTTGAAAAAAGTTTTTTTTATGTTGAAGTGGATGAGCAAAGCTGCAAGTATACATCACTCGTGACCAAAGGGTTGTTTGAATTTAATAAAGCTCCGTTTGGCTTTTGTAATTCTCCGGCTGTTTTGTTCGATTCATCAATTATATCTTCCAGAAGTTAATAAACGAAGGTATAATGGAAATCTACATAGATGACATCGTTGTTTTTGGATGTACAGTTGAACAATGCATGGCGAATATGCAAAATATGTATGTGCGTGAAGATAAATTCCGAATTTAACTAGCAGAGACACAAACCATCCACGTTAACAGTGGGCTGTTAATGGGTTAACAGAGCTATGTTAATCTTGATAGAGGAAGATAATATATACACAAAATCGGATCGGGAGAAGATATATTATCGAAATTCAAAATATTAATAGAAAACATATCAATCTCGACATATACAGAGAGAAAATATTAAATTTTGTATTGCATATTTGTATTTTTTAACATAAAAAAAGTTTATTAATTTGTAACGCAGTGGATAAACGGCAAAGTCTGGGTCAATGACTTGGGTACCAAAAAATAGGTCCTCCAATGAGCTTTCAGAATATGTATCCCACGATTCCAAAAGCAATCTTGTATTATGAAAATACTCTGCTGCAAGTCAAAATTCTTGCATATATGACCCCACTGTGCGCAAACCCCTAGGTCTGGGTCCATGACTTGGGTACCAAAAAATAGGTCTTCCAATGAGCTTTCAGAATATATACCCCACGATACCCAAAACAATTTGGTATTATGAAAATACTCTGTTGCAAGTCTAAATTCTATTTTTATTCAAATATATGACCCCACTGTGCGCAAACCGCTAGGTCTGGGTCCATGACTTGGGTACCAAAAAATAGGTCTTCCCATGACCTTTCAGAATATATACCCCACGATACCCAAAACAATTTTGTATTATGAAAATACTCTGTTGCAAGTCTAAATTCTATTTTTATTCAAATATATGACCCCACTGTGCGCAAACCGCTAGGTCTGGGTCCATGACTTGGGTACCAAAAAATAGGTCTTCCAATGAGCTTTCAGAATATATACCCCACGTTTCCCAAAGCAATTTTGTATTATGAAAATACTCTGTTGCAAGTCTAAATTCTATTTTTATTCAAATATATGACCCCACTGTGCGCAAACCGCTAGGTCTGGGTCCATGACTTGGGTACCAAAACATAGGTCTTCCACTTAGCTTTCAGAATATATATCCCAAGTTTCCCAAAGCAATTTTGTATTATGAAAATACTCTGTTGCATGTCTAAATTCTATTTTTATTAAAATATATGACCCCACTGTGCGCAAACCGCTAGGTCTGGGTCCAATGAGCTTTCAGAAAATATAACCCACGTTTCCCAAAGCAATTTTGTATTACGAAAATACTCTGTTGCAAGTATAAATTCTGTTTTTATTCAAATATATGACCCCACTGTGCGCAAACCGCTAGGTCTGGGTCCATGACTTGGGTACCAAAAAATAGGTCTTCCAATGAGCTTTCAGAAAATATAACCCACGTTTCCCAAAGCAATTTTGTATTACGAAAATACTCTGTTGCAAGTATAAATTCTGTTTTTATTCAAATATATGACCCCACTGTGCGCAAACCGCTAGGTCTGGGTCCATGACTTGGGTACCAAAAAATAGGTGTTCCCATGACCTTTCAGAATATATAACCCACGTTGCCCAAAGCAATTTTGTATTATGAAAATACTCTGTTGCAAGTCTAAATTCTGTTTTTATACAAATATATGACCTCACTGTGCGCAAACCGCTAGGTCTGGGTCCATGACTTGGGTACCAAAAAATAGGTCTTCCAATGAGTTTTCAGAATATATACCCCACGATACCCAAAACAATTTTGTATTATGAAAATACTCTGTTGCAAGTCTAAATTCTATTTTTATTCAAATATATGACCCCACTGTGCGCAAACCGCTAGGTCTGGGTCCATGACTTGGGTACCAAAAAATAGGTCTTCCAATGAGCTTTCAGAATATATACCCCACGTTTCCCAAAGCAATTTTGTATTATGAAAATACTCTGTTGCAAGTCTAAATTCTGTTTTTATACAAATATATGACCCCACTGTGCGCAAACCGCTAGGTCTGGGTCCATGACTTGGGTACCAAAAAATAGGTCTTCCAATGAGCTTTCAGAATATATACCCCACGTTTCCCAAAGCAATTTTGTATTATGAAAATACTCTGTTGCATGTCTAAATTCTATTTTTATTAAAATATATGACCCCACTGTGCGCAAACCGCTAGGTCTGGGTCCATGACTTGGGTACCAAAAAATAGGTCTTCCAATGAGCTTTCAGAAAATATAACCCACGTTTCCCAAAGCAATTTTGTATTACGAAAATACTCTGTTGCAAGTATAAATTCTGTTTTTATTCAAATATATGACCCCACTGTGCGCAAACCGCTAGGTCTGGGTCCATGACTTGGGTACCAAAAAATAGTTCTTCCAATTAGCTTTCAGAATATATAACCCACGTTTCCCAAAGCATTTTTGTATTATGAAAATACTCGAGAGAAGATTAAATATGCTCTAAAAATTTAAAAAAACATGCTTTTTAAAACTGGTTTAGAATGACAATGGTGAACAAATAAAGCCAAAAATCTGCCCATTGAAGATATAAATTATTAGGGTTTTCACTCAATGTATGGGGGTTGTAGATCTTGCAAAGCTTGGAGATCTAGCTTTTGCTACGATTTGCTACACCACAACAACAAAATACAAAGAAAACTAAAATACAAAATACTAAGAAAGGCTTTGTGTCATTTGCAAGACTAAAACCCATAGCATATCTACCATTGTAGCTCTGGCAAATTCTGCAAGTGTAGACCATTTGTTTGTTCTGTGTGGCTAATTTAGCTTTTAAGCTAAAAACGATTTTTTTGACAGCAATTTTGACATACATTTTTATTTAATTTTACAAAGAATATTGTTGGGTTCAAAATAAAGAGAAATAATTGTAAATATTGATTCCAAAATTAAAAAATAAAATGTAAATATTATGTCACAATTTAAACACATATTATTTCCTTTTTACTAATATGATTTCACTTTATGTATGTAGGGAATATTTTCCTTCATTGACAACACTGATTTCGACTCTATCGCGGTTTGAGAGCGAAGAGATAAGAGATCACATATTACTATTAGTGGCATTAGTTGGTAGAGAGAGCGAGAGAGCAAAAAATTGGAGGGAAATGTCTGCACTGAGGCTTAGTGCGAGCACAAGTGTGTAAGCCATTTAGGCACAAACACAAACAAAAAGTTTGGCCGTTATTCCATTCATTTGTGTAACATTCCATGCCTACAGTGGCTCAATGCTATATTGAAGCAAAGAACATACATATGATGCAACAGGATATTTTCATATCAAAATAATAACATGGGTAATATATTCTGAAAGCTCATTGAAAGACCTATTTTTTGGTACCCAAGTCATGGACCCAGACCTAGCGGTTTGCGCACAGTGAGGTCATATATTTGTATAAAAACAGAATTTAGACTTGCAACAGAGTATTTTCATAATACAAAATTGTTTTGGGAAACTTGGGATATATATTCTGAAAGCTGAGTGGAAGACCTATGTTTTGGTACCCGAGTCATGGACCCAGACCTAGCGGTTTGCGCACAGTGGGGTCATATATTTGCGCACAGTGGGGTCATATATTTGAATAAAAATAGAATTTAGACTTGCAACAGAGTATTTTCATAATACAAAATTGTTTTGGGTATCGTGGGGTATATATTCTGAAAGCTCATTGGAAGACCTATTTTTTGGTACCCAAGTCATGGACCCAGACCTAGCGGTTTGCGCACAGTGGGGTCATATACTTGTATAAAAACAGAATTTAGACTTGCAACAGAGTATTTTCATAATACAAAATTGCTTTGGGAAACGCGGGGTATATATTCTGAAAGGTCATGGGAAGACCTATTTTTTGGTACCCAAGTCATGGACCCAGACCTAGCGGTTTGCGCACAGTGGGGTCATATATTTGAATAAAAATAGAATTTAGACTTGCAACAGAGTATTTTCATAATACCAAATTGTTTTGGGTATCGTGAGGTATATATTCTGAAAGCTCATTGGAAGACCTATTTTTTGGTACCCAAGTCATGGACCCAGACCTAGGGGTTTGCGCACAGTGGGGTCATATATTTGTACAAAAACAGAATTTTGACTTGCAGCAGAGTATTTTCATAATACAAAATTGCTTTTGGAATCGTGGGATACATATTCTGAAAGCTCATTGGAGGACCTATTTTTTGGTACCCAAGTCATTGACCCAGACTTTGCCGTTTATCCACTGCGTTACAAATTAATAAACTTTTTTATGTTAAAAAATACAAATATGCAATACAAAATTTAATATTTTCTCTCTATATATGTCGAGATTGATATGTTTTCTATTAATATTTTGAATTTCTATAATATATCTTCTCCCGATCCGATTTTGTGTATATATTATCTTCCTCTATCAAGATTAACATAGCTCTGTTAACCCATTAACAGTCCACTGTTAACGTGGATGGTTTGTGTCTCTGCTAGTTAAATTCGGAATTTATCTTCACGCACATAAATATGTTAAAGAAGGCACAGCAGTATGGCCTGGAGATCAAGTGGTCTAAATGTCAGTTTTTAAAAGAGAGGATATCTTTCCTTGGACATGAAGTAGAGAACGGACATGTCTGGCCTGGTCAGGAAAAAGTAAAGGCAGTCAAAAACTTTCCACTGCCGAAAAATATTAGAGGTGTGCAAGCTTTTCTTGGGATGACTGGATATTTCTGAAAGTTTCTAAAAGATTATTCAGTAATAGCCAGACCGTTGACGCAGCTGCTCAAGAAAGATTCCGAATTCAAGATACAAGGTATGCAAGCAATTGAAAAGTTGATGTCAGCTCTTGCGAAAACGCAGTTACATATAGACGCATCGAAGGACGGTTTCGGCACCACACTTTTACAACAGCATGACAACAAGTGGCACCCTGTATTTTATTGGAGCAAGAAAACATCGCCTCAAGAAGAAAAATTACACATCTACTTTTTAGAAGTTAAGGTAGGGTACTTGGCAACAAACAAGTTACGTCATTATCTGATGGGTATAGAGTTTGATCTTGTCACCGACTGTGCAGCTTTTAACATGACAACAAAGAAAAAAGATGTACCCTGAGAAGTTTTTCAGTGGCTTATGTATTTGCAAGATTTTTCATACAACATAGAGCATCGCGCAGGCAATCGAATGAAACATGTTGACAGTTTAAGGCGTTTTCCAGTGATGATAGTAACATCAGAAGTTCACGCAAGAATATTGAGAGTACAACAAAAGGATAAACACCTAACAGCAGTTGCAGAAATTTTAAAGCAGAAGCCGTATGTAGACTTTAAAGTGAAAAATCAGTTGATCTACAAACATATTGATGGAATGGATTTGTTGGCCGTACCCAAAAGCCTGGAAGTGGAAATCATCAGAAGCGAGCACAAAAAAAAACAATGCACGCGATTCGTCAAGATTTCTATATTCCACAGCTGGAGAAAAAGGCAAATCAACACATCGCAAACTGTATAGAGTGCATACTCCATAACAAAAAGCTGGGGAAGCTGGAAGACTTCCTACATTGCATCGATAAAGGAGATACGCCGCTTACTCCACTTCACGTTGATCACTTAGGTACGTTGGATTCTACGTGGAAAAACTATAAGTACATATTTGCTATGGTGGGCGGTTTTTCCAAGTACACCTGGTTGTTCCCGACAAAGTCGACAGATGCACACGAGGTCATCAAACATCTCAGTTCCTGGGTGATCATATTCAGTAGTCCACAGCGCATAATCAGCGACGGAGGCGCGGTTTTTACCTCAAAGCCATTTAAAGAGTTTTGCGCTAATAAAAATATAGAGCATATCGAGACAACTACTGGAACTCCGAGAGGCAATGGGTAAATAGAGAGGGTGAACAGAGTCATACTTTCTGTTTAAGCGAAGATGACAGCAGCAGAACCGTCAAAGTGGTACAAATACACACAGCAGGTGCAACGAGCTACCAACGCAGATGTTCATTCGTCCACGAAGTTCACTCCATTCGAAATTATGTTTGGGGTAAAAGTGCGAAATAATTCTGATGTTGAGCTGTTGAAAATCCTACAAGAAGAAATTTTAATGGATATACAAGAGGAGCGCAATCTAATTCGAGCTGACGCTAGAAATCAAATTCTGAAGGCACAAGAAAAGTATAAGCGGGACCACGATAAAAGACGTAAGGGGTACCATGGATACAATTTAGCAGACTTAGTAGCCATCAAGGTCACACAATTTGTAACGGGCAAGAAACTGAGCAACAACTTTATTGGCTAAGAAAGCTGCAGAATTCCAGGGTCCGCACCAAACATACACCAGTGCAGATCATATGAAATTATGCCGTTACATCGACAACAGCGAAGATGACAACGCCGAAGAGTCATCTGAGGCAGATGGCGAGCAGGATGACCGAGTGTAAAGTTGCATTTCCCGAAGCAGCATTGGTTGCAACCTCTTTGCAACCAATGCCTTTTCAAACAAACATCGAGAGTTCATCAGCCAGTAAAGTAAAGTCGTCAGCAGTCAAAAGTAGCATTCAGCAGTAACCGCGAACAGTTGCATTTCAGCCGTATATTAGTTTCACTTTCTTACTACACTTGTATCAATCTTTATTATCAAACATTGTATTTTTACTTAATATTAATAAATAAAATACACAGATTGAACTATCAATCTTACATATATTGCCCGCTTTGGGCTGGGGTCGAAGCGACACGAAGAGCGGAATACGAAAAGGATGCTGAAACAATACAATGATCCGAATTGCCAAGAGGTGCTAGAACGTTAACTTCATATTTTTCTTTTAAGAAAAGATCAAGAATACTTGAGCGCTGCCCTTGGACACACGGAATGTGAGTCGGTTCATTCACTAGTTGCGTCAATGTTCCTTCGGATACTACAATTCACATAACCCCTGTCAATGACGGCCATCATCAGGCTGCTCTTGACAATCTGCTAAAAGGTCATAGTCCAGTAGGGTTGCCAGTTTTGAAATCGTCAGAAAAGTACATCGAGGAAAAAAAAGAAGGACATTTGAGGAAAAAGAAGTTAATTTATTTATTAAAAAGAAAATATAATGTTGAACATAAAAGTGTATAATTAGGAAGAAAAAATAACTAATTCATTTAATAATAAAAAATCAACAAGCATATTACAAAAAGGTACAATTTATATATTTGTAATAAAAAATAATCAGGTGTTTTACATTTTATTTTATTTTTAAATAAAATGAATTTTATCCAACGTTTATTCACGTTTTAATATTGAGTAGTATTGAGAATTTTGGCATTTTATTTAATGATATATTTACACTGTAAAACAAATTTTTTGAATGGAACAGAATAGCGACGCTATAATTCTGACAGGGACCATTTTTGGAGGATGGTTTCTTGGTCGAAGGGAACATTTTACTAAGTGAAAAAGTGTTGTAAGTTAATGTCTGAATTCTTATTGTTAGAACTATGCTGTGGAATTTTATGAGGATTATTTTTGTGGAAGATTTTAACCCTCTAGCTCCCCTCTTTATGGGTCAATCTGACCAATTTTTCAAGAAAATAAAAAATCCTTTTTGAAAAAGTTTGTCGTAAAATTTCAGTGTGGGTCACCGTAGACACCGAAGTTTTAAATAAAGCTCTTCTCGCTTAAATAGCAAAAATACATGTCAACTTATTCAACAAAATTACTGTGGTTAAAATTGGTTCTTGTTTTTTGGAAGATCGATTTTTTTTTCGAAAAAAAAAACAGTAAGGCACGGTAAACAAAAAATGCAAATTGGACATTTTTGCAAAATTTTCATTTTCGCTGGAGATATGGCTAAAATGATTTGTATGCATGGCATTTTTGTTTTATAATTTTGTCGCAACAATTAAACATCAAAGTGAATATACATACTATCACTTGCCGAGTTAGAATGAGAAATTGAAAATACAAATTTACAGAATTTCCATTTTTCTTCAACAGATTTTTCTTTAGAAATATTTTCGGCAAAAGCTTTTAGGGATACAAATTTGTCAAAAAGTTCATCTAACTCGATTCTTTTAATTGAAAATAAGTTAATTGCTTCTGCAAAGTCAATGATAAAGATTAAATATTTAAAGTTTTTAAAATTTGTTATTAACAAATAACGAAAATAGTACAAAAAGAAGTACACCGCGTAAAAAAGTACTTTTGCGTACTTCTTTAGGTGTTATGTTGTCAGAAGTATTTTTTGCCTTTTTGTTTTGTTTTGTTAGATTTTCCCGTAATAGGTACAGGAGCTGCCAAATACTATTCGAGAACCCCGTTGGCCCATTTTAAAAAATGCTTCTGTTTGACAGTTGGCTGAGAGGATTCCAAGTTATCTACAACAATTTTCTGGGCGGATATGCCGGTTTCTCTGGGGTGTTCGTGTCTCCAAGGCCTGATTTTTGATTTTGTTTTTATTTATATTCATTTAAATTCCCACGAGTGTTGGGGAGATGAGGTTCACCGCGCCATAGCCCAGGTATCAGTAAGGCTCCGTTCTAATGCAGTCGGTACCCCTGACTACAAACCAACAAACGATGAGCACGGTTCGCATTACACTCCGAATTTTTGTGTGAGTTTACCACAAAACATATAGCAATAAAGTATCTACGGAAACTCCACACCATAGTCCATTGCAAGACATGCACAATAAGTACCTATTACCTATATATTATAATAGCACAAAATAAATTCAATTTTGTGCCATCACCAGACAAACACGTCTGCGCAAAGCTCGGCGGCTGAAATGCACTACGGAATATAATGTATACGGACGCAGTTGTGATCCTTGTACTTTGCTGTTGTATTTCTGCATAAATTATTTTAAATTTTAACTTGAAATATCCTGCATTGGAGATACATCCTAGTCCATTCCAAGCAGTGTCGCGTATGCATTTTCGAACGGCGGGTTAGAACCCACCCGAAGAATAGATTAATGTTGTCGACCCCAAAAACGTATTAATGACCACGATATGCGAATCTCTGGAGGGTTCGGAGTATGCTCGGGCGGATGTACAAGGCCGATAATACAGGCCTTACAGGAAGTGGGATGATATAGGAAACAAGCAGCAACAACACCAAAAGTAGACGCACTGTATTATAGCTTTCATGAAATAAGACATGAGTTCGGCTGTGGTTTCGTGGTTAGTCGGAGACTCAAATGTTTTCAAATTAGATGCCAGAAGACGTAAATTTCTCAATCTTATCACGAAATAATCGTTGTCTAATTTCAATTTTCTACAGAACTCAAAAATGTTTACTAGAACAAAAGTTATTTAATTTTGGCTGGTGGAATTTGAGTTTGAAATACTTTTAAAATAATTTCCGACTTTCGCAGCTTGTAAAAAATATATATTGTTTTATATCTCTAATTTTTATTTTAAATAAGGTGGAACGTATTTCGAATCAAAAAATATCAACTTCAGCTGCTAATACCTGCTAATGAAGTGTGTATACATTTTTTAGTGCACAAGCCCATGAAAAAGATGTATATAATCGCCATGCTTACAACAATGTGATGCAACCAGTAAAAGATGACATGTAAAAGGAGTATTCCTATAAGGGAATACGTATTTAAATGTTGTTATATGTCGACACTATCATGTGAATACGGCTAGAAGGTTTTGTTGGCAATATCGACAATTCCCCCACATTACCGAAATCTGACCCTAAGTTAAAAATATGACTATTCCAAGTGGTTACCCAATAAATATGATATAAATTCACGAATTAGATTTCATAAAAAAACTCAATAATTCTAAATGGAATTCTTCTCGAAGAAGGCTTGAAGCAAACAGTAAAATATTCCGAATAAACAGCAGTATAATTCACGAACAAAACTTAAGAATTAATTACAATAACAATGTATTTGCTGCAGTGGCCAACCGAAAAGTTGGCCAGATGAATCAAATCAATGAATTTTATGGTTAAATGAATCAAAAATTATTTTGTATGGTGGAACAGTGTCTCGACAGTTTGCAAGCCGTCCACAGAACACGGAATACGTCTCCAGGTGTTGTAGAAAAACTGTTTAACATGAAGGATCAAGCATACAGGCTTGGGCGTCTTTTTCATAATATGGGTTGGGTCAATATCATTGGTCCAGAACTTCCATGGACTCTGTCCAGTATGTCAAAATAATGCATAATATTATGCTTGCGTATGCTGAATATGGAATGTCCCTTAAATGGGTCTTCTAGCCTGGCAAAACCAAAAAAAAAAGCAATAACGAGCTTTGTCACGATATTACATAGGCATGGCCAAAAATACCGGGTGAAAGGTTCAAAAGACTAGTCGACTCCATGAAACGGCGCCATGTAGCAGTAATAAACCATAAAGTCAATACAACTAAGTATTAAATTCAAGAAATATTTAAAAAGTTATTCGTTATTCAAAAAAGTTTCAAATTAAAGTGAAACATAATGTTTTTATTAGCGCTGCTATTTTTTTTTTTTTGACTGGTCGCATTTTTGACATAAATGGTTCTAAATGCTTAATCTAAAAATTAGAAAAACTTAATTTTTTATTTAAAGCCAGATTAAGAATGGCACAATACCACCTTTCAATCGCCGTAAAAACTTCGAAACATAACTAATATTTTTCTTTGTCGAAATTTTTTATGGAAGAACATTGAAAATTCGAAAACCGAATTGATGAAATGGAATTGAAACTGGTATAAAATAACATTTACCGCAAATATTTAAGATATTATTTTAATATTTTTCCTGTAAACTCTCTCTTTATAAATTTCTCAAAACAAATTTTCCTAAAAATTAAAATATGATTGACGTACTCCTGAAGACCTTTCAATCGAGATATACAATTTTAAATACAATCGGTTAAACTGAAATACAAGTATTTGAAAATACACTAGTCAGCAGAATTTATTTTTTTGTGGAAATTGCAATGTCTATAACTCTGCGAATAAAATTTTAAGAGTTTTTGCCTAATCATATTTAGTTGTTATATCACAATGTGACAAATTGCATATTTCTACGATTTAGTTTTGGCCACTCGTTGTATGAAACCGCGACACTGTGTGACATGCTGACAAGGCGTATGTATCAGCTTGTTTGAGCAATCTGGTTGAATGAACGATGAATAAGTCTACTTCCCATCATACTGTCGAGTGTATGTATTAGGGACGAAAAACCAAAACAGCCTCAGCCGCGATGTTCAAAGGTGTTTTAAGTCATGTCTGAGTTTGATATCCCTGACTTAACTGATACACGAACCTCTGTTAAAATAGAAAATAACTTATCCGAACCATTCAGTACCACGCTAGGTTTCAGACAAGGAGATAGTCTCTTGTGTGATCTTTTTCACACTGACTGCTCGCTTATGCCGACGATATCGGCATCATGATTCGAACATTTCGAGCAGTAACTGCCACAGTTGAGAAAGTCGAAAAGGAATCTGCCAAAGTGGGCCTGGCAGTAAAAATAGATAATGCAAAGATAGTATCTACCATCGAGAATTGTTGATTCCAGTAATCTGCTCTTTATTAATGTAGTTATTACGGGTGTTAATATAGTTGTTTTTTATGCACAAGTAGTTATTGCATCTGCTCCTGCACTTTTCCTCGCGTTCAGACTTCAAAATATTTCGCATATTGTAAGTACTTTGTGTTTTGGATAGTTGATGTTTGTACGTTTATCATTATTTTCATATTACATAATGAATTATAATATCATTTGTAATTCTGATCATAATATCCCCAAACAGCTGTTTGTTAACAGTTTCTATAACAATTTATTAAAATTAAGATTATTATTAAACACTTTGTCACTTATAATACATGTCGTTGTCGAAAATTTTAAATAATACCGAAATATTAGGAGACTACACACGTAATAAGGACAAATATTTCGTGAAAATACTTGTATTACATTTGTAATAAAATTTTACTGTTATCATATACGACAAACATAATTCCGATTTCACAAAAATCGTCATTTTCGATACGACACTAATAATAAGGCTGATTATTTATTGGGGTATAGAACTTTAAGTTGGCATCACTTTTTTAACTGGCGGCCATTTTGTCAGCTGTCAAGTGATTAATATTTAGTTTGGTTTGCCATTTCATCATGAACAGGTTGACAAAAGAACAACGCTTGCAAATCGTGCAAATTTATTTCGAAAGTAATGGTTCAGTTCGCGAAGTTCACCATTTTATGGTCGTCAATCAGAGCAATTAATTCGGTTAACCATGGATCGTTTTCGCACTACGTTTACTCTATGTGATAATACGCATCCGCAGAGACGTCGAACAGTGCGCACCGAAGAAACAATTGCCGCTGTAGAGCAAAGTGTTGAAGAGGACCCGAATGAATCGATTCGCCACCGTGCACAGCAATTGGAGCTGCACAGCAATTGGAGAAAGTGGTTGAAAATTGGACCTGTAGAATTGGCTATATTCGTGCCAGCCGCGGCGGCCACATGCCCGAAATCATATTTAAACATTAATGGCATAAAATTATCCTTCCAATAAAGCCAAATTGATGGACATTAAAACGATTTTCTTGTGTTTTATTTCAATTCGAAGTTCTATACCTCAATAAAAAACACCCTATATTTCGTTTGTTTCATTGTTTTAATTTTTTGATACTTCTTATAAAGTTTATTTCTAATGTCACAACATCTTATAAGTTCTTCAAATAAGGTACGGTCAAACTGGTCAAATTGACCAAAAAGCTTTTCAAGACAAGTTTTATAAAAAATAGAATGAAATTTTCTGAGGTGGCCTATAGTTCCTGAGTTACGGGTCTCTTTATTTTAGAAACATATTTAGTGATATCTTATATATTTATATTTTTTTTTATTATCTTATTTCCCTTAAACCAAAATACAATATAATCCAAATCGGACTAAAATTTATAACTTCAAAGTTTCGGGGCTCGCAACTCGCGACATATGGAAATAATTTATTTTAGCTATTTTCTTAAAATTACAAACCTCTTCAAATAAATCGGACAATAGATAACGAAGATATCACTAAATATGTTGCCAAAGATTCGGGACCCGTCGTCGCTCTACCTCAATTCTGATGATGGAGTTGCCACATCTTTATAAAAAAATAACTTTTCACGTAGTAATTCCATTCCTCAGAATTCCAGCACCAAGACGAAGAACACACCAAAAATGTAATAGTTTTCATTTTATTCAACATAAAAAAATAATTAAAATAGTTATTTATAATTCTCACTCAACTTGCAAACTCACTTGCAGTGGTGACGTCACTTCTTCAAACATGAAACACAAATAAAACGAAACTTCAAATAGAAATAAAAATAATAACAAAGAGGAGATCGAAACTTCTTCACGTGGAGAATTTATTACCAACTCTGATTATAATTCTTTTCGAGTAATGCACAGCATGAAGTATATCCTTGTTTCAAAATTTAAAGTAACCACTAAACCTGAGGAAATTACAAAATTTGTTGCCGATAAACAGGAAGTGGATGTAAATTTGTTAACTTATTTCAAGTTAATTAAATTTAATTTTCAAGTAATGCACAGCATGAAGTATATCCATGTTTCAAAATTTAAAGTAACCACTAAACCTGAGGAAATTACAAAATTTGTTGCCGATAAACAGGAAGTGGATGTAAATTTGTTAACTTATTTCAAGTTAATTAAAAAGATGCTGACATATCAAGCTTGGATTCAAGAGCCTCTATTTTCGAAAGTTTTTAATAAAAATTTATGACCATTATCTGTAAAACTTACACGTTTAATATCCAAACCAAAAAACTTGGAAACCGGCGGCAAGTACTTTGATTGATTTTGAGTAGGTGTGTATTTATTTTCACAATGCTTACTTACTGAAACTAATGAAATATTTTTAAGTGGATGTTCACAATGACATCGCATTTTCTTTCGAGTGAGCTATTTGACTCATTCTATGAGACCGAATTCAATATGCTAGATATGCTAGCAGAGAAATTGATATTCCTTATAAGCAAATGGATGTGTTTCTGTAGCTTTGTCGAACTTGTCAAACCATGGTTAACGTGAATTCGTTTTTATTGTGAGCTATGTTCCTCCTAAAAGTAAATACGATTTATAAAATTTTCATCTACTGAACATTGAGTTTGTACTTTAAAATTTAATCGATGGACAAATTATGTGTATTCTTGGGGACTTCAACTTTTCAAATCAAATTTTGTGCTGCTGAAAGCTTTTTGTGATCAATTACACGCCTATGGCCTGCTCAAGTAAATAATATAAAGAACGATATCAATCGTATACTGGATTTAATCTTTATCGACGGTTCTGTGAAGTATGAAGTTTGCAGATGTGACATGCCTATCACAGCCGAATCCGTTAATCACAAGGCTATGCAAATGAAGTTTATTTTTAACGAGACACTTATATACGAAGATATGAGTGAATCTTATTACGATTTTAAACATGTTAATGATACTATTAACTGCTTCTTTAATTCAATATGTTGTCCTCAAATATTTAATGACCACGATGTAATAACTGCACATGAAATATTTAAGAAGATTATGAACGAATGTTTTTTCTTATATGTTCCAATTAAAAATAAGCAATTCATTCAATAGCTGACTACGCCATTTAAAGGATTTGAGAAATAAAGCTCATTTTGTGCAATTTATCATGTGAATATCAAGTCCAAGTAGAAGAAATTGTTCAATGAAGTTTTACAAGCGATTCAACGAATTGGCGTTAATTAGAGTCGGGGATTCGTTCTTCTCCCTCCATCATTTCTCCGGAATTCTGCAAATTTTCTATAATACTTCACTTTTTTAAAGGTCATTTCATAGATGAATGGAAATTGGCTTTAATCTCACCGATATTTAAGTCTGCACTAGAGATGGCGCGAGATCGTGAGCAAAATTTATTTTACTCAAGTTAGCGTGCGTGAACCTGAGGAACGAAAAAATGTTCATGCGTGAGTCTAATTTCTGCGTGGATCACGTGATTTTATCGTGAGTCGCACATATTTATTAATTATGTTATTTTCATTACATTTTGTTCAAAAATGTGAAAATTTTCATTCAAAGTAAAATATATATACATATGTATGTATATTTCTATTTCTAAAAAGTGCTTCGTATAATTTTTCTATTATTTAAGTAAGCATTCCATGCGCCAACACTAGGCACTGCATTTATATGGGAAACCCCCTTAGTGTTAGTTCAATTAAAAAATTCACATAAGTGATATCGTGCTATATGCTGTGCTTTCTACTTGGATTTTATGTTAATGTCCGATTTTAACTTATTTTCCGTTAAACTAGACTATACTAGATATGTAAAAATATGAATTTAAGACAAACATCGCAAACGTAGAGCGATTTAAATAATATAATTTGGTATTTGCGCGGCGTTTCTCATTTTGAATTAGAATAGGAATATTATTTTCTTTGTGGAAATTATTTGCGTGATTTACTTGAATCGCGAGAATCACGCGTGATCGTGAGCAAAATTTATTTTACTCTTGTGAGCGTGCGTGAACGTGAGGAACGAAAAAATCTTCGTGCGTGAACGTGCGTGATTCAATTTCTTTCGTGAGAGTGCGTGAACGTGAGCCAATAATCACTCATGCGCCCATCTCTAGTCTGGACGCAAAGATCTAATAGTGAACTATCGACCAGTGGTGAAATTATTAATAATTTCAAAGGTGTTTGATAAACAACGATTATTTTGGACAATGAAAAACTTTCTATCAAACCAGCAACATTTTTTCATGGAAGGTCGACTTGCACAAATTTGGCGCATTTACACATTTCTGTGTAAATTCTATCGAAGAAGGACTTCAAGTAGACACCCCACATACCGATTTCAGTAAGGCGTTTAATAAATTATTACATCCTATATTAATTAAAAAGCTTTCTAAAATCGTTTTCATTCTAGTTTGTTAAGTTGGATTTTCTCTTACATTTTAGGTAGAGTTATTTATGTAAAAGTTGGCAATTTTTTATCTGATCAAATTTTTGCTTATTCTGACATGCCGCAAGATGGTCAACTGGGCCCATTGCTATTTCTACTATTTTATAATGGCATCACGAGCATTTTTTCTCTACCAGAATTTGCTCTATGAGGATGATTTGAATAATTTTCATAAAATTTCATTTCACAGTCATTTACTGACTGTGTGAAGTTTTCATCATTATTAATGAATTGGTGTCTACCGTTTCTTAAATCTTTTTAAGTGTAAAATCATGATGTACACTCGGCAAATTTTCCAATTATTTATGACTATAAATGTGATCATCATCACCTGTTTTTGCGTGATCCCTTGTTAAAGATTTGGAATATCGAAATCTAATTCACAATTTAGCTTCTTGAAAAGAAACTCGGAAATGTTTAACAATTTGAGCACAGTGAAAGTTATCTATGAAACATAGTCAGGTCTCATTTGGAATATTTGTGTGTTATTTGGGACCCTTTCTATGATCACGAATTCGATCGCTTAGGAGGGATTACTCACACGATAATATTCGTTATGCTGACCGTTGTCACATTCTTGGAATTCAGCATCTGACAGTCAAAAGGAAAGTGAAAAGTGTTATCCGTATTGCCTTTCCACATACCAAATAGTTTTTAAGAGAATAAAACTAATAATTAATTATTTTTTTTTTTTTCAAAATTGTTATCAAAATTATTAATTAAAAACGGCGACGACAAAAATCATAGTCGCGTCAACACAAAATCAACGTCACATAACTTACAGAATGCCAAATACACGACGATAACGATCGATAAATCTCAATATTGACAACCGGAATACTAATTTACTATCGTCAACGCAAGACGGCGTCATTTTGTGTTGACGACGACAACTGAAATAAGGGTGATTAGCGATATTATTAACTACCCTAACTACACATAATACTCAACACATGTACATCGGGTACATCGTGCGTTGAAGTATTTTCCGCTTTTGCTTTGTAGAGAACAAACATCGAACTTATAATATAGAAAATATGCAATCTGTACATATTACAGTAAAAATAAGTTTTAATAACAACACCATCTGTTCTACAATCTGTGATTTTACGAATCCTAAATAAATCATGGAACTGTAAGTAGATTATCGTCCAATTTAATATTAGTTCATATGTAACACTCGTAATATGACCATACTAAGTTATAAGATTCGGAGACCGTTAATTTACACAAATAAAAACACAAATTATAAAAAATAAAACAAAAATAAACAAAGTAAATAAGATAACAAAATAAGTGATATGTCTGATATAAGAGAAATCAGTGATATTTTAATGGCCCCACAATTAATTCAGATGCTGTCTCGTTTTAAAAGAGATCTAGTAGAATGATACGTCACCTGCTGGTAATCACGTTTCTGTAGTTTATTAGAATGTAAGAGGTTTTAACACTAAACTAACAAACCTGCATACTCAACTCAAATCAAATTATTGTATTTACTAAAACTTCGCTTCAATATACTATTTGCCACATGCATGTTTCTGCTATTAAATTTGCATTTCTATCCTTTAAATCATCAGATATCTTGGCTGTTTTTGGTGACTTTACTTTGCCTTCCATTTCATGGAAGAAATCGCCTACGACAAACCATTTAATTCCTTTTATTGCGAATGTTGTTATCTTTAGGTCTATACCAAGTTAATCACATTTATAATCCCTATGGAAAAATTCTTGATTTAACATTTATCAATGCACCGCTGGAATTTCCTTAAACCTGTCAAATCCTGTAATATATCCTGAAGATCGTTACCATCCAACTATTGATTTAAAGATTCATCATTCTACAATTATCCCTACCATGAATCATGTTACAACTGAAAAGAAATATTGCTTCTCTAGAACTGATTATCCTAAACTGAATTCACTTTTATTTTCTGTTAATTGGAACGATGTACTTTGATTAGAAGATCTTGATAAGTTTATAAAATCATTTTATGACTGATTGCATATCCCGAACGTTCCACCGTGGAATAATAATCATTTATCCAAAATGAAAAACAAAAAGAACAAACTTTTTAAGAAATATATGAAATCTGGTTCTTCCATCTTTCCAACCTACTGCATTGCGAGATATGAGCTTAACATCATTAACAAAAGAGCTTACAACAACAACATAATCAACATGAAGAAAAAATTTAAATGTAATCCTAATTTTTTTAATAAATTTGTAAACTGTGTGTAGGTGTTTTTGTCCGGCTTGAGGTCATGTAATTTAAAAAACAACGATGTTGTGTTTTTATAAATTTTTTAATTTAAAAATTCCCAATATTTCTATTGACTTCGTCAATCATCTTCAGGGATGTCACTATAAAAACAAATATTTTTAACATTAAATATACAAAAACACTTAACAATTATTTTATGACAATAATTACATTTATGAATATAAAGTATAAACGACAGTAACTTGTCCGCACAACCAGTCGGTTTTTTGTTCTAGTGGTCTATTTGTTGCTTTTTGGTCAGATTTATGCGAAGAAAGTCTTGTCTTTTATTTAGTCTTAGTGGTGCCAACATATACATTTTGGCATAAGTTGGACTTGTCCCCGTTACATGTAATTTGGTAAACTACGTCCGATTTATCTTCATTTTTTAATCTAGATTTTATCCTGCTAAAAAGGTTATTGACTGTAACATGCGTCTTAAGTGCTAATTGGTATTTCTCTTTGTCGTATAAATTTGAATGGCGAAATCTTTCAGAAAAACCCGCTACATAAGTCAAAGATTTGAATATTTTGTCGTTTTCTTTGGTATCTGTTGTGGTGTGCACTTTTTTTTATATTTTTTACTAAGTCTGTTATTGTTTGTGTGGGAAAGTCATGCTTTTTTAGTATGTCCTTAATTTTTAGTATATTGTCTTGGTGAAATTCTGCGTCACTTATAGATAAGATCCTGTTAATGAAATTAGTCGCTGTGTTGATTATTACTCTCCTAGGATGTGTTGAGTTAAAATTGATAAGTCTACCAGAAGCAGTAGGTTTTTGATACCAGTCAAGTTTAAGCCGAGAACCTTGTCGATGAATAATACAGGCCAGATATGGTAGTTTGTTGTTATCTTCCTTTTCCATTGTGAACTGGATTTGTTTGTTGAACGAGTTGAGTGTTTGTAACATGGTCTGAATTGCATCTACCTTAATGATTGCCAAAAGATCGTCAACGTATTTCGTTAATAGTCGTGGTTTGTACGTCATCTTATCCAGTGAAGTGTCCAAAAGTTCCTCCATAACGATGTCAGCAATTATTGGAGATGCTGGAGATCCCATCGGCATACCTTTTCGTTGTTCATATATTTTGTCGTCATATTTAAAGTATCTAGTGTCCTTGATGCAAAATGTCACCAATTCTAAGAATAAATCCTTCGGAATACTTGTAGTCTTTTATTCTCGTCCATTTTCTTTCAATCGTCTTAATTGCGAAGTGTACAGGAATGCTGGGGAACAGAGAAATAACATCAAATGATAGTAGTACTTCGTCATCGTCAATGTGTAAACCTCGGATTCTGCTTTTGAAGTCTATGGCGTCTTTTACATTATATTTCGAGTGCTTTGTTTAATTCTTTAAAATGTTGGTTATATATTTGCACAGCCCATAGGCCGGGGAGTTAAGAACATATCGGTCGTAGAGGTATTCCATCTTTGTGAATTTTGGGGAGTCCGTAAATTCTTGATGCATTTGCTGCTCTGCATGTCAACTTATTTTTGTCTGTCAAGTCTATTATTTTCATTTGAATAATTTTTCCACTAGTCTGTTATTTTTGGTTTGTAGGCAGGAAGTTGGATCTCGTTTTAGCCTTTTGTAGTTACATATGTCTCTAAGTATTGATGTCATCTTTTGTTGGTAGTCTTTTTTGTCCATTGCAACGGTTTTGCCTCCTTTATCGGCACTAAGTATAAGTATGTCATTGTTTTCTTTCTCCCACTGTGTCAAGTATAAGTTTGTCTCGTTTAGTCAGTTCAACTTTTTGTAAGTGCCCAACATACCAAATAGGAATAAAATCGCAATACAATTTGAGAACAATATTATTAAAATAGTGAATTCACAACGAGTTTTTAACAATGCTTGAGGAATTCTTATAATACACAACAGTTTCTCAACTTCGCACACAAACTTTCTTCCTTTCTTGTAGTGTTTAATTTGGTGATAAATATGCCAACAATGCACGCTTCATTTTTGGACAAATTTGTTTTGTGTTTAGTGTTCGATTTCAAAGTGAGTGTACGTGTAATTGTGTTGTGTTAAAAAATTGGTAATATTTTAATAAAATAATTAATAATGCACAATAAATATAAAAAGTGTTCGAAGAGAAACAAAAGAAGTAATTGAACTTATTTTTTATAATAAAAACAAAAAACTAATGTATTGGATGAAGATTTAATTGCAACACGGAGGACAAGTTTATAAAAAACACGCGAACGTTCGCTAAAAATCGAAGTAAGCTGCGAAACAATTACCCAAAATGTGAATATGAACATTAAAATTATTGATTTGAACTAGGATATTGTCCTGGCTTATTTTTTTACAACTAATTTTTAATTACAACTGAAATTTACAAGAAATGGACTGAATTAATAAAATTAATTAATATTAACGAAAATTACCAAAAAACAATTAAAATGTTGTTTTGTAAGCTTATTCTACAATTACAAGGATAAGCTTAAGACAATATTATTTTCGTAAGCTTATTCTACAATTACAAGGATAAGCTTATAGTAAGCGTACACATTTAATATTATCAAGAGGGTTCAGTTTCGATTTTTCTACAGTTGTTATACAAGCATTTTCCAATGGATTCTCAACTCTTTGTCAAGCTTGAGGCTTGTGTTGGTAAGCTTATTATAATATTACTCTCAAGTCATTTGGTATGTTGGGTGGTCGTCTATTAGCGCCGTCAATTTTGTTCTTGCAATGTCTTGTTGTTCCCTGTTTTCTAATGTCTGTATGCATTGTTCTCCCTCTGCAATTACTTTAAATAATGGAAATGTAGTCTTTGTGTTAGGTAGTGCATATTTCGGTCCCAGTGAAAGCAACCATTGTATTTTTTTTGGATTTGTTTTGTTGTTGTGTTAACAAACTAATCATTTGTGTGTGTTATGTTGAGTTCTCCGTGTTGTTCTCTATTTAATGCATCCAATTTCTTAATGTGTGTTGTTTTGTTATTGTTGAGTTGACTGTCGTATATAATTCACTCTCTAAAAGTTGTGTGGAATCTTCTTCTTCCAAAAGCTCTTTTATGCGATCTTCCTATCTCTTTATTGATTCTACTCTCTTGTTTATTTCTTTGTGTTAGTATTGTATAAGAAGTTTTATGAGTTTCATGTGAAAATTGAAGTTGTGTTTTTGTAATGTTTTGTTTAGCGTTGGCGGGATGTTGTTGAAAGCTTTAAATATGTTGTATGTGTTCTTGGTTGTGTTGTGTATGAACTTTGGAATGGTGCCCATTTCTTTACATTTTATTAAAAATGTAGCCGATGATTTTAACTTTGCCAGTTGTTTGTTGTTTTTTTGAAATTTGTAAACTCTAAACGTAAACTCTTATCTGCAATATATTTGCTGATTTTTCATGACTTCACATTCGGATAAATTCTACGATAAATTGGAAACATATCCCTACGACTTATCAGATTCATCTTCTATAATCATCCCTCTTTTAAGTCCCAGTACTGTTTTGGCAAACCTGGAAAGTTTAAAGAGCACATTTAATCCTGGTCCCGATGGAATCCCTAGTAATATCCTAAAACACTGTGCTGATTCATTATCCTATCCGCTTTAATAAATCTCTGCTTAAAGGATACTTTCCGACGTTGTGGAAGGAATCTTTTATAATCTCAACTACAGGCGCATTGCTAAACTGAGTGCAATTCCTAAACTTCAGGAAAAAGTTATAACTTATATGTTGGCTCATTGTGTTTCATCTTTACTATCACCATATCAGCACGGCTTCTGTAAATCCCGCTCAACAGTAAAAAACAATTTTGCAGCTTACCACGCATGTTGACGATGGTTTCAAGGACCGTATGCAAACTGTGTAATTCCTTGCTAACATGGTTGAAATGTTACTTGAATGGTCGAATTCAGCGAGTTAATTTTAGAAATGCTATTTATAAAAATATCACAGTAACTTCAGCGGTTCCACAAAGGAGTCACCTTGGCCCAGTTCCCTTTACCTTATGTATTATTGATTTCCATACGGTGGTTCAACATTGACATGTTCTTATGTATGCTGATGATGTGAAAATATTTAGAAGTTTCAATGATCCGGATGATCAGTACTTACTTCAATCTGATCTTGATCGATTCTATAAATGATGCGAGATAAACTTGATGGAACTCAATATTATGAAATGTAAACACATGTCTTTTTCTAAATTGAACAACTTCTATACCAAATATGCTTTCAGTGAAACTGAGCTGGCTGTTGTAGAGTCTTTCCTATCTTGGTATCTTAAGTGATCTTAATAAGTATCTTAATATTCGATCGCACATTTCTATGACAGTAAATAAGGCATACGGTGCACTTGGATGTATGAAACGTTGGAGTAATTAATTTTCAGATCCATCTGACAGTCGGCACAGTCATATGGGATCTTAGTTATACCATACACTGCAAATTTATAGAATCTATTCAAAAACAATTCCTTTTATTCTGTCGTCGTGGTCGTGAATGGAACCCATGTACCTTACCATCATATGAATACAGACTTTATCTTATAAAGTCACCAATGTTTAATAGTCGTCGTACGATCTAAAACATTTTCTTCCTTATTCAAGGAAATCTCAACTGTGATTTTATGCTGAGCAGAAATTTGATTAATGTTCCAATAAAACCTACTAGGAATTTTGAACTGATTTATATTAAATATTTACTCACAAACTATGCCACTGATGATCTTTTCCGTCGCATGTGTGTTCTATTTAATAATTACTACCATATTTTTGATCTGAAAGTAGAACTTCTTTGAAGAGAAAAATAACAATACACCTAAACACCTTAAACTAAGAGATATTTGTAAAATTGTGTTATCTAGTCTGTAAAGATAAATATCTATAAACTAATAATAATAAAAAAAGATTCGGAAATAATTTGCGTTTAAGATCTCCACACAATCAAGCCCAACAGCGTAATCTATGGCAAAAAGTTGTATTTGTACCCGCTAGGACAGAGGAAAATGTTTAGTTGAACATGTACTCGAAGTCGAATCTTCACTTTTTCTGAAGTAAAAAATTGATTTTTTCGTACTGTTGAAAGTGTTTCCAACCCGAGAGATAATTTCATTTTAAGGTGTTTTCAGAGGGATTTCCCATGATTTATCACAAAGGCAAAACTATTCTTATCACGACTTTCTAATCAATAGAAACAACATATTTGTGCTTGTTACATTGGGCAAACGTACAACCATGAATTCGCTATTCAACCTTTCGTTATTGTGAAAGTTTAAATTAAAAAATAAATTAGAAAATAACACTGTGGGAATTTGTATACTAAAGAATGGATGAATAAATAATAAGATTACACAATGTTAATATATGTTAATGTTTCTTGATGCTTGCTAACCTATCTCTGGATCTTTAAATTTTATGAAAACTTCTCGCATCAATTGTTTAAGACTTTTTATAATGTATGTGTACCGTATTGGTGACTGCAGCAGAGTAATGGATGTGATCGAAGAGGAATGGATGTGTATGGGGAGAAGATGAAAACATGTTTGTTTCGCACTGAGTTTTTGTTTGTTTTCGGGCTAATTTGGTCACTTTTTCAAAGAATAAAACTAATTTATTCCATTTTTTCCAACGCTTCCTCGGCCTTTTTCCGACTTCTTCAGGGGTATTTATTAGAAAATCCTATTAACAACAAAACATTTTTTTTATAATTTATACAAAATACATATTAAAGTAATGGTATACTGGTGTTACTTACAATTAGTTTTAACTTAAATTATTTATCGTCATTACTAAAACTGGACTTCACACACATTTAAATAATTCAATAAATAATTAATAACTAAATTGTAAATATCACGGAGCTTAATGTTAATATCACAGAACTTATCACTTTAAAGTATGGCAACGGAATACTGTAGTTTTGTATTATCTTTATCTTCTTTGGTATTGATTGATTTGTGTATTCGTTGCTGTATACGTAGGCTTTGTAATGTATATCTCTTATTTTCTATTTTCTCTTTATCTAATATTTAACATTAGTAAAGTCTGCTGTGGGGCCACTCTCTTTAATGTGTTGTGCTAATGCGGTTCGTTCTTTTCCTTTGTTTATAATGGCTTCGTGTTCCCTAAGCCTCACACACAGCATTCTTTTCGTAGTCCCAACGTATACTTTGTTGCATTGTTCTGTGTTGTTGCCTTTACATGTGATCTCGTAAACTACGTTCTCCTGTTTCAGTTTGTCTGTTGTTGTTCTTTTCCTTGCAAATATTCCTCGAAGAGTCTTATTAGATTTGTGTGCTATTGTTTTGTTTTTGTTGTTGATGATGTTTTTAGTATTTTGGTTTCTTTCAATTTTGGTATAAACTGTACACTGTAGAAACTTCTGTCTTCTTTTTGTTTGTTTTCTTCCGTTTTTTAAATTGCATGTGATTATGTGATTTATAATTTGTATAGGATAATTGTTGTTTATAAGAATGTTTTTTATTTTGTTACTGTTTTCGTTTCCGAATTTCTTGTCACTTATGTATAGTACTTTATTTAGTAGATTTGTCGCTGTGTTGATCTTCATTTTCGTTGGTTGGGTTGATATATAATTAATCATGCGTCCTGAAGCTATAGTTTTTGTATACCAATTCGTTATAATGTTTGCATTTTCCATTTCGCATTTTGGAAATGCGCCGTTATTGAAATATCAAATAAAATTCTTTATTTAATAATAATAAAAACCAACGTTTAAAGTTTGTCTGTATTATTTTATAATTGTGTGAAATACTCGTTCTCCTAATGTTTTTAATTGTGAATATATTTGACTATGGCCCAAGCACCTCTTTCTCTATAAAAATGTAAAATAACACTATTTTTGCGTATAAATTCAATTTCTAACACTTTTTCAGCGTTTAAGTAAAGCATTATTTAAATACTCAAATATAGATTGTATCATATACCATATACCATTTGCAAACATTAAAAGAACAAACATACAATATTTACATAAAAAAATCTATAAATTTTAAATAATATGTACACATATCTTTACAAATATACTAATATTTATACATCCAAATAAAAAAGACTGCTGATTTTTTAATTTAATTTTTATTTTTTTGCACGAAACTACACACTCCAAACTAATTTCGGTGGTTTCTTAAGTTTGACTATTGTAGACAAAAAGTTTAAAGCTAATCGAAACTAAAAAAATAAATTCCTACATCTCTTGTTTGCCGCTCTAGTTTTATTAAATTATAGTTATCCATCCACTTTATTTTTTATATTAAAACATCATTGGTAATTTCTGTTTTCAGTTTCACCAATCAATGGAAATAAACAATATTAAATTCCACACTCATTTTTGTTTACAAGTGAGTAAAACAATTGCAACTTCGATGACGATGAAAAAATTGACTTTTGGCCGAAAAATGTCATTTGGAACCATATTTCAGTCGCATAAGACAGTCTCTTTGGCGTTTTTTCTACTCGAGTTTAATCTGATGTAACAACACGTGAATTTTGAAATACTGTTTCAATGAATTATAGTACAAGCCCGATTATTGCAACTCCCCGATTAGCGCAACACCATTTATTTTACATTAAGGTCTTTATAAGTGCAACTTTTATTAAAAAATGGTCACGATAAGTGCAACTTTTGTTTGTGATACAGAGTTCTGACCTGGAAAACGAATATCTCTGAAAACTGCTGAAACAAAACAAAGAGCTCGGGATCTGTCAATTTCCGACGAACAAGATGTTATAGGCATGATTTATTTAAATTTCGTTTAGGTTTCACATTTTTTTATATTACAAAAAATATTATAATTCAAAAGTCAAAGTCAAATCGGTTGCGCAAATCGAGCTTTTACTGTACTTGCTAAGTTTAAGTTTTTTAATCATAGCAGCTTTTATGTTTAAATTTTTTTCTATTAAATATCTTATTTTACGTCAATAAAAATAGGTTAGGGCCTCATTGCCCCGGAAAAAAATAAAGAAAAGCCGTGTTTCTGTCAGAAAATTTTTGAAATCTAGAATTTTTCAAATAAAATAAAAAATAGTGACAATTTTTAAAGTCGTCAGAAAATCAAGATGCAGTTTGAATAAAACAAGAGTTCAAGAAAGAAAATAAAATTTCAAGAAGAAGGCGAGAATTTAAGAAAATTCAAACAAAAAGAAGCCATTGCTATAGATGCTGTAATAAAAGAACACAAGAAAGCAGTGATTTAAAAGAAAGGTAAACAATTATGCGAAAAGTAATCACAAGCACAATATCTGAGGAGATATACATATGTAAAAGTAATGGATAAGGACGTATGGGAAGCATTACATCAACTGTTTGAAGCAAAATCTAAGGATCAGTTGTACAAGATGTGTGGATGGTGATGTTTCTACACACATCGCCAAACTAAAGAAATTAATAATGGATTACAAATGAAGGGAGAACATAAATTGTCAGATATGTTACTAATTTTAAAAATTCTTCACGTTTTGTCAAGCTTCTATGGAATGTTGAAGTCAAGTTGATATGAGGACAAATTATTGGATGAACTGCATTATATGAACGAAGTTTCAAGAAAGCTGAATACAATGATGCAGGAAATCAAGAAGCTTTACAAAGTCCAGGACATTGGATAAATGAATGCCGAAAGTGGATTGCGGTAAAGGCACGATAGAGCTATTATCCAAAGTCAACAACAAAGAAATAGAAGTTACGTGATATCTGGTATGTTCCGGGTATAACAAGAAATATAAAATACAAAAGGAAATACGCATTAAAGTTATAAATACCAACTACATCTTTAAATCATGCATATTTGGTAAAAACAGTAGGTTGTTATTTGGAAGGCGTGATACATCAAAAGCACCAGGCGATTTAATGTTAACAGATGTTTCTGGCTCTTTCCCTACTTCGTTCAAAGGTTTCAAATATCTAGTCGTTTATAAGGATGATGAAATTAAGGATACCCTAGAAAGTGTGCTAGCGCATGCAAAAATTCATCGTCATGCTATAAAAATAATACTTAATGATAATGGCGGAGAGCTTAATAATTATGATGTAAAGAAGATCTACGTGTTACATGAATAATCCCAGTCACAAACTTAAAAAGATGGACAAGAAAGCCTTAAAATGTTTCCTTGTGGTTTATGATGGTGACGAGAGGTACTGCGTCTATATTCAAGGAGAAAATAAAGTTGAAATTTCAAAAGATGTCAAATTTTCAGAAAACAATTTAGAAATACAATAGTATAGTGAATTAAGGCTGACGCGAAGCAACACAGAATAGATACAGTATCAATAAAACTATCTCGAAATTATTCCGAAATCATAGACGATGGAAGATAATCAGAATCACGATGAAAATGCATTGCAAGACGCCGATACACAAGAGAAAATGCAGCGCAAGTCGCCGAAATGCAAGAAAAAGGTATGGTGTAAGATGCCGAATAATATTCAAGATCAAATGCAAGATATGGAAAGCGAGTCATAGGAACTTGAAGGTTTCGAAGAACATGAAGAGCAAGCTGTCAGTCCACAAAGCAGTAAACGTCCAAGACAAGATTGTGATAAATTTGAAGGCGAATCAAATGTGAAACGTTTACGGAATCGCGCAATTGTTTTATATAAGTCAACACATGATAAATTCGTAATGATGTCTCAAGAATTTGTAAATCGGATTGAAACTCCAGCTACCGTCCATGTAGACGTTATTATAAACAAAAAGTAGAGTGGTTAAAGTCGATGCAATCTGAGATTAACTCACTAATGGAAAACCAAACTTGGGTGCTTGCGGATCTTCCAAAAGGGTCTAAGGCACTTCCAGCCAAATGGGTTTACCGTATAAAAACAAAGCCTGGCGGTAGCTTTGATAAGTACAAAGCAGGTCTTGTCATTAAAAGGTTCAATCAGAAAAAGGGTCAAACTTTTAGTCTAGTGGCAAGAATGTCAACTATTCAATCACTCCTAAGTACGGGTGCTACTGAAGGATTGCATTTAGCACAATTTGATGTGTCAATAGCATTTTTATATGGTGAGATGAATGAGACAATTTTTATGAAACAACAAATACAAATAGAGTTTGTTTTTTGAAAAGAAGTCTCTATGGCCTAAAACAAGCTACAAGAATGCATGCATGGGGAAAATTTTACACAAACTAGGATTTAAAACTAGTTCTGTCGATACTTGGTTATACGCAAGGGCGATGAATTGTAAAGTTTATTCTAGCTCTCTATGTGGATGACGGTTTGTCTGCAGCGTCGGATCAGAACTATTTTTCTTGAGAAACTTAGTTCAGAATTCAAAATTGTTAAAAGTGGTGATAGTTATTTCCTTGGCATGCAAATAAAAAAAACGATAATCACATTAAGATATCGAGGCTTATATTCATAAGTGGCTATGAACAAAAACACAACTTTTCAGGAGAGCGAATATGACAAATTTTGGTGTTTTTATTTAGTAATGCTTTTTTTCTAATTGAAATAAAAATGCGTATTGCATTTAAAGAGAACTGTTAAGTTTGAGTCTTTAGAGAGAATGAGATCTGTAGAGATCAAAAATATGAAAAGGGTTAACAACATTCATGTTGTCAAATAGGGTTACCATCCATTTTCAACACTCCTCCTCAACATAGATGTTGTTGTACAAAATTAATCGGATATTCATTAAATTAATAAAATTATAATGTTTAATTTTCGCCAAAATTTTCGTCAAGACATCAGCAATCAGATTCGCCGTTGGACAGTATTCCAACTTAATTTCCTTATTCTGGACCAAATCACGTATATGATGGAATCGTATGTCGATGTGCTTAGATCGTTTATGATATACCGGATTCTCAGCCAATTTATGTGCACCTTGATTGTCGATGTGAAGAACGACTGGTCCTTTATCCCAAGCATTCAAATCCGTCAAAAGGCGTTTCAAGTAAATTGTCTCCTTGGACGAGTCCGAAGCCGCCCATATATTCGGCCTCCGAGTGCGACAGATTTCTGTTTTCTTCATTCTTCCTGTCCACTGAGTTTCCTCCCCAATCGGCGTCAACAAAACCTTCAAGGCAACTTCCTTCTGGTTGATAAATTAATTTCATATCGATGGTACCAGCCAGGTATCTTAGTATGTGTTTTAACTTTACCATGTACTGTTTACGAGGATCAGAGTTCCTTAGTGCCATTTTCGAGACAGAGTGCAAAATATCGGGTCGTGTAGAAGTCGCTAGGTACACATCAGTGTACCGACGTCCTGTTGGTCAACTTTTTCACCATCATCATTACAACTGACCTGATAACCTGCTTCCAATGGAACTGCTAAAGGTTTGCATGCTTCCATACCACCATCATCATTACAACTGACCTGATAACCTGCTTCCAATGGAACTGCTAAAGGTTTGCATGCTTCCATACCGTTCATTTTCAAGACATCACGGATGTACTGACTTTGTCCCGATTTGATAATGCCCGTATCTCGAACGTTTTCTACCGCACCAGTCTTCATATGGAGGCTTGTCTTGCAGGTGTTTTGTAGGGCATCTATTCCAGATGTACACGACCGTATTTATTGCTTCTCCCCACAAACTTGGTTTAGCATTTGCATGTACCATCATCGATCTCGCCACTTCGGCAAGGCACAGTCAGTTGACGAATAATACCCTCTTCTTCGAGATATGAATTAAAATTCGAATTCACAAATTCGCCACCATTATCAGAACGAAGGCATTTGATTTTACAACCTGTTTGACGCTCGACTTGTGCCTTAAATATTTTGAACTTTTCAAACACTTCATCCTTCGATTTGATGAAGTAAACGAAATTTTTTCTTTACCTGTCGTCGATAAAAGTTACAAAATATTTCGATCCTCCAACCCAACTTATTCTAAAAGGACCGCAAACGTTTGAGTGCACAACTTCCAACAATTCCTTCGACTTCGTTTGTGACTCATGAGGAAATGGTAATACATGAATTTTACTGATCATGCATGTTCTATATTTCGCTGTGTGTGTGAAAACTAATGAACATGTCGCGGTTGTTGCACGTGTGTGAAGTAGCGCCGCTGTCAACGTACCATCTCTTGTCGTTTAACGCTGCAGACTCTGCCACCGCCAACATTGTCATCGCCTGTGCTTTGCTGTTACTGTTTTTTCTTTCACACGTTTTCCTTTAAAATTTTTCTTGTTGTTGTTAGGCTTTCTTTTGTCATTTTTCGTGTTTGCATTTTTCGCAGTAAATGCCTGTTGAGTTGATGCTTCCTCATACACTTTTTCTCTTCGTCTCTTTCCCTCCTCAAGAAGCTTTCGTTTTAGGGATGAAAAAGAATGCAATTCGTCTCGGGTCTCCATAGCTATCACAAAGTTGGAAGACGCACACTTCCAAGAATTCATTCATATGTTGAACAATGTCTCCGTTCTCTGGCATTTTCAGATTAATTGGTTTATTTTAGAGTGAAACTTTCTGTAACGGACTTCTTAGCATATAAACGGACTTCTTGGCATATATAAACTCCAGGCTTCATGCGAAGTTTTCCAGCTACGTATGTACTCCAACTGTGTTGGTCCACTGTCCACGATCCACTGTGTATTAAAACACTCCGCATCTGTACAGACCAACTATCGTAGTTGCTTTCATCCAATTTCTCTATTTGGACAACTGGAGCACTCATTTTTCCGTCCTGTATTTAATTCCACGCATAGTAGCAATTATTTACTAAAATACCGCAGTCCAGAATTCTGGGCCCCTAACCTGATAAATTTTGGTGTTTTTATTTAGTAGTAATTGTTATTCTAATTGAAATAAAGATGTGTATTGCATTTACAGAGAACTTAACAGTTTGTGTTTTTACAGAGAATGAGATTTGTAGAGCTCAAAATTAAGAAAAGGGTTAACAACATTCATGTTGTCAAAGATGGTTACCATCCATTTTCAACAGAATAAACTGATTTTCTCCTTAATTTTAAGAGTAAGTATGAAACATTCTTCTACTGTTTAATCTAAAGAGGATTACTAATTGCTACGATTAAAAAGTTTTCGAAATTTCCTATTATTAAGGTTTAATGGTTCATAGCCCCTTTTGCACGTTTAAAATTGAGCACTATGAATGTTGAAATAAGCACATAGCCATAAATGCTGAAATATATAAATAAGACTTATTGTAGGGACGAATGGATCTTATAACGAAAACAAGTATATTATCAAAGGTCTTGGCATAAGTATTGAGTGGACCTCTATTAGGACGATATTACCTATTTAAATCTAAATAATTGGGTCTTGGTAAGAGCAACAATCTCAGTTAATGCAACTGCATTCCTATGTTAAATAAATAGGTTATGGGCCTCATTGCCCCGGAAAATTAAAGAAAAGCCGTTTCCTGTCAGAAAATTTTTGAAAAATAGAATTTTTCAAATAAAATAAAAAATTATGAAAATTGTTAAAGTCGTCAGAAAATCATGATACAGCTTGAATAAAACAAGAGTTCAAGAAAGAAAATTTCAAGAAGACGAGAACTCAAGAAAATTCAAAATAGAAAACGCATTTTCTGGGATATACACAGCGAATTTAATGATTCCAGCTTCATCCGTCAGATTGGTACAATTTTTATCCCATTTTCCAAATTTTTTACAAAAAGTTGATATATGATTTTTGTTTTATGATTTTTTCGTGATCTAGCCAACGAATCTGACTGAATTTTTGTTTGTGTATTAAGATCCAATGTCGCTCGTAACATATATGTAGCCAGTCGCGAAAATCGCTGCAATTGTTGAAAAATCCAAAATTCGCGTTTGCAAATGCTTATATTTAAACAGACAAATATTCCGAATGAAGTCAGCAATCAAATGTCATAAAATATTTTGGTATTCTCAATATGATAAAAAGTTACGCGGGTTTTACTAAAGACGCTTTTCACAATTTTTGACTTTACAGCCACTATTTATCTTTTTATAGCCAGGACACTTTTCTATACAAAAAGTGCTCGCCACCAGGACACTTTTCTATAGAAAAAGTGCTCGCCACCAGGACACTTTTCTATAGAAAAAGTGCTCGCCACCAGGACACTTTTCTATAGAAAAAGTGCTCGCCACCAGGACACTTTTCTATAGAAAAAGTGCTCGCCACCAGGACACTTTTCTATAGAAAAAGTGCTCGCCACCAGGACACTTTTCTATAGAAAAAGTGCTCGCCACCAGGACACTTTTCTATAGAAAAAGTGCTCGCCACCAGGACACTTTTCTATAGAAAAAGTGCTCGCCACCAGGACACTTTTCTATAGAAAAGGTGCTCGCCACCAGGACACTTTTCTATAGAAAAGGTGCTCGCCACCAGGACACTTTTCTATGGAAAAAGTGCTCGCCACCAGGACACTTTTCTATAGAAAAAGTGCTCGCCACCAGGACACTTTTCTATAGAAAAAGTGCTCGCCACCAGGACACTTTTCTATAGAAAAAGTGCTCGCCACCAGGACACTTTTCTATAGAAAAAGTGCTCGCCACCAGGACACTTTTCTATAGAAAAAGTGCTCGCCACCAGGTCACTTTTCTATAGAAAAAGTGCTCGCCACCAGGACACTTTTCTATAGAAAAAGTGCTCGCCACCAGGACACTTTTCTATAGAAAAAGTGCTCGCCACCAGGTCACTTTTCTATAGAAAAAGTGCTCGCCACCAGGACACTTTTCTATAGAAAAAGTGCTCGCCACCAGGACACTTTTCTATAGAAAAGTGCTCGCCACCAGGACACATTTCTATAGAAGAAGTATTCTTCAGGATTGAATATGTAATTTGGTTTTGATTTCAAATTATATGAAAGTTACATTTGATTTTTATTTTGCTAATTTGACAAAATTCAATAACTTGTTCTAGTAAACATTTTCGAGTTTCGCAAAAAATTTAAATTAGACAAGATTTAGACCCAACGATTATTTTGGGTAAAAACAATCAGATATATTTTAGAAATTAGTCCATAGTTGACTATTTTTCATATACTTTTTTAGCGTTTTTATTTTTTAAACGTTATTTTACGATTTTGTTCATAATGCGCAGAAAAGAAATTGTTAGTTTTATGTGTGTTTGTTTGTATTAAATATATAAAAAATCACTTTTTGATAAAAATTATGACATTGAACTCATATAACTTTTTTCCCTTTAAAAGCCTTTGGAGAATAAATATTTATTTATTTAGAAAGATTGAAGTGTTTCCCGTTTTTGCAGGATAAATTTAGCCTGCGCATTTGGAAGATAGGATACATTTAGTGTAAAAAGACAAATTTTTTAGTTCCAAAACGCGAATTACTAAAGCTAAGAAACCACAATTTCTAATAAAAAATTCGGGTGCAAGTTCGAGTGCAAAGTCGAAAAAAATTACGTTTTTTTAATTTTCAAAATCTGAAAAAGATGAAAATCTGAAAAAAATAATATTTTTCTTCGCATTATGAACAAATGCGTTAATTAGTTTCGTCGCGCAGTGGGGCAGAATCAAAATTCAATAAATTTTGTTTAGTAAACATTTTTGATATGTTTTAGAAATTAACCTAAAATTGACTACTTTTCGTATTTTAAAGAAAGTAAATTTTTTATTTTTTATTATTTTAATTGTTTTGAGTGTAATACATTCGAATTCTTACGAAGGAAATTTTTTTGTTTTGGTAATGGAAAGAAGCAGAGCCACACTCAACCATACACCCATTTGACCATATACGAATTTCATTTCATCGGTTGTATATGTACTTACATTTTATGAAAATTTACATATTTGTATTATAAGGTGCAAAAGTTACCATGCAAAAACCTTGTATTTTATTCTTCAAAGGCTTTCAAAGGAAAAAAGGTCCATATTCATATTTTTTTTCAAAAAGTGTATTTTTATATATTTATTAAAAAAACGTTATTTGAAACTCAAACAGTGTTCCTTTGCTCGGCAAAAACAAGAACAGTTACTTACTGCAATCGCTTTTCTTGGACTTTCATTGTTGCATCGTTCCGACATGAACTTATCTGCATCTCTGCTTGCCGTGTGAATGAACCACCTCAATTGTTACCACCCATGGCCGCTACCATTACCACGATAATGGGTATGTATATTTGGTTGTCTTCGATCTCTACGAAAGCCGGTAGACTGATTTGGATTCTTCTTTTGGGTGGCCACTATTATGGGTTGCGATTTCTTGAATATCAAAGAAGGTCTCATCCAGAAACGTAATGGTAAAATAACCTTTCTTTTCTGTTCCTGAGCGGTATTCCTCACTATACTTAGCCACTAGTTGGACGCCATTGAAACAATCTTTATTTATTTATTTATTTACCATATATTTTACAAAATCTATTTATATATATTGTATATGTTCATACAGAAAACAACTTTAATTGGAGTTTAGATATAAAAATGTATTAATTTTTATGTAGTCATAAGAAAATTTATCGTTATTTAAAATTATTAAAGTTGTATCAAACAAAAGAATAAAACGAATATATATATATATATATATATATAAACAAGTAAAAACGGCGTTAACGTACGAATTTATCCATTTTCCCACTTTACCCCCTTAAAAAGGCGACTTTCTAAAATCTCTTTATTTTACGTATCGACGAAATTAGAGGTCGTATAATTAGTACAAAAAGTACGAATTTCAAAATATCCCTGTCTACGCAATGTATACATCGAATTTCATAATTTGAGATACAGCCGTTTGGTTGGTACCATTTGTGTTCCCCTATTCCCATTTACCCTTTAAAAGGATGAATTTGTAAAAAATGCTCTTATATTATGTATCTTCTCAATTAGAGAATTTGAATTTCGTGTTTATCGAATTTCGTAATTATCCTTGTGAGGGAAAAATTTTTCCCTTTGGGCCGATTTCGCCCAGTTGCAATCCCAACCGATCTACGACAATAAGACGCATTTGTGGAAAATTTGGACGTCCTAGCTCCTTTCGTTTACATGCTAGCGTGCTTTCAACAGAATATATATACTATAGGATCAAGAATATATATACTTCATCGTCGATATTTCAAGGTGTTACAAACGGAATGACAAAGTTAGTAGTTATGTTACAAATTTTGGACTTGGCCTGGATAATTATCCAAAAGTCAAATTTATGGTTATCGAGGCTAATTCCAAAAAAGTCAACACAAAATATTATTTTTTGAAAATTTGTTTTGATACATATATTTATATTGTAGTCGGCGACAATGTGAGTACAAAATTACCTTTTTATTAACATTTTTGTTATTGCGCTTTGTTATCCCGGCTTAAATCAATTAATGGCAACTCTGCTCTGTTACAATGTGTGAAAGTTTTGTGCTCCGTTCTAATTTGAATAAATATTTGTTATATTGCATCCATAGCTATTTTAGTGCATCAAATTCATTACTAATACACAGAAAAGTATTTTTGTGATTTAGTTTTACTTGTGATATTGTATTTGTGTGTTTATTTTTTGATAAAAAATCGTGTCTTTGGCTAAGAAATATTTCTTGACCAAACAACAACAATTGTTTTGTGATTTCTGTGCACTTTTTTGTTATTGCTTGTAACGTTATTCTTGTTGTGCGTTCTGTCCATTTCGTTTATTTTGTTTTTTCTGACTGAACAGTGTTGCCATCTATCGTTTTTTAAACTTATTATAGTGATTTTTTTACGCGATTTTACTTTTTTATTTTAACACAGTAAAGGGTGGTATTTTAGAAAATCATGTCGTGTTCGTATGATAATTGTAAAATTGTTTCGGACAGTGAGCGTTCCATTGAATACTGGTTGTGTACCAGTCAATGGCATGCTAAATGTGCCGGTGTAAGTGCAAGGGTTGTGGACGCATTGTACGGGGAGAACAATGGTCCACGTTGGTGTTGCACCAAATGTAGAAAAATTGGTGTAGATTGTTACAATTTTTTCAGGACTTCTATGTCCGAGGTTGCTGAACTGGGAAAGGACCTCTGGGCGATTTATTCAAGATTTAACAAGTGTGCGTCCAATCTGGATAAATACCCACAATTGGATGAGCTTGCTAAGTCTCCGGAAGTTTCAGGCCAGAAACGTAAGAGAACGGCGTCTGCTAAGCCCTCTTCCGTGAAATCTAGTACACTTAACACCATGGTGGCCTCGGCTGTTGCTGAGGCTAAGGCTACTGTAGTCGGCGGGTCAATCACTGTGGACGGTGATACCCCGACTTGTGCTTCGGTTGCTGGGCCGGTTCCTGATGTGGCTGATCAACCGCAAAATCAGTTGTAGCGGGTCCATCTCAGGCCCGTGTGAATGCGACTGGTCGGCCGGACCCAGTTGGATTGTCCATGGCTCCGGAAATGAAAATGGTTTTCGTTTCCCGTTTCGCTCCGGATACGACCGTGGAAGATTTAAATTGTTTCATTAAGTCAAAAATTGAGGGTGACTTCCGTATAAAGACGTTTAAACTGAAGTCATCCTTTGCCCAAACTCGGGCATCGTTCAAAATTGTTGTGTCGAGGGAAATTTTCGACAAGCTAATTGTCCCCTCATTCTGGCCATCTAGGGCTTTTGTCAAAGAGTTTGTGGATAGGGTTGACAATCTGGCGCGTCTCCCATCAATGTCAGCCACTATTCCAAAAAACTAAGCAGCTCTTTTAGTGTTGGGTATCAGAATGTTAGAGGGTAAATACAAAGTTAAATCGTCTATTTTGATAGTTTCGATTTTGACTTCTCGGCTCTAGCTTTTTCTGAGACCTGGTTGAAAGATTCAATTTTGGACTCCGAGGTTTTATGTGGGAAATATGTTGTCTTCAGGAAGGATCGAGTAGGGAGAATAGGTGGCGGTGTTCTTATCGCGGTTGCTAATGAATTCTCATCTGAACGCTTTATTCTGCAAGGGTTTGATGACTTTGAATTTATTGCAGTCCTTATTTACATGGGACGTAGTAAGTTGTTTGTTACATGCTCTTACATTCCTCCATCATCCGAGTTATGTGTTTACGAGAGTCATTTGACTGCAATTGGTATGGTTGTCTCCAGGGCGAGTTATTTAGACCATACTATGATTTTAGGAGATTTTAATTTACCCTCTGTATCTTGGCTTACCTTGCAGATGATGAGGCTTTAACACCGTTCACGTCAACTTTTGATAGGGATGATTGGCCCTCGCAAATAGTTAAGACTTTTTACTGATCTTGTCGCAGATAAATTATGTGGGAAATGTAAATGCTAGGCAACTAAACTTAGTATTTGTCGATGATCCCCATTACTTCGAAATCAGTAGAGTTCCTCCCATATCACTCCCGGAGGACAACTATAATCCTACATTGAATATATCGATGTTGTACTCTGCCGTATCTTCTTTCTGTTTCAAGAGAACCAATTTCGAAAAGCTTAAATCACTTATTCAGGATGTTGACTGGAATTCTGTTTGTAGCTGTCGTCACTATACTGATCTTGACATTGTCGTAGATAGATTTTATCACATTTTGAATGGCTTTTTGTCACAATCAGTACCGAAAACTCGTGTTGGGCACTCTAGAAGACTACCTTGGCTTTCACGTGAGTTGTCTAGCATGAAGAATTCGAGAAGTAGACTTTTTAAGAAATTTAAGAGGACCGGTTTGAATTCAGATTTATGTCAAATATTCCGTTGCTAGGTCGAAATATAGCATTGAGTCTCAGAGATGTTATAGGATCTACTTGGAAAAACTAAAGAATGATTTTAGGAAGAACCCTAGATCTTTTTATGACTTTGTGAATTTGAAACGTAGATCCTCAACTAAGCCGACAAGGATTAGAATGGATGGCTTAGAGTTTGGTGATGATCAGGCGATTGCTGATTGTTTTGCAAAAATGTTTGCGACGACATACTCAGAGCGATCTTATGGGTCGAGTGACGCCTACCCTTATAATATTTCTGCATTGAGTCAATTAGAAATTCCTGTTATTGATTTACCCTTAGTTTTGTCGAGTTTGAATAATCTCAAATCCACAAATAGTGTTGGCCCTGATGGGGTGCCAAGTATAATTTTGAAATTCTGTGCTAGTGGTTTGGCTATTCCGCTAACATTATTATTTAATACTTCATTGAGTTTTGGATATTTCCCTTTGGCTTGGAGGAGTTCAGTCATTGATCCCCTCCATAAGTCTGGCAGTCTAATTGATATTTCAAACCATAGAGGGATCGCTAAGTTGAGTGCTATTCCGAAGCTATTTGAGAAATTGGTTACTGAGGTTGTATCTCATAGAGTTTCTTCTATATTGAGTCCATATCAACATGGATTTCGTAAGGGCTTTTCTACTGTACAAATTTGATTCAGTTTACTTCTCACGTTATTGATGAATTTGTTCAGGGTAATCAGACTGATGTCATCTATACAGATTTTAGTAAGGCATTTGATAAAGTGAACCACGAACTTTTGTTATATAAATTAGATCGTATAGGTTTTAGCTCTAACTTCTTGAAGTGGATATCTTCGTATCTTTCAAATCGCTCTCAGATTGTAAAATTTGGTAATTCTTATTCTAGACCAATTCTGATTCCATCAGGTGTTCCTCAGGGTAGTCATCTAGGGCCGGTTCTTTTCTTATTATTCATAAATGACCTTCCGGGTCTATCATTAATTCTCGACTTCTAATGTATGCAGATGATGTAAAACTATTTTTTTCTTATAATTGGCCAGAATTTTCGAATTCATTGCAGGATTCTACTATCAGTGTTTATTCTGCGCTTTTGTTCTATTCTTTTGCATTCAGCTTCTTCGATGTTTTGTTATATCCTGGCTGGTATGGATTCTAACGCGAGGAGCGTATTAAATGTCTGCATTCTTTGGAAATGTATGAAAGTCATCTGTTTCAAATTCGTATGTCACCTTTGTTAGGGTAAACAAAATTTGTTTCACCAATATAGATAACAATTCTCTATTTGGTAATCGCATCGTAAGATCAAAATATTTTATATCAGAAACTGCCGTTTCACCAGTGGGTTGGCAATTTTCGATATCTTTTTTATAGTTTGATACCAGCTTGAGGCTTATAGGAACGTTGGGAATATATTTCTGCTCTAATATGGTATGACCGGAAAATTAACCCATTATGCTCAACGTTAATTTAATTTATTTTCAAACACTTTCGTTTGTTTTGTTCCTTCCCGATGACTGGAGTTATATAGTTTAGTAACAAAGAACACGTTTTTAATACTAATATTGTTTTACTATATAAATGGGAAATTATATTTAAAATTCATATATTTACACTACTGAAAATAACAATACTTTTTAAATTCGATAATTTCGCCATTTTTTGCGAAAACCAAATACAGGATATTTGCAGGGTTTTTATTGTGAAACAAAAATATCTTACTGACAATACTATGGCTGATATAGTGTCAATACTTAACACCTCGTGCTATTCGAATATCCTCTTTAGGCGAATGAATCTTTTCTAATTTTTAATCTAGTGTGTATGTCAGTCACTCGTGCTTGAGACTTAAATGTCCAATATTATGACTCCTTCTGACGATTTGTCTAGAATAAAATATTCGTTTTGTAAGTAATAATCAAGAATTGCATTCATATTGAAAGTTATCAAAAAAGTACGAAACCCTTGAAATAGTTTACACGTGCATGTACGGAACACCAGTTACTAAAAGTTGATATTCTAAACTATACCAAAATAAATTATTTCTTCCCGGAAATTAAACTTTTCGTTCCCGTTTTCCCAAGAAATGAAAAAATCCGGGAAACCCCAAAAACTAGACACAATGAATCGAAATCAACACACATTCTACGAATGGGCTCCCGTGAAGCATAATTCGTTCTCAATATGAAGAAATTGATAGTATCTAAACTTAATCCTAGAAATAAGATAGTCAGAAGAGAAATCACTATTTATAACCTTATAAACCATAGAAGCAATACATTACATTAAATAACACAAAACAGAACAGATAGTTTTGGACGCTGGTGTGACATGGATTGTACGGAACTCAACCTAAGGAAATGCAGACACATGCGTTTCTTTAGATCGAATCCAAGTTTTGTCAGGTATAATATTAGAGGGTCTGAGTTAGAATTAGTCGATTCTTTGTTGACCTTGGCATTATAATGGATCCAAAACTGAATTACAACAATCATATTACTACTATGGTTAACAAGGCATTATTCATTGAGCGTCCTTACGTGACGAATCAGCTATTTACATCGCTTTTCAGGTCTATTCTGCAATATGGTTCCGTAGTGTGGGATCCTTAGTATGTCGTCTATATCGACAGGGTTGAGTCAGTTCAGAAACAATTTGTATTGTTTTCATTAAGACACTTACATTGTAATAGTGATTTTGTTCTTCCCCCTTATACCAGTTGATTGAAGTTGATCGCCTTCCTTGAAAAGAAGACGTGTTATGTTGAATAACGTGATGGTTTATAAGGTTATAAATGGTTATTTCTCTTCTGTCTATTTGGGTCATGTCTTTTATTTTTAAGTAGGATTTTTCTTGGACTTCTGGCATACAGATTATGTTTTCTTAGTATTACAGACGGACATTGTTTCTTCTCTTGGTAATGGGCGTAAGTGGGTTTCTAGACATTGTTTTTCGGCGAAGGGTTGCAGGTGATATAAATGGTTTTGTGTCACGTGTTTTTGATTTTTCTTCTTATAATATCGAATTTCTGATCATTTTAATAGAACACTGGAATAAAACTTTAACATCACTATATGATTTTCCCTCAGATTTCAACCTTCTTATATGAACTCGATTTTCTTCTCCACAATGCTCTGCTCGCCCTGCTTATGAAGAAAAATAAAACAATAACATTTCAGAAGTTGTGTACATTTCATAATATCTACTTATAACATCAAATCGAATTGAATTTGAGATAAAATCTCCTTTTCCCGAGATTTTTTGAAAACTGCTATTATTTTGAGCGCTCCAAATCGCATAATCCAAAAAATTTTAATTTTTTTAAGCAACTAAAGCCATATCACCAAATAAACAATTATTTAGTTTTTGAACTCTCATAGCACAGCAATTAATGCAGTAGTAGCAATAAAAAATGTTCACACAAACAAATATATGAAAATTTATTTTAAGCTGTGGTGCGCTGCTATTATTTTGACCGCAACTGTACAATATTTAAACATAAAACTTTATTTTATAATTTTAATTCACCTTATATAAGTTTCAAAATCCGCGAAAATAATAATCATTAACTGATCTCAAATAATAAAAACAACGCATTACTTAATTTACATCAAAAATCATAGCGTCATTAATATTCGTTTTTTTTAAGGATAATTAACAAGGCAAAAACATCTTTTTGTGAATATTTAGTATTTACTAGCAGAAAATATTCGAAAAGTGTTATAGCAATTGTCATCACATTTGGTAAGAATGCACATAACTTCTACCATGTGTATACTAACTACGATACTATTTTCCTACTATACTATAAATTATTTACATCATACAGCCCAATGGTGGCAGAGGAAACCGGATAATTAAAATATCTGTCATATCCCTTCAAAAAATATCATCACATTTATGTTACAATGTTTTGCACTAAAAATGTCCTGAAATATCATAATATTGTTATTATTTAGTATACATACATTATCAGGTTCAGTAGCAGAAATTTTAAAATTTTTAATATTAGCAAATGAAAACACAACTTTGAATTCAGAGGATTCTATAACTATACCCAAAGAATATTTAGTGTTACTACAGATTGGGTACATGAAAAATATGAAGTTTTCTATTTATTTGAGCTATTGGATTGTTTGGAGATTTTACAATCGATTTCATAAAACCCAAACTGTTTTCAAAATCAAAAGCTGAAAATTGTATTGTAGGCGCCCCCAAATTAACTACGTCATCAACGATGTGAATAAGGTTGTGTACATTCATTGTTTGAAAATTAGGTCCATAAAAATGTGCATTAGCTCGACAATTGCTTTGCATAATTAGCTTTTAGAATAACTAACTTACTGGATGACAAAATTCTACTGTGTATAAAATCAAAAAATTTCTGTTTCAAAATATTTTTTAAAATTGCATCTCCGACATATAATAAACAAATCTAAATTGTATAGCTTTTCTGTTTTATGCCCATTAAATCAAATGATTTTCTCTGGAAATGAAATGAAAACAGCAATATTTATTTGAGAAATAAAGCACTCTGCATTTTTTAGTTTTCATCCAGAATTACAATTTTGACTAGATCAAAGTTAACAATATCTAGGAGTGGGCTGTTGGTTGGCATCAGCCAGAGATAGAAGTGTAGGAAAAAACTACAATAAAATCCCAGTTTTGTTTCCATTTCATACAAGTAATATCATATCTTGTGCATTGAACTTCTCTCTACTGGAACTGTAACATATTTGGAATGTTGTTGTTGTTGTAACAACTATATATGTTTGTGTTGTTCATTTTTTTTAATCTTACATCGTTGAACATGAATGCAGTCTGTCAGATATGACTTTGATGATATGAGTCCGATGGAGGAACCATAAACAAGTTCAGCTACAGATTAAATATCATCAGCCAGTGGAAATTTGACAAAAACAATAATATTACATTACAACTACAATAAAGGTTAATCCTAAATTTTGTAAACTAAAAATAATACATTACATTGAATAACACTAAAAATTCAAATACGAGAGAATTTTTGACTTTATTGTATCGATTCCAACTCCGAAATCTATGATGTGATACAATAAATTAAAATATGCTGAAAATCAATACGAACAAGCTAGTATTATAAATTCTTACCCCTTCCATTTATTTGTTGAACATCGTGTTTTGTTCTATTTTATAGGCTGATTGTTTCTGGTTCACCACCATTACTACGTAGATTTATTTTTTTTAGATCCACTAGAAATCCACAGGTTCAATTTCCACGTTTCACTACATTTGTCTGTAATGGATCATTTACTGTGAGAGTTTCCAGAATTTGGAATCAACTCCTAATAAATTTGAGAAAATTTTCGTTCTCTATGGTTTGAAGAGTTTCGTCGAAGACATCCGGAGTTTTATTTGTCCTAACCTTATCCTCTTATTTTTTATCAACATGAGCTTTGATAGTCTCATTACATTTTACATGTTACAAATTGTTACATTACATATTAAAGTTTTTATTCTGAACTGGGATATTGTCCTGTCTCAAGACCATTTTGCTTCTATATTTAATAGAATGCAAATTTATTTACAAATGGCATGGTGACATTTATTACTTGGCTGCAGACTACCACGATCATGATTTCGACCATGTCAAAAGTCTTTTCAAGTGGCTTCGCAGCGACTTTTCAACATCAAACCCGGCCTCTATAAGGAGATGATTCTCATAAACGAACGAGAAGCACAACTCACTTGCCGAATTTGCGTTTAAAAAATCGCACCAAGTAATAAAGCACACATGCAATCTTACAAGCATCTCATTGAGTTGCATATGTAAGTATGTGTATATACAGGTATATTTACCCAGCAATACTTCTGCCGTGCCAACGCTCATTTGTTTTAGTTTCTTCGTTATATTTATATATATTTTTTGGTCTTAATGGAAGCCATTATATTACTTTGGAAGAATAATGAAATGAAATTGATAGTATCTAGATGGTATAAATGGTATAAACTTAATCCTAGAAATAAGATATTCAGATGAGACATCACCATTCATAATCTTAAAAACCATCACAGTATTTGATTTCAGCTTGAAATGATAGAAGGTCAACAGAAAAATTTGTATCTGACATTTGCAAATGGCATTGCATCCATTTGTTGTTTATAAAAATACATACACATCACATCAACAGAAAGTTTAGTGTTGCAGTATGTGTAAATATGATTCATCTGTGATGTAAAAAAGGTACTATACGATACTATACGATTTTTGTGGTAGAAAAGGTGGATTTTTGAACTGTAAATTTCTATGGGAAATCCTTGGGTAAATGGAAATATAATTAAATTGAAGTGTCCAATTACAATGATAATCACACGGACTGTAAAGTTGCATTCATGTTTTAATTCACTTTTCTTATTTTTAAGACAATTTTTTCTTAAAATTTTGCTTCATGGAGCAATGATGCAAGTGCTCTCTTATGACAAAATATTTGTTACAATAATAACCAACGCCAATAATATGATCGAATAGATAATAAAGATCAGATTAGTCCAAAATTTTGATTTGATTCTTAAAAAAGTTTTAGGAAAAATTTAGAGCTAATATTTTAGGACAATGCAGTTAAATTTTTTCTTCCTTTTAGTTGTTATATAGCTTCTTATGTTGTAAACAAATATATACAGAAGTAAAAATAATAAAAATGATTTTTCATTTTCGCCCATTTTTGTATGGGATTTTTTGGTAATTTTTCATATATTTTGTTTTCGATTTTTTCATGCACCCGCCCACATATTGTGAATAAAGACCCAATTTTTTTTGGCTGATTTTTAATGTGAAATAACACCAATTTTTTGTGTGTTTTTTGGAGTGCACGAAAAATCACACAATGAAGAATAGACCCAAAATAACCCATAGAAAAATTTTCGATTTTTCATAAAAATGTGGGCAATATTTCATGTTTGGGTTTGTGGCGATTTTTCATTACGTAAAATTTCCCAAATGTTAAATAAGTAATACCACCAATTTGGGCGAGAGTAATATTAAAATTATCCTCTTTTTGGATCGATTTTTCATGTCACAAATGGTCCAATTATTTTGGCGTTTTTCATATGAAAAATTACACAATTTTTTGGACGCCCAAATGGTGATTTGTATGGATTTTCATTTCTTATCACAAAATCACACAATGAAGAATAGACCCAAAATAACCCATAGAAAAATTTTCGATTTTTCATAAAAATTTGGGCAATATTTCATGTTTGGGTTTGTGGCGATTTTTCATTACGTAAAATTGCCCAAATGTTAAATAAGTAATACCACCAATTTGGGCGAAAGTAATATTAAAATTATCCTCTTTTTGGATCGATTTTTCATGTCACAAATGGTCCAATTATTTTGGCGTTTTTCATATGAAAAATTACACAATTTTTTGGACGCCCAAATGGTGATTTGTATGGATTTTCATTTCTTATTTGGGTGACTTTTTTTGGCGATTTTTCATTAAATTCTTATCGCGTTTTGTTGGGTGATTTTTCATGGGGCTTTTTTTTTCATTCACTACAACCAGTAACAGGTAAGCACGGCAATACTTCTATTATGTCTGTGTCCAATTTCATTAAAATTGTTCAAGTCGTCATAGATTTTGTATAAAAAATCTAGCGTTTTGCCCATTGTACTTAAATAACAACAGGCGGCTTCAAATGTTTGCCTACTCAAATATCTTCTGTCAAGTTAGCTTATTCCATCAAAAAATACATTTTATTCATAGAAGGCACTCCAAGGAGGAGGTTATGGTATATAAGATGGACAGGGTCCAACTACATTAAGACCATTTTTAATAACACTATGTAACAAAAATTTTAGTGTATTTTGGCTTTCTAAACTCGAAAACGATATTAAAATATTTTCTTATGGATAATATTCATTTTTATTTTTTTACTAAAATTTCAAATTTAAATTAATATGACACAAGCTTATATGATAAGTGGTGCAATGACGAGGTATCCTTCAAGGGAGCCGAGTGGATCAAATGAAACCAAGATTGTGAACTGCGGTAATGAAAAGTCTCTGACCTTTCTAAAATCCGTGATTCGCAACCTTGTCTCCCCATGGCCAAACCCCGCCCTTGAAGTGGTACCAACGTCAACGTGGTTTTCCCCGCCAGTACTGGAGGAGGAAAAGATACTACGACTTATAGCAAAACAAAACAGAGGTCTCGATACTGGGTCCTGGGAGGTTCTGCCTTCCACCAGTAAAAGAGACTTCGGCAAAGATCTCCGCCTGGTTATTAGCAAGGAATTGGCAAACTACATTAGGGACAGGAAAGGCAACATCAATTTCGGGCTTGGCTCTATTAGGTTCCCCATACCTGATGCTGAGGGCAAAAAACCCGAAAAGAAGGAGGATCAGTGTGGTGCAGATTAATCTGCATCTCTGCCAAGCCGCTGCTGCCGACCTTTTACTTAATCTAGCCGAACACAACCTAGACGTAGCCCTAGTCCAAGAGCCGTGGATCGTCCACAACAAAGTGAGTAGCTAAGAAAAGTCTTGGTCTAATCTTATCTACGAGCTTTAGTTCTGGTGATGCCATAGTGGCGTGTTTGGAGACAACCATCGGGGAACCTTGACTTTTGCCTCCATATACATGCCCTACGAACAACAAAACCCACCGGGAAACAACACAGAAGAAGAATCACAGCATATGCATCAAACAACAAATGGAAGCTTATACTGGGTTGTGATGCCAATGCTCACCACACACAATGGGGCAGCAAGGATATAAATGACAGAGGTGAGTCAGTTTTCGAATTTATCACATTATCCTGCCTTAGAATATGTAGCGTAGGTAATACACCAACCTTCAGAGGCAAAGAGGACGTCATGGGTTGCCTATTGCGAGACAATAGATAACGTAAATGATTGCGCGAGATTTAGAAGAGTCTTGTCGAAGGATCCGAAACCTCTAGGACACATCCAGAAATCGAGTGGCACCTGGACTGGCCTAGAGACACTTAGCCTCTTAGCAGATACCCACTTCCCAAATTGTGAGGATATTGAAGGCGAGGTCACTATGGCCACAGCATTCAATTCTTCCCTTTTTGATGAAGCTATTATAGATAATATAGTCAATGAAGATAGAGTCAGATGGGCAATTGATACATTCCAACCCTATAAATCTCCTAAAATTTATACCATCGAGCTGGAGGGAGGTGCGGGTAGTCTTCATACCCAAAGCAGACAAACCAAGTCACTCATCCACTAAGGACTTCAGACCAATCAGTCTGTCATCCTTCCTCCTTAAGACAATGGAACGAATCTTAGATATTTATCTAAGAGGAAGCATAGACAACAATCTTATAAGCGACGCTCAGGATGCCTATCTCAAAGGCAAGTCTACCGAGAGCGCTCTTCATGAGGTTATTGGTTACATAGAAAGAAACCTGGAAAGTAAGGACTACACTCTTGCAGCGTTTCTAGACATAGAAGGAGCCTTCAATAACATTGAGGTCAATACAATTAGCAATTCATTAAGGGATTTACATGTTCCGAACTTCCTGATTAAATGGATTGACGCGATGCTACGACATCGAGTTATAAATTCAACCTTGGGAGTTGGAACTATAAGGAAACTGGTGACCAGGGGAACACCCCAGGGGGGAGTTTTATCTCCTCTTCTGTGGCTTCTTGCAGTCAACAGTATCCTCAGATCCCTTTCTGATGAAGGTAACAAAGTAGTTACATAGACAGAAGACGTTGTCATACTGGTAGGAAGAAAATTTCTACCAACAATCAGCGATCTGTTGCAAGGAGCACTGAGGAAATTATCTGATTGGGCTAGAGACAGTGGCCTGGACATTAATCCTAGGAAAACTGAGCTAGTCCTATTTACAAGGAGATATAACATAGAACCATTTAGGAAGCCAATTCTTGGTGGAACGGAGCTCAACCTCTCTCATGAGGCCAAATACCTTGGCGTCATCCTAGATCGGAAGTTGAATTGGAACAGGAACATTGAAGAAAGGTATAGGAAAGGTCTAAATGCACTCTACATGTGTAGGAACAAAAGAAACAAAAGTTGTAGACTGGATCTGCCGATCGGTTGTCAGACCCATTACAACCTATGGATGTTTGGTATGGTGGGGTGCAATGAGAGTGAGTAGACTCCGGGCAAAGTTAATGAAAACGCAAAGGCTAGCAGGACTGAGCATTACGGGAGCCATAAAAAGCACTCCCCAAGCAGCATTGGATGTAATTCTGCATCATCCATCTCTGGACCACTTTACAGAGATGATTGCTGTCAGGAGCGCTATAAGACTCAAAGAATCAGGATGCTGGAAAAATATACCATATGGTCAGGCAAGAATAGTTCAAGGAGACATACTGGGTGTCCACGAATCGGTCATCAATGGAGGTACAGACTACATGGTGCCGGTTCTGGACTTCTCACCCTTACCACAGATGATTATACCAAAGATTATACCATGTCGTCCGTCTCTGCTGGGTTCCCGGACGTAGCAATGTCAAAGGAAACTAAATAGCAGATGAATTCGCATGGTTCGTCCTTGGAACTCGATAGAGCTGACAACTTAGCAAAACCACCGATTGGCACGTTCTATAGACTGATTGATTCAAGGAAATAGTCACAGACGAATGAAGCATGGAATAGTTTGTCAACCTGCAGGATCGCCTGGGCCACAAGGCCAAAGATCGATAGGAGCAAAACCAGAACTCTCTTGGAGCTAAACAAGGCAGAAATTCGAACACTGATAGGTATCTACACAGGGCACTACTGCTCTAGGAGTAGGATCTCAAGATGGCAGTTAGACATCGAAGATCACTGTCGATTATGTGAGGATGAGGACGAGGTAGAATCTGCAGATGTCCAGCGGTATGTGTACGCAGAAATAAATACCTAGGAAGTTATTTCATCAGTAACATAGAATATATTGCAACCCGCACCATTTATGACCTTTTGGGATTCTCAAAAGGTCTAAATCGGATCAGGGGTGGCTGCTTAGGGACAAGGATGTAACCACACAGACAGATGACGGCTAACAAAGAAAGAGAGCCATAAAGGCATACCACCAACAGTATAACGGATGACTCTCGACTTAATTTTCTTACCTAGTCATCAATCATTAAAAAACACCCACACATAGAAATATTAAAACACACCCCCAATTCCACCCTTATCCCCATACTTCCCTCACTCCTCATCCCTCCCTTATCTATCAACAAACACCACTTACTCCTTCCCAAATCCCATCACTCCCTATCCCTCTCCTATAACCTTAAACTTTCAGGAAATAAAAGGATTTGCACAATGGATCCAACTGGGCCTCCGTGTGTTCAGAATGTAGGAGCATTCTGGTCCTTAAAACCAAACCAAGCTTATATGTTGAATTAAAGTTAATTATGATGGATGTTGCCAATTTCTTTCATTTCTTATTTTTCACCCTTTGAAACGTACGACAGTCACTTATGTTACCAGGGAAATTACATTTTTTATAGTTTTGGAAGAAGAATGAAAGTTCTATCAATGGTGAAAATTTGGAAAAGGTCGAGGTTGTGTGGTTGTTGAATATACGCCTCGTAGATATGCAGCAGTAATAAGTCATTATATATTAGAAAAAAAGAAGCCGAGTTATAGATGTAGAGGATGATGAGCAGAAACATATACAAATTAGAATATTGTCGTATAATGTAACTGTACCAATGTTCTGTAACTTTTGTCAGAATTTCTCGCATCGAGAAAGTTTGAAAAAAAAAATTCAAATTCAAAGAAAAGAAAAGAAGAAACATTAAGTAAACAATCAAAAAATAAGAAATAGACAATATACGTATATTCATATGGTTATTAAATCTCAATTCTTTTTACAAAATAATTTACAAAATCTATATAATAATAAAACAAGTAAGAAGGCGTTAAGTTCGGCCGGGCCGAATCTTATATACCCTCCACCACGGAGTGCATTCCACAGTATTACCAGTAGATTAAAGAATGTCGAGGGAATGCGAATTGCAAATATCAAGTAAATACAAGCTAATATGTTCAAAAACATACTGAAATACTATAAATATTTAGAATATTAGGGGTATTTTCAGTACTCGTGAGGGAAAAATTTTTCCTTCTGGACCGATTTCGTCCACTTTCAATCCCAAGCGATCTACAACCATAAGACACATTTAGGAAAAATTTGAACCTTCTAGCTCATTTCGTTCGGCCGCTATCGTGCTTTCAACAGACAGACGGACATGGCTATATCGTCTTAGAATTTTACCACGACCCAGAATATATATACTTTATGGGGTCTCCGATAAATATTTCAAGGTGTTACAAACGGAATGACAAAGTGAATATACCCCCATCCTGGAGGTGGAGGGTATAAAAAGCAACAATTTTTTGTGTCAAATTACAACGTTTCTGTTTCATTTCACATGTTCCATGTGAGAAATTTCTCGATGGGAGAGTTAAAGAACATGGGTACAGGCCCCGAAAATAAATATTTATATCCTTATTTCTTCAACTATTTTACATCGTTTGAGATTCTGGCACATTTGGAAAAGCTAAACAAGCTGAAAAGTATTTTCCTGGTTGATATTTTTTGGACATTTGCAACTAAAGTTAGCCGTTATGAAAGAGCTGTGGGTGGTATTATGATAGCAGTAAAAAGACGGTAATAGAAAATGGTGTGCGATATATATAAGAAAGGTATAAAATTAATTACCAGTCACTGATACCGCTGTATATTAGAAGCGCAAATTGGGAAAGTGAGTTGTCTTGTCTAAGAAGGCACATGGAAGAATTTGAAATTATAATCCTGTGGAATATGCAATAAATGGTATCAGAGTAAACATTGTATTACCACTATTATTACCATTGTATTAGTATGATTACCACTATATTAGTATTACCTGTCAGTATTATGTATGTAAATAAGAAAGATAAATGAAATGTAACTGACAAAATCTAATGTATTAATAAAGACGGTTATTCGTTCAACAGTAGTTTTAGCGACAAGGAACAAAATTTAAGATTTTTTTGTCAAGCTATTTTTATAGTTGCTGACGGTGATTTACTTATGACGGACAAGTCAAAAAAGGTCTGACAACGAAAACAGCAATTTTCAATTTCGATGCCTTTGATCATCATGCATGCTACAACGTTTGGACGTAGGGTAAAGCGGTTGGAGACGGCGTTGGAAATTTTGGTACTTCTACGTATAATGTGTTGAGCGACAAAATAGCACCATGAATACCGAAGGATGTGCAGTATGAGGAAATTGTGATTCTTTTAGCTGATCATTTCGATACAAAACCTAACGAAATATTGTGCGGAAATATTATCAGCGAATTGTAATTTTGGTAATTATGTAAACAGTGCATTGCGAAACCAATTCGTGTTTGGTTTATAAAATCAATGCATACAAAGCCGGCTATTAGAAAAGAAAACTCTTAAATTGGATGAGGCAGTGGACTTGGCGGTTGCATTTTAAACGGCAGAGAGGGGCAAAGAAGGTAAAACGTTGGTTGTGTGAATAAAGTGCAAATCAAAATGGAACGAAATAAATGTTACGAAAGTAGAAGAGAGAGGAATTCACTGAACATACCCAACCAAAAGTCTGACATCTTAAGAAAATGTGTTAAAGCTAAAAAGCAAATAAATAAAATCCACGAAGAAGAAGTGGAAACAAATGTTGACGAGTTAGTGATAATAGCAAATAAGCGTGAGAAAAGATCGAAAGTAATGTATGCATTCAACGTGAATAATAAAATGATTTTGTTGGAAATTGATACAGGTTCTCCCCCGTCTAAATTATAAATTTGGAAGATGCCAAAAAGAACTTCCCTAAGTGTAAAGTATGCAAGGCGTACACGGAACTTATCAGCTATTGTGGATCGGCGTGGGGTGTCTTGAATTTGTTTGGGTAAAGGTGGTGGCGGAGAAAGGTGGTGCGTTGGTTAAATTATATATTGTGCGATCGAACAGAAACCCATTGCTTGGTAGAGAGTGGCTGCGTGAAGTTAAGATCAATTGGGCACAAATATTCAGCGAACAGAGATACAAGCCGACCGATTTTGAACCGACTAGCCGCCACCACATGTTTCCGCAAGAGCCGCGCCGCCGCCGACTTCATCGGCATTTTTTTCTTCTATCAAAATAGACAACCACCAACCTGTACCCATGTTCTGTAACTCTCCCATCAGAAATTTCTCACATGAAGTATGTGAAGTGAAACAGAAACGTTGTAATTTGACACAAAAAATTGTTTCTCACATGCAAGTGTGTCTATAACTTTGATTTGAGAGAAATTTCTGTCACCATATGTTTTTTTCTCACATTACTGGAAAAATGTGAGAACAACTGTTTTTGTAAAATAATCAGTCGGCTCACATCGACTTCAACCACGCCGCCGATATTTTTTTCTTCTATCAAAATAGACAACCAACAACGTACCCATGATCTGTAACTCTCCCATCGAGAAATTTCTCACATGAAATATGTGAAATAAAACAGATACGTTGTAATTTGACACAAAAAATTGTTTCTCACATGCAAGTGTGTCATATCTTTGATTTGAGAGAAATTTCTGTCACCATATGTTTTTTCTCACATTACTGGAAAAATGTGAGAAAAACTGTTTCTGTAAAATATTCAGTAGAGAAGTTCCAACTTCGAATGGTCAAATATACTCACAATTAAAAACATTGCGAGAATGCGCATTTCACACACTTCTAAACCAAAAATTAGACAAAACAAACAGAAAATCGATAAACGTTGTTATTTATTTATTATTTTGTAAAAGGAATTTTGATTTGATATCTCGTAACAATAAGCGCACTTCCAAATTTCTACTTTCTTCCCGCTGAATTCGATCAGACACACTCTGCAGCAATCAGCAATACATTAATCAGGCATACATTAAATAACACAACAAATAAATTATTGCCACTTTTGAATAGAATATGAATGTACGTACATACATATATTGTCTATTTCTTATTTTTTGATTGTTTACTTGAAGTTTCTTCTTTTCTTTGCTTACTTTTTTGACATGTGACTGGAAAGTTCCAATAATACATTGTCGCTTTTCACATTGATTTACAGATACAGTTTTTACTCACATATCGAGAAACAGTTGAATTTTTCGTTTCACACTTTCTCGATGCGAGAAGTTCTCACAAAAGTTACAGTATATATTTATGAAAACACTCATACATACATATTGTGTAACACACATACATATTTTGGTCTCGAAAGAGTGAGTCGCGCGCGTCCATGTTCTTATGGAATACATATAGTATAACGTTTTCATCTAAATGTTTAACCCAATTTGTATTGATGAAAGTGGATTGTGTCAAAGTAGGTAGAGCTTTAACGCTCTTTGGAAGGATTATGGATTATGATATTCAAGATGTCTGGTCAAATATGCCTCACATGAAAATCAGTAACTGCAAAAAAAATTAAACTCATACATATATTTTAAAAAATTTGAGAATGGACTCCCGCTCTTAACAAGTAATGAAAGGCTAAAGTCGGGCGGGGCCAACTATATGATACACTCCACTAAGTATCCGAATCAGAGACTGATATGATCTGACCCAATTTGTCAAATCAAGAAGAATATTTATATGGAGGCTATATCCAAACATGGAATGAAGTGATCCACTTTCACAATAGGTGCTTCCAGTTCAAGTATAACGTGCCGAAAGTCGGTGAAAATACGTGGTTTCTGAAGCCGAAATTTGTATGGGAGCTATATGTAAATCTCAACCGATCTGACCCATTTTCACCATGGGTGCTTCTAGTTGAAATATGAGATATTTTGCAAGATTTGAAGAAGATATGTTATATGTTGTTTATAGATTGGGAAAAATCAAATCGGGAATGAAATTTGTGTGGGAGCTATATATAAATCTTAACCATCTGACCCATTTTTACTATGGGTATTTCTAGCGCAAATATAAGATATTTCGTCACATCTGAAATATGTAAAATATGTGGTTTCTAGAGCAGTAAAAGTCAAATCGGGACCAAAATTTGAATGGGAGCTATATATAAATCTGAACCGATCTAACATAGGTGTTTCTAGTTGAAATATAGGATGTTTTGCCAATTTTGAAGAAAATCTGTTAAAATATGTGGTATCTGGAGTGAAAAGTGTCAAATCGGGAGTGAAATTCGTATCTAAATGTGAACCGATTTTCTTCAAATTAAATAACGTTCGTCTTTATCCCGAGAAACTTCGTTGTGCAAAGTTTCATTTGTTTCTGGGTACAATTGCGACCTGTACATTGATTACAAGTATAGACGGACGGATAGACAGACAGACGGACATTGCTAAATCGATTCTAAGTCGATCGGTATAATTATCAATGGGTATATATATATCGCTTCCTTTTGGGTGTTACAAGCAAATGCACAAAGATATTATACTCTCGTGGAGTGTATAAAAAATAATTGTATGGGATAATAATACGAAATTATGGGAACGTTGGCTAATATCGGTTAAAATTAACGAATATTAATTTACTGATCAAAAAATAAAAGAAACTGTATTAAAAGTCAATACAAATTGTTCCTTTCCTTTTCCAAAATTGGCAAATAAATTTCGTAATGGGGGTAATCAAATGTAAAAACGAGCCGATAAATCAGCCGAAAGCCACCGCCGCCGGTTTGTAACTCTGTCAGCGACCAATTGCAAAACAAACATTGTGTCAACATCGATGTGCAATCGTAAAGCATTGGAAGTAGAAGAGTGCCTTAAGAGGAAATTTCCAACAGCATTTTCACAGTTAGCGGGTAAAATTTTAAATAGGCAGACCAGGCTATACTTAAAACCGACAGCTATGCCAAAATGTCTAAGGACCAGGCAGTTGAGAAAGAACTCGAAAGACAGGTTGCGGAAGAGTTGTTGGTGAAGGTGGAGCATAGTGAGTGGGCTACTCCGATTGTAGTGCGAAAGCGAAACGGAGGTGTAAGAATTTGTGGCGACTATAAGGTAACGCTAAACCCCGAGCTTTTTGTTGATCAACATCCAATTCCAACTATTGATGACCTATTTAGCAAAGTTTCCGGTGGTGACAAATTTTCAAAAATCGACTTATCCAATGCTTATTTACAGATGGAAGTTCATCCAGAGGATGGACTTTTGTTGACCATAAACACTCATAAAGATTTGTATCAGCCTACGAGATTGATGTTCAGAGTGGCGAGTGCACCAGCGAAATGGCAGCGGTTGATGGAGCAGTTGATTGTCGTATCAGTTTTCCTTGATGATATTAAAATCACGGCGGAGAATGGTACTATCCATTTACAGCGACTTGAGGAGGTGTTTAGGCGCTTAGAAAAGAACAACATGCCCGATAATTGGGATAAGCTCATTACGACCCAAATATACCCGTCATTTTAGTAGTGTATGCACGTCCGATTGTATGCACGTCCATTTATATGAGGATGACAAAGCCATTTCACAAATTGTAGTCAATGTCAGGCGAATCAAGCGGATCCAAAGAAGATGCCAGTTCATATTTGGCCAAGCATCCATTTGAACGAGTGCACGTTGACTACGCAGGTCCTGTTCTTGGAAAATATTTTTTTGTATTAGCTCGTTTAGAAAGTGGCCCGAAGTACATGTGGTAAACAACATGACTACCGGAACAACAATACAAAAATGTAAAGAAATTTTTACAGTTTTGGGATTCCAAATGTACTAGTGAGTGACCATGGAACTCAATTTAACTCTAAAGATTTTCATTTTTTTAAAGAATAATGGAATTATTCACAAGCAAGGTGCGCCATAACATCCTGTCACGAATGGGCAGGCAGAACGATTCATTCAAACATCTACAATAGGATAGAGACTGAACTTCCGAAAATGTTGTTGGCATACATGTCGGTAACTTCACGGAGGTATAATTGTAATATAAATGATCAGATGGTCAATAAGGTCGACTAAATATTTACTCAGTATTAGCTTAAATCATCAGATCGGATCCACGGCAAAGCAGTCAAATGCTATTAGTAAATCATCTACAAAAATGGATCGGAAATGGGAAGCATCTGAAATGGGAGGCATCTGGAGTGTTGCACAAACACGGAATTGCGACAACAACAATACAGACTTTTATCATACAACATATTAGCACAAGATTTGTTGACAAAAAATGTGTTTCTTTATTATGCTATTGATCAGAGATTTCTACGATGGAAATATCGAATCGAACAATTAAGTCAGGAAGTATATAGGCTACAGCCAGACTTATTGTGTTTACAGGAAGTGCAACAGTCTCATCTTAAAGAAATCGTTCGTCTCTTTAGTTCAACGTCCAACGTCTCGGTCCACTGAAATTGGAATACGTGTTCAAGAAGAGAACTGGTAGCCGCTGCGATGGATGCTCCATAATTTACGATAGGAATAAATTTAAATTAATTCAAGAACGTTGTGTGGAATATTACACGGATAATAGTGCTATCTCAAATCGTGAAAACATAGCTTTATTGACAAAATTTTCACTTCGTGACAATCCTTCGACAACATTTGTAGCAGCTACAAAACATTTACTCTATAACCCCCGTCGCCACGATGTTCGAATCTGCCAGATCAAGAAATTAGTGAGAGATTATTGAATTCTCAAAAATAGATGATAATAATAACATTCGCTGCCCAGTAATATTGACGGGAGATTTCAATTGCACTCCTGATAGCACAGCATTTCGTATACTAACAGCGGACCGTCGGACTCTAGAACAAAGCACACACGAGACAGAAGAGCGTTCTTTTCAAATGGAACCGATTTATTTTGGGGCCGACTGCGCTTCTACTTATCAAAATCAGTGGATGACTGTAGATTATATCTTGAAATCCTGTTCTCAAAAAGGCGACAAATGCATAAAAATCAATAGTACATATAATTTGCCAAAATTGAATACGTGTAGAACATTTGGGAAACTACCAAACAAATTTAATGGGTCGGATCACTTTTCCCTAGCAGTTCAGTTCTCAATTGTTTAATGAAACATAAAAAATCGATATATCTCAAAAGAATAAAAACATCGCCTCGAAAAACGTCATCACTTGAACAGAAAAGGGCGGAACAATAAAAAAATCCAAAATTGAGTTTTTAATTGGGCATAGTGCATCGAACTAAAATACAATACGCATCCTCGCATTATAAACAAAATTCTAAAAATCGTAAAAAATTCAAAAAATCGCATTTTTAAACTGAAGAAGTCTCAAGATGGGACGCGACCTACTTTATCGTAATTTCATTGAAAATTGATACTACACCCACAATGGTTTACTTATTATTATAATTTTTGCTTCTCTAGTAAATTTTGGAAAAGTCTTGTATTTCAGTTGACGATATATATAATGGCAAAAATTGAATTTCTAACAAAGGTTTTTAATTTATTACTTTCATACTATTCATAAAAAATAAATACCGCAGATCGATCCAGCCGCAGGGAAATAACCATCCATGCTTATGTTGGGACGTCAAATACAGTCACGTTTAGGCTTGATTTTACCTCAAAATGACATAACTTAATTCGAATTTAAAAAAGTAACAAAACATTTTATGCCTGGTGAGAGGGTAGCAGCTCGCGACTATCTAAGTAAGCAGAAGTGACGATTCGGCAGAGTGATGCAAAAATTGGGATAATTGCACAACAAAATTCAACTTGATGACCAAAGAATCTGGAAGAGGCATGTGGACCAGCTACGTAAGATTGGTGAGGCGTTAGATGTAGCAACTGCGAACAACAACCAGCACGACAACAGTTATATATACCAATCCGCGAAAATCCAGTTACCAACGATGTTCAAAGCACCGATCAAGAAGCAGTTCCTTCAGAATCTCCTGCGACAACAGAACCTGTTTCAAGCTCTCAATAATCCTCGAACCAAGTGGCAACTCCATCAGAAGGAAGAAATGGAACTTCAACTGATGAAGCAATTCTGTGACCATAAACAAGTGGACGAGAGTTCGAAAATCCAAAAGGTCGAACATACATCGAATTCAGCAATGACTACAATCTAGTGATTATAAATCGACAGACCCAGGGAGAAGAGGACGGTAACCTTTATAAGCTCAGTAGGTGAATCTGTTAATGATTAATATGTGCAGTTTCTCAAAATATTTTGCAATCTGTTGTTAAGTTTTATGTGGAGAAAAAGATCTGGTCTGACCATTAACCGATTGTATTGGAACTGGGGTTACATTTGACAAATAGTAATGCCACCATACTCTGCCTCTTACCTAAGATTTCATGAACACGCCAAAACGATAAACGATAAACACGATAAGAAAGAAGCTTATTTACGAGCAAAAAATAAATTCATTGAAACATGTAAAACGGCAAAACAAAAGTACCACGAAGAATGGGAAAGATTGGTGGAAGTTATTGAAAGAAATTAACAACCAAGACTTCAGAGTGGGCAAGGAAATAACTTCTGCGACGTTTGGAAACTACTTCAGACTATTACTCAACTCTATGCAATCCTCACACGACTTTCACTATGCCCCTACCAAGTTTCATTGCGAAAGTTTAGATAAAGATATTGCAGTAGAGGATGTTGCAAAAAGTAAAAGTCAACAAGGCTCCAGGTGAAGACAGAATTCTCTATGAATTCTACATAAATGCTACTTTCTTGTTGAACTGGCTCTCTTATACAATAAAATATTCATGGAGGGCTATACTGTAGCTTTCGTAAAGACAATCATTTTTCCTATACATAAAAAAGGTGATGTAAACGAACATCTAATTATAGGGGAATGTCATTTATGAACACCTCTGCCAAGATTCTAATGGGAATTATAAACCATAGACTTCTTACGAGGGCTGAAGAGAGAAAAGCTGTGGCTTTAGAAAGAAATTTTCGACAGCAGACAATATATACAATCTGTCGTCAATTGTGAATATTAACCCATTAACGCCCAAAGAAAATTGTGGTTCGGTTGTTTTGGCCGTTTTTCTGTACCCAAGCGAGTACAGTGGGAACGAATGGGTTAAGCTATCAGAGAAGAAGAAAGTGTACACATTCTTTGTAGACTTTAAAGCAGCTTTCGATAAGGTCTCCAGAAAAACACTTCTTTAGTTCACGAAACTAATAGAAAGCATTTACAAAAACACACAATCTGGAATGGTGAGGAGATATCCAAATATGTTAATTAGGGTTTGCATCCCGGAATTTCCCGCGGGAAAATTCCCGGGAATTCGCACATTTTTCATTTCCCGTATCCCGGGAAATTCGTACGGGAATCCCGCGGAAATTCAGTAGAACATTTTACATATTTCTTCGCATATTTTCTCCATCATTTCTACAATAAAATTAAAAATGTTGTATACAAATTTAGATCACGTCGTATGTCAAATATTGCAGTTAGATATTTCTAATAATATTTTTAAGCTGCGTTCGGACATAGACTCAAAATCCACTTTTTCGGATTTTTCCTGTCAAGCTCCATATGGGCATCTCCCAAAAAAGGTCTACAAAAAAAATGAAATCAGAACACACTAATAGCTTTTATCTTTATTTTTTCCTTAATTCGACAACTTTTTTATTATGAAACTTGAAGTTAACTTGTTCTCTTTTATTTTTATTAAAAGTTTTTTTTAATTGAGTGGAAATTTTTGACGCTTCCGTACCTAATTAAAAAAAATTAAGAGATAATTCTTGTATTTCATAAATCAACGAACAAATTATATATAATATATTCAAAATATATATTATATATATATGGAAAAACAAAGTTCTCAAAAAATCGGTGAACTTTGTATATTTCTAAAGGACCTTCAGAAGTACTTCTATTTTTTGTCGCGTCAGTTTCGATGTAAATTTGTTTATAAGTTTGCATTAAATCCTGACGATATATGTATTTTTAAAATGTAGTAGTCTTTAAGCGGTTTAGAACATTAAAAATGCTGATCGACTTTTTCAGTGCGAATGTCGCTTCCGTTCGAATGTCGCGTCCGGGCTACTGGGAGATGCCCATATGAAAAATTTAAAATGCGGGAAAGTAGATTTTGGGCGTGTATCCGAACGCCAAAAATAAAGAGTTTAAAGTTTTCGAAGCGACAGGACAAAGAACAAACATTTCATTTAATGCTCTAATGACTATTAATGTGAACGATCGTTCTTCGTCGCGTCCACATTTTCCAATAAAATAAGAAATATCTATTCTTTAATTCATTTTCAAACATGAAAAGATGTTTAAATTGATCTCACATTGCGCATTATTATTATATGAATTCTTTACCAGGTTCGTTGTGAAAAATATATTTATTTTACTTTAATAAAATGTGAATGTTTCATTGGAAAAAATAAGCTTAACTCATGGTAAACAGTATGTTGACGATTTCCTGTGCTGTCCCGGGTCCCGGGAATTTGAAAAAAAAAATTTCCCGGGAAATAAAACGTACGGGAAAATGCAAACCCTAATGTTAATACAATAACTGGAGTCAAACAAGGATGATGCTATCTCCTCTTCTTTTTGCAATCTATGCTAATGATTTACATGAATATTTGGAAGAAATATAAGAATATTACTATATGTAGAAGATATTGTTATTATGGCAGACGAAATAAAGATCATACAAAAAATGATCATAAACTTGGATCATTACTGCGAATACTGGAACCTGGAAGTAAACATGAGTAAATCAAAAATTATAGTATTTAGAAATTTCCGATCAAGAAATGTGTTTTTTAAAGGGCAAAACATCGAAATTGTAAGTGAGTATAATTACATTGAGGTTTTGTTAACCCCAAACATGAGTTTTGCAAAGCATGTTGAAAGCAGAACCACACAAGCAAAAAATGCCATTAACGCTACATGGAGCAGTTTTCTCACGAAAAGGGACATAGCTACACAAATGAAGTGGAAACTCTTTCTGGCGGTTTGTAGATCGATCCAGGGGTATGCAACACAAGTTTGGGGATATAGCTTCTTTAAAGTGGTTAAACTAAAACGGTTCTTCTGAAACGCATCCTTAGGCTCTTGGAATGTACTCCAAACTACGCCATTGTTATTGAAACAGACGTGGATGATGGGCATGTCTACACTCTAAAGTTTCACTTACATTATATATATAGAACAAAGTTTAAATACGAGCAGGAGAGAGGACTAATGAGTTATTTTGGAACGCGATGAACGAATATTAGATGACCTTACATCTGAACCTGCGTGGAACTCGGGTTCGTAGCGTATACAGCACCTTACAATAGCTAGCAAATGTAATATTGAAAAGGCTAGGCAAAGCAGCAGACGGATGTACAAATATTTAGACTATACGAGGGGAAGTCTGTATTTGAATGACTCGAACAACCAAACTGAAGTAACATGGATAATGAAAGCGATACTATATATTTAAATGGCAATATATTTTCAACAGAAGTAGAAGGTGGTGATCTTGCACACTTTGCAATCTTCGAGAACTAGAAACTTGTCAGCACTTCATTGGCGAATGTCCTACAATGAACGCGCTTAGAAGAAGGGTTTTCGGAAATGTAACTCTAACGCACAACGAAATCATAGGAATCTTAGATGGATGGCAGAGCACAGACTGGAGGAATCTGGTTGAATAATTAAAAGCAGTAAGCCGTTATAGAAAACTAACAATAAATGAATTTGAATAACTATTTCAAACATGATGGATAATGGATAATATAAATGCGTACATATTATTTTATTTTTATTTAAAATTAAACCACTTGTTTGAAAATAAAGATTACATTACTTCCCAGCAAAAAATAACAAGACGGAGAAATGGTTAAATATGGATTCAACTGGTGAAAAGATGATATGTAATTCTTTTTTGGGCGAATCATACATGAATTTAACATAGGTTTGTCATTGAGAGGAATGGGTTCATTTACAGATCCCAGTCACTTCGTTCGAATGAGTACTTAAAAGCGCTGCATGTTTAATGCCTACATGACATTTATCATTGGTGAAAGAATCATTTCTCTGAATTAATGAAAATGTAGTGAAAGAAATCTGAATCTTTCTTAAAACAGATTTTGCATTACTTCGGTTTAATTTTAACAAAACTCCACTTGTACACTTATCACATTTTAAAAGAACACAAATATTTTGAAAATATATTTAGTTTTAAGTTATATGCTTTTTTGAATACATGCTGTATTTCTTTGAAAGAAGTCTCTCTGGAACATTCTTATCTGCGGCAGTTTTTGTATCTCTTGTCGAATATTCGCAATTCTTAAGTTCTCTCTCCGATTTAAAATACTTTTCTGTATGTCCTTCTCAATGTTTTGCCTAAACTTTAAAAATGAACAAGATTTAAAATTCTAAAACTTTAAAACTTTTACGAAAAATGGTCCCATTAGTACAGTATTTTTGTGACGCACCAACATTATCCAATAAAGAAAATATTTGAGATCGAAATTGCACAAATAAATAATTCTACGCTGCCCATAAGACAGATTATTAAAATCGATTACGCAAACCATAATGAGTCATTTAACTAACATACAACGCAACAGAATTTGAATTTTTTAATATTTGATTATTTTTTTCATTTCCTTTAATGAAGATATGAAATGAAAAAATAAATATATAAACTTAATTCTATTGAAAGAGAAAATTCAAATATATAATTTATTTTTTCGCTTTATGATGTATGATTTAGGAGCAATGAAAGTTTCATTCATGTGGAAATACTTCCATTTTATTACTGGGAATAAGTATTAAACTACATTTTTGTGCTTTTGAAAGACTTCTTCAGATGACAAATATATTTGCATTTGATAAACTGTTTAGATTTAATTAGCTTGGATGCACGATTTAGGTGTAATGATATAGCCATTCATTTTGAACTACTTCCGATTTTTTTGCTGGGTTTTGTGGCCGGATTATGATAATTTGAAAAAACATTTTGAAACATTCAGATGTTAGTGCTTTAGGACAAGTTTTTGTACTTTTTTTCATTTTGTGTCGCAATTCTTCGTTTGCTTGGTAATTACTATGGAATACATATCCATACCTAATACTTGGTGGGAGGGAAGACGCGTTATTTGCTAACGAGAGTAAATTTAACATTTTTTGCTTCGCTGGTATGGAGTAAAGCAAACTTCGGTAAATTGGTATTCATTAACGGAATGCTAAATAAAGAAAGTTATTTGAGAAATTTAAGGGAAAATTGAAGCTAAGCGCGGAATAACTAGGTTTTCAGGACAGATTCAAATGTTATCAGGGCTATGATCCGAAACACAAATCACGTTTAATCCAGAAGTGGCTACCTTATAACTGTTGAAAAGTCCTACATCCTCCTCCCCAACTTGAACCCGATAGAAAACTTGTAGGATGAATTGGACCGCCGTATTCGCCACCACTCAATAACCTCAACATCCAACTGAAAAAATGCAGCGCCCCTAGTGGAGGATAGGGGTACAAATCGATTAAAATCCCATTCCCTTAACATTAACATCAACCTTGAAGAAGATGCAAATAACAGCCGGGCAACATGAGAACGATGATGAACAAAGGTTCCCGCGATAATCGGATACATGCCGGAACGAAGTTTAGTACAATTCAGACTTAAGGATTATCACCTCTGCTCCCTCTAAGCTGCTACAACAACAACAACTAATAAATCGGATTTTTAATTTATAGAACCTGCGTAGCAGATCCATTTAAGAGCTCAACTGTGATTCAGAGAGATATTTCGGCAAAAATTGACATTATTATTTCCTCAAGAACCATAAGAAGAAGAACCAATGAAAAAAATTTACTTGGGTGCATTGTTCAACATAAGCCAGACGTATCAAAATATGGCTTACAGTGTCAAATTTTATCAGCTCAAGATCATTTAGAAAAATCCAAGATTTTTGGGAAAATATCGCCTGGATTGGCGAATCGAACATTTATCGGTGCGGATCTAATAGGAAATAGTACGAATTATGCCCTCCAAACATGCAGCACAACCGAAAGTACAAATTTTAGGCGGTAAAGCTTATTGGCGAAATCTGATGGTGTATACTGCGTTTTCTGGACACGGCGTTGGTCCGATACACAAAATCGATTCACTAATGGATCAGTATATTTACAAAATCTACTTATTGATACTATGATAACATATTCAGATAAAAACATGCCAATTAAGTGGCGTTTTATGCACGACAACCGACCAAAACACACTTAACGCTAGTGAAGAGCTGTTTGGGGCTGTACAGAATAGATTTTTAAAAATGGTGCAGCACAGTCACCGGATCTCTATCCTTTTGACAATCTATGGAATGGACTTTAACAACATATTATAGCAATAAATCACAAAAATTTGCCCAATTTCTTGAATGAAACTCAAAATTCCTGATATGCTATTCCAATGGAGCGTTTTATGTCTCTATTGGAGAGTATGTCCAGAATATGTACAGCTATTACTAAAAATAGTGATTATGCAACCAAATATAAGGTTTATTATAAAATGTATAGGTTAGTTCAGTTTTTTCCGGTTTGATTAAAGTTTTTTAAATTTGTGCTAAATTACTGTCCAATCACTTTTCGTATTATTTGTACTGAAGATTGCATAAAACTAAAACGCAACATAAGAACCGAACAAAAACAACGTTAAATGGTCATCTTATCGTACGTAATATTTTAGAAAAAATACCGTTCAAAAAACATAAAGTTGAAGTTGAAATATTTGCTTTATAAAGTTACATGTGGTGACTGTGCTAAATTCGTCTCCACCACTGTACATATCGACATTACCATTATAGCATTGGTGAAGGATTTCATATTTCAGGGGGGTAGGAACTGATCTTAGACCAGGGATACAAAATTATAAAATTGGTTTTGTACCATCGACGTTAATAAAGAGTACTTCTTCGGACCTTATTGTACCAAAAGATTTTTTATGTGGGGGGGGGGTACATACTATTGACCGTGTTTGATGGTTTACTTGCTAAGAAATTTGATGAGTTGGAAGCATTGCTACCGGTGGGTTTGTATTAAATGGATTCGGATGGATATTAATGGAAGCGTGTAACAAACAACTTTATTGTTAAACGAATAAATCCATACAAATAGTATTCTAACAAGGTCAATATGAAAGACCTATCGTACTGCTCATATTTTGGATGGAGGTGTTGGCCTATTAGTAATAGTAATAATATTTACAATCGTCTGAATTTCCAATCTGGATATCTAGATTATCACATTCATACGAATACCAAGGCGTATTTATACAGGTGATAGCAGCAGAGCAAAAACAAATTCGGCAACAACAAAATACAAGTAATTTTTTGAATGGTGAGCCATCCTGCAAAGCAAAATATATGGGATTTGGCAGTTTCGGTTACTTTTGAATGAAAAAAATTTCAGTCAGCTGGGCTCCTGCCAAGGTGTATTTATACAGGTGATAGCACTAGAACAACAACAAATTCGGCAACAACAAAATACAAGTAATTTTTTGAATGGTGAACCATACTGTCAAAGCAAAATATATGGGATTTGACAGTTTCGGTTACTTTTGAATAAAAAAATTTCAGTCAGCTGGGCTCCTGCTATCACCTTTATAAATACACCTTGTACGAATAGAATTTTTTCTATTAAACTGAATAATCTCAAAAAAATCTATTTATATAAAAATCAATGTGTGTCTGAAAGTTCCGTATAGGACGCCAAACCGGTGAACCGATTCGCTTAAAAATTTTACTGTAGCTAACCTATTGACAGGGTGGTTCCTGGATATACTAGGTCATGATAGGACAAAGGGGCGTGGTACCGCCCAGACAAACTGTATTTTTAAACTACATATCAATATACTCATTTTATCTTCAAAAGCATACGAAGTAAGGGAATAGGGAAGAATGAATCCGTGGAATGCCGGGTACAAAAAGCTAGTTTTTGATAAATTTGGAGATAATTGGAAATTGTACCAAATATGCCGTTGGAGTACAATTGTTTTACAGGTCTTAATTGTACCTAAAATGGTACAATTGTACTAACTTTTGCATCCCGGTCTTAGACCCATGGTTTCTTGGACAAATGTTCTTAAAATTTTCCGTAGATTTCGTTTTTGCCTGACGCAAAAAAAAATATATATTTATTTATTATTACGATTAGCTTAGAATAAGTTTATAAGGAATGTCTGTCTTTCTTGCTTGCAATCAAAGTACTAGTCGCAAATTTTCAAATGCAGAATACAAACTTCACTCCCGATTTCACTTTTTATCACTCTATACTGCGTCGGACACTAAATCACTAACATCTGAAGTGTGAACTTTTCCAAATCCTGCTACAAAAGCAATATTTGACCCATTAGTGCCCAGACGCGTAGTTTCTACGCTTGGGCCATCGCATTTCCATAACATTCCCAATGACATCCATCCACAGTCGGTAAAATCCAAATTTTGGGACAACTTAATTCATCTACATCCATTTTTATTATTACTTTTCTCTCCAAGAAAATAGAAAAGACTGGCTGTCAACATTCAACTAGATTTGTTCCAGAAATCAATATTTAAAACAACCATGGAGTGTAAAATTAGTCATGTAATTCAATTGCACCAAATACTATACAAATAATGACTATTATATTCTTACTGTAAACGGAATTCCTTCAACCGAACCAATAGCAAAACATCGATCGCCTGCATTACAGGCCCCACTTAATATTTGATGACAATTCATCACCAAACAATAGTTTCCAAAATGTTTGCAGCTATTATGCAGTCAACGAAATTATTATATTATACTACTGCAATTTTTAAAACTAGAGTTTTACACAATACTGAAGTAGTGAAAATCGAATTGGGTTACCCAATCTTTCGTAGAAAATATGTTATAGCGACGGCACCTAATCAAAAACGATTCAATGGCGTGTCGTCAGTACAATTGGTCTATAGGGACGATAACACATAAAGAATTATCGTACAACATAGAGTTCAAATCCAGATTTGCGAAGAATTTTAAATGAAAAATATTGCACCATTTAAAAATCTAATGTCGTGAAATTAATTGTTTAGGCTAGTAACGAATTTAGATTCAGTTTACCTCACGCAATAAGGCCGTTTTGTTTAAGACTTGATAATTAAGCTGCGATAACAAAACCCTAAATAAAAAATTAAAAATAAACTCAAAATGCAAAACATTTTCTTCAAAATTGTCGCCAAAAGCAATATCAATTTAAAAAAATATTTTATGTTAAAATGGTAGAATTAGCCTGGATAATTATCTAGTGTAATCATAATTATGGTTATGGAGGCTATAAGTTCAAAAAAGTCAACACAAAATATTTTTGTTTAAATTTGTTTTGATACAAAAGCCCTGTTTAGAAACTTGATAAGGTGGCAACATTTTATCCATTGTTTTTATTTAAATAATTCAGAGATAAAAATCTGGCACCACCTTACTCGGTAATTAAGAGAGTAGTAAGCTACTTTCTTGTAAGCCAGTAAATTCCATACAAATATTAAGCTAGTAAGACCAATCAAACAGGCCTAAATATTTATGTTGTAGTTGGCAATAATAGGCCTGTTCGAATGGGCTTACTAGCTTTATTTTTGAATGGAATTTACACGCTTAACAAGAAAGTAGCTTACTACTCTCTTAGTTGTGTTGACAGATTTTTCTTGTTAATCCACACGCAAAGAAAAAATGTTAGAAATCATACAAGAAAAGCGTACAATTTACCAAAGTTTCTTAGGTGAAATACAACTTTAAAAGTTCTTTGGCAACTCATACAGAACACTTGGTTAATTTGGTACCAGCAAATACTACTGCCAGTTATACAATAAAACTTGTGTAAAATTATCATGTATGTTTTGGCTGCATTTCAAAGCACTTTGTTCTCTTAAACAATTTGCATTTATCAGCATTTAAAAATAAAGAAAAATGTACAAATTGATACAACATAAGTAATACAACGCCATGTTTCATTTATGTAATTTGGAATGTTTTTTTAACTAAATTTAATAATATGAAAGCCCTAAATTTTTTTATTAATTTTTTTATTTTATACCCAAATAAAAACGAAGATGACTTATTTTTTTAGCCTTTTGTTCTTCATTCTGGAAACAAAAAATGTTTATTTTAAATATTATGATGCTTCTGTTGTTTTTGGTGGGGTTTCTGCAGGTGTGTTGATTGGGCATCGACGCACAGTGGCGCCATTTGAGTTTTTTTGTTGCAAAAATCATATCTTTTGAACCGAATAAGATAATTGAACAGTTTAAACAGCATATGATAGATAACTGTTCAGCCTATGAAATGAGCGTTTGGAAAGGGTGCTACGCTCTGTAGGGGCCTAATTATGGGTTATCAAAGTTAAAATTAGTAGAAAAATCAATTTTATGGTAACTAAATAAAATTATTTTTACATTTTTAGATTGTTTTTATTTTTTTTCTTTAGGGTTTTATGTTTTAAATTATTACCCAACAAATTAAAAAAAAATATTTTTTTTAAATTTATTTTTTAAATTTTCTGTAAAATATTCATCACAGTTCGTAAGAGAAGGTATATCTAAAAGACTAACCATTCCTAAACTATAATTATTTTCTAACTCTATTCTTGACTTCACATGCCGCAGGGAAGAAATAAGTGGATCGGAAGATGCTGCCAACATGTTGAAGAGGTCCTCATTTTGCATTACCCTTGATGCTTTGAATGTGTTCTGCAATCTATATTTTTTATAAAATTTGTTAAGAGACTCCTGTGCTTCTTCAGAAAGCTCTCCAATTGGCAAAGACTAGTACTCAATTATATCTTTGCCATGCGCCAATATTTTATGGACGGTCGGGGTCAACTTCTTCTGTGGATACATTTCTGCTAAAAGAGATGCAGTTTTCGACGCATATTCTCCATATTTTGTAGAATTGACATTTTCTTTGCAGTTTAAAACATCTAAGATCGTTCCCAATCTTTTCACGATTTGATTGTCAATTCCAGTGATTCTAGTTACTGCCTCATCATTTTCAAAAAATCTCCTAGAAGTGTTTCCATCGTTTGAGTTACCGTATCCGTGCTTGGGACAGTCTACTTTTAGTCCAACTTGTTTAAAAAAAGCATCCTGTATTTGCTTCTTTCTGATCTTTTCCTTATCCTTTATTGATGTATTTTCATCGAAGTTTTCCTCCTCTTGTGGTAAGGTATACGCCAGTTTTAGCAAGAATTCCATACACCTTATCCTTGCGTGCAATGGTGACATTCCATATTCGTAATTCTCCTCATTTGTAGAATCGTTTAAATTGCCAAAGTTCTTCTGACTCTTTTTGCAAATCGGGCATGACATTGTTGAGGTTGTTCCTGTCAGTTCGTTTACGACTTTTCCGTCAACCATGGTCAGATGGAACTCGTAATTGCAATCAATATATTTTCCTTCTCCAATTTGCAGCTTTGTAGGCTTAATCTTGCTTATTTGTTCTTCAATGTCCTTCACAGTGGTCCTTATGAGTTCTGCCGATTCCCTTGCAAACTGAAACATTATTGGTCGGCAATAATGCACTGATGACGGACGTGGATTTTTCCAGTGTAGGGAAACATCAGATTTAAGCCGCAAAGGAACAACAGATGCCATAAACATATTTCCGTCCGATATTGTAGCGTCATCGGAAGATATCCTTTGCTTATAAACGCTTTGTCCGGATGATCCATCGCAGCCCCATTTGCTGATAAATGTCAACTTCTCAGGAAGAATTTTCACCTCACTTTCAGGAAGACTCACCAACAACCGTTTTGCTGTATGGCCCATGAGATCCTGCAGATTGGCTTTCGCAGAGACTTCCGTAAACTCCGTATGCAGTGGTCGTGAATTTATGTTGGCTTGCGTAATATGCTTGTATCCGGGTAAAACGTCAGCGCCGTGTCGCGTTAAAGATGTCCGTAGTTTCTCATATTTCTCTTTGGAAAGTTTTAAGTCCATAAACAAGGCCAAGGCTTCTTCGGATCCATACTTTTTAATGTGTGCGTTTGTGGGCGTGGGAATGCTTTCCTTAATCCTTTTTAGTCGCAGTGGGCTTGCATCAGCAACAGATTTGGTTATCTGCGACCTAACTCTTTCACTATCCTTTGTAAATTTAATAGACAGCGCGTCCGATAATTGCTTCGTGGTCAAGTCATTGGTGGCATCGGCAAGTTTCCTCTTCCTTGTGAAAATTGAACACTCCTCAATACTTTTTTTGGCCTTCCTTTTGCTCCTCTGGTTGATGTGGTGGGTTTATCTACTGCCAATATATCCAGGATGGTGTCTTCATTAAGCCAGTCCTCGTATTTGGAGTTGAAGTTCTGAATGGTTTGATTAGATTTCACCCATTTTGCCTTAATATTTGCATATAACAGATAAAATTTATTTTTTATAATTTCGCTTCTCTCAATATTTCCGTATAAGCTATCAAGTTCTTCTAAAGCAGCTTCCGTGAAAAATTTGGTGTGTTTGACTTTCTAAACAGTTCAAATAATTTAAAATTGTTCAACGCCATGTTTTCAGTACTTAAATTGTTTAATGGTTTCAGTAATTGTTGCGCCAACTTTCAGTCGTAGAGTAATCCAGGCATTATCCTTATTTTGAAATATGTAGGCTTATGCTACCATGCCTAAAAATAAAAAATAAAAATAGGGACCATAAGTCAATATTGTTCTTGACCATTTGTACGCCAAAGTATTGTTTAAGTGAGGTACGTACCTGCTAATTTCAATGAGTAGTTTTTTTTCAAACTATTAGATAAAACTACTGTCAGTCAAAACATATAAGGGATGGACGCCATACAATTTCTGCAACCATGTCTTTTTAACCTTTTTTACCTCTAGAAGCCAAACGGGCACGTATGGGCAGCTAAAATTTTTGAATTATGTAAAGAAATGATCAATGAACAGGTTTTGCAAATATGGCAAATATAGAAAAATTTAGATTTTTTTTATTTTCCGTCAAAGTTGAAAAATAGTGAAAAAACGGATAGTTTTTAAATAGTGATTTACCAGGAGAAACACAAAGCAAACAGTTATTTTTTTATCATTATACATTTAATAAATAAAGGGTGTTTTTTATTGGGGTATAGAACTTTAAGTTGGCATCACTTTTTTAACTGGCTGCCATTTTGTCAGCTGTCAAGTGATTAATATTTAGTTTGGTTTGCCATTTCATCATGAACAGGTTGACAAAAGAACAACGCTTACAAATCGTGCAAATTTATTTCGAAAGTAATGGTTCAGTTCGCGAAGTTCACCGCAAGCTCCGTCCATTTTATGGTCGACATAATCGTCCATCAGAGCAATTAATTCGGTTAACCATGGATCGTTTTCGCACTACGTTTACTCTATGTGATAATACGCATCCGCAGAGACGTCGAACAGTGCGCACCGAAGAAACAATTGCCGCTGTAGAGCAAGGTGTTGAAGAGGACCCGAATGAATCGATTCGTCACCGTGCACAGCAATTGGAATTATTGAAGGAAACATTCGATGAGCGCATAATTTCGCGGAATGGACCTGTCAATTGGCCACCAAGATCGTGTGATTTGACACCATTGGATTATTTAAACATTAATGGCATAAAATTATCCTTCCAATAAAGCCAAATTGATGGACATTAAAACGATTTTCTTGTGTTTTATTTCAATTCGAAGTTCTATACCTCAATAAAAAACACCCTTTACATCAATCAATCAAAAAATAAGGCGGTTCGTTACCTATTTTTCGTGATATTACACCTGAAATCGCAACAAATTCACTAAAAATTGTGTGTTTTTTGAAAACCGAAAGTCGGTCAACTTTGAACGGCTATATCTTCTAAACTAAAAATGTGATATTATTAAGAGTGGCAGATTTGAAATCGTTGAAAAGTTTCCTATAACATGGGTTTATTCGGCGCTCATGAAAATTTTGATTTTTGCAACCTCGTTTGCTCTACGGGCGCTACTGTGCGACGTACAGATTAGGCTGATGATGCTGTTCTTGTAACTGTTGTTTGTTACGACGAGTTAACAGCAACAACATGGGTTTGTGGTTTCTTTTGTATATCGTTCTCAAACAACAGTCTTTTGTTGATCAATATTGTTGTTGTTGGTGTGGTGGTGGTTACTGCCGTGGATTCTGTTGTTCTCATTACCCACATAATGTTTGTATGTTGCTGAAGCAAAAACACCGCCACCCCTACAACATGTAAACTGTCAATCATAAAAGGATTAAATTAATAATGACGAAAGAAACTTTTGAAAACACACACACGTTTTTCGGTTATCCCCAAACACGATCGGTACCAGAGGCCCGCTGCTGTTTTACTAAAGACAAAATATGTCCCAGCACCACCGGGCGGAGAACCAAATGACGTTCTGCGCATTGCATAAATATCACTGCAGCCGAAACCATTTACGGCACCACTTGTCGAAACTGTATAATGTTGCTCCGAAATGTAACTAAAATTGATATTAATAAATTAAAAGATTTAATAAAGATTTAATTTCACCATACTTACTCTTCGTCCGTTGTTTTTTTCTGTTATGTTGCTTTTGGTTTTCTTGTAATTCTTATCGTCGAAATTCACTTTGACAAATTTATCGAAACATTTGCTCATATACGTATCTGACACAAAATTCATGAAATTTGCAACTTACAAATTCATACTTACACCATTATCCAACTAACTAATTAATTTTAGCAAAGAAACTTGTATAAAAGATACAAATTTCTAAATTGGAAAAAAGACCATGATGGAATATTTTAAGGAACATAAGCACTGAACACCTACCAAGTAAACTTAGTTATTTATACAAAAAAGCACATGTGTAATTTACACATGAACGAGGGAAATTTAGCATTTACTTGTATGACTTCTATCAACTCTATATAAAAAAGATTTACAAAGTTGAATTCGGTATTTTTATCGCAACAAAAAAACAACCCTGTTATTGATGAATAATCAGACTGGCATCATCTACAAAGACCCCAAACACAAACATGTCGAATGACAAATTACATTTCCTTGTCGAACAATCCTACAAGCCTGTTCGATTGGGCTTACTAGCTTAATTTTTGCATGAAATTTACTCGCTTAACAAGAAAGTAGCTTCTTACTCTCTTAAGGCCAAAACACAATCAAAGTACGCATATCGAACATGCATACATTATACGTATTTTTACTGTTTGCAAGACACATAGAAAGTATGCATGTACGCATGAAAACATACCGTCTGCCAATATCAGCTAAATGTCGGCAGACCCTAGTGTAAGTAAATTGAAAAAGATTATGTATGTATATACAAAGGTATTTATAAAGTCTTTTTTATACAGCTATTTAGCACATGGGGATAGATATCTTTCTCTAACATTTAAAATGGGTGCATCAACAGTGCGAAAAATAATACGAGAGACAAGTGAAGTAATTTGGGCTAATCCTTTCATAGCTACCTCGTGAAATAGCAAATGACTCCGAAATCCTATGGAATTTCCCACACTGTGTTGGCGCCATCGATGGAAAGCACGGAACTATAATGTGTCCCCCGAACTCTGGATCAGCATACTACAATTACAAACGTAATCCCTTGATTGTGTAGAGCAAGAAGGATAATCGAAAACGCTTTCGGAATTCTTACTGCCCGGTGGAGAGTTTTATTAAGACCTCTGAATATGAGCCTTAATTTATAGTTTTGAATTTAATTAGATTTTAGAAAGGCTCGTCGACTTGGCATATAATACTCACTGAAAATTTATAGAAAGGACCATTGCTACAATTAGCTTTAGACGCTTCAACGTCACAAAAGTTTTTAAAATTCTTCGTGAGCATCTTTGACTGTGCCTTTACCGCGATTCAGGACTGGAGACACATTTGGAAATAGTTCGTGGTGGTCATCATTGAATGTTTCTATTCTTTTTTCGGGACCAGATTGCCGTTTGAAAAAGATTAGAACTCGTCGTCATCAAATATATGTTGAGTATCATTGAAGGTATGTTTCTTCGGAGCTAGAAAGAGTTTGTAAGACATACTCGAAGAATCATCCCCATACATTGCCGACGCCATGTTTGATGAGGAGTTGTAAGGTTCTTGTGAAATATATCCTTCTGAGTCGTCATATTCTGAACGAGAACAGACAAATGTACGGACTGCAAACTGTTGCAAGAAGTGTCACTACGCCTATTCTCTATGTTAATTCTCTATTTAAACATATTACTCACGGTTCAGGAGCTACATAGTCTTTCATAAAAGACATGGCAGACGTAAATTTCCATTATGTAGTTTCCTCTGGCGCCGTGCTGATGGCATTCTTTCTCTGACAAAACGATCCTTCGACGTCATTTATCAACTTCACATATTACGAATATATAGAACGAATGTACTTATCTGGCAAATCCACAGCTCTGTACTCATGTTCTGTAACACTCCCATCGAGAAATTTCTCACATGAAGCATGTGAGAAACAAGCAACTGTGTCTGTAACTTTGATTTGTGAGAAATATGTTTTTTTTTTTCTCACATTAGTGGAAAAATGTGAGAAAAACTGTTTCTATAAAATATTCAGTCGAGAAGTTTCAACTTCGAACTGTCAAATATACTCACATTTGAAAACATTGCGAGAAAGAGTATTTCACACATTTGTATGCCAAAAAATAGAAAAACCAACACAGAATATCTATAAACGTTGTTATTTATTTATTATTTTGGAAAAAGAATTTTTGATATTCCGGAACAAAAAGCACACTTCCAAATTTCTTCTCGCTTAATTCGATCACACATATTAAATAGCAATCAGCAATATGACGTACATTAAATATCACAAGAAATAAAATACTACACTTTTTAATAGATTTAATTACGTATTTCTTATTTGTTGATTGTTTACTTGAAGTTTCTTCTTTTCTTTGTATACTTTTTTGACGTGTTACTGGAAAGTTCCAATAATACATTCTCGTTTTTCGTATTGATTTACAGATACAGTTTTTACTCACATATCGAAAAACAGTTGAATTGTTTCAAACTTTCTCGATGCGAGATGTTCTCACAAAAGTTACAGAACAGGGGTACTGGATATTGCTTTCCACACTGCCTCTTTAATTCATATATTTCAAAATGATTTGTGCGATTTATTATATATTTTTTTCTAACTAAACGCGCAAACAAAACTCAAAAACATATGTTTTTACGCTTCTGCTACACGATGCACACAAAAAAGTTAAGAGGCCAGCAACTTTTTGTACGCATGATACACTCATTTGGGATGCACGCTTTTATTGTACGCTTCTTCATATGTTTTAATACATTTCAAAATTGCTCGAGACATATATGCAGAAGGCAGAAGTATTGCTGGATAACTATGCCTGCATATACACATACTTACATATGCAACTCAATGAGATGATTATACTTTATTACTTGGTGCGATTTTTTAAACGCAAATTGTCACCATGCCATTTGTAAATATAGATGCAAAATGGTCTTGAGCCAGGACAATATCCCAGTTCAAATTAAATATGAAATATTTAATGCAACTCAATGAGATGCTTGTAAGATGGCATGCGTACTTTATTACTTGGTGCGATTTTTTAAACGCAAATTCGGCAAGTGAGTTGTGATTCTCGTTCGTTTGTGAAAATCATCTCCTTATAGAGGCCGGGTTTGATGTTGAAAAGTCGCTGCGAAGCCACCTGAATGAAACCTTTAGACAGGGTGGAAATCATGATAGTGGTAGTCTGCAGCCAAGTAATAAATGTCACCATGCCTTTTGTAAATAAATTTGCATTCTATTAAATATAGATGCAAAATGGTCTTGAGCCAGGACAATATCCCAGTTCAAATCAAATATTGATTACAGACCAAAAAATACAAACGAAAAAACTAAAAAAAAGTGTTTGTTAAATTTAATTAGTTTAATTAAATTTTCATGAAAAAACGACATTATAAGCTGAAAAATTGGCTTCAGATCAGGAATCTGTTCTGTTAGCTCTATGGGAGGACAATATAAACTGTTGCGATGAGTTATCAGCAACTATATGGGTTTGTGGGTTCTATTGTATATCGTTCTCAAACAACAGTATTTTGTTGATCAATATTGTTGGTGTGGTGGTGGTTGTTACTGCGATGGTTGTTGTTGTTGTCATTACCCACATATTGTTTGTGTGTTGCTGAAGCACAACCAACTCCACCCCTACGGCATGTGAACTGTCAATCGTAAAAGGTTTAAATTAATAATGATGAAATAATAAAAACGCACCTTGTTATAATTGTACGTACGGCAGCAATCGATACCAGAGGCCCGTTGCTGTTTTCATTAATAAAGATAAAATATTTCCCAACACCACCGGGCGGAGAACCAAATGTTGCGTAGTGCATAAATACCACTGCTGCCGAAACCATTTACGGCACCAATTGTCGAAACTGTATAATGTTGCTCCGAAATGTAACTAAAATTGATATTAATAAATTAAAAGATTAATCAATCTTCATTTTGCGAGTGAAATAATAGATAAATTTTTATTTCACCATACTTACTTCTTCGTTTTTTGTTTCTTCTGTTCTGTTGCTTTTGGTTTTTGTTGTAATTCTAATCGTGGTGCCGTAAATTGCTGCCAAAACCAGTGCGAGTTTGGGGATAACCAAAAACGTCCAATTATATCAAAAGTTTATTTCGTCATTACTAATTTAATTTTTATTTTTTTTACAGTTATACATGATGTAGGGGTGGCGGTGGTTGTGCTTCAGCAACATACAAACAATGTGTGGGTAATGACATGAACATACCCAACATACCAAATAGGAATAAAACCACAATACAACAATATTATAAAAATAGTGAGTTCACAACGATTTTTTAACAATGCTTGAGGAATTCTTATAATACACAATAGTTTCTCAAGTTCGCACACGAAAACTATCTGCAAGTACCGCTATGCTTGAGAAACTCTTGTTATACACAAACGTTTCTTAAGTAAGTAAAAGAAATGTATCAACAACCGTATCAACCGCTTCATTTCAAATTTGTTTTGTGTTTTGCTTTCTTGTAGTGTTTCATTTGGTGAAAAGTGTCAACAAGGCACGCTTCATTTTTGGAAAAAATTGTTTTGTGTTTTGCATTTAGTGTTCGATTTCAAAGCGAGTGTACGTGTAATTGTCTTAAAAAATTGGTAACATTTTTATAAAATAATTAATAATGCCTAATAAATATAAAAAAGTGTTCGTAGAGAAACAGAAGAAGTAATTGAACTTCTTTTTAATAATAAAAAAAAAAAACAAAAAACTAATGAAGATTTCAGTGCTGTGGATTTTAATAGCATCCCAGCTGGAAGTAATATCGAGTGCTGTGAAAATGAAAGTGATGAAACTTCGATTAATTATATAATTGAAGAGATTAATATTCGTGATGAGTTGGCGAAGTGGAGTGTCAAACATTTAATTACTAACTCAGCATTAAATGAGCTGTTGGCCTTTATAATGAAAATAGTGCCAAACCTACCAAAGGATGCAAGAGCATTGAAAAAAACGCCTAGAGATGCACCAATTGTACAACTGGCCGGTGGCGAATATGTGCACTATGGGCTAAAGGATTGCTTGACAGATTTTTTATCTAATTCTTTATATGATAGTGACACTATTGAGTTAAATTTCAATATTGACGGGCTACCAGTATCAAAAAGTTCATTGGCTCAAGCTTGACCTATACTAGTAAATATAAACGGTACAAGGCCTGTGCACACTGTAGGAATTTATTCTGGAAATAGTAAACCCAAAGACGTCAATGCATTTTTAACACCATTCGTTGAGGAACTAAATGAAGTTATTTCGTCTGCCGATCATTTATTTGTGATTCACCAGCAAGATCCCTAGTTATGGGTATCAAGAGCCATACCGGTTACCATTCCTTCCATAAGTGTATGCAATCTGGAGAATTTGTTCAGAGGCGCATGATTTTCAAACAAGAAAATAATGATAATGATTATTATTATTATTAATCATCATATCACAAACACCCAAATGATCATAGAGAAATTACCAATAGACGTAGTGAAATCATTTCCGTTTGATTACATGCACGTAGTTTGCCTTGGAGTGGTTAAGTCTTTGATGAAGTGCTGGATAAAACAAAAAAAATGTTTATTTTCGCTAACACCGGCACAAATCCAAAATTTTGATGATAAACTGCAGCATCTTAAATGTCAAACTCCGCGGGAATTTTTTAGAAAAGCACGAGGCTTAAAATAATTTGAGCGATACAAGGCTACATATATTATATTGAAAAATATTTAAGATGAATATCTTTATTCGCATTTTTTGCAATTAAGTTTGTCTTTGCGGATTTTATTAGATGAAAAAATATGCATAACACAAAATGAGTGCGCTCATGCTATGTTGACAAGTTTTGTGACAAATGTTCCAGTGAATTATAATGAAGCTACAGTAACATACAACTTCCACTGCCTTACTCATCTAGCAAGTGAGGCTTTATTATATGGCTCACTGGAAAATATAAGCGCCTTTAAATTTGAGAAAAAGTTGGGACAACTAAAACGACTTCTTAAAACGAAAAATCACATATCCGTCCAGTTATATAATCGATTAGTTGAACAAAGCATAAACATTTCACCTTCGGATGAACTTGGGAAATTGGAAAAAAGCACAAATACTTTTGTTCAGAATGAAAATATGTATTTGTCAATTTGTTGACGATCGACATCAGCTGATGCTGGCTTGTGGAAGATCGGCCATATGATCGACATCACCTGATGCACATATGACATACCGTGACATCCACATGCAGATGGCATTATTGTTTGTTTTAAGTTTGTCAAAGTTTTGTGTGTACTTCGTACGGAGCAGCAATACGTGCTGAAATAAAATATTAAAATCTATTTGTGTTGTATTTTTCCTCTAGACTCCGTCTAGGGGAGACCAACAGTGCCATTATCCTGATGGAAACCTGTTCACAATTTCTTCGCTAAACAACTATTATAGCGTTGGACAAGAAGTTTTCAAAGTTTCTTTAATTGACTGTACAGGAACGCTAAGAGTGTTTGGATCAAAAGTACTGAGTTCGGAACCAATGTTTCAATATCCACTGGAATCTTCTCTCTTGAATATATGGCAAACAACGCACTTATCATTCTCAGAAACTTCTCACGGACACTTTTTACATGAAATAATTAAAATGGTTTCCTTCTCCGATGACAGCAAAACAGTTTTTCTACCGCTAATCCACGATGTCTGAAGACTTTGGCAAATATTTCAAAAATCACCAGGACAATAACATGGAACCCCATGCATTTAAAGAAAATAAGCAGACGCATTTACAAAATTCTAAAAGTAATAATCAAATTATTAGAAATGTGTGTAATATATGAACTTGTCTATACTATTTCATTTCAGACATAGCACAACAAGTGATAGCAGCAATTCAGCCGATGTTCGTTAGGCTAACGAATGAAGTGCAAAGTTTGCGTAAGGAGTTGCAAGACCTCAAAAAAGAAAAATTAAAAATGTCGTGATGCCTGCACATCCATTTAAAGAAATTCAGCATTCTTTGACTTTGAAAAGGGCTGCAAGATAAAGACGAAAGACTTACTTCTTTTGTAAGTTATATTCGTATTTAAACCAAAAACGTCATTGTACAAATTGTATATATAAAAACAAAAGTAATTTTTTCTTATCCCTTTTTTCTGGAAAACGAACTGACATTCGTTGCCAAGGCCCCAAATTTTATAAGGAATTGCTGGAGGATATTAATAACGGACGACTTAGCAGAACAGCTATGTTGGAAAAGAACTGAGACAAAGAGAAGTGTGCGCAATTTAAGCACAACAAAAGCTATAAGAATTAAGTTCAATTAAAAATATTAAATTAAAATAAAAAACAATACATTTCTACATGTCATAGATGCAGCTTTATCAGTGGGCAACACGGAGGACAAGTTTATAAAAGACACGCGAACGTTCTTTCAGTTCGCTAAAAATCGTATCAAGCTGCGAGACAATTACCAAAAAAAAAAAACAAAAATGTGAATATTAAAATTAAAATTATTGTTTGGGCTGAATTACACAAAAAATCAAAATTTTAATATAAGCTTATTCTACAATTACAAGCATAAGCTTAATACAATATTATTTTCGTAAGCTTATTCTACAATTACAAGTATAAGCTTAATACAATATTATTTTCGTAAGCTTATTCTACAATTGCAAGGAGAGGGTTCCGTTTCGATTTTTCTACAATTGTTATAACGGGTGATTTTTTAAGAGCTTGATAACTTTTTTTTTAAAAAAAAACGCATAAAATTTGCAAAATCTCATCGGTTCTTTATTTGAAACGTTAGATTGGTCCATGACATTTACTTTTTGAAGATAATTTCATTTAAATGTTGACCGCGGCTGCGTCTTAGGTGGTCCATCCGCTTAGTCCAATTTTGGCATTTCCACGTTTTTGAGTAACAGAGACCCAATTGGTGCGAACGGCGACGAATCGAAAATTGGTGGTCATCATTAACACTGGCCGATACAGCTGCGATATTTTCTTCAGTTCGCACTCTACGTAAGCGTGTTGGTGGTTTAATGTCCAACAATGTAAATTTGGTGCGAAATTTAGTCACAATAGCCCGAATAGCCGCTTCAGTGGGTCGATTAAACTGACCATAAAATGGAAGCGCGCAATGAACTTTCTTAACAGAGCACGCATTTTGATAATAAAATTCAATAATTTGCAAGCGTTGTTCGTTTGTAAGACGGTTCATGATGAAATGTCAAAGCATACTGAGCATCTTTCTCTTTGACACCATGTCTGAAATCCCACGTGATCTGTCAAATACTAATGCATGAAAATCCTAACCTCAAAAAAATCACTCTTTACAAGCATTTTCAAATGGATTCTCAACTCTTTTTCAAGCTTGAGCTTGTGTTGGTAAGCTTATTATAATATTATTTCCAAGTCATTTAGTATATTGGGTAATCATCCACGGCAGTAACCACCACCACACGAACAACAACAATATTGATCAACAAAATACTGTTGTTTGAGAACGATCCCAACAGTACTCCTGTTCTGTAATTTTTGTGAGAACTTCTCCAATCGAGAAAGTTTGAAACAAAAAGTAAAAACTGTATCTGTAAATCAATACGAAAAACGAGAATGTATTATTGGGACTTTCCAGTCACATGTCAAAAAATGTAAACAAAGAAAAGAAGAAACTCCAAGTAAACAATCAAAAAATGACAAACAACATTCATATGTTTATTAAATCTATTAAAAAGAGTCAATAATTTATTTGTTGTGTTATTTAATGTATGCCGTATTGAGTGTGTGTGATATTGCTGATTGCTACATAGTGTGTGTGATCAAATTCAGTGGGAAGAAAGAAGAAATTTGGAAGTGCCCTTATTATTCCGGAATATCAAATCAAAATTCTTTTTACAAAATAATAAATAAATAACAACGTTTTTTTGTTTGGTTTACAAATGTGTGAAATAATATTTCTCCCAATGTTTTTAATTGTGTGTATATTTGACAGTTCGAAGTTGAAACTTCTCGACTGAATATTTTACAGAAACAGTTTTTCTCACATTTTTCGAGTAATGTGAGAAAAAACATATGGTGACAGAAATTTCTCACAAATCAAAGTTACAGTTGCATGCGAGAAACAATTTATTGTAATTTGACACAAGAATCGTTTCTGTTTCATTTCACATCTTTCGTGTGAGATATTTCACGATGGGAGAGATACAGAACATGGGTACAGGAATACAAAACAAAGGAGCAAAGGACTTTAGTCGAATGAATAATAAGGTGCTTACCTTACCCGTGTTTTGTGGTTTTTTAAAGATTTCTCTTTAGAAGCTGAAAACCAAACTTCCTACAAGCAATATGGTCCAATTTGTAACAGCAGTCACACGTTCGAGATCTGTGATATGGTTTACTTCGTCCCATCTATAATTTTAAAAGAAACTATTGATCGGCGTGTTCTTACCTGATTCTGTGACGTATTTTTTATATTTGTTGGTACAATATAATTGCTTATTCTTTAATATTATTTAAATATCTTCTTTGATTAGCCTTCCTCTTTCAATATAAGCCTTCAACACCCTTTAGTGAATATATTGAATTAATACGTATTTGATTAAGGCCGTCAGTGTTTTTATTTGGGAAGGAAATAGAATACTAAAATGATTTTTGGTCACTTATTTTATTCAATTTAGTAAAAAAACATTAAAAATTGCATAAATGAAACATGGAAAATTTCTAATTTCTTTGTTTTTTGTTTTGTTTAGCAATTAGTTGATTTATTTCTTCATTTGTTTGCCTTGAAATACAGCCAAAAAATACAAGGTAATTTTACAGAAGTTTTTTTTTGTATAACTGGTAGTATTTTTTGTACCAAATTGTCCAAGTGTTCTGTATGAGTTGCCAAAGAACTTTTAAAGTATTTCACCTAAGTTGCCAAAGAACTTTTAAAGTATTTCACCTAAGAAACTTAACATAAAGGCATACCACCAACGGTATACCGGATGAAAAGATAAGAAAATAATGATTATTATTATTATTATTAATCATCATATCACAAATACCCAAATGATCATAGAGAAATTACCAATAGACGTAGTGAAATCATTTCCGTTTGATTACATGCACGTAGTTTGCCTTGGAGTGGTTAAGTCTTTGATGAAGTGCTGGATAAAACAAAAAAATTGTTAATTTTCGCTAACACCAGCACAAATCCAAAATTTTGATGATAAACTGCAGCATCTTAAATGTCAAACTCCGCGGGAATTTTTTAGAAAAGCACGAGGCTTAAAATAATTTGAGCGATACAAGGCTACATATATTATATTGAAAAATATTTTAGATGAATATCTTTATTCGCATTCTTTGCAATTAAGTTTGGCTTTGCGGATTTTATTAGATGAAAAAATACGCAAAACACAAAATGAGTGCGCTCATGCTATGTTGACAAGTTTTGTGACAAATGTTCCAGTGAATTATAATGAAGCTACAGTAACATACAACTTCCACTGACTTACTCATCTAGCAAGTGAGGCTTTATTATATGGCTCACTGGAAAATATAAGCGCCTTTAAATTTGAGAACAAGTTGGGACAACTAAAACAACTTCTTAAAACGAAAAATCACATATCCGCCCAGTTATATAATCGATTAGTTGAACAAAGCATAAACATTTCACCTTCGGATGAACTTGGGAAATTGGAAAAAAGCACAAATACTTTTGTTCAGAATGAAAATATGTATTTGTCAATTTGTTGACGATCGACATCAGCTGATGCTGGCTTGTGGAAGATCGGCCATATGATCGACATCACCTGATGCACATATGACATACCGTGACATCCACATGCAGATGGCATTATTGTTTGTTTTAAGTTTGTCAAAGTTTTGTGTGTACTTCGTACGGAGCAGCAATACGTGCTGAAATAAAATATTAAAATCTATTTGTGTTGTATTTTTCCTCTAGACTCCGTCTAGGGGAGACCAACAGTGCCATTATCCTGATGGAAACCTGTTCACAATTTCTTCTCTAAACAACTATTATAGCGTTGGACAAGAAGTTTTCAAAGTTTCTTTAATTGACTGTACAGGAACGCTAAGAGTGTTTGGATCAAAAGTACTGAGTTCGGAACCAATGTTTCAATATCCACTGGAATCTTCTCTCTTGAATATATGGCAAACAACGCACAAATACTTTTGTTCAGAATGAAAATATGTATTTGTCAATTTGTTGACGATCGACCATATGATCGACATCAGCTGATGCTGGCTTGTGGAATATCGGCCATATGATCGACATCACCTGATGCACATATGACATACCGTGACATCCACATGCAGATGGCATTATTGTTTGTTTTAAGTTTGTCAAAGTTTTGTGTGTACTTCGTACGGAGCAGCAATACGTGCTGAAATAAAATATTAAAATCTATTTGTGTTGTATTTTTCCTCTAGACTCCGTCTAGGGGAGACCAACAGTGCCATTATCCTGATGGAAACCTGTTCACAATTTCTTCGCTAAACAACTATTATAGCGTTGGACAAGAAGTTTTCAAAGTTTCTTTAATTGACTGTACAGGAACGCTAAGAGTGTTTGGATCAAAAGTACTGAGTTCGGAACCAATGTTTCAATATCCACTGGAATCTTCTCTCTTGAATATATGGCAAACAACGCACTTATCATTCTCAGAAACTTCTCACGGACACTTTTTACATGAAATAATTAAAATGGTTTCCTTCTCCGATGACAGCAAAACAGTTTTTCTACCGCTAATCCACGATGTCTGAAGACTTTGGCAAATATTTCAAAAATCACCAGGACAATAACATGGAACCCCATGCATTTAAAGAAAATAAGCAGACGCATTTACAAAATTCTAAAAGTAATAATCAAATTATTAGAAATGTGTGTAATATATGAAATTGTCTATACTATTTCATTTCAGACATAGCACAACAAGTGATAGCAGCAATTCAGCCGATGTTCGTTAGGCTGACGAAAGAAGTGCAAAGTTTGCGTAAGGAGTTGCAAGACCTCAAAAAAGAAAAATTAAAAATGTCGTGATGCCTGCACAGCCATTTAAAGAAATTCAGGCATTCTTTGACTTTGAAAAAGGGCCGCAAGAAAAAGACGAAAGACTTACTTCTTTTGTAAGTTATATTCGTATTTAAACCAAAAACGTCATTGTACAAATTGTATATATAAAAACAGAAGTAATTTTTTCTTATCCCTTTTTTCAGGAAAACGAACTGACATTCGTTGCCAAGGCCCCAAATTTTATAAGGAATTGCTGGAGGAAATTAATAACGGACGACTTAGCAGAACAGGTATGTTGGAAAAGAACTGAGACAAAGAGAAGTGTGCGCAATTTAAGCACAACAAAAGCTATAAGAAGTAAGTTCAATTAAAAATATTAAATTAAAATAAAAACAATAAATTTCTACATGTCATAGATGCAGCTTTATCAGTGGGCAACACGGAGGACAAGTTTATAAAAGACACGCGAACGTTCTTTCAGTTCGCTAAAAATCGTATCAAGCTGCGAGACAATTACCAAAAAAAAAAAACAAAAATGTGAATATTAAAATTAAAATTATTGTTTGGGCTGAATTACGCAAAAAAATCAAAATTTTAATATAAGCTTATTCTACAATTACAAGCATAAGCTTAATACAATATTATTTTCGTAAGCTTATTCTACAATTACAAGTATAAGCTTAATACAATATTATTTTCGTAACCTTATTCTACAATTGCAAGGAGAGGGTTCCGTTTCGATTTTTCTACAATTGTTATACAAGCATTTTCAAATGGATTCTCAACTCTTTTTCAAGCTTGAGCTTGTGTTGGTAAGCTTATTATAATATTATTCTCAAGTCATTTAGTATATTGGGTAATCATCCACGGCAGTAACCACCACCACACGAACAACACAATATTGATCAACAAAATACTGTTGTTTGAGAACGATCCCAACAGTACTCCTGTTCTGTAATTTTTGTGAGAACTTCTCGCATCGAGAAAGTTTGAAACAAAAAATGCAACTGTTTCTCGATATGTGAGTAAAAACTGTATCTGTAAATTAATACGAAAAACGAGAATGTATTATTGGGACTTTCCAGTCACATGTCAAAAATGTTAACAAAGAAAAGAAGAAACTCCAAGTAAACAATCAAAAAATAACAAACAACATTCATATGTTTATTAAATCTATTAAAAAGAGTCAATAATTTATTTGTTGTGTTATTTAATGTATGCCGTATTGAGTGTGTGTGATATTGCTGATTGCTACATAGTGTGTGTGATCAAATTCAGTGGGAAGAAAGAAGAAATTTGGAAGTGCCCTTATTATTCCGGAATATCAAATCAAAATTCTTTTTACAAAATAATAAATAAATAACAACATTTTTTTGTTTGGTTTACAAATGTGTGAAATAATATTTCTCCCAATGTTTTTAATTGTGTGTATATTTGACAGTTCGAAGTTGAAACTTTTCGACTGAATATTTTACAGAAACAGTTTTTCTCACATTTTTCGAGTAATGTGAGAAAAAACATATGGTGACAGAAATTTCTCACAAATCAAATTACAATTTATTGTAATTTGACACAAGAATCGACGATGGGAGAGATACAGAACATGGGTACAGGAATACAAAACAAAGGAGCAAAGGACTTTAGTCGAATGAATAATAAGGTGCTTACCTTACCCGTGTTTTGTGGTTTTTTAAAGATTTCTCTTTAGAAGCTGAAAACCAAACTTCCTACAAGCAATATGGTCCAATTTGTATGTTTTTCACAAAGGCGACAAAATGTATCGCTTGTAACAGCAGTCAGACGTTCGAGATCTGTGATATGAGGCCTGTTCGATTGGGCTTACTAGCTTAATTTTTATATGCAATTTACTCGATTAACAAGAAAGTATATTAATACTCTCTTAGTATTGCTGTCAGATTTTTCTTGTTACTTCATTTAAGAAAACCCAATGGGTAACAATCTTAATCATAAGCTAGTAAGCCCAATCGAACAGGCCTATGGTTTACCTCGTCCCACCTACAATTTTAAAAGAAACTATTGATCGGAATATTTTTAAAATCTCTTCTTTCAACACCTTTTAGTGAATATATTAAATAAATACGTTTTTTATTTTTATTAAGGCCGTCAGTGTTTTTATTTGGGAGGGACATATAATACTAAAATGATTTTTGGTAATTTATTTCTCTTTAGATTCTGAACACCAAACTTCCTATAAGCAATATGGTCCAATTTGTAACAGCAGTCACACGTTCGAGATCTGTGATATGGTTTACTTCGTCCCATCTATAATTTTAAAAGAAACTATTGATCGGCGTGTTCTTACCTGCTTCTGTGACGTATTTTTTATATTTGTTGGTACAATATAATTGCTTATTCTTTAAATATCTTGTTTGATTAGCCTTCCTCTTTCAATATAAGCCTTCAACACCTTTTAGTGAATATATTGAATTAATACGTTTTTGATTAAGGCCGTCAGTGTTTTTATTTGGGAAGGAAATAGAATACTAAATTGATTTTTGGTCACTTATTTTATTCAATTTAGTAAAAAAACATTAAAAATTGCATAAATGAAACATGGAAAATTTCTAATTGCTTTGTTTTTTGTTTTGTTTAGCAATTAGTTGATTTATTTCTTCATTTGTTTGCCTTGAAATACAGTTAAAAAATACAAGGTCATTTTACAGAAGTTTTTTTTGTATTACTGGTAGTATTTTTTGTACCAAATTGCCCAAGTGTTCTGTATGAGTTGCCAAAAAACTTTTAAAGTATTTCACCTAAGAAACTTAAGATAAAGGCATACCACCAACGGTATACCGGATGACTCTCGATAAATTTTCTTACCTAGTCGTCAACCATTGGAAAACACCCACACACAGAAATACTAAAACACACCTCCATACTCTCCTACCCCCATATCCCTTTCTAATATCCCCTTACTTTCTTCACGTCTCATCTATCATCTAACACCAATCACTCCTTCCTAAATTCCATCAATCCCTATCCCTCTCCTATAACCTTATACTTTCAGGAAACAAAAGGATTTACACAATGGGCCCAACTGGGTCTCCGAGTGTTCAGAATGCAGGAGCATTCTGGTCCTTAAAACCAAACCAAACTTAGGTAAATTGTACGCTTTTCTTGTATGATTTCTCACATTTTTTCTTCGCGTCTCCTCAACTAGTTTAACTTGATTTCGAGACAAATCGTTCTCCAATCTAACACTTTTCCCATACAAATTTGAAATGGATGACTTCGAGGGAATTTTATGGTGAGTAGACTTGTGTTTTAATTATCATTTTGTATACGCTCATGCCCACACCTATATAGATACTTTTTAGAGCTTCCCTCCACAACCATAATTATAATTTTAATACATTAGTTTTAACGTAAAATATGGACGCGCAGTCCTTCAATTTCGAATAATTTTTAAAACCTAATATTTCATTTATTTCAATTTTGTTCATACGATTTACTTATCCATTATCTGTTTCCATGCGTTAAGTTTTACTCTTTCAGTTAATATTAATACACTTACCAATAGATGTAACATTTTTTCTTAGTATAGATTATAATTTATGAATGATTTGCTAGATTTAGATTTTTATTCACGAAAGGTGAAGGGTATGTCATAGAATCATGAAATTTTGGGCAGATTATTCTACGCATCAGCATGGTTGGGTGGGTAAACGAAATGCGGCAGACTAACATCTAATGCCCGCAACCTCAGTTAATATCGCCAACTTATTCTTCTTATCACTACCTTCCTTTTCGTACAATCTCACTTTTTTTGTCTTCGGACGTGTTGTGGAATTATATGAAATTTCTATGGCGTACCCATCTGGTTTGACTGCGAATTTTATTTTTATCTTTGGTGGTGTTTTGTACTGAGGTTTAACCATTCTCTCGACAGTGTTTCTTCACCTAGTAGTGATTACTGTTTATTTATTGGAATTCATTATAGAATATCTTGTTAGACTAGGTTTTTGAGTATTTAATTTATATTTAAAATAGAATTCGTTTTATACTACACTTAGAATATAAAGACTGCTATTAACAACAGACATTGTTTGCTGTAGAGCTGTTAAACTATCGAAAGCACTATCGATAGTATCGATAGATTTTTCTTTTGAGCGAATATCGATAGTTTTAAATCACTATCGATAGTATCGGCAAACTGTCTTCACTTACTGTTGTGACGCTTTTTGGATACGCAAAATAAACAACAGCTAAATAATAATTAAATTTAAGTTGACGGTTCTACAAATCATGGAGAAGTTCCTGAAAAGATCAAAAAGTAAGATTTAAATAATGATGATATGTTCGATATTTGTGTGTATTTACATTTTTTTAACAATGTATATAGCAGACTCAGCCAGAAATGAAAATGCAATTGATATTGGGAGTATGAACAGTGGTAGCGAATCTGATAATGGATCGGAAAAAATAATAACAAGAAAGGTGTCATCAGAAGCATGGGCGTTTTTTGAAAAAACGAAAGATGGAAAACATGCTAAATGTCGTGTCTGCTCCCAAATATATAAAACCAGCGGTAACACATCTAACCTTTTCGATCACCTTAAACGAGCTCACCCCACTTTCCGAGAATTGCCAAAACCAGCAAATACTATCAAACGCTTTTTTAAAAACGCTGATACGTATGCATCCACCTCGGAACGTAAAAAAGAGATTGACAGTGCCTTAATGTGTATGATAGCTTCCGATGTTCAGCCATTCAGCATTGTCAATGACAAGGGGTTTCAGAAATTTATAAAGTGTTTAGACCCTCGCTACGATTTGCCATCTCGTAATACTTTACAAAATGTGCATATGGCAAATTTGTACAAAAAAATTAAAGATAAATTGCAAGCAAATTCTCAATGAAGTGGATTATGAATGTTATTTTGTTGTTTAAAATATCTTGGTAATATATTCTTAAGGAAAAATAATACTGATTGTTGGATTACCCAATAATTTCAGATATTCAGTAAACATGATTTAATCATATAGCCTTCCCGGCCGACTTTAAACGGTCCTATACTATTTTTTTAAGGGAGGAATTTTTATTCATAATTGCGCTGGTTATATATCCGATACTATCGATAGTTTTAAAACAAACTATCGAAACTATCGAATGGGACGAATATCGATAGTTTGACAGCTCTAGTTTGCTGGCCATCAGCAGGCACTTTTTCTGCTATTACAGCAATTTGTCTGCAATAACAGCAAATTATCTGCAGTTTTGTTTCAGCAGCCACATTGCTTAAAAGTTTGCCGGCTGCTGAAAATTGTTGCTGTTAATTACATTAGTCCGAGACAAATGCTAATGAAAAGCATTTGTGAGCATGGCTCACATTGGGTGATGAATCCGTTTAATATTTATTCTCTAAATTATTTCCGATAATACCCATATTAAGCCGATAGGTTAGAAAACATGGTAGATAGGCTATAGTATGATAGACTTTATCTTCGAAATTTCTGATAGTCTTCAAAATATTTCACTCTGAGTCCTTTACAATGACAAAATAATCTGAATTTAGCGGTAACGATCGGTTTTAGCTGTCAGTTAGTGTCACTAATTTAGCTATACATATATCCATTTGCACACATACATTCTGAAACTGCAGCACAAATAAAGATATGTTCGCTGATATAAATAATATAAATGCAGTAATATACGCAAAATAAAATTAGGATGCCCTTAAAGTAATATATAAAAAGTTAATAGTTTTTTTTTGTTTTTAGACTGCAATGTTTTGCGTGAGGTGGGCAAAGAAATGTCAAATAATTTTGGAGGGAAATTTCTAGCAGAAATGTAGAGAAGTAAGTTGTCTTCTTGAAAATTATCCACAACTGACGAAGAACCATGTTGAAATGCTTATAAAAAATAAATCAATCAATAGTGAGATTAAAAAGGCTATTTACGGAATTAGATAGAGCATGTTTAGGACATAAATCAACTCGATTCGCACAATCAAAAAATTCTAAGCCGATACATTATTGTTTTTAGAATTAAACTTTTTATTGCAATGGTAATGGAGCACGTACAATTTATGAAATTCTGAAGGTCATTTGCGCAAAACGTCACGTTGCACATGATTTTGCATTTGTGGTTCTACACCAGAGTATGTAAAATACATTTTGCGCAACACGTTTTTGCATAAATATCTAAACCCCCTATAAACAATATATCTAGTAGTCGATTACAGAATTAGAAAGTTAATTTTTAACCATAAATCAAATTTTCCGAACACCTTTATAATGATATAACATAGCTATCGACGTCATCAACGCACACGTCGAGAACGCCAGACGCTCGTCGCCCGACGCTATTAAACAGTGAAACCCCCCAAAACCCAAAAAAGATCAGAAAAATAAAAAATAATAAACCGAGTGGATAAGGAAAAAATGTATAAAGTTACTGCCGAAAGAAACGAAAGCTTTACATGGAATAGGGTAAGTATTTATATGTGTTAGACAATTTACCAAATTGCTAACTAATTGTAGAGTCCGGTCAAAAAATATTAGTGGGTCGGAATGAGTAAGGTTATACGGATATTCCGTCAACGCTGCATACTACAGCGTCTTTGGCAAGTATTCCACATTTTTCGATGCAATCTGTACAACCATGCGTTGTTAATCAACCTTCTAGCGGAGACGTATACGAAGTTAGTGCAGATACAAAAAATAATACATACAGCGGATAATAAAAACGGATAAAAATTGTGGTGTTTGAACTAATCTGGATAAACCTTTTTCAAAACGGCGCCTTAAGCCACTACTACTTCCGTGAGAGCAGCCAGTGTTTATTCAATCAAGTTTTATTTTTTATAAGTAACAACAAACTGAAGTTAGTTCTATTCAACTGTAAGTTTAACTTGACGTTACTTTTTGTAGTTAGCGGAGGAAGAAGGTATGCACAGTTTAATTAATGTCAAATAATTATAATTTATACTATATTAATTTATACTATAAAACTAATTGAAAATAATATTTGTATACGTGTTTATTTATGAAAAAGGAGATAGGCTGCGTAATTCGCAAAAAATGTTTTATTCGCTGTTTTAGGAAATAAGTTGATTCTATTCAATAGCAGAATCATGCTGCTGAAACAGCTACAATAGTCTGCTGTAACAGCAGGAAAAAAATCTGCTAAAAACAGCAAACATCCACCTGCTGTTTCAGCAGCAAGTCTGTTTTCTCTTTTTCAGACTTTTCTGCTGTTTTTGCAGTCAAATTCTTTTGAGTGTAGGCTAGATAATTTGTCACAATGCCGCTTGTACGTAGCACTGAGGATTTGACGAACGCCGAAACCGACGCCCCTGATGATAGATCATTTGTAGTTGATTTTAACAATCCTAATACAGTTGAACTTCGATTAACCGTGATGCTCGGGACCGGGCTAATCACGGATAACCGAAAGTCACGGTTAAAAGAGGTAAAATTTTACATGTATAAATTTGATTATTTTTATTTATTCAAAGATTTAACGAACTCACGTCTGTCATTAGCACCAACAAGTTATTGAACGATCAGTTTACGGTAGTGACATTTGAAGCTCCGAATTACTCCTTGATCCATAGGCTGAATCAAGGACGTGCAATTTGGTGGGAGATATTTTACTGTAACGTTTTCAGATATCATAGCATTTACATCTGGGTGTGCTGGACAGTTGTCTAATAGTAAAAGTATTTTACAGTTATTTTTGAGACCGATGCGCCGTTGATGTTCCTTTGCTTCTGGTACAAAATTTTGATTAAACCACTCCAGAAATAGCTGTTGTGTTACCCAAGCTTTCTTATTAGATTTATAAATCACAGGAAAGTGTTCAACGTTTTTTAAAGCTCTTGGATGGACACTTTTTCTATTATCATCAATTTACACTTGTGAGTTCCTGCAGCATTTGAACAAACTAGCACTGTGATTCTCTCCTTGGATTCCTTGTACCCTTCAATAAAATATTCATTACCACTAGCCAAAGAACTGTGAGGCAAACACCTCCAAAATAGAATGGTTTCGTCTGCATTGTAGATCTGTTCAGTTGTAAGTTGTTCGTTTTTAATGATTTCATCCAAGTTGTCCACAAACATCGTAGCAGACTCATAATCAGCACACTCCTTTTCTCCCGTAGATTTCAGTCGACGGATTCCATGACGTTTTTTGAATTTATCCAACCAACCAAATGAATAAGTGCACTCTGAATTCATGTTTAACTTCAAATGGAACATTTTTGCCTTTTCGACAATCATTTCGCCTGAAGTTCAGAAGCAAATTTCAGTTTAAGTTCATACAATCTCGATTTCAGTTAACTTACCTGAAATTGGAGTTCCCTTAAATCTTTCTTGCCGAAACCATTCATATGTTGCGAAATCAACTTTTGGATTTTTGGGTGTTTTTAGTGTATATCTGTGTTTAAGCAAGCATTGAATCAGTATCGGAGCAAAATTTTAAAATCCGATCTTTGTTTTTATTAAATCGGATACAGTTTGAATGCCAACTCCATATTTTTCAGACAACATTTTAAAAGGTACTTTACGTTTTGAGTATTCATTAATCAGCTTCATTTTTTCTTTAATTGAAAGAACCTTTCTTGCTCTTTTCACGGATTTAGTTTTTGACGGTGGCATGATGTAAGGAAAACACGTCTTGACAGATCAAATTTCACACTGATGAATGAATATGAAATTTGATATGAAAACTACACTTTCATGAAAAAGGGGAATCACCGAATTTTAATATGAGAGATGTGTGTGTATTATACGAAAAAAACAAACAAGCAGTCACATGGACATGTGCATCACGGATAATAGAGGTAAATCACGGTTAATAGAGGTAAAAAATCAACCACTCAGAGATGTGTGTGTATTATACGAAAAAACAAACAAGCAGTCATATGGACATGTGCATCACGGATAATAGAGGTAAATCACGGTTAATAGAGGCAAAAATAAACCACTCAGCTTCACGGTTAATAGATAATCACGGTTAATAGAGTCACGGTTAATCGAAGTTCAACTGTACAACGGGTACGATGCCCAACACTAGATCCGTTACTAGGAAGGCTCGGAGGAGCGGTGGTTTTTATACGCCAACTATTAGACAGACTCGAATCAGGAAACGGCGATCGGATTCGACAGATAGTTTCTGAATCATTATTGAATCTTCGTGGCGAAATTACAGATAGTATTTCGACTAGAGATGGAAGCGTGAGCGATTTCTGACTCACGTTCACGCACGCTCACGAAGGCATAATTTTGAATCAAGCACGAAGATTTTTTTCGTCGCTCACGCTCACGTGAGTAAAATAATTTTTGCTCACAATCACGTGATTCACGTAAATCACGCAAACAATCTAAATCGAAAGTAGTAAACGCCGCGCAAATCCGAAAATTATATTATTAAAATCACACTACGTTTACGATTTTAATCTAAAATTCACATTTTTAAGTAGTATACAAATTATAATGTGTTATATCGTATAGTTTAACGCCAAATAAGTTAACAGACCATTTTAGTCGCTTTTTCGAAGGAAATAAAATTTAGTAAATTAAGTGCAGTTAAAAAGTAGATATATGTATATGTACATATTTGAAAAATATTTAAATATTCGCAAAGTTTTCATTCCGCGAAATAGTATTTAAATTGACTTTGTTCTTGCGCAGGTATTAAAGTTGCTACTTATACCTGTGTATACATGGAACAATCTACTTCTAATACTTCAATCTAATAAAAAAATATCCAACAACTGAATGAAAATATATGGTGGTAAAAACGAAAAAATTATATGAAAAAGTATGTACAACTCACTTAAAAATCACGTAACTCACGCAGAAATTCGACTCACGCACGAACATTTTTTCGCTCCTCAAGTTCACTCACGCTCAGGTGAGTAAAATAAATTTTGCTCACGATCACGAGTGATTCACGTGAATGGCGCCCATCTCTAATTTCGACTGAACTGAGGAATTTTGTGCAGGGCATTCATCTGAATTCAAATTCTAGAGCAGGGGTGACAACTGCTCCTGTGATGAGATAGGCGGATAACCATGAAGTTCCGCCAATTATTGCACAAGATAATTCTGACAGGTCTATGATTATCATGCGGAATTGGCATTTGATCTTTTCTGGCAGTAAAGATGATATCACGGTGGAGGAATTTATTTATCGAGTCAGTATCATGACCACCAATACTCTTGGGGGCGATTTAGACTTCCTATATATACATTTTATTCGGGAATAAGGCTCTGAATGGTATTGGAGATACCATCGTCAGAATGACGATATTAGCAGGAAATCTAATGATTTCGACATGAGAGATGACATTTGACGTCGCAGACAAAGACCTAATGAAAGTTTCCATGACTTTTGTGAAGCAATTATGGTGTTGTCGCATAAATTACGCTCTCCTCTGTCGGATGAGGAATTGTGTGAGACCATTCTTCACAACTTAAGGGCCGAGATAAGAAATGAATTGCTTCATATGGATATATCACATGTATAGGACTTCAGAAAGGTGGTACGGAAACACGAGAAATTTATTAGGGATACTCAGGCGACTAATAGATATTGTAACTATAGCGACAAGGCACGTGTTGCTGAAATTGATGAACGCTCGGAAGAGAGGGAGGACGAGCAGATCAACTATGATTTATCTGAAATCCAGAGGACGATTGAATGTTGGAACTGTAATAAGATCGTACATGGATATAAGAATTGCACAAAGGCTCGGAAGATATATTGTTATGGATGTGGAGTAAAGGGTACATTTAAGCCGGACTGTCAGAATTGTCGTAACCAGGGAACTCCAAGAAGGATGTCCCTCGAACAATGAGAGGACATCCTGCAATATCTTTACCGAGACAATAAAGATGAATAGGCGAGATAAAGAACCGGACAGTACAGATAAGGAATCACAATATATGTCATATATTATAATTGTAGTAAAAGTAGGGCAAAGACAGAATATTTGTGGAAGCATAGACTTGTCCTTTGGTTTTTAGAATCAGGAATGCGACTTTGAATTTTTAGTAATACCGACGTCTCCACAATATTATTATTTGCGATAGATTTTTGGAAGAAGTTTGGGGTTTCTATTGCTATTGGGAATGTAGTTAGTGAAGATAGTGCCGATGACTCAGTAACGAAAATGATAGTGCTTAACATGGATCAAAGGAAGAAGCTGGATTCAATTGTAGAGTTGTTTCCAAATTCGGAAAGGGATGGATTAGGATGTACTACGCCGGTTGAGCACAATATTGATACAGGAAATGCTAAGCCAATCAAGCAAAGATATTACCCTATATCACCAGCTAGAGAGAGAATCTTATGTGAGGAGGTCGACCGAATGTTGTCCTTAGGTGTGATAGAGGAATGCTCTAACTTTCCATCACCCGGAGTACTTATCGTAAAACCTGGGAAGGTAAGGTTTTGTGTTGATAGCAGGAGACTAAATTCGGTTACGGTGAAGGATTTATATCCGATTACGAATGTTGATGGAATTATTTCGAGACTTCCTCCTCCACACTACATTTCGTAGGTGGACCTTAAGGACGCATTTTGGCAAATCAACCCAAGACGGCTTTTTCTGTGCCGAATAGGCCATTATACCAATTTACTAGGATGCGCGTTGACCCTGAGAAAGTAAGTGCAATATCGGAATTTTCGATACCTAGGTCTATACGACAACTACGACAGTTTTTGGGTATGATCGGCTGGTATAGGAGATTTATCGACGATTATTCGACTCATAACTTTCCCTTGACAGAACTTTTGGGCAAGAAGAAATCGTGCATTTGAGAATTCGGTACCGGCAGTAGAATTGAAGACATTACCAGTAATAGACTTTGATGAAGATACATTTAACGGGACAAAGTATTCAGATTGGAGAAAGGAGGTGACGAGGGAAGAATTTTCCGATTTTTAGGTTATTGGAAAAGCGTAATGTATGGAATTTTTATTGGCCTCGTTTTGTGTCGGATGTAAAGGAATATATCCAGAACTGTGAGTTATGTAGGACTTCCAAGGCTCCAACGACTGTATTACGGCCTCCAATCGGAGAAATGGTTACGTCAGAAAGACCCTTTCAGCGTTTGTATTTTGACTTAATTGGACCATTTACATATAATTACATATCTGAAGGACGAGATCTTTGATTGCTATGGAGTGTCAGAGGTGGTCGAGACGGACAATGATTCACAGTTTAGAAGTAAGGAGTTTGAAAATACGCTAAACAAGTACGGCATTGAGCAGCAACTTACGCTTGTATATAGCCCACAAGCTAAACGAGGCTCTTCGGTCTTATATTATAGAAGATCATAGACAATGGGATGTATTCTTGAGCAGTGTTAATTGCGCCCTGAGAAATAGTGTACATCAATATACAGGGAAATCACCATACCAGATCATATTCGGTCAAAATATGATTACCCATGGAAGACATTATTAGAGTGACACACAAATTTCAAGATTAGATCAGTTTGTATTGATGCGTAATGCATACGAGAAAAATCAAAAGACGTATGACTTAAGGTCACGGGAAAGGACGGTAGATATTGGACAAGAGGTGTTTCGGAGGAATTTTACTCAGAGGTCGCTGGCGAAGAATTTTAGTTCGAAATTGGCCCTAACGGGTGTGACTCTGATAGACTAGGGATATACCATCTTTTAATTTATGTAAAGACCCACCATTCATGCCCAATTTCCTCTGGGAGTGCCTACCTCCAGGCCCCGGCCGTGCTCAGTCATGGGGCGATTCTTTTCCATTAGAAATAGGCTCAGGTGCGTTCCCATAAAAAAAATGAGGTAGCTCTTAACTCAAATAGAAAAAGTGTGGCAGAAGGAAGAAAGTGAGATTGTAAGAAAAGGAAGGTAGTAATAGGAAGAATAAGTTGGCGATATTAACTGAGGTTTCGGGCATTAGATGTTAGTCTGCCGCATTTCGTTTACCCACCCAACCATGCTGATGCGTAGAATAATCAGCCCAAAATTTCATGACTCTATGCCATGCCCTTCACCTTTCGTGAATAAAAATCTAAATCTAGCAAATCATTCTATATATTATATATATTAATATTAACTGAAAGAGTAAAACTTAACGCATGGAAACAGATAATGGATAAGTATATCGTATGAAAATTTGAAATAAATAAAATATTATGTTTTAAAAAATATTCAAAATTAAAGGACTGCGCGTCCATTTTTTACGTTAAAACTAATGTATTAAAATTAGGATTATGGTTATGGAGGGAAGCTCTAAAAATTATCTATATAGGTGTGGGCACGAGCGTATACAAAATGATAATTAAAACACAAGTCTACTCACCATAAAATTTCCTCGAAGTCATGCAGGCCTGTTGAAGGAGGTTAATATAGCAAACTTGATATCGTGGCGATGTTAAAATAATTTTTGGTTCATAGTCCAAGTGTAACGAGGTGATGACTAATGATTATATATGTACATTTCGTTAATATAAATACTAGATTATAATCTGGAACAAATTATGCATGGTCCCAGCCAGCGATCAATGCAGGAAATGAAATCGTTAATAATACTTCCGAGTTTGGGGAAGACCAATATAATCTTCAGTTAAAGGTACCGCCAGGTATTTTCGTTATAATGTTATAAGAAAGAAATAACCACCAGAAATTCATTTATTTCAATCAATCCGGTTAGAATAATAAGTTCGAGGTCTGTGGATAATAATGATTCCCCTCAGTGAAACACAAGCTACCTAGGAATATATTCCAAAAGTATTCCGGGGACCCTAGTCCTATCGAATGTAGATAAAATTATCATCGAGAATATGTGATATAACTTACTCCGTACGTGCTATCGAAAAGTCAATTACAGATTTTGATGAACATAGATCCTTGTTGTAGATAAAGACTGCGAATATGTGTGGCAGTTTCCTCTTCAAGAATCCACGAACTCCACAAATAATTGTCGAACCAAATTTCAAGAATATTTGAAATTATAATGATTTTCCGTCTGACAAACAATTCATAAATTTTCTTTCTAAGAAATAAGCAAGGCGTATTTATACAGGTGATAGCACGAGCCCAGCTGACTGAAATTTTTTTCATTCCGAAGTAATCGAAACTGTCAAATTTATTGTATACATTTCTCAATGTTTACGTTTTGCTTTGTTTACTTTTCCAATGGCTCATTTTCAAAATATTAAACCTTACATTTTGAAAACAAAATTGGTTGAAAAAGTAACATTTCTTTTTAAAAAACATAAAAAAGTGATAAGAAAAAATGCGCAGTTGTTGCATTTGCAAAAAAAAGTGGGACGTGGAAATGGGCCGTTCTTCAATATTCCGAAAGACCAGAGGAGAACAAATAAATGGAGTAAGATTTGCCGGATGGAGTTCCGACCAAATGCGGAGAACGATCCCCAAGAATTCGAACCCGAAGCGAATTTAGATGACCTCCCAGAACAAGTAAAAAAGTCGTATCCACTTCCGCGTTAGACATTTGAACAGAAGGCTTAAAGTGCAAAAGTCCAAACAGAGGATAATGGGATATAAAGAATTTCTTAAAATTTACCTTTGAATATATCCCTTATATTACTTGTTCATATCTTTAATCATTTTATTTAATTTATATATACTATAACAATGTGAAATAAATTCCAGATAAAATAAATTGTCTTCAAATGTATACACAATTGTTGGTATAGTAATCTAAAAATACAAAATATGTACACAAATCAAAACAAATAATAATTTGTTTATTTCAAATTGATTTTTTCACTTTTTTGTTTACATTTTTAAATCAGCTGGCTTTGACAGTATCGATTACCTTTCCAACAACAAAATGCCTGTGGTTGTTGTTTTGTTTTTGTTGTTGTTCTAGTGCTATCACCTGTATAAATACGCCTTGGAAATAAGTCACAAATTTTCTTTGACAAATAAAGCAAACCGAACTGTTAAATTTTTCTGAACTGAACAAAAATAAAATTACAAACATTTTATTGACAAGTCCTAAATTGAAAACATCTGAAGGCAATGTCAAAAATTCGGGTATATTCGGGGGCCAATGAAACTGAGTTTACACAGAAAGCTCACAATTTAGCCCTGTTTCACTTTTTGGTTCAGCACTTCCATCTCTTTTCCTTATGCCTTTTTAGGGATCACCCTAATATAAAATAGCATGTGTTCATACGCGAGCTTCTTCTCCTTGTCACACTGCATGCGAAATCTAGCTGAAATTACATAAGCTCGATTTTCAAAAATCAAATCCCATACAAATTTGACATATGAAAATCGACCTCATTTCAGCTAGATTGCAGTGTGAAAAGGCTGTTAGTAGAACACGACGCATTAAATATTTTAACTATTCCATTTTGAAATACATAAAAAGAGAATAAAATGTCTTTAAATACATATTGCATGGGATTAGGAACTACATTCTATATAGCCTAAAAAGAGAAAGTCTTAAATGTTTAAGCTACGAAATACCTGACAGACTTTCGTATGTGTTCAACAAAAAACTCACCATGGTTACATGTTATACATCAAAATGATAGTATCGATGCACTCTACAATCCTGTGGAGCCACATTTTTTTATTTTTTTTCTGTTCTGTTTTTTGGGGGGTTTTGAGGTTTCACTTTTTAATAGCGTCGAGCGACTGGCGTTCACGACGTGTTCGATGCGCTATATATTTTATACAAGAATAGTTTGAGTGCGCTAACCATTTTTGGACGAATGGGGTTAATTTATGCTTTTTTAATTTCGTAATTAATTTTTTGATATCACTATTGAATGATTTATATTTTATATGAATTTCATGGTTTTTCGTCAGTTTTGGACAATTTTAAAGGAGACTGCTTACTCTACTTTTCTGCTAGATTTCCCTCCAAAATTATTTTTCATTTCTTTGCCCACCTCACGCAAAAAATGGAGTCTAAAAACACAAAATTATTCTCAGACGCCGTATAGTTATCTTGCTCCAAACATTACAACTTCATTTAAAACGGCTTTGTAACTTTTTATTTATTACTTTAAGGGTATGCTTATTTGATTTTGCTTATAGATTAATGCATTTATATTATTTATATCATCGAGCATATTATTTGTGCTGCAGTTTCAGACTATATGTGTATGTGTGTCTAATGGCTATATGTATAGCTATGTATGACTCAATAAAGTCTCAAACTGGATCCACTTTACTTTAGGTAAGAAAAATCCATACAGAAACCCTAAAAAACAAACTGGGACAAGTTTAGAAATCAAATGCAAATATCACCTCCATATCGAATTTACAGGAGCTAGAATCCGCTGTGAATAAAGTAACATATCAACTTACCAAAGCGTTTCTGAAATCCTGTCCAGAACGAGCACCGCCGCGCAAAACCAACCAAACATGGTGGACTCCGGAACTCAAAATACTCAGGAAAGATAGCAGAAGACTCTTCAATAAGGCGAAAAGAGAAAACATAACAAAAAGCTGGAATGAATACCACGAAGTCTTCAATAACTTTAAAAAGGAAACAAGAAAAGCGAAGGGGAAAGACTACATACCAATTAGTCTATCATCGTTTTTACCTAAAGCAATGGAAAGACTACTTGATCTACAAACCGCATAGGGTTTCTTCCTGGAATAACTCAGTGGACGGGCAACATTCTACATAGCAGAGTGATAAACTCATCCAAGGGATACGATGTGGTCAGAAAGCAGGTAACGAGAGGCACGCCGCAGAGAGGGGTTATTTCACCCCTACTATGGAATCTAGTGATACATGAAATCCTGTTCGAACTCAACAGAGGAGGCACTAAAGTAGTTGCATATGCCGACGACGTAGTACTGCTGGTCCGAGTCAAGTTTCTGTAAACGATTAGTGAAATCATGTAACGGCCACTAAAAAGCGGATCACGATAGGCTACACAGGTGTTAACCCGACGAAAACAGAACTAGTTTTGTTCACCTGATAATACAAGATTCCCAAAATTCGAGCTACCTAGCTTAAATGGGGAAAAGCTGTAGTTGTCTAATGGAGCAAAACACGTAGGCGTAATCCTCGACTCCAAATTCTCCTGAAAAATTTTTTGATTTCCCGGGAATACGGGAAATATTTAATAAGTATTTTATTGATTATTTTGAGCATTAATTTACATTTACAATATAAATTAGAAATTTGAGATATATTTCAAATTCATATATTTACATTACTGACAATAATAATGGGTATTTGTTTATTACTACAAACAGAACATTTTAAATTCGCTAAGTACCCATTTTTGCGAAACCCACCCTGCTAGGGGAATACAAACTTTTTGTGGGTATATGTGCAAGATCTTTATTGTGAAACAAAAATATCATACCGACAATACTATGGCTGACATAATGCCAATACTTAATGTCGTGCTGGTTATACTTTAAATTTCTTGTTTTCTTAGAAGAATCGAAAAATAAAAGGTGAAAATCTTCTTAAATAACAATTTACTATACATATGAAACCAGTAAGAAATTGTTAAAAATTCGGATACATTTAACATTTTTCATCTGGAAACTTTCAAGAGAAATCAAATATGAATAGAAATATATCCTGCGGTATTTTAAATAACCCTTTGTAAGAACTAATTATTTATTTAATATTAATTTTTTATATTACTTTTACATTTTAGAATATTTTACTTTGTTTCTGTAAATTTTTTATATGAATCTTCTAATTTAATTAAGTCTTGACATTCTCCGAGTTATTTGTTTCCTTAATCATTTTTAAATTTTGAATCTAGTGTAGTCACTTGTGACTGCAATTTAAATGTCCAATTTTATGACGCCTTTAATTATGACGATTAGTCTAGAGTAAAACATTTTGACAAAAACATTCGCCTAAATAGTATCAGTATTTGAACCTATTTTTTATTTATTACTACAATAATAAAAAGTATTTATTTTTAGATTATTATTATATTATATTGTCCTTCTCGATCACTTACAATAAGAGACTTGATAAGGTGGCAACATTTTTATCCATTTTTTTCTTAAGTTAATCAACAAGAAAAATCTGTCAGCAACATTATGAGAGTAGTAAATTCCATACAAAAAATAAGCTGGTAAGCCCAACCGAACAGGCCAATAGTTTAATAATCAGAAATTACATTCATATTAAAAGCTATTAAAAAGTACGAAAACCTTGAAATAGTGTACACGGACGTGTATGGTAGGCGTTGAAATAGTGTACACGGACGTGTATGGTAGGCGTTAATATGTTAAAATAACACACCAGTTACTAAATGTTTACATTTTAAATCATATTGGACATACCTAAAATAAATTATTTTTTCCCGGGAATTCCCGGGAATGAAAGTTTCAAATGAAAAAAGTCCGGGAAACCCCAAACCCTAGCTGTAAGACAATGTTCAGGAAAAAATGCAAAAGTCCAGAGATTGGTCTGCGTCGGCATCACAGGTGCGATGAGGTTGGCTCCACAAGTTGGATTGGAAGCGGTGCTTATATATCTACGTGAGAAAATGCGCAGCTGCTCTAAGGCTAAGGGAACTTGGCGAACTAAAGGCCAACATGCATGGACACAGCTATATCTTAAACGAAATATATATTAATGGGAGGCTAGAAGAAGCCTCAGGCGGTATGGCGGCACTCAAAGCCCTAAATTCGCCAAATCCAAACTCAAGACATCACGCTAACTTGGGTACCAGGTCATAACAATATACTTGGTAGCGAAAAAGCGGACGAGTGTAACAGAAAAGGCTCGGAGGAAGTGAGCACACCTGAAACCCGCAACGTATACATCCCATTTGTCGAACAACTTAACTACGTAGACGAAATGGCGGACAACGTAAAAAGGTATAGGTGGTCTGCGGAATAACAAGAACTTTATGGCCAAACATTAACCAGAAAAGGACCACGGAACTATTAACTTTTGACGAAGACTACTGGATGAAGAAGAATCATGCACTTGTGTTGGACTGCAAGAACTCAGGCTACCATTCCTAGGAAGTATGTTCTTCGCTGATCTGACGGACTTAGCAAATGTACATCTACGGAATCTGCTCAACTTCGACAAGACAATATGCTTTGAGAAAGAAGCGATCGATACACTATGATTATACATTATTAGACAGCGGATATATATGCAAAATCATATTTTGAACGAATTTTTATGATGAAACAATTCAAAAAACCGTTATAACCAATTTTATATTAACATATTTTGCGTTGCCATATCCATAGTTTGTACAAATATGGATTAAAAATGGGATTTGCATAAAAATCCGCTGTCTATACATTATACATTCGATTTTGGAACTTGTGGAGACCAATAATTAACCGGAGTAGTTGTAGCATTGCACTGGTAGTAGTAGTAGTAGACAAAAGAGGGGGGGGATAAATAAAGGAATTCCTTTTGGCCGCACACTAAGAAATGGTGGAAGCATTTGTAATTAAACAATAATTATATATGTAAAATAAACAGGAATAATTTAGTTCAGATCTCACAATATCCAACTAATTGATTTTTTACAGCATTTTGATAATGACGTATTTAAAATTAGTTTCTAATATAGTTTCTAATTGTTTAACAACAATTATATTATATCATACTTTGCAGATGCTATAAGGTAATTTTATAGTAATATAATAGTAGTTTTTAAGCAATTATTGTATTTGTTATTCATTGTGGATTTGGGTTTTACTTAAAGGTTCCCGTTGAATGCAATGATAATTGATTTTAGTTGATTTAATTACGAGCTTACTTCTACTAAAAATAGGAAGAGAATATTGGCTACCATTAATGAATTTCACTTCATCTTTTTGAAGCTTGCAAAGCTCGACATGTATAACATTGAGGTATGTGTTAAGTTAAGAAATAAATCATTAGATTGCTTGCGTTTAATTGTTATTTATTAATTCACTTTTTTCAATCTGTATGTATGTATAACAATTTACAAGAAGTTTTCGAATGGTACCGTACTCAGCAATTTTGAAAACAATGGAATTACCAAAATTTAAATGTGCTTGGTCCGCCGAGAAGAATTGGAGATGGGTGACAGTGGGTAAATAAATCAGGAACTTATGTAGTGCATTATGAAAAATCCATATAATTTATTTACAGGGTTGTCGAACATTAAACTGAAAAGTTAAGAAGAAATAAAAAATATTTTTCATAAAAATATAACACAAATCAGATGACTCAAATATTAGTGATGTGTTTTTTGTTTTCTTTAAATTATCGATAAACAGCCGTCGTTTCAATACTGCCAAAGAATACCAAATTAGCGTTGAATTGATGTTGACATTGTTAGCAAGTGATGTTGTCAACTGAACTAAGGGCGATTACTACAGAAAAAATATTGGACAAAATTGTAACATAAAAAATTACACAAAAAAAAACATAATGTAGAGGTGTTTTCAGGAGCGTTTGACAGGTTGACACTGCTACAAAATTTTTTGCAGATCATATTTAATCAATGCAATCATCATTTCTTGTGGGTGACCGCAGCAATTTTTACCGATTCATCATAATGTATATATTCCTGCTTTACGACCATTATAATTTTAGTTCTTGCCATAATTTCTTCAACAGTCCTTTTCTTTTATGTATGTACTCCAGCTCATCTTCTGATCATTATCCCAGTTTCCGTTTTATTAACAAGTGCTATCTGTCACTGTTATGCTAATATATCGACCCATATTTGTCCAGAAGATGTAAGCTCCACAATTTTGGATTATCGTTTTTTAATGTAAACGATAATTTGTGAAAAATGAAAAACTTTAGAAATTCCTCTTACGGATTTATATCAATAACAATTTTGACGTATGTACACATAGCTATTTGCTTATGATATTTATATTTTTTCATATAAGATGTTTCAAAAGAAATATTTTCAGTTTTCATAATGCACTACATCGAAAGTGGTATTCTTCTGTGGAAAGCATTATATTTCATATTTCTTCATCTGCGGATTCAATAACAGAAGAAACGTGCACGTACTTACAAAAAGCAAAAAATCGTTACTTGGCTTAAAAATATGAAAAAACGTGATACTAGTGCTCAGCCGAATCTATTTTGCCGCCTGAAATTCAAAAAGACGTAACAAAAAAATCGCAAAACTAGTTTTGTACTGATTACAGTTCATTTGACTAAAATACACAATAAACTACGCTGTTTTTTCTACATATTCAGGGTTGTTACAGAAACCAAGTCAGAATTGATTATTTATCAGAATTGAAAATCAATTCTGATAAGAATTGAAGTCATGAAATCTGTTGAAATGTTCTTGGTTTTGCCTTGTTTCGAATCCAATTTTCAAATCTACTGTTTTGTATTGTTTACATTTTTAGTTAGACTTTTGCAAGTTGCGAGATTTTTTTTTCACTGAACCAACACTCAGGGGATGTCCCCTATAAATGCAGTGCATTGCGTTGGTAGAAGGAAGATAAGGTATTGGAAGGAGGAAAGAGGGAGTAGTGTCTGTTGACATCTGTTTTGAATCTCTGAATGTCGTAATTGGAGGGAAAGATATTTGCCGGATGTCGATTCCACATACGGATAGTTCGGGCGAAGAACGAATTTATTCTGTAATGTGTAGTGCGGCCGGTTGTCCAATCGACAACAAATGGGTGAGAGTTCCTGGAGAGTCGCGTATCTCTACCGAACGTTCTCACGGGCGGTATAAGATCACGAATTTCCGAAGAACAAACACCATGAAAGTATCGATAGAACAAGGACACACAACCAACATTACGACGGTGTTCAAGGGAGACAATAGAATTGGATATCCTACCGTCACCTATCAACACCATCGCCTTCCTCTGGACACGGTCAAGTAGCTCCAGTGATGAAGCTGGAGCACCCGACCATATATGGGAGTTGTATTCCATCTTTGGTCTGATGTAGGTAGTGTAGATATTGAGAAGATCAGAGGGTGTGAAATATTTCTTACATCTTTTTAAAAAGCCTAAACATTTGAAGGCATCTTTCGACACATCAAATACATGTTTTGTCCAACGAACATCACACTGTATTTTTATGCCAAGAACAACGAGAGCATCTGATTGCTCAATATCTACACCGTTCATTAAAATCGACGACACCGTTGGATCAGTGAATCGCTTGTGAGACAACAAGGAGCACTGGGTCTTACGTGCATTAAAATCTACTCTATTCTCTCGACCCCATTCAGAAATGGCCATCAAATCCTGGCTAAGTGACTCATCCATCAATCGCCTTTTATCCTCAATTTCTTGACGACTTGGTCTATGATCGAATGAGTATGAATTGCAGAGGTTGCTGTCATCCGCGAATGAGTATATTGGATTCACAGTCCGATCCAAGAGGTCGTCAATGAAAATAAGAAAAGGGAGGGGGAAAGGACAGAGCCCTGTGGTACTCCTGCGGTTAACCTATGCTCGTCGGATGAGAACCCATCTACAACAACACGTATAGTGCGATCTCTAAGGAAGCTCGATATAAATCGAGAGAAGTCACTACCAACACCAAAAGCGATAAGCTTTGATATGAGTGCGCCGTGTCAAACTCTATCAAAGGCCTTGGAGATATCTAGAGCAACGACTTTACTCTCACCAAGCTTGTGAATAGATCGATTCCACTTTTCGGATAGCAGTGTCATCAGGTCTCCCGTAGATCGATTCCTACGGAAGCCATACTGTCGATCATTAAGTAAGTCATTAGTTTCTAAATACCTCACAAGATGGTGGTTAACCATACTCTTCGAAAGCGCTGAGCAAATCGCGATCGGTCGATAGTTAGCAGGATTATTAGCCTCACCTTTTTTTAGGGATGGGCTGGATGTTCGCAATCTTCCAACGCGCTTGGAAAACCCCTGTACGGTATGCAAGGTTGAAAAGATTACGAAGGGGACGGGCAAGAGTCGAAGCGCACTTACATAGGACAAGTGCTGAAATGCCATCCGGGCCTGGAGATTTATTTACGTCGAGATTTGCGAGAACCCTTTTAACTCCACGTGTTCGAAAAAATATCTGAGGCATGGAATGGGAGAAGCAAGAACTTTGGCACGAAGACGTTGTTCGTACAGAAACTTTTAACGTCTAAGTACCCTGGCACACATGGTTCTTGTCTGCTTGCGTAGCAGATCAGTGGTGGCATTTTTATTTAAACGTCATTTCCTGAACGCTTCCTCTTTGGATCTGACAGCAGTCTTGCATGTCTGGTTAAACCAACTTTTATTAGTTGGTTTATCCGAAATAACTTTAATTGGAATAAATGACTTCATTCCAATCAAGATAATATTTTCAATCATTTCAGCCGCAGCATCTATATCGCTATTTAGAAAACAAAGTTTCCAATTGAAATGCTGGAAAAAGTTGTTGAGCTCGGCCCAACGTGCCTTTTCGTATATATATATATTGTCCGCTTTGGGGCTGGGGTCGAAGCGACACAAAGAGCGGAATACGAAAAGGATGCTGAAACAATACAGTGATCCGAATTACCAAGAGGTGCTAGAACGTTAACTTCATACTTTTCAGGGTGTGATGTTAAGAAAAGATCAAGAATATTAGAGTGTTGCCCTTGGACACACGGAATGTGTGTCGGTTCATTCACTAGTTGCGTCAAATCATTATGCGCAGCAAAAAGCTCGGCGTATTGACCCTCCGGTGTTGAGTGACTCGAATGGGCAAGCCAAGAGGAATTATGGACAAATCATATTGATTTCTGTGACACCAAACTTGATTTTTTTGGTTTCAATTCTGATTCTGACAAGAATTAGATTCTTCAGGGTTGTAGTCTATCTGTAAAATATATAGTACACAAACCACCCAGTTATATTTCACAACCCAAACACTACCCTAAATCTTTAGTACATATGTACGAATATCATATGTACGATAGACTTCAAGTCACATTTTTTCTAATCTTAAGACTACTTCTGTAATAACCTTTGAATAGTAAAGTTACCTTTTTGTTCTCATGTACTTAAAGACTTTCATTTAAACTTTGACTGCTAACATAGGTTATGGTCACGTGCTATAGTATTATAAAAGAAAAGTCAAAGTCGGTTGAGAAGTAAATGTTGTAATAGTTTTGAAACGTGTTTGTGTTATAATGGCAAGTTCCGCCCAAATCGAAAAAATTGAGTGGAGACAACTATGCAAGTTGGTCGGTCCACATGAGGAGCCTGTTGATTACATTGGACTACTGGAACGTTATTGATAGTAGCTGCCCCATAACAGCAACTGCTGAGGAGAAGGCTACTAGGAAGGCTATTGATTCGAAAGCACTTGCAACGATCATTCTAAGTGTAAAAGCTCAGAATTGATTCACGTAAAAAAGTGTAAAACTGCCAAAGAAGCCTGGCAAAAATTAAGTGGTGTGTATATAGCAAAGAGTCCAGCAAGAAAAGTAAATTTATTCAAAAGGTTAGTTCGCTTCAAAATTCAAGATTCGACTAGTTACCAACAACAAATAAACGAATTCAGTGCTTTGGTTGAGTCGCTGAAATAAATTAATGTTTCTGTTCCTGACGACTTTATAAGTATTTTGTTGTTGTGTAGTCTCCCAGACGAATATGAGAGTTTCGTAGTAGCTATGGATAGTAGGGACCATTTGTCACCATTAGAGCAATTGAAGGTCAAAGTTTTGGAAGAACATCAACGTCGTGGTGAAAAGATATCTGTTGGTGATGAACATGTCTTTGCGGCGAATTCAAAGAGAAAGAATAAGTTCAAGAGCAGACAAAATGAGAAAAAGAGTGGTGAAAATCAGAGTTACAAAAATGTTCGATGTTACTTGTGTGGTAAGAAAGGCCACATCAAAGCTAATTGTAACAACAAAGCGATGATAATGAGTGTGCGAGAAACAAATGATTTTAACTCAAGTGATAATGAGTGGATTGTTGACAGCGGAGCATTATCACACATGAGCGGTACAAAAGCTATATTCGCTTCATTAAGAGAACATAAACAAAATGTAATATTGGCATCTGGTGACTGTGTCTATGCAGAAGGTATAGGTAATGTGAATCTCAAATCGGATTTTACCGACATTATTTTATACAATGTTCTTTTCGTGCCGAAGTTAAATGCAAATTTTTTGTCTGTGCACAAAATAATTGAGCATGGGCACAATGTGCAGTTTACGAAAGAAAAGGTCTCGGCAAAAAATAATGATGACCATATGATTTTTGAAGCTCGTTCCACTGGTGGTATATTCACCACAAAATTTTTTTATGAATGAACATGCGATGATGGTTACCGAGAAAGACGACAACGTAAAATGGCACCGAAGATTTGGCCATTTAAACTATCAAGACATGGTAAAGTTGCAGAAAAATGAAATGGTTTTAGCTTTGAATCCGAAAAACGACATTTCTTGCGTCACGTGTGCTATGTGCAAGATGACGGTGCAACCTTTCCCGAATTATGGTGAATGTTTTTCGAAAAAAACATTGGAGTTGGTGCATTCGGATATTTGCGGTCCGATGAGGGTGACAAGTGAAGGCGGTTCCCGATATTTCATATCGTTCACAGACGATTTCTTACGTTTTGCATCAGTCTACTTTCTAAAGCGAAAGTCAGACGCACTTCAAGCTTTCAAAGAATTTCGCGCTGTTGCAGAAAGGCAGACTGGTTGCAAGCTGAAGACGCTACGAAGTGACAATGGGAGTGAGTATACATGTAATGTATTTCAATTGTACTTATCATCCGTAGGCATTGAACACCAAACTACTGTATGCTACACCCCCCAACAAAATGGCGTTGCTGAAAGGTTAAATAGAACCTTGGTGGAAATGGCGCGGTGTATGCTGTTAGACTCTGGTTTGCCCCATTCGTTATGGTCCGAAGCTCTTAATATATATTTGAGGAATCGGTGTCCTACAAAGGTGCTGAAAAATGTTACACCATATGAATGCTGGTTTAAGAAAAAGCCTACTGTGGTTCATCTACGATCTTTTGGATGTGATGTCGTTGCGTTGGACAAAAAGCCTGGTCGGTCCAAACTACAACCAAAAGGCAGAGAGTATGTGTTTGTTGGTTATGCCCACCAATCTAAAGCATATCGTTTATACGATAAAGACAGCAGAAGCATTAAAATTTCCAGAGATGTTGTTTTCTTCGAGAACAAATTCTCTAATTTAAATAATTCTCCTGAAGACAAAAATAGCAATATAGATGAAGATTGGTTTTGTGTCGGATTGAAAAACCCTGCTACTTACCCGGAAGATGATTGTCAACCCAAAGAGAATGAAATTGAACAGGAACATTTTATAAGTGAATCGATTGATACCCAAAGTGAAGGATCATTGGATGGAACTGTTGCTGGCCAACCTGGAGAAAAGCGAAAGAGAGGAAGGCCGAGAATAGCGAGAACAGGAAATAAAGGTCGTCCAAGAAAAGTTTTTGTTGTTGAAGCGCCACAAACAATCAATAAATTATCAGCACAAAACAATGATCCGAATACGGTTGAGGAGGCGATGGGATCTGCAAAAGCAAACGAGTGGAGATGTGCTATGAAAACCGAGTTTGATTCATTGGTGAAAAATAAGACTTGGGAACTTGTGGAAAAACCCGAGGGTAAGAACATCGTTGGATGTAAGTGGGTGTACGTCACGAAAAGAAACTCCACTGGAAATGTAGAAAAACATAGAGCCCGTCTGGTAGCCCAAGGGTTTTCACAAAAGTACCAAGTCGAATATGCTGAAACTTATTGTCCCGTCGTGCGATTTACTGCAGTTAGAATGTTGTTTGCTATTGTCGTGCAGAAAAAGCTTTTGATCAACCATATTGACATCGTTTCTGCTTACCTTAACGGAGATCTTCAAGAAGAATTGTTTATGCGACAGCCACAGATGTTTGTTGATGAAAAGTACCCAAATCGTGTTTGCTAATCGGACTTAAGCAAGCCGGAAGAGATTGGTACCGTAAGATCAATCAAATATTATCCAATCTAAATTTTGCTCGTACAAAAACGGATAATTGCTTGTACGTAATGCAGAAAAAAGATGAGATGGTTCTAGTGGCGGTTTATGTCTAGCGAAGAGACCATGAGAGAAGTGGTGACAAATTTAAACAAATACGTCGATGCCGTTGACAGAGGACCCGTGAAATATTATTTGGGCATGGAGATAGAAAGAGATGGTGATATATCTTTACATCAAGCCAAGTATACGATGGATTTGTTACGTGAATGGAAAATGGATAATTGTAAGTCATCAACTACACCTTTTGCTGCTGGTACAGTTTTAAATAAATGCAAAAAGGAAAACTGTAAGGGTTATGAAGTGAAGAAATACCAATCATTAATTGGATCGTTGACGTATCTGGCTGTAGCGTCACGCCCTGACATATCCCACATTGTTTCGAAGCTTTCACAGTTCAATACTGTGCTGTTATTAGCAGTCTCTTTATTCTACACTACTTATAGGGTGTCATTTGGCCAAAAATCGAAAAATTAGAGTTAGAGACATCACTACTAAGCGCAGGTTACAAATATATTTTTTCTAATTTTATTTCTCACGTCGCTTCTGATCAGCGGTTAAGATGAAGCTGTAAGTGTAGCATTAAGGATCTTCCTCGTTGTATCGACGCGATGCTTATACATCGAGTAATCAATTTAACCTTAGGAATCGGTACGATAAGGAAGCTGGTGACCAGGGAACACAGCAAGGAGTCCTGCGGCTTCTGGCTGTCAACAGTATCATCAGATCCCTTTCTGATGATGGTAACAAAGTAATTGCATACGCCGATGACGTCGACATCATGATAGGAGGTAAAATCCTGGCAACAATCAGCGAGATAATGCAAGGAGCACTGAAGATATTATAAGGCTGGGCTATGAAAAGTGGCCTGGGTATTAATCCTAGGAAATATAACATAGAACCATTTAGTAAGACAATTCTGGATGGAATTTAACTTAACCTTTCTCAAAAAGCCGAATACCTTGGGGTGATTCTAGATCGGAAGCTAAACTGGAAAGGAACATTGAGGAGAGATATAAAAAAGGTCCAAAAGGAAAGAGCTGGGGCTGAAACCGAAAGTCGTAGACTGGATCTACCGGTCGTTGGTCAGGCCCATTACTACTTATGGCTGTTTGCACTGGTGGGGTGCTCTGAGAAATAGGAAACTACTAGCAAGGCTTAAAAGAAAAAAGGCAGCAAGCTTGGACATCACGGGAAGCGCATATAAGCACTGGATGTAATTCTACATCACCTATCCCTGGACCACTTCACAGAGATGGTAGCTGCAAAAATTGTGCTACAAGGTTCAATGAATCAGGATGCTGGAGAAGTAGACCATATGGACATTATTCAGAGCAATAGAGTATTTTTTCATGAACCAGCTCTAATTGGAGGCACCGATTACATGGTACGGGTTTTGAACTTCTCACCACAACCACATAGCTACCAGAGGGCGCTCTCGACTGACTCATAGGCCACCACACATTTCCAAGCACAAGAAAGAGCACCAATTGACAAAACAGTCAATCAACAACTGTTATGCTTGGCTTCTTAATAAAAACTGACAATATGTACTCATACGCATTCATACCATACACAATAGACTAATATACAACAATATATACACAACCAGGCACCACTGAATACCCTCTACAAACATCTCTCACTTTTCTTTTACATAACGCTCTGCAATAATTCATTCTGTTCTATCGTCTCTATTACCTAAACCTCTGCCTTCTCCTATTCTTCCACTCCTATCCTCCTATTGGTACCTGCAAAATAATAGTGAAAAAGGCACTATTATTTTTCAGGATGAAGTTGTTATCTGACGAAGTTGTTGTGATTGTAGAAATTTAAACACAATTTCCTTTTTTAATATTTAAAATGTAGTCTATCCAAACGCTTTCCACGATTTGATTATAAATTTCAAATACCAAATGTCACTATGTTGAAACAAAAATAAAATTTCAAAGTTAAAAATGAAAATTACCGCCCTTCTAACAAAAGGTAATCTTTTTCGGCCTTAGAGTTGAAATACCGTATCTTGAAATCCAACAGTTGAAAAATTCAGTTGTTACAGTTTCTGCTGTACAATCTTGAACGACTTCCGGCCATTTTGAAGATCTGTCTATTATTATATCGATATGGATTGTTGCAAACCTCTGTGATGTTACTGGAAACGTACCGTGGCTGCTTTTTACATGTTTGGCAATTTTTGATATTTTGTGTAAGATTAGGACCCATTTTTGCATTCGCCATTCATATTAGGCCATACGAAGCGATCAGATATTAGTTTGCGTGTAGTTCTTATAACGGGGTGTGATAGATCGTGAATAAAATCAAAAGCGGTTCTTCTAAAACCCTGTAGTAAATGTGGACGAATTTTTCCTTTGGATATATCGCAAAATATTTCCACATAACTTCCTGGTAGTTTAAAGAGTTGCAGCTTGAGTGCCGATTGACTCATACCGTTTACTTCTTGCTCCAAAACTGCACCCAAAGCGAAGTTGCCGCAACACCTGAAACATCATTTAGTTTTTTTGGACATTTACAAGGAGAGTTGCATTTTTGGCATTTGCTCCAAATCTTTGATTAAACCAACAGTATTCTGTGCTGTACTTTCTGGATTTTGATCTGTTCCGTGAATAATCCCTTTCTTGCATTATCCCACGGCCATAATATTGAAACTGCCGTTGAAGCTCTTCAATTTGTTGTGACAATAGAGTAATTAGATTGTCCTATGTTCTTGAAACGGTTGAAATGCTTGCTGGGCGAGCCATATCCATAACCTTGTCGGCTTGTTCTGTGAGCATGATGATATCCTGTTGTTCACTTATGGCTATAATTGTTCTCACATTCTCTAGAAACTGATCCAAGAATAATGATCGAATGACGTTATCACCAACTTGATTACGACCAAGATTTTACATTGTTCTTGTAAAATTAGATGGTTGTTGGTCGCCAAGAATTTGTCCATTGAGTAAGCGTTTCAATTTTTTTTTCATCGGATTCGCTGAATAGAGCAATTATTCGGTCCTTCAGCGTAGTATATTTGTTTCCGACAGAGGCAGATTCCAAAATATCACTTACAAAGCTGGCATCAATATTTACTATTAGGTACGACATTTGGTTTCGTCCGATGTTATTCTGGCAATGGAGAAACGAGTATTTTTGGGCCAAAATGGAGGAAACTTCTGAATATTCCCTGGAGAGGCTGCTATTTCTTGTTGCGATTATCCATGATCAGCAATTGCCTGTCGTTGAATACATCCATCTTGCTGTTGTTTTCGGATGTAGTGCTCATTTTGATAAAAACTCGGGTTCACCAATATTGTGATTGTAGAAATTTAAACACAATTTCCTTTTTTCTAAAATATTTAAAATGTAGTTTTTTCGAACGCTTTCCAAAACCGAGTAATACATAAAATTTGACTATAAATTTCAAATAAAAAATTTCACAATGTTGAAACAAAAATAAAATTTCAAAAATAACACGCAAATACAAAATGGGAGAAATTATACAAGAAAAGTGTACAATTTACCTAAGTTTCTTAAGTGAAATACTACTTTAAAAGTTCTTTGGCAACTTATTCAGAACACTTGGGTAATTTGGTACCAAAAAAACTACTGCCAGTTATACAATAAAATTTGTCTAAAATTACCTTGTATGTTTTGGCTGTATTTCAGAGCACTATGTTGTCTTAGATATGAATGTACAAATTGACCGAACATAAGTAATCCAACGCCATGTTTCATTTATCTAATTTGGAATGTTTTTTAGCTAAATTTTATAATATGAAAGACCTAAATTTTTTTTATTGATTTTCTATTTCCCACCCAAATTAGAACGACGATGACTTAATTTTTGTAGCTTTTTGTTCTTCCGTCTGGAAACAAAAAATGTTTATTTTAAATATTTTACTTATATGATATTTAGGCTGTTTTTTCTTTGATGCTTCTGTTGTTTTTGGTGGGGTTGCTGTTGTCGTTGCTGCAGGTGTGTTGTTGATTGGGCATCGATGTATAGATGAGGCTGATGATGCTGTTGTTGTAGCTGCTGTCAGTTACGGTGAGTTTGGGTATGGGTTTGTAGTTTCTGTTATATATCGTTCTCAAACAACAGTATTTTGTTGATCAATATTGTTGTTGTTGGTGTGGTGGTTAATGCCGTGGATGATGTTGTTGTTGACATTACCGATTAGTTCCGTACGATTGGGCTTACTAGTTTAATTTTTGTATGGACTTTACTCGCTTAACAAGAAAGTAACTTACTACTCTCTTAGCGCTGCTGCCAGATTTTTCTTGTTGATCCATTTAAGATAAACCAATGGGCAACAATGATGCCACCTTATCAAGTCTCTTAATCGTAAGCTAGTAAGTCCAATAGAACAGGCACAACCACCGGCACCCCTACAGCATGTGAACTGTCAATCATAAAAGAATTAAATTAATAATGACGATAGAAACTTTTGAAAACACACACAGCCACACTTACCTTGTTATAATTCTACGTTTTTAGGTTATCCCCAAAAACGCAGCAATCGATACCAGAGGTCCGCTGCTGTTGTATTACTAAAGACAAAAGATGTCCCAGCACCACCGGACTGAGAACCAAATGTTGATGAAATAATAAAATTCTATTCGTCGAAATTCACTTTGACAAATTTATAGAAACCTTTGCTCATATACATATTTTTGCAAGTATCTGCTACAATTCATGAAATTGGCAACTTACATATTCATACTTACGCCATTATCCAACTAACTAATTAATTTTAACAAAGAAACTTGTGTAAAATCTACAAATTTATAAATTGGAAAAAATAACATGGTGGAATATTTTAAGGTACATAAGCACTGAACACCTACTAAGTAAACTTAGTTATTTATACAAAAGAAGCACATGTAATTTACACATGTACGAGGGAAATTTAGCATTTACTCTTGGTAGCATATTCTGCAACCCTTGCAGAATTTACTGCGATTATTCGCAGGTGATTGCAAATTGTAATTTGAAGAAGAAGAATACGCAATGTCGGGCAAAGTTGTTAACTCTAGTGTAAAAAACACGCCAAAATGGCAGATCTTGCAAGAGCCTGCAAATGACACAAACACTAGCAAATAACGTTTCTTTGTATTTTGTTGTTGTGGTATAGCAAATCGTAGCAAACTTTGCTAGATCTGCAAGCTTTGCAAGATCTACAACCCCCATTTACTACCAAGAGTGAAAACCCTATATATGAAAAAGATTTCGGTATTTTTACACAAGTTTTTTTCTGCGTGTACATATATTTTTGTTCCCAACTTAGTCATCGCCGTCGGCGTGGTTGGAACGTTAGAAGACGTCGGCGGCGCGCCTCCGTTTTTCCCCACCTCGGCTCCTTTTTTTGATTAGAACATTCGGTAACAAAACAAAGCATTTATAGAAAACAAATTTGCAAACAAACCAATTTTTGTTGACCTTCTGCCTATTCATCGTAAGGCTGTTTTTAGATTAAAATTCAACAATATCGTTTACAATGGATGATGAGAATAGTGAAACTGAATTGTATGAAAATACTCCAAAGAAAATGAAGACAGAATGGTCTCGGAGCTACTCCAACAAAGCCATGGAAATGATGAGAAAAATGGGATATGAAACGGACAAAGGTCTTGGGAAGCAAAATCAAGGCCGGCTTGAACCCATTGTTGCATTTCAGCAGGATGGTAGAAGAGGCCTGGGATTGAAACAAGGTGCATTCCAGACGTTAGGAGACAACTGGGATATTAGTAATGAAGAAATCCTTATTCCCGAAAGAGTATTGTGGCTATCAAATCGCATCGGATTTACAAGCAATTTGCAAGAAATGAAGGGCTACATTAAATTTGGCAGACGTAAAAAAACGTTAAATGATGAAACGATGTTCGTAGAGCAAGATATACTAGAAGGTATTTTAAATGCCAAAACAGTGTTCGATAAACTTAATGAAAATGAATTGAGGAGAGCGCGATCTAGGAGTAATCCATTTGAAACAATACGTAGTTCTATATTTCAAAATAGAGCTGCAGTAAAAATGGCCAACATGGACTCAATGTTGGATTTTATGTTTACTAATCCTAAAGATAAATTTGAAAATTCTATAATACAAGAGAAAGATCTGTTGTACTTTGCAGATATATGTGCAGGTAATTAATACTGAAATATTAATGTTATATTAATATCTTGAAGTATTTCATGTTTGTTCAAAAGGACCGGGTGGATTTTCTGAATATGTGTTGTATAGGAAATCTTGGGAAGCAAAGGGATTCGGTTTCACATTGAAGGGCGCGAATGACTTCAAGCTCGACAAGTTCTTTGCTGGGTCGCCTGAATCATTCGATGCCTACTATGGAGTAAATGACGATGGTGACATATATGTGGAAGCTAATCAAGATTCCCTTAATAAATATATACGGAAACATTGTGCCGATGGAGTCCATTTCGTAATGGCAGATGGCGGTTTCTCCGTTGAAGGCGAGGAAAACATACAGGAAATTCTATCAAAACAGCTATACTTATGCCAATGTCTAACGGCCTTGAAAATTCTTCGTAATAATGGCAGTTTTGTATGCAAGCTATTTGATATATTTACACCATTTAGTGTAGGTCTGGTATACCTCATGTATAAATGCTTCGATAAAATTGCTATAATTAAACCAAACAGCAGCCGGCCGGCAAACTCTGAGAGATACTTAGTATGTAAATGGAAAATTGATGATACGACCAATATATGTAAATATCTAAACCACATTAATAATATTCTGAGCGATCATAGTGAAGAAGACATTCTGGAAATTGTTGACATGGATCTAATACTACAGGACAATGAATTCTTAGATTATATAAAAAATTCAAATAATTACATTGGGAGAAATCAAATCGTAGGATTAAAAAAAATCACTGCGTTCTGCAATAACCCACAACTAAAAGAGATAAGACAATCCGACTTTCGAAGAAAGTGTCTAGATTTGTGGAATTTGCCCGATAAACTCAGACAAGCCCCCGAAAATAAATCAATTGAAAAGTTTGTGGAAGAATTTTTAAGTAATTGGTTTGAAGATAAAACATTTTTTAACTCAACACCAACTGAACTGCTGTCATCGGAAGATTTGTGTAAAAGGATAGAAAGTGTATACGACTGGTTTTTTGTACCGATAGGTAGAGGAGAAACGAATGCAAATGCGAGCAGCTTTTTCATCTGCACGACTAGAGGCAAATTACTGCGATATACCGATATGAAGAAGTGGGAACCGGTCGAGTACATGTTTGAGATATCCCCAAAGTCTCTTTTTTATGGTGAACTGGTTTTTGAGTACAGTGGTGAAGGTCGAACGCAGACAAGAGTTTGTTGTCTCCATATAATTGATGCCATCATTTTAGGCGGAAAGGACATACGGAGGTCATCCTTAACAGATCGTCTGGATATATGTGCTAAATTTGCTAAAAGTGTTAACAAGCCATTCAAAGAAGGCAACGCCCTTACAATCCGCAGCAAGAAACTTTATAAGTTAAGAGATGTAAGGACTTTTTTTTCAGAAATGAGACATTATACGCTCAAAGATAACTCGTCACGTCTGGGTATTTCCTTAAATAGTAATAAAACCAAATTTTTTGTTCCTGGCGGTATACTACTATTGTGCGAGATATGCCATAATTTTATATCTCTAATGTCTAAATCACAAAATATGCTATACTACTTTGATAAAAAGAAAAATGTTTCTTACTACAAAGACTGCATGCCGGCCGATGTTCATGGCATACTACACGCTTCATTTCGCAATAGTTTTGTGAGACGATTGCTTTGGAAATGGACAAATACATTTCAGGTTGAAGAACAAAGCACAAAAATTGATGAAGATGTTTTATATCGCGATGACCTTATGAACTTCATTCTTAATAAACTTGTCTGATGTTATGCATTCATGCATATAGTTATTATGTATACATAAGTTATTGTAAGTCAAGTAATAAAACACATTTTATCATATGAGTCAAAGAAAACATCAGTTTGTCATTTCTATACAAAGTGAAGTCGGGAATCTGTCAAATCCTGTTAAAAATTATTAAATTAATATAATAAAAATAAAATATTTTATTTATTTAAAGCTCATTAGAAATAGGGTAAACATTTTCGGTAACTTTTGAGTTATCGAAATTAAAAACATCGTTTTTCCTAAAAATCACGCTATTTTTTCGAATATTTTTTCGACTGCGGCGCTCATTCCTATATAATTCAAAGTAATAAATGACAATAAAGTGAAAAATTATTTGAAAAAATTGATCAGGATGTTAAATGCATTAAATACATATACCGTTTAACAGACTGCTCTATAAGATTGGAGGCCGACATAAACAATTTAAATTGGGTACTCCAATTCCGCCACTAAAATGTTAAGTTTTGGATCCTCATATTAAATGGCCACAATCGAAAATATGTATATGTTTTTCGGATTTCTCTGTGGCCACAACTTTTAAATTATTTTTAACTTTACTTTAATTTTAGGTTCCGACACCATGTTGTGTTAATGCTTTGACTGCCATTTTAAATGTATCTTCTTTATGTCATCATGAATTTGCATCTTATGAGCTATGACCAGGATGTTAGATAAATGTATTTCATAGTATGCCGTTCGATTGGGCTTACCAGCTTACAATTAAAAGACTTGTTATCGATTAGCTTTTCTTAAACTAATAACCATTAATATCACTGGAACTATTTACACATGTAAATATTTCAATTTTCAAATAGCTATAACTTTTGAATTTAGTTTGGCCAATTTTTATGTTTTTCGTGAAAAGTATGCCAACTTGAAAATGAAACATAAAATTATATAAAAGTGCAGTCTGGGTGGAGTGAACTAATTAATACAAACTTTACCCCGTAAGTTCAATTTATACAGTATAAAAATGAAATTACTTTTTTGGTATTTTGTGACAAATGATATAAGTTTATTACTTACAACAAATATATATTTAATATTCATTCTGGCCAAAACATTGTTATTTTCTAAAATAATAGCCGATAGCTGTTCAATTTAAATACTGCATTGTGTTTTCAATATTGTTCCACTGACCAATATCTTCATAAGTGTAGATCACTCAATTAGCTTTTTGAATGTAAGTAACTGGTTCTCTAAATGTTCTTAGTACGGGAATAAATATTTGAAGTAAACCTCTAACTTCTCTTTTTAATACGCTTACAGGAAATTTTCTCCTTATTGTCACTGTCCATAAGAATGAAGATTGCATTTATTGGCAATTTTCAATTATCCATTGGTTTTATACAAATCTGATAAGGGGACGATGTGTGAAAGCATGAATAGATGTGTACGTCCAGTCATTATTGGAATGTCTTTATTCGACGGAAATGTCCAAGGATTTGAATCAAGATTGGATACAAAAACTAATAACGTTACGATAACCGTATAAGAAAAAATATATATTTCAGTAACAGTATTTGATTAATTAATTATTTTAGGTAACGATAATGGTACTTGATTTGTTGCTCTAAGGAGAGTAGGAAAATTTAAAAACAAAAAATATCAATAAACATTCTTATTTAAATGCATAACCTATAACAGGTACGCATTTTCTGAAAACAATAGGTTTCATATCTAGGGCTTATATTCATAAGTGGTTATGAACCATTTTCTCGAAAATGAGTTTTTGATGCCAAACTATTCCCAAATTTGGATGTCATCTGTCATAGAAATTTGGACAAAAAATTTGTTTTCTAAAGCCATTTTTTAAAAAATTTTCTGATTTGGCCTTCTACTCACACGTTAATTTGTGACTGCAAAAGTGGCAATGAACATTAAAATAATATAGTTCAAAAATGGAGCAGCATTTAAACGAATGTTGTAATTCGCTAAAACGATTTTGTTTAAAACATTTTTCTAGATTTAGGGCATATCGTACTATCAAATTCCACCATTTCGCGGTTAATAGCATTTTGGTTCCTAAGTTATCAAGCTAAAATAGGATAAAAAATTGTGAAAAGTATCTTTAGAAAAACCCGCGTAACTTTTTATCATATTGAGAATATCAAAATATTTTTATAGCATATGATTGCTGACTTCATTCGGAATATTTGTGTCAGAAAAGTTTCAGAATCCTGAACAGAGAAAGTTTAAATATAAGCAATTGCAACCGCGAATTTTGGATTTTTCAACAATTGCAGCGATTTGCGCGACTGGCTACATATACATATGTTTCAAGCGACATTGGTTCTTAATACACAAACTAAAATTCAGTCTGATCCGTTGGCTAGATCGCGAGAAAATCATAAAACAAAAATGTCATGAGTGAAAATCACTTTAGCCATATTTGCCGCGAAAATGAAAATTTTCCAAAAATATCCAATTTGTATTTTTTGTTACCGCATCCACTTTTTGTAAAAAAATTGGAAAAGGGATAAAAAATGGTACCAATCTGACGGATGAAGCTGGGATCGTTAAATTCGCTGTGTACATTCCTGAAAATGCGTTTTCTACACAACATTGCCAACATTTCATAAAAAACGTTAACGAGTTTACAATAAGTCTTATTTATATATTTGAGCATAATGGCTATGTGCTTATTTCAAAATTCATAGTGCTCAATTTTAAACGTGCAAAAGTGGCTATGAACCATAAAACCGCGAATAATAGGAAATTTCGAAAACCGTTTAACCGTAGCAATTAGTAATCCTTTTTAGATTAAACTGTAGAAGAATGATTAAAAATTACTCTTAAAATTAAGGAGTAAATCAGTCTTTTCTCTCTCCTGAAAAGTCGAGAGAGCCCTCGATATTTAAATGAAGCGATGCTTGATATTGGTATATTAAAAAAGCCTTTGTTTGCTCTTAAAACTACTGTAGCATTAAGTTTGTCATCATCTAGTCTATTTTGATTGGGATTCATTATAAAGTTACTCCAGAGAATAGTTGTTCTACACTCGTAGTTGAGTTTGTGTTATCAGAAGAAAGTTTCTCCCCACAAACTTTTTGAGAATGAATTCCACAATCTACCTTCAACTACCGTCGTGATCAGTTGCTTTCTTTTTACTTTCTGATCTCTTACTGCGTATTTCTGATCATACCAAAAAACACAAACAGCTATTTTTCTCCATTTGTTCTTTAATACGAGCGCAAAGAAAACTCTAAGTGATTTAGAAAGTCGGCACCATGGCTTCCTCCTTCGTTCAGCTTAGGATATTCACTGGTCAGCTACTTCAATCGAAACCAAAAATTCAAAAATCATTGAAGTAGGCATTATATCTTGCTGAGTAAAAGAATACGTTCCAAATCCAATGCAATGCAAAAATTTTTTTAAATTGGGCCACACCAAAAAATACTGCAAAAACAACCCAATATGTGAAGTCTGTTCCTCAGCAGTACATGATCCTACACCTTGCAAAAAATACAATACGCTAATTGCAACCATGAACATAGATCAATCAACAAAAAATGTCCAATGATACAACAAAGGAAAGAGGTTCTAAAACATAAAATAAAAAACAAACCCTCTTTTAAAGAAGCTATACAAAATACACCAAAACCCAACACATTCGAAATTCCAACTGAAACTCTCGAGTATGCAGTTGAAGAACGAAACAAGAGATTAAAGACAATCAAAAATATAACAACACACAAAACCCCGTTAATCATAAACAAAACTCATCAACTAATGAATATAAACAAACTGCCAATGGCACCATAAACAATACAAATAAAACCACCAATACAAACTCAAACTCACCAAAAAGAAATAGAGAACAAAGTTCTGACAACTACTTAACTACAAAAACAAAACAAATAACTCAAAAACCAAACCAAATAAATAAAGATCAAATTCCACTCAAAAATAGATACTATATCAAAAACGAACACAAATGCACCCAAAAAATACAACAGATAACAACTCAAGAGAATCTTCCCAAGAGAGAACAAAAAACAAAATAACATCGAAACTCCAGCAAAAATCAGAACGAGAAGATCGGAAATAGACGAAGATTTCAACATGACCCATTAATATTTTCAGCTAATATATAAATAACCTACCTTCCTTTAGACCGATATCCATATTCCAAATTGTGTGTAGGTGTTTTTTGTCCGGGTTGAGGTAATGTAATTCAAAAAACAACGATGTTGTGTTTTTATTAATTATTTTATTTAAAAATTCCCAATATTTCGATTGACTTCGTCAATCATCTTCAGGGGTGTCACTATAAAAACAAATATATTTAACATTAAAGTAAGTAATCTGTATACTGAGGTGGTGTCTCATAGGGTTTCTTCTATATTGAGTCCATACCAACATGGATTTTCAGTTTACTTCTCACGTTATTGATTCAGGGTAATCAGACTGATGTCATCTATACGGATTTTAGTAAAGCTTTTGATAAAGTGAACCATGAACTTTTGGTATATAAATTAGATCGCATTGGTTTTAGCTCTGACTTCTTGAAGTGGATATCTTCGTATCATTCGAATCGCTCACAGATTGTTAAATTTGGAAATTCTTATTCTAAACGAAATCTGATTCCATCGGGAGTCCCTCAGGGTAGTCATCTAGGGCCTGTTTTATTCTTATTATTCATAAATGACCTTCCAGAGTCTATTACTAACTCTAAAATTCTAATGTATGCTATCCCCATGTACTAAATAGCTGTATAAAAAGTCTTTATTCATCCGTTTGTATATACATAATCTCTTTCAATTTACTTACACTAGGGTCAAAAATAGCCGACATTTAGTGATATTGGCTGCCGGTTGCTGCGCTTTGTTAAGTCTTCCTCCATCAATGAAAATACTTGATCGAACACCTGTGGTGTCGTCCTTACCATTTTATGGAATTTTTCGTGATCATTGTTGTGTAAATGTTGAAAGCTTAACGCAAAAAGCCCATCAACATTTCTGTTTTGGTATAATGGCCTTACCCAAAATCTACGCCGCCCCAAATTTATTAAAAAGTTGTACATAATTGTAATAAGCACGACAACCGAAGCTATTTCATTAATTTCCATTTTTAACTATGTCGCACATTTGTTATTGTTTACATTCAAATAATAAGCACAGAAGAAGAAGAAAAAAGATCATATGTTTTCATGCGTTCAAAGAGTTTCCTCTGTTCTTGACTAGTGATGGTATTTATAAATTTTTGCATTGTACCGCAGCGACTAACGAATTGTACCAAAGACACCCAAATTGTACCAAAATGAATAAGAACAAGTAAAACGACGTTAAGTTCGGCCGGGTCGAACTTCCTCCACCATGGATTGAATTCCACAGAGGCTGTCGATTTTCGTAGAAGTGCAGAAGTATTACAGGAAAATTTATATTTTCCAAATATACAAATGTACAAATATTGAAAAAATAATTTTATAAATAAATATATTATTTTTATTATTTCAAACCACGCTTATAAGGCAATGCTATCAATACGTTTACATATCGAAATATTACTTCAAGTCAATTAAAACAAGTAAAAACGGAGTTAAGTTCGGCCGGGCTGAACTTTATATACCATCCACCATGGATTGCATTCCACAGAGGTTGACGATTTTCGTAGAAGTGCAATAATACTACAGGAAAATATATTTTTTAATATAGCCAAACCAAAACAAATACAAATATTGACAAAATAATTTTATAAATAGACTTTAATTTTTATACTTCAAGTTAATTCAAAAAATAAATGTTCTTATATTTATTTAAAAAAAGCTTTAATACCATAAATATTGGTAGATAGTGGGTAGTTCTATTTTATTTTAATTCCAAAAGTAAAAATTTTGAAAATCCGTACATAGTGCAAAATTACGTAACTTCACGATTTTACCAATTTTTGTTGTAAAATCTTTTTTTTTGCGTATCTATGCAGTCAGAGGAATGTATACACCGAATTCCATGATTTTAGCTGTGGCCATTTGGTTGGTACCATTTTTATCACTCTTTTCCCATTTTACCCCCTAAGAGTACGAATTTCTAAAATATCGTTATTTTACTTGTCTACACAATTAGATGGATGTACACACCGAATTGCATCATTCTAGCTGTAGTCGTTTAGTTGGTACTATTTTTATCCCTCTGTACCCATTGTATCCCTTTAAAGTACGAATTTGGAAAACCACTTTTATTTTTCGTGTTTATGCAGTCAGAGGAATGTATACTCCGAATTTCATAACTCTAGCTGCGGTCATTTGGTTGGTACTATTATTATCGACTTTTTCCATATTAACACTAAAAAGTACGATTTGCGAAAAATATTTTTATTTTATGTATCTAATCAATTAGAGGAATGTATACACCAAATTTCGTTTCTAGCTGTTGTAGTTTAATATGTACAATTTTTATCCCTTTTTGCCCCATTTCACCCCTTACGATAAAAAATCACTTTATGGTTCACATTTTTGTTATAGGGGGAATGCGCATACCCAATATCAAGTAAGTACAAGCAGACATATTTAAATAATATGCTTAAATAAAGGGTGTTTTTTATTGGGGTATAGAACTTTAAGTTGGCATCTCTTTTTTAACTGGCGGCCATTTTGTCAGCTGTCAAGTGATTAATATTTAGTTTGGTTTGCCATTTCATCATGAACAGGTTGACAAAAGAACGCTTGCAAATCGTGCAAATTTATTTCGAAAGTAAAGGTTCAGTTCGCGAAGTTCACCGCAAGCTCCGTCCATTTTATGGTCGACATAATCGTCCATCAGAGCAATTAATTCGGTTAACCATGGATCGTTTTCGCACTACGTTTACTCTATGTGATAATACGCATCCGCAGAGACGTCGAACAGTGGGCACCGAAGAAACAATTGCCGCTGTAGAGCAAAGTGTTGAAGAGGACCCGAATTAATCGATTCGCCACCGTGCACAGCAATTGGAATTATTGAAGGAAACATTCGATGAGCGCATAATTTCGCGGAATGGACCTGTCAATTGGCCACCAAGATCGTGTGATTTGACACCATTGGATTATTTAAACATTAATGGCATAAAATTATCCTTCCAATAAAGCCAAATTGATGGACATTAAAACGATTTTCTTGTGTTTTATTTCAATTCGAAGTTCTATACCTCAATAAAAAACACCCTTTACTATAAAATATTGGGGGTTATTATGGGTATTTTCAGTTCTTGCGAGGGAAATTTTTTTTCCTTTAGGCCGATTTCGCCCACTTTCAATCCCAACCGATCTGCAACCATAATACACATTTAGGGAAAATTTGAACCACCTAGCCCATTTCGTTCGACCGCTATCGTGCTTTCAACAGACAGACAGACGGGCAGGGCTAGATCGTCTTAGAATTTTACCACGACCCATAATATATATACTTTATGGGGTCTCCGATGAATATTTCGAGGTGTTGCAAACGGAACGACAAAGTGAATATACTCCCATCCTTAAGCGGGTATTAGACGGGCATACATGTCTGTAGACATGTGTGATGGCATACCAAAAAACACTGTCTAATAGCATGTATAAAAAAAACACTGTCTAATAGCATGTATACATGCTATTAGACAGTGTTTTTTGGTATGCCATCACACATGTCTACAGACATGTATGCCCGTCTAATACCCGCTTTAGGTGGAGGGTATAACATATAACATACAATATGTGGGTAATGACAACAGCAACATCATCCACGGCAGTAACAACCACCAACAACAACAATATTGATCAACAAAATACTGTTGTTTGAGAACGATATATAACAGAAACCACAAACCCATTTTGTTGCTGTTAACTCATCGCAACAGACAGCAGCTCTGTTGCCAATCAACACACCAGCAGCAACGACAACAGCAATCCCACCAAAAACAATAGAAGCATCAAAGAACAGCCTTAATATCGTATGAGTATAATACTTACAATAAACATTTTTTGTTTCCAGATGAAAGAACAAAAAGCTAATTAAGTCATCATCGTTTTTATTTGGGTGGGAAATAGAAAATCAATTAAAAAAGATTTAGATATTTCATATTATAAAACTTAGTTAAAAACATTCCAAATTAGATAAATGAAACATGGCGTTGGATTACTTATGTTCTATCAATTTGTATATTTATTTCTTTATTTTTAAATACCAAATTACCCAAGTGTTTTGTGTGAGTTGTCAAAGAACTTTTAAAGTTGTATTTCACCTAAGAAACTTAGGTAAATTGTGCGCTTTTCTTGTATGATTTCTCACATTTTTTTCTTTGCGTGTACAGTTGGTTGTATTGCCATCGTATTTTAATTCCAAAAGTACAAATTTTGAAAATCCATTATCTCACGTACATAGTGCCAAATAACCTAACTTCATAATTCAACCAATTTTTGCCGTAAAAGTATGAATTTTTTGGAAAATTCCTTTTATTTTGCGTGTCTATGCACACCGAATTTCATCATTCTAGCTGTAGTCGTTTATTGGGTACTCTTTTTATCCCTCTGTCCCTCCCACACAAGTACGAATTTGGAAAAAAACTTTTATTTTTCATGTCTACGCAGTCAGAGGAATGTATACTCCGAATTTCATGACTCCAGCTGCGGTCATTTGGTACTATTTTTATCCCCTTTTTCCATTTTAACCCCAAAAAGTGAAATTTTCGAAAAATCCGTTTATTTTACGTGTCTACGCAATCAGAGGAATGTATACACCGAATTTCATTATTCTATGTGCAGCCGTTTGGTTGGTACAATTTTTATCTCTTTATTCCCATGTTAACCCTTAAAGGTACGAATTTCGAAAAATAATATGCCTGTTCGATTGGGCTTACTAGCTTACAATTAAGAGATTTAATAAGGTGGCAATATTGTTACCCATTGGTTGTACATAAATGGATCAACAAGAAAAATATGGCAGCAATGCTAAGAGAGTAGAAAGCTACTTTGTTGTTAAGCGAGTAAATTCCATACATAAATTAAGCTAGTAAGCCCAATCGAACAGGCCTATTATGATATTACGTATTGTCGTGTACACACTAAGTGTCAGTTTAGGCCTGCGCCACCTAGGAGTCAGGTAGCGCGAAGGTAGGGGCGATCGATAGAAAATACAACTCTAGTGCTTGTGCAGTTGTCGTTTTGCAACTGTGGGTGGCCTGGAAGGTAAAAAAGACAAAGGTTGGATGATGGACGAGGAAAGGTGAAATGGCTGGTGTTTGCAGCAGGAATCTTTTTTTGATGGAGATTTCCTGGCAGCCGGAGGTGAGATCGAGCGGTGGATTGAAAAAAACTAACGAATGTACTTGGTGCAAATATAATTTATTTTTATTGAAAATAATGTATAAAATACCCTGAAAAAGTACAAAGAAAAAGTTAATACAAGAAAGCTATAAAAAAGGAAGATGAAACATTAAACGATCAACAGTTTTGAAAAAAAAAAAAGAACTTGAACAATGGAAGTCAAAGTGCTTAAAAGAAAAATATCTAAGATTCCCTCCAAGATGATCGAAATTTTGGTGTGAAGTTTTCATTAAACACCAAAAAAAGAAAAAAAGGAAGAAAAAGTAAACTTGAAAATAAGCTTAAAAATAAACTTAAAAGTAAACGTGTACCAAGCAGCTAAACGTAAACGAAATATCCGAACGAGAATAGCACCACGAAACGTCATCCCCACCTCCTCTGCATCATCGTTGGACCACCAGCTGGAGCACCTTCATCCGGATTGGCGAGCATCTGCTATACCGCAGTGCGGAGGTATCCCTAGTTTGTAAGGTTTCCTAGGACAGCCGGACGAAAACAGACACAAGACCGACTTACATTCATCTGAAAATAAAAAGTTTTTTTTGTAAGAAAGACAGGGTAGACATTTTGAAATTTAGTTTGAAAAGTTTGCTGTGTTTGGTTGGCAAACGATACCGATCAGTCTAGGGTTGAGCTCAGACCTAGGGAAGGTTAGGTTAGGCCATCTGCTTGGAGAGATTTCTCCCTTTCTGTAGGAATGTCGTCCCTGAAGGGTGGAATTGACCTAAGAAAAAATAAAGAGTTTGATTAAAACTATTTTTTATTTAAGGATAGACAATTTAGGACAGACAAGAAGAGAGAGAGAGAGATAACAAAGATCCGCACGCCTTGCTATAGCTGAAGCCTGAAAGAAAGGAAGAGAAATAGAATTAGTTATATAATTTTATTATTTTATTTATTAGTTTTTAATTGAATTTAAAATGGATTTTTTATTAAGTTCTAAATTAAATTTTGCGTGAATATAAAATGTTTTTTTTTGTGATTAATTTTTGAATTATTTTTTGTTAAATTGAATTCATTTCATTTGAAATTGAAGGTTAAGTAGCGATAATGGGTAAGTGATCTGCCGCAGCAGGAAAGGGCAGGTGATGAGAATTCGGGGTAACCAAGAAACAAGGCTGCGGTTACCATGGTTGGGGAGGGTAGTGCCTGGACACCGGCGAAGATCCTGCGTGTCCCAACAAAATCGAAAACGTCCTTCTGCAGTTTTTAGGGAGAAGTAGGTGGCAACACGTTTTTTATTTGGTTTTCGTCTGTAGTCCCTCCAAAAGGCTGGTTGAAGTATAGTTTTTTTGTCAACTGTCCGAGGTGATGTTGCTGGCAAGAATCGCGCCCTGAATCGCTGAGCCACAGCCGGAGCAAACGCCAACAGCCAGCGACCGTCAGCACATCATCTCCCTCCATACGACAGCGTTCCCTCCACAGGGACACGACAGTATCTAGCCAATTAGAGGAATGTACACACCTGATGATCTTTCTAATTCCGTAAATAGCCTTTTAATGTCACTATTGATTGATTTATATTTTATAAGCATTTCAACATGGTTCTTCGTCAGTTTTGGATTATTTTCAAGAAGACTGCTTACTTCTCTACTTTTCTGCTGGAGATTTCCCTCCAAAATTATTTGTCATTTCTTTGCCCACCTCACGCAAAAAAACTGTTGTCTAAAAACAAAAAAACTATTAATTTTTTATTTATTACTATAAGGGCAATGCATTTATAGTATTTATATCAGCGAGCATATCATTATTTGTGCTGCAGTTTCAGACTGTATAATGTATGTGTGTCTAATGGATATATGTGTGTATAGCTAAAATATTAACACTAACAGACAACTAAAACCGATCGTTACCGCTAAATTCGGATTATTTTCTCATTGTATAGGACTCGGAGTAAAATATTTTGAGGACTATCAGAAATTTCAAAGATATAGTCTATCTACCATGTTTTCTAACCTATCGGCTTAATATGGGTATCATCGGAAATAATTTAGAGAATAAATATTAAACGGATTCATCAACCTAATGTGAGCCATGCTTTTTAAAAAATCTAATGCTTTGCATTAGCATTTGTCTTGGACTAATAAAAATATAAGTCCCGGCGCCATTAATCTTTATTAATTTTAATTAACAGCAACAATTTTCAGCAGCCAGCAAACTTTTAAGCAGTGCGGCTGCTGAAGCAAAACTGCAGACAATTTGCTGTTATAGCAAACAAATTGCTGTAACGGCAGAAAAAGTGCCTGCTGAGAAAAATATACGTATATTTTTAAGCATGCATGTCTCGAGCAATTTTGAAATGTATGTAAACATATGAAGAATCATACAATAAAAGCGTGCAACCCAAAAGTGTGTATCAAACGTACAAAAAGTTGCTGAACTTTTAACTTTTTTGTGTGCTTCGTGAAGCAGAAGCGTAAAAACATATGTTTTTTTTTAGTTTTTTTGTGCGTTTAGTTAGAAAAAATCGGACCGGTTTAATCGAAAAAGAAAATTAAAAGGAAAATGTTTGAGAAAGTTTTAATAAATGATGTGCAAAAATACCAATGTATATATAATAAATCGCACAAATCATTTAGAAATAAATTCATTAAAGCGGCACTGGTTTGGTTTGGTTTTAAGGACCAGAATGCTCCGGCATTCTGAACACTCGGCGACCCAGTTGGGTCCATTGTGCAAATCCTTTTGTTTCCTGAAAGTATAAGGTTATAGGAGAAGGATAGGGATTGATGGGATTTAGGAAGGAGTGATTGGTGTTAGATGATAGATGAGACGTGAAAGATGTAAGGTTATATTGGAAAGGGATATGGGGGTAGGAGAGTATGGAGGTGTGTTTTAGTATTTCTGTGTGTGGGTGTTTTCCAATGGTTGACGACTAGGTAAGAACATTTATCGAGAGTCATCCGGTATACCGTTGGTGGTAGGCTTTTTTGGCTCTCTTTCTTTGTTAGTCGTCACCAATCTATGCGGTTACATCCTTGTTCCTAATCAGCCACCCCTGATCCGATTTAGCCCTTTTGAGAATCCCAAAAGGTCGTAAATGGTGCGGGTTGCAATATCCTCTATGTTACTGATAAAATAACTTCCTAGGTATTTATTTCTGCGTACACAAAGCGCTGGACATCTGCAGATTATGTGTTCAATAGATTCTCATCCTCACATAATCGACAGTGATCTTCAATGTCCAACTGCCATCTTGAGATCCTACCCGTAGTGCAGTAATGCCCTGTGTAGATACCTATCAAAGTTCGAATTTCTGCCTTGTTTAGCTCTAATAGGGATCTGGTTTTGCCCCTATCGATCTTTAGCCATGTGGCCCTGGCGATCCTACAGGTTGACAAACTATTCCATGCTTCGTTCATCTGTGACCATTTCCTTGATTCAATCAGTCTATAAAACGTGCCAATCGGTGGTTTTGCTAAGTTGTCAGCTCTATCGATTTCCAAGGACGAACCATGTCTAGCCAATTCATCTGCTATTTTGTTTCCTTTGACATTGCTATGTCCGGGAACCCAGCAGAGACGGACGACATGGTCGTTGAGGTTATCTTTTTTTGACAGTGTGTGACATGATTGATTTCATTGCTGGCTGACTATTTATGTAGAAGTTTATATCTGTGTTCACCGGAATGTTCTCACTCGATAGAAATCTTGCTGCCCTTTCAATTGCCAGTAATTCTGCTTGGAAAACACTACAGTTGTCGTCAAGTCGGAGAGACTTGCGTATCTGTAGTGATTCAATATAAAATCCCGCACCTGTGCCTTGTTCCATCTTTGAGCCATCAGTGTAGACCGAAAGCCCTTTGAAGGGCTCGCCATTGTCCCAGTCTGATCTCTTTGGTATAATCATCTGTGGTAAGGGTGAGAACCGGCACCATGTAGTCTGTACCTCCATTGATGACCGATTCGTGAACACCCAGTATTCCTCCTTGAACTATCCTTGCGTGACCATATGGTCTATTTTTCCAGCATCCTGATTCTTTGAGTCTTATAGCGCTCCTGGCAGCAATCATCTCTGTGAAGTGGTCCAGAGATGGGTGATGCAGAATTACATCCATTGCTGCTTGTGGAGTGCTTTTTAAGGCTCCCGTAATGCTCAGTCCTGCTAGCCTTTGCGTTTTCACCCCACCATACCAGACATCCATAAGTAGTAATGGGTCTAACAACCGATCGGTAGATCCAGTCTACAACTTTTGATTTCAGACCCCAGCTCTTGCCTATGGAGTTCCTGCACATGTAGAGTGAATTTAGACCTTTCATCAGTGTTCCTATTCCAACTTCCGGTCTAGGATGACACCAAGGTATTTGGCCTCATGAGAGAGGTTGAGCTCCGTTCCATCAAGGATTGGCTTCCTAAATGGTTCTATGTTATATCTCCTTGTAAATAGGACTAGCTCAGTTTTCCTAGGATTAATGCCCAGGCCACTTTCTCTAGCCCAATCAGATAATTTCTTCACAGAAGAGGAGATAAAACTCCCCCCCTGTGGTGTTCCCCTGGACACCAGTTTCCTTATAGTTCCAGCTCCCAAGGTTGAATTTATAACTCGATGTCGTAGGATCGCGTCAATCCATTCAGTCAGGAAGTTTGGAACATGACCTCAATGTTATTGAATGCTCCTTCTATGTTTAGAAACGCTGCAAGAGTATAATCCTTACTTTCCAGGTTTCTTTCTATGTAACCAACAACCTCATGAAGAGCGCTCTCGGTAGACTTGCCTTTGAGATAGACATCCTGAGCGTCGCTTATAAGATTTTTGTCTATGCTTCCTCTTAGATAAATGTCTAAGATTCGGAAGAATGACAGACTGATTGGTCTGAAGTCCTTATTGGATGAGTAACATGGTTTGCCTGCTTTGGGTATGAAGACTACCCGCACCTCCCTCCAGCTCGATGGTATAAATTTTAGGAATATAATTTGGGAATAAACCATCCATTCCCGGAGATTTATAGGGTTGGAATGTATCAATTGCCCATTTGACTCTATCTTCACTGACTATGTTATCTATGATAGCTTCATCAAAAAGGGAAGAATTGGATGCTGTGATCATATTGACCTCGCCTTCAATGTCCTCACAAAAGTGGGTCTCTGCTAAGAGGCTAAGTGTCTCTAGGCCCGATGCCGTCCAGGTGCCATCCGGTTTCTGGATGTGTCCTAGAGGTTTCGGATCCTTCGACAAGACTCTTCTAAATCTCGCGCAATCATTTACGTTATCTATTGTCTCGCAATAGGCAACCCATGATGTTCTCTTTGCCTTTTTAGTTCTGCCTTGTATTTGTTTCCCAATCATCATTGCTCCTTGTACATTGAACCCTATTGTACAGTTTCCTAGTAACCTTTCTTAGCTCCCTCAGCTCAGTAGTCCACCAGGACGGTTGAGTACTTTTTCCTGGGAAGGTTTTCGGACAAGACTTAGCGAAACTGTTTGACAGTGCTGATGTTAGGTTGTTGACATACTTGTCAATATCTTTGCCTGTGAACGTACTAGTTTGTAGATCAGTAAGATCTGTTTCCACGTAATGGTGAAAAGCTGACCAGTTTGTTCTCTTTGGGTTTCTATATGGTTTTGTATTACTTTGTTCTACATTAACTGTGAAGAGTATTCTTTTGTGACAGAAAAAGAGTGATCACTAGATACTCACCCATCTGTAATGAATGTACTATCCATGTTTGTCAGAGTCAAATCTAAACCTTCTGCCCTGACCTTTGTTCTGAAGGTTGGGGTATTCCTACGTTACATATTCTAATGCAGGATAATGTAATAAATTCAAAAACTGATTCACCTCTGTCGTTTATATCATTGCTGCCCCATTGTGTGTGGTGAGCATTGGCATCACAACCCAGGATTAGCTTCCATTTGTTGTTTGATGCATATGCTGTGAGTTCTTCTGTGTTGGTTCCCGGCGGGTTTTGTTGTTCATAGGGCATTTATATGGAGGCAAAAGTCAAGGTCTCCCCGATGATTGTCTCCAAATACGCCACTGTCGCATCAGCAGAACTAAAGCTCGTAGATAAGATTAGACCAAGACTTTTCTTAGCTACTATGCATGTTCTTACCTTTTCATCCGTGCTTGGTGTTATGACCGTGTAGTTGTTGTTAGCCGCTAGTCCCCTCACTTTGTTGTGAACGATCCACGGTTCTTGGACTAGGGCTATGTCTATGTCGTGTTCGGCTATATTAAGTAGTAGGTCGGCAGCAGCGGCTTGGCAGTGATGCAGATTAATCTGCACCACGCTAATCCTCTTTTTTCGGCTTTTTTGCCCTCAGCGTCAGGTATATGGAATCTGACGGAGCCAAGCCCGAAATTTAGGTTGCTTTTCCTTTCCCTAATATAATTTTCCGATTCCTTGCTTATCACCAGGCGGAGATCTTTACCGAAGTCTCTTTTACTGGTGGAAGGCAGAACCTCCCAGGACCCAGTATCGAGACCTCTGTTCTGTTTTCTTTTCCTCTTCCAGTACTGGCGGGGAAACCATACTACGACTACTGTACGGAGTGACAGTGCTGACGTTGGTACCACTTCAAGGGCGGCGTTTGGCTATGGGGAGACATGATTGTAATTCACGGACTTTAGAAAGGTCAGAGACTTTTCATTACCGCTATTCACAATTTTGGTTCCCTTGATCCACTCGGCTCCTTGAAGGATACCTCGTCATTGCACCACTTCTCCGCTAGCATCTCGTGCAGAAGCAGTGTTTCCAGCAGCAGCATTCTTTCAGCGTTTATCCTGTCATCATGATCCAATCTATCGATTTTAGCCACGCACGGACGGTGTCTCCTGAGTACCGCCCTTTCCCTGTCAGTGAGCAGAGCAAAGTCACGTCCTACGAATTTACGCAAAATACCGCAGGAGCGCCTTAAGCCGCTTTTGGCCTTCTGCTCTGCAGCTTTGCTCTGCTCAGACTTGTCCGTGGACTTCGCATCATCTGTAGTGGTCTTAGTTTCACCATCTTTAGGTTCCATCCATAGGAAACTACATAATGGAAATTTACGTCTCCCATGTCTTTTATGAAAGACTATGTAGCTCCAAAACCGTGAGTAATGTGTTTAAATAGAGAATTAATATATAGAATAGGTGACACTTCTTGCAACAGTTTTCAGTCCGGACATTTTTTTGTTCTCGTTCATCATGCTGCTGCGTATGAGTACACAACACTAATTACTTTTAACATGAGATTTAATATTCATATTTCATTTATTCCATCAAATTGTGTTTTGTACTTATCTTCTTAAAACGTAAAACTTTAAGTTGGACTGGGATCTAAAATACAAATGAATTGTGATAAGTAATTAATAAAACGAATTTTGTATAACTACCATAAATGTATTATATTTATTTAAATTAAGGTTAGGACATGGCTCCAGGTGGAGTTGTCTTATGGAATCCAACTTTTTCAAATAAAATAACTCTAAAAGTATTCGGAACAAAACTTAAAAAAAAACTTATTTTGTTAAAATATAATCTTTTACCTTATCCCGCAAAAGGCTAATTTTGTGCAATTGTTTGTGTGGCTTCCTTTCACTTTTGGCAACGAACCAACCTCTTTTCTCAAAGTCCTTCAACAGTAATTTCTCCATTATCACTGTCTGTAAATTCGGGAGAAGAAGTTGTGACGTGCTACTGTCGCTTTAACTATGGATTCTGCGGACTAGGGGCTCATATTCAGAGGTCCTAGTAAAACTCTCCACCGGGCAGTCAGAATTCCAAAAGCGTTTTCGATTGTCCTTCTTGCTCTAGACAATCTCTTGTTGAATTTCTGGCGTTCCCTTCGTAATAATATACCTGGATATGGTTTCATCAAATTCTCTCTCAATGGAAAAGTTGCATCCCCGACAAAGAAATATGTAAATTCAATATCTGAATTTGTTAGGAGTTATTAGGCAAATCCAAGTTGTCGGCAAGGAGACGTTTACCAAACTTTGAGTGACGTAATACTCCTCCGTCGCTTTGAGACGGCCTATGCGCCTACGTCTACTGCTGTGAAGATACAATCGGCATCGCAAACTGAAATTGAGTCTGTAATGGAAAAAGTGAATAAAGTGTGACAAATCTTATGCATTTCAAGGGATTACGTTTGTAATTGTAGTATGCTGATCCAGAGCTTTGGGGACACGTTATAGTTTGCTTTCCATCGATGGCGCCAAAATAGTGTGGGAAATTCCATAGGATTTCAAAATCATTTTCCATTCGTGCCGGGTTAGAATTGCGAGGTAGCTTGGAAAGAGGTTAGCTCAAATTACTTCACTTGTCTCTCGTATTATTTTTCGCACTGTTGATGCACCCATTTTAAATGTAAGAGAAAGATATTGTATGCTCTCCCCATGTGCTAAATAACTGTATAAAAATACTTTATAAATCCGTTTATATATACATAATCTCTTTCAATTTACTTACACTAGGGTCAAAAATAGCCGACATTTAGTGATATTGGCTGCCGGTTGCTGCGCTTTGTCAAGTCTTCCTCCATCATGAAAAATACTTGATCGAACACCTGTGGTGTCGTCCTTACCATTTTATGGAATTTTTCGTGATCATTGTTGTGTAAATGTTCAAAGCTTAACGCAAAAAGCCCATCAACATTTCTGTTTTAGTATAATGGCCTTACCCAAAATCTACGCCGCCCCAAATTTATTAAAAAGTTGTACATAATTGTAATAAGCACGACAACCGAAGCTATTTCATTTATTTCCATTTTTAATTATGTTGCACATTTGTTATTGTTTACATTCAAATAATAAGCACAGAAGAAGATGAAAAATAAGATCATATGTTTTCATGCGTACAAAAAGTCTCCTCTGTTCTTGACCAGTAATGGTATTTATAAATTTTTGCATTGTACCGCAGCGACTAACGAATTGTACCAAAGACACCCAAATTGTACCAAAATGAATAAGAACAAGTAAAAACGACGTTAAGTTCGGCCGGGTCGAACTTCCTCCACCATGGATTGAATTCCACAGAGGCTGTCGATTTTCGTAGAAGTGCAGTAGTATTACAGGAAAATTTATATTTTCCAAATATACAAATGTACAAATATTGAAAAAATAATTTTATAAATAAATATATTATTTTTATTATTTCAAACCACGCTTATAAGGCAATGCTATCAATACGTTTACATATCGAAATATTACTTCAAGTCAAATAAAACAAGTACAAACGGTGTTAAGTTCGGCCGGGCCGAACTTTATATACCCTCCACCATGGATTGCATTCCACAGAGGTTGACGATTTTCGTAGAAGTGCAATAATACTACAGGAAAATATATTTTTTAATATAGCCAAACCAAAACAAATACAAATATTGACAAAATAATTTTATAAATAGACTTTAATTTTTATACTTCAAGTTAATTCAAAAATAAATGTTCTTCTATTTATTTAAAAAAAGCTTAAATACCATAAATATTGATAGATAGTGGGTGCTACAGTTGGTTGTATTTCCATTCTATTTCAATTATAAAGGTACAAATTTTGAAAATCCGTACATAGTGCAAAATTACGTAACTTCATGATTTTACCAATTTTTGTTGTAAAATCTTTTTATTTTGCGTATCTATGCGGTCAGAGGAATGTATACACCGAATTCCATGATTCTAGCTGCGGCCATTTGGTTGGTACCATTTTTATCACTCTTTTCCCATTTTACCTCCTAAGAGTACGAATTTCTAAAATCTCGTTATTTTACTTGTCTACGCAATTAGATAGATGTACACACCGAATTTCATCATTCTAGCTGTAGTCGTTTAGTTGGTACTATTTTTATCCCTCTGCACCCATTGTATCCCTTTAAAGTACGAATTTGGAAAACCCCTTTTATTTTTCGTGTTTATGCAGTCAGAGGAATGTATATTCCAAATTTCATAACTCTAGCTGCGGTCATTTGGTTGGTATTAACATATTAACACTAAAAAGTACGATTTGCGAAAAAATATTTTTATTTTATGTATCTAGTCAATTAGAATGTACACACCAACTTTCGTCTTTTTAGCTGTTATAGTTTAATATGTACCATTTTTATCCCTTTTTGCCCTATTTCACCCCTTACGATAAAAAATCTCTTTATGGTTCACATTTTTGTTATAGAGGGAATGCGCATACCCAATATCAAGTAAGTACAAGCAGACATATTTAAATAATATGCTTAAATACTATAAAATATTGGGGGTTATTATGGGTATTTTCAGTTCTTGTGAGAGAAAAATCGTTTCCTTTAGGCCCACTTTCAATCCCAACCGATCTGCAACCATAAGACACATTTAGGGAAAATTTGAACCTCCTAGCCCATTTCGTTCGACCGCTATCGTACTTTCAACAGACAGACGGGCATGGCTAGATCGTCTTAGAATTTTACCACGACCCATAATATATATACTTTATGGGGTATCCGATGAATATTTCGAGGTGTTGCAAACGGAAAGACAAAGTGAATATACCCACATCCTTAGGTGGAGGGTATAACATACAAACAATATGTGGGTAATGACAACAGCAACATCATCCACGGCAGTAACAACCACCAACGCACCAACAACAACAATATTTATCAACAAAATACTGTTGTTTGAGAACGACAGAAACCACAAACCCATATTGTTGCTGTTAACTCATCGCAACAGACAGCAGCTCTGTTGTCAATCAACTGTTAAAGATGTATTTCACCTAAGAAACTTAGGTAAATTGTACGCTTTTCTTGTATGATTTCTCACATTTTTTTCTTTGCGTGTACAGTTGGTTGTATTGCCATCGTATTTTAATTCCAAAAGTACAAATTTTGAAAATCCATTATCTCACGTACATAGTGCCAAATAACCTAACTTCATAATTCAACCAATTTTTGCCGTAAAAGTAAAAAGTATGAATTCGGAAAATTCCTTTTATTTTGCGTGTCTATGCACACCGAATTTCATCATTCTAGCTGTAGTCGTTTAGTGGGTACTCTTTTTATCCCTCTGTCCCTCCCACACAAGTACGAATTTGGAAAAAAACTTTTATTTTTCATGTCTACGCAGTCAGAGGAATGTATACTCCGAATTTCATGACTCCAGCTGCGGTCATTTGGTACTATTGGTACTATTTTTATCCCCTTTTTCCATTTTAACCCCAAAAAGTAAAATTTTTGAAAAATCCGTTCATTTTACGTGTCTACGCAATCAGAGGAATGTATACACCGAATTTCATTATTCTATGTGCAGCCGTTTGGTTGGTACAATTTTTATCTCTTTATTCCCATGTTAACCCTTAAAGGTACGAAATTCGAAAAATAATTTGCCTGTTCGATTGGGCTTACTAGCTTACAATTAAGAGACTTAATAAAGTGGCAATATTGTTACCCATTGCTTGTACATAAATGGATCAACAAGAAAATATGGCAGCAATGCTAAGAGAGTAGAAAGCTACTTTGTTGTTAAGCGAGTAAATTCCATACACAAATTAAGCTAGTAAGCCCAATCGAACAGGCCTATTATGATATTATGTATCTAGCCAATTAGAGGAATGTACACACCGAATTTCGTGTTTCTAGCTGTTGCCGTTTAATATGTACCATTTTTATCCCTTTTTGACCCATTTCACCCCCTACGAATAAAATCACCTTATGGTGCACGTTTTTGTTATAGGGGGAATGCGCATACCAAATATTAAGTAAGTACGAGCAGACATGTTGAAAAAAGCTTAAATACTATAAATATTAGGGATTATTATCGGTATTTTTGGTCCTTGTGAGGGAATAAATTTTCCCTTTGAGCCGATTTCGCCCAGTTTCAATCACAACCGATCTACGACTATAAGACGCATTTATGGAAAATTTTGACGTCCTAGCTCCTTTCGTTTAGATGCAATGGTGCTTTCAACAGACGGACGGACATGGCTAGATCGTCTTAGAATTTTATGATATTATCAAGAATATATCTACTTTATTGGTTCTCGGGTCGATATTTCAAGGTGTTACAAACGGAATGGCAAAGTTAGTATATCCCCATCCTGGAGGCGGAGGGTATAAAAATTAGGAATTATATTCGTTAGATCATTCTTTGGAGAAATATTTCAAAAACAAATATATAAAAAAGATTTCTGTAAAATATTTTCGAATGGAGTTGAATTAAAAGCGTAATAAAATTGGAATTATAAATAGCTGAAGACCATTGTTTGGCCAATGCTGTTTTTCTTATTTCATTCACAATTAATCTAAAATCACGAACAATTTTCATTTTGATACACCCATCCATCTCCTAAGAGCGAACAAAGGAGTGCCACTCTTTAATTTCCATCTTAATAACACGTAAGAATATTCAAATTGAATATTGAATATTCTTTTTTTTTTTAATTTAATGTCTGCCGCAGACACGTCAGGTATGTTGGTCGAGTACCCATGTACTCATACACCAGGGCTGGTTACCGGCCTTGTGACGCCGTTGTAAATTTGTGTTGTGACACCGTAGTGTACACGAGATGCGTGGTTTTCTGTTTTGTTTTGCTTTGTTCATACATATGTATGAATTTCTCGTATTTCTTTGTGTTTCCTTCCATTTATATTAGTTATGCATATTTCGATTTTGCAGCGATGGATAAATGCACTTAGATACGCCAAGTGTTTAGTTGAGTGGTGTTTTAATAACTTTGGTAAGTTATTGAAATTTTTGAAAATTTTGTATTCTTTTCTAATTTGTTCATATTTACGGCATTGGAAAATTAAGTGGTTTTCAGTTTCTGCAGCTTTCACAATTGTTGGTGTTGGTGATATTTATCCTATGTAGGTAAGTTTTTCCGTATGTGTGTCCAGTGAATAGTCTGTTTATAATTTTTATATTTTCAGGTGACAGGTGTGTGCCACAATACCAGTGTTTCTTAGGGGGGCTCGGAAAAAATTGTGAGAAGTAGGTGCCTTTTGATATTGACGTATTTTTGTAATTTTCTGTCCATTCGTCCCATAGGCAGTTGTATATTTTGGAGTATGCGTCTTTGACAGCCAGGTTGGTCGGAATTATGCATCCTACGTCTGCAGCGTGTTTTTCTGTGAGGATGGCTGCTTTTTCAGGCCCGTCTTCAATTATTAAGTCAATGGCTTTATTTATGGCGTGAAGTTCACCCATTAGTGACGAGGTTTTTGTTGTTATTTTAAAAAGAAAGTTTTGGCCGCAGGAGATGTTGCACACTGCACATCCTGTTTCATTTTGTTTGACAGAAGCGTCCGTAGCCCAAATTGAGCAGCCGATATTTTTGAGTTCATAAATTTTTTGTTGTAGAATTGACTTGTAGTATTCATTTGGGAAAGTGTTTTTGGAGGAGTTGAAAATATTCATTAGAAAGATAATTTTATCAGAGGGGTACTCCACTTTATTAGTTGTTGTGTTGTCAAAGATTTGTCTGAATTTGATATAGACAAGACCTAGACTTGTCTTTTTGGTTGCTGTTGAAGTGATTTTGTTATATGTTTCGCGATGGTAGATTTTTAGTTTCATGAGATCTTTTGCTGCAAGATATTGTGATCTTTGTTCAGGTGGCATTATTAGAGACAGAACATATATAATATGTACTGGGGTCGAGGGTGTGAGCCCGAGATTTTTCCTCAGCATCTGGTTTTGGAAGGTGGTAACTTTTTTATTTAAATACGTCGGCATGTGGGCCATTGAGGAGATTGCATATTCGGATTTTGAAAAAAGTAGCGATTTAGTTAGGTTTACCACAATTTTAGGATGTAGACCTTGTTTCCCAGAGTTTACCATTTTAAGTGCATTTAGTGAAGAGTTACACGAGGCGATGGTTTCATCATAGTGTTCTTTCAATGATAGGCTGTTTTTGATATGTCTGCCCAAAAACTGCAGCAATTTTATTTCCTTGGATTGTAATGTCTGGGATTTTTCTTGCGCCTTTTGCAACATACATCACGACAGTTTTTTCTGGATTGAAATGGAGATTAAGTTTTGATATTAGCCCGCAGAAGTTGTGGGTTTTAATTTGTAGGTTATTGTTCGCAGAGTCAAAGTTTTTGTGTGCTGCTAGAATTATGAAGTCATCCGCAAATTGGAAGACGTATGTAGATTGATCTGCAATTCCATGTAGACCGAGGGTGTAAATATTAAAAAGAGTAGAGCTTAAACAGCTGCCTTGTGGAAGTCCATTGTAAATTTCAAGTTTTTCTTTGCCCATAACTAGTGTACGTTTCCTTAGGAAGTTTATGGACCAACATATTATGTCTTCTGGGCATTCAATCTCTAACATTATTTTTTGGAGGAGTTCAATTTTTACGCAGTCGTAGGCCTTAGAGACATCCAAAGATAAAAGTATGATCTTTTCGCCTTTTTCCTTATGGTAGGTGATTGTGTGTAGTAGTTCGTTAATGCACATTGAGGCGGAGCAATTTTTCCTGTAAGCATACGTACTGTTTGGCAGAATTTTGTTTTCCTCAAGGAATTTTTGCAATCGTTCTTTAAGGATGAGGTTTATTATTTTCAGAAAAACGGATATAAGTGCAATGGGTTGTAGTTCGTAAAAACTTCTAAGTTTTTCCCTTTTTTTGGTATGGGAATGATTTTAATATTTCTCCATTCATTGTAGATTTGACAGTTTTTCCAAGCGAGGTTCATCGCATCTAGAAGATTTGTTTTGGATTTTTGAGAGAGTTGGTTAACCATTTCATATGTGATGCCGTCCAAGCCGGCTGCCGAGGGTTTAGTTTTGTTCTTTAGAACATTGGAGAATTCCTGTATGGATAGTGCTGTCGTTGAGGAAGACGTTGTGTTTGAAACAATTACTGGGGTATTATCTGGCACTTGGTTTTTGAGGTGTTTAAGGAAATCTTTGTCATTTTCTGATGACCATCTCGCTTGAGCAGATGAAGTTATTGAGTTTTTGCAACCACGAACGAACCTGAAAAGGGCTTTCGAGTTGGGAGTAGTATTTAGGTTTTCAATTTTTTTGGAAAAGTTTAGTTTTTTTGAGTTTTTTATAGCTTTTTTAAAGTTATTGATTGCATCAATTAGTTTAGTTGCATTTATATTGTTGTTGTGAATATCGAAGGTTTTTTGAGCAGCAAGTTTGAGCCTATACTGTTTCTCCACAGTGTCATCCCACCAAGCTTTGGGAATTTTGCACACACCAACTTTCGTCTTTTTAGCTGTTATAGTTTAATATGTACCATTTTTATCCCTTTTTGCCCTATTTCACCCCTTACGATAAAAAATCTCTTTATGGTTCACATTTTTGTTATAGAGGGAATGCGCATACCCAATATCAAGTAAGTACAAGCAGACATATTTAAATAATATGCTTAAATACTATAAAATATTGGGGGTTATTATGGGTATTTTCAGTTCTTGTGAGAGAAAAATCGTTTCCTTTAGGCCCACTTTCAATCCCAACCGATCTGCAACCATAAGACACATTTAGGGAAAATTTGAACCTCCTAGCCCATTTCGTTCGACCGCTATCGTACTTTCAACAGACAGACGGGCATGGCTAGATCGTCTTAGAATTTTACCACGACCCATAATATATATACTTTATGGGGTATCCGATGAATATTTCGAGGTGTTGCAAACGGAAAGACAAAGTGAATATACCCACATCCTTAGGTGGAGGGTATAACATACAAACAATATGTGGGTAATGACAACAGCAACATCATCCACGGCAGTAACAACCACCAACGCACCAACAACAACAATATTTATCAACAAAATACTGTTGTTTGAGAACGACAGAAACCACAAACCCATATTGTTGCTGTTAACTCATCGCAACAGACAGCAGCTCTGTTGTCAATCAACTGTTAAAGATGTATTTCACCTAAGAAACTTAGGTAAATTGTACGCTTTTCTTGTATGATTTCTCACATATTTTTCTTTGCGTGTACAGTTGGTTGTATTGCCATCGTATTTTAATTCCAAAAGTACAAATTTTGAAAATCCATTATCTCACGTACATAGTGCCAAATAACCTAACTTCATAATTCAACCAATTTTTGCCGTAAAAGTAAAAAGTATGAATTCGGAAAATTCCTTTTATTTTGCGTGTCTATGCACACCGAATTTCATCATTCTAGCTGTAGTCGTTTAGTGGGTACTCTTTTTATCCCTCTGTCCCTCCCACACAAGTACGAATTTGGAAAAAAACTTTTATTTTTCATGTCTACGCAGTCAGAGGAATGTATACTCCGAATTTCATGACTCCAGCTGCGGTCATTTGGTACTATTGGTACTATTTTTATCCCCTTTTTCCATTTTAACCCCAAAAAGTAAAATTTTTGAAAAATCCGTTCATTTTACGTGTCTACGCAATCAGAGGAATGTATACACCGAATTTCATTATTCTATGTGCAGCCGTTTGGTTGGTACAATTTTTATCTCTTTATTCCCATGTTAACCCTTAAAGGTACGAAATTCGAAAAATAATTTGCCTGTTCGATTGGGCTTACTAGCTTACAATTAAGAGACTTAATAAAGTGGCAATATTGTTACCCATTGCTTGTACATAAATGGATCAACAAGAAAATATGGCAGCAATGCTAAGAGAGTAGAAAGCTACTTTGTTGTTAAGCGAGTAAATTCCATACACAAATTAAGCTAGTAAGCCCAATCGAACAGGCCTATTATGATATTATGTATCTAGCCAATTAGAGGAATGTACACACCGAATTTCGTGTTTCTAGCTGTTGCCGTTTAATATGTACCATTTTTATCCCTTTTTGACCCATTTCACCCCCTACGAATAAAATCACCTTATGGTGCACGTTTTTGTTATAGGGGGAATGCGCATACCAAATATTAAGTAAGTACGAGCAGACATGTTGAAAAAAGCTTAAATACTATAAATATTAGGGATTATTATCGGTATTTTTGGTCCTTGTGAGGGAATAAATTTTCCCTTTGAGCCGATTTCGCCCAGTTTCAATCACAACCGATCTACGACTATAAGACGCATTTATGGAAAATTTTGACGTCCTAGCTCCTTTCGTTTAGATGCAATGGTGCTTTCAACAGACGGACGGACATGGCTAGATCGTCTTAGAATTTTATGATATTATCAAGAATATATCTACTTTATTGGTTCTCGGGTCGATATTTCAAGGTGTTACAAACGGAATGGCAAAGTTAGTATATCCCCATCCTGGAGGCGGAGGGTATAAAAATTAGGAATTATATTCGTTAGATCATTCTTTGGAGAAATATTTCAAAAACAAATATATAAAAAAGATTTCTGTAAAATATTTTCGAATGGAGTTGAATTAAAAGCGTAATAAAATTGGAATTATAAATAGCTGAAGACCATTGTTTGGCCAATGCTGTTTTTCTTATTTCATTCACAATTAATCTAAAATCACGAACAATTTTCATTTTGATACACCCATCCATCTCCTAAGAGCGAACAAAGGAGTGCCACTCTTTAATTTCCATCTTAATAACACGTAAGAATATTCAAATTGAATATTGAATATTCTTTTTTTTTTAATTTAATGTCTGCCGCAGACACGTCAGGTATGTTGGTCGAGTACCCATGTACTCATACACCAGGGCTGGTTACCGGCCTTGTGACGCCGTTGTAAATTTGTGTTGTGACACCGTAGTGTACACGAGATGCGTGGTTTTCTGTTTTGTTTTGCTTTGTTCATACATATGTATGAATTTCTCGTATTTCTTTGTGTTTCCTTCCATTTATATTAGTTATGCATATTTCGATTTTGCAGCGATGGATAAATGCACTTAGATACGCCAAGTGTTTAGTTGAGTGGTGTTTTAATAACTTTGGTAAGTTATTGAAATTTTTGAAAATTTTGTATTCTTTTCTAATTTGTTCATATTTACGGCATTGGAAAATTAAGTGGTTTTCAGTTTCTGCAGCTTTCACAATTGTTGGTGTTGGTGATATTTATCCTATGTAGGTAAGTTTTTCCGTATGTGTGTCCAGTGAATAGTCTGTTTATAATTTTTATATTTTCAGGTGACAGGTGTGTGCCACAATACCAGTGTTTCTTAGGGGGGCTCGGAAAAAATTGTGAGAAGTAGGTGCCTTTTGATATTGACGTATTTTTGTAATTTTCTGTCCATTCGTCCCATAGGCAGTTGTATATTTTGGAGTATGCGTCTTTGACAGCCAGGTTGGTCGGAATTATGCATCCTACGTCTGCAGCGTGTTTTTCTGTGAGGATGGCTGCTTTTTCAGGCCCGTCTTCAATTATTAAGTCAATGGCTTTATTTATGGCGTGAAGTTCACCCATTAGTGACGAGGTTTTTGTTGTTATTTTAAAAAGAAAGTTTTGGCCGCAGGAGATGTTGCACACTGCACATCCTGTTTCATTTTGTTTGACAGAAGCGTCCGTAGCCCAAATTGAGCAGCCGATATTTTTGAGTTCATAAATTTTTTGTTGTAGAATTGACTTGTAGTATTCATTTGGGAAAGTGTTTTTGGAGGAGTTGAAAATATTCATTAGAAAGATAATTTTATCAGAGGGGTACTCCACTTTATTAGTTGTTGTGTTGTCAAAGATTTGTCTGAATTTGATATAGACAAGACCTAGACTTGTCTTTTTGGTTGCTGTTGAAGTGATTTTGTTATATGTTTCGCGATGGTAGATTTTTAGTTTCATGAGATCTTTTGCTGCAAGATATTGTGATCTTTGTTCAGGTGGCATTATTAGAGACAGAACATATATAATATGTACTGGGGTCGAGGGTGTGAGCCCGAGATTTTTCCTCAGCATCTGGTTTTGGAAGGTGGTAACTTTTTTATTTAAATACGTCGGCATGTGGGCCATTGAGGAGATTGCATATTCGGATTTTGAAAAAAGTAGCGATTTAGTTAGGTTTACCACAATTTTAGGATGTAGACCTTGTTTCCCAGAGTTTACCATTTTAAGTGCATTTAGTGAAGAGTTACACGAGGCGATGGTTTCATCATAGTGTTCTTTCAATGATAGGCTGTTTTTGATATGTCTGCCCAAAAACTGCAGCAATTTTATTTCCTTGGATTGTAATGTCTGGGATTTTTCTTGCGCCTTTTGCAACATACATCACGACAGTTTTTTCTGGATTGAAATGGAGATTAAGTTTTGATATTAGCCCGCAGAAGTTGTGGGTTTTAATTTGTAGGTTATTGTTCGCAGAGTCAAAGTTTTTGTGTGCTGCTAGAATTATGAAGTCATCCGCAAATTGGAAGACGTATGTAGATTGATCTGCAATTCCATGTAGACCGAGGGTGTAAATATTAAAAAGAGTAGAGCTTAAACAGCTGCCTTGTGGAAGTCCATTGTAAATTTCAAGTTTTTCTTTGCCCATAACTAGTGTACGTTTCCTTAGGAAGTTTATGGACCAACATATTATGTCTTCTGGGCATTCAATCTCTAACATTATTTTTTGGAGGAGTTCAATTTTTACGCAGTCGTAGGCCTTAGAGACATCCAAAGATAAAAGTATGATCTTTTCGCCTTTTTCCTTATGGTAGGTGATTGTGTGTAGTAGTTCGTTAATGCACATTGAGGCGGAGCAATTTTTCCTGTAAGCATACGTACTGTTTGGCAGAATTTTGTTTTCCTCAAGGAATTTTTGCAATCGTTCTTTAAGGATGAGGTTTATTATTTTCAGAAAAACGGATATAAGTGCAATGGGTTGTAGTTCGTAAAAACTTCTAAGTTTTTCCCTTTTTTTGGTATGGGAATGATTTTAATATTTCTCCATTCATTGTAGATTTGACAGTTTTTCCAAGCGAGGTTCATCGCATCTAGAAGATTTGTTTTGGATTTTTGAGAGAGTTGGTTAACCATTTCATATGTGATGCCGTCCAAGCCGGCTGCCGAGGGTTTAGTTTTGTTCTTTAGAACATTGGAGAATTCCTGTATGGATAGTGCTGTCGTTGAGGAAGACGTTGTGTTTGAAACAATTACTGGGGTATTATCTGGCACTTGGTTTTTGAGGTGTTTAAGGAAATCTTTGTCATTTTCTGATGACCATCTCGCTTGAGCAGATGAAGTTATTGAGTTTTTGCAACCACGAACGAACCTGAAAAGGGCTTTCGAGTTGGGAGTAGTATTTAGGTTTTCAATTTTTTTGGAAAAGTTTAGTTTTTTTGAGTTTTTTATAGCTTTTTTAAAGTTATTGATTGCATCAATTAGTTTAGTTGCATTTATATTGTTGTTGTGAATATCGAAGGTTTTTTGAGCAGCAAGTTTGAGCCTATACTGTTTCTCCACAGTGTCATCCCACCAAGCTTTGGGAATTTTGCTCTCTTCAATTTTATATGTTACTTTCCTGATTTCAGAGTTTAGGGTGTTTTGTATATCATTAAAATCATTATTTAAATGGAGATTTCTAATATTTTTTAAAAGTTTATTTTTTGCTAAGAAATGTTGACCTTTGCAGTTAACATGCTTGATATTAATGATCACCGGAATGTGATGGCTACCTCCGATGGTAGTGTGAAGGGTTGTCCATGTAGTGTTGATAATGGAATTAGTGAAGGAAAGGTCGAGTACCGATCCAATTGTATCATATAGATATTTTTTAAAAGTAAAGCTGCCGTCATTTAGACATCGAAAGTTCGATGACTCAAATATCGATTTGACTATTTTGCCACGTGTTGAATCGAATTTATCACCGTAACATGGGTGCCTTGCATTGAAATCTCCACAAATAAAAACGTTTGTTTTTGTTTCCAAAAAATTTAGAAGTTTTGTAATTTCACTTTTTATCATTTTTCCGCTAACTGAATGTGGAAAGTATACAGACACTAGAGTCAAGTTGGTAGATAGGTTTGTTGTTTCACATATAAGAATGTCCAGTGAGGTTTGAAAGGGAATTCGTTTGAATTTAATGTTTTTTTTTTTTTTTTTGAGAAGGATAGCAACTCCGCCGTAGTTGTCTCCTCTTTTTTTTGGATATGATATTGTAATTTTGAATTGACGTCGTGTTTTGACTTTCGTCAATGTTGAAAATTTCACTTAATAGACATATGTCGATATTTAATTTTTTAAGGTAGAAATCTAAAGAGGATTTGTTTTTGTTTAGACTTTGTATATTGTGTTGTAGTATGTTCATTATTTAAATAAAAGAAAAATTTATTTATTTTTGTGAATATTTCATTGTTGCTGTTTTTTTTTTAATTTTCAGGTAGGAGGCTCTTGGTTTGCTGTATTCTTGTTGGTTTCAGGATGTACTGAATTAATGGATTTTTGGAATTGTTCTAAAATGGTTAAACCTTCGGTGCTGTTTAAAGAGGTGAGAACTGTTGACATTTGTTTTGCAAAATTTGACATAATTTTTTCCAGATCGGTGACCTTGGAGAAATTCGGGTGGTCGTACACAGGTCTTGTTGGAGTGAGTTCCAGAGGACTTGCAACTGAATGGAATCTTTGTGCCGGGGGTCCACGATTTTACTATATTTAATTTTTGTAATTCTTCTATTTATTTCTTCATTAATATTTCTTTTTGGTGGTTGCTTGTTTTTTGTAATTGATGGGAATGTATTTTGGTAATTTTCTTCAGACAAGATATCATAATAGTTTTGATTTTCAGGATACTTTTTAATGACCTCTTTCCTAGATAAGTTGGAAAGTGCCATTACTTCTCGTAGTTTCTTTTCCGTGTTCCATTTAATACATTTGTTTGATTCGGTAGAAATAAGATCAATTTTGCTACACAAAATACATTTTAGTGACTTGCACACCTCTTTGCACGATGTTGTGGCTAGACAATCTGTGCATTTTTCTTCTTTACATTCAGTGGGACAAACAATAGATTCTCCGCATTTGAGACATCTCTTTAAGGAGCGACAACGAATTGCTATGTGACCTAAGCGACCACAGTTCATACATTGGCGCAAAGGGGGTACATACAAATCTGGAATAACTCTTGATCCACACATTAAAATCTCTGTTGGTATACCATCGAAAATGATTCCAATTTTAACTGTTTCCGTAGGTTCGATCTTGTTTTGTTCATTTTTCCTTGTGAATCTATAAATTGAAATTACCTCCATTCCATCATTATTAGCTTCAATTTGATCTTTTATTGTAATTCCTGCAATTGATTTAGGTACAATTTTAATAATATAAAATCTTTGGATGAAGCGATTTGGTATTGTGGCTTTTAATCCTATCTCTCTTAATCTGGGATTAGCGACAAAGTTGTTTGCAGCATTAAAGTTATTAAAGGCAATGCGGAATGTAACCGACGTTTTTACATACGTAATTTGTGGGAAAGTTTATTCTTTGCAGGCGTTCATATAAAAATAGTTCACAGTTCTTCCTTCTTGAGCTGACAGGTGTTTCTGATGTTGCTAAAACAAAGAAGGTGCCCGGATGATGTGGAGGGTATAGCGTGTTTTCGGCATTTAGGGAGTTGAAGTTGTGCTCAATTGTAGTGTTGTTGTTTGTTGCTGGCGAAGAATTTCCTGACGAATTGCTAGTGTTGTTGTTTTTGACCGGCTGGCCTTTGATGTTTTTAAACGATTTGTTTATATTTGAAATGGTATGTGCTCTTCTTTTGTTTGGATCGAAGAGAGGGGGAAAAGGTTTTGGTGGTGGAGGGGGGTCCTCATCACCATCCATATTGGTTTTGTTTTGCACTATTTGTGTTTCTTTATTTCCACACTGTTGTTTGTTGAAATAAGAAAAACAACAAAAACAAATGAGTTTCTGTCTCTGAACTGAAAAAAAGAACCGCTAAGTACGTATACACAGTCTGATGTCAACAAGAGTTGATTTGTGACTGTATTGAATATTCATTCAAATAAATGGTTAATTTTCATAACATCATATACAGTACAAATAACATATGGTATTGGACCAGAAACATAGTAGGTGTACCACAGTAAAATTAGAACCAATGTGTAATTGTACCAAAGTAACATTGAGAGTACCACTGAATGTTCAATAGTACCACATTTGGTACAATTGTACCGCTTTTTCCATCAGTGTTCTTGACAACAGGCAAACGCAACTCATTTTGTGTACCTTCCGCTTGACTATGTTGCATACTTTAGAGGTGTAAATGCTATTTATGTATGTAGCGGAGACAAAAACCGATTTAATGTTTGTTTAAAAGCTTTTTGTATGGAAACGGATAAAAACAGCTGTTTATTTGCAACAAGTTTGACTGTTATCTTTCAAACACACAAGATTTTAATGATTTCTGATACATCCCACACAAATGGTCCATATTCCTATGTTAAATTTAAACTAATGTAACTTGCACACGGATATTCGGTATCTCATATATTTTGGTATGATGGTGTTTTTTAATCACTTTAAGTGTACTAAATATGGCTTGTTTTTCCACGTCTCTTCTAGTACCTCCCACACAAATCACCCTAAACTACGTAAAATTAAAGCCGTTATAACTTATATACGAATGATCGTCATACTCTAAAACTTGATATTTAACAATGCCTTGATAGTCTATACTCACCCGAAATACGGGCGATAGTACCTCCCACACATGTGGTTTGGTTACAATAAAACCGATATAACATCCACGCGGGTAGTCAAAATCATTTGCAATTTCATATTTGAAAATGTTTTTATAATCACTTTAAAATTATCTCTATCCTAGGTAATATTAAATCCTTCATATTTCTATACTGGTGCATGGAATCCACTATGACTTGATATCTGATCACAAGTTGGGACCATGTGACACGAACCTCCTATAATTTCCACACAAATTATCCTGCCCTTATAACTTCCGTATATACATATGGACATCTCCCAAAAAGGTCTACCAAAAAATGAAATCAGACCACGCTAATAGCTTTTAACTTCATTTCTTCCTTATTTCGACAACTTTTTATATTATTTTATTAAAAATTGTAGTGTTATAACGAAAATTACTACTTTTTTTACTACGCGTGGAAATATTTGTCGCGTACGTATTTCTGCTGTACCAAATTAAAAAATTAAGTATATCGGTGTCTTAATCTAGAAAGGGCGTATCTTGATTTTTTGGAATCGATTTGTAGATAACAATTTTATAGACACTTTAAAAAAGGCCTATGAGTTAGTTATCTCAATTTGTTTAACTTATAAAGGAAACGCGAAAAGTGCAATTACGACTATTTTTTGAATTTTGAAAGTATTCTCTGTCTGTCCAGGTATATAATATTATTTATCATACAATATTTTCTTACGTCATTTTTATGATAATTCTTTCAAAATCTATTAATATTGTTTCAAACATATGTCACGATTTCATAACTTTTTAAAAAGTTAAAAGAATATAATAATATAGATACTATTATATTATTTGCATAGAATAATAATAAAAAATCAATGATTTTTAAAACAAAAAATTCACTATATTAAATTTTTTAGTTTTTCCCTCTTCCGTAAAGTAACAAAAAGTCGAGATCGGCTTTTCTAGATTACGTCATAGAGCATAGACATACAATTGCATTGATATGGCATATTGCATAACATGACCATCCCATTTTGTGTAAAAAGCAGGATTTATGAATTGAAAAAGCGGGATTTGGCGGGATATTTTATGAAAAATGCGGGATTGTGTAAATCTGACCAAAAAATATTCAACATAGAAAACGGAGATATTTTAATGTATTATAAATGTAATGTATAAGTTTCATATGATGGATGGTATATTCAATGAAAAATTTTATTCTACGATCCGATCAGTTTGTGCGTCAGTCTTTGTGTCTGATGAAAGAACGCTAGCATACAACCGAAATGAGCTCGGGGTTAAAAATTTCCTAATAATTCTAATAATTGCAGATCGGTTGGGATTGAAAATGGGTAAATCAGACCATTGTAAAAATATTACCCAGCAAGGACTGCAAATACATCAATTTTTTGAACATTTCTACCGTATATTCACATTACATTAATTTTATAGTGTGAACTCTGTCAAGAGACAATTACTGAAGTAACCCCTTATACTTAGGGTATTTAAACACATTTTTTGAAGATTGCTGTCTAAATCTACCATTTAAATAGCTTAAAGTATTTGATATGTATTAATATTTTAGTAGACTTTCCCAATGATCCCTTTATTTAAATTTTCCAATGAAACAATTAATTTAAAACAGAAAACATAATTCGGAATGGTAGTTTGTAATAGCAAATTTCGCAATTTGCATAGAAATATCATAATTTGCAATAAGGTACAGATTTCAACACAAAGTCTACAGGCTAGAATAGGTAATACTTTGGAATTCACTCCCTTTTACTTGTTTTAATTTGTCTTTCGTTTTATTATATCCAATTTTTCTCTCTTTATCAATTAAACGTAAGGAAATTTGTATTTAATGATGTTGTTTTGACATCTAATTCTTAGACTAAAAAAAATAAATGGTTCTATATTTTATTAATTGTAGAAAAACGATCTAAGAGGGCGTATAAAATGGTCAAACATACCAATTTCCACGACTATAACGCAAAACAAAAAAGCGGAAATTTTTGTATAAAGGACTGGACATCAAAAGGCGAGACAATCCCGCGAAAAGCGGTATGGATGATCACCGTAATATTGCACCAAAGTCCAATTTGAATAACGATTATACTCTTCCGCCAGGCTGGTCTCAACAACTGCTAGCGTCAGCTCTTCCTTCCAGCATGCTTCTTAAAGTGGTCATCAATGTTTCGAAAGTGGGTGGTAAACTGCTCAACAGCATTGCAACTAGTCATCTCTCCGAAAATATATCACCGAAAGTATCATTTCCATGAAATATCAAGCTCGGTGGAAACAGCAGACCACAAATCTTGTGCATCAACCGAACACTGGATTCCAATATATCCTTCTCATGGTGGCTTCTTAAAATTTTCCATGCTTCTTTGCTTCGCCTTCTTGATGAGAAAAAATATAATCCAATTATATCCATAGCCTCATATATCCACAATTTCTCATTTTAAGTATAAGCTTATATTTCCATTTATTTTAACGAATTAAGTTTTTAAAAAATCCAGGGCCCATAACCATTATAATTAATTAGTATTAATGATAAAAAACTTAAAAGTTGAAATGTTTTTTTTCCCATTTAATCATAAATTAAAAACAGGTAAATTATTACAAGAACCAATAGTAATCGTTTATTCTTCACTTCTTTTGGGCGTAAATAAATTTACAACAGCTACTCGAAAAGCTAAAAGTAACATTTGGCAATTTTTTAAATACCAAGAAAAATTATACAGCACGTGTAATCTTCTATTTTTGTCCAGAAAGTACTTATAAAATTCACTCATCTTATCTGCAGATATATCTTGTATTCCGGCGAGATTATGCGTTCGAATAAAATCCTGTTTTTCCTAAAATAAAAATTAATAATGTGATTGTTTTAATTATGTACTCTAAGAAAGATTAACAAATAGACTTTTCAGACTGCATGCGAAATCAGGTTAATTAATTATTTGTTTACACATTGTGATATATATAGTGTATATCGTTACCTTATATAAAAAATTATGAGTTAGGTCCTTTTTATATTAGGGTAACGATATATTGGGTGGGACATTTAAAATTTTAAATTAGGGTCGGTAGTACAAAAAATTACAGATTATTTCTTAAAATTTCTGCTTTTATTGTCATTTAATAATGGAACTCAATATTATGCATATGACTGCAACGAGTAGCACGCCAGTACCTCATCCGTTCAACCCAATATTTCAGTACAGCCCAAAATCCACACCAAACAGTGACTCGTTGGATGCATTGGTTTCTCAATAGTCACGTGTGCGGTAATTTTTCTTATTAACATAGCCACCGAGATGAAAATGAGCTTCATTTACTACATGTACGCTCTTTGAGTCAAACAGATTCTCTCGGTCAAGTCCCAAAACATTTGGGATAAAAACACTCAACCATCCTAGTGGACCGCGGAGAGAGCTTAGAAAGGTCGCTAGGAAACTGCATAATAGAGCTCAACGTATAAAAAGCAATGGTGATTGGGAAAAATACAAAGATAATTTTAACAAGTGCAAGACAGAGAACGTCTTGGTTTGCCTACTGTGAGACAATAGACAACGCAAATGACAGATTCAAGAGAATCTTGTCGAAGGACCCGAACCATCAGAAACCCCTTAGCAGAGCACACTTCCCAAATTGCGAGGAAATTGTTGGTGAGGTCACCAATAGGTCACCACTGCGAACAATTCTTCGTAATTGGACGAAGACTTAGAGATAACATACCTTCAAATCCAGCCATGCTGCAGTACACGACAGATTTAATTGTCTGAAATCTTGTGCGTATCTTTAAGATTAAGCGCCTAAGATTTGTACCAGCGAAAAAAGTACGGCAGGTATTCATTCCTAATGCCGGTCATTATTTTACGAAGTATTTCAGACCTATTAACCTGCATCCATCGTCCTTAAAATTTTGGTTTTTTATTTAAGAGGAAGTGGCCTCAGTTGAGCGTTGCTGACCATACGGCCTATCTCATGGGCAGGTCCACCGAGAGCGCTCTTCATGAGGTAGTTAATTACATAGAGGCTGGCTGCGGAAATAAGCAGCCCCCCACCAAGAGTGGCAGAGTTCTAGTGCGTACTAAAAAAGGTACAAGGGCCTCCATAAACTAAGCATCTCCCACAGGGGGAGATGCGCAGTCGTCACGCTCGACTTTGTGGCTGAAAACAGTAAGTGGTTATATCGCCGACAAGTTTATTGAGAAAATACAAACATTCCTGGATGGTTGCGTGGAAGTAAAGATACATAAGGAAGAAATGGTGATACAATATGAAGGCTTAGACGACATCACGATAAAGCAGGAAATATGTTACAAATTTGGTAAAATGCTAGAGATTCCCGACCTATATGAAGCTATAGTGAGGTCTATCCCGAAATCCTACGACGGCACCCATGGCTCAGAGAGCGATGAAAATCCAAAGAATTAAAATAGAATGGCCAATATTCCGCATAATAGAGACTGCCAATTACCAGGAGCTTCAGATGTCATGAATTCGAAACGAAAACCTAGTCAAGAATACCTTTCTCTGGTAAATGTGCCATTTTTGTGATGAGTGAGCAGTTGTATCATCTGATTTGTTGGAGATAAAGGCAAAGCTAAAACGTATAGATAAGCTTGATCAGGTGGGTGAATTAACAAAAACAATGCAATTCACGTCTACTCAGTATGACAGTATATTGAAATGAGTTGTCGCAAACAAAAAGAGGATTGATTGATTGTTTACAAAAAGAAAATAATTTGTTTCGTGATAAGAAGCGTTCTTTAAAATTATGAGTTAAATTTTTAAATGATGCTAAAGTAAAAACTGATTCTATCATTAATGGAGTGGAATTTGATGAAAGCAATAAATACTGTTGATATTGCCGATAAAACTGGAGCAGTGGCTTTATATATAAGGAGTCTATGGAACTTTCAATTATCCCAAATCTGTGAATGCTGTCGAATTTAAATTTGTGATTTCAAGACGAACTACAACTTTTGTAAGAAAATATGATAAATCTTGTGTCAATGCCATAAAATCTATGGACGACGTTGAAAAAATGCTTTTGAGGTCATAACAAGGAGGAATAATGCCAACATCTAGAAAAGGCGAAGCTACCATAAGGAATACAGATATGTCTGATGAGGAAGATGTAGAAGAAGGTAATTTATACTTGGTTATCGTTCGGTTTACTGTTGTCGGAATAACGGTTATGGTGGAACTTCAATTTATTTCGCTGCCAATTTAAACTACAGTGTTGCGCAAACCGAAGTGAAGAATTTTTGGATTTGAATTGAACAACAAACTTTTACGTATTATTACAATGTTTGGTTGTAGGTGACTTGAACGTTGATTTGTTGTCCAATAAGAATGGAGGCCTATTGAATATTTTTAGAGAATTTAGTTTGGAATCATCCATAGTCTTGTTAATAGGCCATTAAGTACAACGTCTATTGATTGTGTGTTTGGTAAATTCAGGAAATTTCTGTTTATACAATGAAGAATGGCTTACACAGCATAATAAGCTGTAATTTAGGAATTGCAAGTAATTTTAATGAAAATTTTACTATATCATGGTACAAAATAATGTTCAGTTTGGTACATTTCTTGACCAAAATTTAAATCAAAATAGTAATTGTGATAATCCTTCAGAGCAATGTGAACAATAAATAATTGTTTCTGCAGCAACTTTCCAGTGAACAACAAAAATAATATAACAATGAACATTCGTACTAAGATAACTCCGTGGATCACTAAAAACTTGTCATCCCTTCAAGACATTAAAGGGAAATTATTAAAAACTCAATAAAATCTTTACAGTCGATGCAAAACAAGGCCTTGAAGATATCAAACATTCTACCTTTTCAAATATCATGCAACAAATGTTCTTCCCGTAAGATACTTGTTTGAGATGCAGTTACTAAAGTACATTTTTAAATCAATTAGAAATCTTGTAAATTCTTCAATGCAAATTTCGGCAAAATTTGCAATAATTGAGACGATAATCGACAATCTACTCTAAGTTGCTGCCGAAAGACGACCAATAGTGTACGCGAACTAATAGAAGCTCTCTCACTACTAGACCTCGTACTGGCTATCAAGGGTAGCACATTAGGGTTGTCACAAAAAATTGATTTTGAAATTTCGTTCGTCTCAACCCCCAATCGGATAATCAAATTTGCAAAAAATCTTAGTTTACCGACTCTAAATTCAGAACCATTTCGCCTAGAAATGATTCTACCATATTTAATAGACAATTTAATTCTTATTTTTTTATCTTGTTCATATTTGTGACAACTCTTATAGTTATAGCGGTATTTAAAATTTATCAAATGAGTGTCAAGTGTATACCCCAAAATGTGAATTTCCATGCGGAAGTCTGAAAAAATTAAAACAATCAACTATGTGAGTAAATTTCACTCAAAATAAAAAATTATTAATTGTCACCAAAAGTAATATCAATGTGTTTGTGAAAACAAATTTTGAAAAAATAATTTTGTTATGGTGTGTTTTTCAAAATTGAAAAATAAAATAATAAACAAACAACATCTTGTTTTCATTTACTTGAGACCTTAAGCCGGACAATAATACAAACCAATAATTTTGTGTTAAAATTTTGGACTTAGCCTGGATAATTATCCAGTGTAAGTGGAAATTATGGTTATCGAGGCTAAGTCCAAAAATATCAACACAAAATATTTTTTTTGAAAATTTGTGTTGATACAAATTTTTATATTGTAATTGGCGACAATGTGAAAAAATATTTTTTATTTTGAGTAAAAAATTAACTTTTTATTAACGTTTTCGTTACGCAGTTTGTATTCCGGCTTAAAGAAAAACAGCCCTAATGTTTAACTACATCTAATTTAAAAATATTTCATTTATTGCAACAATAAATGATTACAATTATCATTTATTTAAACGGTGTTATGTATGTATAAGTTTTGCAATCAAAATAAAATCGCGCTCTACATTTTTCTTGGAATTATTAGAAAAGTATGCATCGACCAAAGATTCAGCGAGCAACAGGTCGAGGGAAAAAGATACCATTTATTTAAAGTTGCCATTTAATTACCAAGTCTTGCGTGTCTTATTTTATAACGTGTGCCAAGTAAAATTAAGTAACCGATAAACAGCGAGCCTTACAATAAAAGATTTTTTTTTGGAGAAAGTAAAGAAATATGCGTTTCTTTAGATCGAATCCAAGATTTGTCACGTATAATATTAGAGGAGCTGAGTTAGAGTTAGTTGATTCTTTTGTAGACCTTGGTATACTAATGGATTCCAAACTGAATCTAAACAAACATATTACTACTATTGTTAACAATGCATATGGTGTTCTTGGCTTCATTAAGCGATGGGCTAAGGAGATCTCGGATCCATACGTGACGAAGCAGATTTTTACATAGATTACCAGGCCTATTCTGGAATATGGTTCCGTTGTGAGGGATACTCCGTATGTTACCTACAGTGGCCGACAAAAGTCAACATACGACCCACATTTTTGCGTTTTAGCGAGTTCCAAAAAATATTTGAAAAAAGTAATGATGCGGTTTTGTTTGAAATCGTTTTTTATTCATATAACAATAACAAAATGCTTTACTTCAATATAAACTTAAAAGATATTGGCAAAATAAACAAAAAACACCTTGACAAAAGTCTACATACGACATAGCATCCCATGCTTTACGTCATTTTTTATAATGTACTTAATAGGAGAATTGACGAAATTTGTATTGTCATTTGTCTTGTGCTTGCTCTTCTTTAAATAAATATAATTCAAGAAACATTAGTCCGCGAAAATGGCTTCTCGTAAAGAAATTGCAATTGATATTCGAAATTTAGTAATAAAATGCAGAAACGAAAGGAAATCTTTAGGCGAAATAGCTAAAATGGTTAATTTAAGTAAATCAACTGTCCAAACTATATGCAAAAACTTCGAAAATACGGGTACTGTTGAAAATAAGCCCAGAAGTGGGCGTCCAAAAAAACTTAGTCGACGAGATGAAAGCTTTATTTTAAAAGAAGTTAATGAAAACTCGAAAGTGAATGCTACAATGTTGTCCAAACAACTCGCAGAAAGGTCGGATTGTACATCCAAGAACAATTCAAAGAAGTCTGAATAATAATGGTTTCTGAAGCAGAACGCCACGCAAAAAACCTCTTATAAGTGAAAAGAATCGTAAGCTTCGCCTTGAATTCGCCCAGCAACACTTGGACAAGGGATTAGACTTCTGGAAGCGGGTTTTATTTACGCACGAGTCTATATATATTTGGAAGTGACGGGAGAGCCAAAGTATGGAGAAAAGCGAATACGGCAATGAATCCGAAGAATTTACTTGCTACGGTAAAGCATGGTGGTGGCAACGTAATGGTTTGGGGTGCCGTCGCGGCGTCTGGAGTTGGAAATCTTGCGTTTATTGAGGGTAACATGGATCGCTATCAATATAAATCCATATTGGAACAAAATATGAAGGCATCGGTCGATAATTTAAACCTCGGAGAGCGCTGGATTTTCCAAAAAGATAACGATCCGAAGCACACAGCCCAATTTGTTAAAGATTGGCTGATTTACCATGCTCCAAGACAACTTTATTCGCCGCCACAAATCCCCGACCTGAATATTATTGACCATGTGTGGGAAATTCTGCAACGCAGGATCCGAAAACATCACATAACTAGCGCCCAAACGCTAAAAAACAAGCTGGAAGAGGAATGGCGACAAATATCACCTGCGGAATTGGAAAACTTAGTTGCATCAATGCCCAGACGATTGCTGGCTGTTGTAGATGCTCATGGTGGACCAACAAAATATTAAATTATATAATAGTATCATTTTGTCACGTTAAATTGCATTTTTTATGTCTCATCTCAAACCGTATGTAGACTTTTGTCAAGGTTTTTCCTGCGTATTCTGTTAATATCTTTTGTGTTTATATTGAAGTAATGCATTTTGTTATTGTTATATGAATAAAACACGATTTCAAACAAAACCGCATCATTACTTTTTTCAAATATGTTTTGGAACTCGCTAAATCGCAAAAATGTGGGTCGTATGTTGACTTTTGTCGGCCACTGTACATGTGCTTCTTCAAAATTTTTCACTTGTAATTTGTCAATATTGGAAGATATGTAAAAGATATCTGTACATAAACTTTTTGGCTCACTGTATGTTGGATCTAGATTTAGTTTTTTTAGCTTTAACATAATTGGTTGAACCAAAGCGCCCATGGGATTTGAACTCGAGATCAAATCCCCTTTCATTTCTGTACCAATCCAAAATTTAATACAATACTTACATCATAAAAGCGTTTATTATGCCGCGACCAAAATGTATGGTTCCATTCTTCTACTTCGAGCCTTTTCATTCTCAGTTCTTTTTCAAGGTTTGATTCGTTTGGCCGAATACATCGTACAAAAGGGCGAATATTAGAGTCCTTGTCTGGAGGGCCTATGTAGTCATATTTTATCAAATGGGGATCCGGTTTGTCAGAAAAACTTTTCGATGTTTGCATGGTCGAAGTAAAAATTCGCCTAAAATTCTGAAAAAATCATATATGTATGTATACTTATGTAAGTAAATATAAAAAACAAAAATAAATTACTTACGTTAGCAATATTTTTATCAGGAAATCTTATAACCATTTTGTAAATTATTATTGATGGACTTGCCCAACTGAAGGAGGTGTAGTGTTTGACTTCGATTTGAGTCGAAAATCGGGACTTTGCTGCAAAAAACGACTTTTTCGAGTTGATTTTGTATTTTATTAAATCGACCAAAATCGATTTTTGTCATACCGATTTTCAATTCAATAACTCTCCCTCCAGCAATACATTAAAATATTTGTTGTTTTTCCCAATTTAGAAATTTTTAGGTTTTACAAAGTTTTTTTTTTTGCAAAAATTCTATAGTTGAGGAATGGCCTTACAAAAATGTAATTTTCACCGGTCTTTGTCATATTTCATATCCTTACGATCTGCGTTTCAGCTCGAACCAATAGGCCTGTTCGAATGGGTTTACTAACTTAAAATAGGGCTGTTTTTCTTTAAGTCGGCATAACAAGCTGCGATAACAAAAACGTTAATAAAAATTTAATTTTTTGGTCAAAAAAAAAATATTTTTTTTCACTTGTCGCCAATTACAGTATAACTACTTGTATCAAAAAAAATATTTTGTATTGACTTTTTTGGACGATAACCATAATTTTGACTTACACTGAATAATTATCTAAAATTTTTAACACAAAATTATTTTGTCAAAATATGTTTTTGGCGAAAATTTATGGTTTATTATTTATGGTTTTATTTAAATAAATCAGAGATAAAAATCTGGCACCACCTTAACTAAGACAGTAGTAAGCTACTTTCTTGTTAAGCAAGTAAATTCTATACAAATATTAATATAGTAAATCCAATTGAACAGGCCTAATGTCTATTACAAATATAACAAGCCGAAAAAGGAAAATCGACAAAGTCGATTTTCCCTCTCGATTAATCGATTTTGAAAATTGAAAAGAAAAAAGTTGCTTGTGGAGTCGAAAATCGATTATTAAACGTCAGGGTTTTTTGTAGGCTAGCTTACGCTCTACAAAATATCATTGAAGAGTACAGTACTTCATATTAAACTTAAAGAAATTCAAATAAGACCCCTCTTAATTTAAATGGATTTTGATTGGATCAGAGCAATGATTACAATTATAAAGCTAATAACCGTCACACTACATGAAAAATGTAGCAGAAACGACATAAGATTTACAAATGTCAGATCCCATACAAATTTGACATTTGAAAATCAACCTTATAGCCTTGTCACACTACATGCGAATTCTAGCTGAAATGACATAAGTTTGATTTACAAATGTCAGATCCCATAAACATTTGACATTTGAAAATCGACCTTATGATTTCGAAGATTTCGAAGCAGTATGACAAGGCATTAACATGTTTTAAGAAAAGTGCTCTCTTAATCACTTTTTAATTAAATGCTGTTGCAGTTTTAATGTATTCAAAAGACTTGTTTACACTGAACAAAATGAAATGACATAAGGTCGATTTACAAATGTCAGATCCTATACAAATTTCAGCCAGATTTCAGTTTGATTTCTTGTGAAATCGAGTTGCTGAAATCGACCCCGTCACACTGCAATTTTTTTTTTTTTGTAATACCAAGAAATAATCGAGCTAGACCCACCAGCTGAATCGATTTATCGCTGTCTGTCCGTCTGCTGTCCATCTAAGCTTGTTAGCACTCTACAGGTCGCAACTGTGGTCCGATTACCATGAAATTTGGCAGAAGTATTGCATTTGGAGAAAATCGGTTCAGATTTAGATATAGCCTCCCATACAAATATCTCTTCAATACTGCTCTAGAATACACATTTTACGTTGTATATTGATCAAATACACACCATGATACATTTAGAACGAGAAACAACAATTTTGAAAGCCGGCTATATAGGTTCTTGTTTTTATATAGCCCATATACAAATGGACCCCCCATTTTATTATTATCGCTATAGAACCCATTAAATTTGATCTTGATACAAGTTTGCAGGCCATGTTATGTTTCAATTAATAATGGCTACTTTGAAAGTAATCTATATGGGTCCACTTTTTAATGTAGCGCCCTAACAAATGGGCCCCCATTTTTACTATCACCCCTCTACAACACACATTCTACATCGGAAGTTTATAAAATTTATGAAAGATCATATCAACTATGAATATCTACTACGATAGTCAAATATATGGGTCCATATTTTGGTATAACTCCCATACAAATGGGGCCCCCATTTTACTTTATTAGCGCTCTAGAACGGATCTTGATCAAGTTTTACAGATCCTGATATATATAACAGACATTGTTTGCTGGACATCAGCAGGCACTTTTTCTATGCTAGGCTAGGCTATTACAGCAAATTGTCTGCTATAACAGCAAATTATCTGCAGTTTTGCTTCAGCAGCCACATTGCTTAAAAGTTTGCTGGCTGCTGAAAATTGTTTACTGTTAATTAATTACATTTTTATTAGTCCGAGACAAATGCTAATGAAATGCATTATATTTTCTACAAAGCATGTTTAATATATTCAACTGGCTCACAGTGGGTTGATGAATCCGTTTAATAGTTATTCTATTTCTCTAAATTCTTTCCGATGATACCCGACGATGATAGACTATATCTTCGAAATTTCTGATAGTCCTAAAAATATTTTACTCCGAGTCCTTTACAATGACAAAATAATCTGAATTTAGCGGTAACGATCAGTTTTAGCTGTCAGTTAGTTAGTAATTTAGCTATACATATATCCATTTTCATTTCATTTATTTCTTTGTATTTCCAAGCCAATTATAATTGAATTACAATATTCTTCAAGAAATTACATATATTAAATGTCTTAAACTATTTAATAATGATCCAAACTGTGTTCAGTGTTTGTCAGTCCGTCGTCCGATGCACATGTGTTTCTCTGTCGTCCGTGTTGTGTGCCGTTCAGTTCTGTGTTAAAATAAAAGAAAAAAACAAAATAGAACTAAAGAAAAATTAAAAACAACCAACAACAAAATATCGCGCCGCGCCGACCAAAACAACCATCCAACTACCAAACAATAACAACTACAGCATCAGCGGAACAACAACAAAATCACAACAGCAGCCACACACAACTGACCACACATTTTCTGTCCGCTCCATAGTGTGTGCGTTGCCCCCTTCCCTTCCCTCCCCCCATCCCATTCGTGCAGTGCAGTTGGCACTCTTTTCTTCTTGTCGTTGTTCGCCCAATGCTTAAGTCATAACACTGAGCATTGGGTGAATACAGCAACGGCAGGGAGTGGAGTTTGGCAACTGTAGCTGCATATTGACTTCGTTTTGTTTTTTCTTTTTGTCTGTTCTAATGGTTGGTAAGTTTAAAATACAATTTGCCAACATACGAGGGCTGAGAGCGATTTTTTTGCCGTGTATGAGCGTACATTTCCATCGGCCTGATGTTTTTGCTCTTTGTGAGACTCAGGTGTGTGAGGGTTCTGATCCACAGGATTTTCACGTACCTGGGTATCACACCCTGTCCCTCTTTATTCCCCACAGAGGCCTTGTGGTTTATGTACGCAATGACGTAGTGTTCCAGAGCCAGCAAGACTTAAACTCAGAAAATCCAGAATTTAACTCCCTTTAGGCTAAATTCAAGATTGGAACACAGGTACTACATTTCGGATTCGTGTATAGAAGTACAAACGCGGAAAGGGAGGTATCCCTAAATGGCTTTGACGCCCTTTCCGATTCAATTACAAAAATTTTAGAGGATTGTCCTGACAGTGAAATTGTGATTGCTGGCGATTTCAATGTCCATAATTCCTCTTGGCTTGCCCATTCGAGTCACTCAACACCGGAGGGTCAATACGCCGAGCTTTTTGCCGCGCATAATGATTTGACGCAACTAGTGAATGAACCGACTCACTTTCCGTGTATCCAAGGGCAACACTCTAACATTCTTGATCTTTTCTTAACATCACACCCTGAAAAGTATGAAGTTAACGTTCTAGCACCTCTTGGTAATTCGGATCACTGTTTCAGCATCCTTTTCGTATTCCGCTCTTCGTGTCGCTTCGACCCCAGCCCCAAAGCGGACAATATATATATACGAAAAGGCACGTTGGGCCGAGCTCAACAACTTTTTCCAGCATTTCAATTGGAAACTTTGTTTTCTAAACAGCGATATAGATGCTGCGGCTGAAATGATTGAAAATATTATCTTGATTGGAATAAAGTTATTTATTCCAATTAAAGTTATTTCGGATAAACCATCTAATAAAAGTTGGTTTAACCAGACATGCAAGGCTGCTGTCAGATCCAAAGAGGAAGCATTCAGGAAATGGTCTTTAAATAAAAATGCCACAACTAATCTGCTACGCAAGCAGACAAGAACCATGTGTGCCAGGGTACTTAGACGTGAAAAGTTTCTGTACGAACGTCTTCGTGTCAAAGTTCTTGCTTCTCCCAGGGGAAGTAAGAGCTTTTGGTCATTTGTGAGAAGAGTAAAAGATAACTCATCATCTATCCCAACTCTTGTTAAAGATGACCAGATATTCACTAACCCGGTTGCCAAAGCTAACCTATTGGCTGAAATGTTTGCATGGAATTCATCCTTGCCGGAAAGCAATCAACCACTCCCCGTGATCGAAAATGTATTAAGTTCCATGCCTCAGATATTTTTTCGAACACGTGGTTCTCTCAAATCTTGACGTAAATAAATCTCCAGGCCCGGATGACATTTCAGCTCACTGGTCCTATGTAAGTGCTCTTCGACGCTTGCCCGTCTCCTTCGTAATCTTTTCAACCTTGCATACCGTGCAGGGGTTTTCCCAGCGTGTTGGAATATTGCGAACATCCAGCCCATCCCTAAAAAAGGTGAGGCTAATAATCCTGCTAACTATCGACCGATCGCGATTTGCTCAGCGCTTTCGAAGGTTATGGAGAGTATGGTTAACCACCATCTTGTGAGGTATTTAGAAACTAATGACCTACTTAATGATCGACAGTATGGCTTCCGTAGGAATCGATCTACGAGAGACCTGATGACACTGCTATCCGAAAAGTGGAATCGTTCTATTCACAAGCTTGGTGAGAGTAAGGTCGTTGCTCTAGTTATCTCCAAGGCCTTTGATAGAGTTTGGCAAGGCGCACTCATATCAAAGCTTATCGCTTTTGGTGTTGGTAGTGACTTCTCTCGATTTATATCGAGCTTCCTCAGAGATCGCACTATACGTGTTGTTGTAGATGGGTTCTCATCCGATGAGCATAGGTTAACCGCAGGAGTACCACAGGGCTCTGTTCTTTCCCCCTCCATTTTTCTTGTTTTCATCGACGATCTCTTGGATCGGACTGTGAATCCAATATACTCATTCGCGGATGACAGCAACCTCTGTCATTCATACTCATTCGATCATAGACCAAGTCGTCAAGAAATTGAGGATAAAAGGCGATTGATGGATGAGTCACTTAGCCAGGATTTGTTGGCCATTTCTGAATGGGGTCGAGAGAATAGAGTAGATTTTAATGCACGTAAGACCCAGTGCTCCTTGTTGTCTCACAAGCGACACTGATCCAACAGTGTCGTCGATTTTAATGAACGGTGTAGATATTGAGCAATCAGATGCTCTCGATGTTCTCGGCATGAAAATACAACGTGATGTTCGTTGGACAAAATATGTATTTGATGTGTCGAAAGATGCCTTCAAAGGCCTTTAGGCTTTTTAAAAAGATGTAAGAAATATTTCACACCCTCTGATCTTCTCAATATCTACACTACCTACATCAGACCAAAGATGGAATACAACTCCCATATATGGTCGGGTGCTCCAGCTTCATCACTGGAGCTACTTGACCGTGTCCAGAGGAGGGCGATGGTGTTGATAGGTGATGGTAGGATAACCAATTCTATTGTCTCCCTTGAACACCGTCGTAATGTTGGTTGTGTGTCATTGTTCTATCGATACTTTCATGGTGTTTGTTCTTCGGAAATTCGTGATCTCATACCGCCCGTGAGAACGTTCGGTAGAGATACGCGACTCTCCAGGAACGCTCACCCATTTGTTGTCGATTGGACAACCGGCCGCACCACACATTACAGAATAAATTCGTTCTTCGCCCGTACTATCCGTATGTGGAATCGACTTCCGGCAAATATCTTTCCCTTCAATTACGACATTCAGAGATTCAAAACAGATGTCAACAGACACTACTCCCTCTTTCCATACCTGATCTTCTTTCCACTAACGCAATGCACTGCATTTATAGGTGACATCCCCTGAGTGTTGGTTCAGTGAAAAAAACTACAAACAAATAGTATTTAAAAAAATAATAAAAAATAAATATGATTTTAAACTGAACATTTTCAAAAATAAATTAAAATAAACAATTAACCAAAAATAAGTATGTTAACGCAGGAAGCCTTTTTCCTTAGCGGAGTTGATACACAGCAGTTTAAACCAAAACTCAAAAAAAAACAAGAGATGAGCGTGATAGTGGTTTGCTCGTCGATGTAACACTAAATTTATTTGTTCATTCTGTACTTATTCTAAGTTGAATTCATTTAATTTTCTTTTTAAGTAGATATGGATATGTAATGTAAGTAAATAAAATAATAACAATTATTCAATGTATCACATATGTGCAAAGAAGGTATAATAATCGCAAACCGGTTATTGGTCAGAATATGATATGTAATAAATAAGCGAAAAACGCAATAACAATTCAATGCGAGACATATTTGAAAAAAAAAAAAACCAGTATTTTGCTCTCTTAAGGCCAAAACACAATCAAAGTACGCTAATAGAGCACGCGTGCATTATACGTATTTTTGCTGTTTGCAAGACACATAGAAAGTATGCATGTACGCATGAAAACATATGTTCTTGTATTTCTTCTTCTTCTGCGCTTATTGTTTGAAAGTAAACAATAACAAATGTGCGACATAATTAAAAATGGAAGTAAATGAAATAGCTTCGGTTGTCGGGCTTATTACAATTATGTACAACTTTTTAAAAATTTTGGGCGGCGTAGATGATGGGCTTTTGCGTTAAGCTTTGAACATTTACACGAACAATTCCATAAAATGGTAAGGACGACACCACAGATCTTCGACCAACTATTTTCCATTATGGAGGAAGACTTGACAAAGCGCAGCAACCGGCACACAATATCAGCTAAGTGTCGACTGGCCCTAGTGTATGTAAATTGAATAAGATTATGTATGTATATACAAAGGGATTTGTAAAGTCTTTATTATAGAGCTTTTTTATATATCTTTCTTTTATCTATCATTTAAAATGGATGCATCAACAGTGCGAAAAATAATACGAGAGTAAGTAAGTGAAGTAATTGGGGCTAACCCCTTTCCAAGCTACCTCGCAATTCCAACCCGGCACGAATGGCAGATGATTTTGAAATCTTATGGAATTCCCCGCACTGTGTTGGCGCCATCGATGGAAAGCACGTAACTGTAACGTGTCCCCCGAGCTCTGGATCAGCGTACTACAATTACAAACATAATCCCTTGAAATGCATAAGATTTGTCACACTTTATTCACTTTTTCCATTACAGACTCATTTTCGATTGTATTGCTGGCAGTTTGCGATGCCGACTGTATCTTCACAGCAGTAGACATAGGCGCATTTGGGTCTCAACGCGACGGATGATTATTACGTCACTCAAAGTTTGGTAAACGTCTCCTTGTCGACAACTTGGATTTGCCTAAGAACCCTTACAAATTCAGATATTGATTTACATATTTCTTTGTCGGGGATGCAACTTTTCCATTGAGAGAGAATTTGATGATACCATATCCAGGTATATTATTACGACGAGAACGCCAGCAATTCAACAAGAGATTGTCTAGAGCAAGAAGGACAATCGAAAACGCTTTTGGAATTCTGACTGCAGGGTGGAAAGTTTTACTAGGACCTCTGAATATGAGCCCCATGGAGGAGGCCTCCAATTTGGTGGTGGTGGTGCAGGTGCCCCCGATGGCCATGCGCCTGGAGGAAGCATTCTAGGTGGCGGAGGTATACCTACAGGTGGTGGCAATGCTTGACTTCCACCAAGACCTTATTTTATAGCCAATAGCTGATACCAAAAGTTGTAGACTGGAACTACCGGTCGGTTGTCAGACCCATTACTACCTATGGATGTTTGGTATGCTGGGGTGCAATGAGAATGAGTCTACCCAAGGCTAATGAAAACGCAGGACTGAGCATTACGGGAGCCATTAAAAGCACTCCACAAGTAATGGCAACTCTGCTCTGTTACAACGTATGAAAGTTTTGTGCTCCGTTCTAATTTGAATAAATATATTATTATATTTATAGTATTTTTGTGATTTAGTTTTACCTGTGATATTGTATTTGTGTGTTTATTTTTTGATAAAAAAATAGTGTCTTTGGCAAAGAAATATTTCTTGACCAAACAACAATTGTTTTGTGGTTTCTGTGCACTTTTTTGTTATTGCTTATAACGTTATTCTTGTTGTGCGTTCTGTCCATTTCGTTTATTTGTTTTTCTGACTGAACAGTGTTGCCATCTAGCGTTTTTTTATATTTTTTTAGTGTTTTTTAATTACGCGATTTTGTTTTTTTTTTCATTTATTTATTTTACAGTAAAGGGTGGAATTTTTAGACATGTCGTGTTCATTTGTTAACTGTAAAATTGTATCGGACATGGAGCGTATCATTGAATGCTGGCTATGTACCAGACAATGGTCTTCGTTGGTGCTGCACCAAATGTAGGAAGATAAGTGTAGATTTCTATATTTTTTTCAGAACGTCTATGTTCGAGGTTTCTGAGATGGGTAAAGATCTCTGGGCGATCTATACCCGATTTAACAATTCCACATCCAATCTGGATAAATACCCAGCATTGGATAATTTTTCTATGTCGCCGGTAGTTTCAGGCCAGAAACGCAAGAGAACGACATCTTCTAAGTCCTCAGCTGTGAAATCCGGGATCATACCAAAGAGATCAGATTAGGACAATGGCGAGCCCTTCACGGGTTTGTCAGTCTACACTGAAGGCTCAAAGATGGGAAAAGGTACAGGTGCGGGATTCTATATTGAATCACTACAGATACGCAGGTCCATCTCGACGACAACTGTAGTATTTTTCAGGTAGAATTACTAGCAATTGAGAGGGCAGCAAGATTTCTATAGAGTGAGAATCCGGAGAATGCAGATATAAATTTCTACATAGTCAGGCAGCAATGAAATCAATCATGTCAAACACTGTAAAATTCAGGCTAGTGCCAAGGCGTATTTATAAAGGTGATAGCAGGAGCCCAGCTGACTGAAATTTTCTTCATTCAAAAGTAACCGAAACTGTCAAATCCCATATATTTTTCTTTGACAGTATGACACGCCATTCAAAAAATTACTTGTATTTTGTTGTTGCCGAATTTGTTGTTGTTCTAGTGATATCACCTGTATAAATACGCCTTGGCTAGTGCTGAGTTGTAAACGCTCACTAGATGACCTCAACAACCATGTCGTCCGTCTGCTGGGTTCCTATGTATTTCGAATTTAGATGTCAAAGTCGCTCAAAAGTAAACATTTATACTCGTTTGATATTATGCTAACGGAAAGAATTAAAATAATAAATTATTGACACCAAACGCATAAAAATTTAAGTATTTATTAAATTTATATATATATATCAGTAGATTAATATTTATAAAAATGTTTTTTGATAGGGAAAATCCAACAAAAAATGTAAACACCAAACAAATACAGTTTGAGATCATGCTAAATTTTATGAAGGATCATTCGCAGTTGGCTAAGGGTTATGTCAAAGCTCCGGAAGCCAAACAAGCCACCAATAATTTATGGTCTCGATTGACAGAAGAGCTAAATGCAGCCGGTCCACCAATGCGGGAAGTGGTCGGTTGGAAAAAAGTATGCAAGTGATAGTTTGCCCATAAATGGACATTAATTATTTCTTTTTAGGTTTGGGCAGATCACAAGACCCATCTTAAGGCCAAACTGCGAAAGAATCGAACTAATTTTTCGGGCACAGGCGGTGGACCGGCAAAATTGTGTTCATTCACGGCGCTAGAAGAAGGTGTCGTAGAGTTGCTGGATATGCAGAAGGCGGTGGACGGTTGAGTGGTGTCCGAAAATTTGGGATTACCAGCGACGACACTAGTACGGCCACAAGCAGTAAGGACACCGAGGAAGTCGTCGCAAATATGCTCAACTACATCACAAATAATCCGAGTGAGACGGATGTGTTAGTGTCTGCATCGTCCCCACCGCGTTGTTCATCAGCTCGTCCTCGTTCCATTCGCTCGTCTTCATTTTCCAACCAAAGGGCCACCGAATCCATTTTTGTAACACACAAATATTATTTACTTTTTATTTTGTTTTGACATTTCATGTAATAAATGTTGCCAACTGTGAATAATACATTCGAAAGTACTGCCAAAAATGTTAAGTAATAGTGGCAGCACTTTTCACTCGATTCAAAACTCTTACATGGTAAGAGTATAAATTCGGATCGAATACAACTTTCGAGCTGTTCGAACTTTCGAATCGTGTTACATAGTAACCCCCCAGATGAATTGGCTAGATATGGCTCGTTCTTGAAAATCGATCGAGCTGACAACTTAGCAAAACCACTGATTGGCACGTTCCATAGACTGATTGAATTAAGAAAATGGTCACAGGTGAATGAAGCATGGAATAGTTTGTCAATCTGCAGGATCGCCAGGGCCATATGGCCAAAGATCGATAGGAACAAAACCAGAACTCTATTGGAGCTAGACAAGGCAGAAATAGGTATTTACACAGGGCACTGCTGCATTAGAAGTAGGATCACAAAATGACAGGTAGACATCGAAGATTATTGTCGATTACGTGAGGATGAAGACGAGGAAGAATCTGCAGGTGTCCTGCGCTATATGTACGCAGAAACAAATACCCATGAAGCTATTTTATTATTAACATAGAAGAAATCGCAACCCGCACCATTTACGACCTCTTGGGATTCTCAAAAGGTCTAAATTGGATTAGGGGTGGCTTTTAGGGACAAGGATGTAACCACACAAACCGATGACTGCTAATGAAGAAAGAGAGCCATAAAGGCATACCATCAACAGTATACCGGATGGCTCTCGACTTAATTTTAACAAGTCTTCAACAATTATCGCACACCCACACATAGAAGAAAGAGCATCTTTTCTCTTGACAAGTTTGCTCGGCTTCTATTCCTTCATAATATTAATCAGCTATAAACCTCACGTTCTATCCTTTCACCCCCGTACTCCTTCCCTCTTCATCTCTTCCTATCCATTTCCCTCCACCACTCACTTCCTCCTCATTTCACCACTCCCTCCCTATCCCTTTCCTCTAACCTTATTAATTCCAGGAACAAAGGATAAGTACAATCGATCCAACTGGGTCTCCGGGTGTGCAGAATGCAGGAGCATTCTGGTCCTAATAACCTAGCCTAATATGAAACCTATATTATAAACAAATGTAAAATTGAAAGTGAAGAGAATAAAATGGATTCGGAAATCAGATCTTTATCTACAACTCCAATTTGAGTTTGACTTATTAGTTTGGTGACCGAATAATTTCTCAAAGATAGTGTTTGTTATTTAAAATAAATCTCAATCAAAATTCTAGGTACCTTGCCTGAGAGTGGTATCAGTACTTTCTCTAGTTGTTGCCGTGCACACTAACTTAATATATACACTTACACATATAACTCATTCTATTTCTTCCCCTCAATAGATAGTATCAACTCTATATTTGAAGACTACACAAAGCATAGAACTCATTACAACTAATGACCCAGAAGGTCTCAGAGTCGATGCGACGAGTCTTGACTTGTCGCTGGATCCTCCAGTTGCAGTTTTTATTTAGACCGTAAATATCGCAAACACGAAGGTGATAAGAATAAATGCACAATCTTAAATAATTCTTACAAAAAATAATAAAATTAATATAACAGTATTAGTGTAATTAGCTGTCAAACCTTTTAATCAGAATAGAGTAATTTTCACTGCACTGCAACATTATTCTGCTTGATTTATCTAATACAAACAAATAAATGAAAAATGAAACTCTGTTGATAAATGTAACATATATTTTCCAATTTGTAAACATACTTTTCCGATTATTGAACTCTGTCTATTACAATCAATATTGATATCCAACGGTTGCATCGCCATTAAATTGTGTAGGAGGGAAAGGAGCAGGTGGAAAGCTCGAAGGAGGCCTCCAATTTGGTGGTGGTGGTGCAGGTGCTCCCGATGGCCATGCGCCTGGAGGAAGCATTCTAGGTGGCGGAGGTATACCTACAGGTGGTGGCAATGCTTGACTTCCACCAATAGGTGGCAGTGGTGGAGGTGGTACAAATGATGTCTGTGGGGGAGGTACTGGAGGAGGTGGAGGTAACATAGCAGAAGATGAAGCCGTTGGTGGTGGTGGAGGAGCCATTAGCGGAGGTGGTATTATTTGCCCAGGAATGACAGGAATCATATTTGGTACTGGAGCATCGGCAAACAGTTGATGAGGACGATCTGCGTGTGAGGATGGATTTTGTGCGGCTAGGAGCCTCTCCGCAGCAGATCCATGTCGCTCTCCCTTTGAGTCTCTTTTAAAAGCATACGACACTGATATTGGCCTATTGCAGAGGTATTGGCCATTCATAGCATCCATTGCCGCATCTGAAGCTTCAAAGCTAGCGAAATTTATAAACGCGAAACCCTTGGAATTTCCCGTTTCAGGATCCCGCATTATCTTCGGTGTCTGCAATATTACACCAAATGCAGAAAAGGTATCATAAAGAAGTTTCTCATCAACTTCAGGATCAAGATTTCCAATAAATATATTCGCACCAACGTCCAAATTCTTCTGATGTGCTGATGCTTTATTCACCCTAATTGGTTTTCCATAAAGCTTAATCATATTCATAATTTTAATAGCATAATCAGCATCATCTTCGCTAAGGAATTCAACAAATCCGTATCCTTGGTGCATTTGTGTTACGCGGTCTTTTGGCATGTGAACATTGACTTAAATAAATGTTATAATAAAAATTTAATTAAAATATTAATATAATACTAAGTAAATATTACATTACGGACATAGCTGGGATTCGTCTTAAATGTTCATCATTGATATAATAGAATAATTTATTCTAAATAAAAAATAATTTCCCAGGAACCAAGAGATCGGCAGATCAAATTAGTTTCATTTTGCCTGATTTCTGATAGTTATATAGTTGTTCCTAATTAATTTTTATTCTAAGCACCCAAGACGAACAATCATAAATACCGCGACGAATTTTATAAACAGGATCCTTTTTTCAAAATTAAATGTTTGTGCACTTTTGAGATTTCTTTTTCGGTTAAAATAACATTTTGCAAATTTGTTAATAATACATAATTCTTCATTTAGTATAATTATTTAATTAAATTAAAACTTAATTTTAAAATACAAATTAAAAATAAATGATTATCAAGTTTTTTCTTTTTTGATTTTTCTTTCTTTCTTACAAACCAGTGTAAGGAATTTCACGAAACAAACAAGTGCAAAATTAGAAATATACTGCGCATGAACGACTTTCCCGAAAAAATAATAAATAATTTTCTATTTTTCGGATAGTCTGGCTTGAGGTCATGAACAAATCAAAAAACTGATGTTTAGTTTTTCTAAATTGTTTTATTTATTTATTATTTCTTTTCCGATATTTCGATCGTCATCGACGATCATCCTCAGGGATATTCACTTAAAATACAAACAAAATTAATTATACAAAAAGACAAAAGAAAAATTATCACAATAATTACATTTTAGCAAAACCAATAAACTCTTTCGTTTCGAAGTACTTTCTCAACTAAAGCTATTCTTTTCGTCCATATTTGTAAACAATATTTCGATATATTTGTGCACAGTGGTCAGTGTCAGTCTTGTAGTTCATTCTCTGGTCAGTGGGGACATTTATAATATGTAACATTTCAAGCGTATATCTTCTGCGATAATTATTTTCTTGCATCAAAATGTCTACGTCGTTGAAGTTTGGCTTGTGCCCCGTCAAGGTACAATGGGCTGCCAGTCCTGTCTTTTGTTCCAGTGGTTTGTCAATCGCTTTTTGATCAGATTTGTGTGCAGAAATTCGAGTTTTTAGTTTCATCTTTGTAGTACCAACGCATACCTTCTGGCATACGTTGGACTTGTCACCATTACATTTTATCTTATAAACTACGTTCGATTTTTCTTCTTTATTTATTTTTGATTTTGTCCTGCTAAAAAGGTCATTAATTGTGTTGTTGCTCTTTAACGCTAATTGTATGTTGTCTTTATTATAAATGTTGGAGTTTTTGAATCTTTCCGAGAAGCCAGGAACATATGTCATCGGTTTGTATATTTTTGAAATTGGTTCATTCGATTCCCCAGGTTGTTTCTTCTTCATATGTCTTATTAATTCCGTAATGGTTTTATTGGGAAAGTCATTTAATTTTAAAATATGTCTTATCTTCTTTTCGTTATTTTTATGAAATTCTGCGTCACTAATGTTGAAAACTCTAGACGAGACAATGTTATCAAAACAAATTAGACAGTAGTTGACAAAAACTTGCAGAGAGTGGCAGGACAATTTTCTATTGTGAAAAACTTTTTTAAAAATGTAAATATAAATATTGTGATATTGTTTGATTACTAATGCTTGTAACTTGTAATTGAATAATTTGTGTTTTTTGTACTAGATCCCTGAAGACGACCAACGTAGTTGGTCGAAATATTGGGAAATAAAAAAAGAAAATAATAAAATAATATATTTTTTGTTTTATTATTTGGAAAAAAAACTGACCTCAAGCCGAAAAAAAAGAAAACGCAACACATCAAAAGGTCAACGATACATACCACTAACAAAATATGAAAAACATTGCAAAAGAACGCTCTAGAAATCCGCTATGAAAGCGTTCTAAAAGTAATTGGGAATTCCTGGTAGTATTCAAAAAGACAAAGGAATAGAGATAAGTGAACAGAGATAAGCGAGTTTGCCAAGTTTCATTACACGAAAGAGGTAGTATAAGCACCTAATGTCAAGAAACTTTTTAAAAGAATTGCCCAGAAATTCAGTTTCGAATGTGGGATAGTCATGTGAGCAGTGCCTACCTTAAACTAATCTTAAAACTCCATGCAAGCACAGTTCAAGTTTACGAATGTTAGATAAATTTGTTCCTGTAAATACCTCCAAACCGTAGGTTATGTGAGTAATGCATGAGCCAACTTGTACTTAGTACGTATAGGAAGAATAACATTAAGACTATAAATTTTTTTAATAAAACATTCTAACACATTTTTACCACAGGTGTTTCCAGTTGAAGTATAAGGTGTTTTGCCAATTTTGAAGAAAATCTATTAAAATATGTGGATTCTATAGCGGAAAAAGTCAAATTGGTAGCGAAATTTGTATGGGAGCTATATTTAAATCTGAACCGATCTAACACATTTTTACCACAGGTGTTTCTAGTTGAACTATAAGATGTTTTGCCAATTTTGAAGAAAATCTGTTAAAATATGCCTTATCTAGAGTGAAAAGAGTCAAACCGAGGGTGAAATTCGTATGGGGGCTATATCTAAATCTTAACCGATTTTCTTCAAATTAAATAGCGTTTGTTTCTGGCTACAATTGCGGCCTGTATGGTAATTACAAGGATAGATGGACAGACAGACAGACGGACAGATTAAACTGAGTATGAAGCTTAGAGTACAGAATGTTATGATCTATGGAATCAAATGCTTTGCTCAAATCTAGTATTGCCAGAACTCCGTATTTTTTTTTTTTCAAATCAGCCGAATGTCTGATATCATCAATTAGCTTGAGCATTAAAGAAGTTGTGCTGTGATTCTTACGAAATCCGGACTGAAGTTGGTCTAATAGAGAAAATGATTCCCACTGTTCCCACAACATGTCCTTTATTAAAATCTAAACACCTTGGAAAGTGCTGGCACAACAGAGATAGGGCGATAGTCACTACAGTTGAATCCAGTGGTGCCTTTCTTTTGTAGAGGAGTAACCCTTGCTATTTTCCAGGCAGATGGAAATGTATTAGTCATAATTATCGTGTTAATGAGATGTAGAATATGTTGCTGAATAAAAGGGATATTATCTTACTAAATTTTTTAGGGACACCATCAATACCCAAAGCATTAGACTTAATTTTATATATTGCCTGCATAACTCAATAATGTCTACATTTCTGAAATTTAAAATATTATCATGATTATCAAATTGGTAATTGCTACCTACATTAGACATTGTATTGGACGACACGGTTGTAAAATAATCATTCAAATAATTAGGGTTTATATCACAGGTGTTATCACGTCCTATTCCTCCAGATGATCTTATACGAGGCCACAACTCACGCGAGTCCCTAGCCCAGCTAAAGATACGACGACCAAAAATTTGTTTCGCATGCCTCATAGTCCTACGATCAATACCTCTATTATTCTTATTATTCATAAATGACCTTCCAGAGTCTATTATTAACTCTAAACTTCTAATGTATGCAGATGATGTAAAAATATTTTTTTCTTATGATTGGCCAGAATTTTCTCATCCATTGCAGACTGACTTGGATAGTTTTGGACGCTGGTGTGACATAAATTGCATGGAACTCAATCTAAGAAAATGCAAAAGCATTAAGACACTTACATTGGAATAGTGATTTTGTTCTTCCCCCCCTTATAAAGAGTGATTTTTTTGAGGTTAGGATTTTCATGCATTAGTATTTGACAGATCACGTGGGATTTCAGACATGGTGTCAAAGAGAAAGATGCTCAGTATGCTTTGACATTTCATCATGAATCGTCTTACAAACGAACAACGCTTGCAAATTATTGAATTTTATTATCAAAATGCGTGCTCTGTTAAGAAAGTTCATTGCGCGCTTCCATTTTATGGTCAGTTTAATCGACCCACTGAAGCGGCTATTCGGGCTATTGTGACTAAATTTCGCACCAAATTTACATTGTTGGACATTAAACCACCAACACGCTTACGTAGAGTGCGAACTGAAGAAAATATCGCAGCTGTATCGGCCAGTGTTAATGATGACCACCAATTTTCGATTCGTCGCCGTTCGCACCAATTGGGTCTCTGTTACTCAAAAACGTGGAAATGCCAAAATTGGACTAAGCGGATGGACCACCTAAGACGCAGCCGCGGTCAACATTTAAATGAAATTATCTTCAAAAAGTAAATGTCATGGACCAATCTAACGTTTCAAATAAAGAACCGATGAGATTTTGCAAATTTTATGCGTTTTTTTAAAAAAAAAGTTATCAAGCTCTTAAAAAAACACCCTTTACTAGTAGATTGAAGTTGATCGACTTGCCTTCCTTAAAAAGCAGACGTGTTATGTTAAACACCGTGATGGTTTATAAGGTTATAAATGGTGATTTATCTTCTGACTATATTATTTCTAGGATTAAGTTTAACGTGCCATTTAGACCTTCTAGATACTATCAGTTCCTTCATATTGATTTTCAGCGTACGAATTATGCTTCCACAGAGCCCATTCGTAGAATGTGCATTTATTTCAATTCTTTATGTCACATCATAGATTTCGGATTAGGAATCGATATAATAAAGTACAGGATTTTCTCCTGCTTGGATGTCTAGTTTTGTTATGATATGTTTACTTTAATATTTTTAGTTACTAACTTTAAGAATAACCATTATTTGCATGTGATACTAATATTTTGTTCAATAATATTTTTGTTATACCGGCTGTTGATATTTGATCTGTAGCCGGTGTCCACCCTCTACTGTTTGGCCGCCATGGTTCGGACTGTGGTGTGTACGTTGTCCCTACGTTGTGGAGACGTGGCCCTCTCGGTCGGAAGGGGCGAGAGTGAGAGACGTTGGGACCGTTCGATGAAAAAAAAACGCCTATAACAAAGCTTATTACTGTCAGTGTTATATTGAATATATGCACTGCCAAATCTCTATTTTGAATGGCCATCCTCACATCATAAATGTTAAGCCAGTGTGGTTTTCTGGTAGAAATAGGTTTAGATATTTCTGGATCGTGTCTCTCAAATAGGGTAAGTATAATATGGCTAAGGTGAAATAATTGAATCATTCGTCTGATAAAGACGAGAAAAATCTGTCCCACAAATGTCACTTGACAATTCGTCAAGATTAATCGAATCTTTATAAATGAAACATTATTAGAATTCTGCGGTTAATATTGAACAAGCATAAATGAGTGGTAAGAATTAAGTGCTGGGATATAGAACTGTCCACTTCGAACAATATCAGCGGTATTGCTTACAAGAGAAAAATCTATGAGTGAATTGGAATCGTGAGAACAGAGAGAATAATGAGTTGCATCTAGTCAGCATGTTTACGAAGGTTTTAAACTTATCACGCATAGATATATCAAAATTGAAATATCCCATTACTAAAATTTTACCAAATCTCGTAGCACCGTCTGTCAAGTAATTTTCAAAAACATGTATATTACCTGTAGGTAGGTATACAATACCTAGAACCAAGCTTGAAGAATGATTACTAACAATCAGAAACAATGCCTCACAAACCCCCGGATCAGACACTTGTTGTATGACTCTGGTTTTTAATGTATTTGATACATAGAATGCAACGTCCCACCTTTTAACCCAGATGATCATTCCTAAATATCTTATAACCAGAAATTTCCACAATTTTATTAGTTATGTACATATGCTTTGAGCCAAGTTTAAGTCACTCCAATGATACCAAGAACTTTACTACTTAAAATACCCTTAATTTAAACTTGGACGAGCCATTGCCAGGTTTCAACGATTGTGCATTAAAGAAGCCAATGTTAAGACCATCACTGCCGGAACAAAATCTTTTTATGAAGGAGTCATCACTGACCGTCCGTCCAATAAAACTACAACTAAAAACATACATATTAATGATATAATTCATAACTCAAATCAAACTGGTTATAGGCAAATAAAAAATATAAATAATCAAAATAATATCAAGTAGTATTTTGTTGCACGGAAGATATCTCACTTATCACAGGATCAGGTTGTTTACTGACTGAAGCTTAATCTTCATCCACCTCAGCAAGCTCACTGGCATGGTAAAAATGTTTGAAACCATTTTTAAAAACAATATGCGCTGCAGGTATCGAAGATATTAGATTAAAACTTTTAATAAGCTTAATTTTTATTAAGCTACGACACATTTGTTTAATTTTTATAGCAGACGGTGGCAGATTTCCATTTAAGTAAACTCTTGTGTCAATATCAGACGAATCAATTTGTTTCAGCGTTAAATTCTTACCGACCATGTATTTTTCATGAATTCATCCCTTTTGAAGGAAGAGCAAAACTTAATAATGGCCGTCTTCTTATTTTTGTCGATCCAATAGCAGCTTTCGTTAGTCCCAAAGCCCTTGGCCAATTTTTAACGCCATATCCAAAGGGTTAGAAGTTGAAGGTAATCCACTTAAAAGAATATCATTGTGGCACCGCTGTTTTTCTTTGGTTTTCTTTCTCCAGCATATTCATTCTAACATTGGCAGCAGAGTGGAGTTCTTCACATTTGTCTTTCTCTTTTGTAAACAAGTCTTTAAAAGCAAACGCATATTGACGATGTTGTGTATAAATTTTACCGAATTCTGAGGGACTTCCTGTCATAATCTGTACCGAAAGATCGTGTTGTGCAATCTCGTGGATTGTCCAGGACGAAGAATTGGAGAAGTAGGCTTTTTAAGAAGTTTAAGAATTCATATGCAACTAAGGGTGACTAACTTTAATAGGCTCTGTAAGTTTGTAAATTGGAATCACAAAGAAGACAATGTTGTATAAATAAAGATTAATACAGCATTAAGAATTCAAATTAACAATATTCACATATTCTGTTAAAATTTCTTTGTTATCGGCATTTTTGTTGATAATTACCAAAATCGGAGTGGACAAAACATATGCAACTCGACAACTTTGTTTTAAAAAACGACATTTTTGAAATTTCTTTTGATCTGTCCTTGTTCGTATTACTAAATAATAATCCTATGTAAGGAAATTTTTGATTTGATTTATTTATTTCAACTTGTAATTCAAAGCCATCGGGCCAATTTAAAACAAATTACAATGTGCATATATAATACTTTTTTAACATGGCTAAAAAAACTACTCAACAGAAATTTTTAAGAATATTCAATTTTATTTTTTTAAAAATTAAAAATTTGTGTTGTTCACCGAGGTGGTTGTTCGCGTATGATAAGTGGTCGGACGGACAATTTTATGAACAGACTTATGAAAAACGACTCATTTTTCTCTTCCTATAAACGAACTGAACAATTGCAAGTACCAGTTTCTGCTCGAACAATTGGGGCTCCATAAATAATGTTTTATGGAGCCCCAGACTGTTCATTATGGCAAATTGCCACACAAAGAAATTTCAAGTTGCACAAAATAAACTAAAACTGATATTTGATCTACCTTGGCATTACTCTACTCAAAGACTTCATACTATAGCAGGATTTCATACTGTACTAAACAAAAATTTATTAATTAACCACAAACTTCACGAGGAGGAGCGAATCTTCACAATATAACCATATAAATAAATTGATATCATCTTAACTTAACCATTAGTCCATAAGTCATTCAAACAAGTTTTTTTTTTTCAAATTTTCCTTCCATTATATTCAAATTAATAATCCTAAATAGTTTAATAAGTAGAAAAGGAACGTAAATTCCTACACTCTTCACTGTTTAAATTAACTGTTGTAACGCCCGTAATGTTAAATGAAATGAAGAAATGGTCTCATTCTCTTAAATTTTTCACAGGTCTATAATAATCTTTGGGTAATATTATGGCTGTTTTTCTTTAAGACTGGATAACTAAACTGCGATAACAAAAACAAAAAAAAAATAAAATGTCACTCAAAATAAAAAAATATTTTTTTAAAATTGTCGCCAACAGCAATATCAATGTGTGTGAAAACAAATTTTGAAAACATAATTGTGTTAAAAATTTTGGACTTAGCCTGGTGCAAGTCAAAATTATGGTTCAAAAAAGTTCAACACAAAATATTGATACAAATATTTATATTGTAGTTGGCGACAATGTGAAATTTTTATTTTGTGTAAAAAATTAACTTAACTTAAAATAATCATTAATTTTACCCTCGTTAGGTATAAGTTTTGCAATAAACTTAAAATTGCGTTGTATATTTTTCTTGGAAATATTAGAAAAATATGAATCGACCGCAAACTTCCAAAGAATCAACGAGCATGAGAAAACGAGGGAAAAGATACCATTTAATTACCAAGTCAGTTGTTTTATCCAAAATGAAAATGTGATACAAATGATTGTTTAATTGAAACCAAACTATGTCCATAAAGTAAATTTGCTGAAAATGTCATTAACTTACCTACAGGGCCACCTTGGACGAAAAGTTCCCATAGCAGAGTTTCAGACACCTTATCATCAAGTCCTCCAACATAAATGGTGGCATCTTCATGAAATTGTAGTATATTTGAAAAATCCACCTACATGTAAACAAAGCCTTATATACCTTGATTTCGTTCGGCAATTGGTCCTGCAGCCATCAAATTATAGCTTCCCTTCTTTAACCGAATAATAAAACAAAAGTCTTCTTCTTTCGTCAAGCAACCACATTACATTTAGGGTGTGCAAGTCAGGGATGCAAAAGTTGGTACAATTGTACCATTTTTCGTACAATTTAGACCTTGATAATAAAATTATACTCCAATAACTTATTTGGCTCTATTTCAAATAAACTACTGATTTATGCAAAAGCAGTGCTATAACACAGATCTTATATTTCAACAACAAAAATTGAATGGCCAAAAATTATGAAAAATAAAATATGTGTGGATTTACCCGCTTAACAATAGTGTTGTTTGTTACTCGTTTAGCTGTTGATGGGAGATTGTTCTTCTAAATCCTTTTAATACGAACCCGTTGATGACAATGCTTCCACTTCATCAAGTCTCTAAACAAGTAAACCATCAAACACGGTCAATAGACCTGTTCGATTTAGTCGCTTAACAAGAAAGTAGTTTGTAACTCTCTTAGTTGTGTTGCCAGATTTTTCCTGTTAATCCATTTAAGAAAAACCAATGAGTACCAACGTTGCCACCTTATCTAGTATCTTAATTATAAGCTAGTAAGCCCAATCGAACAGGCATAATATGTATGTAGGCCTCGTACACGCAAAAAAAAAAAGTGAGACATCATACAAGAAAAGCGTACAATTTACCTAAGTTTCTTATAGCCTTGTCACACTGCAGGGGAAATCTAATTTAATTAGATTTCGAACCAAATCGGCCTCAAATCTAGTACTTTTTCCATATAAAATTTAAAATCGATCAGATGGTCGATTTCTTACAAATCGATCTCAAAATCTAATATTTAGACACGCAAAAATAAGAAAAAATTGAAAAAAATATGGCTATGTGTCTAAAGTATAGGATAACAAGAAAAATAATTTAACATTTATTTATAATTTCTCTGTCAATTCAAAAATGGAACAAGATAAGTAATAAATGTGAAATAATTAAAAGTGTTTGCTAAATTTAATTAAATTTTCCGGAAAAAAACGACATTATATGGAGAAAACAAAATGGACTCCAGACCAGGAATGTGTTCCGTTAGCTCTATGGGACGGATAAACGGACTCATATTTGAAATAATGGCAGACGAAATGTTGAAAATGGTTTGTATTTTGCATATTTATAAATTACACAATCTAAGTTTATTAGTTTTTTGTCTTCTAGAGATGAAAACGGACAGGAGGATCACCATCAAAATAAAGGGTGTTTTTTATTGAGGTATAGAACTTCGAATTGAAATAAAACACAAGAAAATCGTTTTAATGTCCATCAATTTGGCTTTATTGGAAGGATAATTTTATGCCATTAATGTTTAAATATGATTTCGGGCATGTGGCCGCCGCGGCTGGCTCGAATATAGCCAATTCTACAGGTCCAATTTTCAACCACTTTTTCGAGCATATGGGGCCGTATGTTGGCAATAACGCCACGAATGTTGGCTTCCAAGTCCCCTAACGTTTCTGGTTTGTTGGCGTAGACGAGCGACTTCACATATCCCCAAAGAAAATAATCCAATGGTGTCAAATCACACGATCTTGGTGGCCAATTGACAGGTCCATTCCGCGAAATTATGCGCTCATCGAATGTTTCCTTCAATAATTCGATTGTGACGTGCGCTGTGTGGCATGTAGCGCCGTCTTATTGGAACCACAACTCATCCACATTCATTCATTCAATTTTGCTTGTTGACGTAGACATTCAACCAAAAATGAGCCTCATCAGTGAATCTCATTTTCGGCCCATACACCAAAATCACGACGCATTGCATGGTATCGCGGCTTTAATTCTTGCACAAGCTGGTTCTTGTAAGGTCGCAAGCCAAGATCTTTGCGCAAAATCTTCCATAAAGTTGATGGACAAAGCTCCAATTTGCTGTGCACGGTGGCGAATCGATTCATTCGGGTCCTCTTCAACACTTTGCTCTACAGCGGCAATTGTTTCTTCGGTGCGCACTGTTCGACGTCTCTGCGGATGCGTATTATCACATAGAGTAAACGTAGTGCGAAAACGATCCATGGTTAACCGAATTAATTGCTCTGATGGACGATTATGTCGACCATAAAATGGACGGAGCTTGCGGTGAACTTCGCGAACTGAACCATTACTTTCGAAATAAATTTGCACGATTTGCAAGCGTTGTTCTTTTGTCAACCCGTTCATGATGAAATGGCAAACCAAACTAAATATTAATCACTTGACAGATGACAAAATGGCCGCCAGTTAAAAAAGTGATGCCAACTTAAAGTTCTATACCCCAATAAAAAACACCCTTTAGAAATATTATCAAAAAGTGCATTCCATAATAGGATGGAATCAGTGATGGAAGAAAGCATAGTGGTCCATAGCGAACATGGTCGAATAGCAAACTATAATAATAGTATTGCAGTTTTCTCTGCAAAAATATAATTTGGAGAATTTTGTTCTTATTCAGACGGATAGTCTGCACTGCAGTTTCTTTTTTTTATTCGAATAAAAATTAATTGTACAAATAGTGGTTTTGTATTGGTATCGATTTAAATCATCCTTTGTTAATGTCATGAACACAGATTATAATAAATAATAAAATTTAAATTTCATAGAAAATATACTTTCATTCAATTAAGGACGGCCATTGGAATACTTCAGCATGTTCATATCCATCTGCTCTAATAGGTTGAAATGATGTCCAATTTGCGTGTTGGTTTTCTCTGAACTGACCATCGGCAGATCATTGTAACGCCATGCAATGCGTAAGCCGTACTTAGCCATTTCCTGGTTCCCTCGTACTCCATTTTGCTTTCAATTTTGTCCTTTTCCACTTCGCCGTCATCCATGGGTTTCGGCAATTTCTCGACGACATCCTTGGGTCTATCATCTAAACTGCTCAAGAACACCGTTTGCTTTGATAAAATCGACCATAAAATATTTGGCCAGCACTTTGGAGTAGGTGACCACAAATTTGTATTCTTCGATCAGACATAAGGAGCCAATGGGCAAACTACCACCCAAAAGGACACCTGATGTTATCACTTGTCCTGTTTGTGGACTGGTTCGTGTAATTTGTTTGCGAACGTTTCGGTTGCGAAAACTGGACATTTCTCCCGGATACAATTGTGAGCTATTCGGGTAAAGCGGTTTCGCAAATTACCAAAAAAAATTTAAAATATTCGCGTAAATAATTCCTTCCGGCAACTTTTCTTAAGGCCCAAAATTAAAAAATATTTTAGTATTAAATTTAATTTTTCTTTATTACAGTTTTCCATTGCGGCTGTTGTGGCTTTTATTGACATTTTATTTTTTTTTACAAACAATCGTTTGACAAACTAAATCGACCAAATGTCAAAAAATTGTAGTGTGACAGGGTCGATTTCAGCAACTCGATTTCACAAGAAATCAACTTGATTTCTTGCAGTGTGACAATGCTATTAGGTGAAATACAACTTAAAAAAAGTTCTTTGGCAACTCATACAGAACACTTGATAATTTGGTACCAAAAAAAACACCTTGTATGTTTTTGCTGTATTTCAAAGCACTTTGTTCTCTAAAACAATTTGCATTTATCAGTATTTAAAAATAAAGAAATAAATGTACAAATTGATAGAACATAGGTAATCCAACGCCATGTTTCATTTATCTAATTTGTATTTATAATTTATAATTATCTAAATTTAATAATATGAAAGACCTAATTCTTTTTATTGATTTTCTATTTCCTACCCAAATAAAAACAATGATGACGATGAAACAAAAAAAATATTTTAAATATTATATATTATAAGGCTGTTTTTTTCTTTGACGCTTCTGTTGTTTTTGGTAGGGTTGCTGTTGTCGTTAATACTGGTGTGTTGATTGGGCATCGACGTACAGGTGGGGCTGATGATGCTGTTGTTGTAGCTGCCGTCTGTTGCGATGAGTTAACAGCAACAATATGGGTTTGTGGTTTCTGTTGTATATCGTTCTCAAACAACAGTATTTTGTTGATCAATATTAGCTGTGTTCTTTTCATCCCGTATAAGAACTATAAATATAAATAAGCAAAATCTGATTGGCAACACTTTCATAAAATATAAAATTGCGCACCCTTCTTAAGAGAGTTATGTTTATTTATCATTCCGTTTGTAGCTCCTATATGTTTTCAACATAACAGTAAAATGCTATGACATTTTTGTTGAAAGCATGTTAGCATTCCAGAAAAACAAATGTTTCAAATGCTGATATTTGTCTGTATATATAAAGTACTAGCAAATACCCGCTACTTCGTACGTGGAAAAATAGTATGGTATTGAGAGTATTTTGTATATGTATTCAAACGGTTTTTTATATATTTTTGAAATTGTCTTAGTGTAAGGATATCACTTTCAGCGTAAACGCTCACAACTTTTGAAGAATCGCTACTTATTCAGAGGTATATTTTCACTAACTTTTCACTACGATTTAAACACCTGTACAAATTAAAAAAAAAAAAAAAACAATTTATACGTAGTCAATAGTTTACTTTAAAGGCACAAAATGGAAACAAATTTTCTGCAAAAAATCATATAAAGTAGAAAATTATTTCCACTCTCTGGAAGGGTCTTAAAGAATTTATTCAAACTCTGCACATATTACTATTTTCTCAAACTTAGTTTAAATTCGGAAAAGGGGAATTTGATATACACGTTATGGTACCCCTACGTTGGTCAGGGCGGTGGTACAATTTTTATCCATTTAATCCATTAAAAGTACAAATTTCGAAAAATTCCTTCATTTTGCGATTCTAAACGTTTTGAGGGAAGTGAACGCCGTTTCAGCTCCATCCATTTTATTGGTACTATTTTTATCACTTTTTACCCGATTTCACTCCCATAAAGTACGAACTTTGAAAAGTATTTTCTTGGGAGCGTAGAAGCTACAAGAGACATTTTTTTAGCAAATTTCAAGATTCTAGTCCCAGCCGTTTGGTCATTGCGGTGGTACAATTTTTATCCCTCTTTACCCCTTAAAAGTACGAATTACGAAAAACTCCCTACAAATCTGATCTCTTCGCTGTAAGGGAAATGTACATACCAAATTTCATGATTCTAGCTTCAGCCATGTTGTTGGTATAATTTTTGTCCCATTTAACCCCCCAAAAGTACGAATTTTTAAAATGCCACTTTTTGGGATGTCTTCATGCCGCTAGAGGAATATCCATACCAAATTCAAAATTCTAGGCCCAGCCGTTTGGTCAGTACGGCGGTACTATTTGTATCCCTTTTTACCCCTTAAAGGTACGAATTTCGAAAAATCCAGTCTTATCACACCTCTACACTTTATGAGAAATGTACACACCAAATTTCATGATTCTAGCTCTAGCCGTTTGGTCTGGGGAGGGATCAGCCAGTCACTCAATCACGCAACTCTTTATATATATATATATAGATTGTTAAAGGATCCATCCAAATTTATCTTATACGTTAAATTTAGTAATCTTTCATTGTAATAAATATGAAATAACTTTATTTTAATAATAGTCTGTCACATTACATGCGAAATATAGCTGATCATTCTGTTTTGCTTGAATTCAAAAATTTAATTTTTGTTTACATTTATTTCATAAACTGTCACAAATTGATAGAAATGTTGCCAACTTATAATTGTTATCCATATGAAGTTTTGTGAAATAGGTAACCCGTTTATCCTCGTTTTACTTACTGTGGATAAAAAGGTTGTTTAACCGTATATACGTTTTCGTTAATATGGCTAAGCGTATATAGAGGACGAAAAGAACACAGCTATTGTTGTTGTTGGTGTGGTGGTGGTGGTTACTGACGTGGATGATGTTGTTCTCATTACCCACATATTGTTTGTATGTTGCTGAAACACAACCACCGCCACCCCTACAGCATGTGAACTGTCAATAATAAAAAGATTAAATTAATAATGACGAAAGAAACTTTTGAAAACACACACAAAATGGTCTTGAGCCAGGACAATATCCCAGTTCAAATCAAATATTGATTACAGACCAAAAAAATGCAAACGAAAAAACTAAAACAAATGACCGTTGGCACGGCAGAAGTATTGCTGGGTAACTATACCTGCATATACACATACTTACATATCCAACTCAATGAGATGCTTGTAAAGCGCCATGGCCACACATCAAACTCACTCTTCAAACTGTCATTTTTTTGATTGTGTTAGTAAAAAAAAACTCACACGGATAGGTTTGTGTGAGTTTGAAGAAAATCAAAACCATTTAGATATTTGCTTCGTCGCAGCAGAGATATGAAGCCTGTTTGAAGTCAGTTTGAGTGTGTGCACGAAAAAACGTCAATTGTCTTTATTTTTTAATTTTCGAAGCGATCGAAAAACAATTTTTTCACAATAAACAAACTATTTTGCGTCCAAAAAACACCGTCCTTTCGTTTTTATGACAACTTTGAAATGAAGTTTGTTGCTATGAGTTTGATGTGTGGCTGTGATAAGGAAAACAAAATATTACCTATACATACAAGAGTTTGAACGAAAAGTTTGACGTGTGGCCAGGGCGCTTAAGATGGCATGTGTGCTTTATTACTTGGTGCGATTTTTTAAACTCAAATTCGGCAAGTGAGTTGTGATTCTCGTTCGTTTGTGAGAATCATCTCCTTATCGAGGCCGGGTTTGATGTTGAAAAGTCGCTGCGAAGCCACTTGAAAAGACTTTTGACATGGTCGAAATCATGATCGTGGTAGTCTGCAGCCAAGTAATAAATGTCACCATGACATTTGTAAATAAATTTGCATTCTATTAAATATAGAAGCAAAATGGTCTTGAGCCAGGACAATATCCCAGTTCAAATCAAATATTGATTACAGACCAAAAAAATGCAAACGAAAAAACTAAAAAAAAAAAATAGATTAATCAATCTTAATTTTGCGAGTGAAAAATAAATAAATTTTAATTTCACCATACTTCTTCGTCTGTTGTTTCTTCTGTTCTGTTGCTTTTGGTTTTCTTGTAATTCTAATCGTCGAAATTCACTTTGACAAATTTATAGAAATCTTTGCTCATATACGTATTTTTGCAAGTATCTGCTACAAAATTCATAAAATTGGCAACTACTTATTCATACTTACATACGTATTTTTGCAAGTATCTGCTACAAAATTCATAAAATTGGCAACTACTTATTCATACTTACACCATTATCCAACTAATTAATTTTAACAAAGAAACGTGTAAAAACTACAAACCAAAAACTGAATTTGGCCAAGTGCAATACACCAAAATATCGGTGTTGATCTCCTCTATAACTCCATCAAGTCCGTTTTTCCGCTCATTTTATGTTACTGCCCTCCAGTGACATGACATTGCTTTGTGTTTTTTGTACAGGCAAAAACTTATTTGGAATACATGTTGTATGCCAAATTGAAGGCAACGATGTTCCCTACAATTACTCATACTCAGAATTTTGACAGGAAAATGTTTTCTTTCATAAATCATCATTTAATTCCGTCGCTAACTTTTTTTAGGTTGCTAACTTCGTTACAGTTGATGAAAATAGTACTATTTAATACGATTTTTGACTGTAACAGGGTGACACAGAAAAACTCAAAGTTAGCGATGTTGCTATCTTCACGGTGGTTAAGTCTGAATTGTACTAGACTTCCTTCCGCCAGCGTTCGCATTGTGTTTGAGCGCTGAAAAAAACAATTAAACGAAATGATTTTTATATCTATAAATCGATTAGTAGAAAAAATTGTAATCGATTTACCCCTATGTTGTATAATTTTTTGTTTAACAATTTCCAATACTATTAATTTCCTTCCTCAATTGCCAATTGTACTATAGTGCAGTATGTTGCGATGCATTGAGTCGTTTTTACTTGAAAGTAGAGGTATGTGGTTTAACGATATCATTTATTTTATTTGGCTAAAATTGGAATCTGCAGGTGGTGTGGTCCGTACAATATCAGCAGGATTGAAGTACTTTGCAGCGCCAGTCAAGTATGATGGTACGTAAAATGATATTACTATGATCTTTCGCTTTTATATGAATGTGTCTGTATAAAGATTTTAAACAGGTCGAAAGACCAAAGTTACGAGTTATGGAAAGAGTGCCACAATACCCCCCGAATTTACGACCGCCAAAGATGCAGAAAAAATTGAAATTCATGCGTGGTCCTGAAATTATACATAACACTCTGTTACACAAACAATATGGTATAATTGCAACTGGGGGTGGACGTTTGCGATGGGGCCACTTTGAAATGCTTCGACTTACAATTGGTCGCAAAATGGATGTGAACAGAATGTTTGCAATCTGGAGAGTGCCGGCGCCGTGGCAACCAGTTACTAAGAAGGGCCAAGGCCAGCGCATGGGTGGTGGAAAAGGTGCTATTGATCATTATGTCACACCCATAAAGGCAGGCAGAGTAATTTTAGAGATTTCTGGAAAATGTGAATTTGCTGAAGTTAAACCTTTCTTGCAATTGGTATGCAACATCCTGCCGTTACAAGCAGAAGTCGTGTCGCAAGAAATGCTTGAAGAAAGATGCTTAATGGAACAACATTTGAAGAACACAAACCAGAATCCGTTTACAATGAAGTATGTAATACAAAATAATTTAAGTGGCTGTCATAGATGGCTGTCACCGGTGGACCACAAATGGTTTGGAAAACATTTGTGAATCAAATAAAATTCATTTAAGCCTATATTATTGAGCTTTCTTTTGCTGTGTTTTAATGGTCTACTTGTTAGACTTGTTACCTATTGGATTTTCCTGAAGTGGATCAGGAAAAAATATGGCAGCACCACTAAGCAACATTCTTCTTAAACGCTAGCTAGCAATCGACAGGCTTATATCTAAGACGCTGTGCGCGGTCCTGTATATAAGTCTGTATATGAATCAAATATAGTCGATTCATATACATGTGAGCGCACACCAAAGCTTTTTGAAGTTACCAAACATCATCTTTTTATTTGCCTTTTATTTTTTTTCTATAAGTCATATTTATCTCGACTTTACTTCGAACTACAATAGGGCTGTTTTTCTTTAAAACAAGATAACTAAGCTGCGATAACAATGGCCTAAATAAAAAGTTAAAATTTCACTCAAAATAAAAAAATCTTTTATAAAATTGTCGCTAACAGCAATATTAATGCGTGTATAAAAACAAATTTTGAAAAAATAATTTTATGTTACAAATTTCGGACTTAGCCTGGATAATTATCCAGTGTAATTCAAATTTATGGTTATCGAGGCTAAGTCTAAAAAGGCAACACAATTTTTTTGAAAATTTGTTTTGATATAAATATTTATATTATATATTTAGGGCACAAAATATATCCAAAAAGTTTTCGTTCATATACACAGTTGAGAAAAATGCGCTCATAAATATTAATCTTTTAAGATGATATGAGTTTTGTTAATTAATGCTGGAAGCATCTATTAAGAACAATAAATAAAAATAGTAATACCTTATTTAAAGTTACAAGAATAAGTACAAGATTAATTAAAGGTAAGAAAAACTATTCGATCATTTTATATTAACTAAGAAATTAATGTAACTCGTTAAACAGATGTTTCAAAAAATGCGTAATGCAAAATATGTTAAAAAATTATTTCAGTTGACATATTGCATTGATTTAATTGAAAAGTTGCAATGAGGCGAAAATGGGCAAATTATTATTTGCCAAAATGTTGTAAGTGCCAAAAACAAAATTCTTCAGAAGGGTTTTATTAATTATTTTTGGTTTATGAGTGTGTATGACCGTGAATTTAGGTAAATACGCATTGTGTTGTCCAAGAAATACGTGAAAGCACACAAATTTTTAAATTTAAAATTCACTTTATGATATAAAATATTTGCAAAGTTTTTTATAAAATCGTTTTTTTAGACGAAGTCTAAAATATTATACTAGCTGAACCGATAAAAAATTTCCTGTCCACATTCAATTATTTTGTTTGTGATCGTCGTGTGAATGTTTAAAAATATATTTTAAATGTTTAAACAAACCTAGAATGAGAAACATTTTGTTCTCAGTGATTATTGTATCGATTAACGTTTACTGCCATATATATATTTAATGATACGGTCATGGATATCTAGATTACGCCAATGGAAGTGACTGCATGTTCGCTTAAGTGGATTTTGAACCATGTTAAGGAACACCTTTCGCGTGAGTTTGATTTTTCATGCGGTTAACTTTTTTAGTTTATTTGGTGGACTAGGCCGTGGAATCACTGGTAGTATGTGGTAAAAATCACCAAAAGAATTATTTCACCACCGGATTGTTTCATTAATAGACAGCGGACTTTTATGCAAATTTATTTGTAGTCTTTGCATTTTTAATCTGTGCAACTTATGATAACATAATATTGGTTATATCGACTTTTTTAATCCTGGGAATCACTTGTGTGATGTCGTCATTCAATTATAACCATCATTACAAAAATTAATCTGATATTAACTGAAGATTCTAAGGCGATAGTCTGTGCAAATAAAGTGAATTAAAAATTCGGTTGTCAACATAATTTTCGCTAGAAACGGATCCTCCAATTCATTCTTTTTCGTAGCCAACATAGCATGTTCGCTCAACAACACACAATTTTGAGCAACGTACGGGGTACACGAACTGAAAAAATCTAAATATCAACATTCGCAATATCAGCAGCACTTTTCATACATTGCCCAGCAATAGTTTTGAAAATACTCCCGATTGCCCGTTCCACAACACATTATTCTGTGCGTCAGCTGAAGATTGTCGTGGAATCGCCAGTAAAATCACCTTCCAACAGAATCATTGAACCAACAGTGCGCCATAGTACACTCCTCCGGACCGATCAAAACCTTGGTCATCTCAGATCTTCGAAAGGTTGCACTGCACAATGGACTTTCGTTAATTTCAATTTTTATCGCAACCTGTGTGCATTTCGACAGACTTCAAAGAACGCACCTGAAATTCCTGATGAAGCAAGCAATATTGCGAGCGAATTTTTGTCAAAATTGGTACGATCAAAAAAGATTTTCCGGTTCCTGCGAGAGCGGCCATGAAGAAAATCACTATAGTTCAATCGTTCATAAGCCGTGTGTTCCGTAAGCAACGTTGCATTGCATTCCAACTCGGATAGTGTGGCGCTTTCATTCCTAGTTGGGCTAATATTAATCGCATGTCTTAATTCAATGTCTCATTTTATTATATAGATTGTGTATTTTAGTCAAATGAACTATTGTCGCTGAATGGCTTACATTTTTTATTTATACGGCGAAATTCTGTTTTTCATTTGATTCTGTGAGGCTCCTTGATGTAAAGTTTGATTCATTTTTGTTGTTGTAGCAGCACTGGCGAATATGTTGTCCAATTAGGTGTTGTTTGATTCGTCCTGTGTTGTGTGTTCTGTTATGTTGGTTTCCAGGCCAAGGAAGGTGGCTACTTCTACTGGATGAGTCCAAAGAGACCTGGGAACGAGTTGAGTGGGTTTGGCCGGGCAGTTGAACAGGTGTAGGGTGTCGTGTGGTCCCTGGCTGCATGCGGGACAGGTATTCGACGTATTTGCGTCAATTCGCGCCCTGCTACACCAGCCTGATCTCAATTGTGCCAAAACCACTCTTGTCTGTCGTGGCAGATCCATTTCTTCCGAAGCCACTGAGCACGACATTCACTCTGTAGTTGTTAACGGCTTCGACGACTGCATCAGAGTGAATGTCATTAAGAGCTGCCTGGTATGCACTTTGATCTAGAGGTTCCCTTTTATAACGTTGGACCTCACGCTCTAGATCATGAAGATCCTTCCTTATCTGCCTGGGGGGAGGTAGCCTGTCCACTAGGTGGTGATTGGGGTGGCTACGGCGGTAACATCCAAGCAGATACTGCTTCGACAACAGGAAATTGTGTCGTCGCACGGGTATGATCTTCGCCTCCTCATGTAGGTGGTCCACATGAGACATGTTGCGTTTTGGCAGGTCTGTAGATTTTTCCACTGCGTCTCGCTCACATTCGGTGACCACACTGGTGCTGCATAGTTGGTCACTGATCATTTTTGTCATCTGTTTTGTCGTCATTTGTTTATGATGTTTTACAATCCCTTTATATATGTAAATATGTACCAAACTCACTGTTTATTATTAAAAGCTGTGGGAATATTTGCAAAAAGAAATTGAAACAGAGGCTTTATTTGTTTTTAAAATGACTGTAGAAATCAGTTCTGTAAGGGAAAACACAGCGGTGAGTAGTTGGTCATATTTTTATCTGTAATTTTCTACCATTTTTTTAAATAGATGAACATCTCTGTGAATATAGCAACGTCGCTAACTTTATAGACCTGTTCGATTGGGATTACTAGCTTTATATTTGTATGGAATTTACTCGCTTAACAATAAAGTAGCTTACTACTCTCTTAGTTACCGAGGATTTTTATCTGATTTATTTAAATAAAATCAAATGTTGTCACCTTATCAAGTTTCTTATTTTTAATCTGCTCTTTAGGAGCCTAACAATATGTATACGAATCTTATAAAATAATATAATAATAAATCCCGTTTAGGATTTGGAATGTTCTACGGTCCTTTGTACTGTAACGACAGGTTGGATATTATTTTGTTCTGTTGGGTTTAAGAAGACAAGTGGTCGAGGCCGTTTTTCAGCCTCGTGAACTAGAGAGTAACTCCAATAATCAAATCTTTTCCTCTCGACTTATAGCGAATTATGAAGAGTTCTGATTATATGTTGTGAGGGCTTATTTCAGTCTCGTAAGTTAGACTAGTAACTCTGATAATCAATTCTTTTTCTCTCTATTATTTTCGCGGATTTCAAGATGATTATTTGTCGTGAGGGCGCATTTCAGCCTCATAAAATGGAGTGTCTACTCTCGTTTTTCCGTCTCGGATTTTACAGTATTGTCTCCAACACTGAGTTGCCTGAAATTAAAGTGTTCGGCCGCTGGTCTTGTGATGATGTGACCGTCAACGACATCTCATTGCAGGATTACATTTCCGTCAAGGAGAAATTCGCTCGTTATTTGCCCCATTCTGCTGGTCGTTATGCTGCCAAACGTTTCCGCAAGGCTCAATGCCCCATCGTTGAACGCTTGACTTGCTCCTTGATGATGAAAGGTCGCAACAATGGCAAGAAACTCATGGTTTGCCGCATTGTCAAGCACTCTTTCGAAATCATTCACTTGTTGACTGGTGAAAATCCTATGCAAATTCTTGTAAGCGCCATCATCAACTCTGGACCTCGTGAAGATTCTCCCCGTATAGGTCGTGCTGGTACTGTGCGTCGCCAAGCCGTCGATGTCTCACCACTCCGTCGTGCCAACCAAGCCATTTGGTTGTTGTGTACCAGTGCCCGTGAAGCTGCCTTCAGAAATATCAAAACCATCGCTGAATGGTTGGCCGACGAATGGATAAATGCAGCTAAGGGTTCCTCCAACTCTTATGCTGTCAAGAAGAGGGATGAATTGAAACGTGTCGCCAAATCCAACAGATAAATGCTTCATTTGTTTATATACAATAATGTGTATATATGTTTACACTTTTTTTAAGTAAATGAAAAGATAACATTTATAACTTAGTGAGTTTTTTGTCCACCTCTTCGTAAGCGAGAAGCCCGTGGAACATTCTGAACGTTTCTTGCCAAGATCTTCACATGGCGTTGAAGCTTCTGTTGATAACTCATTTTGATGTTTTGAATTTCGTTTTTGGCGAGAGGGATATTCAGGTCTCTGGATATTTTCGTTTCTCATATACCAAGGTGCGCCAGTAATCATCCTTAAAGTCTATGACTGAACCCTTTGGATTTTTTCGGTATTGCTCGAGCATGCATTGTCCCATAATTGAGCGCCGTAATGCCAAATTGGTTTTATCACGCTGTTGTATTCTATATTTAGTTTCGAGTCTGGGTTAAGCAGCGAATGAAGTTGTCGGATTTTTAGGTTAATTTGAATTCTTTTGCCTTCAATGTGTCTTCGCCAAGTTAATCGGAGGTCCAGGTGGATACCCAGATATGTAACAGTCAGATTGTGGAAGAGAAATATTGTTTAGTTTTACCGTTGGACATGTATTAAAATTTAAAGTAAATGTTACCCGTTTACATTTTGTCTCGTTAACTTTTATCCTCCAACCATGATTCAACGCGTTTTAAGTGACCCTGTAAAGTAGTTGATGTCATTATCTGGTTTTTGTGTCTACTCATTATGGCTGTGTCATCGGTGAAAGTTGACATGACGACGCTTGAAGATATGGGTATATCTGCAGTGTACAAGAGGTAGAGGATAGGATCCAGTACGCTACCTTGTGGGACCCCTGCCATTATTTCCCTACTCTGGCCTATAGGATGAGGGGACTGTTTTGTCCTTTCCAGGTTTCAGGTTTTCTTTATTAATGAGATTTTCCAATGTTTTGGAAAATAACATATACTAAATATGGAATTGAACAAATTTGAAAGGAGCCGTATTGCCATAAATGGTAGTTCCAAAATCAAATCCAAATCCAATCGGCGTTATAAGATCGTATCCGGGAGCTTTTCCCAGTGTAATGGTATCCTTTATAGTACGCGTGAGTTCGTACGGATTACTTGTTAAGGATATTTGAGAGCACTTTGAGTCGTCCACCGCATCAGCTAACGTAATGTTATTACTAGCCTCGTTTGGACGAAAACTTGATCCAAGTGATCGGCGTAAACTTGTGCCTAATCTTCTTCTAAAGTTATCCATTCTCCATTTGTATTGCGAATGGGGAAGTTAGTCTCTACTGGCATACTTGTATTACGAAGTGATTTCCATAGCGAAAAATTTGTTGAATTTGTTGGAGTAAGGCCTTCGATAAAACTAGTTTGCCGGCGTCCATCCTCTTTTTTAAGTGCTGCCTGTAGTTTTTTAGTTGCCTCAGTAAGTCTAACCCTAGCGATCGGAGATCGCGTAACTTGCCATTCACGACGACGTTTTCTTTTTTCATTGACAAGGAACTCTATTTCCCTATTTGTGTATCTATTTATCGTGGGGACATTTTGGCGAGGCGTAGCATGTAAAGCTGCCTGATTTAAGATGGAATTGAACTTATTTACGCTGTCATCAATATCGTTATTATTTTCAATATGGTCATCGAAACCAGTCACATCGGTTGTAAGTATTTTTTTATATTTTAACCAGTTGGTCCTAGAATACTAGATACTTTGGTGCATCTCTACAATCGAATACCCATCGTTTATTAGGATAATTACGGGTGAGCGGTCAATTTGTTTTTTTTTAATTCCTCTAAAAATGCCAAAATCCATTAGATCAGGCAGTTTATTATTGTCAGTCGGTCAGTATGTAGGCTGACGTGGAGAGATAAAGTCAAGGCCATTTCGACGTTCCATGAGACAATTATATAATGGTCTGCCCATGGGATTTGGAAGGCATGAGCCCCAGTGTATATGCTTAGCATTGAAATCGCCAGCAGCAAAGAAGTTGTGCCCAAAGCTATTAAAAAAAATTGTAAATACTTCAGCAGATACGTAGTATCGTGGGCAGTAAATTGCCGATATTGTCAGGGAACCACAACGGGATGGTATTCGATTTTGCGCTTTTGGAGTGGTGTAGATCACCGCAAACAACACATACCGTAGTAAATGTGCAGTAGGCCTTAGTATGCCCGAATTCCTGACAGTTTTGACATTGTACATCGCTTGAGCGGCTCTTCCACAGATATGCGTCTATGAAGCAAAAGATTTTCTTGTAAATAGGATGTATTTCATTCCTTTTTAATTTTCGGACTTCTGGTTCATGTTCGACCTTAAATAATGGCTGAGGAATTTTCAACCTGTTAAGGATAGTGACCACTAATCTTGTAACCTTTTCCTTCCAAGGCATATTGTATATCGTTGGGATCTACACTATTTTCAATCCCCTTCAAGACAACCACTAAACCTTTACTACCATTAAGCCTATAGGTGTAGTAGCTTTTTTACTCTGTGTCGAAACAGTTTGTGATGGCCCGAAACCAGTTTTCAGTATACAACTGTCTCGTGGATATTACCTCTACTGATTGGAGAAATAATATATTATATGCGCCTCCAATAAGTGCAATTTTACTAACAAGTGCGCTAGATGAACGCTCGCTTAAATATATTGGAGGTGGTTTTGTGAGTGTAGTGACGTTTGAACTAGAGGTTTGAGCCCGTTCCTCTTCGCCTAGTAAAGCAAAACGATTGTTTGCCATTGGATTTACTTGCTGTTCACTTGATTTATTTTTTATTATCTTATTTATGTTACCCTTATTAAGGCTAGATTTACGCTTCAAGTAGCGGTCCATGCTAGTCTGTCTTAACAATTTTCGTACTGTCGTTCACTACAATAGCCATTGTGTTGTTTTTATTGTCTTACTCTTTGCGCGCACTTTCGTTTAGTTGTGTGTGTGAGATCGCAGTCTGCATGTTCGGAGAACAAGACTGCGCGCGCTGTTGTTTATCGTTTTGTGACACTTGTAAATCTTTTTTTGTTGCCGAAAGTAGGCTTTGGGAACAAAGCATTTGATATATTTAGTGAAATGTTCTCGCGGAGTTATTCTCACACATACGTGTGCACTGACTTTTTAGTTTTTCTTTTCTTTTTGTATTGTTTTTCCACTGTAAATTTTCGATTAAACTATGTAGATACCACACAGAAAACATTGCCTAAAATATTTGTTGTTTTAAGCAATATAATTGTATGGAATGATACACGGTTTATTTTTTAGCGTATTTATCACGATGTTTGTAAAGAGTGATTTTTTTGAGGTTAGGATTTTCATGCATTAGTATTTGACAGATCACGTGGGATTTCAGACATGGTGTCAAAGAGAAAGATGCTCAGTATGCTTTGACATTTCATCATGAATCGTCTTACAAACGAACAACGCTTGCAAATTATTGAATTTTATTATCAAAATGCGTGCTCTGTTAAGAAAGTTCATTGCGCGCTTCTATTTTATGGTCAGTTTAATCGACCCACTGAAGCGGCTATTCGGGCTATTGTGACTAAATTTCGCACCAAATTTACATTGTTGGACATTAAACCACCAACACGCTTACGTAGAGTGCGAACTGAAGAAAATATCGCAGCTGTATCGGCCAGTGTTAATGATGACCACCAATTTTCGATTCGTCGCCGTTCGCACCAATTGGGTCTCTGTTACTCAAAAACGTGGAAATGCCAAAATTGGACTAAGCGGATGGACCACCTAAGACGCAGCCGCGGTCAACATTTAAATGAAATTATCTTCAAAAAGTAAATGTCATGGACCAATCTAACGTTTCAAATAAAGAACCGATGAGATTTTGCAAATTTTATGCGTTTTTTTAAAAAAAAAGTTATCAAGCTCTTAAAAAATCACCCTTTATAATTCAAACACTAGTTTATTTTATATATTTATTTTTTTCCGAGCGTTAGCTAAAAACGCCTCTGTTTTCTTCCGAAAAGAAGAGAAGTTTGATGACTGGCAATTTAGAGTAAAAATGCACCTAGACTCTTTAGATTTGTTGGAAGCTCTCACCGGCGATTCACCAGAAGGCGAACGGGAGAAAAGGGACAAAATAGTGAGTTTTAGTTTTGTTAGGGAAAATCAGACTACAAAGGCTACGTGGGAGAGCTTACAATCAGTGTTCGCTAAAGCAATCTGTGATGAATCAGCTCTTAATTTGAAAACAAAAATGAAAATGAAGAAGATTCCATCCTAAGCCATGTGATGTCATTTGAAAATTTAATTCGAAAACTGAAGTTATCTGGAGCCAATGTGGAGGAAAGCGATGATGCAGAAAAGTTAGCTGTCTGTTAGTGTCACTAATTTAGCTATACATATATCCATTAGGCACGCATACATTATACAGTCTGAAACTGCAGCACAAATAATGATATGCTCGCTGATATAAATAATATAAATGCATTAATCTTAAGCAAAATCAAATTAGCATGCCTTTAAAGTAATAAATAAAAAGTTGATAGTTTTTTTTTGTTTTTAGACTGCAATTTTTTGCTTGAGGTGGGCAAAGAAATTTCAAATAAATTTTGGAGGGAAATCTCTAGCCGAAAAAGCAGTCATCTTGCAGAGAAATGCATACATATAAAATATAAATCACTCAATAGTGAGACCAAAAAAACTATTTACGGAATTAGAAAGATCATGTTTAGGACATAAATCAACTCCATTCGCCCAAAAATAGACTCAAAAAATTCTAAGCCGATAAATTGGACATTGGAACACGTACAATTTATGAAAGGTGTTCTAAAGGTCATTTAAACATACAGAATATTTGCGCAAAACGTCGCGTTGCATATAATTTTGCGTTTGCACATTATCTCGCATTTTGCGCAATACGTTTTTGCACAAATGTCTAAACTCCCTATAAACAGTATATCTAGTAGTCTTTAACCATAAAACAAAAAATTCCGAACACCTTTAAAATGATATAACATAGCTATCGACGTCATCAACACACACGTCGAGAACGCCCGACGCCCCCCCAAAACGCAAAGAAAAAGCAGAACAGAAAAATAATAAAGCGACTCGCTTTAAGCGAGTGGATTAGAAAAAATGCATGAAGTTACTGTCAAAAGAATCAAAAGCTTTCCATGGAATTACAAGGTAGGTATTTTTATGTGTTAGACAATGTTGTTCATTGAATTTGTTATAAATATTTATTTTACTACAGCAAACAATTTTACCTATTGTTAAGCAAAAGACCGCAAATAAAATTCGAAAAAAAAAACAAAAGACCGCTGGTACTAATATGAACCCTGATTTAAGTCAAAGACATACATTCGTTGCGAAAGTTCTGACGAGATGGGGTAGCGCCCATCGAAACTGCGCAGTCAACTTTTAGCTGCAACAATAAAGGTCTCACTTTGCCTTTTTGCTAATTTTGGGTTCTGCTGAAAACTTCAGCGCAACCTTTGGTCTTATTTGTTTTATTCGCTTTTTTGGAAATAATTTGATTCCATTCAATAGCAGAATCATGCTGCTGAAAAAGCTACAATTGTCTGCTGTTTTTACAGTCAAATTCTTTTGAGTGTATAAAACTAACGGCATACAGGTGGAGACAACGATTGCTTACACACCACAACAGAATGGTGTGTCCGAGAGATTTAATAGAACGGTAACAGAGGAGTTAAAAGCCATGTTATTGCAAATTGGAGTCCACAAAAAGTTATGGAACGAAGCAGCGCTTGTGGTGGTATATATAATAAATAGAATTCCAACGAAAGCTATTGATGATATGATGACACCAGTTGAAATGTGGTTTGGAATAAAGCCAAATCTAGAAAACTTAAAGGTTTTTGGTTCTAAGGCGTTTGCTTGGGTTTCTAATCCAAATCAAAAGAAGTTGGATTCAAAAAGAAAGATAACTTTTTTATCGGCTATGCCCCTAACGGATAACGGTTGTGGCAGATAGAAACGCAGAAGGTAATATTGACCCGAGATGTCAAATTTTATGAAAATAACTTTCCGTACAAAAATATGGTTGACCAAACAAATATAACAGAAGTAAATCAAATCAAGAGGTAGAGGAAATGCTTTGGATACAAAAGCTCCATTTCATGTAGCATTTGCCATAGTCCCAAGTTAAAGTCGTTTGCGACACTCAGCTGGGCTAGACATCTTAATTTTCCTGTCAATTTGATACATAAAGGTTATTTTATTAACACAAAAGTCAACAGTTCTTATTTTTTCCACTCACATTTCATCTGTTGAATTGACTACTGCCTAGAAAGTTTTCTTTGCATATTATATTGTATTTTTAATTCTCTCCACGCCTTATAGCCATAAATGGAGACGAGTTCGCCAAAATGTTCATATTATTAAAATAAAATTTTAATGATAGTAGTGTATAACACTTTATATATATGTAAATATAATATAGAAATACAGTTTACCATCATTAGTAAAATACATGTAAGAATTACAGAAGTGATTTAAAAACAGATATTTTAGCAATTTTTTTGAGATCGTGAGACAATGCGTTAAATTCATGAGGTACAGCATTCTCAATTCTCTGCTTTGTTATTTCAAGTCTGCATCTTGACGGTACTAGATTTAGACGATGTCGAGTGTTCATCTGAGATTGTTCAAGGTGTTGATGAATAATAATTTAAATTAGAAATAAATAACATTTTTCCACAAAAATACAACACAGCATAAATCAGCCGACTGAAACATTAGAGATGCGTTTTTATTTTTTGTAAATTATCGACAATCAGTCTTTCGATTGGGCTTTCTATCTTACAACCAGGAGACTTGATAAGTGGCAACATTTCTTCTCTTAAACGATTTGCTTTTTTCAATCCATACAAATGAAATGAATCAACTAATTGCCACAATAAAAAACCCCAAGCAATTGGAAATTTTTACCAGTTTCCATGTTTCATTTATGCAGTTTTTAATGCTTTTTTACTAAATTGAATAAAATAAATGAATGAAAATCATTTAATTAGTATTATTTTCTTAATGAAAATCAAAAACCTATTTATTTAATATATTCAATAAAAGGTGTTGAAGGCTTACATTAAAAAATACACATCAATAGTTTCTTTTAAAATTTTAGATGTGACAAGGGGTCACATTGTGGTCAGTGCTTATGTACACTCAAAAGAATTTGACAGTAAAAACAGCAGAAAATACTGCTGTAACAGCAGACTTTTTCTGCTGAAAATTGGAAAGCATACTTGCTGCAGGAGCAGGAGGATGTTTGCTGTTTTTAGCAGACTTTTTTCCTGTTGTTACAGCAGACAATTGTAGTTTCAGCAGCATGTTTCTGCTATTGAATGGAAGCTTATTATTTGACCAAAACAGCATATATGTATATTGTTACAACAAATTGTACATATGTACCTACTTACTCTGCTAAATACAAAAAATAACGTCATCTTTTACAAATTAAAATTGATTGAATAAACACTGGTTTAGGTGGCTGCTCACACGGGAACGTCAAGTAGTGACACAGTTTTGAATAAGCACTAAATTAAAACGATTTATCCAGATTCGTTCACACACCACAATTTTTACTAATTTGTATTATCCGTTGTATGTATTACTTCTTGTATCTTCACTAACTTCGTACACCTCTCCGTTAGAAAGTTGATTAACAACGCCTGGTTGTACGGTGTTTACAGATTGCTTTGAAAAATGTGGTATATTTGCTAAAGACGATGTGGCGTTGACCGAATATTCTTATAAACTTATACATTCCGAACCACTAATATTTTTGGTAAATATTTTAGTTCTAGCTGTGAAACTGTCTGTAATAAAAATAAACATTTGATAAGATGCTTGTAATTTGTTCAATGAAATGTACCAGACTTTGTTTGCAGAAAAAGAGAAAGCAAACATGCTGCTGAAATAGCGGGTGGATGTTTGCTGTTTTTAGCAGACTTTTTTCCTGCTGTTGCAGCAGACAATTGTAGCTGTTTCAGCAGCATGATTCTGCTATTGAATAGAATCAAATTATTTCTAAAAAACAGCGAAGACAACAATTGTTTGCGAATTACGCAGCCTATCTCCTTTTTCACAAATAAACAGATCCAAATTTTATTTTCAATTAGTTTTTATTATAGTATAAATTATAATTATTTGATATTAATTAAATTGTTCTTCTTCCTCCGCTAAATACAAAAAGTAACGTCAAGTTAGTACTAAACTTACAGTTGAATATAACTAACTTCAGTTTGTTTTTAACGGCACTTATAAAAAATAAAAATTGATTCAATTACCACTGGCTGCTCTTACGAATTTGTCAAGTATTATGGCACCGTTTTGATAAACGTTTATCCAGATTCGTTCAAACACCACAATTTCATTACGATCCACTAATATATTTTGATCGGACTCCACAATTAGTTCCCGCAATTTGCTAAACATTTTAGTTCCAGCTGTGAAACTGTCTGCAATAAATGGAAACATTTGATTAGATACATGTAATTTGTTCAATGAAATGTCCCTTTTGATATTTCTTTCGAATTTTAAAATTTTTATTCATAAATTGTACGTGCTCCATTACCATTGCAACAAAAAGTTTAATTCTAAAAACAACCATTTATGTCCTAAACATGCTCTTTATAATTACGTAACTAGTTTTTTGGATCTCACTATTGAGTGATTTATATTTCATATGCATTTCAACATGGTTCTTCGTCAGTCAGTTTCAAGAAGATTGCTTACTTCTCTACTTTTCTTCTACAGATTTCCCTCATGCTAATTTTATTTTGCATATATTAATGAATTTATATTATTTATATCAGCGAGCATATCATTATTTGAGCTGCAGTTTCAGACTGTATAATGTATGTGTACCTAATGGATATATATAGCTAAATTTTAGTGACACTAACTGACTGTTAAAACCTATCGTTACCGCTAAATTCACATTATTTTGTCATTGTAGATTATTTTGTCATCGGAGAAAAATATTTTGAGGACTATCAGAAATTTCGAAGATATAGTCTATCATACTATATTAATATGGGTATCATCGGAAATAATTTAGAGAATATATATTAAACGGATTCATCAACCCAATGTTAGCCATGCTTTTTAAAAAATCTAATACTTTACATTAGCATTTTTCTCAGACTAATAAAAATATAATACTCGGTGCCATTTTAATCTTTTTTAATATTAACAGCATCAATTTTCAGCAGCCTGCAAACTTTAAAGAAATGTGGCTGCTGAAGCAAAACTGCAGATAATTTGCTGTTATAGCAGAAAAATTGCTGTAATAGCAGAAAAAGTGTCTGCTGATAGATAGCAAACAATGTCTGCTGTTAATAGCAGACTTTTTTCTAAGCGTACTAAATATATTGTTCGTATTGCGCAAAATGCGATATAATATGTTTTACATACTCTGGTGTATTCTGTGTGTTTAAAATGACCTTTAGGCAATTTGTACTGAGTTCATAAATTGTACGTGATCCATTACCATTGCCACAAAAAGTTTAATTCTAAAAAGTCGCCTTAGAATAGTTTGAGTTTTTTCAAAATGGTTTTTCGTCAGTTTTGGATAATTTTCAAGGAGACTGCTTACTCTACTTTTCTGCTACATATTTCCCTCCAAAATTATTTTTAATTTCTTTGGCCACCTCACGCAAAAAATTGCAGTCTAAAACAAAAAACTATTCTCAAACGCCGTATAGTTATTTTGCTGCAAACATTAAAACTTCATATATATATACTTTAAGGATATGCTAATTTGATTTTTCTTATAGATTAATTTATATCATCGAGCATATTATTATTTGCGCTGCAATTTCAGTTTCAGTTCAGACTATATAATGTATGTATTTCTAATGAATATATGTATAGCGTAATTAACTGACAGCTAAAACCGATTGTTACCGCTAAATTCAGATTATGTTGTAATTGTAAAGGAATCGGAGTAAAATATTTTGTGTGCTATTAGAAATTTCGAAGATATGTATTCTAACCTATTGGGTATAATCGGAAAGAATTTAGAGAAAATAACAATTAAACGGATTCATTAATCCCCTGTGAGCCAGTTGAATATATTAAACATGCTTTTTAGAAAAAATATGCGTTTCATTAGCATTTGTCTCGGACTAATAAAAATATACGACCCAGCGCCATTAATCTTCTTTAATTTTAAGTAACAGCGACAATTTTCAGCAGCCAGCAAACTTTTAAGCAGTGTGGCTGATGAAGCAAAACTGCAGATGATAGCAGAAAAAGTGCCTGCTGATGACCAGCAAATAATGTCTGCTGTTAATAGCAGTCTTTTTATTCTAAGTGTACCATAAAATATTCCACTGTTTTTTTTCCAATTTAGAAATTTGAAGCTTTTACACATGTATCTTTGTTAAAATTAATTAGTTAGTTGGATAATGGTGTAAATGTGAATATGTAAGTTGCCAATCTCATGAATTTTGTAGCAGATACTTGCAAAAATATACAATTTTGCAAGGCAATCTGACAACAACATAACAACATTTTATTAACAACAAGGTAAGTCGTCCAAATGTACAAAATGTTTAAATATATTATTTTTAATTTATTTTAGACAAAAAAGGCACAAAAAGAATGCAAAACAAAGTGGCAAAGGACATTAGTCGAATAAATAATAAGGTAAGTGTGTGTTTTGTGACTTTTTGCCTCGACTTGGTTTCTTACAGTCTGTAAGCGGACATTACATTTTATTTTAAGTGTCTTGTAGACCTCACAACCTCTATAACTTGCTGTGTGTTTACCGCCACAGTTACAGCATTTCTTTTGCGCTTGGTTTTGGGCAGTACATTTTGCAGACTGGTGTAGGTCACCGAAAACAACACATGCCGTAAGTAGTGTGCAGTAGGCATTAGAATGCCCGAATTCCTGACAGTTTTGACATTGTACGGGGCCGTTTCGCTTTTGCGGCTCTTCCGTGGATATGCATCCATGAAGCAAAAGATTTTCTTTGTAAATTGGATGTATTTCATTCCTTTTCAATTTTCGGGCGTCTGATTCAAGTTCGACGATGGCTGAAGAATTTTCAACCTGATAAGGACCACCGATTTTATCTTTTATCCTTTTCCTTCCAAGGCATATTGTTTGTGATGGTACGTAAACCGTTTTCAGTATACGACTATATATTGTATGTATAATGGCCTATTGATGTTGGCGACAATGTGAACATATTTTGAATTGGGTGAAAAATTGGCATTTTAATAAAGTTTTTTTTTTTTTATCGCAGCTTTGTTAGCCAGGCTTACAGAAAACAGACCTTTTATTGAAGCTTGTCTGTATTTCTTTCATTTTTCTTCTGAGAAAGTGCTTGTAACGTGCCAAATATTATACAAATTATTAAGGCTGCTTTTCTTTAAGCCAGAATAACAAGCTACGATAAAAGTTAATGTTAATTTTATACTCAAAATATTTTTTTTTCACATTGTCTCGCCAACTACAATATAAATATTTGTATAAAAAAAAACATTTTGTGTTGCCTTTTTTGGACTTAGCCTCGATAACCATATATTTGACTTATAGTAGATAATTAACAAGTCCAAGTCCATTGTCGAACTATTAATACCTCAAAATAATCCTTGGGCCCCTCTCTAATTTTGATTTTTTACAGAACTCAAAAATGTTATTGAATTTTGGCCGATGGATTTTGATTCTGAACCACTGTGCGCTGAGTGTATTCGGCTTAAAAAACGTACACATGCAAACATGTGTAGATTATTTCGCATAGCTTGGGCGATAACCGCATCAGAATCAATTTTTTTAATTTCTAGTTTTTGCACTATAAAAAAACTAAATCATGATCGATTTAGCCCAAAAGATATGATTTGTAAATGGATAAAAATGGTTAAAAGCTCTTCTATGTAAAAATGGCAGATGTTTAAATTCAAAATTTGTGAAAATGAACTGGGATATTGTCCTGGCTCAAGACCATTTTGCTTCTATATTTAATAGAATGCAAATTTATTTACAAATGGCATGGTGACATTTATTACTTGGCTGCAGACTACCACGATCATGATTTCGACCATGTCAAAAATCTTTTCAAGTGGCTTCGCAGCGACTTTTCAACATCAAACCCGGCCTCTATAAGGAGATGATTCTCACAAACGAACGAGAAGCACAACTCACTTGCCGAATTTGCGTTTAAAAAATCGCACCAAGTAATAAAGCACACATGCCATCTTACAAGCATCTCATTGAGTTGCATATGTAAGTATATGTATATGCAGGTATAGTTACCCAGCAATACTTCTGCCGTGCCAACGCTCATTTGTTTTAGTTTTTTCGTTTGCATTTTTTTGGTCTGTAATAAATATTTGATTTTAACTGGGATATTGTCCCGGCTCAAGACCATTTTGCTTCTATATTTAATAGAATGCAAATTTATTTACAAATGGCATGGTGACATTTATTACTTGGCTGCAGACTACCACGATCATGATTTCGACCATGTCAAAAGTCTTTTCAAGTGGCTTCGCAGCGACTTTTCAACATCAAACCCGGCCTCTATAAGGAGATGATTCTCACAAACGAACGAGAAGCACAGCTCACTTGCCGAATTTGCGTTTAAAAAATTGCACCAAGTAATAAAGCACACATGCCATCTTACAAGCATCTCATTGAGTTGCATATGTAAGTATGTGTATATGCAGGTATAGTTACCCAGCAATACTTCTGCCGTGCCAACGCTCATTTGTTTTAGTTTATAGAAGCAAAATGGTCTTGAGCCAGGACAATATCCCAGTTCAAATCAAATATTGATTACAGACCAAAAAAATGCAAACGAAAAAACTAAAACAAATGAGCGTTGGCACGGCAGAAGTGCAGTGTATTCTACCTAGGTTGTTTGTTATTAAAAACCGTTAGCATTTTTACAAAAAGAAATTGAATAAATTGAATTGAATTGAAAAAAAAAATTGAATAGAAATCAGTTTTGTAAGGGAACGCACTGCGGTGAGTAGGTAGTCATATTTTTATCTATAATTTTCTGCCATTTGTTGTTTTAATAGAAATAAACCTACACTCATCGATATTTTGTTTGAAAATGTATGGGAAATAGGGTTTGGGGTCCGGGAATTCCCGAATCGTTTTTCCCGGGAATTCTCGGAAAAATTTGGGCGGGAATACGGGAAATATTAAAAAATTAATTTATTTATTATGTTGATCAATAATTTAATGTTACTATATAAATTTTTAGATGTATTTCAAATTCATATATGACTGACAATAATGAGTATTTCTTTATATTATATTACTACAAACAAAACTTTTTAAATTCGCTAAATAGCCATTTTATGCGAAACCTAGCTAGGGGAATAAAAACTTTTTGTGAGGCTATTTGCAGGATCTTTATTGTGAAATAAAAATATCATGCCGACAATACTACGGCTTACATAATGTAAATTTTCTTGTTTTCTTAGAAGAATCGAGGTGAACATATTCTTCAAGAACAATTTATTTTACATATGTAGCCAGAAATAAATGGTCTAAAAATAGGAATACAATAAAAGTTGTTCGCCTGGAAACTTTCAAGATAAATCTAATAGGAATATAAATATATGCTACGGTGTATTTAAACGGCCCTTTGTAAGAATTAATGACTGGAATATTTCAATATTTTTATTTTTTACGAATTTATTAAATTAATATCAATTTTTTACGTTTCTATTGTTTTTATAGTTTAGAATATGTTTCTATAAAATATTTTTGTCTCCAGACGAATGAATATTCTAAATTAAATGCGTCATAACATTCTCCGTCATATGAGTTATTTGTTTCCTTAATCGTTTTCAATTTTGAATCTAGTGTAGGTGTCACTCACTTCTACCTGCGATGTAAATGTCCAATTCTGACGATTAGTCTACAACTTTTCAAGTTTATAATGAGAAATTGTAATTTATAATCGGAATATGTAAGTTCACGATGAGAAATGTAAATTCATAACAGGAAATGAAATTCATAATAGGAGCATAATAATTCATAATCAGCACTGTAAATTCGTAATGTGAAATTTAAATTCATACTGAAAAATATAAATTCCTAATAAGAACATACAAATTGATAATGAGATATATAAATACAAAATGAGAAAATCCAAATTGATAATGAGAAAATATAAACTCTTATTCAGGAATATATATTCATAAAATATAAATTCATAATCAGGAACTCTAAAATTTATAATCGAAGCTATGTATGTAAGTTTTCTATGGATATTTTCGTAGAAACGCATATTTTATCAATGTTCTCATTATAAATGTACATCTTCTCAATATTATTTTATATTTTCTCATTATAAATTCATATTTTCTGAATATGAAAACGTATTTTCTGATTATGAATTTGGATTTTCTGGTTACAAACTTGTATATTTTATTATGAATTGGTATGTTCCTATTATGAATTAATTGTTCTCAATGAATTATGATTTATATATCTCATTATGAATTAACATATTGCTATTATAAATTTACATTACCCATTATATGTCCGTAATATGAATTTACATTTCTCAATATAAATTTGTATGTTCCGAATATAATCTTGAAAAGGTGTAGAGTAAAATATTTGTAAAATGAAAAATAATTTGTAAAATATTTTGACAATAACATTCGTTTTTAATTTGTAATATGACAGAATTGAAAAAATACACCATTTATTAAATGTTGATATTTTAAACCATATTGAACATTCCTATAAATAAATTACTTTTTCCCGGGAATTCCCGGGAATGAAATTTTTCATTCCCGTTTTCCCGGGAAATGAAAAATGTCCGGGAAACCCCAAACCCTAATGGGAAATAACGTGATAATAATGTGATTTGCAAACTGCCGTGTAAGTTTTTCAAATCACGAGAATGTGAATGACCTACAATATTGCAAACCACGGTACTTTATTGTTCGGAACAAAATGACGAGTAATTTCTCACATGTTCCATGTGAAATGAAACAGAAACGCTGTAATTGTCACAAAAAATTGCTTCTTGCAACTTTGATTTGTGCGAAATTTCTGTCACAATAAATTATTACTGGGAAAATGTGAGAATAACTGTTTCAGTAAAATACTCAATCGAGAAGTTTCAACTTCGAATTGTCTTGATTTGTGTTGTGCCGGCGTTTGGCTGTAATTTGAAAAAGTAACTTTTCATAAAATCTATAAACATTATTGTTGTGCACATATTCGGAAGTGGAAGTGGATAGAATACAAAAATGCACATCGATAATAAGTGATTATCTGCTGTGTTCGTTAAGATTATCGTTAAGCTAATCTAGTTGTTGTATTAGATAACCTGGGCTGTTGAATTGGATATTCACCACTGTTTCTCGCCACGCTTGTACCATCCCAATTGGAAATTTCGTCATCAACATTGCGACTGCTATGCATGATCTTAGTTAATAAGTTATTTTGTAGGTATAAACTATTGGTAGCTTTTGTATTTTTTAAAAAGAGCTTTACGCGTTAAAATATTTAACTGGCGGCCAACTAAAAGGAAGTCACTCTAAGTACCCCACAGGCTACCGAGGACTTTTCACCAAACCGAAAGGTTACCAAAAACAACAGTAACCCACAGGTTACAAAGAACTGCATCCCATAGGCTGCTGGATGAAGATGTCGTTGACGAAATTGACAAATTGTATTCGGTTTGTCTGGCTCCCAAGTACTAGTTGAAAAGGATAACGCCGACAACGGAAATTTGTGGTGATCATCTATTCCTTGTTGTAAGCATTAAGTGATTAGAACCCCCACTGCGAATCCTACGGGACCGTCCAGTGGTCATAAGCTAAAATTTACATTAAAAGTGAGAAATAAAATTAGTATAATTCCATTAAGAGAAAGTGATTAAAAACCACTGCGAATCCTACGGGACACTCCACTGATAATAAGTGAATACAAAAATTTAAGAGTTAAAGAAAATGGTTTGTATTATTGTCCGACTTAGGGTCTCAAGTAAATGAAAACAAGATCTTGTTTGTTTATTATTTTATTTTTCAATTTTATTCCCGATATTTCGAACGAAATCGTCGATCATCCTCAGGGGCGTTACACTAAACAAATATACATAAGAATAACAATCAATATACAAACAATTTTTAAACAATTAATATAATTACATTTTAAAAACAAAACGATCCTTCCACTTTCACAAGTTTTTGTCAACTACTGTCCGTCTTTCCTATTCTTGTGTATGATATTTCTGTATATGTGTGCGCATTTGTCTGTCTTGTAATTTAGTCTCTTTTCAGTAGGAACGTCCGTAATGTAGAGCATTTTTAATGTATATCTCCTATGGTAGTTACTCTCTTCTGTTAATATGTTCTACGTCGTCAAAGTTGGGTCGTCAAATATCGGGAACAAAATTGAAAAATAAAATAATAAACATTTACTTGAGACCTTGAGCCGGACAATAATACAAACCATTAAAATCAAACAGGTCAACTATACACATCATAACAGTTAAAGAAAATATTTTTTGTGAAATTCAAAGAAATGAATAACTTAATCAGACCCCCGTTTCTTAACATTGCCAATCCAATTCCTAATCCCGTTCCAAACACCGTTCCTAATCCCATTCCAAATCCTAATCTAGGAAGTGTTGAAATTGAAGCATTTCAGGCAAATAGTGAATCAAATTCTTAACCCAGGCTCGGATATTAATGGCGCAGATCAGGAAATAGCTGACAGATTTAGGAATAATTTATCAGATCTGGACAAAGTTCCCGATATAGTGAAATGTTTGAGGGACTTTTCGGGTGATCCTTCAGAATTCGGTGCATGGAAAAAAGTGTTGACCGAGTGCTGAATTTATACGCGTCTTCCCAGGGTAGTCCCAAGTATTATGCTATTATAAATGCCATCAGGATAATATTATTGGACCTGCTTCTGTGGCTTTAGAATCTCACAATGCCCTAGTATTATATCGGCGATTGTGGGTGATAGGGGGTTACCCATTGGCATAACATACGTTTGATGGTAAAATTTATCAGCATACGTGAAGTAATTGTTGTCTGTTAAACAAAATTGCAATATCTTTAGGAATTTGCTTTTTGGAATTGTCGTATGGTCTTTGAGCATTTCCCACCTGTCCATGATGTTCTTAATAGCTAGATATGTTGGTATGTTGGTCTCATTGATACAGGATCTAACAAGAATTATGTCCAACCTAGTTTGGTTAAAACGGCTATACCCAATGAAAATGATTTTTTCGCAAATTCAGTTGCTATCCATACATATATGAATTTATTTGATAAGAACATGAAAGGAATTTTTTTTAATGCCATCATTAATTTCATTTCACGCATCATACGGCAAAGGAAGTCACTCTAAGTACCCCACAGGCTACCGAGGACTTTTCACCAAACCGAAAGGTTACCAAAAACAACAGTAACCCACAGGTTACAAAGAACTGCATCCCATAGGCTGCTGGATGAAGATGTCGTTGACGAAATTGACAAATTGTATTCGGTTTGTCTGGCTCCCAAGTACTAGTTGAAAAGGATAACGCCGACAACGGAAATTTGTGATGATCATCTATTCCTTGTTGTAAGCATTAAGTGATTAGAACCCCCACTGCGAATCCTACGGGACCGTCCAGTGGTCATAAGCTAAAATTTACATTAAAAGTGAGAAATAAAATTAGTATAATTCCATTAAGAGAAAGTGATTAAAAACCACTGCGAATCCTACGGGACACTCCACTGATAATAAGTGAATACAAAAATTTAAGAGTTAAAGAAAATGGTTTGTATTATTGTCCGACTTAGGGTCTCAAGTAAATGAAAACAAGATCTTGTTTGTTTATTATTTTATTTTTCAATTTTATTCCCGATATTTCGAACGAAATCGTCGATCATCCTCAGGGGCGTTACACTAAACAAATATACATAAGAATAACAATCAATATACAAACAATTTTTAAACAATTAATATAATTACATTTTAAAAACAAAACGATCCTTCCACTTTCACAAGTTTTTGTCAACTACTGTCCGTCTTTCCTATTCTTGTGTATGATATTTCTGTATATGTGTGCGCATTTGTCTGTCTTGTAATTTAGTCTCTTTTCAGTAGGAACGTCCGTAATGTAGAGCATTTTTAATGTATATCTCCTATGGTAGTTACTCTCTTCTGTTAATATGTTCTACGTCGTCAAAGTTGGGTCGTCAAATATCGGGAACAAAATTGAAAAATAAAATAATAAACATTTACTTGAGACCTTGAGCCGGACAATAATACAAACCATTAAAATCAAACAGGTCAACTATACACATCATAACAGTTAAAGAAAATATTTTTTGTGAAATTCAAAGAAATGAATAACTTAATCAGACCCCCGTTTCTTAACATTGCCAATCCAATTCCTAATCCCGTTCCAAACACCGTTCCTAATCCCATTCCAAATCCTAATCTAGGAAGTGTTGAAATTGAAGCATTTCAGGCAAATAATGAATCAAATTCTTAACCCAGGCTCGGATATTAATGGCGCAGATCAGGAAATAGCTGACAGATTTAGGAATAATTTATCAGATCTGGACAAAGTTCCCGATATAGTGAAATGTTTGAGGGACTTTTCGGGTGATCCTTCAGAATTCGGTGCATGGAAAAAAGTGTTGACCGAGTGCTGAATTTATACGCGTCTTCCCAGGGTAGTCCCAAGTATTATGCTATTATAAATGCCATCAGGATAATATTATTGGACCTGCTTCTGTGGCTTTAGAATCTCACAATGCCCTAGTATTATATCGGCGATTGTGGGTGATAGGGGGTTACCCATTGGCATAACATACGTTTGATGGTAAAATTTATCAGCATACGTGAAGTAATTGTTGTCTGTTAAACAAAATTGCAATATCTTTAGGAATTTGCTTTTTGGAATTGTCGTATGGTCTTTGAGCATTTCCCACCTGTCCATGATGTTCTTAATAGCTAGATATGTTGGTATGTTGGTCTCATTGATACAGGATCTAACAAGAATTATGTCCAACCTAGTTTGGTTAAAACGGCTATACCCAATGAAAATGATTTTTTCGCAAATTCAGTTGCTATCCATACATATATGAATTTATTTGATAAGAACATGAAAGGAATTTTTTTAATGCCATCATTAATTTCATTTCACGCATCATACGGCAAAGGATCATGTGATAATTGATAATTGGTAGGATAAAAGTGAAGATCAAACAACAAAGATAAAGAAAACTATTTTACAATATAAGAATTTGTTTAGTGATCTAAATGAGAAATTAACGTACATTTCCTCTGTAATAGCAGATATACGAACGGAGAATGAAACACCAGTGTATTCTCCTTATTACCCTTATACATCTCATTTGAAGGATGAATTTGAAAAGCAAGTGCGTGAGCTGCTTGAGAATGGCATCATCCAACCATCTCGTTCACCATATAATTCGCCAATTTGGATAGTGCCCAAGAAATCTAATTCAGGAGAAAAGAAATATAGAATGGTAATTGATTATAGGAAAATCAATGAAATAACTATTGCTGATCTTGAAATCCCTGAAATAAATGACGTTTTATCTCAATTAGGGAATAACAAGTGGTTTTCAGTGATCGATTTGAATAGTGGTTTGCACCAGATTCCACTTAAGGAAAGCGATCGACAGAAAACAGCTTTTTCAGTAAATAATGGGAAGTATGAATTCCCTTCGGCCTTAAGAACGCGCCTTCTATATTTCAGAGAACCTTAGATGATATTTTGCGTGAACACATAGGAAAAAATTTGTTTTGTGTATATTGATGACATTATTATATTCGCTAAAGATGGAGAAACTCATCTGACCAATATAGAAACAATTTTCCGAACGTTGGAAATGGCGAACATGAGGGTCCAGTTGTGAATTTTTGGGTTAGACCAACCCAACAGAGGTGATAAAGAACTTTTCGATCCAAACGACGTTAAAGGAATTGAGATCTTTCCATGGCGTTTCCAATTTTTATAGACGATTTATCAGGTATTACGCAAAGATTGCTAAACCCCTTACATTGTTTTTAAGAGGGGAGGCAGGTCGAGCTTCGAAGCACCTTTTGGCTAAAATAAAGATAACACTCGATTAAGCTATTAGTGCATTCAACAAACTGAAAAGATCACTAAAATTAGAGGATGTTGTTCTTGATTTTAATAAGGAATTTCATCTGACTATGCACTTGGTGCAATTCTTTCTCAAGGTTATAGGCCTATAGTGTTTTTGTCTCGAGTTTTTACTAGAGCAGAGGAAGGAATTATCTATATGGTCCGTCCAAGCTTAATATTTTTACAGATCATTTTCCCTTGACTTATGCTTTGAGGAATAAGAAGACCAATTATAAATTGAAACGTTGGAAAGCATTCCTGGAGGATTATAACTATGAAAGAAATCTTGCATACTGAATCAATGGCAACTACGCAGCATAGCGATGAGAGTTCTACGCATAATTTGATTCAGTTCACCGAAACACCGGTAAATGTTGTTAAAAATCATCTGATTATTCCGTCCGATGGAGAGTCACCATCGTATAAGTTCGAGATTACCATCTCCAAACGTGGAAAATTTGATCGATGTTCATAAAAATATTTAAATCCGTCCGTGACAAATTGCATTAAGACTTCGGATGAGGTTTTGGGTAAACTTTAAGAAGTATTTCAGACCCACTTTAATAAATATGTGGCTAAGTATTCAAGGGTCATTGTCACAGATCTTATGAGTGAGGAGGAACAGAAGGCTGTAATAATAGCGGAGCATAATAGAGCGCACCGGAACATCACTGAGAATAGAATTCAATTATTGGCGAAAAACTGCTTTCCAAAAATGCACGCGAAGATAAAGAAAATAGCTAATGCATGTAATATCTGTAAGGAAAACAAATAGGAACGACATCCGAACAACTCAATTCTTTTTGAGACTCCGATTCCTCAATTTCCGGGACAAATTATGCATGTCGATATATACATCACTGGGAAGACACCTATTTTAACTGCTATAACTGCAGGCGAGGATTCTAAGGTCAAGAGCTACTGAGGATGTTATACAAACATTGAGGGAGATGCTCTTATCATTTGGTATGCCGGAAATAGTTGTTATCGACAACGAAAAATCTTTTAATTCTAACACGATTATCTTTATGCTGGAGAATCAGTATAAAGTTAAGGTTTTTAAAACTCCGCCTTATTCGTGCTCAGTGAATGGACAGGTAGAACCAAAGAGCGTAAATATACAAGAGGGGAAATCTCGCTCATTGTCTGTTAGCTTGTAGAGAGGCTGATCAATACCACCGAACAGCGATAACATTTGCTTCTGCAAAGTACAATTGTTTGTCGTTATTTTACTGTGTTTGCTATGAAATGCAAATATATTTCAAAAATTTAGCAATCAACCAAACATATACATTTCATGTTCGCCACTGTATATTTGTGTGTGTATCCATTGTATTTCTTATTTTAATATTTTGCTGTAAAAAGCTAACATGGCTTTAACAGCAACATTCGCTGTTATTGTCCTACGGTGCGCCGGTTAGTCTGTTATTACGAGAGATTTCCCCTCTTGTATATTTACGCTCTTTGGGTAGAACGGTCTCACTCAACATTAACAGAATTGATGAGATGTTTGAAGGTTGAAAATGTCCATTACTCTTATTCAGAATTGTTGGATAGAGCCCTCTATGAATATAACACTACAGTTCACTCCACCGCATTGTGGAAGCCCTCTATGAATATAACAATTCAGTTCACTCCACCGCATTGAGGAAGCCAGTAGAGGCATTTTTTGGTAGGAGGATTACCACAAATCCCGATGAATTGGAAAAAGAGAGACAGGAAATAATTTCCAGAATCAAGGGTAAAGAATCCAAGGATTTAACTTACCATAATAAGAAGAAAATACCTCCGAAAATATTTGAAGTAGGCCAGGAAGTTTATGTAAAGCAAAATAAGCGTCTGGGAAACGAAGTTGAGTAAAAATTATAGACAAGAGATAGTGAAGGAGGATAGAAACACAACCATAATGATTGAATCAAGGAAAATAATTCACAAGAATAATATTAGGAATTAAAATTATGTCTTTATTTTCAGATTATCGGTAACACTTATTAGTGCAGATGTCAGGATATTTGATTACTCCAACTCCCAGGTTGTTACCATCGATATGGTAAAAAAACCAGAAAATTATCAAAATTTGATTGATATATACGAGACACCTTATATTCCAATATAAACTAATCCCATCCCATTTTCCCTATCCTGAACCATGAATTGACGCAACTCCAAAATAATTTAGATAAGTTAAAATTTAGTTAAACGGTCTCTGAATTTCATCGGGTCTGCATGGAAATGGATTGCTGGAAATCCTGACCATGATGACTTTGAAATGATAATAGGAAAAACTGATGATATTGTAAAAAATAATAATAAACAGATAATAATAATGAACCAAAACCACCGATTAAATAATAAAAGTTTTAAAATCCGATCAGTTTGTTAAAGAAAGTTTAATAACTAATCTTAAATACCAAATCCATATATTAAAAGAAGAAATTCTGAATATAGAGTATGTAATACATTTGGCAAAAGTTGGAATAGTAAATTCGTTTATTCTCTCAAACAGTGGACACGAAATTATGTAACAAAATATCAGTGAAGCCCATTAAATATGGAAAATTTGTGAATAAATTGCAACCTCAGAATATCTTAAAATGCAATGAAACAATATATGGTATGGAGAAGCTTTGTAAATCTGATAATAATGGAACTATTTGTAATGAAAACAATTTATGAAATGTATATAATGATACATGCATATCTAGTCTTTTGAAAGGTCACATGTCGAATTGTACACTAATAGATAACAGCAATGTGTCTACCATAGAGGAAATAACACCTGGAATGTTGTTACTAAATCAGTTCAATGGGATCATCTACATTAATAATGAACCCCAGAGCGGTACATACATCGAGCAGTACCACAATGCATTAATATGCATAAACGAGATTTATACCTTTTTGATGTGTTTCTACAACCTCTGCCACCATTACTTCAACCAAGACATCCGAATACGGAAATTGAAGAGATTTTAACATTGGAAACCGTAAAAGAGCTACACATCAACAACACAAATTCTATAGATCTGCTGGGAAAGAAACACGAATTGATCCTGTCAGTAGATTTTGGGTTTATTTCTGTACTGATAATATTGATCACTCTTGCGCTCACAAAAATTAATTGGACTATAAGGAAAAAAGATACGGTGACAACAATTTCGCCTTCAGTGCATTTGTCAGTCCCGAAGTATCCGCAACAGTCATGCCAGAATCTAAAGGTTTTCTCCGAATTTCGCAAATTCCATACTTTTGATGTAAACATGCAAACAAATACGTTCGCATTTGAGAAGGGATCATATGCAATATTTAACACAAACATGTGCTACATTTTTCCCACCAGTCTACATAATCACCCCTATCGTGAACAAGAAGTGAAATTTCTGATCCCATGAAATGTTCATTCCCCTCGAAGGGAAAATTTTGATCGTGGAATATCCGTGAAATTTTAGTTCCCTTCATTAAACAGCTGTTCAAATTGAAGTGAGTTGTCAGTGCACGGTGAATGTAAACAAGAAGAAGAAGGTGTATACAAATTTGATAATTGCAATAAAAAATAATATGTTTAGAATCGGAACATTAATTTTACAACAGGACGAAGAATCAAGACAACATCGTATTGTTCGTAGACGTTTGCGAGATGCATCTAACCCTTTGGAGCATTGTAAGTCACTTAATTCAATATAAAAATTACATTTTAAATAACTTTTATTTTATTAATTATCTGCCAGCTACAAAAACAGCATTCGGCATTACACCAATAATAAAACTCGGCGCTTGATTGCGGTTCTTTGCACAAGGCGGATATCAGAAAGGAGTAGCCACGAAGTTGGAATGGCACAATCGACTTTCTGCGAAGTGCTGTTTGTTAGATGTTTTTGAGCAACATATTTGCAGTAAGAGTATAACTTATCCGATTGAAGAAGAGAATAGTGACAGCCCAAGAGTTCTATCGCAAATTTGGAATACCTGGTGTTGTGGGATATATTGACGGAACGCACATCAAAATTGTAGCCCCGAAGGAAAATAAGCACTGGTACCACAACCGGAAAAGATACTTTAGGTTAAATGTCACGCTCGTAAGTTTTTTATATAAATAAATATGTATATAAGTATGTTGTTTTTAATTAAGAATATAATTATATTGAAGATGTGTAATAGCAGAATGAGAATAAGATTTGTCAATGCCACGATTGATTAGTGTGGAGAACACGATTCATTAGTATGGAGAACAAGTCCTTACAAAAGAAGCTTGGAGCAAAGTTATTTACAAAGAGGACACCGAGCATGGCTATCAGGTGAGCAAATTAATGCATACATATACATACAATTGTATGAACGCACATGTGTACTTTGAACTTTGTATAAATATTTTCTAGGAGACGGCGGATATCCTCTAGAGCCTTGGATATTTTCACCATATAGGACTACGATATCTGGTTCTGTTGAACAAAAATGTTTCAAAAATTATTTCTTAAAAAACTTCACAAAAAAACATTATATTTTAATTATTTTGCTGCAATAGTTCCAGCTTCAATTCTTCAATTTCTATTATATTTTTTTTCCAATTTTACTTTCAACTTCTTTAATCCGGAGTTATTCCATCACTGAATAATGCTGTTCAAGAATTTTTATTTCTTTGCTTTTTAAATCGTTGCTCCTTTCAAGCGCACGATATAGTCTTTTTATAGCGGTCTCCACTTCTTTATTATGCGTCGATACCTCTTTAGCAATGAGATCAGCTGTGGTTATTATCTCTTGTGGCTCAATTTTTTCCTTTTTAAAGGATATGCCTTTTTCTCACTGGTGTCTTGTGGTGGCGGTATTACCTGTTTCGAACAACTGGATTCCTCAGTACAAACGTCAACTGCTTCACCATGTTGGAGGGTGGTGTTTGTGGTTTATTTATGTTTTCATTACCATCAAAACGCACTGGCAAACCAAACGTTGACGAGTTTTCCAAACCTTATACCAACTCTTTCATGCCAACAAGATCATATATACACTGTTCGTTAGCTGATTTGGTTTGGTCCTCCTCCCGTTTGCCGTAGGTTGTTCAAATTCGTGGCAGCTTTTAATCGGATATATTTTTTTCGATCTATCCACACCTGTAGGACAAATTAAATACTTAATCAATATTCCATTTTATCTACACAATATTACTACTTTTCTCCACTCCGCGACTGTTTTAATTGTTAATTATTCGACTTTTCTGTAAGTGACAGCCAAAAGTCAGCCAACGCGCCTTTTGAAATTTTCACATAACCACAAGCAATAGATAAGTTATCTTGCATTTTATTGAGCATGATGTCGTGTTGCACTTTGTTAACAGATCTATGTAGTCCTAAAATATCACAATACAAACTTTAATATTCTACTTAAAAGAAATAAATACTTATATGATGAATGCAGTTCCCGAAGAGTAATGAAGTGAACAAATCAAAAGGGAAAATGAAATATTTTCGGGGAAAACCTTAAGGGTAAATTTGTTTGAATGTGAACATTTTTCTGGGATATCATTCCCCATTGAAATATCAAAAAAAAAATAAGGGAAAACATTTCAAGGGAAAAATTATTCACGATTGCATATTTCGAGGGAACACATGTTTACGATAGGGGTGAATACGATTTTGTATACGACGCCGTGTAATATGAATGTCATTGTCATAATATGAATGTCATTTTTAAAAAGAGCTTTACGTGTTAAAATATTTAACTTATATTTGCAGACATTTTTCAACGACCTACTCAAATAAATTTTTTGATCAGTCTATTCCATAGTTAAAGGCATTGAAGACCACATTTAATCCTGGTCCAGACGGTATCCCCAATAACATACTTAAATATTGTACTGATACTTTCTCATACCATATTTCAATAATTTAAGTAATAAAAATCAATGTGTGTATATATACCGGTGGACCGATTCGCTTGAAAATGCTTAGGGTTTTCACTCTTGGTAGAAAATGGGGGTTGTAGATTTTGCAAAGCTTGCAGATCTAGCAAAGTTTGCTACGATTTGCTACACCACAACAACAAAATACAAAGAAACGTTATTTGTGGCGAATTTAGCTTTTAAGCAAAAAAACGATTTTTTATTCCATTTTGACGTGTTTTTTACTCTAGAGATAACAACTTATCCTGACATTGCGACTCTTCTTCTTAAAATTACAATTTACAATCAACTGCGGGAAAAAGACGTTCACTCTTCGTAGTATAATCGTAGCTACCAAGAGTGTATACCCTAACTATATTTCAAAGCAATCAATTAGTACTGGTTTTATCTTCAAAAGGAATATAAAGAAAGAAAGAACCCGTGCAACGCTGGGTTAATTCTTAAATAAATCAATAAGTTTAGGATATTTATAACCTTTGTGAAAGGAATTAATTATTCCCCCCTTTTTAAATCTTGCAGCAAGATTGTTGCTGTTAATTAAAATTAAAAGAAGATTAAAACGCCGGGTCTTCTATTTTTATTAGTCTAATACAAATGCTAATGAAATGCATTAGATTTTTTTCTAAAAAGCATGGTTAATGTATTCAACTGGCTCACAGTGGGTTGATGAATCCGTTTAATAGTTACTCGATTATTAATATTTAATTTCATTTTTTGATGGTACAAATAAACCCATAAAAATTGAAAAAAGGGAAAAATACTTTGATTAACTTTTAAATTTTAAAAAAGTAAACAATGTCTATAATTAAAGGATCAATCGATACAAATAGAAGTTATGACCCTCTTTGTAGGCACAAACGAATTAAAATAATCATTATTTTTTTTAATTTTTGGATAAATAGCCCACTTTACAAATTAGATAACAATACATTTATAATAGCTGTCATCTTAACGAAGAAAACTAGACACATTCGAAGAAAATCTATGGATAGCATAATTTTCGAATAAAGCATGCCCTTAAAGTAATAAATAAAAATTATAAAGCTGCTTAAAATGAAGTTGTAATGTTTGGAGCAAAATAACTATACGGCGTTTGAATATAGTTTTTTTTTGTTTTTAGACTGCAATCTTTGACGTGAGGAGGGCAAAGACATGCCAAATAATTTTGGAAGGAAATCTCTAGCAGAAAAGTAAGCTGTCTCCTTGAAAATTATCCAAAACTGGCATAAAACCATGTTGATATTCATATAAAATTAGGGTTTGGTAGCAAATGGGGGTTGTAGATTTTGCAAAAGCTTGCAGATCTAACAAAGTTTGCTACGATTTGCTTTACACCAACAACAAAGTACAAAGAAACGTTATTTGTTAGAGTTTGTGTCATTTGCAAGACTAAAACCCATAGCATACCTACCCTTTTAGCTCTTGCAAATTCTGCAAGTGTAATGCATCTTTGTTCTGTGTGGGTAATTTAGCTTTTAAGCAAAACAACGATTTTTTATTAACTTTTGGCGTGTTTTTTTACTCCAGAGTTAACAACTTTGCCTGACATTGCGTCTTCTTCTTCAAATTACAATTTGCAATCAACTGCATCTTCGTAGCATAATCGTAGTAAATTCTGCAATAGTTGCAAGAGTGTATATGCTAGCAAGAGTGTATACCCTAAGTATAAATCACTCAATAGATAGATCAAAAAACTAATTACGGAATTAGAAAGAGCATGTTTGGGACATAAACATAGACATAGTTTTCTTCGTTAAAATTAAAAAGTTAAAACAAATATTTTTCCCATTTCTTAATTTCGAATAACTATTAAACGTATTCATCAAACCACTGTGAGACAGTTGAATATATTAACCATGCTTTTTAAAAAACTAACGCATTTCATTAGCATTTGTATTGGACTAATAAAAATATAAAACCCGACGCCATTTTTATCTGTTTTTAATTTTATTAACAGCAACAATTTTCAGGAGCCTGCGAACTATTAAGCAGTGTGGCTGCTAAAGCAAAACTGCATATTATTTGCTGTTATAGCAGAAAAATGCTGTAATAGTATTAAAAGTTCCTGCTGATAGGCAGCAAACAATGTCTGCTGTTAATATCAGACTTTTCTATCCGACTAACTTGACGTTATTTTTGTATTTAGCATATTATGTATGTACATATGTGCAATTTAATTAATGTCAAATAAAATGAAATGATGTTCGTTGGTAATAGCATGACTTGAAAACGGCTGAACAGATGTAGCTCATCTTTGTTACAAACTTTTCGTTGTAGTCCGAACTGCATTTTAAGATGAAAAAACTTTTGGATAGTTGACCGCAAAATAGAAATATTTGTAAAAAACTGAAAGTGCCTTTTTCTATAGAATTTTTGAAGGGATTTAAGGCTATAAATCCCAATTCAAGCAATGGATATGCGAAATTCCTTAATTATGTTATGTTCGTTATGATTCTGCAAAAGTTTTCGGAACACAAAAATTCAGATAATTCTAAAGAAAGTCGGAAAATTCGGACAAAATTCAAAAAAAAAACTTTATATTTTATGCACTTTTTGTGAATATTCAGAAACGTGCTCTTTGACATTTCTGAAAATGCAATTAATATTAGGCCAACTAGGAATGACAGCGCCACAATATCCGATGCATTAAGATATTAATCAAGAGTTGGAATGCAATGCAAAAACAATGGGAATACGATGCATTGCGAGTATAAGATGCTTACGGAACGATTAATCTATAGTGATTTTCTTCTTGGACGCTCTCGGTGAAACCGGAAAATCTTTTTTGATCGTACAAATGTTGGCAAAAATTCGCTCGCAAAATTCAAGCCATGCTTGCTTCATCAGGAATTTCAGCTGCGTTCTTTGAAGACTGCCGAAATGCACTCAGATTGCGATGAATATGGACATTAACGAAACTCCATCTTGCAACTTTTCAAAGATCTAAGGTGGCCAACGTTTTGATATATGGCGCACTGTTCAATCAAGGTGATTTTCGATTTACGGACAGAATCATGTGTTATGGAACGGCCAATCTGGAGTATTTTCAAAACAATTGCTGGACATTTCCACTAGAAAAATTCTGTTGATATTTAGATTTTTTCAGTTCATGCTCCCATACGTTGCTCCAAATCGTGTGTCGTTGAGCGAACATGCTACATTGGCTGCGAAAAACATTGAATTGGAGGATTCTGTTTCTAGAGAAAATTATGTTGACAACTGCAGACTATCTTCTCAGAATCTTCATTTAATACCAGATTCTTTTTTGCAATGACACTGGGAAGTGGGGAAATTAACGAAGCACGAAGATGAAGACGTTTTGAGAGTACACTCCGCTGTACTTTTGAACAATGAAATTGTAGTGATTATCCTCTGGACGATCACGTTGGAACCATAAGACTATTTTGATCGTGTAGATTTTGGCTACGATTCTCTCGCAGATTTTTATTTTACTGGCTTCATCTGAAATTGCAGCTAAGTTGTTGAAAAAGGTCGAACACCTCATTCAGCAATCAAATCACCGTCGAATACGCATATTAAAGAACTTCCACTGTCGAGAACTGGTTGTGCAGTAACGTAAATTGTTCGCTCGGCATGAATATACGGTGTCTCACATAAAGTCTTTGAAGAAATTAGACCGAATAATGACTAGACATGCGATTTTTATGCAAAAGTATATTTTGAGAGGATGGTTATAATTAAATGACGGCTTCTCACAAATGATTCTCGTGATCTCAATATTAAAAAATCCAATATATATATCCAATATTATGTTAGCATATGTTGCATAGATTAAAAATGCAATGATAAAAAATATAATTTGCATTAAAATCCGCTGTCTACTAATGACGTTTTGATAATTTTTACCAAACACCTCCAGTGACTCCACCCAATAACCTAAATGAATGTTCCAATACGTCCTTTTTGTGGAAAACATCACGACATTTAATTTAAGTACTATCAAACGACATTTCAATTAAGTACTATATATTTAAAACACTTGCTTGAAAGTGTCAATGGCAAAATCGCCTTTGAAATGTGCATTATATTCGCCGTCGATTTTTTCACTTCACCGTATGAAAAATCAAACTCATGCGAAAGGTATTCCTAAACATTGTTCAAAAACCAATAAAGGGATCGTGCAGACACTTCCATTGGTGTAATCTGAATTAGATCGTGTCATTAAATTGAATATCTATGCCAACAATCGTTAATAGATACAATAATCACTGAGAATAAATTTTTTCTCATTCCAGGTTTGATTAAACATTTGAAATCGCTTTTCAAAAATTCACACGACAATCACAATCAAACTAATTGAAATATGGACAGGAAATTTTTTGTCGGGTCAGCTAGTACTATAATAAAAACTAATCGAAATTTGGATATGTGTTTATTTGTAAAAAACGAGTTAGGCTGCGTAATTCGCTAAAAAACATATTTGCTGTTTTGACAAGTAATTTGCTACTATTCAATAGCAGAAAGATGCTGCTACAGTCTCTAAAAACAGCAAAATCCAGTTGTTGGCGGGATTAGTGGGCATATATGTAGGTCTTCTGCCAGATAGAGTTTGATACATACTATCTCTAATAATAACGGTTATTGAACCTCACAAGGGTGCTTGGCGTTAACGTTTCCAGCAACAATGAAACGCGGACCCAATTTTTGGAAGAAGATTTTGCAATAATCAGTTGAAACACTGTGTCTGGGTGGGCAATAAATCGCGTATATGCTAACAAGTTTATTATTGCAGTTAACCTTAACTCCCACAGCTTGGATAATTTGTTTCTGAAAGGGTTCAGCATACTCATAGCAGATGGTAGATTTAATAAATACTGCTGCACCTACATGAGCACCTCCATCAGGATGATTAGTTGAAATTAAACCGTATCCTCTAACTCTTACGTATGATTTATTTGTCAGATGACTTACTGTCATTATGTTTATATTTTAAAAATAACGTTGTTTCATTTAACTTATACTATGCCGTTGACATTCTATACAGCTGTTGCAGAATGGTTCCTAATGGGCCACTTGTGTTGTCAATTCATATTTAATTGTTATCTTTATTTTGACGTTTACATAGTAAACCGCGGCTTTGTATTCTTCTTTCTTCTTGTATATTGTTTTCCTTTTTTGTTACATGAGCGCGAAGAAGGAGGTACAAAACTACGCCAAGTAAGAGAGTTGCCACATATTTTCCAAATAATTTAGTGAAGTTAGTGCCTTTTTCCACTAAAGTTAAAAATTTGGCAATTTTCTTACATTTCTTAATCAGCGAACGGCCAACAACATATTGCTACGAGAAGAACTGATTTTGAAACTCCCCATGAGTAAAAAATTGGAACGGGCTAGAGTTGCCGTTGGTATTCAGCCCTATCCTACAATTATTGATTTCAGCAATTGGCTATGTGTAATGGCCAACTTAAAATGCACTGTACAGGATGTAGAGGGCAAAGATCAAAGGCGTCGTATGTTACATGCTACAGAAAAGCAGCCGCAGTGTCACATATGCCAAGGTCAACATAAAATATTCGATTGTCGTTGTTTTTTAAATTTAAATCGGTGGGTCCCAGTAAAAAAGATTCGTACCTGTTTTTCCAGTCTGAACGTTGGTATAACAAGAAGCTGATGTTTTGTGTCTTACCTGTAACATTGCATGGACAAAATTGCCGCATGAACATTTATGCCCACTTCGATGATGGTTCCACTATTACAATGCCTGACAGAAATTGCTGACAAAATAGGAGTTCGCAGAAAAAATAGTTCATTCAATATTCAATGGTTTGGTGGAACGTCAGCCAGAGAGCCCGTCACTTCGTTTAACATTAAGGTAAGCGGAGTTAATAAAAAGAGTTGTCACCTGCTTAAATTTGCCGATGTAATGCCTAACGCAAAAAGAAATTGAAATGGGATTTAAAAAATTGCCATATTCGCCAGTGAAGCCTTATAACAATGTTGTGCCTAAAGGCCAAAATACAATCAAAGTCGCATATCGAGCATGCATTATACGCATTTTTGCTGTTTGCAAGACACATAGAAAGTACGCATGAAAACATATGTTTTTATTTTTCTTCTTCTTCTGTGCTTATTGTTTGAATGTAAACAATAACAAAAATAAATACAATACATTTTTGGTAGTAATACAAAATTCGTGTTATTAATTACTTATTACAAATGCATCAAGGTACATTAAAAAAATATCACAATTCATTTGTATTTTAGGTTTCAGTCCAACTTAACAAGTTGAACGTTTTAAAATAATGCAAATTGGTTGCATGTATTGTTGACCTTTTAATTACTTTTTTATTTTATATTTATACTATTAGGTCACACAAATAAATGACGTTATGTTATTTTTATTTATATTTTCCGATATTTCGACCAACGTCGTTGGTCATCCTCAGGGATCTATACAAACACACATAAATTATACATTAACATAATTTCAACAAAGATAATTAAGAGACTCGCTATTTCTAGCACGATGACAAATTATATGAGCAGAAGAAAGTTATGCCCAGTAATAGCTGACATACTGGAAGAACTACCTTGTTGGACGCAACAATAGAAAAATATGTAGATGACTTGTTTGGAATTGTTAAGAAAGCCGTGGTGAATAATAATTTAAAGCATTGAACTTATTTCATGGCCAAATTCAACTTACGATGGAAGAGGAAAAATACCACAAATTGCCGTATTTAGACACTATAGTCATCAGGCAGCGCTTAAAATAGATAAAACCAACAGCATCAGCACGACTTATAAACTTTTATTCTACACATCCTAGACGTAAAATTATCAACTCTTTATCAATAGAGTATTACAAATCAGTGACAAAGAGTATGACAAAATTAACAAAAAGAAAATAAGGACTATTCTACAATTGAACGACTTCCCAAAGAGCACGCTCGAAGATTTAATAAAACGGGCAACACAAAATCAAAGAAAAGTTGACAAGGATGGACCACAGAAAATTTATAAATCGATTACTTATATACCTGGACTCTCCGAAAGACTAATGTCGTAGTCTTTCGGAGAGTCGAATATTTATGACAAGAAAAATATGAATTGGCCTACAAGTCCCACAATACAGTCTCAAAATTATTCAGCAAGACGAAATCATAGATTAAAAAGGAAGAAAAGGCAAGTGTGGTTTATAAGATTAAATGTAACGGTGAGGACTCCAACATATGCCAAAATGTATATGTTGGCACTACAAAATCAAAAACCAGACTTTCATCTCATAAATCAGACCAAAAAACAATAGACAAGCCAATTGAACAAATAACCGCACTCGCAGCCCACTGCACCTTGACTGAACACAATCCTAACTTCGACGAAGACTTAGAGGAAGAGAGAAACTACGCGAGACGATATACTTTAGAAATGTTACACATTATTGACGTAGCTGCGGAAAAAAGACTCAATTACAAGAGAGACACAGACGGATGCGCAAAAATTTACAGATATACAATTGACACACATAGTCGTAGATTTAAGCAGTAAAGTAAGAAAGCTTGTAATGTTCGCAGTGATTATTTGTTTTTCTAAAAATTTAATTATCTTTGTTACATATATATCATTTTTTTTGTATTTCGTTTAAAATTATGTTAATGTATAATTTATGTGTATTTGTATAGATCCCTGAGGATGACCAACGACGTTGGTCGAAATATCGGAAAATATATATAAAAATAACAAATTAAAATAACACATTCGTCTTTTATTTGTGTGACCTAATAGCCGAACAATAATAAAATAAAAAAATAATACAGATTAAAAGAAAAAATAAAAGGATTAAAGTCAATTACCATTTGGAAAAACTCGAAAGGAATGCGCAATTAATCACATAAAATAAGATAGTAAACACTTTAGATTTACAGTTATTAATCATTTGTATTACAGCCCTGTTTATTTTTTTTATTTCCACAGCATGGATATTGCTTTCCAGCCTGCCGCTTTAATTAATTTATTTCAAAATGATTTGTATTACAGCACTGTTTATTTTTTATTTCGTCTACTTGATTTATTACGAAATTTATAGTTTTGTTTTTAATTTGTTTTTTTTTTTTATATATATATTTTCCACAGCTCTGGATATTGCTTTACAGGCTGCCGCTTTAATTAATTTATTTCAAAATGATTTGTGAGATTTATTATATATACATGTAGGAACCGATTAGCTGGGTCGACCATGCCGGCTATTTATTTCTTATGTAGATGACGATCGGACGGAGAGTGCACACACTACTCCTCTCTGGAGTTAGTCAAAGTCTCCAGAGAGAGCAGTGTGTAGAAATAAGGGTTGAAGCGGACAGACAAAACGAGTGAGTCGTAATAAGAGCTGGAGTTGAACGGATGTAACGCGGACGAGAAAGTTTTATAGAGTTGAAGTACAGACGCAAGACGGAGATGTTGTATAGACGCTGGTCCAGAAAGACGATGGACAAGAAACTTTTACTTAAATCTAGTTCTAAGTGTTTTGTTTTATAATACAATTATAAGTACAAACTGGAATAAATGTACACTTTAATTTAAACATTTAAATCGTGCCGATTCATTTCAACATAGGAGAGATAAATCTCCCACATACATTGGTATTTTTGCACATCGTTTATTAAACATTTTCCTTTTCAATTAAACTAGTCAGATTTTTTCTAACTAAGCGCGCAAACAAAACTTAAAACATGTGTTTTTACGCTTCTACTTCACGATACACACAAAAAAAATTTAAAGTTCAGTAAAGTGTGAATAAACCTACAAAAGGAGAAGTTTTAAGCATAATAATGTCAACTAACAACTAACAACCCTCTTGGGTTTTCAAGTAATTATACTATAGGTGGAAAGTTGCTACTACGCGAAATTTGGAATCGTGATTTCAGATGGGATTTTGAAGGATTTAAATAATTCCTGAGAACGCTGGAGAAGACAAAAGGAACAAATGAAAATTAAAAATACCTGTCCACGCGTGTCATTTGATCGACTTGAGCCATACGTAGTGGCTCTACATATACACAGGTTTGGATTATTTCGATCTGCAGGAGGTCGGAAAAGAGATGGGTGGGACAATATACATACCTTAGAATTAGCCTACGATTTGTCAACCGATTCCTTTATAATTGCAATGAGGAACTTCATGAATCGACGGGGTGTTCCGACACGAATCCGTTCCGATAACGGTAATTTTTTTGGTCCTAACGACGAAGCTAAACGTTTTAGCTGAACGAATTCAAAACGAGATGTCAACAAAGGGCATCGAATGGGTTTTTAATTGTGCGGCAAATCCATCGGAAGGGCTGGGATCCAGATCAAGGTAGAACATAGGCAGTGGTTCTTTGTTAACTTTTCTTTTGACATTGACAATATATCTTACTTGATGACCTTTCAGCGAAAGATCGGCTTTTATGTTCTCAACTGGTGCAGAATAATGAAGAGCTCTAATAACAGTTCGGTACGCCCGCTCGCTTTCCAATAGGTATGCTAGTTGATTTGTTTAGTTTCAAAGAATTTAACTACTTTTCTATACGTCGTTTAAAGATTTGTAATTAAGTTCACTATTAGAAATAACACTAAGCTATTTTTAATTATTATTATTCATTTTACTAATGTCAGATACACAAGGAATGAATATAGGTTGTGGTTTTGGTGTAACTACACTTTCATTATCATTAGAGTCATCGATTACTTCAAGTGATGCAAACTTGTTGCTGGCCTGTTAGATTGTAGCTTGCTACTCTCTTAGTTACCGAGTAAAGTGGTGCCAGATTTTTACCTCTGATTTATTAAAAAAAAAACACTGTATACAAATGTTACCACCTTATCAAGTATCTTCATTTTAAGCAATTATTCCCAATCTAACAGGCCTTCTATTTTTTGTGAGCTAGTCACAATTAAGATGGTTTTCTTAAATGGAATGGAAAAATCTGGCAACTAAGAGAGTTCCTAGAAAAAATAAGCTAGTAAGCCCAATCGAGCAGTCCTTTTATCAGTTGTCTGTTTTTTCTTTCGTTTCAAGACCATAACTTGCCAAGGCGATGTACTATCATCACTTGTATCACCATCATTTTCGTCACTGGACATGGTTTTGTTGTTACTTTACTTCTTCATGTTAGACATAGAGATTTAGAAATGCACTAGTCCGTTGTGGTTGTTTTGTTTGTTATTGTTTCGTTTATTGAACTATTTAAATGCAAATGCGACAGAAACGACTGTTCACATTGAATGACAATTCTCGAGTTTACAAGTGGATGAGAACCATTGTAAAGGGTGTCCCAAGAAGAGCGCAATTTTTTAATTTTAAATAAAACACAGATATTTAAGAAAAAATCGTGAAACTTTATTATATCGTAAAGTAGACAGAATGAGGTTATGTATGGAACAATATATCGTGCAGATGGCCGCCGCGGCTTTGCTGGCATGCACGCGATCTTTTAATGAAATTTTCAATGACCGTTTTGCATTAATGCTGCGGTATTTCATTAATGCAGCGTCCAATTTCGTCTTTTAAGGCTTGAGTCGTCGTCGGCTTATTCGTGTAAACTATCGACTTCAGAAAACCCCAAAGAAAAAATCTAATGGTGTTAAATCGCACGATCTAGGCGGCCAATTCTGATCTCCAAAACGCGAAATAACACGACCGGGAAATGACTGATGCAGCAATTGAATTGTTTCTCTGGCTGTATGACATGTGGCGCCGTCTTGTTGGAACCACATGCCCTCCACATTCATTTCTTCAATTCTAGGCAAGAAAAAACTGGTTATCATTTCACGATACCGAATACCATTGACTGTTTGCGCTTGACCTGCCTTATTTTCATAAAAAAAAGGTCCAATGATTCCTCCAGCCCAAAAACCACACCACACAGTGACACGTTGGGGATGCATTTGCTTCTCGTGAATCACTCGAGGATTTTCCGCACCCCAAATGCGACAATTCTGCCTATTGACGAAGCCATCAAGATGAAAATGGGCCTCGTCACTGAAGATGATTTTATCGGCAAAATCAGCATTTTCATGTTGTCTCTCCAATACCCAATTAACGAACTCCATTCGCTGTCCATGGTCAGTTGGCTTCAGTTCCTGAGTCAATTGAACATTGTATGCATGAAGATGAAAATCTTTCGTCAAAATTCGCTGCAAAGTGGATTTGGAGACACCAATTTGCTGAGCTCGTTGTCGAATTGAGGTGGATGGAGTTTGAGCGACATCATCACGTACAGCTGCGACATTTTCGGTCGATCGACCTGGTCGATGGCGCGTTGTTGTCTTTACATCACTAACAGACCCAGTTTCGGCAAATTTATCCATTAATCTCTTTACAGTTGACTCTTTTGGAGCATTATTGTGACCCCAAACTGATCGCAATTTGCGAACTGTAGCCGCAAAACTTTCACCATTTTGGTAAAACAATTTCACAATGAGAATGCGTTGTTCATTCGTGTAGCGCTCAATTTTTACTAACCTCGTACCTTCTATTAGAAGGCAACATGTTTGTTAATAACAAACAATAACAATTGTTCAAATGTCAAACAGTGACACTTCGAATGTTGCCAGATTTAAAAATTGCGTTCTTCTTGGGACACCCTTTATATGTTAAGACTACTATAAGTTTAAATTAATTATCTCAGATCTTCTGACAGTAAGCTAGCTCCTGTGGAAGACTGGTGCAGCTTTCAAGTAGAATTCCGGTAGTGCGTCGTACGATATGTCTGCAAAATCGGTGAAATGTAGATACAGTTGGACCAACTAATTCCTCGTTCTCATTCATAAATATCGGTCATTAGATAGTTATGTGTTTCCAGATTTTCTGTGAAACGTTTCTGAAGCGTAAGTGCATAGGACAGAAGAATTTTCATATAAGTACGTGTGAGAAAAACGCTTCGTTCAATTTTTGTAGTTTTTCCCCAAACACTTTCTTAATATTGATCTCACAGCCTTTTCCAGCTCATTCGCAAACACTGGGGATTGGTATTCGCAACCATATATGGACTGGTATGTTAAAGATAGTTTGATTGCCACAGCAATTTTGTTTTCTGAGACAGAAACAATCTTAAAAATATGCCCCTGAATTTCTTGGCATTGGAGACTAGAGTTCTGCCGTTCAGCATTCACGCCAAGATATTTAATAAATCGTTTGAAAGGTATTTCAAAACCATCCAGCAAGATTTTTGCTCTGAGGCATTACAAGATTACGACATTAGCGAGACGAGTTTCTAATGGAAATTGCTTCAGATTTTGAGGCGTTTATTTTGATCACCCACGCCCTATAAAAGCGCTGAGTTGCGCAGCAGAATTTCTTAGAGCCTGGATGGAAAATTCGTCCTGGAGTAAATCATACAGTCATCGGCATAGAGAATCGCTTTGAGGGGCCAACTGCGTGGGGAAAATCATTGAGGATGATATTAAATAAAGTGTACCAGAACACTGCCAGAATTTGCGGTCAACAAAATAGCTGAAAATATTTAAACCAGGAAAGGATCTACGTCAAGTTTAGGTAGCCTATATAAAATACCCTTATGACACACAAAGTCAAAAGCTTTTTCTATATTCTAATCACTAAAATTTTAGAGGATTGTCCGTCAGTGAAATTGTGGTTGCTGGTGATTTCAATGTCCATAATTCCTCTTGACTTGCCCATTCTAGCCACTCAACTCCGGAGGGCCAATACTCCGAACTTATTGCCGCGCATAATGATTTGACACAATTAGTGAATGAACCGACTCCCATTCCGTGTGTCCAAAGGCAACACCTAAGAGAATGATCAAGGCTCATTGGCAGAGAAAACTATCATCAGTGGAAGTTTACAGCAAAGCATGCAATGAAGCTGCAAGGGTACTGGAAGGCGATTCAGGGTACTGAAACTGATGGCGGTGTACTAGAGAAGGCCATGTTCGGTTGTTGCTCTACATATCACCATATATTGTACGATCGAGTTGACGGCCAAAGACATATGGTCTAAACTGAAGACCATTTATTGTTGAGAAAGTTGTTGAAACATGAAACTGAGCGAAAAACTGAGACAATTTGTGATGAATCAGTTAAAGACTGATCAATGTGTTTATATAAAGAATGAAAATGATGCTGATGATCTTGGAATGAAATTGGATTTCAAATTTGGAGAAAGTATATACAGTTGAGCATCGATTATCCGGGATGGGCGTTCCGGATAATCGATTTTACCGGTTAATTGAGGTAAATTTTTTACTCGTTTTTTTACATAAATGTTTTTTCGTATATTCGAAAACTATAAAAGCGGACTTATATGGTTTCATGTAATCCTGTATCTACACCTATGGATTTAAATCGCAAATATGCTAAGAGAAACGGTTCGATTGATGAGAAAAGAAAAGCTGATAAGTCAAAATACCCTTACCAAGAACTAATAGGTAGCCTGTTGTTTGTGGCTCAGGTAACTCGTCCTGAAATTAGTTTCGCAGTTAATTTTCTAATCGATTCGGAGCTATGGTGCGCAGCAAAAAGAATTTTATGATATCTAAAAGGCACGATTAATCAGAAGTTAACTTACAATAAGGAGTTTTGATAAAACAAGGAAACCGAGTAGACGTTGGTTTTTATTGTCGGAGGAAAAAAATAATTATTTGCAAATTTAATTTTTATCATCAGTGAAATAAATAAATATTTTGAAATTTTGGAATCCTATAGGTTCGATTTACATTCCCTGCAATTCGGACCGCACGAGGTTTTATGATGGCTTATCGGTCTTAAATTTTATTCAATTATTATTCATTTTATTGTCAGTACAAATTTAGTTGATCTAGAATCTCCGAACTTTCGAATTTCTAGTTTGCCTACGATTTCGGACCATTTTCCGAATAAGGTTGTATATACGTCTTCCTGCTTTTGATATACTTTTGAATCCTCCTAGGAGTTATACCTCATATCGGAATACGAATTGGGATAACTACAGGAATGATACTACTACACTTTTGACACTCAATTTTCTGCCCTTGATACTCGGGATAGTTCTAGACTTGACATTGGATGAGGTTGTCAATTATACTAGAGATATTAACAACAAGAGATCTTGTGGCTTGGATGGTATTTCGAACTATTTGATAAGGAAACTTCCAGCAAAAGCTTTTGTGTACCTGACGATTGCATTCAACAATTATATCAATAATTCTTACTTTCCGGAGGCGTGAAATGTTTCGAGGATTGTTCCTATTCCGAAGAAGGCGAATGATTCTAATATTGGTAACTTAAGGCCGATATCGATGCTATCGAATATAAGTAAATTATTTGAACGGACCATTCGACAGAAGATGGATATTGGGAAGGGACATTTAACGACAGATGCTCAGCACAAGTTTCATAATGACATCGTTTGTAATTTACGAAAGCGTCAGTGTACAGTCGCATTGTCACTTGACGTGGAGAATGCTTTTGACCATACCATCCATTTGGGAATTCTATTTAAGATAATTCGACTGAACTTTGAACCTTTTATAGTGAGACTGTTTCTAGCTTCTTCTCTGGTAGACGATTCTGTGTTCAATTTAATAAGGTCTTCTCCACTTTCGGGGATGTTAATTGTCTCCGCATTTGTATAGTATATTTATGAATGATTTTCCGCACATTGATTCTGACTCCTGCTGTATTTTATATGCTGATAACACTCTGTTCTATGCTCATGATGAAACTTTTTTTGGTAGGAGGTAGGTTCCAAATGTATTTGGATATGCCGGATTCTTACCGACTAAAACCACCTCATTCGCCGTCAACATTCCCTGCGGGACTGCCGTTTAAGGTATTACATTGTTGCCTGTTGCCAATATTCCTTATTGTACACCATACATCTAATTAATGTTATTGGTTCCATCGTTGCGAAGCCCGTGCTATAAAATCGCGGGCAGGATGGGCACTCAGGAGAGTATTTGTGTCCAAACCTGTGGAAGTATTGTTTGAAGCACCCGTGGTTAGACAAAAATTGTGTCATGTAGTAGTCCGAGTTACCATACCCTCTTTGAATCCATTCCAGTATGTTTGGGATGAGTTTATATGTCCATCTTCCTTTTGGTGACGCATCCCATCGGGTCTGCCAGATTACCATAGATCTTAACCTCTCTTCTCTGGAGATTACGGCTTTTTCTTGTTTGTCACATGGTTTTCTCTCATACACCCTCTTCAGTTCTTCGGCTAAGATGTCAACGGCTGCAGCTGTCGATATAGTCCTGCAACCGCTTATTATGCGTAGCGAGTGCAGTCTATATATGGACAGTTTTTTCCTGAGGTATTGTACTTTCATTGCTTGAGCCCATACTGGAGCAGCGTAGAGAATGGTCGAATTAACAACCCTTGTTAGCAACCTTCTTCGTTCAGGCTTGGGACCACCGACATTAGGCATCATCCTGGAAAGGGAAGAATATGTCGCTTGAAGTTGAGTCTGTTATCTATGAATACTCCAAGGTATTTGAGGCTACATGTAGAGCGGATATTTTGATCCACAAATCTAATGTTAGCGTATTCCACCTTTTTCCTGCTAGTTATTAACACAGCTTCTGTTTTGTGCGTTGCTAGTTCTAGGCATGACGTTTCAAGCCACTCGTGTACCGTCTCTAGGGCGGTATTGGTGTATTATTCGATTTCGTGGATATGCTTGGCTACCGTAACTATTGCTATGTCGTCAGCAAATCCTATGATCTTTACTCCTGGTGTCATCGGTTGTCGTAAGACCTCGTCACCGACCCTTGAGGTACCCCGGGGGTTACGAAGTAATGTTCTGTCCCGTTATCGGTCTCATAAATTAGTTTCCTGTTCTCGAAATAGCTCATTATTATTTCTATTATATATGTTGGTGCCTCGATTCTGTTGTGTGGTAACAAGGCAGTATTCCTCCGTACCTCCGTTCTCCTGAGATAGCATTTCTGGCTATCTCAACAGCCATGTTTACAGCGTCTATTGTCGATCGGGATTTCCTAAATCCAAATCTTCTCGTCTGAGATAGTCACCAGTCGATTATACAGGATTCTTTCGAGGATTTTGCCCATTGTATCTAGAAGGCATATCGGGTATAATGATGGTTCATTTGGGGGATTTGTTACCCTTTGGGATAAGTACGAGTCTTTGTGTCTTCCATATATTTGGGAATACACGTTCGCTAATGCATCTTTGGTAGATATCAATGAAGATGTCAGACCTCAATGAAATTGCTGTTTTTAGCGCGATATTAGTAATTCCGTCTGGTCCCGGTGTTTTGCTATCACATATCTTAGTACATGCTGCTTTCAGTTCGTCCAGTGTGACATTGGGACAGTGTCTCTTCCGGCAAACGGGAATGGGCGTTAAATGGGCGGCGTGAGCGTTGAGGGAACAACGTGGAAATTATATTGTGCAACATTGTTGGACATGTTATACTTGTTGTCCTGGAGCTGTTGATTTTCTTCATTACCACCTTGTATGCGGTACCCCATGGGTTAGTATCAGCTTCTTTGCACTCTGTCTGGTCTGAAGGTCTTTATAATCGGCAAGTATCCGTTCAAATCCAGGTCTACCTCATGATCTTTGCATCTTCTTGCTATTAGGCTGTCAGCTCTTATATGTTGGATATTTCCATTCCACCAGTAGCACGGCTGCCCCCTTTTGGGGAAGGATCTTCGTGGCATAGATGCATCACAAGCTTCACTAATCGCTCTTTTAAGCTTCTTCGCTCTTTGATCCACATCCGCAGAGTAAAGCTCTGTCGACACTATAGTTTCTTCGAAAATTTCTTTATCGAACGCGGAGTTTTTCCATTTTGGAACAGTTGTTTTTTGCTTTATCCTTGATCTGCCCGTCCTTGTTTTGATGTCAAATATAATAGCGTGGTGATCGCTATTGGTATAATGGTCACTTACGCTCCAGTCAGTATGGTACGTCAGAGATGAGCTACCGAAAGTCAGGTCAATAACACTAGTCAACAGTCAAAATGTACTCGGGATGCGATAATTTTTTCTGTGTAGATAACCTTGACATGAGCTCGAAAAACGCAATAATTTTTTTTTTTCGTTTGGTTTTTGTTTTATTATTTTTTTTTTTTAAATTTTAAAATTTTTTTTTTGGTTAATTTGTTTCGTCCGGCATAACTCGGGAACCACTAGCCCGATTTAATTGAATTAAATTTTAAAAAATTTAAAATTACAATTCCCTTAATCTGTTCATATATTGTTTTCCTATACAAGCAACAGTTTCCAAGTTAAAAATGAATATATATAGGAAAAAACTTATTTTTTGCCTAAAGATTTAAATTTTTTTTTTAAAAATCCATAAAAAATCCAAAATAAAAAAAATGTCAAATCTTATTACTTTTACGTAAAGTCACATAACCTATGAGCAAAATGAGACAAAGATCATGAAAATCGATGCACGCGTTTCGCTTTTATTCGCAATTGAGTAAAGGTATGAATTTCAAAAATTTGCTCGACATATGCACAACTTTGTCTATGGTAAGGTTTTTTCTTTTTTTTGATTCTCAGAATTAACAAAACGGAATAAACAAATGGTTATTTAATTTTTATGATTGCGTAAGCAAAGTAATAAACGCTAATAAATGTGCGTGAACCATTAAAAGGAAAAAATGAAAGGGGACTTTTTTAATTATTTGGGTTTTCCGTTGGCTACCTGTATGATTTTTTTACAGAAATGCAACCCACATTTAAGGGTGGTCATTATTCGGAAAATTTAAGACTCACACATGGTGAAACAGGTATGTAGCCACCGTAAAAAAATATACACCCATTTATAAGTACCTGTCAGTAAAATACTAAACAATACACAGTATAAATAGGTCTTCATTGATCGATTTTACTCATTCAACAAGTGTCGACGAACGCGATAGTTAAAATGAGCAAACGTTCGCGAGGATTTGAATGCAATACCAATCCAAGTAATTTTTGTTACATGTGCGGAGAATACGTTTCTGAAAAAAACAAGCGTTGTTTTTCACCTAAATTGAGAGATTCATTTGAAGAGAGCTTCAATTTAAAGGTCTCAAACATAGATGAGCGGTGGACACCAAGTGCTCTATGTCCAAGGTGCTACGTACAGCTAGCTGACTCAAGGTAAGTGTAGATTACGAAATTCAAGAACATATATAACTTATTATTGAAATTCTTTCAGACGACAGCCGAGAATCATCATGCCAATGCTTTGGAGAGCTCCGCTTTGCCATGTAACAGATTGCTACTTCTGTCTTAGCAAAAAAACAGGCGTGGGAAAAAATATACCATGGACTTACGCTGCTGTTTCAACAGTGAATTTTCCAGTGCCATTTTCCGAAGTAGAAACCACATCAGAATGCGAGTCAACATATACATTGCATGGAGGTCAACGCTTATGTTCCCAAGCAGAACTGAGCGATTGGGTTAGAGAATTGAAACTCTCCAAGGAAGATGCAGAGTTGCATGCATCGCGCATGCAACAGTTCGGCTCCTTTCTTGGCTCCTGGTGTGGTGACAACAATCTACAGGAAGCGTCATGAACCATACGCAAGGTACTACACAAAAAAAGACAACATCTGTTTTTGTAAGGACATTCCCGGATTATTTGGTGAACTCGGGTACTCTTACGATCCAGGAGAGTGGCGTCTTTTCATCAACAGCAACAAGCAGAGCCTTAAAGCAATTTTACTGCACAACGGCAACAAGAAACCTTCGATTCCAATTGCTCATGCCGTTGACACCAAGGAAACATACGAAGTCATGGACAATCTACTAAAGTGCCTTAACTATGAGAGGCACGATTGGAAAGTTTGTGCCGACCTTAAGGTTATCGGTTATCCTTTGTGGATTACAAGGTGGATTCACAAAGTACTGTTGTTTTCTCTGCCTTTGGGACAGCCGCGATCGTCAACATCATTACACCAGGAGGAGTTGGACAGAAAGAGTTAACTTCATCCCCGGCAGCGACAACGTGAAATATACACCACTCATAAAAAAGGAAAATGTTTTTCTCCCACCTCTTCACATAAAGCTCGGACTCATAAAAAACTTCGTGAAAGCTATCAACAAATATGGCGAAGCGTTCGCCTATTTAAAAACCATTTTTCCTCACCTTTCATCGGCAAAGATTAAGGAAGGCGTTTTCGACGGTCCGCAAATTAAAAAGTTGTTGCAAGACCAACAGTTTGAGCACATTTTATCACCAAATGAAGCTGCAGCTTGGAACTCATTTCGGCAAATTGTTGCCGGATTTCTTGGAAACAACAAAAGCTCAAATTACAGAGAGATCGTCGAACAACTACTCCAAAATTATAAAAAAATAAGAGCAAATATGTCGCTTAAGATACATTTTCTACACTCGCACTTGGACTTCTTTCCGGACAACCTGGGCGATGTGAGTGACGAGCATGGTGAGCGTTTTCATCAGCAAATGAAAGAAATTGAGCACCGATACCAAGGATTTTGGAACGAAGCTATGATGGGGGACTATATCTGGTTCCTGATAAGAGAAACAGACCCACAACAATATAAAAGAAAGACAAAAGCACATAATTATTTTTAATTTGAAGGTTTTTATTTTTGTGTTTAGATATTTTTTTTTTAAACTTTTTTATAATTAATTAATGTTGATATCCTTAGGATAATTTCTTGTACATATATCGAATTGTTTTTTAATTTAAAGTCATATATTTTTGTCACCCAACAAATTTTAATTTTTTTTGTAATAAAAAAGAAAAAACCTTACCATAGACAAAGTTGTGCATATGTCGAGCAAATTTTTGAAATTCATACCTTTACTCAATTGCGAATAAAAGCGAAACGCGTGCATCGATTTTCATGATCTTTGTCTCATTTTGCTCATAGGTTATGTGACTTTACGTAAAAGTAATAAGATTTGAAATTTTTTTCATTTTGGATTTTTTATGGATTTAAAAAAAAAAAAAAATTAAATCTTTAGGCAAAAAATAAGTTTTTTCCTTTATATATTCATTTTTAACTTGGAAACTGTTGCTTGTATAGGAAAACTATATATGAGAATTGTAATTTTAAATTTTTTAAAATTTAATTCAATTAAATCGGGCTAGTGGTTCCCGAGTTATGCCGGACGAAACAAATTAACAAAAAAAATTTTTTTTAAAATTTAAAAAAAAAAAAATAATAAAACAAAAACCAAACGAAAAAAATTTTTATTGCGTTTTTCGAGCTCATGTCAAGGTTATCTACACAGAAAAAATTATCGCATCCGGAGTACATGAAATTTTTTTCATTTTGTTGAGTAGTGTAATTGATGTTGCTGCGCCTCTTAGAAACGTGTTACGTTAAGTGCCTCAAATGTCTCTAGTAGTGCGCGTCCCCGGGCGTTGGTTGATCTACTTCCCCAATCCATTGCCCACAGCAATGACTATAGGTGATCTTCCTCTAGCGTCCGTAGCTAGATCATCCAGAATAGATTGGAATTCTGATTGGGATAGACTAGGAGGGCAGTATCAGCTGTATAAGTGTATACCTCCTATCTTTGCTCTTACAAACCATTGATATTCTTCATCATATTCTTCTCATGGTGAGTCTCCCATTGTCGCATTGTACAAGGTAAATGGTCATTTGGAGAAAGTGCTTTTACCATGATTGGGGAATTAGAATTAATACATCAAAATGTGAGGCAATATGTCTGAGGAACGCTTCAAAGAAGTGTAAGCGATTTGTTGTACCGGAGACTAAAGAATTGCCTCTATTCTTAGATGGAGTGGAAATTCCATTCATGAATGAGATGATTTATTTGGGAATTAAGTTCGGCAATCTTTTTAAATTTAATAAACACGCGAGAATGGTAATGGAAAGGTCATACAAAATATTGCGTTCTTTTTCGAGACTGCTTTCGAATAAGGATCTTCCCACGAGTACGAAGCTGTTGTTATATAAGACGAGCATAAGACCAGTATTTTTGAATGGCTTCCCAATATGGTTTAGTGTATCCCCCGTGATTATAGGGGAGATGGATAGTTTTTCTTTTCTTTCATTTGCATTTCCTTTGTTTTTTTTTTCTTCTTTTTTGTGTATTAGTTATGTAATTAGTTAAGTCATTATTATATATGTACACTCTCAAGCAACAGTAGCCACGGGAGCAAGGTCGTAAATAAATGACAACACATACAACATAACAGACTAACAATACATACAAACAACAACAATACACACAAGGTACAGTGAAGACGGGACATACCGTACAGCAACAATCTTTGCATTTTTGCGAGCGATGTGAGCACATGCATAACATTGAATTGGCAAAGTGAGATTTTTAGTGTGTCGACTTAGTTCGGTGGAATATTTTGTTTATCAGCGCTTCTCATTAGTCGTATGTGACCGCTGGTACTAATATGAACCCTGATTTAAGTCAAAGACATACATTCGAAACTGCGCAGTCAACTTTTAGCTGCAACAATAAAGGTCTCACTTTGCCTTTTTGCTAATTTTGGGTTCTGATGAAGACTTCAGCACAACCTTTGGTCTTAAACCAAAATAAATGACAACACATACAACATAACAGACCAACAATACATACAAACAACAACAATACACACGAGGTACAGTGAAGACGGGACATACCGTACAAAAACAACCTTTGTATTGTTGCGAGCGATGCGAGCACATGCATAACATTGAATTGGCAAAGTGAGATTTTTAGTGTGTCGACTTAGTTCGGTGGAATATTTTGTTTATCAGCGCTTCTCATTAGTCGTATGTGACCGCTGGTACTAATATGAACCCTGATTTAAGTCAAAGACATACATTCGTTGCGAAAGTTCTGACGAGATGGGGTAGCGTCCATCGAAACTGCGCAGTCAACTTTTAGCTGCAACAATAAAGGTCTCACTTTGCCTTTTTGCTAATTTTGGGTTCTGCTGAAGACTTCAGCACAACCTTTGGTCTTAAACCAAAATAAATGACAACACATACAACATAACAGACCAACAATACATACAAACAACAACAATACACACGAGGTACAGTGAAGACGGGACATACCGTACAAAAACAACCTTTGTATTGTTGCGAGCGATGCGAGCACATGCATAACATTGAATTGGCAAAGTGAGATTTTTAGTGTGTCGACTTAGTTCGGTGGAATATTTTGTTTATCAGCGCTTCTCATTAGTCGTATGTGACCGCTGGTACTAATATGAACCCTGATTTAAGTCAAAGACATACATTCGTTGCGAAAGTTCTGACGAGATGGGGTAGCGTCCATCGAAACTGCGCAGTCAACTTTTAGCTGCAACAATAAAGGTCTCACTTTGCCTTTTTGCTAATTTTTGGTTCTGCTGAAGACTTCAGCACAACCTTTGGTCTTAAACCAAAATAAATGACAAAACGTCGTCTAAAATCTTCATTAACATGTTAAATTTTTATTTATTTCAACGTTCATATTATAAAGGAAGCACAGATATTACATTATATTCTTAAGTTTCCTTTAAATTATTTTTACTGTTGATACATTAACGGAATTTAATAAGGCTCAATAAAATTAAACTTTAACATACAATAAAGATGATGCCTTTGAAACAACTGGTTATTGTAACGCGGATTATGCTGCGGATCTTGAACAAAGAAAATCGGTCAGTGGCTACAGTTTTGTCAAATATATATTGCTATATCCTGGGGTTCAAAAAGAAACAAACAACCGCACTTTAAACTTAGTCCGAGACAAATGCTATTTTTTCTAAAATATATGCAACTGGCTCACAGAGGGCTGATGAATCCGTTTAATAGTTATTCGACCCGATAGGTTAGAAAACATTGTAGATAGACTACATCTTCGAAATTTCAGATAGCCCTCAAAATATTTTACTCCGAGTCCTTTACAATGACTAAATAACCTGAATTTATCGGTTAAAATCGGTTTAAACTGTCAGTGTCACTAATTTAGCTATACATATATCCATTAGGATATATATGTAAATGCTCGCTGATATGATATGAATAATGATATGCTCGCTGATAGAAATAATATGAATGCATTAATATATAAGCAAAATAAAATTAGCATGCCCTTAAAGTAATAAATACAAAGTTATAAAGTCGTTTTAAAATGAAGTTGTAAAGTTTGGAGCAAAATAACGATACGGCGTTTGAGAATAGTTTTTTTGCGTGAGGTTGGAAAAGATATGACAAATAATTTTAGAGTAAAGTCTCTAGCAGAAAAGTAGAGAAATAAGTAGTCTCCATGAAAATTATCCAAACTGACGAAAAACCATGTCGAAATTAATTAAAATATAAATAATCAGAAAGAACATGTTTTGGACCTAAATCAACATTCGCCCAAAAATGATTAGCACACTCAAATATTCTATGGCGATAAATGATAGTTTTTAGAATTAAACTTCTTGTTGCAATGGTAATGGAGCACGTACAATTTATGAATTCAGTACAAACAAGACGTCGCCTTGCACACAATTTTGCATTTGTAATACCTAGGAGTATGTAAAACACATTATCTCACATTTTGCGTAATACGTTTTTGCCCAAATGTCTAAACCTCCCATTAATAGTACTCGATTAGGGAATTAGAAAGTATGACAAATATTCCTAACGCCTTTAAAATATTATAACATAGCTATCGACGTCACGCATCGCACACGTCGAGAACGCCCGACGCTATTAAAAATTGACACAACCAAAAAAAAACAGAACAGAAAAAAATAAAGCGAGAGGGTAAGAAAAAATGCATGAAGTTACTGCCAAAAGAATCGAAAGCTGCCTATGAAATTACAAGGTAAGTATTTGTATGTGTTAGATAATGTTGTCCATTGAATTGTAAATATTTATTTTACTATCGCAAACAATTTTACCTATAGTAATAAGAAAAATATCAAAAGGTACATTTCATTAAACCAATTACATGAATCTAATCAAACTTTTCCTTTTATTATATATACGGTCAACGCAGCACCCCACAGCGTATTTAGCGAATATTCTACTTTTTTCAAAGCAATCTGTAAACACTGTATTCTATCTATTTTTTATTAGTTCTATCCGACTGTATGTTTAGCACTAACTTGACGTTATTTTTTGTATTTAGCAGCTACTTTCATGATACCTCTGTCATAAGGAGTTGAGCTATTACTCTATGATTGTTGCGAAGGCAAGATAGGCGCCTTCGCAGTGGTTATTTAGAATAATTTATAAAGTATTTAAGAAATAAATATCTGCAAACGAACGAGAATTGCTTCTTAGATTAATATTCAAGAATTTTTTTAACAATTTCAAATGTTTTTTATAAGTTCATTAATACTTAAATGTATGAAGAACTCGGCATAAATTTCAGTAAACATTTAACTTCATTTTAGGAAAAAAAACACATTTTTAAGTTAAAATTTCCTAAATGGAATTTTTTCCATACAAAAAATTTCAGATTTTTTTCACACTTAAAACCTTGAAAATATTCTTCCACCCTTTTTCTAGTAAATGAACTATTTACTATGGCTTTGAAAGAAGGAAACTTTACTCATCTTTAGTTAATTTTCCAACTTTTTAGGAAATTTTGCTGGAGCGTTTGGAAACCACTCATATTTTATTGCCAGGATCTTCGAGAAATATTTTGATACATTCGTCCGAGAGACATTGTCGGCAAAATTGCATTTCAGTAATCCATCTATCAGTACACTCAAAGGAATATGTCAGTAAAAGAAAGCAGAAATCGCTGCGTTTACTAACTGACTCGTTCTCTAAGTGTAGAACTTTTTTTAAATATTTGCTTGAAATTACATACATACATATCGAGGGTTTATATTCATAAGTGGCTATGAACAAAAACATACGTTTTCAGGAGAGCGAAAAAACTGATTTTCTCCATAATTTGAAGAGAAATTATTAATCGTTATTCTACAGTTTAATCTAAAATGGATTACTAATTGCTACGATTAAAAAGTTTTCGAAATTTCCTATTATTCGCGGTTTCATGGTTCATAGCCACTTTTGTATGTTTAAAATTGAGTACTACGAATGTTGAAATAAGAATAAGATTTATTGTAAACTCCATAACTTTGTTCATGAAATCTTGGCAATGTTGTATAGAAAACACATTTTCTGTGATGTACACATCGAATTTAAAGATTCCAGCTTCATCCGTCAGATTGGTCGCTTGTAACATATATGTAGCCAGTCGCGAAAATCGCTGCAATTGATGAAAAATCCAAAATTCGCCGTTACAATTCCTTATATTTTAACTTTCTTCATTCATAATTCTGAAACTTTTCATACACAAATATTCCCCATGAAGTCAGCAATCACATGACAAATAAATATTTTGGTATTCTCCATATAATAAAAAGTTACGCCGGTTTTTCTAAATATACTTTTCACAATTTTTGACTTTACAGCCACCATTTTTCCCATTTTAGCCTGGCAACTGGGGAATCAAAATGCTATTAACGCGAAATTATGGAATTTGATAGTACGATATGCCCTAAAGCTAGAAAAATGTTTTAAACATAATCGTTGTAGCGAATTATAACCTTCGGTTTATGCTGCTCCATTGTTGAACTATTTTATTTCTATTATTTCTATGTTCATTGTCCCCCTACCGGAGGTAACAATCTTGTCGCGATGTAGGGGCTTAAGTGCAGTCGAACTAATTGGGGTGGTAGTCCGATTGTCCGTCTGCATGACTAAAGGTTGCCTCTTTCCTTCCTATGCAACTGGAATAGCCCTAATTTCCTCAGCTATACCAGTAAGACGGAAGGTATAATAAATATCTTCCCTCTGTTCGATCCTCTGGTGAAGACCGTATAAGCCCACGAGGGTACCCCTATAGCCGGTGTTTGTTCCTGTGTGCACACCGGCTGTATTTTGAATCTATCTGGTCCTAGTCACCTAGGACCTACTTACATAATTCAAGTACGAAAAATAAAAGCATACAATGGGATAATAATGGGATGAGCAACTATAATGAAAAAAAGTCGGAGGTGGTAATATACACCCCAACGTCGGAAGGAGCAAAGGCGGCGACTTCCGGCGGGCACGGTGGAGACGTCGGGTCTCCTCTACGTGTCGCCAGCGGCCTTACTGGTTTAGGTAAATTGACTACGGAATGCCCACGGATCACTCTTGACAACGAACGCAACATGACTTCCATTGAGGGAACGGACGAACGGACGACTCTAGCTTTCGAACAGGTAGCAGGTGCCATTTTGGAGCAGCAGTCTGAACTCCAGCACCAACTAGAGGCTGAACGGGAGTCATCTCTGGGATCGCTCAGTGATCTCAGCGACACCACCATAGGGGGTATCGACCAGCTCTGGATACTCTCGGAGGAGCTTGATGTCACGCTGACACAATCTCCAAAAGAGTTCCAGGAAAGGCCGGAACCTTCTGGCGGAGTCGTTGAGGCCAGTGAGATCCAACAGACGACTCTCGTTCTACCTGAGGTCAATGAGTCGGCACGAGCCGACCCGCCACGGACAGAAGCAGTGGCCACTCTGCTAAGACAAGACGCCATGGACCTAGGATCAGATGGAAAGGATCTTAGCGTAACCACCGGAGGTTTCTCTAAAGAGCCAAAAGCTCTACTACGGTTGGAACCTGAAGATGGTGAAACTAAGACCAACACAGATGATGCGAAGTCCACGGGCAAGTCCGAGCAGAGCAAAACTGCAGAGCAGAAGGCCAGAAGCGGCTTAAGGCGCTCCTGCGGTATTTTACGTAAATTCGTAGGACGTGACTTTGCTCTGCTCACAGACAGGGAAAAAGCGGTACTCAGGAGACATCGTCAGTGTGTGGCTAAGATCGAAAGAAGTTATCCACACATCACTGTTGATCGTCTCTTGATTAGCAGCCTTCCCTCGCACGCGACGGACAAGACCTCGACCCAATCCAGGGTTGGGGTGGACCCAACAAAAACGCACATGGAAACGACACAAACGGCAACGAAACTGACAAAAACAGCACACATACACGAAACGACGGCAAAGAACCTGCCTCTACTCCTCCCTCCACTGGAGTGATCAAGGCCTGCAGCTCAGTTGTGGGACCCTCCACCAGCCAAGCGGCTCTCAAGTCCTCGGATGCTGGAGTGGCTCTCAAAAGAGCTAGATCAGGGGATGAACCTCAAGTGAAGGAAAAGAAGAGGCAGAAGAACACGGGCAGCTTCCAAGTTCCGTCGGAACTACAAGTAGCAGTCATCGACAGATCGGATCCTGATGGCAGGATAAACGCTGAGAGATGGCTGTTGCTGGAAAGGCTGCTTCTGCTCGAGATGCTAGCGGAGAAGTGGTGTGATGACGAGATATCCTTCAAGGGAGCCGAATGGATCAAGGGAACCAAGATTGTGAATTGCGGAAATGAAAAGTCTCTGACATTTCTAAAATCTGTGATTCACAGTCTTGTCTCCCCATGGCCGAACGCCGCCCTCGAAGTGGTACCAACGTCAGCACTGCCACTCCGTACAATAGTCGTAGTATGGTTTCCCCCGCCAGTACTGGAGGATGAGATGATACTGCGACTGTTAGCCAAACAAAACAGAGGTCTCGATACTGGGTCCTGGGAGGTTCTGCCTTCCACCAGTAAAAGAGACTTCGGCAAAGATCTCCGCCTGGTGATTAGCAAAGAATCGGCGAATTTCGGGCTTGGCTCCGTCAGATTCCGCATACCTGACGCTGAGGGCAAAAAAGCCGAAAAGGAAGAGGATCAGCGTGGTGCAGATTAATCTGCATCACTGCCAAGCCGCTGCTGCCGACCTTTTAATTAATATAGCCGAACACGACACAGACGTAGCCCTAGTCCAGGAATCGTGGATCGGGACTAGCGGCTATCACCAACTACACGGTCATAACGCCAAGCACGGATGAAAAGGTAAGAACATGCATAGTAGCTAAGAAAAGTCTTGGTTTAATCTTATATACGAGCTTTAGTTCTGGTGATGCGACAGTGGCGTGTCTGGAGACAACCATCGGGGAAACCTTGACTTTTGCCTCCATTTACATGCCCTATGAACGACAAAACCCGCCGGGAATCAACACGGAAGAACTCACAGCATACGCATCAAGCAACAAATGGAAGCTGATTCTGGGTTGTGATGCCAATGCTCACCACACACAATGGGGCAGCAAAGATATAAACGACAGCGGTGAGTCAGTTTTTGAATTTATTACATTATCCTGCCTTAGAATATGTAACGTAGGTAATACCCCAACCTTCAGTACTAAGGTCAGGTCAGAAGTTTTAGATTTGACTCTGACAAACATGCATAGTACCTTCATTACAGATTGGCGAGTATCTAGTGATCACTCCTTTTCTGATCACAAAAGAATACTCTTCACAGTTAATGTAGAAAGAACACAGTAATACAAAACCATATAGGAACCCAAAGAGAACAAACTGGTCAGCTTTCCACCATCAAGTGGAAACAGATCTTACTGATCTACAAACTAGTACGTTCACAGGCAAAGATATTGACAAGTACGTCAACAACCTAACATCAGCACTGTCAAACAGTTTCACTAAGTCTTGTCCGAAAACCTTTCCAGGAAAAGAACACAACCGTCCTGGTGGACAAATGAGCTAAGGGAACTCAGAAAGGTTACTAGGAAACTGTACAATAGGGCTCATTGTACTAGGAGCAATGATGATTGGGAAAACTATAAGATTAGTTTTAAAAAATACAAAGCAGATTTAAAAAGGCAAAGAGAACGTCATGGGTTGCCTATTGCGAGACAATAGATAACGTAAATGATAAAATAAAATGTCGAAGGATCCGAAACCTCTAGGACACATCCAGAAAACGGATGGCACCTGGACGGCATCGGGCCTAGAGACACTTAGCCTCTTAGCAGAGACCCACTTCCCAAATTGTGAGGATATTGAAGGCGAGGTCAACATGACCACAGCATCCAATTCTTCCCTTTTTGATGAAGTTAGCATAGATAACATAGTCAGTGAAGATAAAGTTAAATGGGCAATTGATACATTCCAACCCTACAAATCTCCGGGAATGGATGGTGTATTCCCAGCCATGCTACAACATACAAAAGATGTAATTGCTTCACATCTAGTCCGTGTGTTCAAAGCATGTCTGCGCCTAAAATTTATACCAACGAACTGGAGGGAGGTGCGGGTAGTCTTCATACCCAAAGCAGGCAAACCAAGTCATTCATCCACCAAGGATTTTAGACCAATCAGTCTGTCATCCTTCTTCCTTAAGACAATGGAACGAATCTTAGACATTTATCTAAGAGGAAGCATAGACAACAATCTCATAAGCGACGCTCAGCATGCCTATCTCAAAGGCAAATCTACTGAGAGCGCTATTCATGAGTTACATAGAGAGAAACCTAGAAAGTAAGGATTACACTCTTGCAGCGTTTCTAGACATAGAAGGAGCATTCAATAACATTGAGGCCAACACAATAACTAATTCATTAAAGGATCTACATGTTCCTAACTTCCTGACTGAAAGGATTGACTCGATGCTACGACATCGAGTAATAAATTCAACCTTGGGAGCTGGAACTATAAGGAAATTGGTGACCAGGGGAACGCCACAGGGGGGAGTTTTATCTCCTCTTCTGTGGCTTCTTGCTGTCAATAATATCCTCAGATCCCTTTCTGATGAGGGTAACAAAGTAGTTGCATATGCAGATGACGTTGTTATATTGGTAGGTGGAAAATTCCTACCAACAATCAGCGATCTGTTGCAAGGAGCACTGAAGAAATTATCTGATTGGGCCAGAGACAGTGGCCTGGGCATTAATCCTAGGAAAACTGAGCTAGTCCTATATACAAGGAGATATAACATAGAACCATTTAGGAAGCCAATCCTTGATGGAACGGAGCTCAACCTCTCTCAGGAGGCCAAATACCTTGGTGTCATCCAAGACCGGAAGGTCTAGAACTGGAATAGGAACACAGAGGAAAGGTATAAAAAGGGTCTAAATGCACTCTACATGTGCAGGAACTCCATAGGTAAGAGCTGGGGTCTGAAACCAAAAGTTGTAGACTGGATCTACCGATCGGTTGTTAGACCCATTACTACTTATGGTTGTCTGGTATGGTGGAGCGCAATGAGAGTGAGTAAACTCCGGGCAAAATTAATGAAAACGCAAAGGCTAGCAGGACTGAGCATTACGGGAGCCATGAAAAGCACTCCTCAAGCAGCAATGGATGTAATTCTGAAAAACGCTTTGCATTTTTCAAACGGCTGCTAACCGCCGCAAAATCTCGTAATGATGGCATGACGTGCTGTGTGTTGTTGTTTGCTGCTGCTGTCTTCGTTTTACAAGAAACAAAAAGAAACTTCCCTTCCGTCGTCGTCTTTGGATAAATGTCGTCTTCGTTTCAACAGGAGAATCATCCCCTTTCGTCGTTCTTAATGTATGCGTAGTTAATACACACCATCTCTGAACACACTCACACGTCTTCAGAGTATGCTCCGTCGTATTAGTATCTCTCACGCAGCGCAGTCCTCGTTTGCTAATCTCTTCTATTAGTGTCTCTCTCACGCCGCGCAGTCGTCGTTTGCTAATCTCTTTTACACTCGCGTTAACACTAACACACTCAAAGGGTTGTTTCTTTTATTGTCCATGCTTCATTTACGGGCAACAGTCGTTAACAAATCTCTTTTGTCTTTTTCTTTCTCGATAAATGAAGACAATTTCACAACAATTCACAATTCTTGATCTTTCTGGTTGAGCCCCCAAGTTGTGGTTTTGATTATTTTATTTTGAAAATAGTTTTATTTTATGTTAAAATAGTTAAAGATGAATTATGTAATTTGATTAAGAATATTTGGATTTGTACAAGAATTATTTGATTTGATGAATGTAAAAAAATGAAAGATATGCGCGGTTCGTCTTTGCGTCTTAACGTCGTCACGGTTACGAATAGACTGAAACTTTGTGTTTTGTTGCTTGTTGCATCGAACTTCTTTCTCTCGCTCCTTCTGTTCCCACATCTATAACCTGTGGTACCGAATAAGTGATTTTGTAAGACATATTGTAAGGCAATGATGATTACATCACCGAAACGACGCGACGACGAGCCCTAGCCGGCAAGAAACATCTATGGTACCATTCCTGATGACCGTACATCAATTTAAAGCTATCGATAGAATGCCCTCCCATTCTACCGTAAACACTAATTTCGTAACTCCACCTATCAAATAATATATACTCTAAAATAACAATATTACTTAGAAATGTATATATATAGGTGGATACCTTTTTTGTTTGTTTTATAAAATAAAATGGGTTTTCTTTAAAAAATAGACATTATTATAACTATTGAAAAAATACACCACTAAATATTATTGATTGAACATCTGGAGTAGGAGTCGAAACATTATAAAATGCTGGAGTCGGGCAACTTTCCTTAGTACGTAAACTACTGGCTTTAAAAGACAAGGAGATGAGGAAACGTGAACGTGGTGAATTACAGTTGGAGACAAATCCTCATAATTTCTACTTTCCTCATAATTTCTACAAATTTCGATAAATTTGTAAATCGACCTTATGTCATTTCACCTAGATTTCGCATGCAGTGTGACAAGGCTGTTAACAAAGAAACTTGTGTAAAAGCTACAAATTTCTAAATTGGAGAAAATAACGTGACGGAATATTTTAAGGTACTGAATATCTACCAAGTAAACTTAGTTATATATACAAAAGAAGCACATGTGTAATTTACACATCTACGAGGGAAATTTAGCATTTACTTGTACAACAAGTTACACAAGTTTTTTTCTGTGTGTAGAAAACTGAAGACGACGAGTTGGATTTCGAATCAGTCCCAAGAACGTTCAAAATTTAGTGCAGTTAAATGAAGAGGTTGTTATTGACAATTTGAATTTATTATTTTTATTACTGTTATTTGGGCTGTTTTTTAAGAGTGGATAACTAAGCTGTGATAAAAACATAAATAAAAAGTTAAAACTTCGCTCAAAATAAAAAATTATTTTGAATTTATCCTGGATAATTATCCAGTGTAAGTCAAATTTATTATTATAAGGGTCTGTTTCTGGATGACGAATCACCCATTGTATATGTCAAAACGGCTAACGATATTTGAATTACGTTTCAGTATAACAAAAGTCAATTTTTCAGTAAAACACAAAAGGTTTCGTTTCTGAATTTTTGAGTTACCAGAACACGAAACCAATCGTCACAAATGTCAAATCTGGACCTATTCTGGAAAACCTATTCGTTTACATTCAGAAATTAATAAATATTGAAAATCACGTTTTTTAAATTTAAATAATATTTTCTATTATAAATAACCGATTAATATACATCGTAACATGCCTATTTCAACTAAGATAATGAAAACCATTTTTTCACACATTTACATAAATTTCTGGGCACATATACGCGTAAACAAACATTATTCTTCATCACGCACCTATCACAACTGTAAAAAACGATCAATTGACACAAATACTGAATTTTCCACAACAATCTCAACAAAATGTATTTTCACAAACTATTGCAATGCAATTACACATTTTGTAAACAAATAATAATAGTAAATAATAAAATAAAAAAAGACTGACAAAAACCTTGATGGCAATATTGTTAACTGACAAACGAGCTTTTATAATTTCAAATCATAACAGGAAAGCTTTTAAACGTGTTACAAAAACAAAATATATGAGTCGTTCATCAGGGTATCATTCATTCGTGTAGAAATTCAATCGTATTAATAGTAGAAAATACACGCTTCCGCAAAATATTGATATCCGCCCAGTATCTAATTTAACATTTTCTTCTACGATTTGAATCGTTTCGTTGCTGCCAGATTTTTCTATTTGATTCATTTAAGAAAAACCAATGGATAAAAATGTTGCCACCTTATCAAGTATTTTAGTTAAAAGCTAGAAAGCCCAATCGAACAGGCCTTTTGTATGGAATTTACTCGCTTAACAAGAATGTAGCTTACTACACCCTTAGTTACCGAGTAAGATGGTGCCAGATTTGTATCTATTTTATCTAGCCTATTGATGGACAACATTTTTAATTACACCAGCTGTTCGAGTTTTTCGATTCGATAAACGCCTAACTGGGGCCGAGTGCCGGTTAGCGTTTATCGATCGTATAACCACTAAGTAGATATTGAGAAAATGAAATTGTAGTAACCGGGAGTATATCGTTACCAAAAATTATAACCGGACTATGTGGAAATGGCACTTAAAGAAAATAAACAGCCCTATTAGTTTTTTACAATGTTCTAATGATGTTGATAATCACCCCTATCGCGAATAATACGTGGAATATTTGTTCCTTAAATTTGTTCACTTCACGGGAAGTTAAAATGAACAGCTGTGTAAAATTAATAAATTATTAGTGCGCAGTGAGCGTAAAAAGCAAGAAGAAGAGTTGAAAAGTTTTTGTTTTGGAAGTTAAGCTTAAAAATATTAATTAAATGTTTTATTCTGGAATTATAATTATTCATGGAACTATTCTTTTGTTATTTAGTTGCACATCACTGAATTGCTCCAAATTTTCACCATTGATAGTACTTTTGATTTGAATCCAACAATATTAAGGGGAAGGCTCGTCTTCCAGATATCGAGGCTTTGAAACCTACATTTGAAGCTTCCTTTTAATGTACATGACGGAATCATATCACCTCAGGGACCAGATATATTCAAAGTAGTGTTTTGGGGAAAATCCCGATTAATTGTAATAGAAGTGGTTATCAACATTCTTACATTTAAAGAAAAAAGACTGTTATTAACAGCAGCCTATCAGCAGACAATTCTGCAATTACAGCAGTTTTTCTGCCATGTTTGCAGTCTAAATTATAAAAATAGATAAAAAAAAGCGTTTATAATTCAAAAGCCTTCCAGATTGGCGGCGATAACGAATTTAGCTCAAATTTCGTTTTATATTAGCTTGGTGCAATATGCGTACTATTAAAAAACAATCACAATATCTTTCAGTGGTAATAAATTCCCTTATAATAACATTTATTCTAAAAAGTGTTGTTAATAAAATTGTTAACTTGCTATATTGTTCTGTACATATGCTTAAAGTTTCAAGAAAGTGTTCTTTCTATATTGCTAAAAACAGCAGCTCTTTTTCAGCAGAAAATCTGTACTTACAGCAGACTTTCTGCTTTCCTTTACTGACAAATTTCTTTGAGTGTACAAGATGCAATTGTCCAATTGCAATATTCAATATATGTCTGGTCGGATCAGGAATAACGAATATAGCTCTAATTATATATTCAAACTTTCAGTCTCAAGGACTAGGGTTTTCCCCACTTATGTATATATTAGTTTAATTTATTTTAGTTGTTAAAAGTCATGTGTGTTTTATTACTTGGTGCGATTTTTTAAACGCAAATTCGGCAAGTGAGTTGTGATTCTCGTTCGTTTGTGAGAATCATCTCCTTATAGAGGCCGGGTTTGATGTTGAAAAGTCGCTGCGAAGCCACTTGAAAAGACTTTTGACATGGTCGAAATCATGATCGTGGTAGTCTGCAGCCAAGTAATAAATGTCACCATGCCATTTGTAAATAAATTTGCATTCTATTAAATATAGAAGCAAAATGGTCTTGAGCCAGGACAATATCCCAGTTCAAATCAAATATTGATTACAGACCAAAAAAAAAAATGCAAACGAAAAAACTAAAATAAAAAAAGTCAAAAATTTTACTCCATTGTTCTTGTAAAAACAGTAATTGCCTTGTCACACTGCATGCGATATCTAGCTGAAATGACATAAGGTCGATAATTGTTAAATAACAACAACAAATAACAACTAACAATAATAAGTTAGTTGTTATTTGGCAAAAGTTATTTACATTCGCTTGCTCATGAATTCATGAGCATGAACTGTCCTCGTATTCGAAAGATAAATCTATCAGAAAGATTAAATCCAGGTTAATATTTTCACGAGCTTATCGATTTTAGCATATACTAAATGTTTTGAAAAACATTCGGCTTCGGTCGAACTCTACAACAAATCATATCTGAGAAAGAGGCGAAATGATAAAAAGAAAAGATGAAAAAGCAAATATATAAATAAATTTCATAAATAATGTGAACGAATAATAATAAAAAAATAATAACCAAGTTGCAAATCAACTATTTAACAGTTATATAGGGTATCCACAAGGTATCCTAATGTCAAAACTCATAAAGTAGTATTTGGAAAAACACCCCTTATTCAAAACATTAAAATAATTACACATTTGTGTGAGAAATGGTGTCAGATGTAAATTTGTTTGAAAATAATGTGATAATATATTGACGTTGATAATCTCATATAGCATTCAGAAAAAAACATACCTGAAATTATCGTATGGTCTTAAAAAAATTTTGTGTGAAGAATGTCAACAACATATTTACCAGAGTTGCATCAAGTTAGTACGTACGACAAATATAACAGTTTAGGACATCAAGTGAAAACCATAATACTTTGTGTTTGTTTAGGTTGTACGTTCAATTGTTTGTTTTACGGCCGTACAGTACAGACTAGTCTAAGGTGGCCCTCTAAGCGGGAAAATTCGCTTGTTGTGAATAAAACACGCCAATTGTCTTAACGTCAGCATCAAGCTTGACACATTGGTGTGTGAGGACCTTTATAAGTTGACACCGAGCTCTAATTCTATTTTGGGTTGTTAATTGTACGAAAGAACAGTTGTATCACGTTGGTATTACTGTTAAACACTTACATGTATACATTTTTAACAACTCTGTTGGTGTGGACTTTTTAAGTATTTCAGAGATACTTGTTCGTTTGTTTGAAGAGAGTTTTATGTACAGGAATAGAAGAATAATGAAAATATCATTTTGTATCCGTGAAATAGGAGTGAATCTATACTGAAAAAAAATAAAAAAGGAAAATAAATAAAAATAAAAGTGATGTTTTATTTAACATATATAAATAGTGGAATATGAAAAGCACTGTAATGAATACTCCGCCTACATATAAGTATTTGAGATGTCTATACCACTTCATTGAATGAATCGATAAAGGATAAGTTTATTCTGCTGTGGGAATTTGACGTATCTATCTCAAAAGAAAATTCACAAGTTGGTCATTTAAAAGCATATTATATACGAACAGGACTATGTTGGAAGTGTTTTCGCGTTTGAGAATGAATTCTGTGATACTGGCCATCACTCTTCATTTATTACTTACATGTAAGTACATCTCATTTCTGGATAACAGTATAAAAAACAAGTATTTACGTCTTTTATACACGTTAATTTCTTTATTTTATTAAAAGTGATCAATGCCCCTTTTCATAATCTTTTTAATTGTCCTTTGCATGTAATCCATATGTATGGCAAAAATGTAGTTATGAGGAGAGAAGGAGGACGAAAGTATACATACGTATATAAGTGTAATATTTGACACTTAACATACATAGTCAATTGTTTTTAAGTGTTTAATATATCAGTCCGATTTATTTGCAATTATTACCATAGATAGACGATATGCCTAACATTATATGTATATGCATATATTTTGTTGTTCCCTATATAGGGCCCCAAAGTTTGCATATGGACATTTCTCCAGAAAGGTCCACCATGCTCGAAAAATAAAAAGAGTCTGAAGAGTAGCTTAGTTATAATGATGATCACTGGGATTGCAAAGTTCCAATCATGTTTAAATCATTTTTTATTTTTAAGACTACTTTTTTTTAATTTTGATTCATGGATCATTGATGCAAAATATGACAAAATATTTGTTAGAACAATAACCAACGTCATTTTAGTGCAAAATTTTGATTTGTCTTAATTGTCCGTTATAGTGTTTCATTTCCTGTAACATATAAAAATTTATGTCACGTAAAAAAAGTTTTATTAACTCGCAAAATTGTTAAACAAACAAAAAATATTCCAAATCTTTAGTAGCTAATAATTTAACACAAATATATCGAGGGCTTATATTCAAAAGTGCCTATGAAGGAGAGCGAAAAATTAATGTTCTCCCTAATTTTTAATAACTCTCAGTTTCTACAGTTTAATCTAAAGAGGATTACTAATAAATTGATGCGATTAAAAAGTTTGCGAAATTTCCTATCTATACATGATTCTGACACAAATATTACCCATGAAGTCAGAAATCATATGCAAACATTTTTTTGTTGTTGTCAATATGATAAAAAGTTACGCGGAGATACTTTTCAAAATTTTTGACTTTACAGCCAACATTTATCCTATTTAAGCCAGATGACTTGGGAAGCATAATGCTATTAACCGCGAAATGATACTTGATAGTACGATATACTCTAAATCTAGAAAAATCTTTTAAACAAAATCGTCTTAGAGAATTACAACCTTCGGTTTGATGCTGCTTCATTTTTGAATCATTTTATTTATTTTACTTTTATGTTCATAGCCACTTTTGCAGTCACAAACTAACGTATAATTGTATTGCCAAATCAGAAGTATTTGAAAAAAATGACTTTAGAAAAAATCTTCTCCAAATCTATATGGCAGATGACAGCCAAATCAAAAACTCATTTTTGAGAACATGGTTCGTAGCCACTTATGAATATATGATATACAGAAGTAAAAATAATTTTAAGTTTTTATATCTTGTATGTTGACCATCGTTGGTCATTGCATTATTTAACCCTTTGGACAATGATTCAACTAATTGGCGGAACGTTACTACTAGTATTTCCCCTTAATATTTAGCATTGTTTCTGATGAAATTTTGTAATTTATTATTATTATGTTTTTTATCGCCTTAAAATCGACATAAACGCAAAGATTTTTTATGGAGTTCAAGTCAGGATTCTGGAGATGGGCGAGGAAATGCTTCGTGTTAGAAAGCATACATAATTATGTGTGTAAAGCGGTGTACTTGGAGAGGTTGTCGGATTAAGGGTCCGTTTTTAATAATTAACCGTTCATTTCCACTTGAAGTCGAGAAAATTCAAATTGAAATTGGGAAAACAAATCGAAACTGAGAAAAACAAGTGTCAAATGTCATTGCTAAAAAGCCGATTGAAATTAATAAATGTAAATTAAAATTGAGGAAACACGAATTGATATTGATAAATTGACATTGAGTGATCTTTTAAATTAATTAACAAAAATACGGTTATTTTAAATTCGAGATTTTCGAACAGCTGATACAGACGTCGTTGAGTTGACAATACTTGGCTGAACTCGATATATAGGATATATCATATATAAAGAAATATTCGGGACTGCTCTGCATCTCACCTCACTGGTTTTTTGTGAAATTCGATCAGAATTTCTACGTATAGAAGCGTCAATTTCATAACCGATTGTTATCCATAGTTACGAATCTTATTTTAAGCTCCTCAAGTTCAGTATTTCCATTGGTGGTGCAATAAAAAATAGTTCCCAAAGCATCTCACTCCCGTACCTGCCGAAAGGGCCTCGTCCCCATACCCTATGGACAAGGTACACGCCACAGTCCGAAAAATGACGGTCTAGCAGTAAAGGGTGGATTCCGGCTAAAGATTAAATATCAACAGCCGGCAAAATTTAAAAAAACTTAGCATCACATACTATATAAATCCTAAAATGTATCAGCGAAAAACATCACATTACATTAAATAACACATCCAAATACGAGAGGATTATTGACATTATTTATATTATTGAAATCGCAGCACATGGGGTATGAAGAAGCATGATTCGTATGCTGAGTTTTTTATTTTTTGAACGGTCCCAACGCCTCTCACTCCCGCTGAGAGGGCCTCGTCCCCATAACGTAGGGACAACGTACACTCCACAATCCGAACTGTGGCGGACAAGCAGTAGAAGCATAATTCGTACGCTGAATATCAATATAAAGAAACTGATAGTATTGGTCTAAATGGCACGTTAAACTTAATCCTAGAAATAAGATATTCAGATGAGACATCACCATTCATAACGGTGTTCAGCATAATGCGTCTATTTTTAGGAGGGCAAGTCAATCAACTTGAATATACTAGTACAGGGGGAAGGAGCAAAATCACTATTCCAATTCTAATCTGTCAATATAGATGCCATACTAAGGGTCCTATACAACAGAAGCATATTCCAAAATAGGCCTAACGAGCGAAGTAAAAAACTGTTTCGTCACATATGGATCCTTTGTTAACCGCTTTGTTAACCATGGCTATAATATCGAGCCCTTAGCGCGGAATGATCGCAAGCGCCAAAACACACATTTTACAGGAGAAGGTTTTTATTGATTATTTTGAAATATTTGCATAAAATGAAATATGTTTTAATGCAAAATGTTTTAATTCCGCCGCCCACAACGAATTATTATCAAAAATTTATCATTTGTTTACATCATACGGTACTTTTGGCGCTTGCGATATAAATATTGTACTTGCGGCTACAAATACTGGAAAAACTATGGCGCTTACGATATAATTTTTTTTCATTAAACATCGAAATTTTTGTAAAAACACACTTTATTATAAAAGATTTATTAAAACAACATAATAAAATAGATAACACTAATATTATAAAGGGAAAATGAAAAGTAAAGTAATTCAAATCGTTAATTACAAAATATTTTAGACACATTTGAATTCCCATGATTAATAGTTAAATTTCATGTAATAGCTTTTAGGTAATTTCGATATTGAAATTTTCTTTGTACGAATAATTAAATTAATATTCATTTCATCCACCCTACTAAAGGGTGATTTTTTAAGAGCTTGATAACTTTTTTTTAAAAAAAACGCATAAAATTTGCAAAATCTCATCGGTTCTTTATTTGAAACGTTAGATTGGTCCATGACATTTACTTTTTGAAGATAATTTCATTTAAATGTTGACCGCGGCTGCGTCTTAGGTGGTCCATCCGCTTAGTCCAATTTTGGCATTTCCACGTTTTTGAGTAACAGAGACCCAATTGGTGCGAACGGCGACGAATCGAAAATTGGTGGTCATCATTAACACTGGCCGATACAGCTGCGATATTTTCTTCAGTTCGCACTCTACGTAAGCCTGTTGGTGGTTTAATGTCCAACAATGTAAATTTGGTGCGAAATTTAGTCACAATAGCCCGAATAGCCGCTTCAGTGGGTCGATTAAACTGACCATAAAATGGAAGCGCGCAATGAACTTTCTTAACAGAGCACGCATTTTGATAATAAAATTCAATAATTTGCAAGCGTTGTTCGTTTGTAAGACGATTCATGATGAAATGTCAAAGCATACTGAGCATCTTTCTCTTTGACACCATGTCTGAAATCCCACGTGATCTGTCAAATACTAATGCATGAAAATCCTAACCTCAAAAAAATCACTCTTTATCTGCAAAATATCCATATTCAAATTGTGCGCAAAATCCCAGTTCTTCAAAATATGTCGATCTCAAACAATTAAATTTTATTTTAATATTTGGCGATAGAAATGCTGTAGAAAATGAATTCCAGTCCTTAAAATCTAAATGATTTAGTAAAGTACTTTCGTAACACTTCGGTATTGTGCGGGAATTTGTAATTATGGTCGGCCACTTAGAAGGGGCCCAAATTATTCTTCCTTTACAAAATGATTAAGTTGTAGTGTGTATAGAATAAACTGACATTATTTTATGACCGGGAATGTTAAATGTTATGTTATGTTAACATTCTTAAAGAAAACTGAAGTTTTTATACCCTCCACCTTCAGGATGGGGATATACTAACTTTGTCATTCCGTTTGTAACACCTTGAAATATCGACCTAAGACCCTACAAAGTATATATATTCTTGATCGTCATAAAATTCTAAGACGATGTGGCCATGTCCGTCCATCTGCCCGTCTGTTGAAAGCACCCTAGCATCTAAACGAAAGGAGCTAGGACGTTCAAATTTTCCATAAATGTGTCTTATAGTCGTAGATCGGTTGGGATTGAAACTGGGCGAAATTTTTTATTTTTTTTATATTTTTATTTGTTTTGGTTTGGCCATATTAAAAATATTATATTTTCCTGTAATATTACTGCACTTCTACGAAAATCGAAAGCCTCTGTGGAATGCAATCCATGGTGGAGGGTATATAAAGTTCGGCCCGGCCGAACTTAACGCCGTTTTTACTTGTTTACTCTTTAACTCTATAGAATTGTGGGAAATGTGCCCATTTTCATCACTATTTTAAGCTAAATATTATGACACTATTTCAATTAAGGAAATGTTAACAATTACCCACAATAATAGGGAAATGATATCAAAACCATATATATAGTATTTGGCTTAATATACAAATATTCCAAGAAGTATATTAAATTATTGTATAAAAGGCACAAAAAGGCTTTGTGTTCTCCAAAAAGACAATAATTTAGAGCTACTTTCAGTTCTTTTGGGTAAATTTGTTTCTTATGGATCGATAAAAAATATATAAATCAAATATCTGGGAACTTCGAACCTCTATCGTATTTTCAACCAACAGATGAACAGTTCATTCTATGGCCGAGGGTATAAAAATACACTTATTATTGCATCAATATATTGATATACCTATCTAAAACATTTATAAATACCTCTTACATTATCTGACAGTTTTTACCTAAATTCATAAACTGTCGCTTACGATAAAATTGCTTTCTTTGAAAATGTGAGCAGCGACTTACGATAAAATCTTAGCCCCATTTTTTATATAAGCGTTAACAATTTTGACAATTTTTATTTATGTATCAGCCCATAAAATTTTAAATTCAACAATAAAAAATATTTTCAGAAAATGTCGCTTACGATAATTCCGCGCTAAGGGCTCGATATGATTGTTGAAATCAAGTTTTGAATCCATCAGAATAAATAATATTAAGAAACTGATAGTATCTAGATGGTCGATTTCAAAATCGCTCAACGTACAAGGAAAATCGTATACTAGGGATCAAAATAAGAAACTTTGCGAAGGGTGGGTCGGCCCACCAAAGTCAGTGGGGGTCGGTCATACATTTGGACTCGATTGGGGCACTCTAAATAGGTCAAAGTGGGATTTTTCAAAATTCAAAAGATTCCATTTGAAATTCAAAAATGTAAACAAAATTATTTAAGAAAAATATACATTAGGTGGGGTAGAATTTTTTCTGCAAATTTGGATATTCTGCAGTTTTGAAAACAGATCTAATAAATTTATAAGCAACTAATAATTATAATGATGTAAAATGTCGGTAATTTCATTAATAGTTTATAACCTTCACCAGCTCAGAGAGCATCTGCATATAATTTATAAGGACTTCCATTTTACTTAGTGTCGGATTATTTATGTGGGAGGTACAACAAATCATAACTATTTTACAGGTATAAAGTGCTTGTAAAAAATTTTCCAATATTAAATTGTTACTGATCACTTTTATTTTAACCAAAGCTTATGCCAATTTGTGTGAGAGGTCTTGCAATATCGCTCATATTGCAGGTGTATATAACATCTATGGAACAAATTTCTCAATGGGTAATGTTCTTATTTTTATATCCTCACCCCACAGACTTTCTATCTATCAATCTAAATGGGGATAAATCTGTTTTCTAAACAGCAGAATATTAAAATTTACAGAAATAAATAAATGCTACCCAACCTAATTAAATAATTTTGTTTGCCCTTTTTGAATTGCAAATGGAATAATTTTTGAATTTCAAATGAAAACTTTTGAATTTCAAATGAAAACTTTTGAATTTCAAATGGTGTCTTTTGAATTACTTATGACGAGTTTTGAATTACAAATGATGGCTTTTGAATTACAAATGACGAGTTTTCAATTACAAATGATGTCTTTTGAATTTCAAATGATGTCTTTTGAATTACAAATGACGACTTTTGAATTACAAATGTTGTCTTTTGAATTACAAATGACGATTTTTGAATTTCAATTGACATTTTTTGAATTTCAAGTGATATTTTTTGAATTGCAAATGGAATTTTTGAATTTAAACTGGTGTCTTTTGAATTCCAAGTGATGTCTTTTGAATTACAATTGAACAAGGTGTAGTTTTTAGTCAAATATATATATAATATTTTGTTTATCAGCGCTTCTCATTTGTCATATGTGACCGCTGGTACTAATGTGAACCCTGATTTAAGTCAAAGACATACATTCGTTGCGAAAGTTCTGACGAGATGGGGTAGCGCCCATCGAAACTGCGCAGTCAACTTTTAGCTGCAACAATAAAGGTCTCACTTTGCCTTTTTGCTAATTTTGGGTTCTGCTGAAGACTTCAGCACAACCTTTGGTCTTAAACCAAAATAAATGACAACACATACAACATAACAGACCAACTATACATACAAACAACCACAAATAAATAATTTTATGCTGCCCATAAGACAGATTATTAAAATCGATTACACAAACCATAATGAGTCATTTAACTTACAACGCAACAGAATTAAATTTTTTAAATATTTGATTATTTTTTTCATTTCCTTTAATTAAGATATGAAATGAAAAAAATAAATATATAAACTTAATTCTGTTGAAAGAGAAAATTCTAATATATAATTTATTGGTTCGCTTTTGAGAAGCTATTTACAATCAATTGTCAGGGATGTATGATTCAGGAGCAATGAAAGTTTCATTCATTTGGAAATACTTCCATTTTATTGCTGGGAATAAGTATTAAACTACATTTTTGGAAGTGATTTTGAAAGACTTCTTCAAATGACAAATATATTTGCATTTGAGAAACTGTTTGGAATTAATTAGCTTGGATACATTGTGATAAAGCCATTCATTTTGAACTACTTCCGAGTTTTTTGGTCATTTACACCGTAAACTCATTCTAGTCTTATACAAAGCTAATTTTTGGAAAATTTTCTTACTTTTCGTCTTTCTTTGGATAAAATTGGAAGAGGGTTATTTGAAGATATTAAATTTGCTCTACTGAGGATTATAAAGTTCATGGTTCATCCAACAATGTTAATTTCATCTGTGACGGACATTTCACTTTTTTCATACTAACTTTTTTATGTAAATAAAACAACAATATTCCCTTAATTCGACACACTTTTGAAAATATATTTAATCCTCGATAAGTGGAATGACCAAGGGTCTGCAGTGGCCTTCATAGCTCAGTGAAAGTGTGCGCGTCTGAAGTCAATCTGAAGGTGCTGGGTTATATTCCCGGCCGGCGCACTGGTAAAATTTAACATCAACAAAATATTTCATTTAACTAGGTTTTTTCCTGAACACAAAGCTTTATTTATTTTAGAAGATGTTACGGTTTTTTAGAAATCGCATTTTTTACATTTTTCAGTGTTTTCTATAGAAATATGCAAAAAAGCCATTTAAAAAACATCAGATACACGCTTTTAGAATTGAGGTGACGATATACGAATATATGTACACGAAATATTTTTTATTAGGTTAAACGTTATTTAAAAGAAATCGGTTAACACATATTGTTGTTCACATTTATATTTGAGGTAAAAGCTTGACATTTATGGATCGTAGAACTGGAAGATCTTTATGGGCAATAAACTATATAAATTTTTTCTGGTGTGAATTCATTCTTTTATCAATTCCGGCAAACCACTGCTAAAAATACTGAATAGCGCCCCCAACCACCATTAATCATAATAACTATATTTCGAAGGTCACTGTACATATCGGTCCAGATTTTACATATTATTTTTCCTCATTGTATTCTTCATTCACAAAAAATTACAAGTATCCTGTTATTTTAATTTGCTATTTTCTTTGAAATGTGTGAAAAACGTACTCTTGTTTTTTGGTCCATTACAGTAGCGCCCCCTTACTTTAAACCTTGGAAATTTTCTTCCACACAAGTAAGAATTATTTATTGCATTCAATGAAATATTTTTAAGTAAATTTACTACCCTATGTTTAGAAAATGAGCTATTTGCTATGACTTTGAAATAAGGAAGCTTTACTCATTTTTAGTTAATTTTCCTACTTGGAAGGAAATTTTTACAAAACTGGAGTAAAATTGTTGAACTAAATTGGAGTATAGATAATTTTACTCAAATTTTGGAATGCTATTTTTCTGAGTGTACGAAATGTGTATTTAATAATAATATTAACAGCGATATGAACACCTCCTGCATATTTCCATCAAATATTATTTATTTGGAATATTTCCATCAAAAAATAATCTTCGAATATATGAATTTGCAAATGGCATTTATAAGCACACATGTCTCATATTGAATTCTGACAGCATCGCTGATGGAGACATAATGCATATCTGTATACTTGTTTGTGCAAACTTTTGATAAGATAGTATAACATTCTCTAAAGTATTTCTTGTGGTATCTAAAAGAAAGATCAAAACAAACTACGCAATCATTTGGTAATTTAAATAAACGAAAGCGGTGATTTAAGTGGATTTTCATTTAAAATATGAAAATGAAATTAGAAACTTAGTAAATATTATTCTTATGGTTTAATCTTTTTGAGTTCAATAATCTCAAAAAAATATAAAAATAATATAAAATGGTACATTTTAGCTTATATATAAAAAACGGTTTCACCGGTTTTTGGGCATGAAATAAAAATAAAATGTACATAAAATTCGGTGTGTACGTCCCTCAAAATGCTTAGAAACGCGAAATGAACGAATTTTTCGAAATTTGTACTTTTAAGGGATGAAATGGGTTAAAATTAAAATGTCGAATTGCAACTGATATGTAAGTTATATCAGTTTTATCCTATCTCCGAACTTAAACTAAGTCTGGGAAATATAATACTTTGTTCAGAGTTTGAAAATCTGAAACCGAACATTAAGTTTGATAATGGCCATGTCTTGGCTTAGGAAACAAATAGACTTGAAAAACTGTTATTTTTGACGGAATTATAAATAAAGAAGCTTATCTGAGGATATTAAGAGGAAAATTGAAGTCAAACGAGAAAAATTAGGTGTTCAGGACAGCTTCAAATGTATTCAGGACATTGATCCGAAACACAAAACGCATTTAATCCAGGAGCAGCTTCTTTATAACTGTCCAAAATTGTTCCATACTCCTCCCCAATCCTCAGAAATGAACTCCACCGAAAATTTGTAGGATGAATTGGACCGCCGTATTCGCACCCACTCAATAACCTCCACATCCGAATTGAAAAAACGATTACATGAAGATTGGGATAAAATACGAATTTCCTGTAACAGAAAAATCGTGGAAAATATATCAGAGCATGTAAAAGTCGTATCCCAACGCCTAATAAATGTTAAATGTTCACAAAAATATGTATTTGCATCCTTTTTTATGAAAACCCGAATATTAAAGACGCTATGATTTTTGATGTTAATGAAGTAATGCGTTGTTTTTTATTATTTGTAATCAGTTAAAGATTATTTTTTCGCGGAATTTGAAGCTCATCTAATGGTGAAAGTTTTAAGTTTAAATAACGCACATGGATTAATGGGCGTCTGATCTTTCACCAATGGGAATGTCGAATATTAATTAGACTCGCTGAATATGATTTTTTGTAAGAAAATTGTTTCCATTTTGTGCCATTTTGACTACGTATAAAAGGATGATGAAAGAGTATAAATTTGGTGTACAAATCGAATCGAAATGTATATACCTCTGATTACGTAGTTGCGCGTTCAGCTTCATATCTGCCATTTATGTAGATTCTCTAAATATTTTGAATAGTTTCGTAATATATGTATCAAGGATAATACCTTCTCTGCATAGTTTGTAAATTTAAATTATATGTGTCAGCTAGAATGATAGTGGTCTAAGTCAAACTTTATCTGCTCTGAGATATGAAATGGTTTATGTTTGAGTCAATTGAAAAATACTTTTCCACCGAAGCACATAATTTTTCTTAGAATATCCTACTACAATCGACAAAGTTGGTACCTCTAAGGGAACCACTACTTTCAGAGGATGTACTGACTTCGACCACTTTCATTCATTTTTTTTTCGCAAAAGTCCAAAAACATTGTATTGAAATTATTATTTACTTTTCAAATAATTTCGTTGTATATGTTATTCAAATTATCTGAATCACCTAAAATGGACATTATAAATAAAATAAAATATAATAAAAAATGTTTGCTTACATCACCACACATCAATGTCAGTGGATATAGTGTGACTTAGACCACTTTCAAACTAACAATAAAGTCAATTTTGGTGTCATTGTAAGGGTAAATTTTTTATAAATGTTAAAAACAAAAGTTCTTAAATAAGAGATCTGATCAAAGTAAAGAGAAAAATTGGCATGTCACAATTTTTGTTTTGGATTTTTAACTTAGACCACTATCATTCTAACTGGCACAAATATATTGTAAAATACTGTAAAAATATATTATAAGTTGTTTGTTATATCATATTTAACATAGCTCTGTTTACCCGTTAACAGTTAAAATATGTGGTCTGTGTCTCCGCTCACGCATGTTGGGTCACTACTTTCATAAAAACATAGCATTTTTGATCTGCACTAACATTTGTTTGTTGCGCGGTGTAATATAGTGTTTTGTTAAAGTTTAACTAATAAAGATGTCGAAACAAAATTTAAATATATGGTAAAGTATGCATTAAGTTCGAGAAAAATATATTGCAAATTATCAAGGATATGAAAGGATAAAATTTGCAAAGGATATTATTTAAAATTTTTCGTCCTGAAAATTTGAAACCATCTTTTCCATTTCTAGAGATTGTCCTCTTTTATTTGACACTCATGGTGACATAAACTGATGGGTAGAAATATTTAAATATTTGTTTAGAAATGTTTATATCTTCAAAACATTGAATTCCATTAAAAAGGAAAATATATCAGAAAATTAAAAAGGGAGAACGCAGATAAAGCCCAACTAAAAAAATGTTTCACGGTGCTATCACAATATGTAAAAAACTAGGCCCTACTAAGAAAAAGAAAGACCTGGTTGGTGTTAGGTTGTTACTGTAACGTAGTCACCTCGTAGTAATGAATCGATACGGCCTAGTGCCTCCGTCAAGTCTGGGTACTTTGTTGAAAAGTCGCTGCGAAGCCACCCGACGAAGGCTTTGACAGGCCCGAAATCATAATAGTGGTAGTGTGCAGCCAAGTAATAAATGTCATTTGTAAATAAATTTGCATAATAATAAATTTGCAATAAATATAGATGCAAAATGGTTTTGACTCAGGACAATATCCCAGTTGAAATCAAATATTAATTACATGCCGAAATAAAACAAAAATTAAAATAAAAACTATAAAATATTGTTTTGTTATTTTTTGCAAGTTTTATAATTGGGTCAATATGTGGATTAAAGAATCTGAAAATATAATCTAAAATTCAAAGGAGCTAAAATTTAAAGCAAATTATGTTCTCACATAAAATTAACCAAGAAAATTACAATTCGGTGTCTTGATAGGGTACAGACAAAAATCGTTGCGCTTTTAAAGCTGTATATTCGATCGAAAAGACCAAAAAATGGTTCAAAATGTTATTGGGCATCTGGAAGAGAGGAATTATGTTTCGTTGTTAACATAACCAGAACAGCGCCAACATCCAAATTTTGTAGAACAATTGTTTTCTTGACGAACTGTATCTTTCCATGCGCATCCTTAAAATATCAGTAACATTTTGTACTTTGAGTAATTTGTCAATATCGAGATATATATAAAAAATATTACCCGTACATAAACTTTTTTGTCTAACTGTACGCACTTTTTGTTTCCCAAATGATTTTTGCGACAATAATACACATGTTATAAATATTTGTTCTTTTAGATGGGTGCCAATGCGTTGAAGTCCACTTTGAGTCTGCTGACAGCGGATTCTTTCTGAAACACTCTCGTCAACCACCGGTTGCTCCTGAAATATCTACCAGCCACTCATCACCGGCTCCGCCATTGAGATCACGAACTACTTACGACTCCGTGTTGTCTATAGACCGGTTTACAGTAGTTCAAACTACACAGGCAGTGTCGATAAGAGCGAGTTATGGACCATTCTCTACCAAACAAACGGTTCCAGCTAGATATATAGTGCCTGATACTATTGAAAATCAACATGATTATATGAATGTAAGTATACGATTGTTCTTACGTTATGTGAAAAAATACATAAATAAAATTTCTATAAAATTATAAATAACATCACACAGAAAAAAGTGCGCGTGATAATTTCAACGAAAAAAAGTTGTTACAGTAAAAATATTCGAACAAACATTTATTTCATTTGTTGAAATTAGAAACTCCTAAAAAATAGCACTCAAATAAAATATTTGACTAAAACTTTAGACAAAAACACAGCATTTTTTATTTACACATTTAATTTGAAATTATTTGACAAAATGACAACGACAGGCTCGTCTCGCCTTATATTAAACTTTAACTTAATTTTCCGTGTACCGAGCGTGGTGCGATGGTAAGAATGCGATGTTAGCTTCGGCCAAAATGTTATTTTTTGTTTTCAATAAATGAATTACAACTAAAAAAAATAAAAGTTTTTGAACTGGGATACTGTCCTTGCTCAAGACGAAATTTATTTACAAATGACATGGTGACATTTATTACTTGGCTGCAGACTACCACGATCATGATTTCGACCATGTCAAAAGTCTTTTCAAGTGGCTTCGCAGCGACTTTTCAACATCAAACCCGGCCTCTATAAGAATATGATTCTCACAAACGAACGAGAAGCACAACTCACTTGCCGAATTTGCGTTTAAAAAATCGCACCAAGTAATAAAGTACACATGCCATCTTACAAGCATCTCATTGAGTTGCATATGTAAGTATGTGTATATGCAGGTATAGTTACCCAGAAATACTTCTGCCGTGCCAACGCTCATTTGTTTTGAACTGGGATATTGCCCTAGCTCAAGACCATTTTGCATCTATATTTAAGAGAATGCAAATTTATTTACAAATGGCAAGTAATAAATGTCACCATGCGATACTGCTTCACAATTATGCAGGTTTATTGAAACCACCTTCATAGCGCTTGGATTTGCTGTCATCTTCTTCATCGGGAACGGACATCTAGGAGTTTGTTGAATCCGTATTTAATAGTGCCGTGTGCGAGTTTTAGAAGCGGTAATGAATCTAGACATGCCACGATAAAGAGATGCTTGCCCCCTCCCTTGTCTCTCGCATGTCCTCGATCGTTCTTCCAATCCCCAGTCCTTAGGCGCTTATATCCCGCCTCCGTTCGCTGCTCCTCCTTCCTGATCTTCTTGTCCCCAACAACGACAAATTATTCCAAGGGCAATAAAATACAGTAATGATGTTTATTATAACACTTGAACTTTTAACGAAAATAACAGTTCTTTTCAAGTTACATAACACTGATAGAGGGGTAAAAAAGAATATACGTTTTGGAAGTTTACGTATTATGGTCATTTAAGGAGGGGGGGTGTAAAACATACTTTTCAGAATTTAATGACAAGAAATAAGTAATTCGCGTTTTGTAGTTATCATAACTGTATCATATCTTTCGGGCGTGCAAATGTCACCCCGCAAAAATTGATATTAAAAAATCTATTATATCCCTAAAAATATTGCCGTTCAAAAAATATGATTACAATGTTTTACACTAAAAATGTCCTGAACTATCATAATATTGTTATTATTTAGTAAGGTTCAATAGCAGAAATTTTAAAATTTTTAACATTAGCAAATGAAAACACAACTTTTGATTCAGAGGATTCTATAACTTTACCCAAAGAATATTTAGTGTTACTACAGATTGGGTACACCGATGGGGAAGTTTGTGTATGAAAAATATGAAGTTTTCTATTTATTTGAGCTATTGGATTGTTTGGACATTTTACAATTGATTTTATAAAACCCAAACTGTTTTCAAAATAAAAAGCTGAAAATTGTTATGTAGGTGCCCCCATATTAACTACGTCATCAGCGATGTGAATAAAGTTGAGTACATTCATTGCTTGAGAATTAGGTCCATACAAATGTGGCATTAGCTCGACAAACGTCTTTAAAATTTGCTTTGCATAATTAGCTACAATTAAAACCCATATTTTTCCATGGATTTGAATTTGCTTTTAAATTTTTCTTGACGCACACTTCTATTTTTAGTGTCAATAAATTTAATTTAAGTATTAATTTTTCTTTTAAAGTTTCAATTATGCTGGTAAAATGCTCATATAATCATTAAAGGTTATTTTTCGTTTTCAAAACGTCCTAAATTACCATCCTACCACGGTAAATCGGTGTTATCATTTTGAGGCTTTCAGAGCCCTTTATTCTTGACATAACCTACCGGCTGAAACGGAAGTTATATGGACCAAAGTCATAATTATAAATCACATATTTTACTCGATTTACTTCAAGTTAGTCACAGTAAAAATAGCTGTTAAAATAATAGTATATACACCTTGGAGTTTTAAGTGAAGAAATCTTCACTCTTTTCAATGTATATTGCAAGTATATTTAAAGAAGTTGCATTTAAAAACCAGGTTAAGAAATATATCAAAGACTATAAAATTTAATATATACAATGTAAAATTTGCATGTGATACTAATATTTGGTTTAATATTTTTGTTATGCCGGCTGTTGATATTTGATCTGTAGCCGGTGTCCACCCTCTACTGCTTAGACGCCATCGTTCCGACTATGGTGTGGGGACGTGGCCCTCTCGGTCGGAAGTGGCGGGTGTGAGAGGCGTTGGGACCGTTCGTTAAAAAAAAGTCTCCGTAGATGACGTTTGAAATTCGTAGCACTCACATATAAATCTGAGTTTATATCTCATTAAATTTTTTTAGACTTCGGCGTCTGCCAGGTTTGTCAGATATGGCGATTTATCGCCAAAGGTGGCGAATTTCTTGATAAATTTTAGAAAATTTTAAATCTGTCTTCCGATTTTATTATATTGGCGTTACTTTGTAGAGAATTATTACAATTTGTATGCAAGTCATATATATACGTTCAAGTCAAACCGAACACTTTTTAAATTACCATTTCCGATTTCTTTGCAACTTAGTAGGATAGAGGATAAAAAAAGAATTTTTAAAAGATATGACCAATTGAGAATTAGTAAAAAAAGGTAAAAGGTTCGAGGTAGGAACATTGTAAATGGTATTGAGTTAAAATAGTGAAGGCTTATTTTATAGATAATTGTTTGAACGATTTTTCTACTAAAACAGATTTGTTTCTTTTTCGTTCCAAAATGTCTGAAATAATATTTAGGAGACATTGGTCCATGAAAACAGGAAAAGGAGATCAACTCAATATTAGAAAATGCTTCATAAAGGAGAAAAAAATATATTTTTAATGTTAATTGTGAGTTATCATTAAATTTCGACAAAGAAACATTTGCCTATGATATGTTGATATGTATGCAACACATTCGTTCTAGAACTTAAAAAATGAAAACTTCAATCTGGCAACGCTAGCATGAACAACTGATCTTTTTTGTGCTCCATCAAAAGATATAACAAAAATTTTTAAAATCTAAGATTATTGTTGAAATTGCGGTTTTGTTGTTAGTACCAGTTGAACATTGATTTAATTAAATAACATTGGAGTTTGATGAAAGTGCTGAGAAGATTGCTGTGTCATTATTGTTAAACAACAAAACATCCATTACAAACCGATGTGGCCGCCATCTGTGTGATATTTGTTTGTGTGTATTGCATTGAACATCATTGATTTTGTTATTATGCCGCTGACTACCAAAAATACAGTCTTCCTTTGTCATATTTGCAAGGAGAAAATACTAAAAAACAAATATAATATGAGGTGTACTGGCTTTTCAGACGGTTTTCACCTTGATTGTGCCGGTTTTACTGAATCTGATGCTCGTAACAACAAAGCAGAATAATGTTATAATGATTTATAGCGCAGACTGAATCGTGCTTATATTGTGGTGAATGGATTGTATCAAAGAATAGCTGATTTGCGACAGGCAATACTAAAAATAAGTACTCTGTGTAAGGTTGAGCTTAACACTCGAGATATACAACATTGTTGTTATTTCTCTGTAAAATCTGTTCTGGTAAAGCTCAACTCTGTTTTTACCAGATATACTATAATTGCGAATTATCACCGTGGTCCACCCATTCAGCTGAATACTGTCATTGGAGGCATTATTCAGACTAAAGTCTATTTGAATGACCATCTAACACCAGATGCAGCTAGGTTGCTTTATATGTGTCGAAATCTGCGTGCACACAAAAAAATCGAAATTTATTCGTAATAATGATGACCGTCCAACGATCAAGGTTACATTTGCTGATTGTGTAGTAAAGGTGCTCAATTCCCTTGAATGTGATAAATTGATTCCGAATGTGGTAATTCGTCTGTAGTGGAGGTGCAGTCTGGTAGTTAAAGCTGAGATGGTGCTTTGTTTGATTTTTCTTAATTCTTAGATTTTTCTTAATTCTTTTGCTATTTGTTAATACTTCTTGATTTATATTTTTATACACTCCACGAGAGTAATATGTCTTTGTGCATTTGTTTGTAACACCCAAAAGGAAGGGAGATAGACCCATTGTTAATTATACCGATCGGCTTAGAATCACTTTCTGAGTCGATTTAGCAATGTCCGTCTGTCTGTCCATCTATTGTTGTAATCACAATACAGGTCGCAATTGTAGCCATAACCAAACGAAACTTTGCAGAACGAAGTTTTTCGGGACAAGGACGAACGTTATTTAATTTGAAGAAAATCGGTTCAGATTTAGATATAGCCCCCATACGAATTTCACTCCCGATTTGACCCTTTTCACTCTAGATACCACATATTTCAACAGATTTTCTTCAAAATTGGCAAAACATCTTATAGTGCAACTATAAACACCTGTGATAAAAATGTGTTAGATCGGTTCAGATTTATATATAGCTCCCATACAAATTTTGCTCCCAATTTGAATTTTTCCGCTCTATAATCCACATATTTTAACAGATTTTCTTCAAAATTCGCAAAACACCTTATATTTCAACTGGAAACACCTGTGGTAAATATATGTTAGATCGGTTCAGATTTATATATAGGTCCCATACAAATTTCGCTCACAATTTGAATTTTTCCGCTTTAGAATCCACATATTTTAACAGATTTTCCTCTAAATTCGCAAAACACCTTATATTTTAAATGGAAACACTTGTGGTAAAAATGTGTTAGATCGGTTCAGATTTATATATAGCTCCCATACAAATTTCGCTCCCAATTTCAATTTTTCCGCTCTAGAATCTACATATTTTACCAGATTGTTTTCAAAATTGGCATAACATCTTATATTTAAACTAGGAACACCTATGGTTAAAATGGGTCACATCGGTTCAGATTTACATACAAATTTCGTTCCCACAGAAACCGCGTATTTTCTGAGAATTTCTTAAAATTGAGCAGAAGGCGTTATACTTGAACTGGAAGAACTTATTGTGAAAGTTAGTCACTTCATTCCATGTTTGGATATAGCCCCGATACAAATATTATTCTCGATTTGACAAGTTGGGCCAGGTCATATTAGCCTGTGGTTAGGAAACATAAAAAATTTTTCCCGTTTCCACTTTTTTATTGAATTGAATTGTATTCCGATAGAAAGTGGAGTGCATCATATAGTAGGCCCCGCCCGACTTTAGCCTTTCCTTACTTGTTTTATTAAATCATTTTGATGTCATGGAAATATTACCATATACGGACACCTCTACGTGATAAAAGATCAAAAAAGACCCGTCTTTTTATTGTTTATTATTATTATTATTGTAATAGAAAGCAAAGTATTTCAATGTTGAAGTAAAGAACAAACAAATGAAATTAAAAAAATTCGGGAAATTTTTCACTTTTGCGGCTACATAAACGGAAGCTCATTTGTTCCTAGGAAGCTCATTTGTTCTAGAAAGTTGTTTATTGAGGTACATTTTTGTAGTTGATTGTTTCCTTGAATTTTGAACGGTTATGGACCTGAACAGCAGAGGAAAAAGGTTAAAACATGATTTTTTAGTTTTTTCGATTTTGACCTTGAAGTCGATTTTTTTGATTTTATATGTTCACAATTTTTGTTCTTTGCCTCAGAGAGTAAATCAAAATTCCAAACGGTTTGCAAGATATGAGCCTGAGGAAATGGTCACTTTTTTTTGCAAAAATGACACCGAGGACCAAAATCTTTGGGCCCCATAAAACAATGCATGACTGGGATACACGGGTCTTTTTTTTGTTATTTTTCACGTGTTGCACTGTGTAATGCATCTTATATTTATGGTAAATTTAGGAGGTATAAGGGTAGCTTAAATTTTGGCCATATGAATTGTCAAAGTATTCGGCCTTCCAATTACCATTCTAATTTTGATGAGATTAAGGATTTATTAGTAAACAGTCGCATCAAACTGTTCGTAGTTTTTGAAACTTGGATGAAACCTAACTATTCCTGTATATTCGTTTGTATGTAATGATCGTTCTGTTGTTGGGGTGGTAGTGTAGGTATATATGTTTCTATGAAGATGAAGTACAAAGTGGTTTTCCGTTCCTCAAGATCGCTGCATTGTGAGTCACTTTTTGTCGAAGTGCCTGCCACACGGTAACATTGGTACATTTGAACAGATGCATACTGATCTTTTGTCTGAAAATACCAAAAACTTTAACTGTAATCTTTTTGACTTTCTAAGTCGGTTTCTATGCGTGTAATATGTAATCGTTTAGGTGTGTCATGTTCTCTGATTGATTTTGCTTTGCTAAGCGATTCTTCTTCCCTGCATTTTTCCAGTCATTTTCAGTGTCCTTCAATTTCCCACCATTCGTTCATATTTGGCTCTCTAGATTTTGTAGTTCCCGAAAGGGAAGAATATATTAAATATCGATTGAAATGGATGAATTGAAGTGGATTGGAATGCTTTTTTTTCGATTTTTATTACCAATTTAATTTCGACACGCTATTTTCAACTTCTGATGTTGACATACATTTGGAGGTGCTGGAAAGTCTTATTACTAATCTTTTCTCTTTCGTTCCACTTGCTTGTTTAGGCTAGATCATTTTGGGACGCGTATTTTCTGTATTGAGGAGTGAAAAAATAAATAATAAAGTTAATATTTTTAAGAACATGGATGATTCTGTATGTTTTGAAGATGATAGTTGTATTGCCGACGTTGATGCTGATAATTTGAATCATTACTTTACGTGCAATTTGTCCGAGAATAATGTCTGTCTTATAAATTATAGTGGTACTCCTAGTGATAATTCTTATTATTTTTCCTTTTAATATATTTTCGAATATGACGTTTTAAAAGCTCTAAGCTGTTTAAAGCCTACCTCAGCTGGCGTCGATGGCATACTAGTTAAATTCTTGAAACTGATTTACCCATATATATCCCAATATTTGCTTCATCTCTTCAATAGTATTTTTACGAGCTCTAAATTTCCGGAAGCTTGGAAATTTTCCCGGGTAGTTCGTTTGTCTATAGTCAAAGGTTCCTACAACTTGAAAATTTAACATTAAAAATATAATATTAATTTGATATTGGAAGATGTTTGTCAGTGGGTGTATGATACTGATCTCTCTATTAATGGAGGTAAAACTAAATAGGGTCCGCCATCTAACGATTTTTTTTTCAACTATTCAACCGTTGGACTATTATTTGTGGGGTGCCCTTAGCAGCCATTTTATTGAAATTATTTTCCATTATTAACCGGAATGATTGTACTTTCAAATAATAAAATAAATTTGAGAAAATATTCAGTAGTTTTTTTATAGCATTTTTATTTTTATTCTTTTTGTAGTATATGTAGTTTTTATTTATAGTCATCTGAACATTTTATTTATGTTTACATTTTTAATATACTGTTATTTATTTTTATTCCGTTATATACATTATTGGAGTATGTTGATGTTGTAGTATAACTGGCCTTAATGGCTTCCTTATATTACTTTGAGGGAATAAAATGAAATTGTTTTTAATCTGTAATCCCTGCGTTGAAAGTGTTGAATTGCCTAAACTTGGCCACGGTATAAGAAAAATTTTAACTTTTATTAAGATTAATAAATACCTATAAAATATGTTTTAATTCTTTATCATGAAATGTTGAAAATGTTCAATTCAAATATAATATCTGAATTCCATAAATTTTTACAAGAAATAAATATAAAATCGAATTTGTCGATTTTTTAACAAAAAATGAATGTTCAATTCAAATATAATATCTGAATTCCATAAATTTTTACAAGAAATAAATATAAAATAGAATTTGTCGATTTTTTAACAAAAAATGAAGTTGTTTAAATTTGGCGGTTTTTGGTGATGATTTGGCGGTAAGGGTACAAAATAATCTGACAACGCTGGCGTCTGCATTTAATTTCATTGTCCATAGGTGTACCTCCCGGGTATTATGTCTTTGTACAAGTTAGACCTAACGTTTATTATACAGATCGGTTTAGAAGCACTTTCTAAGTCGATTTACCAATGTCCGTCCGTCATCAATCCCTCCATATATTGTTGCAATCAAAATATAGGTCGAAGTTATTGTCCGATTCTAACAAAAATTGTCACAAGTTTTGCAGGCCAAGGACGAAAGCTATTTAATTTGAAGCAAATCGGTTCAGATTTAAATATAGCGGCTTCAAAATAAAAGTTGTCGATGTTCCCGACTAAAATGAAAGATTGATTTGTCTTGTGTGTTCTCTCAAAATATTACGCTTTTATCATTGTCCATCCGTCTTTTCTTTCTCACAAAAAGCCACTTTAAAATATAGTACCTATACAAAAATTTTTCCCAAATTTAATTGTAATAGGGTATAAAGTGGAGGGTATCATATAGTCGGCCCCGCCTGAATTTAGTCTTTCCTTGCTTGTTAAAGCTGCATGAGAACAATCGATAACTATGATTTTACTGATTTATCTGTGTTGACATTTCTGTTCATTCGATGAATTTTTGTTCCCACAAACATCCACGACATTTGGTTCCAACAAGACGGCGAGGCTTGCCATACATACAGCGTGTTTAACAATCGATTTATTGTAAAATCAATTTGATGACAACTTTATTTCCAGTGGCCTGTGTCACGGGATAGCCTTTTGAGTAATAACACTTTGATGTTTTAATCAATAAAACAATGTATTTAATATTTATTTCTTTTAGTTCAGAAAACTAGATAAGTTAGAGTATTTCGCTGTGCGCTGTGAGTTGTGCGACCGAACACGGGAGATGCAAGAACAGACTGACCGAACAAAAATGATCTAAATAAACATAACGGAGTTAGAAAAACTATGTTTCAACGAGGGTTAACGAGGGGACAAATAATAAAATAAAATGCAGTAATTGCAATAAACGATATGACAATGATATATTAAAATGACCCTTGAGGTTGTTCCTGACAGCTCGGCCCTTCCTGACCTGACATCGTCTCGATGTCATTGATCGCTTCATCATTGTCATCGGGAGGTAGAATACACCAAGACTTCAGTTTTTCGGCAGTATATATGGAACTAAACGGCTTTTGACTTCTCTGCATACCAGTTATGTCCTCAATTAGGTACCTATCTTTACCAAGTACCATCGCCACCTCTGAACCTCGGCTCAAGTTTTCTGGAATCGCCAGTGGATGGAAGTTCGCTCTGTAATACGACCAGATCATCGACGTTATACTCCCTGACCTTAGAATAATGATGATCGAATCGTTTTTTCCACCGCTCACGACATTGCGCTATGTTTTCGGCTGCTTCCATCCTATTTTCTTCGATCGGTTTCATATCGTCAGCGTAGATAACTGCAGCGAGTAATTTATTTCGAACAACGTCTCTCAATTTGAAGTCAAATACTAGTTCATTAGGACTTAATTTAGTACTAGAATTTTTCACCGGGTTGGGTTGTGGTAGATGTTCGGAGATAATCCAATATTGTACGGTTTGCCCTTTCCATCTTTCCATTTTAGTCATCACAAAATTTCTCGAACTGTTTTAATGTGAAGGCTGAACCTCTGTCTGATATTATTCTTCGCGGCAGACCAAATTAACCAAATATTTCCGTAAGAATTTTAAGTACGGGAGAAATGGACGTGTTCCGAACTGGTTTCACTATCAAAAATTTCGTGAAAGCATCACTGATGGCTAGGACATAAGTAAACCATTGTTTACTACGAACAAATGGTCCCAAGAGGTCGATGTGCAATGTCTGGAATGGAATAGGATCCGCGTCAGCCACATACATTTCTCCTTCAGGCTTGTCACTGTTCTCTTTGTTGTAGCAACATTAAAATCGTATAAAGCCAGTACAGGTTCCTCGCAAAGTTTTGCCTACAACGTACTAAATGCCAACTCCTGCTCATGCCTCCACATGAAATTATTATCCGTCGATTTCTTCGTAATTTCGGTTAATGGTCTTGCGATGATTTGAACATTTTGAACGAATCTTCCATTGAATTTCTGGTAGGAGGGTACCTCTCTATTGCTAATAGTTTTTCCTTTCCTGGAGTTATACCGTTTTGATCGATCCTATGTCCAAGGAAATTAATGTTTGATGCTAGTAAACTACATTTATCGTAACGTAGGGTTAGGCCACATTCTTCCAGAATCTCCAAAAAATTGAATACCCTCATTTACCGTTTTGCATGGAATAATTACATCGTCCAGGTAAACTATGATAATATCCGGTTTAGCCACCGTAATTACTTTATTCATCATTTCTTGGCATTCTATTAAACTCATAATGCCCTTCATGTACGCAGTGTACAATTTGGATGACCTCGATCTCTATTTGATGGTATCCCATCTTCAAATCTAGAACTGTAAAATATGCATGGCCTGATAATCGCACCAACAGGTCCTCAAAAATCGGCATCGAGAATGGCTGATTGACCCGATCACATCAATTGTCGGTAGTACACACACATCCTGAACTCACCGTTGTTCTTTTCCCTCAATACGAAGGGCGATGCATAGGGTGATGTTGACGGACGGATAATGTCCGCTTTTAACAAATCGTTAATTATCTCGGCTATTATTGGCCTTCGTGCAAATGGCAATCGATATGGATTCATACGTATCGGTTCGTCAGAGGTCAGTTTTATGTTCAGTTTAGTGAGGTTGCACTTACCAATATTAACTGTGTTTTCAGAAAATCTGCCTTTAAACTACGTGAGTACCTCGTTCAGTTTTGAAATTTCCTCTGATGACAACGATTCATTAATAGTATTCACTGATTTTAATTAAATATAGCACCTACCCCCATCTATAATGAATCTGGAACTGTCTGAAGATAGGATGTCTCTGCCAATAATCATATCGTACGCGAGTCTGTCGTCTTGTACTATTAATATATCGTGTTCACCAGTTACCTCATCATCAGTTACCGCGTTGTCCTTTTGTTTACCGATAAATTTTCCAGGTTTCGGACTATAAAACTTGTAGTAACCGGTATAATTCACAATAGCCCTCAGAAGCTCGTTACAAGTAGTAAAATATACAACCTAATTTTGTGTTATATTAGTTAAATGTGTTATCAAAGTTAAAATTAGTAGAAAAATCAATTTTATGGTAACTAAAAAAAAAATATTTTTACATTTTTAGATTGTTTTTATTTTTTTCTTTAGGGTTTTACGTTTTAAATTATTACCCAACAAATTAAAAAAAATCTTTTTTTTTAATTTATTTTTTCAATTTTCTGTAAAATATTCATCACAGTTCGCAAGAGAAGGTATATCTAAAAGACTAACCATTTCTAAACTATAATTATTTTCTAACTCTATTCTTGACTTCACATGCCGCAGGGAAGAAGTGGATCGGAAGATGCTGCCAACATGCTGAAGAGGTCCTCATTTTGCCTTACCCTTGATGCTTTGAATGTGTTCTGCAATCTATATTTTTTATAAAATTTGTTAAGAGACTCCTTTGCTTCTTCAGAAAGCTCTCCAATTGGCAAAGACTGGTACTCAATTATATCTTTGCCATGCGCCAATATTTTATGGACGGTCGGGGTCAACTTCTTCTGTGGATACATTTCTGCTAAAAGAGATGCAGTTTTCGACGCATATTCTCCATATTTTGTAGAATTGACATTTTCTTTGCAGTTTAAAACATCTAAGATCGTTCCCAATCTTTTCACGATTTGATTGTCAATTCCAGTGATTCTAGTTACTGCCTCATCATTTTCAAAAAATCTCCTAGAAGTGTTTCCATCGTTTGAGTTACCCTATCCGTGCTTGGGACAGTCTACTTTTAGTCCAACTTGTTTAAAAAAAGCATCCTGTATTTGCTTCTTTCTGATCTTTTCCTTATCCTTTATTGATGTATTTTCATCGAAGTTTTCCTCCTCTTGTGGTAAGGTATACGCCAGTTTTAGCAAGAATTCCATACACCTTATCCTTGCGTGCAATGGTGACATTCCATATTCGTAATTCTCCTCATTTGTAGAATCGTTTAAATTGCCAAAGTTCTTCTGACTCTTTTTGCAAATCGGGCATGACATTGTTGAGGTTGTTCCTGTCAGTTCGTTTACGACTTTTCCGTCAACCATGGTCAGATGGAACTCGTAATTGCAATCAATATATTTTCCTTCTCCAATTTGCAGCTTTGTAGGCTTAATCTTGCTTATTTGTTCTTCAATGTCCTTCACAGTGGTCCTTATGAGTTCTGCCGATTCCCTTGCAAACTGAAACATTATTGGTCGGCAATAATGCACTGATGACGGACGTGGATTTTTCCAGTGTAGGGAAACATCAGATTTAAGCCGCAAAGGAACAACAGATGCCATAAACATATTTCCGTCCGATATTGTAGCGTCATCGGAAGATATCCTTTGCTTATAAACGCTTTGTCCGGATGATCCATCGCAGCCCCGTTTGCTGATCAATGTCAACTTCTCAGGAAGAATTTTCACCTCATTTTCAGGAAGACTCTCCAACAACCGTTTTGCTGTATGGCCCATGAGATCCTGCAGATTGGCTTTCGCAGAGACTTCCGTAAACTCCGTATGCAGTGGTCGTGAATTTATTTTGGCTTGCGTAATATGCTTGTATCTGGGTAAAACGTCAGCGCCGTGTGCGTTAAAGATGTCCGTAGTTTCTTATATTTCTCTTTGGAAAGTTCGAAGTCCATAAACAAGGCCAAGGCTTCTTCTGATCCATACTTTTTAATGTGTGCGTTTGTGGGCGTGGGAATGCTTTCCTTCCTTCCGTCCGATAATTGCTTCGTGGTCAAGTCATTGGTGGCATCGGCAAGTTTCCTCTTCTTTGTGAAAATTGAACACTCCTCAATACTTTTTTTTGGCCTTCCTTTTGCTCCTCTGGTTGATGTGGTGGGTTTATCTACTGCCAATATATCCAGGATGGTGTCTTCATTAAGCCAGTCCTCGTATTTGGAGTTGAAGTTCTGAATGGTTCGATTAGATTTCACCCATTTTGCCTTAATATTTGCATATATCAGATAAAATTTATTTTTTATAATTTCGCTTCTCTCAATATTTCCGTATAAGCTATCAAGTTCTTCTAAAGCAGCTTCCGTGAAAAAATTTGGTGTGGTTGACTTTCTAAACAGTTCAAATAATTTAAAATTGTTCAACGCCATGTTTTCAATTGTTCAATTGTTTAATGGTTTCAGTAATTGTTGCGCCAACTTTCAGTCGTAGAGTAATCCAGGCATTATCCTTATTTTGCAATATATAGACTTATGCTACCATGCCTAAAAATAAAAAATAAAAATAGGGACCATAAGTCAATATTGTTCTTGACCATTTGTACGCCAAAGTATTGTTTAAGTGAGGTACGTACCTGCTAATTTCAATGAGTAGTTTTTTTCAAACTATTAGATCAAACTACTGTCAGTCAAAACATATAAGGGATGGACGACGCCATACAATTTCTGCAACCATGTCTTTTTAACCTTTTTTACCTCTAGAAGCCAAACGGGCACGTACGGGCAGCTAAAATTTTTGAATTATGTAAAGAAATAATCAATGAACAGGTTTTGCAAATATGGCAAATATAGAAAAATATAGATTTTTTTTATTTTCCGTCAAAGTTGAAAAATAGTGAAAAAACGGATAGTTTTTAAATAGTGATTTACCAGGAGAAACACAAAGCAAACAGTTAATTTTTTTATCATTATACATTTAATAAATACATCAATCAATACAAACAAAAAATAAGGCGATTCGTTACCTATTTTTCGTGATATTACACCTGAAATCGCAACAAATTCACTAAAAATTGTGTGTTTTTTTGAAAACCGAAAGTCGGTCAACTTTGAACGGCTATATCTTCTAAACTAAAAATGTGATATTATTAAGAGTGGCAGATTTGAAATCGTTGAAAAGTTTCCTATAACGTGGGTTTATTCAAAACTTCGTCGGCGCTCATGAAAATTTTGATTTTTGCAACCTCGTTTGCTCTACGGGCGCTACTGTGCGACAATGCACGTTTAAGATCGTTATCGTTTACTCCATTTATAACGTATTTGATCACCGATTGATCATCTAAATTACCGCTTCGTGCAATCGACAGTATTTTATAATAAAATATTTCCGGAGAATCATCGAATTTCCGTCGCATATTCATTAGCTCCATATGAATTTCAGCCATATTCACCGTCGAGGGAAATTCTTTTATGAATGATTCAGCAAACTGTGGCCAACACGTAAAAATTGCTTGCCCTGAATCAATCCATAATTTCGCGACACCTTGACGTTTCGTCTGTACGGCAAATAACAAAATTCTATCAACCCAGCTATAATATTGTCGAAGTTGTTCAATTCGTTGTATCCATTTCGTCGAATTCAATGATTTATCAACCGGATCAAAATTGGTAATATGGAAACTATATCTTTTGTGTTATTTGTAACGTAAAATTGTTGCGAAGTCGCAGGATGACTTTGCGGCACATTTTTTGCCGGCGAATATGGTTGCTGTTGGAACATTGGTACCGCTTTATTGTTTTGATTTTGTTGATACATTGTCGCTGGTATATGTATGTTGTTGAAACGTTGACGCTGGTATATGTTGTTGAAACATTGCTGCTGCTCGATGTTGTGAAATTGTTGGTTGTTGCAAAAACATTGACGTTGGAACTGCCTGTGTATATATATGTATGTGTTGGTAAGTTCGTTTGTTGTGTGTCATATGTGTATGTAACGTCAGGTTGTCGCATTGTACAAACATTTTCCTGGCTCGTGGATAAAATTGGTGTGTAGGCTTGTATATATTGAATTCGTGTTCGCTCCTGCCGTCGTCGGAGAAACTGATACTGTATAACCGTCTTCCCAACATACGTTGCGTCCCGAACCGCTTGACGCTGTTGGTACGTTCAACACAGAGTTCGTTTGAGGCACATTGAGAATTACACTACATGACGTAGTAGTATTTCCCGCAATCATGCTACCGCCCGATGTAGCAAGATTATTCGTCTCACTGTCGAATCCGTGAAAATTCGGGAATGATTGACATAATGGCGTCTCGATACCCTGTACGTCGTGTGATGAGCTGACGTTCTCCGAATTTTGCGTCAACTCACTTATTATGCTATCTTTTTCGTTTAATTCGTGTGCGCAAATTCTTTCGATTAGTATTGCCTTTTTCCCGCTCGTAGGCAACCCTAAACTTGCACACTTTCCTTTCAATGCGTCGTGTTTCATTTTATTCAATCGTTCAATTATGCTGTATTTTTCTCTCTCACGCACCACTACGTTGTCTTAGTTTTCGTTTTTCTTTTCTTATTCTCGCGCACAAGTCAACGTAATAATGAAGTTAGTAATTTTGTTCGTTATGATTGTTGAAATCAAAGACCGCAAATCTGTATAAAACAGTTTATCCGACTTCTGATAATTGTCACGGGATAGCCTTTTGAATAATAACACTTTGATGTTTTAATCAATAAAACAATGTATTTATGTATTTATTTCTTTTAGTTCAGAAAACTAGATAAGTTAGAGTATTTCGCTGTGCGCTGTGAGTTGTGCGACCGAACACGGGAGATGCAAGAACAGACGACTGAACAAAAATGATCTATATAAACATAACGGAGTTAGAAAAACTGCGTTTCAACTTCAGCACATTGGTTAGCGAGGGGACAAATTCACAGTGGTTAGAAACAAAATTAATGTGCACTAATTGCAATAAACGATGGCTAAAGTCGGGCTGGGCCGACTATATTATACACTCCACTTTCTATCCGAATACAATTCAACTCTGTAAAAAATTGAAAACGGGAAGAATTTTTGTATGTTTCCTAATAATAAGCTAATATGACCTGTCAAATTGAAAATAATATTTGTATCGGTGCTATTTCCAAACATGGCATAAAGTGACTAACTTTCACAATAAGTTATTCCCGTTAAAATATAACGTGTTATGCTCACCTTAAAGAAATTCGGTGAAAAATCGTGATTTCTGGGGCGGAATGTCTATCCGGGAGCGAAATTTGTATGGGAGCTATATGTAATTCTGAACCGATCTGACCCATTTTCACCACGGGTGTTTCTAGTTGAAATATAAGATATTTTGAAAGATTTGAAGAAGATCTGTTAAAATATGTCGTTTATAGAGAAGAAAAAGTCAAATTGGGAGCGAAATTTTAATGGGAGCTAGTTGAAATATAAGATGTTTTGCCAATTTTGAAGAAAATCTGTTGCAATATTTGGTATCTAGAGTGAAAAGAGTCAAATCGGGAGTGAAATTCGTATGTGGGCTATCTAAATCTGAACCGATTTTCTTCAAATTAAATAGCGTTCGTCCTTGTCCCGAAAAACTACGTTGTGTGAAGTTTCATTTTTATCTGTCTACAATTGCGACCTGTATCGTGATTACAAGAATAGATGGAAAGACAGACAGACGGACATTGCTAAATCGATTCAAAAAGTGATTCTAAGTCGATCGGTATAATTAACAATGGGTATGTATATCTCCCTTCCCTTGAGGTTGTTCCTGACACCTGTTCACTGGCCCCTTATTCGTGCGATTTAACGGCACTGGATTACATTTTATGGGGCTATGAATTAACTCTTGAAGCATTGGAAGCCTATATGCAAGCCACCAGTAACGCCATACGGCCAGATTTATTGGAAAAAGTAGTCAAGAATTGGGCTGATCGAATGGACTATGTAACCCGTAGACGCGGCGGAAATCATATTTAAAAAATATATGCCATGAGATTTTCTAGCAGATTGTAAAGGGTGATTTTTTAAAAGCTATAGGAAAGTTTTTCAAAAAAAAAAAAATACATAAAATTCAGAAAAATTCATGAAATCTTTATTTGAATCGATAGTACGATCCATATAATTTAATGTTTGAAGATTATTTCATGCAAATGTTGACCTTGACTGCGCCTCAAATGGTCCATCCGCTTAGTCCAATTTTGGCATTTCCACGTTTTTGAGTAACAGAGGCCCAATTGCTGCGAACGGCGACGAATCGATAATTGTTGGTAATCATTAACACTGGCCGAAACAGCTGCGATATTTTCTTCAGTTCGCACTCTACGTAAGCTGTTGGTGGTTTAATGTCTAACAATGTAAATTTAGTCACAATAACCCGAATAGCCGCTTCAGTGGGTCGATTAAACTGACCATAAAATGGAAGCGCGCGATGAACTTTCTTAACAGAGCACGCATTTTGATAATAAAATTCAATAATTTGCAAGCGTTGTTCGTTTGTAAGACGATTCATGGTTAAATTATAGACCAAAGTGAAGATGTTTGACAGTGAAACAAAACACGAAACGTGCGTCAGCTGTTTATCGATGGGTAAAGTAAAATATAGCAAATATTTATTGTCAGTTTTATTATCCTTAAGATGAGATATGAAAGAAAGTTCATAGTTTCAATAAAATGTTTTTATATTTTCAAAAATATCGCCAGGCTCTTACATCCAACATTGCTATTGGTGTTCGTATGATAAAAAAAAAAATTAATGAAAGTTCACAATCTTTATACGCTGATATTGGACTTATAGTTTAAATATCTTTCCAGTTATTTTCTTTTATAGTTTTATCGAATTCATCAACATCTAGAATAAAATTTAATAATATACAAAGTCTTGGTTCTCAAAAAATCGCTGAACTTTGTATATTTCTATAAGACCTTCAAAGTACTTCTGTATTTTTTTTGTCGCGTCCGCTTCGATGTAAAATTGTTTATAATTTTGTACTAAATCCTGACGATATATGTTTAAAATGTAGTACTCTTAAAGCGCTTTAGAACATTAAAAATGCTGATCGACTTTTTCAGTTTCTTTCTTGTTTTTGCGTAGTTTAAGGCGTGCGAATGTCGCGTCCGGGCCACTGAGAGATGCCCATATGTAGGTGCTTAGTTTGTGTTATCAAAGTTAAAATTTGTGGAAAAATCAATTATGGTAACTAAAAAATAATTGGGAGGGACTTAGTACATTTGGATCGTTTTTCAACTTTGGTGGAATAGAACTAAAAAAGTTTTGATTAATTTCGGAAATCATTACACTTAATTTTTTTTTGCATTGTGAGTGGCCAAACTTTATGAAGATTAGTACATATGTATTACTGATCACGAAAAAATCATTTTTCTGATTGTGTTTTTTGTCTGGAGTTCACTTTGTTAAATGTTAAATCTATATAATAAAAATGAAATGATGTTCGTTGGTAATCGCATCACTTAATAATGGCTGAACCGATTGGGCTGATAATTGTTACAAACTGTTCGTAGTAATCCGAGGTTTTAAGATGAAACCCCGTTTATATAATCGCAAAATCCGAAAATTTTTAAAAAACTGAGTGCCTTTTCTGTATAATTTTTTAATGATCTCAAGGCTGATTTGTGAACCGAATACAAACATGAGTCTGACTATATGAAGACGATTATGACGATAAGAATTATGTTGTGGTTAACGAGCGGGATCGAACAGACAATGGAGCTTCGAGCTAAACGACGGTAGCAGCACAAGACGCAATGCGTCACATATCAAACACAAGAGGGATACAGGCAGAGAAGATCGAAATAACTACGATGACAACAAAAGACGAAACGACTCACAGTGTAACGTTGCCTACCAAAATGTGTCTATATTTTCAGGATATTTCAGAAAATTTATTCGAGATTTTTCAAGAGTTGCCAGAGAAGAAAAATCCATCATTTAAATTTGGCAATGAACAAATTAATTCATTTATCGAACTAAAAAAAAATCACAAAAATCGCCAGAAGACGGTCGCTTGCATCCTGTATACTATATGTATATGTATTAGACCGGTCCTTATTTATATGGACAAATTTATTTTCTCGAATATATGTTACGGCAAGCGCAAAAAATATTCGTTTTAGTCCCAAAAAGCATAAAAAAAATTTGACAACGATTGGATAATTTTTAGCCGTGCCCCAAGCACCTTTTTGTTTTTATTATGAGAAATAAGGCAAAAATATATATATTTTTTATTTTATTTACATTTATTTGAAAATTAAGAATAAACTTAAATATTTTTATTAATTTCATACTCATAGTAACATTAATATTATTTTAATTTAATAGTGAAGTCTTTTTAAAAGTGGGATAATTCATGTTATATTCTTTAACCACCTGAAAAAGGAATTGTTTCTCCTCTTCGTTGTGGGTTAATTTATTATTATAATCTGTAATGAATTTGGCGCCTCTTTCAGCTGCATCATTCACTACAGATAGGTTTTTACAAATTTGTGATCCGTGAGCGTAGTCAAATCTTTCATTCCAATCCGATGGATCGACTTGCAAAAATTCTTTTGAAATTTCTAAACGATCAAAGAATGCGTGTGTATTGGAATTTACAAAATCGCTTAAATCTTTTTGCGCAAATGTGCCGATATTTGTTGGATTAGTTATTATTCGCTTGAATTTTTCTGTATTTGCTTCAACATTAATTGCCTGAACCATTTTTTTTTAATTGCAACACTTACATTAGGATCGAAGAATGAAAGACCGACTGCTTCTTCCGACAAATACCACAAATGATTGCTGATTTTTTGTAGCAAAGCAAGAGCTATATCCCTTTCAGGATAAGCCATAATATTTTTAATTAAATTTAAGTCTTGATTTGGTGCTTCAATTGCTTTAGTGCATCCAAACCAGGCTTTTACATAAATACGAACTACGAACAGACAGACACTACGTATACCGTTTAACTCTTGGTTGGTCATATTGAATTCATTACGAAACAAATACATTTTAAGTGCATAAATACATTTTGACATCCATCGAGCATGAGAAGTTGCACCAGGTATACGAAAGGTGTTAAAATTCGGCACCGTACCACCAAGAAAAGTGACAACTAATTGCAATAATTCTTTGTAGTCGCGTCTGCTATGAGCTTGTTTTAAGTTATCTAGACAGTAATTTAAAATTGTTCCACGTTCTTCAGCAGTCAATACTGTAATAATGTGTTCATCTTCTAAACAACTCTTGTAATTTAATTTGTCAATATTAATCCAGTATTTGCTAAAGCGATTAAAAATTAGCACTTCTGGACCGGCTGTAGTAGCCACTCTAATTTCAAACACTTTACGGATCAACAACTCGTAAATATGGTGTCTGCAGGGAAAATATAATAAATCGCGACCTAGTTTTCCTTCAAGCAGAGCAGCAGCACCGCTTTGAACTCCTGTATTATGAGCAGTTGTGTCGAAGCAGATTATTTGAACTAGATCAAGCATTTCATATTCATTTATTGAATTAAACACGGCATCTGATATTTCTTTTCCACTCGAAGATTTTAACTTTGGAATGCCAAGTAGTTTATCGATACCTTGAGATGAGACTATGATTGGCAAGCGGTCAACTTTTTCCCTGCCACTAATTTCTGGTAACATTGTACCATCCCAGTGCAAAACAAAACTACGTGGAATCTGGAAATAAAAACTCAAGTTTCTTAATTTATACTCAAAACATAAAAAAAGAAGCATAGGGAAAACCCACATTACAGTACTTACATCAAAGTTTGCTGCAATGTTTTGTGCTGTTGTTGCACGATGCTTCTGACGCATTCGACGAATTGATGATCTATTTAGTATAAGATCTTCGATATCATAGTCCAACGCGTCAGCAGTTGCGCTTAGGATATGAACTGCAGCACCATCAGTGATTTTCCACTTATCCAAAGTTGAAAGCAGTCTTGGTGTAAAAAAAATTGTTTTACCTCTGGAGATACCTGATGTACCTGGATTTGGATTTGATACAGATGTTGATGCTACAACTTCAATATCGTTTTCGTCGTCAATGTCAATCATACCTGTTTTACAACAATAATTCTGATTTGCTTAAAAGATAGAATATTTAATTGTATACCTCTTTGAATCTGTTGTTCATAAAGAGTGATTTTTTTGAGGTTAGGATTTTCATGCATTAGTATTTGACAGATCACGTGGGATTTCAGACATGGTGTCAAAGATGCTCAGTATGCTTTGACATTTCATCATGAATAGACTTACTAACGAGCAACGCTTGCAAATCATTGAATTTTATTATCAAAATGCGTGCTCTGTTAAGAAAGTTCAGAAAGAAAGAAATTGTGTTCAGCGACGAAGCTCATTTTTGGCTCAATGGGTACGTAAATAGGCAGAATTGTCGATTTTGGAGTGAATATCAGCCAGAAGCATTGCAAGAGCTACCAATGCATCCAGAAAAAGTCACAGTTTGGTGCGGTTTATGGGCTGGTGGCATCATTGGACCGTACTTCTTCAAAGATGATGCGAATCGTAACGTAACTGTGAATGGTGAGCGCTACCGTGAGATGATATCCAACTTTTTTTTGCCCAAAATGGAAGAACTGAACTTGGTTGACATGTGGTTTCAACAAGATGGCGCTACATGCCACACAGCTCGCGATTCTATGGCCATTTTGAGGGAAAACTTCGGAGAACAATTCATCTCAAGAAATGGACCGGTAAGTTGGCAACCAAGATCATGCGATTTGACGCCTTTGACTATTTTTTGTGGGGCTACGTCAAGTCTAAAGTCTACAGAAATAAGCCAGCAACTATTCCAGCTTTGGAAGACAACATTTCCGAAGAAATTCGGGCTATTCCGGCCGAAATGCTCGAAAAAGTTGCCCAAAATTGGACTTTCCGAATGGACCACCTAAGACGCAGCCGCGGTCAACATTTAAATGAAATTATCTTCAAAAAGTAAATGTCATGGACCAATCTAACGTTTCAAATAAAGAACCGATGAGATTTTGCAAATTTTATGCGTTTTTTTTTAAAAAAAGTTATCAAGCTCTTAAAAAATCACCCTTTATAACTCTTTTCGTTCATCTTCTTTTATTCGACGCTGGTTTTCTTGTTCTTTCTGGACTGCCTTTCGCTTTTCTTTCTGCATTACAATTTTATCCGTTCCTAGCATACAACCTGGTCTTCCTTTTTCTCGTTGCTTTTTTAAGAACTCTTTGTCTTCTTGTATTTTAATTAATTCAAACGCGTTTGCATGTGCGATATCGAATAAATCATCTAATTTATCTTGAAATTCAGTTTCTTTCCTGTTTTGACATTCTGTTTTTCGACCATGATGCTTTGTAATATCTCTCCACTTGTTGTATAATTTTTCCAGCTTCTCAATGCAGTGTTTTTCATGGTGTGTTGGAATTCGTGCTTTTTGCCAAAACGTGCTGACCTCAGCAACAACTAATCAGAACTTTCTCTTAAATTTAAGCCAACTATTCTTAAATTATAAAATAAAACTTGTAGCACTTGTTTTCTTCCTGGTAATTTAGCTCCAGTAATTTGGTGGTCCATTACGCCAATTAACATAATGTCATCATCCGATCGAAGTCTTTTGGTTGTCATCGCTTTAGATTTTTAATTTTAAAATGTATTTGTTCGTTTTGGATTTTCTATGAATTTAAAAAATAAAAAATATTAATATTTTAGGCAAAAAATATTTATTTTCTTCATACATTTATTTTTACCGGCTAAACTGTTGATTATATAGAAAAACGCTATATATACACATTTGAAAGGAATTGTAATTCTTAATTATTTTTCAATTTATTTAAACAAAATCGGACTAGTGGTTCTCGAGTTATGTCAAAAAAAGAGCACCAAAGGTGATAATTTCCCCTATATGATAGTAACTAACTTTAATGACAAACAATTGTTGGCGGGGGCACGCCTAAAAATTGTCCAATCAAGCTCAAATTTTTTTGTGTATTTTTAGGTTCAAATAGAGAAGTTTTAGCGCTTGCCGTCATACGAATTCGAAAAAAAAAGAAATAAGGACCGGTCTAATATGTATACAAGCTACGAGCTGGATGTGCTGGGGGTTATTGAGGCATTAAAAAAAATCCGTGTATTCCTAATTGGATTGCGATTTAAACTTGTGACTGACTGCAATGCATTTGCAAGGACTTCGGATAAAAATGACTTATCCGTGAGAGTGGCCCGTTGGATATTGTTCCTGCACGAATATGATTACATTGTGGTACACTGCACACTGGTCCCAAATCCATTTTTATGGCATGAAGTTGAATAATAAAGATACAATCTTGTAATTTTGCACATTTGCTAGACATAACATTATTAAAAAATAAAATATAAAATTGGGCCGATCGGACCACACCCACTATCACCTCGCATATAAACCCAATATATAACCACCATAATTATCACCCTGTATTAGTGCAGGTTGGCCAAAAACAAAATTGTATGAAAGCTTCAAATTATAAAACTTATTTCGCTTTGACGAACAATGTTTTTCCGAACATTATTACAAAAGCAAAATATAGCATACAAATATTCTACTTGACACTGCAATTAAATAATTATTTCAGGAAATAATATAAAATGTCTACATATGTACAGAAAAGTTAATGACGTAATATACCATTTTAAAGGTACTTACAATACCTTTAAAATGAGATGTTGATGGGTCTCATACACAAATATGATTAAATATGTGTACTATGGCTAATCGAAATTGTGATAAAATAAAGTGGCAATTGTAGGAGTTTGCCGAAAAATGCTGACGAGATATTAAACCTACCATAAACTACACACTCAGACGAACACTTTCACATTTACACTTTGAGTCAAGTTGAGTCCTACATATAACTTTTGGTCCATTTTTAGGTTATGCTCAATACGAATAACAAAATTACAACACTTAAGAAAACTGACAACACTACAGTAATCACAAAATGTCAAATATAACTTTTCAACTACTTACGCCGGCCTTCAATTTCAATAATATAGTCACTTCATTATTTTCTTTTTACGCTTAATTTTAAGCATTTTGTATAACTGGTTTAAACCCGAATTAATCCCACTTTTTTCAACAACAAAATTTAAATGCCTCTCAGGCTTGCGGTGTTGCCACCTAGTTTTCTCCTATACATTTTCTTGATAGCTTGGAGTGTTGCCACTAAGAAAATATATACACATTTAACAATTTCTAATTTAATTTTTTTTAATTTCTGCCAAAAAATATGGATTTGGGACCATAGTGCACTGGCCTGGAACTCAGATGCGTCACGTGGATGCGCTTAGTCGACACCCAGTGATGGCGATTGGCGAAAACAATTTAATGTCAAAGATACAACGATTTCAATCCCAAGACGACGATCTTCAAAACATCAAAGAAATCTTGAAAGATAAACCGACGCACAGATGGTTGAAATCGGAGAAATGGAGATTAATTAAAAAATCAAAATTTATTTTTTTGGAAATTTTTGATTATACGATTAAAGAATATAAAATTCTACATCACTACCGAAAATATCAATGACATGTGTTGCTTACTTTTACAGTTGTACTGCTTTAAATTCATGCATGTTTTGAGTTTTACTCGAACAGTTCTGAAAATTGCAAATTTACATATTTCAAAGGTTAATATCTTTTTCTCCATTGTAAAAAGTAGCACTTTGATTATAGAATCTTCAAGTTCAGGTATTTTAGAGTTATCTTACAAAAAAATGTTTTGACGAAACTATTTCAGAAATATTTTTAAAAAATTGTTGAAAATATTTCTAAATTTAAGGATTTTTAAAATATATGTGGAGTTTTAAATGTGAATTCTGTAATATACCGCCAGATGGTGAATTTCTAATTAATTTACAATGTGTTATCTTCAATATTCCGCAATTACATGTTGCGCGTTTTTGCGCCAATTTATTTTACTGAAAAAATTGTGAAAATTGTCACTCTTTATGGGTGCTTATACATTCAGTTTTATTGTACAACTGGAACTTAGATTATACGAAAACTTAATATTTAAGTATTTTGTAATGAAAAATAAGTCTATTATTTACTTAACACTTAAATGAAACAATTATTTCTAATGAAAATCATTCACAGAAGCAGAATGACGTTCCAAGTCGCACAATAAATCTTAATCTTATAAACATCACTATATAAAAACGAAGTGGTTTAGGGTATAACAAGTACGGAAAGAGTAGTGTCGGGTAATGTCGGCTATATGATACCCTGCATCTTCTACCCTATTTCAAGTAATTTACTACCAATTCTAGATGCATTAAAATTTCTGTAACAGTTTAATGCCGGACAATTCGAAACATCGTCCTTAATGAGCAAATTTCACCAAATGTGGTGGGACATTTGTATGGGGGCTTTATCAAATAATGGACCGATGTCACCGAATTTAACTACAGCAGTTTCTAGGTAAAATATAACGTTATGTGCCAAATGCGAACAAAATTGGGTAAGCAATTTTGTTGCAAGAGCGGAAAAGTAAAATCTGGAACGACATTTGTATGGGAGCTATACCTAAATCTAAACCGATGTGACCCACTTTCACCATAAATGTTTCTAGCTGAAATATAACTTGTTGTGCCAAATTTGAACAATATGCCAAATTTGAACAATACTGAAATTTAATAGCGTCCATCATTGATGCGAAAAAATTAGCTGTACCAAGTTCCGTTGGGATTGGAAAATAATTGCGACTTGTACTTTGATAACAAGATTATATAAATTATAATTTCACTAGTCCGGAGACTTAAAAAAAATATAAACTTTATTTGTTGATAATGAGAATACAACTGAATTTTGTTTTACATTATTTTCTTATTGATACTTTACAATTTTGATTTATGCTAACTTAAGCTATTTCAAAGTATTGACTTAAGTAATTCCACGGAATTGAGTCGTCAGCGTCTGCAGTCAGTTACTTTCGGTTAAATTGGGTTACGTGTGTCAATGCTCTGTATTTTCAAGCGTTGCACATTTGTGGGGTGAATGTTTTAATGTCTTTGTCATTAACACCTCCCCTCTTAATTCCGAGCGTCCTCGATCGGTTAAAAATATGGTATGTGAGAAATGCGTGTTATTCCTTGTGGTTCTGTCTGCTGGTTTTCTGATAATTCTGGCATGGAGATATGTGTATGATTACATGGATTGATAGTGGGTGGGTTGATAACCAATTCCCTTTTTCTTCTGCAGATTCCAGATTTTACAAGTAAAATAATGGATAGTAGGAGTGCTAGTGAGGAGAGTCCAGAGTTTGTGGTTAGGCTCCATACATGTTTGTTTCCCAACAGGCTTATAGCTTGGGTGTTATTGTTTTGAAGTTCTTTAATTATTTCTAAAGATACCGTTTCTTCCACATTAAACGTAGTGTGTTTTGGTTGTAATATAGCTGGTAGAGGTTGAATATTTGTTACTTCGAAAAATTCGTATGATTTATCAAATATTTTAACCGTTGCGTTATGAAATTGTAGGACATATGTACCGGTAAGATTTTGAGGCTCTCCATTTATGTTGACTGTTCCCCTGAACTGATTTAGCAGAATTGTACCAGGAGATATTTCTTCAACTGCTGGAATATGGCGATTATCAATTACACTGCAGTTTGATGTCCTGCTGTTTATTAGGTTATTTAAACAAGTATTAGTTTCTATTTCTTGTAAATTTGTCTTCTTACATATAGTAATATTATTATAATTTTTGCATTGTTTTCTTATACCATATATTGTTTTGTTACATGTTAATACATTTTCGAATGCTAGTTTGTTTACAAATTTATCGATTTTTACAGGTTTTATTAAGAGTTTGTTACAAAATGAGTCATTTGTTATTGGTATACTTATGATGTAAACAAGTGAGTTGGTATTTGACGCGATTTTTATCTCTGCAAATTCAAACGTTTGTTCAATATTAACAAATGGTATAGAATCTTTAACTATAATATTTTTTACAATATCTATTTCTTCTGGAGACAGTATAAATGAGTTTACGACTCCTAATTTTGCCCAATGAATGGCATACTGAATATTAATTATTTCTTGTTTAAGTATATCGATTTTGAATTTTAATTTTGCTATTAGCTTTTCTCTAGCAACATCGTTATAATTTATAGTTCTAATTATCTCATTTGTTGTTCTCGTTAACTCGTTGATTTTTTCTAACGAAAGTTTATTGATGACGACCTGTTTATTGTTATTGACCAATATTTGATTGGTTTTTTGCGTTACTATCTCAAAATCATCATGGTCAGGATTCCCTGCGATCCATTTCCATGCTGATCCTATGAAGTTTAAGGATCTTTTCATCCTTGGTTTTAACCTATCCAAGTATCCTTGTATCTGTGTCATTTCGTGGCTGAGGAAGGGATGAAGGAAGTGGTAGTCACTAATATTTTGAGATAATGTTTTCTGCATGGTGTCAATTAGGTCTTGATATTTGTCAATTTCTATGACGTGGATGATTTTGAACGTTCCAGTCTCGAGTTTTGCCGGTCCAGAATCAAGGGTTACAATTTGAGAGTTCGAGTAGTCGAGAATTTTAATCTCCGCCATTGTCATGGTAGAAAGTAATCTGAAATATATTTAATTAATTTCTAATATTGTTTTTGTGTATGATTTTTCCGGATTCTGTAATGATAGTTGTGTTTTTATTTTCCTTAACTATTTCTGGTCTGTAAGTTTTGCTAAGTTTCGTCCCTAGTCTTTTGTTTTCTTTCACAAAAATCTCCTGTCCTTGCTCATAAGTTTTAGGTTGGGATCTAGATTTATTATGATAGTCAATATCACCTAATTGTTTTTCTTTAAGTTTTTGAGATATTTCGGTTCTTTCCTTCTCCAGGTCCTGGGGGTCTGTACTAACTTTCTTTCCGAAAAATGCTTCGACTGGTTTTCTCCGAATAGTCGAATGTATCGAATTGTTATACTCATAGATTGATCTATGTAGAAGTTCTGAAAACGATTTGTGAACGTTGTCTGACTTCAGACAACGCATTATCTCTGACAGAGTCGAATGAAAACGTTCGATTTGTCCGTTCACGGTGCTGCTGTAAGGAGGAATCTTGAAAACTTTCACATTGTACTGATTTTCTAGCATGAAAATTATAGATTTGGAACTAAATGACTTTTCATTATCGATTACTATTATTTCCGGCATTCCGAAAGAGATGATGATTTCTCTTAGGGGTTCCTTAACATCCTCTACTGCTCTGGATTTAAGAATTTTCGCCTGAGCGTATTTCGAAAATTTGTCTATGGCCGTTAATATTGGCTTCTTCTCCGTAATGTATAGATCTATATGGACAATCTGCCCAGGAAATTGTGGTATTGGTGTTTCCTGTATAGCGACTTTATTCGGGTGCCTTTCATATTTGTTTTCTTTGCATACCTTACACTGCTTTGTAATCTTTTTAATTTTCGCATGCATTCTGGGAAAATAAAATTTCGTCAAAATTTGCGCCTTATTTTCCGTACTGTTCCGATGAGCCCTATCATGTTCTTTTATTATCTCTGCTTCCTGCTCTTCATCATTCTTCAGATCGACAACCATGAATCTAGTGTATTTTGCCTTGTACTGGGAAAAGTTATCGCGAAACACTTCCTGTATTTTCCCGAAAATTTCATAAGTGGTCTTTAAACAGTTTACAACAGATGGATTCAGACATTTTTTCAAGATGTCGGTGAGAGTCACTTCCGTAATATTAGGTTCATTTATTATGTGTCTATGATAAGTAGGAAAAACTATCTCGAATTTATAAGACGGTTGGTCCTCTTCTGATGATATAAGAATCTGATTTTTAAATACGTTTATTGGAGCATCAGTGTACTGTATTAGATTTTGAGATGAACTATCGTCACTATGTTGGGTGGAAGTCATGGAATTTATTTGATTTGTGTTCTTGGGTGGTCTAGATAAAGCGTCCGCAACTATATTAGTATTGCCTGGTTTGTATCTCAGTTCGTAATTAAAATCTTCAAGGAATGCTTTCCACCTCTTGAGTTTGAAGTTTGCATTCTTGTTATTTAAGGCGTATGTCAATGGAAGATGGTCCGTATAGATCTTAATCTTTGCGGAACCATATAAGTAATTTCTGAGAGCTTTAAGAGCCCAAATAATCGCGAGCATCTCTTTTTCATTCGTTGCGTAATGCTCTTCAGCCTTACTGAATGTTTTTGATAAGAACACAATTGGTTTATTGTCCTGGGACAGTACTGCTCCCATGGCGTAGTTAGAGGCGTCAGTTGTCAATTCAAATTCTTTATTAAAGTCCGGGTACGCTAGTATTACGTCCTCCGAAGAGAGTGTTATTTTCAGTTTGTTGAATGCATCTATTCCATCCTGGTCAAGTTGTATAGCCATTTTGCTAGAGGTATGTTTAGACGCACGTCCTGCCTCCCCTCTTAGAAGTGCCGTCAGGGGTTTAGCTATTTTAGCATAATCCCTGATGAAACGTCTGTAAAAATTAGAAAGACCCAGGAACGATCTTAGGTCTTTTAGCGTTTTTGGAAGAGGAAAGTTCATTATTGCTTCGACCCTCTTGGGATTGGTCTTTATACCCGCATCTGAGACGATGAATCCTAAAAATTCGACTTCCTGCCTAAGGAATTCGCATTTGTCCAATTGGACCTTCATATTTGCGTTTTCCAATGTTCCGAATATAGTCGACAGGTTCTCAAGATGTGAATCTTCATCTTCAGCAAATACGATTATATCGTCCATATAGACGAAACAAATTTTTCCGATATGGTCTCTGAGAATATCGTCCAGAGTCCGTTGAAAGATGGACGGCGCATTCCTTAGCCCAAAGGGAAGTCTGGTAAATTCGTATTTACCATTGTTAACAGAAAATGCGGTTTTCTGTCTGTCACTTTCCTTAAGTGGTATTTGATGAAATCCACTTTTCAAGTCCAAGACTGAGAACAATTTGTTTTTCCCCAATTGAGGAAGAATATCATTTATCTCTGGAATTGGATATCTATCTGGGATAGTTTCTGCGTTCAGCTTACGATAATCTATAACCATTCTAAATTTTCTCTGACCAGATGCGTCCAATTTTTTCGGTACAATCCAGATGGGTGAATTGTACGGGGATCGTGAAGGTCGAATAATTCCCTGATCTAATAACTCCTGTATTTGTTTTTCCACTTCCCCTTTCAAATGCATGGGGTATGGATAATACCTGGAATATACCGGTTCATCATTAGTGGTCTGAATATCTGCAACTACTGCTGATGTGTATGTAAGTTTCTCGTTCGGCTCATTAAATAAGGATCTGTGATTCTCAATTGTAAGATCTAATTTATGCTTTCTTTCGTCATTCAAATGTTCTGTCCTAATGTCGATAGTATTCACAGACCTGGATATTTTCTGTTGTATTTTGACTTTCATTTCTTTATTTATCAGCATGTAATCTTTTGCTGCGTAGATAACTGCTGATAATTCCTTTAGACTGTCATTTCCCAGTATTCCGTCAAAGGATTTAAGTGTTGGTAATAAAAAAAATTTGAGCGGGTCGTTGTTTTTGTTGAAAAGATTAATGAAGGTGTGCTGTGTTATGGCAGTCTTTCCGCCCACTGAGTTCGCGAAGAAGGCATTTTCGTTTTTTAACGGATTTCTAACAAGGCTGGGTCGGATATAATTTTTGTTTGATCCGGTGTCAATTAAAATTTCTAGAATCTGTCCGGTATTCGTCCTACACTTAAAGAAAGGTAGCGACGAGTTAGTTAATCTAAAAAATGAATGTCAACGAATTCTTGTGTTTCTGTCTGGTCTCCCTCATCAAGAACATCGTATTGGTCCGTAATATAATCATCAAAAGGCGGCAGTTGCTGCTCATTTTCGTAATTTTCTAAATCCGACCTGTACTCTTCAGCATTTGGACCAAAGTTTTCCTCTGTGTTCAAATGAAAATTTCTTTGTATCTTATCGGGCTTTCTCAATTGATCAGACTGATCTGTAGGTCTTTTGCCGATGTAGTTATTATTCGGAGCTGGCCGATTCATATAATTTACAGCTCGTGATCGCATGGATGGATCTATCTCCATTGGTTCAGGTCTAGGTTGGGGTTTCGGTGCATTTGGTCTAGGTGGTTGGAAATTCTGATTTGGATACGATTGTTGATAAGCCAATCGGTCAGTATTATTACGAGGATACACAGGTGTGGTTGCATTATATTGTTGAAAATTAGGGGAAGGTTGCGGCATGAATGCCAACTGTGGGTGAAACGATGTTTGGTTTTGGTATTGAGCTTTTGGGTATAATGGTGGAGTTGGTCGAGAGTTCTGTTTGTTATTTCTACCTATATTGTTATGGGAGTTTGCAAATTGAGCCCTTGCAAATTGGTTTTCCATTTTCAGACATAATTGAAGTGCCTGTGGAAGGTCTGTCGGTTCTTTCATGCCGAGATGTATTGACATCTGACCTTTTAAGCCTCTTATAAATATATCGAGAGCCTTGTCTCTGTAAGTTTGCGCGAGAATATCGAGTGATTCTCTATTTATGTCTAAGCATGACAGTTTATTCATTATAAGTGACAGATGGGCATATACTTCTTGGTAAAAGTCCTGGATTTTATTGTTTCCCTGAACCAGTGTTGTCATCTGATATTCTAATGTGGTCAGGTCACGCTTATCCGCGTAATGGAGGGTCAAACATTTCGAAATACAATCCCAGTTGAGGGGTGTATTGTACGATTCTAAAGCCGCGTCGGCGTTACCGACAATCTTATTCCTTATTGTATTCAGAATTGCAAAGTACTTTGGCGTGCCTTTGCATGAGTCGTACAATTTGAGAATTCTATCTACGCTCTTCTTCCACGAACTATATTCCGATGCATTTCCTGCAAATTCGCGTAAGCTTTTTACGACATCGGGAACCTTATCTAAGTCCGTTAGGTTATTCCTAAATCTATCCTCAATAATTTGGTCGACACCAGCTATGTCAGCGCTTGGTCGCATGTGCTGCCTAATGGCGATTTGACACTGTTGTGCGCAAATTCTCGCAATCGTCTCTTCCGTAATTGCAGTATGTCCGTCATTATTGTTTTGTCCATTATTATTGTCAGGATTAGGGATGTTGAGGATAGGAGGTCTAATGAGGTTGTTTGGATTAGCCATTTTCAATACTATTTAGGTGTTCGTTAATTTTTCTTACAGATTCTCAATTTATTTATGTTATTTTCCACTGTTATTTATATTTTTTCCACTTATTTTCTAGATATTATTTTTGTTTTTAGGAATTCTAATAATTTTCTTTTTCACTTGCAACTAGATGTGTGCTTAATGTAAATTCCCGTAGGAATCGCAATTTTTCCTTAAATAATTCTCACTTTTGTGGTACACTTTCGTTTTACTTACTTACTACTTAGTTTAACTTACAGAACTACAGCTGCTAACATGACGATTTGAAACTCCGACCTGGTCCTTTTCCGTATTTCGTGTACTAGGGTGTCAGCAAGTTTACACTTATCCTCGCCTGATAACCTGTTGATTACACAGCTAGCAGTGGTGATATCCTGTGGGATGTTGGGTGTTGATGTCCTCTCGGGTGTTGGGAACTGATATCCTATGGGATATTTGCTGTTGATATCCTATGGGATATTTTTAATGTTGGGCGCCAATTATAATTTCACTAGTCCGGAGACTTAAAAAATATAAACTTTATTTGTTGATAATGAGAATACAACTGAATTTTGTTTTACATTATTTTCTTATTGATACTTTACAATTTTGATTTATGCTAACTTAAGCTATTTCAAAGTATTGACTTAAGTAATTCCACGGAATTGAGTCGTCAGCGTCTGCAGTCAGTTACTTTCGGTTAAATTGGGTTACGTGTGTCAATGCTCTGTATTTTCAAGCGTTGCACATTTGTGGGGTGAATGTTTTAATGTCTTTGTCATTAACATATACACGGACGGTTTATTAATTTATTTTCGAGGAAAACCATTTTTATACCCTCCACCTCCAGGATGGGGGTATACTTTGTCATTCCGTTTGTAACACCTTGAAATATCGACATGAGACCATATAAAGTATATATATTCTTGATCGTCATAAAATTCTAAGACGATCTAGCCATGTCCGTCTGTCCGTCCGTCTGTTGAAAGCACTCTAGCATCTAAAAGAAAGGAGCTAGGAGGTCAAAATTTTGCCTAAATACGGCATATAGTTGTAGATCGGTTGGGATTGAAACTGGGCGAAATCGGCCCACAGTTAAAATTTTTTCCCTCACAAGGACTGAAAAAACCCATAATAACCCCTAATATTTTAGAGTATTTAAGCATATTTTTTGAATTGAAACTGCACAATAAAACTATTTTTATTCGTAGGGGGTGAAATGGTACAAAAAAGGATAAAAATGGTACTTATCAAACGACAACAGTTGAAAACACGAAATTCACTGTGTACATTCCTCTAATTGAGTAGATACATAATATGAAATTATTTTTTCCAAATTCGTACTTTTAAGGGATAAAATGGGAATAGAGGGATAAAAAAGGGTGCACCTAGAATAATGAAATTCGGTGTATACATTCCTCTGATTGCGTAGACACGTAAAATAAACGGATTTTTCGAAATTCGTACGTTTTGGGGTTCAAATGGTAAAAAGGGGATTAAAATAGTACCAACCAAATGACCACAGCTAGAGTCATGAAATTCGGAGTATACATTCCTCTGACTGCGTAGACACGAAAAATAATTCGTACTTTCAAGGGATACAATGGGTATAGGGATAAAAATAAAGGGTGATTTTTTAAGAGCTTGATAACTTTTTTTTAAAAAAAACGCATAAAATTTGCAAAATCTCATCGGTTCTTTATTTGAAACGTTAGATTGGTCCATGACATTTACTTTTTGAAGATAATTTCATTTAAATGTTGACCGCGGCTGCGTCTTAGGTGGTCCATCCGCTTAGTCCAATTTTGGCATTTCCACGTTTTTGAGTAACAGAGACCCAATTGGTGCGAACGGCGACGAATCGAAAATTGGTGGTCATCATTAACACTGGCCGATACAGCTGCGATATTTTCTTCAGTTCGCACTCTACGTAAGCGTGTTGGTGGTTTAATGTCCAACAATGTAAATTTGGTGCGAAATTTAGTCACAATAGCCCGAATAGCCGCTTCAATGGGTCGATTAAACTGACCATAAAATGGAAGCGCGCAATGAACTTTCTTAACAGAGCACGCATTTTGATAATAAAATTCAATAATTTGCAAGCGTTGTTCGTTTGTAAGACGATTCATGATGAAATGTCAAAGCATACTGAGCATCTTTCTCTTTGACACCATGTCTGAAATCCCACGTGATCTGTCAAATACTAATGCATGAAAATCCTAACCTCAAAAAAATCACTCTTTAGTACCAACTAAACGAATACAGAAACGAATCGACTGCCTCTGAGGAATGCAATCCATGGTGGAGGGTATATAACGCCGTTTTTACTTGTTTCTACTAAATTGTACTCAAATTGTGTTTTCTTTTACTGATTATGGTATAAATATTGAAGAAATATAATCATTACCCGACCCGAATATCTACTCCATTTTGGCGATTTCAACCCTCTGTGAGACGTTTAACGAATATTTCCTGAGGGCAGATATATAAAATTCTAAACGATTGCGAGTTATTGGTAATACCGAAAGGCATGCAGGGTGAAATAATAAAAATGACGCATGAACGAGGTCACTGTTCGACGAAGAAAACGTAGGAGCTAATATCCAACGAGTACTTCATTCTGAAACTTGAGGAAAAAATACAGAAACACATCTCAAACTGTATACCAATCATAATCACCAATAGGAAACGAGGCAGGCAGGAAGGAGAACTCCATCCGCTACATAAAGAAGACACGTCGCTGCATACGTATCACATTGACTACCTTGGTCCACTCGAGTCGACAAATAAGATGTATAATCACGTAATCACGGAAAAAACTACCAAAATCTTGTAGAACCTACTAAAAAATTTAACTATAAGTTAGTTTTTAGTATGTAATGCGTTTAATTGAAATATGTACATAAATATATAGGTTTAGCAAAAACCGACGAACAGAGAAATTGAGTGCTAAAATGAAATAAATTCTTCAGGTCTTGTCTTTCCAAGTGAAAACCTAAATGCAAAACTTGAAAATATATTCGTCAAATATACTCTTTATGAAAGTTATCTTCCTCAAGCATGAAACGTGAGTTAGAAATAAAACTTGTAATTTAGAAGGGAGTTGTAAGTTCCTCTTCGGTCGAGTATTTATTTCAAACTAAATTCATAATATAAACTTATAGAAATATACATATGTATGTCTCAATAGATATTTGGAATTTGTGAGTTTTTTTGAATTTTGCCCTACACTTAAGTGGGTTTTTATTGTTTTATGGTATGATATCGTCAAGGCGTAGAATAGTTCATCCGGATACGTCTGTCAAAACTATATTTAAAATAAATTACAATTCACTTGTCTCAGTTGGTTTAAATAATCATCTATGGGGAAACTGTATATCAATGGTTTTTGAAACATCAAAACTCTTAAAAATATTTTAAAAGGCTGATTCCATTCCTTAGAAATCATCGATTTAAAATAGTATATCTACTGGTTAGAAATTAAATATAAAAATTCGATTCGAACGCTTTTATGGAGTACATTCATATATTAATAGAAATGTAATGGTAAAGAGTGACTTTTAAGATGATTGAATAATTTTCTGGTTCAATTTTTTAATAACCAGGAAGGCCCCAATTCTATATTTGTATACTTTTTCTTCTTGTAATAAAAATTCAACAAAACTTACCAAAATAAGGTTTTGCCTACCAATTTTGGTAGGAAAAGCCTAAAACGGCAACACTGTCGACGACCCCAGTAAGTGGTATAAATTTGTTGGGAGTGTTCAACAAGTCATAAATTCAACATATCACAGAAGTATAAATACTACGCCATTCGAAATGCTTACTGGTACTAAGATGAAAACTGAAGACTTCGATATACAGAAACTAATTGAGCAAGAACTAATTGCAAACCATGAATGAAATCAGACAAGCGGCTTGACGACAAATTCTCGACGTTAAGACCGAAAACAAGAAGATTTATGACCTCAGACGTGAATCTTCAAGGAAGTACAAATAAATGAACTTGTGGCAATAAAAAGGACTCAGCTAGGCGGTGGCCTCAAACTTAGTCCGAAAATCAAAGAAGAGAGCCAGTATTAACAACGACGCGAAGAACTTAAGACGTGTGCCGGAAGACGTAAATAAATCACTCGATTTGTTTGTTCAGTTCATTTTTTTATAATTATTCATATTACTCATTACTTTTATTCTCTTTTTCTTACCAAACTAATTTTGGTGAAATAACAAACGGATTTAATTTTAACAACAATAAAATTACCATATAATTATATATTTTACCTGAAATATAAGGTGTTGTGTCAATTTGAAGAAAATCGATTAAAATAAATCGATTAAATAAAAGCAGAGCAGAAAAGTCAAATCAGGAGTGATATTTGTATGGGAGCTATATATAAATCTGAACCGATGACATTTATATAAATCTCAACCGATCTGTTCACCATATATGTTTCTACTTTAAATATAAGGTATTAAGATCGGACAATAAATGCGGCCTGTACAATGATTACGAGAATAGATGGACTGACATGGAGAGACAAACGGGCATTGCTAAATCGATTCAAAAAATGATTCTAATGGGTCTATATCGCTTCTATTTGGGTATTTATCAGTAATTAGATAAGTGTATTGCAAAAATGAGTGGAAGAAAACACACAAGTTTAAACATAAAACATAATTTAACCGTTATAGTCGACATGAAAAAATGACAAAAGATGAACTGAGTGCGAAATATAATTGCTCCAAGTCCAACATAAACAGAATTTTGAAAAATAGGGAATCAATTGTGGAAAAATCAAAGCAGGCAGAATAGACAAGGCATAACACTGAACAAAAATCAAGGAAAAATGCGGATCCGCTGATATTGATGCCGCTAATACTTTTTATACACTCCACGAGAGCAGAGAGCAGAACGAAGATTTTCGGGATAATGACGAACGCTATTTAATTTGAAGAAAATCGGTTCAGATTTAGGTATAGCCCCATACGAATTTCAATCCCGATTTGACTCTGTTCACTCTAGATACCACATATTTTAACAAATGTTCTTTAAATTTGGCAAAACATCTTTTATTTAAATTTTTATTTATAGGTTCAGATTTATATATAGCTCCTATACAAATTTCGCTCCCGATTAATCTTTTACTGCTCCAGAAACCACATATTTTATCTGATTGTCTTCAAATTTGGCAGAAATCTTACATTTAAACTAGGAACACCTATTGTGAAAATAGGTCAGATCGGTTCAGATTTATATATAGCACCCATTCAAATTTCGCTCCCGATTTATCTTTTTCTGCTCTAGAAACAACATTTTAACAGATCTTCTTCAAATTTGGCAAAAAATCTTATACTTCCACTAGAGACAGCCATGGTGAAAATGGGTCAGATCGGTTAAGATACAAATAGCTCCCATACAAATTTCGCTCCCGGCTTGAATTTTTCCGCCCAATAAACCACGTATTTTTACCAAATATATTTTAAGAATCTATTGTGAAAGTGGGTCACTTCATTCCATGTTTAGATATAGCGTCCATAAAATTATTCTTCTCGATTTGACAACTTAGGTCAGGTCATATCGGCCTATGATTAGGAAGCATTACCGAATTGAATTGTGAAAATGTGGAAAATTATTCATTATAGGGCAATTCTACAAAATGTTGACCCATTGTTCATATTCGATCTTCAATTCTGATGTCATAATTTACTAATTACCCCATTCTGCAATTCAAGGATTGTGCATATTTTTTGGACTACTTGAGTTCATCAACCATTCAGAGGATACCAACGATATCGAGACGCGTTCCAAAGTTATTAGGCCATTAACGAAGCAATCTTCTCACAAAAAACTCCCAAGAGTACCAACGTAAACCTAAGGTAAGGACGCGTATTATATACGTATAAGTCTGGAACGAAAAAATTGCTCAGAAATGACTACTGAATTGTTTAATGATGATCTGCAAAATATTTCTTCCTTGGGTCAAACCGTCTGTGAGCTAAACGATACTGAAAACACCTCTAAAAATAATCAATTCGTCAATTTCCTGCCAAATACGCTGGTGGTTCGCTCACATATATTGTTATGTGTTTCACAGGTCCTTATCCGCTGCTGCAAATGGTCAACGGTAATGATTTTCTTCTGCCCATAACAAATGCATTTGTAACCTAGGACGAACGTCGCCATTGTAGATTTACAGTTATGCTGTGTTCGTAAAGTTTTTTTAGTTAATTTGCGGCCCCTAATAAAAATCGTTCTGTGACGCTTGAAAGTGACTATTATAAACAAATTCGCACCCAAAAAATGCTTTTTTGCTCTATGAAAAACCGGTTGAGACCGACATAAAAAACCCGGGGTTCCTGAAACAAAAACCGCGATTTAAAAAAACCCGACGGTCGGTCTTAGGAGAAAAACCCCGTTGGCCCGGTTTTAGCTCTCGGGTTTGATCACTCTAATTCGGATAGAAAGTGGTTTTACCAATTTTCCAAATGAGCCATTAGTCCCCTTTTCCACAGGCAAATTGTTATTTGGCAAATTTTTTGTTTTCTCTTTTGAAATTTTCGCTTGCTTTTCCACTAGCAAATTTTTCTTTGCCAAATTTGCGAATCAAAATACAAAAGAAAGAAAGAAACGTCAAAAGTGTTTACATTTTAAAGAATTTTTCGAAGAATTTTATTATATAAATTGCAAAAATTAAAAATTAAATTTCACTTGCACAAATTAAAGCAACAGGTTTGTAAACAAAAGCCGGCTGTGTGTCAGTAAAACGAATAGGTTAAAAAGGAAATGCCAACAAAATTGTTTTCAACGAACAGAGCAAAGCAGAATTTGCGTGTACCGCAAATTCTGAACAGGCAAAGTTTTGTTTCTCTTCCTCGCACCCCTCTCGCCTACAAACTCAGAATTTGCCAAATAAAAATTTGCCTGTGGAAAACGGGACTTAGAAATATTTAACGCTTAGGTTAGGTTAGGCTATAATGACCAGAATGCTCCTGCATTCTGAACACCCGTAGACCCTTTTGGATCCATTGTGTACATATATATAAGGATAGGGATAGGGTAATGGAAGGGAAGGAAGGAAGGTTTAGAGGACTGATATATGAAGCAGAGTGTGTAATATGTTATGTGTATGTTGGCAGTATTTAAAGTAGAAGCCGAGCGTAGTATCAAGTGTTGACTTTGTGTCAATAAAAGTGCTCTTTCTTCTTGGTGGTACCTTTATGGTTCTCAGTCTTTTTTAAGGGTCATTGGTTTGTGTGATATATCTTTGCTTCCTAATGGCCACCCCTAATCCAGTTTAGACTTTTTGAGAATCCCAATAGGTCATAAATGGTGCGGGTTCTATGTTACTAACGTAGTAGTCTCCTATGTATTTGTTACTGCGGATACAAAGCGAGGGGCATCTGCAGATTATGTGTTCGCTTATTTCTACCTCGTCTTTATCCTCACTCAATCGACAATAATCTTCTATGCCTGCCTGCCATCTTAAAATACTACCTCTGATATTACAGTGCCCTGAGTAAATACCTATCAATGTGCGGATTTCTGCCTTGCCTAGCTCTAATAGAGTTTTACTTTTATCGATCGTCGGCCATGTGGCCGAATGGATTAATGCCCAGGCCACTGTTCCTAGCCCAGCCTGATATTTTACTCAGTGCGCCTTGCATTAACTGTTGGTGTTGAGCGTCACTAATTGGATTGTTGTCTATGCTTCCTCTTAGATAAATATCTAGGATTTGTTCCAGTGTCTTAAGGAGGTAGGATGATAGACTTATCGGTCTGAAATCCTTCACGGATGAATGACTCGGTTTGCCTGCTTTGGGTATGAATACAACCCATACCTCCCTCCAGCTCATTGGTATAAATCTTAGGCGCAACAATCATATCTGTTGTATACTGCAGCATGGCTGGAAAGACGCCGTCCATTCCCTGGGATTTGAAGGGTTGGAAGTTATTGCCCGTTTACTTTGCTTTCATTGACTATTTTAACTATGGTTTCTTCGTCAAATTGAGAGGATCTGTTAGCTATGGCCATGGTGACCTCGCTGTTGATTTCCTCACAATTTGAGAAGTGGGTCGCTGCTAAGTGGCCGAGTGTCTCTTGGCCTGATGCCGTCCATGTGTTATCCGGTTTCTGGTTCTTCGACATGACTTCTGAATCTAGCGCCATGATTTTTGTCTCACAATAGGCAACTCAGGTCGCTCTCTTTGCTCTTTTGAGATCTGCCATGTATTTGTTAAAACTAATCTTAAAGTTTTCCCAATCATCATTGCTTCCTGTGCGCTGTGCCCTATTATACATCTTCCTGACCTTTCTCTGCTCCCTCAGCGGTCCACCAGTATGGCTGAGTCCTTATTCCTGGGAAGGTTTTGGGACTTGACCGAGAGAAGCTGTTTGACAGTGGTGACGTCAGGTTGTTGACATATATGTCAATATCTGTGCCTGTGAACGTGTCAGTCTTTAGATCCATAAGATCTGATTCCACGTGATGATGGAATGTCGACCAATACGGTTCTTTGCTTTCTTGCTCTATGTTAACTGGGAAGAGTATTCATTTGTGATCCGAAAAGGAGTGATTACCAGATAAATGAACTACCAATGTTAGTCAAAGTTAAATCTAAAACTTCTTCCCTTGAAGGTGGGGGTATTTCCCATGTTACAAATTCTAAGGCAGGATAATGTAATAAGTTCAATAATTGATTCACCTCTGTGATTTATATCTGTGCTTCCCAGGATTAATTTCCATTTCTTGTTGGATGCTATTAGTTGTTCCGTGCTGATTGGGTTTTTCATAGGGCATGTATATGGAGGCAAATGTCAGGGTTTCTCCGATGATTGTCTCCAAACATGCTACCGTTGCGTCGTCAGAACTAAAACTAGTATATAAGATTAGACCTAGACTTTTCTTAGCTACTATGCAAGTTCTTACCTTTTCCTCCGTGTAATTGCTTGTCGCTAATCCACTCACTTTGTTGTGCACAATCCACGGCTCCTGGACAAGGCTATGTGTTTGTCGGCGAGATAAATTAGGAGGTCGGCAGCGGCGGCATGGCAGTGGTGCTTTAATCTGCACCACTTTTAACGTCTTTATACACTCTACGATATTATTATGTCTTTGTGCATTTGTTTGTAACACCCAAAAGGAAACGAGATAGACCCATTGTTAATTATACCGATCGACTTAGAATCACTTTTTGAGTCGATTTAGAAATGTCCGTCCGTCCGTATGTCCATCTATTCTTGTAATCACGATACAGGTCGCAATTGTAGATGTAACTAAATGAAACTTTGCACAATGAAGTTTTTCGGGACAAGGACGAACGCTATTTAATTTGAAGAAAATCGGTTCAGATTTAGATATAGCCCCCATACGAATGTCACTCCCGATTTTACTCTTTTCACTCTAGATACCACATATTACAACAGATTTTCTTTAAAATTGGCAAAACATATTATATTTCAACTAGAAACACCTGTGGTAAAAATGTGTTAGATCGGTTCAGATTTATATATAGCTCCCATACAAATTTCGCTCCCGTTTTGACTTTTTCCGCTCTAGAAACCACATATTGTATCAGATTGTCTTCAGATTTAGCAAAACATCTTATATTTAAACTAGGAGCATCTATGGTGAAAATCGCTCCCGATTTGACTTTTTCCGCTATAAATGCCACATATTGTACTCGATTTTCTTTAAATTTGGCACAACATCTTATGCTCTAACTAGAAACACCTATGCAGAAATTGGGTAAGATCGGTTCAGATTTAGATATAGCCCCCACACAAATGTCGTCCCGATTTGACTTTTGCGCTATAGAAACCATATATTGTACCCGATTTTCTTTAAAATTGGCTCAACATCTTATCCAACTAAACAAAACTATTGTGAAAGTAGAGCGGTTCAGATTTAATTAGCCCAAATACAAATGTTGCTCCCAAAAGTAACTGATTTTGGCCAAACTATGCATTTTATATTTCACCTATTTCGTTCCAGGTTTCAATATATCCTCATACAAATGTCCTTTCCAATTTCACATTTTTTGTCAAACACATACATTTACAGGATACAAAAAACCTTCCCGTTTTCACTTTTTCACCGAATTGAATTGTATTCGAATAGAAAGTGGAGTGTATCATAGAGTCGGCCCGTCCGACTTTAGCCTTTCCTTACTTGTTTTTCTCTTCTTTTTTGCCAGCTGCATCAGGGAGACGGAACCTGATGGTGCCAAGCCCGAAGTTTATGCTTCCTTTCCTTTCCTTATATATACAGTCTCTCTTACTGATGGAAGGTAGAAACTCCCAGGATCCAGTATCGAGACCTCTGTTCTGTTTTGCTATAAGTCGTAGTATTTTATCTTCCTCCGGGATGGGAGGAGGTAACCATACTACGACTATCGTGCGGACGTTGATATCACTTCTAGGGCGGTGTTTGCGAATTACAGTTTTAAGAAAAGTCAGAGACTTCTCATTTCCGCAGTTGACAAGACTGCCAATCACAGTTTTAAGAAAAGTCAGAGATTTCTCATTTCCGCAGTTGACAATCTTAGTTCCCTTGATCCACTCGGCTCCCATGAAGGATATATCGTCATCGCACCACTTGTCCGCGAGCATCTCGTCCATGAGCAGCGTCTCCAGTAGCAGCCATCTTTCAGCATTGATCTTACGAAAGCGGACTATTTTTCAGAGCGTTGACAAAATCATCTTTAAGCAAAAAAGACCAGGTTTTAAGAGTCAAAAAGAGCGTTTGTCATTACTCTTTATTTGTAATGCTACCGGCGACTATAAAAAAGTTATAGTCATTGGTAAGTCGAATGCTTCAAAAATAAAACTTTGCCTCTCAAGTATTACTCACAAAACAAAGCTTGGATGACTCGAGATTTATGGCAAGAAGATTTTGCTTTCTCTTGATGTATTTATTTATTATGAATTACAATACAATGTAAATTTATATTCTAATTTTGGGTCCAGAGATTGAGCCGGGGTGACTAAGACCATTGTAGCTAGTTATTGCAGCGACAGACCAGAGCCTTTGGTGGGAATCGAACGCACAACCCCCACGCTGATAGCCGAGCACGCTACCAACTCGACTACCGGGGCGCACGCTCTTGATGTAGAAATGGGAAAACAAGGGCGTAAAATAATATGGCTTGTTAATAATGCATCTTATCACAAAACAGAAGTATTGTCGTTCAATTTTTACCAGCTAATACAACATCAATTGCACAACCGCTCGATCAGGGTATAATTAACTGCTTTAAATCGTACAACCGACAAAAACAAATTGCTGTAATAGAAAGTGGAAAAGCTATTTGCGATTTCATAAATAATTTCAGCATTTCAAAGCCCTGCACATTATCAAAAAATTGTGGTGGCTGGTTAAACCTATTTCTATAACCGATCGTTTCAAAAAGGTAATCTTCCATTAATTTATAGCTGTATCACAACTTTTAACTTTGAGGAGGAAGAGGAAATTATGGAACTCGGTCTTGGTGGCGTGGGGTATTAATATTACTAGTGTGAAAAAAAACAAAAGTGTAGACAAAATGTATTTAAATATTCTACTGAATCAGTGATTCCAATGTCTCCATGTGTTCAGAATTGGATTCTCAATGACAAGCACATGTTAAATGTCAACAGTACATAGCATTACCTGGTGTATAATTCTTACAGGTTGGTGTTATGCTGGTATATTCACTAGGGACCGGAATGTGTACTGGAAATGTTAAAAAATACTTTACTGATTATTTTGAGTACAGATTTAGTTTTACTTTATAAACAATTTTTATTTATAAACAAATTTTATATTACAAATAAAACTGGTTTAAATTCGCTGAGTAGCCCCCAAATTAGGAGTTCACTCTTTCATGAAAGTATTTTCAATCTATCATAGTCAAATATATTGCCTTTCCATCTCGTTGCATATTTTGAAACTATAGATTTTCGATTAAAACATTTTTGTGGGGATATTTGTATGATCTTTATGGCAAAAATATCCTACTGACACTACTATGACTGACATAGCGCCAATATTTAACCCTATCTGGTTTAACTTTAAATTTCTCGTATCTCTAGAACTTTAAAAATAAATGCGTCATCTGATGCTCGTTACTCCTCTTTACTACAATGTCTTTCCAACATTAATTACTTAACAAATTATTATTATTACTCTTAGTAAAATTGGTTCTACAAATATCAATTAAAAATTCTCCATGTAGAACATTTGAAAAAAAAAACTTTTTCCCTAGAAGATCAACGAAATCAAAGATTAAAATCTTCTAAAAGAAGAATTTACCTACACACACATGAAACCAGTAAGGTATAAAAATGGGGATAACATTAAAACTGCTCATCTAGAAACTGTAAAAAATAAATCAAATTGGAATACAAATATATGTAAATAAAACCTAACAACACCAACCTTTTTAATGTTTCTATTTATGAATGTTATTTTATTATTAATTAAATAATGACTGCGACCTTTTCAATCTTTTTTGTATTATTACACCGTTGAACAGCATTTTTTGCATATCAACCAAACTATATTTTTATGAAAGTAGTGATCCACCATGCCAAAACCTCATACTCAGTTTTTCATTCTCTGGTCGAATTTTTTTTAAAAGGACTTCGAAATTGCAACATTTCTGTATATAGTAAATATTGTGCTAAATTATGCTAAGAAAATTGAATAAGGTTATTTTGGCGCTTATGTTTAACATGTGTGTTTCGACATAGACCAGCAGTATTCACCCAGCATATAAATTGTACTTTTTCCCTTTAAAGCGATTTTCAATATTGGCGATGTCTTTGTGAAATCGCTCGCCATGCTCATCGCTAAAATCACCCAAATTATCGGGGAAAAATTCAATGTGGTGCGCGAGAAAGTGTATTTTTAAAGACATATTAACACCCATAGCTCCGAAGCTGTGAACTAGCTCTTTTACTCTTTTCTTCAAAAGAAACTAGTTGTTGGAAGAATGGGACCAAATACCTGTAGAAAAGTTCCAAAAGTTGGTGAAGTTTGTGCCACGACGATTAGGAACTGTTATTAATAATAATAGACATGCTAAAATATACCGATTTTCACTTTTTCACATCAGTATGAGAAAAAATACTGTACTATAATAAAAGAATACGTAACTCATTGTTGTAGACTCCATCATATATTTTTATATATTAGTAATAAAGAATTACATTCATATTGAAAATGATCAACAAATCACGAAAATCTTCTTCGGAATGGTGTACGTGATAGCAATAGCAATTCCCAAAAGATCATGTCATCGCGATCTGCGATAAATTCTTTCAAGATATAATTATATATTTACGACATCCTTAAATATCGGTGAATTCGCAGTTTTAGCGAACAGTTATTGAATGGTGTAGCTGCCATGTATACATCATATCTATGAATTAGAACTAATTAGAACAGTGTTCGATGATAAAAGCTCGTGCGCCAGATCTGTAAATATGGTGATGGGTGGTATCAAATGGGGATAAAAGTACGCATGGTACATAAATGACTGTTTCTGGTACAAAATATTTGGGTGCAATTCACATTCGCAGTCTATAGAAATTTGAAAAATGTTCGTGCTTTTTGGTGGTTATGGTTTGGCGTTGCTCATACATTTTACCACCTTAGAGGTTTCTCCACACACAACAGCGTCTCTAATTTATTCAGTTATATCTGTGAGAAAGAAGACCGTGGTGAATTGATTCGTCGTCGTTCTCAGCAGCTTGGCTTGTCGGTCTTAAATCGTACAAAATTTAACCTGTGCGACTTACATTTTTGTGTTATTTTCAGTAAATGGGCTCTCCAATCGTTATGCTCGAACGAGTTGACCAAAATCCGAATGGACCACCTTAGACAGTCATGGCCAACTTAGACGTTGTCGTGCCCGGCTTCAAGGCATGTGTACCTATTACGCAGCGCCCAATCACTACTGATAGGGGCATAGAGTAGCCTACAAGTCGCTATGTAGACTTCCAGTTCCTTGCGAAGTAGCCCATGCAACATCCAACAATTAAGTTTGGAGCTGTCTGTGTAATCTTTTATGACAGTAACAAACTTATTTTAATATGTACGGCAGTTTATCTTACTCACATTTCTAGGAATCGCCACGTTGGTCGTCTGCTCTAGTAATTGAAATTCGATATAATGGTGGTCCGCGAATAATATTCTCCACTAATACGATCAGACAGTGTGTCTGTAGCAAAAGTGACATCAATAACCCCCTGGTTATATATAAACACGTTAAAATTTCGAAACCGTTAAAAATGGTTTCTACGAGGTGTTCTGGACTGACTCAACGGTCAAAGCCTGTTTTTTTTTATAATTTTAGTAGCATTCATTCTGATTCCTACAAGTGTGGGTGAGATGAGGTCCACCGCGTCATAGTCCCCGATAAAATGGCAATGACTTTATGATCTTAAGATTGACGCCCAAGTATCCTCCTCCTCCGTTCTAATACAGTCAGTGACCCTGATTGCAAACTGTAAAAACGATGAACACCGGTCGCATAATACGCTGGTTTTAGGGGGTTGGCCACAAAAAGCGAATGCCACCAGCGCACAGATTTTAGGTACAAACCCCCCAAAAAAGTTCTAACACTTTTCTTTGTGGATGATTTGATATTTTCAATATTTGTAGGAAGAAAAATCAGAGCTTAATTATATCAGCATATGTTAACTTCAAAGTACTGTAAGCTTTTAGTTTTTTATCATATTTGAAAAAGATTTTTTGATTTATGCTAGTGAGAAATGTAGATAATCTTAAAAAATATACAATTGTGTCAGGCTTGCCAGATACATTTTTTTCTTGCCCACAAAATTGTTATGAAAAATCCCCAATTATTTCCAAAATATAAAAATGATTTATTTCAAAGGATTCGACCAAAACAAAAACAATTTCATGAAAATAGTCATTATAAAAAAGTTGTTTTATTTTAAAGAATTCGACCAAAATAAAAAAACATTTTATGATTGCCACTTTATTTTAGCTCAATTTTCGTTTAGCCATAGTACACATTTTACAGATCTGATTTATCGATTTGTGTACGAGAGTCATAAAGATCTTATTTTAAAGGTATAGCAAGTACCTTTAAAATGGTGTATAACTTATTCACTATTCTGTACACATTTATACATTTTATATTATTTCCCGAAATAATTATATAAATTGCAGTGTTATTTGTATGACATATTTTGCTTTTGTAATAATGTTCTGAAAAAACAAATTTCATTAAAGCGAATTAAGCTTTCATAAAATTTTGTTTTTTGGTCACCCTGTAACAATACAGGGTGATAATTATGTTGGTTATATATTGAGTTTATATGGGAGATGTAGGCGTGGTCCGATCGGCCCAATTATTTTATTTTTATTTTTTATGTATGTTGAGTCTAGCAATGTGCAAAATTAAAAGATTGTATCTTAATTGTTCCACTTTATGCCATAAAAATGGGTTTGGGACCAGTGTGCAATGGTCTACTGTTACAATTAATGCATACGTCATTTTTTTAATTTGATACTAAAATTTAGTCTAAAAAAGTTACTCAATTTGTAATACAATACAATATTTTCGAATCATTGGTAAAAGGTACAATACCGAAAACAAAATAAGAGCACAAAATACTTCGTATAAAAATAACATTAACAATATGTTTATCGTGATGTGTCGAATGATATCTTGTTTGATGAAAGCGAATGTTAATAGGAGTTTGGAGCATCATTAATTTAATTAGAAGCACTTCATATTACATTACATACTATAATAGTCTAGTTTACACATCATTCATCATTTTTCTCTGCTATATTATTTAATTATGGTAGTTAAATACTAAACTTAATTATAAAGACATTTTCTTGTGTTATCTTTCAATTTAACTATCATTTTTTAATTTTATTAAATACAACTCTGTACGATATTTTGCAACTGTAAGGATATTTTGTGTTACTACATGTTTGTGCAACATTGGCAAGTAAACGTTTACTGGTTGATATAAGAGGCCGTGTGTTTTCACAGATTGTTCTAACTGTTGAGGTACAAATGAAGAGCATTTGTACTGAAGTGTGCCAACTGCAACGCAGAAGGACACACTGCCAACTCCCGTAATTGCCGGAAACGGAAGGCGTTGCTTGCCAAGAGGACGGAACAGAAGAAGGAAAGGACCGAGGTGGTGAAGACGACCATTCAGCGGAGGAACATCACTATTCGCCCTGGAGTGTCGTACGCTGGTGCGGCCACCGGATCCCCTATTGTCCAGATGTAGTTGAAGGATGTCATCAGCGGGTGCTCTATCTTCAACGAAACGTGACAGGAGGTCTTTAGAAAAGATTTCCTCGCCTGTGGGATGAATCTCCGGCAGTACGCTGCTGAGTTCAACGCCTTGGTCAACAAGGCAGATAAAGCTAACGCCGTCCTTGGCGTGTAAACTGCATTATTTTGGAATGTCTAATTCCTTGAATATGTCTGATTTGGTGTACAACTCCAATCAATAACTCTCTAGATTTTAAGAATTGTAAATAGTATATTTAGTTAAGTGTTAGTTGTAAGTCAAAACCAAAAAATGGTAAGAAACTCCTTTTTCTTGTTCCTTTTTTGGGAGAATATATATGTATATCGATAAAAATGGATTATGGATATGTTGCAGTATGCTGCAACATAGTATAATTATTAGTTACATAGTTATTGAAAAGTATTAGTATATACGCTAGAATCTCACCTAGTTGGAATGACAACGCACCAACAACGACGACCACATTTTGTGAGACCATCGCCTCCAGAGAAATGTATGAATGATTACTCTCCTCATTCTGTTGAGGCTATTTTCCAGAATGTTTTGCCTGCTGGTCAGAGGACTCCTTTACAATCCTCTAGACTATTAGCACCGCCGGCAAAGGCCCGAAGAAGACTACGTTTCTTTTTTGCCACTTTTTTTCAATAGACAATGAATGTGGTGTTGGCCTTGACGACGAAGGGAACTATTAGGATGAACTATATATATTGATTTCAAATAACGATGTATTTGCAGAACCAACGGATGCTACATCGACTTCACACAGAGGAATACAATCCTATTGCGATTCCGCCGTATCGTTTATCTACGACAAGAAAAGCGGCATTGAAGGATGAAATCGTTACAATGCTACCCTTAGATGTTATCGTCGAATGTTATTCAGCTTGGGCTGCTCCTGTGGTAATAATTCCCAAAAAGACAGAACGGATACGTGTTTGCATAGATTATCGCGAGCTTAACGCTATTACTACACCAGACTGATACCCGTCGCTAAGAGTGGACGATATACTCCATGATGCAAAACCTATCAACTACATGTATAATATAGGTGTACATCCAAATGACCGTGACAAAACGACTTTTGTAACTCCATTGGTATGTATAAATTAACAAGGATGCCATTTGGTCTACGAAATGCTCCTGCCACATTCCAGAGGCTGATAGATCGATTAAAGGCATCGATTGGTGAGGTCATATTACTGGCCTACTTGGACGATATTATTATAAGGATCTGAAACTAATTTTCCAAAGACTTCGGGAGTTTGACCTAAAAGCAAAGTGCCGATTCGCCTGTAATGATGTAAAATATTTGGGACATATGCCAACACCAAAAGGGATAATGACTGACCCAGGAAAGGTAATATAAATACAACAACGAAGAGAACCTCGGAATGTAAAGGAAGTACTGTCGTTTTTTACAAACATGCTCCTGGTATAGTCGACTTATACCTTCGTTTGCAGATGTGTCAAAACCACTGCCATCACTGTCTAAGAAGAACGCTGTGTTGTACAGGTCGCTTTCGATCACCTTAAAACATTAACATCCGCACCTATTCTAAGGCAGGCTGGGTACCCTTTTATATTGAAGACAGGCCCTAGTGGTTACTCTCTGGGTGCCGTTTTGCTTCAGGGTGTAAAGATGAACACCCCATAGAATACGCAAGCTACAACCCTTTGACATACACATAGAGTATAAACCAGGAAAAACGAATTTCATTGCAGATACCTTATACAGGTCTTGTGATAAATCTAATACTGATGCCATACCCTGCGAATTTTGTGCCTTTTCCATTGATATGTTTAAGGAAAGTGCATGACAGATGAATGATCCAGATTTGAAGAAAATTATCCATTGCTTCATAGGCAAGACTGATGACCTGGTATTCTCTACTACTATAACAACGAGGACAATGAGGATGTTCAACTTGAAGTTCCCAAAGATGAACGGTCTGAAATCCTTTAGCACTACCATAATATTGACACTGCTGGTCATTATGGTATAGAAAGGACCACTCAGTAATTTGCATCCAGATACTACTGGTCTGGTATGCGAAAATATAACGAAAAACACGTGAAGTAATGCATCGAGTGTCAGTGGTACAAACTTAACCAACAAAAGCTTCGAAGTTGTAGCAATCGATTTATTTGGACTATTGCATATCTCGCCGAGAGGATTCCAATAGATATTCATCATAGAAGATATTGCAAGTAGATGGGTGGAACTTTTTCCATTGGAAGTAGCTACGACAGAAGTCTGTGCGAAAACATTAATCAACGAAATTTTCTTACGTTTCGGAGTACCCAGAAGAGTTATCAGCGGCAATGGTGTTCAGTTTGTTTCGGCTATTATGCAGAAAGTTGTATACTGCCTGGACATACAGCATATAGTTACACCGGTATACCATCCAGAGGTCAATCCTGTCGAACGCAAGAATAGGGATATGAAAGCGCAACTGGCGATATTGGTGGGGAATGATCACCACTCATGGGATGATAAGTTGCCCAGTATTCGATTTGCCATGAACACAACTTTGTGCCAAAGCACTAAATATAGTGCTGCATATTTAACATCAGAGAATTAAGAAAAGTGGATGATGTTCAACATGATGTGAAAAATATCATTCAATCTGAAAACTTCGTGGCTGAAATAACTCCATATCTCAAACTACTTGTAGATTTTTTTTTTTTTTTTTTTTCTCCAATTTATTTGCAATCTATAGTACAATAATAAGCAAATTCGATAAATTACAGATATTAACATGCCTTATTGCTTCCCATCGGAAACAATAATGTAAGATATATATGTACATATATAGTGATGATTACTATGCTATTAGTAAAAATGATATGTAAGTGTTAGGTACAAGTGTGTGGAATTAACTAAAATGAAAAGTTATATGAATTGAAGATCTAGAATATGCTTTCTTTTAAGCCTTCTTACTTCATCAGTCTCATCTAATAGTGTGATTGCCAATGTGTTTGTATGATTGCTGAGTCTTTGTAAATAACTGCTGCTGAATTTTCTAATTTCTGACTTTACAAAGGGAACATTAAGGTCTTTGTGTATTGCTTTATTAGTTACGTAAAAAGGGGCATCTGTAATGGCTCGTAAGGCTTTAGACTGGAATCTTTGCAATATTTCTATATTAGAGTTACTCGCTGTTCCCCATAGCTCTATACCGTAGGTCCAGATTGGCTTCAAAATTGTCTTGAGAAGCAGAACTTTATTTTCTAGTGAAAGTTTGGAATTACGTCCGAGCAGCCAGTACATTTGTTTAAATTTTTTGTCGAGTTGTTTTCTTTTGGCAGCTATGTGAACTTTCCATGTAAGTCGACGGTCCAAATGAAGACCTAGATATTTGATATTATCGCTACTAGGGATTACAGTGCCATTGAGAAACACGGACGGGCAGTTCTCCTTTCTTAACGTAAATGTAATGTGGTTTGACCTTTGTGTATTAACGATAATATTCCATTTTTTGAGCCACTGTTGTAGATTGTCTAGTTGTAATTGCAATATTCTGGAAGCTTCAGCTGGGGATTGATGTGAACATAGAAATGCTGTGTCATCTGCATATGTAGCAATGGTGACATCATCTGTAGTTGGCATGTCATAGGTAAATAAAGTATATAGGACTGGACCTAATACGCTACCCTGTGGGATGCCGGCCTCAATTTGATGAATGTTGGAGATATCGTTATTTATTTTAACATAAAAGCATCTATTGCTTAAAAACGAGAGGAAGAACATATATAATGGAGTTGGAAGAATATTTTTTAATTTATATAATAACCCACTGTGCCAAACTTTATCAAACGCTTGTTGAATATCCAAAAACACAGCAGAACAGTACTTTTTATTTTCGAAGGAGTCAGTAATTGTTTGAATTATTCGGTGGCATTGTTCAGGAGTTCCGTGCTTATGACGGAAACCAAACTGATGGTCAGGAACTATGCTGTTTCTTTCAAGAAGAGGTTGTAAGCGCTTCAGGAGTAGTCTTTCGAATATCTTAGAAAAAATTGGAAGTAAACTAATTGGTCTATAAGAAGACACTATATTTTCCGGTTTACCTGGTTTTTAAACCATAATTATTTCTGCGCACTTCCATTGCGAGGGAAAATGTTGAAGTCTTAGTATGGAGTTGAATATTAATGTCAAGTAGATAATTCCTTTAAATGGTAATGATTTTATGGTTTTCGCATCAATTTTATCATACCCAGTTGACTTTTTATTATTCAATTTGTTTATTTCCGCTTTAGTTTCATTTGGGGTAATGTGTTTTAAAGGTAGTTCCATTTGGCACGCAGTATCTAAGAAATCCAGAATATCGATGTCATTGTCATTGATGCATTGAGGTTTAAAAGCTTCTTCCAAGTGCTCAGCAAAGGCGGACGATTTTTGCAGATCAGTTCTACACCATACTCCGTTAACGTTCTTTATAGGAGCGTTTCTTTTTGCAGGACGTTTGAGATATTTAGTGGCGTTGAAAAGCTCGTGTTCTTTGTTTTTATTCTGAGGCTTTAATTTCCTAAGATAGTCTGCAGTACTTTCGTTTCTCTCCCTCGCCATAATTTCCGAGCATAATTTAATGGAAAGGTTCCAGTTAGCTTTGTCTCTTGGATTTCTGGTTCGATGCCATACTCTTCTTAGACGTCTCGATTGCCGAATCATTTCTCTGGCCATAGCTGAAGTTCGAACTTTTAAACCTAATTCTTGAAAAGGCTCTGTTATTGGGGTAGATAAAAGGGCAGATTCGTGAATCAATGAAGTGAATGATTCAACAACATCATCCAAATCATCACCTGTTTTAATTTCCTCGTTGAGGCTCAAATTATTGTCTATCCGCTCACAGAAGATGTTCAAATTTGTATTGTGTTTAATTAGTTTAACCTTTTTAGGTGTTAACTCTACATGGACATTGTAGTTGACAAGAAACGGAGTGTGATCAGAACTTAAACTATCGTCATTTGCGATGTCAAGGGAATGCCTGGAAATGCCATTGTATACAACAAAATCAAGAATATCCGGTATTTTGGTAGGGTCTGAGGGCCAGTGTGTTGGAGTTCCTACTGATAGTGTGCTATATTTATTTTGCATTATACATTTGTATAATTGTTTACCTTTAGGATTGGGTCGTCTGGAACCCCACCAAGTGTGTTTCGCATTATAGTCCCCAGCAACAATGAAACGAGGACCTAAATCTTTAAAAAAGTGGTCATAATCTTCAGACACAACCGTGTGTCTTGGGGGGGAATATATTGCGTAAATGTTGATAGGTCTATTATTGCACACCAATTTTATACCTGCAGCTTGAATATAATTTTTTCGACATTCTTCAGCAATTTCATACTACTTGTAGATGTTTTCAAAAACGTGAAAGAAAATGTCCACAAACAACAAGAACAACACAACAATCGTAGGCGAAATCAACCCACATTAGATGTTGGATCTAAAGTTTTGATAACAACACACGTGCTATGCAACATCAACAAAGGTGTAACATCGAAATTTGTTCCAAAACGAGATGGTCCGTATGTAATTATAGAACGAAAACATAGTAACATAGTATGTTATCGCTCACGAGGACGACATATCATGCGTCAGCCTTAACGCCTTTGGTTGGCACATCCGATTGAAAACAAGTAAGGAAAGGGTAAAGTTGGGCGAGGCCGACTACATAATACCCTACACCACTCCCTGCGTATAAACCCAGCTATTTCATAGGAGCAATTTTATGTAGTTCATATAAATTATACAGTTACTATAAATTCATCTTTAGTCAAATTTAATGAATATGGTAAATAATAAAGTAATTGATCCAAGTTTGGAAAAAATGATCAAGATCCAATGATAAATACAGATTAACAGCGGTACTAGGATGAATCGGACGGATATTTGAAGGGGGCCTATAACAACACTTGAGGCCTGTGCCAAAACATGCGCCTATATATTTCTCATTCACGTAGGTATTCCTAGTTGAAACATATAATGATCTACAAAATTTGATCAAGATCCGATGTAAGATGTAGTTTCTAGAGCTGTAATAGATCAGAATGTGGTCCCATTTGGGTTATACCAAAGTATGGACATATGGGCATCTCCCAAACAAGTAAGGAAAGGCGAAAGACGGACGGAGCCGACTATATGATACACTCCACTTTCCATCTCAATACAATTCAATTCGGCAAAAAAGTAAAATCGGGAAGGATTTTTGAATCCTGTAAATGTATGTGTTTGACAAAAAAAGTTAAATCGGAAAGGACATTTGTATGGGGGTATATTGAAGCCTGGAACGATGAGACCCGCTATGTAAATTTTGGCCAAAATCGGTTAAAGATTCGGGAGCAACATTTGTATTGGGGCTATATCTAAATCTGAACCGATCTTACCCACTTTCACCATAAGTGTTTTTAGTTGGATTATAAGATGTTGTGCCAATTTTAAAGAAAATCGGGTACAACATGTGGTTTCTAGAGCGGAAAAAGTCAAATCGAGAGCGACATTTGTATGGGGGCTATATCTAATTCTGAACCGACTTTCTCCAAATTCAATACCAATTGTCCTTGGCCAAAAAGTAACTCCTGCCAAATTTCATGACAATCGGACCACAATTGCGACCTGTAGAGTGCGAACAAGCTTAGATGGACAGCAGACGGACAGACAGACATCGTTAAATCGATTCAGCTGGTGATTCTAAGCCGATCCGTATACTTAAAGTTGGGTCTAGCTCAATTATTTCTTGGTGTTACAAACATTTGGCGCGAAACTAACTTATAATATCCTAGTCCACGAAGTGGTGTAGGGTATAAAAATTATTTTTCAATTTAACGATCATTTTTTAATTTTATTAAATACAACTCTATACTTATTTTTGAATGTAACTGACCCTTCAGACAATTTCACACTTGTACCATATTTTGTAACTGTAAGGATATTTTGTGTTACTACATGTTTGTGCAACTTTGGCAAGTAAACGTTTACTGGTTGCTATAAAAGGCCATGCGTTTTCACAGATTGTTCAATTAGCTTTCTGAAAGGTTCTTTGTCAATTACATGAAAAGTTCTGGTCGAGGCCTTCTTGGGAAATCAGCGGATAATTAATAAAGTGTACATTCCTTTAAATCGGTGAAATCTAAAATCGTTGTATTTTTATTTTTCGTATGAAGAAATATAATCTTCGGAAAAAGATTATTTCTAATTTGTTATTTTTTGTTATAAGCGACAAAAAAATTTGTTGTAAATATTTTATAACAAATTCATTTCAATTCTCCTTTTTTGTCGCTTTTCCTTTTTCATATCTTTGACCAGCGGAATATGATCTTCACTTACCAAAATCATGACAAAGGTAGTGAGCAGCCAAGTAATATATTTGTAGGCATTTATAGATAAATTTGTTAAAATAAAATACTAAATATTTTTCAAAATATTTCGTATATCCCCACGAAATCCCCAAAATATTTTATGAAATCCCCACAAAAATCCCCTGATCCCATTACGTGTTTTTTGTCCTTTTGATCATCATAAAGTCCCCATGGTTGGGGACAAATCCCCAAGCCTGTATGTATGTGTATGTGTGAAATCGGTTCTTTAGTACAACATTTGTGCCAGACATTGGCATTTTCGTGAACTAGAACTTTAACATTTTCGTGCACTAGAACTAGATGATCCCTTGACATTCCAGGAATCTCTCATATTTACGAATTGCTGCTATCAGTAACCTACCAAAATAATAAAACAAAATCTGATTCTAGCTGTTGTTATTAAAACAACATTCATTAAAAATTCAATTCAATATTCGATTTATGGTTGTCTTCTGCCCAAAATAAGAGATATGATAATGTTATGGATATTTTTAGGAAATATTTGTTCAGTATCCAGGTAAATTATCGAAATTCGAAAAATTAAAAGGTTCGTAAGTAAAGTTTGTAATGCAAGTGGAGGTTTTTGAATCGAAATATTGATTCGCTAGTACAAAAAATTGACTTCTCGCCATTTGTTTCTTCAAAATAGCATTAATTCAACGTGTGGTAGTCCTACACAAGAATTTGATAATTTTTGGTAAAAATTCGAAAATATGTGGATAAATCCCACTCATTATTTTGATTTGTCAGCATAATTGTAGCTACTTAAGAAATAAATAAAATTAAAATAAATTTTTTAATAAATATCAATACATTTTGCATGAATAGAAAATATTTTTAAGATCTAAATAGACATGCGTATATCCACTTTTTTGCTGATATCTGAGTAACAACTTTCGGTCCCATTGTGAGTATGAATATTAAAAATGTAGACGTTTACAAAGGAACGTGATCTTTTTACAACTATATTTCAAAATATTTATTTTGTTGAAAAATATTTTTGAGATAAGAATTATTTTTTAATTTTTATTTTGTAACAAAAATTATACTGTAATAAAATTGCAATATCTTTAACATATAGAAATATATGACTGCTTGAATGAGCCCAACTACAATATAAATATTAGTGCACGACTTTTCGATTTTGATATGCTACCCTAATTTTGTGAGGATCGGAAAAAAATCATTCCCTCACCTTTGACCCCGATGAGAGCCCACTTACACTCACCCCACCACCTCCATTTTTTTGGTTCATGGATTTTTTTCCGAACCTCACAAAATAGGACATTCTAGCGTATCCAAATCGAACTCCTAAAATACAACACTATCCCATACAACACTATCCCAACCCTAATAAATATTTGTATCAAACAAATTTTCAAAAAATATATTTTGTGTTACTTTTTTGGACTTAGCCTCCACAACCACAAATTAAAATTATCCAGAGTAAGTCCAACATTTATAGCATAAAATTATTTTTTTAGTATGTTTTCATACTCACTGTTGGCGACAATTTAAAAATATTATTTTGAGCAAATTTTTAACTTTTTATTCAGTTTTTTGTTATCGCAGCTTAGTTATACAATGAAATGTTTTTTTACCGTAATGAAGCACATAGAAAAACCAATAGACACAAAAACTAATAATCAAATTGGGACAGGTCGCCTAAAAGTTGACACATGATTGTCTTGGTGTTGTTTTGTCGCAGTATCAGAAACGTCTGATGTCATATACGCAGCACTTTCTACCAAAAATTTGTAGAAAAGTTTGAGTTTCGCCTCAAAACTAAATGAGGACCATCGTACGGATGAGTCGGAGAAGGTCTGATGGAGTCGTTTCTGACAAAGACATAGCTCCTCGAAATTCGGTCACAAAATCGCTTGAAGATTCTTTCGTTTATGTCGGGCTTGAAAACTACGCGCAATCCCAGCAAAATTGTTGGCAAATGATGTACCACTCATTTGGAAGTGTTGTGACATAAGATGGATCTCTTTAAAACTCTGTGCCATCTTTCAACGAGTCCGTTTGACTATGGATGGTACGGCGTTGTACTTAAATGCAGCAATCGTCTGCATCAGCTCAGCGAAAACAGCAGCTTGGAACTGCCGGCCTTGATCCGAAGTTATACGTGCTGCTGATACCCAGTGTGTAACAAGGGCTCTTGCTGTGGTTTCGGCGGGCATGTCTGGTATTGGAACTGCCTCGGACCATCGCGTGTAACGATCAATTATGGTGAAGCAGTATCGTTGGCCATCACATAACGGAAATGGACCAACAATGTCTATATTTATGTGCGAAAATCGTTCCTGAGGTGGTATATACCTGGAATTTGGCGATTTGGTGTGACGATGCGTTTTTGAACGTTGACATTGCAATAAATTTTTGGCGAAATTGGCAGTGCCTTTTTTATTTCCGAACTAGCAAAATCTTGACGTCAACAATTTTGTTCTGGTATGACTGCCAGGATGAGACAAATTATGAGTAGTAGATAGAATATGCGAACTCGGGAAGTCGATGTATCGCAAATTAGTTGTTCTTTACAACCAAGGACGAATAAATGTTTTAGTGATAATGATAAATGATAATTCTTTATTCCTTAACATTTCATGGTTTACATATGTCTTTTTAAGTTGTAAAGAGTTTAGGAAAAATAATTCCTGTTCTACTTAGTAATAAATTTAGAGTTTTAAAAAATTAAAATGTCGACTTCTCGCAAAAAATCGCAATGGCGAATTTGTTGTTTTTGCCAATATGGGAAAATAGCATTTGATTATTTTCCACAATAAAAAGTCTTGTGGAATTTTACTTACAATATAAAAGAACAACTTTATTAAAAATATAAAAGTATTGGGAACTTTACAAAAAGTTTCATTTAATTTGATTAGAGTTGAAGAGCAGAAGATGTAATATCTTGAACGTACAAAAGCGAAAGAGAGTTTCGATTTTTATTTGTTTGTCTATGCGCGTTAACATAGTTACATTGAGATCGTTTCGTTACGATAAAGTGGTAATAACAGTGCGCCACTTATATATAAAGGGTGTTTTTATTGAGGTATAGAACTTCGAATTGAAATAAAACACAAAAAAATCGTCCATCAATTTGGCTTTATTGGAAGGATAATTTTATGCCATTAATGTTTAAATATGATTTCGGGCATGTGGCCGCCGCGGCTGGCTACATGTCCAATTTTCATCTTCCATAAAGTTGATGGACAAAGCTCCAATTGCTGTGCACGGTGGCGAATCGATTCATTCGGGTCCTCTTCTTTGCTCTACAGCGGCAATTGTTTCTTCGGTGCGCACTGTTCGACGTCTATGCGGATGCGTATTATCACATAGAGTAAACGTAGTGCGAAAACGATCCATGGTTAACCGAATTAATTGCTCTGATGGACGATTATGTCGACCATAAAATGGACGGAGCTTGCGGTGAACTTCGCGAACTGAACCATTACTTTCGAAATAAATTTGCACGATTTGCAAGCGTTGTTCTTTTGTCAACCCGTTCATGATGAAATGGCAAACCAAACTAAATATTAATCACTTGACAGATGACAAAATGGCCGCCAGTTAAAAAAGTGATGCCAACTTAAAGTTCTATACCCCAATAAAAAACACCCTTTACAACTGATGGAATCATGATAACGCAAGCACTTCATACAGAAGGATCACTGATGATTTGTTCCTACACAGGACAATGAAATACGTATATGGTCAAATGTGTGTATGCTTAAGTACGGTTCTCCTAAAAACAAACACTTCCTTCGTAAGAAGAAATGACTTGATTGAAATGCTAGAATTCGAATGTATTACATTCAAAACACATAGAAAATCAATAAATCGATCACTAATCAAACAACAGAAAAATTAATATTTTTAAAGATTTCAGTGTCATGAATACTAAAAAGGTTTCATTGATGGACTGATGTCTTCTTTGTATAAATCTAAAAAAGGGATATGAGAATTTTTGACTAGATTATGATGTTGAGTTTTATATTTACCATTATAACGCGTGTCTAGTCAATTTTATTTAGCTTTTTCTGTCCAAACAAAATAAAGGATCTCTTTCTTAACCCGAATATAACATTTCATTACCGGAATGAACTGTTTTCATTGTTGTTTAATAATTTTTTAATGTGTGTGTGTTTTTGGTTGGTTTACAAAAAGTATGTGGTAATTCTCATTCATTTGGCCTCTTAATATAAGTATTTTGGTTGCGGAGCCAAAGAATTGCGGCAAAAGAAGAAGAAGAAGAAGCCATAAGACTACTTTTTGCGTTATATCAACGAATCAATGACATTATGTTAGGTTAGGTTGTGGTGACAGTCAGAAAGCCAGCATAGACCAGAAGAGGTCCGTTGTGTTACCACGAGCTTTTACACCCCTCATCGGACCCAACCTGTGGGACTAAAGAAACACCGCATCTTACCGACGTACTGGGGACCTTTGCCCGGTAAACTTTTAGTAAAATTAATCATACTAATTCATAGAGAACTAATTATAATTCAATAGCGCTCAACAACAAGCGGTCAATTACAATTTAGTTACAGACAAACTATTTAACCAATCATAAGGTTCTTAGCGTCGTTTGAACGGTACGTTGGATGAAGTGAAACAATAATTGGGGTATCCAAGGCTTAGTTACATAGTTAAACCTATTGAATTTTGAGGAAATCGGATTTACGCTATTACTGTTCTAAAATGCACACTTTACATCAGAAGTTGATCCAATTTCGCACATCATGTTATATTTCAGCTAAATATACCTACTATGCATTTTGGTATAGTCCCTATACCCTGTACCTTCATTCTGGACATCTAGGGCTTTTGTCAAAGAGTTTGTGGATAGGTTTGACAATCTGGCGCGTCTACCAGCAATGTCAGCTACTATTCAAAAAAACTGAGTAGTTCTTTTTGTGCTGGGTGTCAGAATGTTAGAGGCTTGAATACGAAGTTAAATTGATAGCTTTGACTTTGACTTCTCGGCTCTCGCCTTTATTGAGACCGGATTGAAAGTTTCCATTCTAGACTCTAAGGTTTTATGTGGAAGCTATGTTGTATTCAGAAAGCATCGCGCAGAGAGAATTGTTGGAGCTATTCTTATCGCGGTTGCTAATGAGTTCTCATCTGTACCGCAATTCTGTAACTTTTCTAATTAATGATAACTGTCGGTTGTTTTAGCGAAATTGCTATTCTCTAATTTTTAGTTAACGACTTTTTTCGATAACATATGTTTTTGCAAGTTAACGACGAATATCGGTGCAAATATGAGAATGTCAAAAATGGATTAGTAAACAATACAAAAGTAAACACTTTTCAAACAATTTTTTGGAGTATTAAATATTGAAAAAAAGTATATTATTATAATTAATAATAATTATAATATGTATTTACTCAACATTTCTATATATATATATATATATATATATATATATATATATATATATATATATATACATATATATATATACATATATATATATACATATATACATATATGTATTTACATGTGTAGGAAAAAAATACGCGATCCGCGAGTGTCGTAAACATTACTTTATGAAGATAATTCTTTAAAAATACACTTTTTCTCCAAAAAACACCTTTAAGGCATGTTTTATATAGGAATAGGCAACACTGAAATAAAATATGTAAACACAAAACAGCTGTTTGTATACTTAACGATATTCGGTACGATTTTACTACGGCAATTTTATTGTAGTTAGCCTACCGACAATTTTCGTAAGTTAACGATTCTTTTTAACGATAAAAATCGGTAAGAAAATGTTACGGAATAACTTTTAACGACAGTTGTAGTAAACTAACGAATTTTGACAACGTAACAACCGAAAGATGTCGTTAAAAAGTTACAGAATTGCGGCACTGAACGCTTTATTCTACAAGGGTTTGATGAAATTGAATTTATTGCAGTTCTTATTAATGTGGGACGTAGTAAGTTGTTTGTCACATGTTCTTACATTCCTCCATCGTTCGAGTTATGTGTTTATGACCGCAATTGGTATGGTTGCTTCGAGGGCTGGTGATTTGGACCATATTATGATTTAAGGGGATTTTTATTTACCCTCAGTATCTTGTCTTACCTTGCCAGATGCGGAGGCATTAACACCGTTGACGTCGACTTTTAATTCGGATGATTGGCCCTCGCATGTAGTTAGACTCTTTACTGATTTAAATTTGTTTCAGATCAATTATGTGGGAAATGTAAATGCTAGGCAACATGGCGTAGTATTTGTCAGTGATCCCCATTTCTTCGAGATCAGTAGGGTTCCTCCCATATCTATCCCGGAGGACGACTATCATCCTACCTTGAGTATATCAATGTTGTATTCTAGTGATTCTTCTCCCTCTACTTCACAAAATAATAGCACCATTTATTGTTTTGTAATCCTAAATTCACTGATCCAGGATGTTGATTGCAATTCTATCTGTAGCTGTTGACACTATACTGATATTGACATTGTTGTAGATAGATTTTATCAAATTTTAAATGACTTCTTGTCACGAATCGGTACTGATTCTCTCTTGGTTTTCTCGTGAGTTGTCTAGTATGAAAAATTCGAGAAGTAGACTTTTTAAGAATTTTAAGGTTTACATTCTGATTATATCAAATACTCCGATGCTAGGTCGAAATGTAGCATTGAGTCTCAGAGATGTATACGATCTAATGGAGAAACTAAAGAATGATTTTAGGAAGAACCCTAGATCTTTTTATGATTTCGTAAGTCTTAAGCGTACATCCGCAACTAAGCCGACTAGGATTAGAATTTTCTGATGATCAGGCGATTGCTGATTGTTTTGCAAATTTTATTGCGACGACTTATTCTGAGCGATCCTAACGATCAAGTGACACTTATCCTTTTAATATCTCTGCATTGAGTCAATTGGAAGCCCCTGTAATTGATTTACCCTTGGTTTTGTCCAATTTGAATAATCTCAGATCCACGAATAGTGTTGGCCCCGATGGGGTGCCAAGTATAATTTTGAAGTTCTGTTATAGTGTTTTGGCTATTCCGCTAACATTGTTATTTAATACTTCATTGAGATTTGGATATTTCCCTTTGGCTTGGAGGAGTTCATTCATTGACCCCCTCCATAAGTCTGGCAGTCTAATTGACGTGTCAAGCAATAGAGGGATAGCTAAGTTGAGTGCTATTCCGAAGCTATTTGAGAAATTGGTTACTGAGGTGGTGTCTCATAGGGTTTCTTCTATATTGAGCAACATGGATTTCGTAAGGACTTTTCAACTGTTACAAATTTAATTCAGTTTACTTCTCACGTTATTGATGAATTAATTCAGGGTAATCAGACTGATGTCATCTATACGGATTTTAGTAAAGCTTTTGATAAAGTGAACCATGAACTTTATTAGATCGCATTGGTTTTAGCTCTGACTTCTTGAAGTGGATATCTTCGTATCTTTCGAATCGCTCACAGATTGTTAAATTTGGAAATTCTTATTCTAAACGACTTCTGATTATATCGGGAGTCACTCAGGGAAGTCATCTAGGGTCTGTTTTATTCTTATTATTCATGAATGACCTTCCAGAGTAATAATAGATTAACTCAAAACTTCTAATGTATGCAGATTGTGTAAAAATATCTTTTTCTTATGATTGGCCAGAATTTTCTCATCCATTGCAGAATGACTTGGACGTTGGTGTGACATAAATTGCATGGAACTGAATCTAAGGAAATGCAAACATATGCGTTTCTTTAGATCGAACCAGAGATTTGTCAGGTATAATATTAGAGGAGCTGAGTTAGAGGTAGGTGATTCTTTCGTAGACCTTGGTATTGTAATGGATTCCAAAATGAATTTCAACTATCATATTATTACTATGGTTAACAAAGCATATGGTGTTCTTGGTTTCATTAAGCGATGGGCTAAGGAGTTCTCTGATCCTTACGTGACGAAGCAGCTATTTACATCGCTTGTCAGGCCTATTCTAGAATATGGTTCCATAGTATGGGATCCTCAGTATTAATAGAATTGAGTCAGTTCAGAAACAATTTTTGATTTTTTCATTAAGACACTTACATTGGAATAGTGATTTTGTTCTTCCCCCTTATACTAGTCGATTGAAGTTGATCGACTTGCCATCCTTAAAAAGCAGACGTGTTATGTTAATTTGATGGTTTATAAGGTTATAAATAGTGATTTCTCTTCTGACTATATTATTTCTAGGATTAAGTTTAATGTGTCATTTAGACCTTCTAGATACTATCAATTCCTTCATATTGATTTTCAGCGTACGAATTATGCTTTCACAGAGCCCATTCGTAGAATGTGTATTGTATCACATCATAGATTTCGGATTAGGAATCGATATAATAAGGTCGAGGATTTTCTCCTGTTTGTATGTTTAGTTTGGTATGACACGTTTATTTTAATATTTTTAGTTATTAACTTTAAGAATAACCATTAGTTGCATGTGATACTAATATTTTTGTTATATCAGCTGTTGATATTTGATCGCCATGGTTCGGACTGTGGTGTGTACGTTGTCACTACGTTATGGGGACGAGGCCCTCTCGGTCGGAAGGGGCGGGACTGAAAGGCGTTGGGATCGTTCGTTAAAAAAGCAGTCATATTCAAAATAAAAAATCTTTTTGCACTTCAACAGCAAAGTTTTATAATGTGAAAGCGTAAGTCGCTTCGTCAATATGACATACGAAAATGACAGAGGTGTTCAATTCCCTTACTCTGTGCATACTCTTGAAATATAAGTGCAACATTTTGTTAAAGCCAAAGGGTATCGATGTTTGAATATATTTTTTAGTGTCATTTCTTATCCTTCAATGTAACATTTATGTTTGTTGATATACATATTTTAGATATAAGTCGTCGTTCTCAGACGTCAAACATGTATTCCAAAGTCTTCTGTATCTAATTCACACTAGCCTTTTAAATATCCCAGCAATAGAGAAAACTGTAAATTCATTCGATCAGGATTTGCGAGTCATTCGATGTATCTTAGTTTCAATCAATATACATTTTTGACCACACTCAGTGTTCTTTGGCCGCATAATTTCAGGTAAATTTGTGTGTATTTTTAGAGTGCCATTTCTTGTCTTTTGATATACGTATTATTAATGTTGATAGTTATTTTTAAGAGGTAAGTTAGCGTCTAAATTTCGTTCGCCTACAATTTAGACTCGAAAAGAATATTAGACTTAGAACTTTTTAAATGAGCAAAACAGGAGAAAACGGTCAAAATCTGGTTCTGAGTCAATTCTATCAAAAGTTATGCTCGAAAAAGTTCTAACTTTCATAACTAACTTTGATATATCAAATAAACTTTGAATGCCTCTCCAAAAAAACTCAATTTTTAGAAACCTTATAAGTACTTCCATGGGAAACCGATCAATAATTTCATGTTAGGTCTGCGATTTCGATGAATATGTGTACGTAGAATAATTTCTGCATCATTCGTTTTGTCTTCTTACCTGCCGAAATATTTTTAATATCGATTTGAAGTTAGTACTATCGTATAGGGGAATTTATCACGTTTTAGGCCCTGTTGTTTGACATAGCTCGACAGCCACTAGCCCGATTTAGTTGAAATAAATTAATTTCTTTTTGCATGATAATTTTTTAATTTTTATTTTTTGAAATTCATACCTTTACTCAATTGCGAATAAAAGCGAAACGCGTGAATCGATTTTCATGATCTTTGTCTCATTTTGCTCATAGGTTACGTGACTTTGCGAAAAAGTAACTACACTTGAAACTTATTTCCGTTTTGTATTTTTTATGAATTAAAAAAAAATCTTCATTTTTTATTGGAAACTTATTTTTAACTTGGAAACTGTTGCTTGTATAGGAAAACAATTTATGAACAGATTAAGGGAATTGTAATTCTTAATTTTTTAAAATTTATTTCAACTAAATCGGGCTAGTGGCTGTCGAGCTATGTCAAACAACAGGGCCTAAAACGTGATAAATTCCCCTATACGATAGTACTAACTTCAAATCGATATTAAAAATATTTCAGCAGGTAAGAAGACAAAACGAATGATGCAGAAATTATTCTTTTTGGGTATAATTTCACATACTGTTCTCAGAATTGAGTTGGCAATCAACGAACTGAAAAATGTTGTACTGTGTTATTAATATTAATATATCCAATTGAACAACGCAGTATTGCATTTAATTTTATCAGAGTATGGATTAACTTGATATTAATAATCTTAAATATTCCCTTAAAACTAGAGCTTTAATATATAAAAAGGACACATACAGTTATTTGGTTGCATCGCAATGGACATTCCGCGGAATCGTGTTATTTTTGTCTGTCACTTCCGCATATAAAGGTTAAATATCAAAACGAAGATACAATCCCGTACCCAACTTGCAAATCTATTAAACCTGTTGTATTACGCTCATCACTTCCTGAAAACAGAGATGATATTCTTGATATGACTGCGGAAGAATACTGTGTGCCGGATGATGCTGTTAGTAACTATTCTGATACAAATTTTGAAAATGCAATGGATATGGCACAGAAAGTGCCATATTCCATACTCCATAGAAAGTGGAATAACGTACGCAGAAGATATTCAAAGCCTTTTCGACGCCATTGGTCGTATTCAATTTTCTTAGCATAATTTAGTACAACATTTACTATATACTGAAATGTTGAATAATCCAATAAACATCAAAATTATTAACAATATTGTTTGCTCCAATACACTACTAAGAAATAATTATGAAACATAACATACATAAACTGTGTGTGGAATTTTGTAAAAAAATAAAATATTTCTGGAGAGTAAACTATATGCAGTAAACCGATGAATTTTGGAAGAGTTTAAAAGAAGATAAGAACCCACAAAATATATGTTCTACCACGGATTTTCAAGAATAATAAAGGATAACAATTTGAAAGGACTTTTTTTATTTTTTTTTGGTCCATATTGTAAAAATAAAAAATCTAGGAAGAAAATTCAAAATGTCACCTTTCATTTGATACCCATGTTGTGATAATACGACTTGCACAAAAACGGCAAAAATTCATGGAAGGGGACATGTCCTTTGCAACTTCGAAGTCCTTTTAAAGGAAAATTCGACCACAAAATGAAAATACTGAGTATGAGGTTTCGGCATAAAAATATAGTTTGGTTTATGTGCAAAAAGTACTGTTCAACGGTGTAATGTACTAAAAATAATTTAAAACCAAAAAAACGGGATTATACGGGATGAAAAATTGAAGCGGGACTGACCATCAAAAAGCGGGATATTCCCGCGAAAAGCGGAATGGATGGTCACCTTATTCGCAGTTTTGGACTTTATAGGCAACTTGGTATTCAAATTGCAATGAACGGTGAAATGATGGTGTTGATAGTACAATATACCCTGAATGTAGGTAGTAATTTTGCGTAATTAAACAAATTTGTAGCGTTTGTAATTTGATTTTCTAAAGGACGCTGTAAACTCGCTTTTGCTGCTGCTCTTCCTCCAACTACATCGCATGGACCTTTGCCGTAAAAAAAATACTATTTTGCATTGCAGCCGAAGTCTTCGTTATCTTCTTCTTGATCTAGCCATGTCCGTCCGTCCGTCAGTTGAAAGCACGCTAGCATCTAAACGAAAGGAGGTCAGGTCGGACGTCAAAATTTTGCATAAACACGTCATATAGTCGTAGATCGGTTGGGATTGAATCGGCCCACAGGGAAAATTTTACCCTCGCAAGGACTGAAAAACTCCATAATAACCCCTAATATTTTAGAGTATTTAAGCATCAATATGTCTGCTTGTACTTACTTGATATTGGGTATGCGCATTCCCCCGATAACAAAACGATTTTTATTCGTAGGGGGTGAAATGGGACAAAAAAGGGATAAAAATGGTACTTATCAAACGACAACAGTTGGAAACACGAAATTCGCTGTGTACATTCCTCTAATTGAGTAGATACATAATATGAAATTATTTTTCCCCAAATTCGTACTTTTAAGGGATAAAATGGGAATAGAGTGATAAAAAAGGTACCAGCCAAACGGCTGCACCTAGAATAATGAAATTCGGTGTATACATACGTAAAATAAACGGATTTTTCGAAATTCGTACTTTTTGGGGTTCAAATGGAAAAAAGGGGATAAACATAGTACCAACCAAATGACCGCAGCTAGAGTCATGAAATTCTGAGTATACATTCCTCTGACTGCGTAGACACGAAAAATAATTCGTACTTTCAAGGGATACAATGGGTACAGAGATAAAAATAGTACCAACTAAACGAATACAGATAGAATGATAAAATTCAGTGTCTATATTAGGGTTAGTAATTTTTTCATTTTTTTCGAATATCAAAAATCTGTGGAAATGGCATGTAGGGCAGGCAAAAATAATAAGAATTGCGTTTTTACTTTTTCGAAATTGTAAAAAAAAACCTTCCGCACAAAATGCAATTACTTTAGCTAAAAACAAACTTTTTTAGTTTACTTTTTTTTTAATTTTTAAATTTGAGAAATTTTTTCTGCAATAGTTGTTCTTGGAAATAATTTTTTTTAATTGGTTTTAGTGCATCGATTTCAAATATGCAATTTGATCAAAAATCTGTCATTAAGTTTTTAAGCTACATCGATTTTAAAATTTGCAACTCGGTTTTATTTCCCAGTTTTAAAAATTTTAAACGAGTTGCTCTAATAAAAGTTTGACAATACAGAAGAAATGTCATAATACATAATTTATATCGTTTTTAGTTTTAAATTATTTTTTCATAGTTTGTGTTCACATCGCCATGTCGTTTAAAAAAGTTGCAAAAAGGTCCAAAAAACAGTGATAACTGGGTCAAAAATTTTAAACCAAAAAGACCGAATGAAATACAAAAATCTGTTTTGCCGCTATACCATTTATACGAATTTCCGAAAGATATAGATGATTAGAGCTTGAGAAATCTAAAAAAAAATTCTAATTATATCTGAAGAATTAAATAAGTTATGGATTAAGCTAAATCAAAAAGCGATGGAATTAAAGAACGTTGGAGGCAAGGTGCTTAAGTTGATAACTGATTACACTAGTCAACAGTCAAAATGTACTCGGGATGCGATAATTTTTTCTGTGTAGATAACCTTGACATGAGCTCGAAAAACGCAATAAAAAATTTTTTTTTCGTTTGGTTTTTTTTTTATTTTTTTTTTTTAATTTTAAAATTTTTTTTGGTTTATTTGTTTCGTCCGGCATAACTCGGGAACCACTAGCCCGATTTAATTGAATTAAATTTTAAAAAATTTAAAATTACAATTCCCTTAATCTGTTCATATATTGTTTTCCTATACAAGCAACAGTTTCCAAGTTAAAAATGAATATATAAAGGAAAAAACTTATTTTTTGCCTAAAGATTTAAAATTTTTTTTTTTTTTAAAATCCATAAAAAATCCAAAATGAAAAAAAAATGTCAAATCTTATTACTTTTACGTAAAGTCACATAACCTATGAGCAAAATGAGACAAAGATCATGAAAATCGATGCACGCGTTTCGCTTTTATTCGCAATTGAGTAAAGGTATGAATTTCAAAAATTTGCTCGACATATGCACAACTTTGTCTATGGTAAGGTTTTTTCTTTTTTTTTTGATTCTCAGAATTAACAAAACGGAATAAACAAAAATTACTTGGATTGGTATTGCATTCAAATCCTCGCGAACGTTTGCTCATTTTAACTATCGCGTTCGTCGACACTTGTTGAATGAGTAAAATCGATCAACGAAGACCTATTTATACTGTGTATTGTTTAGTATTTTACTGACAGGTACTTATAAATGGGTGTATATTTTTTTACGGTGGCTACATACCTGTTTCACCATGTGTGAGTCTTAAATTTTCCGAATAATGACCACCCTTAAATGTGGGTTGCATTTCTGTTAAAAAATCATACAGGTAGCCAACGGAAACCCAAATAATTAAAAAAGTCCCCTTTCCTTTTTTCCTTTTAATTGTTCACGCACATTTATTAGCGTTTATTACTTTGCTTACGCAATCATAAAAATTAAATAACCCTTTGTTTATTCCGTTTTGTTAATTCTGAGAATCAAAAAAAAAAAGAAAAAACCTTACCATAGACAAAGTTGTGCATATGTCGAGCAAATTTTTGAAATTCATACCTTTACTCAATTGCGAATAAAAGCGAAACGCGTGCATCGATTTTCATGATCTTTGTCTCATTTTGCTCATAGGTTATGTGACTTTACGTAAAAGTAATAAGATTTGACATTTTTTTTCATTTTGGATTTTTTATGGATTTTTAAAAAAAAAAAAATAAATCTTTAGGCAAAAAATAAGTTTTTTCCTTTATATATTCATTTTTAACTTGGAAACTGTTGCTTGTATAGGAAAACAATATATGAACAGATTAAGGGAATTGTAATTTTAAATTTTTTAAAATTTAATTCAATTAAATCGGGCTAGTGGTTCCCGAGTTATGCCGGACGAAACAAATTAACCAAAAAAAAATTTTAAAATTAAAAAAAAAAAAAAAAATAAAAAAAACCAAACGAAAAAAAAATTTTATTGCGTTTTCGAGGTTATCTACACAGAAAAAATTATCGCATCCGGAGTACATGAAATTTTTTTCATTTTGTTGAGTAGTGTTATCAGAAATTTTTAATGCGGCGGCAAGACACCAATAAATTTGAAAAATTTTTTGATATCTCGTATAAAAAAATGTGTTATAAAAAAAGGAATTTTCAAAGCACACTGGAAGTACCACCGGGTTCATTTTGTGATTTAGACTTAATGTGCGATGATACAAAAGCATATGACAGAGATTACTCTCCTACAGACTTAATGTGCGATGATACAAAAGCATATGACAGAGATTACACTGTGCAACATTTTTGAAGTCATTTCAAAATAACCATATACGGACACCGCTACATGATAAAAGACCAAAAAAAAAGGACCGTGTTTTTTTTTCCCCAAAGTCATGCACTTTTTTTTTTAAGGGCCCCCAGAGATTTGAGGCCTCGGTGTAATTTTTGAAAAAAGTGATCATATTCTCAGGCTCATATCTTGCAAACCGTTCGGAATTTTGATTTACTCTCTGAGGCAAAGTTCTAGCTCTTGTCATAAAGAACAAAAATTGTGAACATATAAAATCAAAAAAACTTCATCTTCAAGGTCAAAATCGCAAAAAAACTTAAAAAAATTCGATTTTTTTAACCTTTTTTCCCCTGTTCAGGTCCATAGGTAGCAAACCGTTGAAAATTCAGGGAAACAATCAACTACAATTTTTGTTCTTTATGACAAGAGCTAGAACTTTGCCTCAGAGAGTAAATCAAAATTCCGAACGGTTTGAAGATATGAGCCTGAGAATATGATCACTTTTTTCCTAAAATTACACCGAGGCCTCAAATCTCTGGGGGCCCATAAAAAAAGTGCATGACTTTGGGGAAAAAAAAAACACGGGTCTTTTTTTTTTTTGGTCTTTTATCATGTAGCGGTGTCCGTATATGGTTATTTTGAAATGACTTCAAAAATGTTGCACAGTGAAATTTTTGGGAAATTTTTCAATTTTGCGGCTACCTAAGCGCTACCTAAACGGTGTTAAGAATAATTCCTAGGAAGTTCATATGTTCTAGAAAGTTGTTTATTGAGATCTTAGGTACATTTTTGTAGTTGATTGTTTCCCTGAATTTTCAACGGTTTGCTACCTATGGACCTGAACAGGGGAAAAAAGGTTAAAAAAAATCGAATTTTTTTAAGTTTTTTGCGATTTTGACCTTGAAGATGAAGTTTTTTTGATTTTATATGTTCACAATTTTTGTTCTTTATGACAAGAGCTAGAACTTTGCCTCAGAGAGTAAATCAAAATTCCGAACGGTTTGCAAGATATGAGCCTGAGAATATGATCACTTTTTTCCAAAAATTACACCGAGGCCTCAAATCTCTGGGGGCCCATAAAAAAAAAAGTGCATGACTTTGGGGGAAAAAAAAACACGGGTCTTTTTTTTTTTTGGTCTTTTATCATATAGCGGTGTCCGTATATGGTTATTTTTTTTCGTGTTGCACTGTGTTACTCTTCTACTGCAAGTAAACAGATACCCAAGTTGTCTTCAAACATAGCGACGTTTTTGGTAATTGATACGAATGTCAGTTCAAATAAAGCAGCTATGATATGCAAAAAAATGGCTGAATCAGGAGTAGACGTACCAACGCCATCACAAAAATCCATTTACAGACACGTCATTAAGTTTGCTGAACAAAAGGTAGAGACAAACAAAGAACATTTAAAACTTGAAAACTGGGCCCTACATTTTGATGGTAAAAAAAATAATAAAAAAGAAATACAAGTTGTAGTTCTTAAGAATGATACGAAGGAAATAAAATTAGGAGTGCTTGTTCTTGAAAATGGAAAAGCTGTAACCATATTTAATGGCATTAGAAAATGCTAGAAAAGTATAATTTATTTCAATCCATTAAAATGATTATATGTGATACAACGAGTGTTAATAGTGGGAAAAAAGGCGGTGTTGTGTCATTGTTGCAAAACCACTGCAAATCTCTTTCACTGCCTCCACCGCAATATATTGGCTGCCAACACCATATACTTGATTTATTATTACGACATATTATGGATGAAGTTTTAGGTGGAAAAACAACTTTCCCTAATATCGAATATCCTTTTGTTTCCGAGATTATAAATAATTATGATCACCTAAGAAGTTGCTACATACAAAATAAAGAGGAAATAAATATTCATGTCGATTATGCACGCCGACGGATGGCTGCGGATCGGATTTTTTCCGCAGTTGAGTATTTTGGTATTATATAAGCCGATGGTAATGCCGTTGCGGAAAAATTCGTATTATGTATTCCTCATGCGACTCACTTCACATACAAAAATATCCGACAGAAAATCATCGCTGATTTGATGCGGATAAAGTACTTTTTGGTTGTTTTTTATTTGTTTTAACCGAAATTGCTTCACAAACCTGTGGAAATATATAAAATTTATTCACTTTTCACTTAAGGAATTTTTCTACTTACATTACATCGGTTAACTTGAAAACACTTACGGCCCTGTTCCGTACCTGTCTTCTATTGCCACTTTTTTCTTCCAAATTTATAAAAAAACCAATTGATGAATACATTATAAAATGTTAGAATTTCAATTATTTTATTTAATTTCAAATCTAAGAATATGTCAGCGCACTTTATTGGTTACTTTTGTTTGTCATTTGCTTATAAATGTCATATCGACTTTATGTTGGTAATGCAGTCATCCGACGGATTACATAATACAATTTTCCTCACAAAGTGAGTCGAGTGCGGATCGAGTCAATCCGATCCGCAGCAAATCCGTCGGCGTGCATAATCGACATGATTAACAAAATTAAATGGCGGGATGGTATGAAATATTTGTACGAGCTGTGTGTGTCATTTCAATATTATTTGAAAAACCAAAAATTTCCTCGTATAACATTTAAGTCTATACCTCCAATAAGCAACGCTCGATGGAATTCTAGGGCAATTCTTGCTCTACTGGCATTTATACTAATTCCAAAATATCGGACGCAATTATATTCAATTTGTGAGTTTATATCTGGCACCTGGTTTGATATATGGTTTTCCGATCATTGTTTTAAAATCGATGACTATTCAAAATTAAATCTAGCCTTACTTCCTTTCACGCTCACCTGTGCTTTCAAAGACATTGGGTTCAGGAAGAATCAGCAATTCCGAAGCAGCAGAGAAGTAACGTATGTGCTGAAAGAGCCATAAAAGTAGTTCAAGATATTTTTCCACTGTGCAAAACAACACATTCATTGAATTTAAAATTTATTACCCATAAATGACCATTGTATTCTTGCTAAGATTTTATTTAAACTTATTAAAAAAATACTCTTTTGTTCTCATGTTTCTTTTTATATATCTTGTTGAATTTAAGTAGTAGAAAATGCTACTGCTTTTGAGTAATTTATTATAAATGTTATTATTCTAAGGCGTTAATTTAAATAAAATTTTAATCTTATTAACATTATTGCATAATATCTTCAAATTTAAAAAAAAATATTATCAAATTTTAAAAATCACAAAAAAATTCAAATAAAAAAGTTGGTTTTGAGCTAAAGTAATTGCATTTTGTGCGGAACGTTTTTTCACAATTTCGAAAAAGTAAAAACGCAATTCTGCTTGTTTTTGCCAGCCCTATATGCTATTTCCACAGATTTTGAATCTAAAAAAAATGACTAACCCTAGTGTATATCCCTAGACACATAAAATAAAGAGATTTTAGATAGTCGTAGCCTTGAGGGGGTAAAATTGAAAAAGGGGATAAAAGTAGTACAAACCAAATGACCGCAGCTAGAATCATGGACTTCGGTGTATACATTCCTCTGACTGCAAAATAAAAAGAATTTTTCAAATTCGTACTTTTACACCAAAAATTGGTTGAATCATGAAGTTAAGTTATTTTGCACTATGTACATTGTACTTTTGGAATTAGAATAGAATGGAAATGGTAGTCTTGTCTTATAACCGTGGTATGAAATAATACAAATATTATATTAACTTATAAAATTATTTTTTTTCAATATTTGTTTTGGTTTGGCTATATAAAAAAATATTTTCCTGTAACATTACTGCACTTCTACGAAAATCGACTGCCTCTGAGGAATGCAATTCATGGTGGAGGATATATAAAGTTCGGCTCGGCCGAACTTAACGCCGTTTTTACTTGTTTTTTAATCGACTTGAAGTATTATTTCGATATAAGCGTAGTTTGCAATATTAAACTTTTTATATTTATTTATAATTTTTTTTTTTAATATTTTAATTTGTTTTGGTTTGGCTATATTAAAAAAATTACATTTTCCTGTAATGTTACTGCACTTCTACGAAAATCGACTCTCTGCGCAAAGCCAACCATGGTGTAGGGTATAAAAGGCCGAACTTAACGCCGTTTTTACTTGTTGGTAGTTTATTTTTGTGAAAATATAAAAATCGGTTTAACCGGTTGTTGGAAAACCGTGATTTTGAGAAAACCCGGCGGAAGAAGAAAAACCGGTGGCCCGGTTATCCCAAAGGTTACCTGCCTTTTGGATAAATATAACTTTTGTGTTCCTCCAGAGCTTAGGTATGTTTTGACAGTTTTAAACAACCAGCAAAAATGACCATCAGCCAGGGGATCACGTGACATGATATTTATATCTCAATTGGTGCAATGTTATTTAAATGGTTTAAAACTATTTATTGCCCATGACAGTGTTATAAGATCCTCTACAATATGAGAATACATGTTAGATGATTCTAAAGACTCTGGAAATTCTGTCCTAGAATTCTGTACTAGAATTCTGTCGGGAATACATTGTATATAGATAACTATAACGGATAACTATTGGAAACAGTCGTGTTGTTCTTGTTGTAACCCCTGGGATTTGTGTGTACTTCTAAGCATCCATATCCAGTTCAAGGAATCTGGCTGCCTCGATTGGATTAGTCCACAGTGACTCCGGTGTCAGATCCGTCGGTCTTGCAGGGCAGGCGAAGAGGTGCCTTGTGATATGCGGTGAGGAGCCACATCTTGGGCATTCGTCCGCTATGGTTGGGATTAGAATCGAGAGGTAGCTATTTAGGTATCTAGAGATACCAGATCGGAGCTTGATCGTGGGATTTCTCTGCCCCCTGATGTGGATGTCTAGGTTCATGTTTACTTCCTTGGTCCGAGTTGTTACAAGTGTGGCCGATGATTTTGGGGCAGACAGCTTCAGGTTTCTTCCCTCAAAGAAATCCCTTAGCTCTGGGAGGTATTGGTTGATGCTTCTCTCCAGGGTCACTATGTCTCTCCCTGTCGACAGGGGGGAGGGGGAGGGGCGCATTGGACTCATAGAAGTTGAACAGCAGAGGCGATAGGACTCCACCCTGGGGAACGCCCTGTTTATTCCTTCTTAAGGGCGATTTCCTACCTCTGAATTCGACGTATGATTGTCTGCCAGTCATGTAGGATACCATCCATCTTTTGAGGTTGCCAGGGAGGGTGGTCCCCATGACGTCTTTCAGAAGTATGGTATGACTGACATTATCAAACGCTTTGGAGAGGTCCAGGGCCACCAGGATGGATCGCTTGTGTGGCCTTATGCTGTTTAATCCCTCCGTAATGCTAGCCGTGATATCGCATAATGCTGTGGTGGTACTTCTGCCAGGACGAAAGCCATGTTAGTGGTCAGCCAGAGGGAGGTGTTCTGAGAAGCCCGGCAGAAGGATCGTTTCTAGAATTTTCACAACTGGCGACAGGAGAGTGATCGGACGGTATGATGTGCCTTGTTCGGCAGTCCTGCCCAAGGGTGCGAGAGACTCGCTTTAGCTTTCTGCAGTCGCGGTCAGGAGCCGGTGGGTGTTCCACGAATTGCCTGCAGAAAGCTGCAGCCATGTGGGAGGTATCCCTGGGGGTTTGGTCATTAAAAGCTATACCTATTTTGTCTTTCCTTCGCGGGTTAGACAAGTTCTTAATAGTGGTCCATATTTTTTTTTGACCCGGTATCAGCTTCCTGTAAATGGTTTTGCCATCTCTCTTTCTTATGCGCTGCTACAAGTTTGCCTATTTCCCTATTGATGGCATTTATTCTCTGATCGGCCGGGTTAGTATTCCTAATTTCGTCCCTTTGGGTTGCCAATCTGAAGGCCTCTGAAGGAAAGTTAGGCCTAATGTTTGGGATCCTGCCTGCTGGGATACACCTCTTACTGACATTAGTGATGATCTGTCTGAAAATTCTCTCATCTTGGTGGCTGTAGTGGGTAGTGGGGTCTGCAGAAATTCTTCCTCTGTCTAGTAAATAGATTCCAGTAAGCTTTGCTGTCTTCAGATGTGATGATGTCTTCAGAGCCAATGTCTAGCCTGATTCTGATAGGGAGGTGGTCGGAATTTAGCGCGAAGTCGACGTGCCACGAGGTTAGTGTTACCAGGTCGGTAACACTAACCTCGCTCACAATGGTGACATCAGGCGAACTCCTACAGTTAGCCGTGATCCTGGTGGGGTGGTTTTCGTTTATGACGCAGTCCGAATCATCTACCTGTTCGGCTATTTGCCCTCCCCTGGAGTCGTTTCCGATTTCCGACGACCAGCTCTCATGGTGAGCGTTCAGGTCACCAAGTAGGATTGTGTGGTTTCCGGTTATGTATTGTCCCAACTGGGGCTTGTATCCTGCTTGGCAGACCGAACCAGGGGCGATGTACATGTTTATGATTCGGACCTCTGTTTCGCCATTCCCTGGATCTGCTGCTGCCCTGGAGAGTCGGTTTCTGTTGGACAGTTTTGTCTCCTGAAGGGCAGCGATAGGGATACCCTTCCTGTCCATGAAGTCAGTGATCTCTGTTATTTTCCTAGTCAAACCGTTACAGTTCCAATGGAGCACCTTGAGTCCGCCTGTCCTCGGGTTGTTGTTCGAGTTCTGACTAGTGGGGGTAGGCATAGGTCCGTTTGGGTGAGGGCGTTGAATTGGTTGAGTGATATGTGTATGGGGGGAGACACAGGTTGTGTGGGAATGGAGGCCAGGTTTGCGACATGTTCAATACCGGGGGTTATAGGGGACATTCAGCGACAGCAGGGGCCAATAAACTCAGGGGTATACTGCGTTGAGTTTCTTAATCCAGAGCATCGTAGGTGGATTTCGGTCGTGCATATTTGGCAACGGACCGGTTTTGCCGCTCTGGTGAAGTGCTTCCTACAGATTTGACATTGTTTCCGAACGCCATTTGTATTTTCCAAATTGGAGTCTATTATGTTAGTGTTAGTGTTGTTTTCTATGTCTATACCTATATTTACATGCATTGGTATATTTAGTGGTGGTGAGTGGTTGTAATTGGGATGAAGTAGTGGGGTATGTTATAGTATGGGAGTTTGGGGGGTGAGTGGGGGATGATGTGGAGAGTACAGAGGTCTGTCATTAAATTTAGTTGCGGCCTTGATGAGGAAGGAGGAGCCGTGCAAGCAGGACACCTGAACGCTAAGGAGTAGTTTTTGATCCTTACAAGTCCCGAGCATTTTAGGTGCACCCATTCGCGGCACTCGTTGCACATCACCGAGTAACCTCTATGCGTGACCTGCTTGGAGCAGACCGGACACACGTAGATCACTGGGCCTGGATTACTTTCGATGTCACCGGCGCAAAGGAGAAGGAGGCTGAGCAGGCAGGCCGGCGTTGCCTGCTCAGTTAGGGGAAAAACAGAGGATAGGAGTAGGGGAAGATGTAAGATGAGAAAGAAAGGAAGTTTGTACATACTTGTCCCGTGTTGGGGATGTAGCAGTCCTTGCTTTTTAAATTTGATCTCCATGCGAACATTAATTATATTGTTATTATTTATATACTTTTAGAATACCACAGCAGCGCTGATCGAACTGCAACAAACGAATCTTCATTTGGATATATCCGCTCATTTGGTTAGCTCGTACGTGTCGCAAGATTCGCCGGTGTTGCGCGTACTCTTCCATGCGGGAGCAGATCCAGGAGGGCATTTACAACGACAAAAAATATGTGTTTTATTGCATGTTTCGAATGGAAACCAAGTCCCTATAAAAGGACGATGTATGCCAGAAGGGGAAGACGGAGTCTGCGTTGCCGAGGTAATGTTTACATATGTTGCATAAAATACATAATATTTTTTTTTTGTTTCTCGTCTTTAGGTTGTAATACCATTTAATTGGTTTCATTCTCTGTCACCACTGGCAAATAAAGACAATTCAAACAGTACTCCAATTAAAGTTCCCCAACGATTTGTGCAAGTTTCTTATAGTGTTTTCGAACCTCCAATCCGTAATCCGGAGCAGTGCGAGCCGAAGGTGCAAATCCAGCCATTAACTTCATTCGTCCAAGTTCCTCTTGTTGCTCCAATTGAACCTTTCAAAGAATTTCAAATAGACGAATCCCTCGTTATCCTTCTGCCGCAGCAACCGCTCTATCCGATGTCTAAATTCCACGTGCCAGTCTATCTACAGTATTCAGAAAAAAACATTTCATCCTTTACGGTAAAAGCTCGAGTAAAATCGGGAATAAAGGTTTTGGGAGCGACATCTTCTTCGGAAATGTGGAATATATCTATAGAAAAAGATAATTCAAAGCATTCTACTGTAAGAGTGACAGCTCTAAGAAAGAAACACGAAAACAGTCCAGAAAACAATGGCACCTCTCAAATAATAGAAGATAGGTAAGTGGAATGCTGTTTTAGCCAAGAAACATTTCTGTTGGTCTGTAACCCGTTGAATCGGTGCACTTTTTGAAGTAACAAATTATGATAAGTCGAGTAATTAAAACTGTGACTCACGCCGTCAACGGTTTTCTGAAAGTAGCTGTTTTGAATGTTTACGTATGGGGATCATTTTAGAGGCGGTGAATATTTCTCCCCTTTGTACAATATTATGATGAATCGGCATAGGAAACCTTATGACCTAGGCATATTGCATAAATATTTATATCTCGTGATTCCACGAAGATCCCATTCTGACAAATTTTGCAAAAAAAAAATCCAAATGGCGTTATGTAAAAATATCCAAGTATAAACAAGTAAGGAAAGGCTAAAGTAGGGCGGGGCCGACTATATGATACACTCCACTACTCTATCCGAATACAATTTAATTCGAGAAGAATATTTGTATCAGGGCTATATCCAAACATGGAATGAAGTGACCCACTTACACAATAGGTTCTACCAGTTCAAGTATAACGTGTTATGCTCAATTTGATGAAATTCGGTGAAAATACGTGGTTTCTGTGTGGAGTGAAATTTGTGAGGGAGGTATATATAAATCTGAACCGATCTGACCCATTTTCACCATGAGTGTTTCTAGGTGAAAGATAAGACATTTTGGAAGATTTGAAGAAGTTCTGTTAAAATATGAGGTTTCCAGAGCGTAAAAAGTCAAATTGGCAGCGAAATTTGTATGGGAGCTATATATAAATCTGAACCGATCTAAAAAATTTTCAACACAGGTGTTTCTAGTGGAAATATAAGATGTCTTGTCTAGAGTGAAAAGAGTCAAATCGGGAGTGAAATTCATATGGGGGCTATATCTAAATCTGAACCGATTTTCTTCAAATTAATAGTCCTTATGTCGAAAAACTTCGTTGTGCAAAGTTTCGTGTGGTTCTGTGTACAATTGCGACCTGTATCGTGATTACAAGAATAGATGGACGGACAGACAGACAGACAGACATTGCTAAATCGATTCAAAAAGTGATTCTAAGTCGATCGGTATAATTAACAATGGGTCTATCTCCGTTCCTTTTGGGTGTTACAAACAAATGCACAAAGACATAATACTCTCGTGGAGTGTATAAAAATATTATGACATTTTGTACATCATTGTTCCACCAGGGCATGGCCAATTTACTATGTCGTTTTAAAGCAGTCGTCAAGAGCGCTCCGATAATACCTAAGCTTTTATAATCTAATAAAACTGTCCAACAAATTAAGACTTTTTGAATGCAACAGACTTCCACTGAAAATTTCCGACAATTTTTTTCGTAGAACATTTTAATCCTAATTGACCCATAAAAAGAGGAATAAAATGCGAATTCTCTTAGACATTAACTTACAACACTTTTTCGCATAGTATAATGCTCCATCACGAAAATAAATGACTGCGGTCACACCAAAAATTACGATTGGATTGTTTCTGCAAAAAAATCGTCGTTGGGTCAAGCCGTCTGAGAGCTAAACTCTCCCGAAACACCCCTAATAATCATGTTTTCCCGTCGAAATTTTTATGTTGCATTTTTTCCAAAATTTTTCATGAATTAATCGAGCCTTGGAAGCACTTTAAATATATTTTTATTCTTGACTTAGAATAACTCATCGGTCGTATTATTGGCATTTAGATTGATTTTTTTCTGGCTTTTCAAAGTGACAGATAAAAACTTATATTTTTTCTTGGAAACATTTTGTGAAAGGTGTTATAAAAAATAAATAGAAAGACGATACCTCGAATGATGCCTAAATTATTTTTAAATTAATTATTTAATACAGGAGATGGATTTTCAAACACAACATTTTCAAATTCTTTTGACAAATGAGCGCTGTGGCGTCAATTTCCTTACGTTGTTCATCATATAGGCATTATTCGAAAGGTATTTACGAAAAATTTGTCACTATAAAAATCACAAAAAATTACTATAAAGGTCCAATAATTCGACCAATAAGTCACTGTAGGACAAGAATCAAAATTTATATTTAAAGGAATCTGTATTTATAATTTACCAGACGCCCCCAAAATCTTGAATTATAAGCCTGTAACATAGTTGGATATCAACCGATTATAAGTTTCTCTCCAGACTTGAAGAGAAGAAACCTGGAGCTTTCGATAGTATCTGAATTGGACTTCAATTCGTAAAATAATGAGAGATGTGAACTGAACTTCTACTCAACAATACCTACCAGAAAAATACCATCACCTCCCAGAATTTGCTACTTCATTCTTTTTTGTAGCACTGTGTAGTTTATCTACAAATACTCAGTTATGCCTAAACCGTTGCTTTAATACTGTATGCCAGAAAATATTGTATTAGTAGATGATCTGCTATGATTGGGATAATGAAGATGAAGTTTACTTTGAAATATATATGTGGGAAACATTTGTACGTAAGTTGACTAAGAATGCTTGGAACTTATTCATATTCCACTTATTGTAAAAAAAAAAATTGTAAATATGGGATATAAATCGTCTATAAAGCTGCGAAAATTGAATTAATTTATGTTAGTAAAGAAATGAGAAGGTTATAAAAATATGAAGATCGATGGAATTAAAACTATTAACGAAATTAATCCCTATATATTGAGCAGGAACGTCCAACAATTGATTTTTTATTGTTTTAAGAAAAACCCGAAAAAAACAGGTCCGACCGACAGTAGATGATAAAAGTTTCCTGAGCCTATACGCCTTGAAAACTTCCTCAGCCAATATTGGAAAATGCTTTATTTATAGCAATTTCTTATTTTTTACTATGAAGTAACACATAACCTAAAATCCCTGCATAAAATCGGTTCAGATTTATGCCGCATTAGCTAGTGATTAATATAGCTCATTTTGGACAGTAAGAAAAATTATAAAAAAATCGCCAAAAATTCGAATTTGAGAAAATATTAACTTTTTGACTCATATTATATCGAGCCCTTAGCGCGGAATGATCGCAAGCGCCAAAACACACATTTTACAGGATAAGGTTTTTATTGATTATTTTGAAATATTTGCATAAAATAAAATATGTTTTAATTCCGCCGTAACCAACGAATTGTTATTAAAAATTGATCATTTGTTTACATCATATGGTACTTTTGGCGCTTGCGATACAAATATTGTACTTGCGGTTACAAATACTGAAAAATCTATGGCTCTTACTTAGACTAAACCTTGAAATTTTAGTAAAAACACACTTTTACTACTGAATATTTTCTCAAATTTCTTTTTTTATTTGAAAGTACAATCCTTCCGGTTAATAATGGAAACTAATTTCATTCAAATGGCTCGGGCACCCCACAAATAATAGTCCAACGGTTGAATAGTTGAAAAAAAACGTTAGATGGCGGATCCCATACCAATGTCTCCTATGATTTACTTTTTCCGCTCTAGAAACCACATATTTCATGAAATAACTTTTTTTTTTGAAAATGCTATAAAAAACTACTGAATATTTTCTCAAATTTCTGTTTTTATTTGAAAGTACAATCCTTCCGGTTAATAATGGAAAATAATTTCATTGAAATGGCTGCTGAGGGCACCCCACAAATAATAGTCCAACGGCTGAATAGTTGAAAAAAAACGTTAGATGGCGGACCCTATAGTTAAATTTCATATAAAAGTTTTTAGGTAATATCGATATCATCGTTGTCGCTTTCAGTCAATGTGTCTTTGATTTGATCACTATTCATATTCAAATACTAAAGTTGGTATCGTTTGGGAATTATTTCTTTCTCACAAAGTCTTTTTAAATCTCTGTATTTCTCCACTCAAATGTTTAGTTGTTCAGGGTAGAGCGGGTTTGGCCCATTGGCAACGATCATTGAATTTTTGTTTGAACGAATAATTAAATTAATATTCATTTCACTATCTGCAAAAAAATCCATATTTAAACTGTGCGCAAAATCCCAGTTTTTCAAAATGTGCCGATCTCAAACAATTAAATTTTATTTTAATGTTTGGCGGTAGAAATGCTGTAGAAAATGAATTCCAGTCCTTAAAATCTAAATGATTTAGTAAAATACTTTCATAACACTTCGGTATCGTGCGGGAATTTGTAATTATGGTCGGCCACTCAGAAGGAGTGGAAGGTTCTTCCTTTACAAAATGATTCAATTGTGGAGTGTATAGAATCAACTCTATAGAATTGTGGGCAATGTGCCCATTTTCATCACAATTTTAAGCTAAATATTATGTTTCTTTGTTAAATTTGCCACTATTTGAATTAAATAAATGTTAACGTTTACCCACAATAATATTGAAATTATACCAAAACCATTTATATAGTATTTGGCTTAATATACGAATATTACAAGAAGTATATTAAATTAGTGTATATAAGGCACAAATCATACAAAAAGGATTTGTGTTCTCCAAAAAGACAATAATTTGGAGCTACTTTCAGTTCTTGTGGGTAAACTTTTTTCTTTTGGATCGATAAATTAACATATAAAACAAATATCTGGGAACTTCGAACCTCTTAGCTTAGTTCATCCGTAACCTATCGTACTTTCAACCAACAGACGAACACTTCATTCTATGGCCGAGGGTATAAAAATACACTTAATATTGCATCAATATATTGATAGACCTATCTAAAACATTTATAAAATTATAATAAATTCAAAAACTGTCGCTTACGATAAAATTGCTTTCTTTGAAAATGTGAGCAGCGACTTACGATAAAATCTAAATCCCTATTTTTTATATAAACGTTAACAATTTTGACATTTTGTTAATTTTTATTTGTGTATCAGCCGATAAATTTTAAATTCAACAATAAAAAATATTTTCAGAAAATGTCGCTTACGATAATTCCGCGCTAAGGGCTCGATATTTTAAACAGTACTCAATTCGATTACATTAAAAACGGGTACTAAATTCTATTCGTATTTGTTGAAAACCGAAAACGAATGTTTTCAATAATTTAAAGATTTTATTAGATTTATTAATTAGATCAAAATCAACCTTTTGTCCTTTATTGTAAATCCTTCAAAGTTTAATCATGTGTTAATCTTAATAAAAATTGTATTCGTTGTGTGTTGCAATTTCTTTGCAGTATTTTTCCAGAAAAACATTTTTTTTAATTTTTGTCAAATTTTCCTCTAACTCTCGTACGAAACAAAAATGTGGATGTTTTTTGCATAAAAACGAACTTTCTACATTTCTTCTTCTTTGGAAGTAATAAACCCAAGTTGGCCTGAAGCCATTTATGATCCACAGCAACAATATATTCGGTATTTGATGCAAACATGTAAAATGTGACGCAATACTAAGTGTAAATAAGAAAGTGATAATAAGACAAGGAAATTGTAACACACAATGAACAAAATTTTGTATTTTTAAGATTAGCACAGGATTAATTCTTGAAGGACATTGATTGATTGATTTTGACATTGTGAAGCTTAATCTAATAAAATCTTTAAATTATTGAAACATTCGTTTTCGGTTTTCAACAAAATACGAAGTACAACTAAGTACCCATTTTTAATGTGGTAATGAAACCATGGGCGGTTAATATTCCACATCCGCAAAGTGTGTACTGTTTAGAATGTAATATGAGTCAAAAAGTTTATATTTTCTCAAACTAGAATTTTGGACGATTTTTTTATTAACCTTCAGGAGAAAACTTCACAAACATTTTTTATGAAAAAGGCATGGATTTGCGACAGAAATGCGAATTAAAAAATATGTCTTTTAATTTTCGTGTAAACAAAGGATAATTGATACATATGCATCAAATGGCGCCCTACAAGGAAATTCTGCATACTTTGCAAAAGGTCCGTGTGCGCTGAACATTCTACATCTCCGATAAGATATAGTTAAAAATCTATATAATAAACATGAAATGCTGTTCGTTGGCAATCGCATCAGTTGCGAACGGCTGAACAGATTTGGCTGATCTTTGTTACAAACTATTTGTGATAGTTGTTGTAAATAGAAAAATAATACTTTATGTGTTTTCTACTTGTTACAAATATTTATGTTTGGATCGTATAAGCATTTGTTTATTTTCATAGTTTGTAAAATATTTCAAATCGTTTTGTTCATTCCAATAAAACTTTCATTCCGTTAAAACTGAATAGTTGTGTGTGTGTTTTTGTTCCCCGGGAAACCTCAATTTATCACAGGTTATGTGCCCAGCCCACTACCTCTGCGCATATTAGAAAGACGGTGAAAGAAGCTGTGTGCAATTATGAGTTACACAAACGTGAAAATTGAACCTCTTGGAAAGGAGAATTTCGATACGTGGAAAATCCAAGTGGAGGCATTGTTGATAAAGAATAATGCGTGGAAATACGTGAGTGGAAGTTTTCCGAAGCCGAGTGGAGAAGCAGAATGGGAATCCGAAGACAGTAAGGCCAAATCGGATTTGATTTTGTCGATTGCTCCGGCGGAGTTGAAGCAGATTAAAATCTGCAAGACGTCGAAAGATGTATGGGATAAATTACATAGTATTTATCAGTCCAAGGGCCCTGCTCGTAAAGCAATGCTGCTGAAATCTCTTATTTTATTGAAAATGAAGAATGGAGAGGACGTAAGAGACCATATAAGGAAATTTTTCGACATTGTGGACAAAATAAATGAAATGGAGCTTGAAATAATCGACGATTTACTCACAATCCTGTTATTGTATAGCGTTCCGGATGAATATGAATCTTTCAGAATTGCCATAGAGACGCAAGAAAAGCTGCCAGATCCCGAAACATTGAAGGTAAAATTGTTGGAAGAATATGAGGCCAGAAAAAGGAATGAAAATGAAGAACCGACGGATGCAATGTTTGCGAAGAAGACTAATTTCAAGAGGAACGAAAAGCAGAAACCTAAAGGTGAGAAATTTAAGTTTTCGTGTTACTCGTGCAGAAAAGTTGGGCATATGGCAAGAGACTGCCAGATGAAGAACAGCAACAAGAACGCTAACGGCCAAGGTAAGAAACAAGAATCGTCAAGAAATGCTTAAATTGCTATGCAAGTTATTGCCGAACGTGAACGATGGTGCCTTGATTCGGGTGCATCCTCTCATATGTGCTCAGATAAGGAAAAATTTTGCAGCATTCAACCACCAAGTTCGAATATTCTGCATTTGGCAAACAACGGATCAACAAAGATCGAAGGTAATGGTATTGTAAGGCTTAATACTAAAGATGGTTGTACGGCAAGATTGGAAAGTACACTGTATGTTCCCGATTTGAGGTCGAATTTGTTATCTGTAGCAAAATTGACAGACCGAGTATTCGAAGTGAAATTTTCCAAAGAAAAAGCTGTTGTAGTCGATCCGAAAACGTCTCAAGAATTAATGTTGGCCAAAAGGAGTAAGGATTTATACTACGTTGAAGAAGCCGCCGAAGAAAATTGTAGAATTGCGGAGTGGACTTGTCTGCAGGAATGGCATGAGCGTTTTGGTCACCTTAATGAAAACGATTTGAAAGACATCATTCGAAAAAAGAAGGTAACTGGTGTAAAATTTAACACTAACATAAAATTGTAGATGTGCGAGACATGCGTTAAGGGGAAGCAAGTACAAAGACCATTCCACAGATCAAATTCAAAATCGACAGAACTGCTCGAATTAGTACACTCCGACGTATGCGGTCCGATGAGGGTTAATTCACTAGGCGGAAGCAGATATTTTCTGACATTTATTGATGATAATTCAAAATGGTGCGAAGTTTATTTCTTAAAGAAGAAAAGTGAGTTTCACAAAAGTTTAAGGAATACCAAAATATGGTTGAAAAGCAGACTGGTCGAAAAATCAAAGCCATTCGATCAGATAACGGCACGGAATATACCAACAACGAATTCAAAAATTACTTGAAGAAAGAAGGTATCAAGCAAGAATTCACTGTCGAATATACACCACAGCAAAATGGCGTCGCGGAAAGGAAGAATCGAACATTAGTTGAGATGCGCGGTGCATGATGATTCAATCTGGTCTATCTCCAAGTTTCTGGGCGGAAGCTATTCTAACAGCCAACCACATTCGAAATAGGTGCCCATCACGAAGTTTAAATGGTGAAATCCCTTTCAAGATATGGACAAATCGAAGGCCTGTGGTGAATTATTTTCAAAAATTTGGTACAACAGTATATATGCTAGAGAAGTCGAAGCGTCATGGTAAATTTGAATCGAAATCGAAGAAGTGTATTTTTGTTGGTTATTCCATTAAGTCGAAGTCCTACAGATTATGGGATCCATCTGCAAAGAAAATTGTATGCTCACGAGATGTAAGATTTACAAATTTGTAGCAACAAGAAAAATACTATACTGATTTCATTGACGATGAGCTACCGCAAAACGTAGAAGCCGCTTTCCAGCCAAGTGATGAACGAGAAAGTAAATCTGAATCGAAGAACGAAGTACAGGTGGAAGAATCTGAAGAAGCTGAATCAGAAGATGTTGAAGAAAGTCGTATTGAAATTGAAGAAGCCATATCCGAAGATGGCGCTGAAAGTTGTGATGGCAACGAAGAATTTCATACACCATTAACTACGAAACGAGGGCCAGGACGACCAAAGAAGTTAATGACGGGAAAAAGAGGTAGACCGAGAAAGCTTTTTAACACAATTAGTGTGGAAGAAATAGACCATCGAAAGCAGGAAGTGAATGTTGCAAGTTTAATTGACCAAAATGATCCAGTGACTACTGAAGATGCAATTAAAAGTCCAGAAGCAGAGGAATGGAGAAAGGCCATGAAATCCGAATTTGACGCACTTCGGAAGAATAATACGTGGGTAGTGGTTGATCGCCCGAAAGGACAGAAATTAGTGGATTCGAAGTGGATATTGCGAAAGAAGTACAAGTCTGATGGAAACGTTGATCGCTATAAAGCAAGACTTGTCGCAAAAGGTTTCACACAAATACCAGGCGTGGATTTTAATGAAACATTCGCTCCCGTTGCTAGAATTGGATCAATTCGATTGGTAATGGCTATAGCTGCACAGCTGAAACTAGACGTTTATCAACTCGATTTTGTGACGGCGTATCTAAATGGAGAAATCGAAGAAACAATTTGTATGAATATACCAGATGGACATTCTTGACGAAAATGAAACACGTGAGTATAAAGGTGACAAGGTCTGCTTACTACAAAAAGCGTTGTATGGATTGAAGCAGTCAGGCAGACAGTGGTATAAGAAGTTAGACGAAAAGCTACAAGAATTGCACCTTAAACCCCTGGATTCTGATCCTTGTATATATTTACTAAAAGAAGGGGAAGATATCACGCTGGTGGCGATTTATGTCGATGATTTAGTAGTTGCAACAAACAATGAGAGTAAGTGGTTTCAATTAAAGTCGGAGCTAGCAAAAGCTTTTGAAATGAAAGACTTGGGAAGGCTAAATTTTTGTCTGGGTATAGAATTCAAGCAGGATCCTTATACGAAGGAAATATCTATGTCGCAAAAGAAGTACATTCAGACTGTTTTAAACAGATTCAATATGATGGACTGTAAACCAGTAAGTACCCCTTTGAACATTAGCCTAAAATTATCAAATGAAATGTGTCCAGTAACCGAAGAAGAAAAGGCAGAAGTACAAAATTTACCATACCAGAACCTTGTTGGATCATTAATGTATCTCGCAACATCTACAAGGCCCGATATTGCTCATGCCGTTAGTGTACTCAGCCAATATAACACAAATTATGGTAAACAACATTGGATAGCTGGGAAACGGGTATTACGTTATTTGAAAGGCACCGAAGATTATGGCTTACGTTTTAAGAAGACTACCGAACCCCTTATCGGGTATGCCGAAGCAGATTGGGGATCAAGTATTGATGACCGAAGATCTATACGGGTTGTGCATTCAAATTGGCGGATGCAGCCGTAAGTTGGGACTCCCGTAGGCAAATAACTGTTGCAATGTCGAGCACTGAAGCAGAATATATGGCGCTCTCCGACTCTACCAAAGAAGCGATATATCTTCGAAGATTTTTAATTGAATTGACGGGTCATCAGGATACCATAACTATTTATAACGACAATCAAGGTGCAGGCTTATTAAGTAAGAATCCAGTTTTCCATAACAGAACGAAGCATATGGACATCCGACATCACCTCGTGAGACAGAATGTCATGGAAAATGTTATAAACGTTGAATATCTCCAAACTACTGAGATGCCAGCACATGTTTTGACGAAGACTTTGTCAAGCCCAAATCACAATAAGTGTATTGGGAAATTAGGATTAGTTATTATTAATAATTAAATATATAAAGTATTGTTTGAGGGGAAGTGTTGTAAATAGCAAAATAATACTTTATGTGTTTTCTACTTGTTACAAATATTTATGTTTGGATCGTATAAGCATTTGTTTATTTTCATAGTTTGTAAAATATTTCAAATCGTTTTGTTCATTCCAATAAAACTTTCATTCCGTTAACACTGAATAGTTGTGTGTGTGTTTTTGTTCCCCGGGAAACCTCAATTTATCACAATAGTCCGAACTGGGTTTTAAGATGAAAAAACTTTTGGATAGTTGACAGCAAAATAGGAATATTTTTAAAAAACTGAAAGTTCTTTTTTCTATGGAATTTTTGAATGAAGTCAATGCTATAAGTCTCAGTTCAAGCAATGGATATGCGTAACTCTTTTATGTTTATGCACTTTTTGTCAGATCTGGCGATAGGGACGACATATTTTGTTGATTCAATTTTATTTGGTTCATAATTCAAGTTCATAATCAGTCATAAAAATAAACAGGGAAATCCAGTTACAGGTATTTCATGTATTTTCACCGATTCGTGAACCAAATACAAAGAGGGCATTTCTAAAAATTCACAATGAGACATTGAATGAAGACATGCGATTAATATTAGCCCAAGTAAGAATGACAGCAACACACTATCCGATGCACTAAGCATTTAATCAACAGTTGGAATGCAATGAAAAATCAATGTGAATATGAATTATTCCGAGTATAAGATGCTTACGGAACACGCGGCTTATGACCGATTGAACCAAAAAATCTTTTTTGATTGTACCAATTTTGGCAATTTCGCTCACAAAAAAGCGATGCTTGCTTTATCAGGAAGTTCAGCTGCGTTCTTTGAAGACTGCCGAAATACACTCAGGTTGCGATGAATATGGAAATTAACGAAACTCCATCGTGCAACCTTTCGATGATCTGACGAACAGAATCATGTGTTGTGGAACGGCCAATTTGGAGTATTTTCAAAACAATGCTGGATATTTGCACTAGAATTTTTTTTTGATATTTAGATTTTTTCAGTTCGTGTTCCCATAAGTTGCTCCAAATCTGTTTGTAGAGAAAATTATGTTGACAACCGCAGACAATCGCCTCAGTTATTTCCAGATTATTTTTTGCAATTAAATTAACGAATAGCATATTGAAGAAACGCTTCTCAAAGAAATGCACGAAGATGAAGACATTTTGAGAGCACACGCTGCTATTAAATGGCAATTAACGTACGACACTCATGAGAGTTTTGAAAGATGAAATTGTTGTCCTCTAGACGATCACGTTGAGACCATAAGACTATCTTGATCGTGTAGATTTTGGCTACGATTCTCTCGCAGAATTTAATTTTACCGACCTCCTATGAAATTGCAGCTAAGTTGTTGAAAAAGGTTGAACAGCTCATTCAGCTATCAAATTGCCATTGAATAATTAATATGCTTATTAAAGAACTTCCATCGTGAAAACTGTCGAAGAACTGTGCCGGTGATCATGCAGTAACGTAAATTGATCGCTCGGCATGTCTCACATAAAATTTAAGAGGATGATTATAATTGAATGACGGCTTCACACAAATGATTCTCTTGATGTCAAAATTAAAAAAATCGAATAACCAATATTATGTTAGCATATGTTGCATAGATGAAAAATGCAAAGATAAAAAATATAATTTGTATAAAAATCCGCTGTCTATTAATGATTTTTTGGTGATTTTTACCAAACACTACCAGTGATTCCGCGGCCTACTCCGCCCAAAAAAAAACTAAATAAAATCGAATACCTTCTTTTTGTGGAGAACATCACGACATTTAAATTAAGTACTATCAAGCTTTCGAGTTACAGAACGACGAATCTGCCCAATTATATTCAAGTGCTTTAAAGAGTCAATGGCAAAATCGCCGTTAAAATATCGACCTTTTGTATTATATCGTTTTTTATGTCGGTTTTTCCAGTTCACCGTATAAAAAATCAAACTCATGCGAAATGTGTTCCTAAACATTGTTCAAAACCCATTTAAGCGAACGTACAGACACTTCCATTGACGTAACCTGAATTAGATCGTATCATTAAATTGAATATCTATGCCAGCAAACGTTAATCGATGCAATAATCACTGAGAACAAAATTTTTCTCATTCCAGGTTTGCTTAAACATTTGAGATAGCTTTTCAAAAATTCACACGACGATCACAAACAAACTAATTGAAATATGGACAGGAAAATTTTTGTCGGGTCAGCTACAGCTATATATTTTCATATTTTAAATCAAAATTCACTTAAATCGCCGATCTTGTTTATTTAATTTACCAAATTATTGTGAAGTTTGTTTTGAACTTTCTTTTTGATGGAAATATATATACTGGAGGCGTTTACAAATTCGCTTTTAATATTATTATTAAAATACACATTTCGTACCTTTTCTATATCCATCAATGCTTTCGAGTCTCTTCTTTTTTACTGCCAGAGTGATATGTTTTAATTTCGCGCTCAATAAGATTTCCGATATTATTAGACGTGAATAAATGAACAAATAAAAATAGCAATAGCAGTCAATGGCTTTGATGTTACACATCAAGCTCCAAACGAAGCTGTTTGATAACCTACTTGATAACGTCACAAGAGGTCAGTTCAGTTTATATTCGCAGCTAGTAAACAAATTATTACTCTCACATTTTCTTGCGTATTTTTATTTTAGAATATATCCACGAAATGCAAATGTTTTGTAATTTTAAAACTGGTTAACCGACATGAAAACACCGGTTTCCCCGGTTCGTCGAAAATGCCAATTAAAAAAAACGGTGGACGGTGTCGGAGTTAACACCGGTTAACCGGCTTTCGGATTCGGTTTCGACATCCCTAGTCTCACTAGTCAGCTAGTTTAATAATAAATAAAGTATAACAATATGTATATCGTCACCAGAAATACAAAAGGAAATACAAAGAAATACATAATAATCAGGAGAAGCAATCTGAATAATATGAGAAGCAAAAATCTGAATACAATATCGATTTTTCTGGATACTATCAAAACACAAAAATGCAATTACATGAGAAATTGGCTGGCACTACAAACTAAAAAAGTTATGTCTTTCAAACAATTTTTTTCGGGCTGTTTGAATTTCGCTTATAAAGTCGCCATTTTTGGCGAGGTTGTGTATTTTGGTGTAATGCACTTTGGAGCCTAACAATATTTATTCTCATCTTATAAAATAATAACATTTTAGAGATGTATGTTCAGGTCTCTGCGAATAAAGGCTCTAAGTCCACTTTTTTTGGAAATTGAGATTTTGATGCAGTTATGTTCAATATGTGAAAATACATCGATAAAAAAAAAAAAGTTATCTCATTTGTTGTTGTTGTTTTGTAGTGATGAGTAAAGGCGCTAAGTCCAATTTATCACATTTTTGTGTAATATCTCACTTCTTCCAATATTGTCATATCAACTGTTTCAAGCGGAATAGTCTGAGAGTCCCACCAACTGACATAATATTTTTTCTCTTTGCCCACACTCTCGTTGTTTTGAGTATCAACACCGTTGACATTCATGACATTAATCGTCGCCTGCTTATCTCTCATTGTTTATCTTAGCTTAACTCCACACGTATAGAAATCGATCATTCTAGTGAATAAATAAATATCAACTTGTCAGTGTAATTTATGTGCTTAAGGTAACAATATTTCAATACCTTTAAATTTTTAAAGTATATTGTTAAATTATTGTTTTATTAGACGCCTGCCGCCATGTCATTTACTGGTAGCAACAACTTTGGAGTTCAACCCATTGAAAGTGGTGGCGATTATGGAATTGAGTCAGACGACGGAGTCATAGGTCTGGTTCCATATGGTTTTCATAGTGACTCCGATGATTCGTGTGAGTTACCAACTAAAACTAAAAGTCGCCAAAAAAGAGTCCAAGTTGAAAATGCAGCTTGGTTTTCGGCCAAAAATAGAATGCGGAGGGAAAAAGGCAAAAGTTATTTTGGAAGAGTAAAGGAAAACAATGGTTGGAATTATGAAAAGACGAAAGAATCAAGAAATATGAAGGGTAAATGCAGATGTAAAAAAGATGGGTCCATGAAATGTGCGGAGATAAATGACGATGATAGAAAAAATATTTTTAATGAATTTTGGAACATGAATTGGAAAGAAAAAAAAGTTTATGTAAATACTTTAATTGAATCAGCTCCTATTAATAGACCGCGAAATAGGAAACTATTAAATGAATCAAAAAGAAGCCTAACCTTAAAGTATCATCTCAAGGTACAAGGCAAAAATATGCGAGTGTGCAGAAAGTATTTCTTGAACACGTTGGACGTAGGTGCGAAGGCTGTGCATAATTGGTTGAAGAAGCCCTCAATTTCAAAAACAAGTTCAAAGAAAAATACTCCCAAGAAGGGATACTTAACAAATGAAAGACAATGTCTTAATTCATTTTTTGATGCCCTTCCAGTAATGGAATCGCATTATTGTCGTGCTGATACGCAAAAAAAATATCTGTTGCCAGAATGGCGCACAAAAAAGGGGCTCTACGATTTTTATGTCAATGATTGGTGCAAAGAGAAGAACATGCAGTCACTTTCAGTTACCGCATTTAATAAAATATTTGATATTAAAAATTTAGCATTGTTTCTACCTAAAAAAGATCAATGTGAATTATGTGCGCGCTATTCAGTCAACAATCTCCCCTATGAAGAATACGCCCTTCACCAAAAGAAAAAAACAGAGGCTAGAAATGAAAAGAGAAAAGACAAAAACGAGGAAACATATGTTTTTACAGTAGACCTGCAAGCGGTACTAATGGCTCCAAAATCCCATGTTAGCAGCCTATATTACCGCACAAAATTACAGGTTCACAATTTAGTTTTTTATAATATTATAAACCAAAGAGGATATTGTTTTTTGTGGGATGAAGTGGAAGGTGGACTTCATGCTGAAGAATTTGCAAGTATATGGGCTTACTTTGTTGAAAAAAAAATTCTCAGTGAAAATAATAATCCCGTGAAAATAATATTTTATAGTGACGGTTGCACATACCAGAACCGCAATTGTGTGATGAGCAATGCCTTGCTTAATACAGCTGTCAAACATAAAGTAACAATTGAGCAAAAAATATTGGAAATTGGTCATACACAAATGGAAGCGGATAGTGTACACTCTACGATAGAACGAGCCATGAAAAACAGAAATGTCGATGTACCTGCTGAATACAGTGCGATATGTAAAGCAGCTAGGAGAAAGCCTGAACCTTATAATGTTACTTATTTGGATCATTCGTTTTTTAAAAAATTTAACAATGTACAATTTTGTAAAAATATTCGCCCTGGTCGTGGAAAAGGCGATTCCAAAGTGACGGACATTCGAGGAATACAATACACACCAAATGGTGAAATTAATTTCAAACTTAGATTTCCTGATGAATGGAAAAATCTCCCCCAAAAAATAAATAAAAACGTTGTCGCACTGGAGTGGTCGGATTTACACCAACTTCATCAAGAAAGAATAAAAATAAAGACTAGAAAGTTCGAAGACTTACAATATCTTAAATCCACTTTGCCTACAAAACACCATAAATTTTATGACGATTTGCCATACGAATAAAAATACTCATCGCCAGTCATCTTACTTTTAAGTCTATTAAAAATTTTAATTAATATTAATTTTTTATAACAGCAATGAAATAAGACTGAATAATTTTTGTTTTCACTATGTATAAGTGTATACAAATATCGAAATTTAAATGAAATTTTTAATACTAATATCATTTAAATTACAATAATAATGTTATTCATATTTTTGAATATAATATATTTCTTTATTTACAATAATCAAAACAATCTTTACTTTTTACATCATATGTATACCCACAAAATAAAAAAGGAACAAAAGTACACTTTCATTGCAGTAAGAAAGAAATGTAATTAGAGACAAGTTTTAAGCTCTAAGTCCATGAAAACATACAAACTAAACAACAGAAAAAGCTCTAAGTCCAAAAAAGCTTTAATCTCGGGAAACACATATTTTTTCATTTTGCTTTTACGCAAATAAAAAAAAACAAAAAAAATACAAAAACAAATTGCATTTACAGATTTCAAAAATGTTTATTCAAAAAAAAAGTTTGATTGTTTTTTGTCTCTCCTGAACATTTGTAAAATATGGACTTAGAGCCTTTACATGTTTAGCCAGCGATATATCAATATATTACCAGCCAGTAATTGTCCTTAATGTCTTTGGCTGAACCCTTTGGATTTTTTCGATATTGGTCGAGCATTCATTGCCCCATAATTGAGGGTCGTAATGCCAAATTTGTATCTTGTATTCGAGATTTAGTTTAAGTAGCCAATGAAGTTGTCGGATTTTTGGGTTAGTTTGAGTTCTTTTTGCTGTGTGTTCGCCAACTTAACCGTCTATGCCCAGATATGCAACATAGTCAGATTCAGAGTTACTAGCCGACCCATAATTATCGGCGGCGGCGGCTTTCGGCTGATTTACCGGCTCGTTTGTCATTCGATCACCCCTATTACGAAATTTATTTGCCAATTTTGAGAAAATGGAAGGAACAATTTGTATTGGTTTTTAATACCAACGCTTTTATTTTTTGGCAAGTAGTCTAATATTCGTTATATTAACCGATATTAGCCAATGTTCCCATAATTTCATACAATTATTTTTTGAGCGGGAATAGAAAAAAACAGAAAAAAGGTGTAAAGCATTGAAGCAGTGACTTAAAACCCTAAGTCTAGCTGGCAGACTAGTGTACACGATAACTCTTGAAAGGAGTTAAGGAATCAATTCAAGTTTTGCACATGGTAATATTTTTCCCAAACTTTGTTTAATTTCGAAGACGGCGCGAAATTGACACGCCCCTATTAAATATTTTGTTAAGTGTCCTATTGTCAGTTCTATCAAACTAAATTATTTGTTTTAGTTAATCACCATTCATTAATGACAACTCCATGTTAAATTCATTGGTGAAGATCCCAATTTTCACTACTTCCGAAACACAATATGAACATCTTTTTCACTTCTTTGGGTGCTCTCTTTTTGCTGGGTATGTGTGTTTTCAAAAATATATCGTTCATTCCATATCAAACCGTAAAAAATACGAACATATTCTACTGTTAAAAATATTTTACACGTATTTTTGTAAAAAAACAGATTTTTTTCAAAAGTTAGGACCATTTGAAAATTAGAAAAATCAAGAAAAACGTGCCGAGGTATGAATATTGAAAATGGTGTAGTAAGAAAACGCGTCGGCACAATTCGAAGAATGATGGCTTTAAAGGTAATTACAAGTACTTTCCGGCGTTCTCGTCTATTGACTGCTACTGACAATAATTTTGTGTATTTCTGATTTTTCTTCTTCTTTTGTATTTTTCACTATGAAAACACCAACCTAAAAATTCAGAAAAAATATAGACATATTCCCTGATCGATTCTAAACAAACCCTGGAAATTTCAGCTTGGAGAAATAACGGGTTGTATTTAAAAAACGATTGTTCATAAAATAACATACACAAAAGTTTTATTGATGTCTAAGAAATAAAAACACTAGTGTGAACAAAAATTATGTGATACATTTATCATTATTTAGCTCCCGGTAGAATACAGTATTTCGGTCGCAATTCCGCGAACTTAGAGAAAAAAGACTGTGCTAAAATTGGAAATGAATCTATTCAAAAACAAGTAAGGAAGGTTAAAGTCGGGCGTGGCCGGCTATGTGATACCCTACACTTAGTCATTATATGGTGTAGGCTATAAAAAGGTCATTATATTTGAACCGAGTTATATACGATGCAGCTATAACAGGAGAATATACTACAAATTCCATACAAATTAAAAAAAAACTTTAATCAATCCGGAAAAAAACTGAACTAACCAATACATTTTATTATAAACTTAAAATTTGGTTGGATAACCACTATTTTGAGTAACATATAGGAGACATATAGGAATAGCATATTGGAATAGCATATCAGGAATTTTGAGTTTCATTCAAGAAATCGGGCAAATTTTTGGGTTTTATTGGTATAATATGTTGTTAAAGACCATTCCATAGATTCTCAATAGGATTGAGATCCGGTGACTGTTTTTTCTGCACCATTTTTAAAAATCCTTCTGTTCAGCTCCAAACAGCTCTTCACTGGCGTTAAGTGTGTTTTGGTTGGTTGTCGTGCATAAAACGCCATTTAATTGGCATGTTTTTATCTGAATATGTTATCATAGTATCAACAAGTAGATTTTTTGTAAATATACTGATCCATTAGTGCATCGTTTATGTATCGGACCAACGCCGTGTCCAGAAAACGCAGTATACACCATCGGATTTTCGCCAACAAGCTTTTCCGTCTAATATTTGTACTTCGTGTTGTACTGCATGTTTGGAGGGCACAATTCGTATTGTTTTCTATTGTATCTGAACCGACATGTGTTCGATTCGCCAATCCAGGCGATATTTTCCCAAAAATCTTGGATTTTTCTAAATGCTCCTGAGCAAATGAAATTTGACACTGTAAGTCATTTTTTGATACGTGTGGTTTATGTTGAACAATACATCCAAATAATTTTTTTTCATTGGTTCATCTTCTTATGGTTCTTGAGGAAATGCTAATGCCAAATTTGGCCGAAAGGTCTCTCTGAATCACAGTTGAGCTTATAAATGGATCTGCTAGGCAGGTTCTATCAATTAAAATATCCGATTTATTGGTTGTTTTTCCGGGCGTAGGACATTGTGCGACATTTTTGAAGCTCCCATAAGTGACAATATGGCTTAGTATATTGCATACAATCTGTCTGGATCAATTTAGAATGTTTGCAATATCCCCAGCGGTCGTCCAATTGCATAATAACCTGACGATGCGCCTCAATGCACCATTTTTCCTTTAGCAATGTCTACTTATAAATTTTGTTAAATAATAACTTCCATTTGAGAAAAATTACCCATACATACCAATTAATTAATTTAAACGCAAAAATATACAGAAAATAACAACTTTTATCAAATGTGCTAAATTTGTGTCCAGCCCAGATTACGAATTACTTGCAAAAACATGAGAGTACGAGAAAAAGAACCAAAAGAATACGAAAAAAATATTGGGCTTACTGATCACACCATAAGCAACACTAAAAAAAAACAAATATTTTGCGCAGAGTTCATTATTAGAACTAATTATTTGCTATTATAAACAACACATGTGAAGTGTGCTAAACTCGTGGCCACCACTGTAAGTTGTTTTGCCAATTTGAGTTTGTGGTTTCTAGAGCGAAAAGAGTCAAATCGGAGGAGACATTTGTATGGGAGCTATATATAAATCTGAACCGATCTATCCTATTTTTACCAGACCTGTTTTTAGTTGAAATATAAGCTGTTTTGACAAATTTGTATTTACCTTTAAGATAAGCCTTCATTCTTTGAATTGTGCCCACGCGTTTTCTCACTACACCATTTTCAATTGGTCATATATTTTGAAAAAAAAATCGTTTTTTTTTCGTCTTCTACGAATCAAATATTTTATAAAGTTTAGTTATCGAAATCGGAAATGGTAATGTAAAAAAGGTGTTCGGCTTGACATGGACTGATCGATATATAGGTTGGTGGTTGTCTATTTTGGTCGTAAAAAAATATCGGCGGCGGCGCGGCTCCTTCAGAAACGTGCGGTGGCGGCTGGTATCTCTGGCCAGATTGTGGAAGATATTGTTTAGTTTTATCGTTGGACATGTATTAAAATTTAAAGTAAATGTTACCTGTTTACACTTTGTCTCGTTAACTTTTACCCTCCTGATAGACAGTTGCCTGGTTTTTGAGGTTGACATGAGGACACTTGAATATGTAATATCCGCCGTATATAAAAGGTAGAGTGTTGTTGTCTAATGTTACGGTGTTTCAACTATGAGTTAAGAAGACTGTGAGTGTTTACGGGTAGATATCTTTGAATTTTGTAGATAAAAGTTGTGGATGTTCCCGACTAAAATGAAAGATTGGTTTGTTTTATGTGTTCTTCCAAAATATTTCGCTTTTATCATTGTCCGTTCGTGAGCTGAACGCGTTCAAAATAACCTCTATAAATCAGGGTTTTCTTGAATAAAATTCACGGTGAGAATGGTATTTAGAAAAAAAAACTGCTAGAAATTAAAATCTGGTCCGATCCTTCTCAACCCACATCAACTTGCATTTTAACCCAGAATAGAGGGTAGAATTTTAACATTTTTGTGCAATTTTTGTTGCATTTTTTATAAAAACAAATACGCAATAACTTGCATATTTTTGGTTCGATTTGTGTTTTTAGGGGCTCGTTGGAGAGGTATTGATCACCAATTGTAAACACATTCTAGTCTTACAAAAAGCAAATTTTTGAAAAACATTTTTGTCTTTCAATGGATAAATTGGGAGGAAAACTTCACATAAGCTGTTACAATAAAACCGTGCGACATGATTTCCTTCCCAAGAACGAGGTTATATATAAGTGAAACTATAGGTCCCTAACATGAAAACTCATACTCAGTTTTTTATTTCGTGATCGTTAGTCTTTTTTGCAGGACTTTTAATTTCCAAAGGATGTAAATGTTTCAATAATTTAGTTTCGTACTTTTGCGTGTCGATATGGGTATCAAATGAAAGAGAAGAATATCTGCTAAATATACTTTAAATTACATGCGTCTATCTATGTATTTAACATTAACAAACATTTCAATTTTTCTCCTTTAAAAAGTTTAGATTATTCATGTTTTAATTTTTAAGGGGGAAAATTTGAAATGGTTGAATTTTGGTTATCAATACCTCTTCAACGAGCCCCTAAAAACGTAAATAGAACTACAAATGTGGAAGTTATTACGGATTTTATAAAAAATGCATCATAAATTGCACTAAAATAGTATAAATCTTTATACGGGGTCAAGACTCGGGTCGGATTTTAATTTCTAGCGGTTTTTTTCTTTTTGAAAATAGTTCTCCGAAAATCCCAGGAATACATCATGCCTCATTTTTTGCCGAATAATTGCCATCGGAATGGTTTGTACAATAAGAACTATAATTTGGTATATGAAAGTTGTATCTGTTTGTGGGATGTGTTTCGGTTAAACGCATTGTATGTATGTTCTCAGAATTGATAAAGTTAGAAAATTCCTGTTTGTATTGATTTACACCGTTCGCGTCTCAGCTGCATATTTTAGGGTAGGAACTCATTTTTTGCTAAGAAGAGCTTGAATCAACTGATTTCGGTTACGCATTTGTATGCCCGTATTCCTGACAGTGAATTTTTGTTTCGAGAATATAACTTCTTCTGATGGGAGAAATTATTAATTTCACCATCAATAAGATCAATTTTACTAACAAGTGCGTTAAATAATTGGTAAATATATTGGTGGTGGTATTGTGATTGTAGTTACGTTTGAACTAGATGTTTGAGCCTGTTGATCCTCGTCTAGTAAAGCAAAACGATAGTTTGCCATTAGATTCACTTGATGTATTTTATTAACATTTTATTTGTGTTACCCTTGTTAGGACTAGATTTACGCTTCTCAAAGACGTGTAGTTAAAAAGGCGGTAGAATGCTTGCCATTCTACGATATATATTTTTTGTGATAAAATTTAGTTTAGCTCAATAAATCGTCAAAAAGTACGGTTTTCGATTTTTTAACGATCGCTACTAAACCACTGTTTCTACGTGAAAAATACACTTGGAACATTTGTAGCCCTGATAATTACCTTATTATTCGAAGGTTTAAGGTTTATTCTTACCATAAAAGTTTGGTCCGTTTTACTTATAATTTAAGGATATTCGTTGCTGGACCGGACTTTAAGAAGGTTTGGTTTTGGCAGCCGTGATACTTTTTGTGTAAACAAACACGTTGCTGACTCCCGGACTATTGCCCATAAATTTTCTATTTTAATTTATTATATACATTAAAATGTTCACGATCCCGCTTTATTCCTACAAAATCCAGTTTTTTGATAATATGGTCACGTTATTTATGACGCCTTTAATTCTGCCGATTCGTTCGTCCAGAGCATGGCGCAATAATTACAGGTAGTGTCGCTCGAACTGCTGATTAAAATATTTTCACTTCAGAATATTGATTGTCAAATTCATGGTATACAATATGTCCAAACCCCAAAAGATTTCGAATATATTTTTTTTTCTAGACTTTTCTAGGTATAAAATTTCGAATTTTTAAATACTTTTTAAATAATTTGTATGAAATGCAATTTTTGAGACGACCAATTTCAGACGATTTTTTTCAAACATTTTCTAATTGTGACAAAGACTGTATATTTTCCATAAAAATTGATTAAATTAATTCACGGGATTATCAATATTCATATGTTGTCATATATGTTGTTGTCCTTTACTTTTATAAGATTACTTTTATTATTTTTATTTATTACCTTTACTTTTATAAATACCCTCAACACACACATATAATCACGGACGTGATTATATATTTCTTAATTTGGCAATCCAAATACTGAAATACACAGGGTTATAATTGAATTTTGGTTGTTGCTGGGCTATTGACACTACCTGGAATTATTGTACATTGAGACAAAATATTTTACAAAAACATTTTTTAGTTTGTAAAGTAAAGGGTGATTTTTTAAGAGCTTGATAACTTTTTTAAAAAAAAAAACGCATAAAATTTGCAAAATCTCATCGGTTCTTTATTTGAAACGTTAGATTGGTCCATGACATTTACTTTTTGAAGATAATTTCATTTAAATGTTGACCGCGGCTGCGTCTTAGGTGGTCCATCCGCTTAGTCCAATTTTGGCATTTCCACGTTTTTGAGTAACAGAGACCCAATTGGTGCGAACGGCGACGAATCGAAAATTGGTGGTCATCATTAACACTGGCCGATACAGCTGCGATATTTTCTTCAGTTCGCATTCTACGTAAGCGTGTTGGTGGTTTAATGTCCAACAATGTAAATTTGGTGCGAAATTTAGTCACAATAGCCCGAATAGCCGCTTCAGTGGGTCGATTAAACTGACCATAAAATGGAAGCGCGCAATGAACTTTCTTAACAGAGCACGCATTTTGATAATAAAATTCAATAATTTGCAAGCGTTGTTCGTTTGTAAGACGATTCATGATGAAATGTCAAAGCATACTGAGCATCTTTCTCTTTGACACCATGTCTGAAATCCCACGTGATCTGTCAAATACTAATGCATGAAAATCCTAACCTCAAAAAAATCACTCTTTACATTAGTTACTGAATGTAGGTATCTTAAGCTATATAGGTATCTTAAACCATGCTAAAAAGGAATTATTTTTTCCCGGGAATGAAACTGTAGAGTTAGATTACCTAAATTATTAGTGTTTACCAATTCAAATGTAACATCAGAACTGACACTAATTTATATGTTATACCTTTCAGCACTTGTAACTGAAAGGTTCTAAATAATTTTGACAAAGAAAAAATAGAAAGTGTTTGCTTTCCTTTCACTGACTGACTGGCGAGCAGTGAGTATTTTTATTGACTATTTATACAGTTATTTTAAACTTAATTGGTAATTTGTATTGCCGTTTCCATGCAGATCAGCAATTTTGGTCTGCATGGGACCGTTGACCATGAACTTGAATATTTTCCATAGCAATATTTGCAAATAAATAAAACTGCTTACTAAGCAGAATATGCCTGCATGGAAAATATGCAAGTTCCATTTACCTTTGTTCGCAACACCAACAACAGTTAATACATAAAATAACAAGATATCATATAACAGTGGCCAATGACCGTCTGTTAATTTGATCGCTGGGTATATTATGCATTTTACAGTCGCAGGCAAAAGTGTGGTAACAATAAATATATCTAGTAACTAAACATTCTCCCCCGCGTTGACTGAAGGTCAACAACGTGTAAATGTAGTGTTAAACTGCTGATCGTCCTCTGGTGTTGTCCTTGATGTTCTGGGCCTTGGTTTCGGTGCAAATCGTTGCGATTTCAAACACTTGAGGGTTACGTGAATAATAATTAGGACTGCTATCAACACCAGTGCTACATAAGCAATGATCAAGCTGTGATGATGCTGATTTGTTTGTGGTGATTGCGGCAGATTCTTGATGTCTATTGAATTTAGCTGCCTTTGAATTGCTGATAGTTCCTCTATGTAGTTGCTATTTGTTATTGGAAGATATGGTGCATCTGAGACGGTGTTGATCCCTTGGCCAAGTGTTTCTGACAATGATATGCCACTGAAACCGGTATATAGTTGCTTTTAGTTGATGACCAGACGTTGTTGCTCACGATTGTCAGTAACTCATGTTTTATCACACATTCTGGTTGCAAATACAGAAATCCAGAGCCGGTCAATGTGATATGCGACACTTCTTCCCCACAGACTGCAGTAACTTGTATTGGTTTTGGTAGTGCGAACATCCATTGATTTTTCTCAGTGGCCTGGACCCAAGTTTCCCTTGGACCTTGATGTATTGACAGATTGTGATTCGTTGTTAAATAGACTTATTTCACACGCATTTATTGATGATTCTCTGCTATAAATTGGTTGTATATTGGTACATATATATGTTTTGTCCTCTAACATAATGCAGTGTTGAAGAATTTCGGTGCTGGTTGGGAAGTATCGATCTCGATGAATTGTAACCGCTAGAAGTTGTGTGGACAATTTGATGGACATCATTGTTTGGTTCACCATTGTTGGTATTGGAATCAACCGGTAAACATTGAAATCGTTGGGAGTACTTAAGGGAATTGTTATTTTAAAAATGGCATGTTTTGCAGTGATTCCACTTTTTACTGTCATCAGTGTGTAGATTGACAAGAGGTCTCCATGATAATCAGGAATTCTCATAGTTGGGGGTAATTGTGCCAGCATTTTGGTGATTTCATTGCTGAGCTGCTTTGGCGAGAGTAAGAGTGGACTGATATGACCATGGTGAATGCTCGTCATCACGTTGATGAGTGATGATTGCATTTGTTGTATGTTAATTGTCATTAATGTTAATTGCACGGATAAAGAGAGGTACAATTGTGATAGTTTCTCATCTAATATGATATTCTCTGTTGCGTGAAGGCGGTTCATGATTTCTGTAAGTTGGTGATCAAAACTTGATAATCTTTTCATAGTGGTACTCTGACTTCTTTTAACGATGTTGATAGTGGAGTCAATTATGGACGTTTGGTTCTTCATAAACGAAGACATCTGTCCTTCATTTTCCTAAATTACTGTAATCGTATCCGACATCATTTCGGCGTAGTCCGAATCCAAGACTCCGAACAATGTGTTAGCAACATTTCCAATTATATTAAGAGCCCCTCTTTTCTGTCGATGTGGAACGAGTAAAGTGTTATCCATTGATACTTCCGTGTTAATATGTTGGAAGTGTCTAACAAGATCTTCGCACTCACGTTTTTGTTGAATTTGTTGACATATGTGTTGAAGGGCCATTGTACCATTTTGTAGGGGCTGTATCTCCTTTTTTAATGGCCCTAACTCATAAAATATTACAAGTGTCCAGCATATGGACACTGTCCATATGCTGGATATTATGTTGCATTTGCCGATTTGTTCAAAGTGGATACCTGTTGTCTCCGGAAAGTTTTCTACCTTCACTGGACTATATATGACAAATGGAAGTATATTGTTATTAATATAGCTGGTTTTCTACCTTCACTGGACTATATATGACAAATGGAAGTATATTGTTATTAATATAGCTGGTGTCGAAAGACGTCGTCGTGTTGGCTTCGCTAGAGGTTTGGTATCAGTGGGAATGACGTCGACGTTTGAAATATGTCCGCCTGGTAAACATTGTCTTTTTGCTTCTGGTTCATTTGAATTTTGATCAGAGTTTGTGACTGATTGAAGTTCGTCTGGACCAAGTTGTTGGCCATTTTCAACAGAAAGTAAGGCAAGACGATGAATTGCGCGTTTGAAAATTCCTGTTGCAGTTTGTACATCGGACACCCGTGTATATCCATCATTTCCTGTATAAACGTGAGTTATTCGTCCTAATGGCCATTTCATGAGGATGATTTGCACTCCACTTACGACAATTAAATCCATGTTTTTTCAAAATATGGATTAGCTGTCGTTGAGATTCAATAGCTGTAGCTAAACTGTTCGATCCTCCGAGCCCATCATCTACGTAAAAACAGTCATTGAGTACCTGGGCACCTAACTGATAACTGAATTCATTTTCATTTGCAATTTTTTGAGGCATTTAGTGGCCAGATATGGAGCTGCTCGCGTTCCGTAGGTGACTGTGTTGAGTTGGTAATATTTAATGGGAGATGAGGGATCCGTTCTCCATAAAATTATCTGGTATCTCCGATCATCTGGATGTATCAAAATTTGACGATACATTTTTTCGATATCTGTTGTGAAAGCAAATCGTGGTAATCGAAAACGAACGAGTATTGAAAATAGCTCACTCTGAACTATTGGACCAGTATACATTAAATCATTAAGTGAATAATTTGATGAAGTTTTAGCTGAAGCATCGAAAACTGCTCGAAGTTTGGTTGTTGTGCTATCTGGTTTCAGCACACAATGATGAGGGATGAAATAGTTAGGAGCCAACAAAGAATTAGTGTCTACTTCTGTCATGTGCCCTAATTTTTTATATTCTTCCATGAAATTGGTATATTGTGTTCTTATGGACGGATCTTTCAGTAGGCGACGTTCAAGGCTGACGAACCTGTTGTAGGCCATTTCTTTTGATTTTCCTAACGCGGTTGTACTCTCGCGAAATGGTAATCGCACAATAAACCGTCCTTCACTGTTTGTTTGAACGTTTTGTACGAAATGGCCTTCACATTGTTGTTCCTCCAGCGATAATCTCTTTTCAATAGGTCCATCGTCCTCCATTCTACATAATCGCTCAATTACATCGCTCAACATTTAATTCTCGAACGATCCAGAATCAGTGGCAGATACTGCGCATGTTGCTGCTTCTGCTGAACCATAATTAAACGACAATCTGCCACTTATAATCCAGCCAAGAGTTGTGTTCACAAGTATTGGAAGCTCATGAGAAAGTTCTATTTTCCTTTTCATAAGACTGAAATAAAATTCAGCACCCAGCAAAATGTCTACTTTTCCTGGTTGGTAGAAATATGGATCAGCCAGTTCTACGTAAGGAATTCCCCATGTTGAAAAGTCAAAATTTTGGCTTGGTTGTACGGGAATGATAGTTGGAAGAACAAATGCTTCTAAATCTGTTGCATATTTGTTATTTCTGGATTCCAGTTTCACATTTATGCTTCTTGTGGATCTCCTTTGCCCGTTCCCAATGCCGTCAATACATAGTGATGCCTCAGTGGTAGACATTCCTAGTCTTTTGACGACACGCTCCGATACAAGGTTGACTTGAGAACCTGAGTCTAAAATTGCCCGAAATTCACTTGCATTTCCATTGGCTGCTGATATTCTTACTCTTGCTGTTGCAAGTAAGGCATAACTCTTGCGCGGCGGCAATTTTTCTGCTGATGAGACGATTGCGTTTGTAGTGTTGGGTATTACTTTTTTTGTGTTTGCTGGAGGCATATTAGAAACATGTTGTGGATTGTTAGTTTTGATTGACGGCTTAGGACTCGATCCCGAATGCAGTAGTATGTTGTGTTTCAAGTTACATTTTTTACAGGAACCTGATTTGCAGCCTGTGGAAGAATGATCGCTTTTAAAACAATTAAAGCATAGTTTTTGTGATTTAACATATTTGTGTCTGTCTGTCTCTGATAACTCCAGAAACTTACTGCAATGGTACAGCGAATGACTTCCACTGTGACATATCTTGCAGTTATCTCTTTTCCTTTCAGAAGTAATTACTGAAGATACCGTTTTGCTTGGTGATGATTTCTCTTTATGACCGATGGCATCCATTGTTTGAAATTGAAGCTCGAGGAATGATAGTAGATTTTTGATGCTTGGTATTCCCTCGGATTTTCTAAAGATTGCTCGAATCTTATGTGCATGTTGCGATCTAATTTCTTTATCAATATTTGCAGAAGTAAAGGGCTCCAAGAATTCGTCTCTACTCCAATATTGTCTAACGCCAATAAACATTCACGAGTTGTGTCGTGTAGCGCTTTGATGGAGGATACGGTTGACGATCCTATAGGTTGATTTAGTAACTTTTCTACTAATGTAGCTATTAAAATTCGTTTGTTGTTATAACGGTCCTGCAGCATTTTCCAGGCTGTTCTGTAATTACTTTCCGTCGTAGATAAGTGGCTGATTAGTTTTTCAGCTTCTCCTGATAAATTTGCCTTCAGGTACCACATCTTCTGCACTGACGATATTTGTTGTTGATCTATTATTTGTGTAAAAATGTCAAAAAACTGACTGCATTTTCCATAGTCCCCATCAAATTTTGGAATCGTAATTTTGGGGAGTGGTAGTGACATAGATGCAACATGTGTTGATGAGTTGCATGTGTCTGGATTTTTCTGTTGATCGGACAGTGTGTGGAGCTTTGTTAACGTCTTAAGAACCATGTCATTTAGGATGTAGTAGCCTTCTTGATCTAAACCATTCGCAATGGGATTTTATAGCAGGACCCATGATTGGTCATATAACTCCTCTAACTGACTCCATAGCCTATTAATGGTGTCAACTTGAATTTTATAAAACTGTTGTGTTTCATGTGCATTGATTGACGAAAGTGTCGCCAATAATCTTTTCAATGCCGACATGCGAGCAGAGATTTTTGTAATCAGTCCATGGGTTGAAAAATCTCCTGTAGGTGCATCACCGTTTGTCAGTGCAGCATTATTCATTGAGGTTGGGTTGTCGTTTGACTTTTGGATTGAAAGGGATTTGCTGTTTCCTTTGGCTCTTCGGCAGTGGTTATCTTGGGAGATGTTGATGATGACATAGGTAGGACTAGATCTTCCCCAGCCGTTGCCTTCAGTGACTTGATAGTCACTGAATGTCCTCCATTGCAGCCCTAAACTTCGCCCCGACGGTTCCGTATAAGTCTTTTGTGAGATACGGATGGTCGTCCTTGATAGAAGGATGAAGGTCACCAAAATGTTTGTTCCCCGTCCAGTATTTAAAGGATGCGCGATCAAATTGTAGGGGTCACCAAATGTTTGTTCCCCGTCCAGTATTTCAAGGATGCGCGTTCAAATTGTAGGGGTCACCAAAATGTAGAGTTAGATTACCTAAATTATTAGTGTTTACCAATTCAAATGTAACATCAGAACTGACACTAATTTATATGTTATACCTTTCAGCACTTGTAACTAAAAGGTTCTAAATAATTTTGACAAAGAAAATAGAAAGTGTTTGCTTTCCTCTCACTGACTGACTGGCGAGCAGTGAATATTTTTATTGACTATTTATACAGTTATTTTAAACTTAATTGGTAATTTGTATTGCCGTTTCCATGCAGATCAGCAATTTTGGTCTACATGGGACCGTTGACCATGAACTTGAATATTTTCCATAGCAATATTTGCAAATAAATAAAAATGCTTACTAAGCTGAATATGCCTACATGGAAAATATGCAAGTTCCATTTACCTTTGTTCGCAACAACAACAACAGTTAGTACATAAAATAACAAGATATCATATAACAGTGGCCAATGACCGTCTGTTAATTTGATCGCTGGGTATATTATGCATTTTACAGTCGCATGCAAAAGTTTGGTAACAATAAATATATCTAGTAACTAAACAGAAACTTTTCATTTTTCCCATTTTTTCGGGAAAATAAAAAAGTCCGAAAAACCCCAAACCTTAACCATATTACCTTTCCACGGACTCACAAAGGGCATCTTCAAGTTCAAGTATTTTACATTGTTTGTACAAAAAAAAATTGCATTCTATTAAATATAGATGCAAAATGGTCTTGAGCCTGGAAAATATCTCAGTTCAAATCAGATATTGATTACAGACCAAAAAAATACAAACGAAAAAACTAAAACAAATGAGCGTTGGCACGACAAAAGTATTACAGTATTAAATATGCAACTCAATGATATGCTTGTAAGATGGCATGTGTACTTTATTACTTGGTGCGATTTTTTAAACGCAAATTCGGCAAGTGAGTTGTGCTTCTCGTTCGTTTGTGAGAATCATTTCCTTAAAGAGGCCGGGTTTGATGTAATTGAAAAGTCGCTGCGAAGCCACTTGAAAATACCTTTGACATGGTCGAAATCATGATAGTGGTAGTTTGCAGCTAAGTAATAAATGTCACCATGCCATTTGTAAATAAATTTGCATTCTATTACATATAGATGCAAAATGGTCTTGAGCCAGGACAATATCTCAGTTCAAATCAAATATTGACTACAGACAAAAAAATTACAAACGAAAAAAACTAAAAAAAATATATTTTAATTGTAAAGTATTGTAGAAATAGAAATATTTGAGGAATATATGTGGAGTTTTAAAGGTGAATTATGCAACAATCAGCAAGATGCTGAATTTTCAATTAAATTACAATTCAGTAAATACTTTCTATGTAAATGTTCCTTGTTGAAATATAAATTTGAACAATATCGGTTAAAATATGTGGTATCTAGAGCGAAAAAAGTCAAATCGGCAGTGACATTTGTATGGAAGATATATCTAACTGAACTGCTTTGCTTCAAGTTTAATAGCGTCCGTTATTGGTGCGCAAATTCTGTTGGGATTGGATAATAATTGCGACTTGTACTCCGAAAAAAACTTCCCACTAAACTGTATTCAAATTGTGTTTTCTTTTACTGATTATAGTATAAGTATTGAAAAAATATAAACATTACATGACCCGAAGGCTTCCCCGAATTAATCTCCATTTTTGGCGATTTCAACTCTCTGTGCGACTGTTCTATTATTATTCATAGGATATTGGGCTGCGATATCAGACGAACAAACGGGCGTGGTCGAAAGCTTTCTCAGAACTAGTTAATCTGATATTTATTAAAGTTTTTATAATTTTATAGATCATGTTGGATGATAGTTGTACCAGTCGGTTAGATCTGAAGACGAATTTTTATTGCCCCTCTGTTTTTTAGGATAACACACAGGCTTAGAAGAGTGCAAAGGTACGAAATTCCGGATTTTCAGCCCTAACTCAAGATTTTGAGGTTGTCTGGGAACATTCCAATACATATCCTTGTTCTACTCGACAATGGCTACAAGAAAACTAACTCTGGGAAGTGGAGTTTTCTACTTCATTATTTTTTGTAGCGCAGTGTTATCTTAGTTTTTGTCCTACTTCCACTTGTTTCATACTGTTTCGAAGTTTATCTACGCCGAAGCCTTTCTACAGAAAGTATTCTTCGTTTTTCGGTACATTTTTCTTTAGTTTAATGCTAATAGTTGCGATCATTATAGACATGAAAGGTCTGGCAGAATTCAATAAATCTTTCTCCATTATTATTTCTGTTTCCCATGCCGTGTTTACCCATGATTGGGTTAAGCCATGATTGTTGCTGCCAAACTTTTTGGTTGAAGTTTCCAGTAACAATTAGTATATCCCGATTTTATTGACTGTCACCTGCATATTACGTGAACGCATTTGTCTACAATTGTCACATATCGTCCTGCTTTGCTGTGGAATTTCACTGTTAATATCCGATCGCAAGAAACAACTGTGTCAAAGTAGGCGAGAGCTATAGTCTCCTCCGTCAGATACCACAAATACCTAAATTCCGCGTTTTTACAGCTTCAATACAGCCGCAGGAGACTTTTACATCTCCAATACTATCCAATTGTGATTTTGCTACTTTAAATTGGTCTCTGTACATAAATATTTTTGAAAAGTAAATCGACTTGGACATCCATCGTGCGTGGTGAATGGAATAAGTTCATTAAACTTGTATTCGTCCAAAACGCCGTCAGTCGTTATGTGTTGTCTTTCTGTAGTCATCTGGTGCAGCTATTAATTTCGGAGTAACGATCTCATTTCAGTTTCGAATGCATTTTGATTGAATTGTTAGATGTGATGTATACACGTCAGATATAAAATTCTGTTTTCAATAACTGATGAAGTAAAACTGCAGCTCCCGAGAATTCGCCGATGTCTGTTTATATAGTTATATATAACTAATTTATCGTAGATCGTATTGCGAATTGCTAGTACCCATTAACGCCCACCGTACACGTCGGTGCAACCATTTCGAGGCGGATTTCCATGATTGATAATTTTCAACTTGATTACAAGAACGAAATAAAGTGGTTATTACAAAAATGTTTGAAAAGACATTAAAAAGACAAAAAAAAATTGGGTAATTTAGCCGGCCATACCATATTAGAGCAGGAATATATTCCCACCGTTCAAAAGGTAAGGAAAATTGGTGCTTATGACTCGGGGGTTAGAATACCCATGGGACAGAAAGGGCAGTTTCTGGTACAAAATATTTTAATAGAGAAATATTGGTGATAAAAAATAATAAAAATAGTTACGAGCGTTTTGCTTTTAATTATGCCCCATTTTCGTTCTCACAAACTCCAATACTCTTGCGGAATGGCAATATTCAATCGATCGTGCTCATATTTTTGCCAATTTGTTTGCCATAACCTCACACAAGTGTCCTACGATTTTGAATCTGATGACTTTTAATTTTTGCATACATTTAATGTCCACCTTAGTGAGCACATGTGTATTTGAAAAACGGTCAATTATTTTTTGAAGAAAATAATGAAGGTGGTGGAAAACAAAACACATGCGTGGTTGTTTTTATTTGCACTGTATAGGGTGGACCATGTAATATTAAATTAGAATCGGCTATAAAAGAAAAAGTACTGATTATTTTTCAAATTTCTGGATTTACTGAAATGCTTAAACTTTGCCATTTAACACAATCTCTTCAATGGCAACTTCGATTCCATGTTTCTATTGAGTTTCATCTGAAAACACAATTTTTCGGCAAAATTCTTCATCTCCTGCCAAACAATCTTCAGACCATTGGGCGAAAAGAAAACGCATAGGACGCGCCCCACAAATGTCAAACATATACCTGAAAATAAAAATAAAAAATATTCTACCTTTCAAAGTCAAGTTGGCCATTTAAAATTTTAAATTTGAACTACAGTTACAAATTTAAAATTTTAAATGGCCCACCCTGTACAATCGCTCTAGCTACGTGAAGGTAAATCATATAGTCAACAATTTTGGGGGTATTCATAAAACAAACCAAGCTTACATTAGAGGTACGGAAAATCACAACTCTTTTACTCCCATACATAAAACATGAATAAACTAATTAAAAAAAAAACACTACAAAATTATAAAGTCATATCTATATACAGTGGTGGCCACGAGTTTAGCACACTTCACATGTGTTGTTTACAACATCAAATTATTTATTCTGATAATGAACTCTGAACCAAACATTTGCTTTTAAGTGTTGCTTACGGTGTGATCATTATGGCCCGTATTTTTTCGTATTCTTTTGTGCATTTTTCTTGTACTCTCATGTATTTTGAAGTAGTTCGTAATCTTGGCTGGACACAAATTTAGCACATTTGATAAAATTTGTTATTTTCTGTTTCTTTTTGCGTTTAAATTAATTAATTGATATGTTTTGGTAATATTTCCTCACATGGAAGTTATTAGTTAACAAAATGTATAATTAGACATGGCTGAAAGAAAATGGTGCATTGAAGCGCAGCGTCAGGTTATTATGCAATTGAACGACAGTGGAAGTACCGCTGGGGATATTGCAAACATTCTAAATTGATCCAGACAAATTGGGTGCAATGTATTAAGTCATATTGGAACTTTTGGGAGCTTCAAAAATGTCGCACAATGTCCTACGCCGAGAAAAAAATCAATAACTAGGATTCTTTAATTTATAGAACCTCCGTACCAGATCCATTTAACAGCTGAACTGTGATTCAGAGAGATCTTTCGGCAAAATTTGACTTTAGAATTTCCTCAAGAACTATAAGAAGAAGAACCAATGAAAAAATTTACTTGGATGCATTGTTTAACATAAACCACATAAGGATGCATTGTTCAACATGGGAATCTATGGAATGAACTTCAACAACATATTATAGCAAATTTGTCCGATTTGTTGAATGAATCTCAAAATTCCTGATATGCCATTCCAATGGAGCGGTTTGATTAAAGTTTTTATACCCTCCACCTCCAGGATGTTTGTACACCTTGAAATATCGACCAGAGACCCTATAAAGTATATATATTCTGATCGTCATAAAATTCTAAGACGATTTTTTTTAGTTTTTTCCTTTGCATCTAGTCATGTCCGTCCGTCTGTTGAAAGCACGCTCTCATCTAAACGAAAGGAGCTAGGACGTCCAAATTTTCGTAAATACCTTATAGTCGTAGATCGGATTGAAACTAGGCGAAATCGGCCCAAAAGGGAAATTTTTTTCCTTTCTTAAGGACTAAAAATATCCATAACAACCCCTAATATTTTGGAGTATTTAAGCATATTTTTTCAATATGTCCACTTGTACTAACTTTATATTGGGTATGCACATTTCCCTATAACAAAAACGTCCACCATAAAGTGATATTTATTCGTAGGGGGTGAAATGGGGCAAAAAGGGATAAAAATGGTAAATATTTGATATTTACCATCATCGTCAACAGTTAGAAAATTATAAAATTATTTTTCCCAAATTCGTACTTTTAAGGGATAAAATGGGATTGGAGGGATAAAAATGGTACCAACAAAACGGCTGCACCTAGAATAATGAAATTCGGTGTATACATTCCCCTGATTGCGTAGACACGTAAAATGAACGGATTTTTCGAAATTCGTACTTTTTGGGGTTAACATGGAAAAAGGGGATAAAAATAGTACCAACCAAATGACCGCAGCTATAAATTATTTTTCCCAAATTCGTACTTTTAAGGGGTAAAATGGGATTGGAGGGATAAAAATGGTACCAACAAAACGGCTGCATCTAGAATAATGAAATTCGGTGTATACATTCCCCTGATTGCGTAGACACGTAAAATGAACGGATTTTTCGAAATTCGTACTTTTTGGGGTTAACATGGAAAAAGTGGACAAATGACCACAGCTATAGTCATGAAATTCGGTGTATACATTCCTCTGACTGCGCAGACACGGAAAATAAAAGGTTTTTCCCAAATTTGTACTTTCAAGGGATACACTGGGTACAAAGGGATAAAAATAGTACCAATTAAACGACTACAGCGAATGATGAAATTCGGTATGCACATCCCTCTAATTGCGTAGACACGTAAAATGTATAGATTTTAGAAAGTCGAACTCTTAAGGGGGTAAAATAGGAAAAAAGGGATAATAATGGTACCAACCAAATGGCCGCAACGAGAATCATGGAATTCGGTGTATACATTCCTCTGACTGTATAGGCACTCAAAATAAAAATATTTTTCCAATTCGTACTTTTTACTTTTTCGGCAAAAATTGGTTGAATCATGAAGTTAGGTTATTTTGCGCTTTTGTACGTGAGATAACGGATTTTCAAAATTTGTACTTTTGGAATTATAATAGAATGGAAATACAACCAACTGCATCATCCATTATAAAGGGTGATTTTTTAAGAGCTTGATAACTTTTTTTTTAAAAAAAAACGCATAAAATTTGCAAAATCTCATCGGTTCTTTATTTGAAACGTTAGATTGGTCCATGACATTTACTTTTTGAAGATAATTTCATTTAAATGTTGACCGCGGCTGCGTCTTAGGTGGTCCATTCGGAAAGTCCAATTTTGGGCAACTTTTTCGAGCATTTCGGCCGGAATAGCCCGAATTTCTTCGGAAATGTTGTCTTCCAAAGCTGGAATAGTTGCTGGCTTATTTCTGTAGACTTTAGACTTGACGTAGCCCCACAAAAAATAGTCTAAAGGCGTCAAATCGCATGATCTTGGTGGCCAACTTACCGGTCCATTTCTTGAGATGAATTGTTCTCCGAAGTTTTCCCTCAAAATGGCCATAGAATCGCGAGCTGTGTGGCATGTAGCGCCATCTTGTTGAAACCACATGTCAACCAAGTTCAGTTCTTCCATTTTGGGCAAAAAAAAGTTGGATATCATCTCACGGTAGCGCTCACCATTCACAGTTACGTTACGATTCGCATCATCTTTGAAGAAGTACGGTCCAATGATGCCACCAGCCCATAAACCGCAGCAAACTGTGACTTTTTCTGGATGCATTGGTAGCTCTTGCAATGCTTCTGGCTGATATTCACTCCAAAATCGACAATTCTGCCTATTTACGTACCCATTGAGCCAAAAATGAGCTTCGTCGCTGAACACAATTTCTTTCTTTCTGAACTTTCTTAACAGAGCACGCATTTTGATAATAAAATTCAATGATTTGCAAGCGTTGCTCGTTAGTAAGTATATTCATGATGAAATGTCAAAGCATACTGAGCATCTTTCTCTTTGACACCATGTCTGAAATCCCACGTGATCTGTCAAATACTAATGCATGAAAATCCTAACCTCAAAAAAATCACTCTTTATTATATTATATACCAATATGTATGGTATTTAAGCATTTTTGAAAATATAAATATAAGAGTATTTATTACTTGAGTTATTTCGATACATATTGTGTAAACGTATAGTAAGTAGCCTTGCCTTATAAGCGTGGTTTGACATAATAAAAATATTATATTTATTTATAAAATTATTTTTTCAATATTTGTATTTGTTTTGGTTTGGCTATATTAAAAAAATTATATTTTGCTGTAATATTACTGCACTTCTACGAAAATCGACAGCCTCTGTGGAATGCAATCCATGGTGAAGGATATATAAAGTTCGGCCCGGCCAAACTTAATGCCGTTTCTACTTGTCTTTTAGTTGTCCAATCACTTTTCGTATTATTTGTACTTAAGATGGAATAAAACTAAAATGTACCAAAAGAACCGAACAAAAGCAATTTTAAATGATTATCTTATCGTACGTAATATTTTAGAAAAAAATACCGGACAAAAAACATAAAAGGAAGTTGAAATATTTGCTAAATTCGTGCCCACCACTGTATATAAAAATGAAACTGTGTTTGTTCTTTATAGCAGCCTAAACTACTGGACCGATCTTCTTGTATGTCCACAGTATGTTCATGCTGAACCGGTGGTGAAAATATGCTATATAAATTTTTGATATTTTCAGTGGGCGTGGCACCTCCCACACAAATTAGGGATTTATTCGTTTTTTTATAAATTAGCAAACTGTTGCAGCTAGAGTCTTGAATTTTTGTGTAAGTTCACTAATTGTTAGTTTGCACAGTTGTGCCAAAAAAGGGTGGTATTGGAAAAGTGGGCATGGCGTCTCCCATACGAAGTTAAAAGCTATTATTGAAATGAAATTTTGTGTAAGTGCATCTAGCATCAATGTGCATAGTTGTGCCAAAAATGGGCGGTAATGGAAAAGTAGGCGTTGCACCTCACATACGAAGTTAAAACCTATTATTGAATATTGTCTGTTCTATGACAGATACAATACTAAACTTTTGTGTAAAAGCATCTAGCATAAACCTGCGTAGTTGTGCCAAAAATGGGAGGTAATACGAAGTTAAAACCTATTATCGAATATTTTCATTTCTATGACACCTAGAGTCCTTACATTTTGTTTGAGTAGATCCAGTGTAAATAGTTGTGCAAAGATGGGCGGAAAGTGGCCGTGACCCTACCCATACGAAATTAAAACCTGTTTTCAGTATATTCGACACCGAAAATCCTATATTGGTGTGCGAGTTAATTTAGTTGTAACCTACATAGACAATATACAAATGGGCGGGATTTGAAAGATGGGGCATTTTTGATTTGAATTTTGTAAAATTGCATGTTTTCTTCAGATTTTCCTAGCAAAATAGTAAAGAAAGGTTACAAAAAAAGAAATATTCATTCTTCAAAAGCCGACTTAAGTCAAGGAAACGAAAATTATATTAATTTTCCAGTTTTTGAGTTGTTTCATTAGTGAACAATTCGATTGGTTTTCTATATGTTTTGAATGTAGTACATTCGAATTCCAGGTATTCCATTAAGTAAGTTCTCTTACGTAGGAAGTTTTTTGTTTTGGTAATAGAAAGGAGGAGAATAACACTCAAAAAAAAATCAGTTTGATTTTTGACATTTCTTCCTTTATTCGCCGTAAACTAACGTTCTGTTCTTCAATATTCTACGTGGAACATATCCACTTCTTTATTATCTCAGGGAAGTACCTTGATTATGATTGGTACATATATTACCGATCACAAGAAAAAACAATATGAAACCTGATTTTAATTTTACCGTTTGTTTTTCTGCTTGGCGAAGCGGGCGGGGGTCCAGCTAGTGCAAATCTTATCTATTTTTTTTTAATATATTTTTTCTCTATTCCTTTCTTCCGTCTTGTAGTAAAACATTTACATAAATTTTATTTGATTTACTTTTATCATTTTTTTATTTTAATTTTTTCTATACATTTTATTTTGATAAACACCATCGAAATATTTATTTTATTATTTACTCTTCATTCAATTTATTTTCACAGCTGTTCATTGTCGAAAAAATCACCTGTTTCGAAGTGAGTAATTGTTCGGGGAAAATTCGCGATAGCAAATTTTTGTTCTAGGGAAAAGAAAAATTCGGGGGAACAAAACGTTCGCCTTTTATTCGCTATAGGGGTGATTAATTTCGTAGGAAACTTTAATTATGTTGGTCGTATTAACAAACGTATATTATTGAAAAACAACTGATAATTGTAAGCCAACATTGTGACATCTAGATAAAAAAGGCAGAAATGCAACAATAGCAACATTTTTAAAATCGAATGTAAAACCCTGTTGCAAGGTTGTGCTTTTTTAGAAATAAAAACAAATTGCAATTTCGTTTGAATATATTAACGGAGTAATACTATAGATTTTCGAAATCGGCGAATTGGATTTGGATAATTAGGTTTTCCATATTTCTCGCAAGTACTCTCAAATTGTTTTTCACCTTTTCTTTTGATATCTCTTGAAATGAGGTGATTGGGAAAAACTAAGTTTATTTTTGAGATCGCAGGTATCGTTTGTTGTTCCTGTGTCTAGAATGATTAAACCCAAGACCGAAACCAGTGTCAACCGGGTTTTCATCTGAGATTGACGGTCGGCTTTTTAAATCGCGGTTTTTGGAAAACCGGCAAACCCAGGTTTTTTATGTCATAGTGAAGAGGCGTCTTCTTCGACGTGAATTTAACATACCACTTTTAACCCTAGGATGCCCTAGGATGCCCAATGACTCTTAGACCACATTGTGGTCCAGCCAGACCACGAGAGAAAATTGAGTACATAATTACAAGAATATCCAGAAACAATTTTTGTATGAAATATAGTTAATACAATTAACGTTTCTGCTCAATATTCTACTTGGAATCCAAAAAAGAAAACTATATATTAATATTTTTTTGCGCTGTGTAACAAAACTTAAAACCACACGCAGAAGAAAAAACTAATTTCTACCGGTAAATGAATAGCACACATGTGCTTATGAGCACTTAGCTTGTTCTAACTTTCATCGATAATTTTGCACTAATTATTTGGCCGAATCAGGCCAAAACCAGTATCGTTTTGTTAAGAACACTACATTTGTAGAATTCACGAAACCCGTTCGTGTTTTTTTTTTTTTTGCTAGATACAAAATTACACTCGGTCAAAGTCAAATTTGGTCTGGCCCGACCACAATGACCATCCTAGGGTTAATATTATCACAAGCCTCACAGAATTAGTGGCAGACAATTAACTAAAAACTTTACGAACACAGCAAAACTGTGAGTCTAAAATGGCGAACGTCGTTGATTCTTGGGCGTTCTTGGTATCGTCTGAAAGGCTGATTACACTACTCAACAAAATGAAAAAAATTTCATGTACTCCGGATGCGATAATTTTTTCTGTGTAGATAACCTTGACATGAGCTCGAAAAACGCAATAAAATTTTTTTTTTCGTTTGGTTTTTGTTTTATTTTTTTTATACCCTCCACCTCCAGGATGGGGGTATATTCACTTTGTCATTCCGTTTGTAACACCTTGAAATATTTATCGGAGACCCCATAAAGTATATATATTCTGGGTCGTGGTAAAATTCTAAGACGATATAGCCATGTCCGTCTGTCCGTCTGTCTGTTGAAAGCACGATAGCGGCCGAACGAAATGAGCTAGAAGGTTCAAATTTTTCCTAAATGTGTCTTATGGTTGTAGATCGCTTGGGATTGAAAGTGGACGAAATCGGTCCAGAGGGAAAAATTTTTCCCTCACAAGTACTGAAAATACCCCTAATATTTAGAGTATTTCACCATGTTTTTTGAACATATTAGCTTGTATTTACGTGATATTTGCAATTCGCATTCCCTCGACATTCTTTAATCTACTGGTAATACTGTGGAATGCACTCTGTGGTGGAGGGTATATAAGATTCGGCCCGGCCAAACTTAACGCCTTCTTACTTGTTTTAATTTAAAAAATTTTTTTTTTGGTTAATTTGTTTCGTCCGGCATAACTCGGGAACCACTAGCCCGATTTAATTGAATTAAATTTTAAAAAATTTAAAATTACAATTCCTTTAATCTGTTCATATATATTTTCCTATACAAGCAACAGTTTCCAAGTTAAAAATGAATATATAAAGGAAAAAACTTATTTTTTGCCTAAAGATTTAATTTTTTTTTTTAAATCCCTAAAAAATCCAAAATGAAAAAAAATGTCAAATCTTATTACTTTTACGTAAAGTCACATAACCTATGAGCAAAATGAGACAAAGATCATGAAAATCGATGCACGCGTTTCGCTTTTATTCGCAATTGAGTAAAGGTATGAATTTCAAAAATTTGCTCGACATATGCACAACTTTGTCTATGGTAAGGTTTTTTTTTTTTTTTTTGATTCTCAGAATTAACAAAACGGAATAAACAAAGGGTTATTTAATTTTTATGATTGCGTAAGCAAAGTAATAAACGCTAATAAATGTGCGTGAACAATTAAAAGGAAAAAAGGAAAGGGGACTTTTTTAATTATTTGGGTTTTCCGTTGGCTACCTGTATGATTTTTTTTACAGAAATGCAACCCACATTTAAGGGTGGTCATTATTCGGAAAATTTAAGACTCACACATGGTGAAACAGGTATGTAGCCACCGTAAAAAAATATACACCCATTTATAAGTACCTGTCAGTAAAATACTAAACAATACACAGTATAAATAGGTCTTCATTGATCGATTTTACTCATTCAACAAGTGTCGACGAACGCGATAGTTAAAATGAGCAAACGTTCGCGAGGATTTGAATGCAATACCAATCCAAGTAATTTTTGTAACATGTGCGGAGAATACGTTTCTGAAAAAAACAAGCGTTGTTTTTCACCTAAATTGAGAGATTCATTTGAAGAGAGCTTCAATTTAAAGGTCTCAAACATAGATGAGCGGTGGACACCAAGTGCTCCATGTCCAAGGTGCTACGTACAGCTAGCTGACTCAAGGTAAGTGTAGATTACGAAATTCAAGAACATATATAACTTATTATTGAAATTCTTTCAGACGACAGCCGAGAATCATCATGCCAATGCTTTGGAGAGCTCCGCTTTGCCATGTAACAGATTGCTACTTCTGTCTTAGCAAAAAAACAGGCGTGGGAAAAAATATACGATGGACTTACGCTGCTGTTTCAACAGTGAATTTTCCAGTGCCATTTTGCGAAGAACCAGTGGACCCGCAACCGTCCGTTTCAAGATGGGCATCTAATAATGAGGCGATACATCCAACATCAGATCCGGAGACAGTAGAAACCACATCAGAATGCGAGTCAACATATACATTGCATGGAGGTCAACGCTTATGTTCCCAAGCAGAACTGAACGATTGGGTTAGAGAATTGAAACTCTCCAAGGAAGATGCAGAGTTGCATGCATCGCGCATGCAACAGTTCGGTTTCTTGGCTCCTGGTGTGGTGACAACAATCTACAGGAAGCGTCATGAACCATACGCAAGGTACTACACAAAAAAGACAACATCTGTTTTTGTAAGGACATTCCCGGATTATTTGGTGAACTCGGGTACTCTTACGATCCAGGAGAGTGGCGTCTTTTCATCGACAGCAACAAGCAGAGCCTTAAAGCAATTTTACTGCACAACGGCAACGAGAAACCTTCGATTCCAATTGCTCATGCCGTTGACACCAAGGAAACATACGAAGTCATGGACAATCTACTAAAGTGCCTTAACTATGAGAGGCACGATTGGAAAGTTTGTGCCGACCTTAAGGATACCGATCCTTTGTGGATTACAAGGTGGATTCACAAAGTACTGTTGTTTTCTCTGCCTTTGGGACAGCTGCGATCGTCAACATCATTACACCAGGAGGAGTTGGACAGAAAGAGTTAACTTCATCCCCGGCAGCGACAACGTGAAATATACACCACTCATAAAAAAGGAAAATGTTTTTCTCCCACCTCTTCACATAAAGCTCGGACTCATAAAAAACTTCGTGAAAGCTATCAACAAAGATGGCGAAGCGTTCGCCTATTTAAAAACCATTTTTCCTCACCTTTCATCGGCAAAGATTAAGGAAGGCGTTTTCGACGGTCCGCAAATTGAAAAGTTGTTGCAAGACCAACAGTTTGAGCACATTTTATCACCAAATGAAGCTGCAAATTGTTTCGGCAAATTGTTTCCGGATTTCTTGGAAACAACAAAAGCTCAAATTACAGAGAGATCGTCGAACAACTACTCCAAAATTATAAAAAAATTAGAGCAAATATGTCGCTTAAGATACATTTTCTACACTCGCACTTGGACTTCTTTCCGGACAACCTGGGCGATGTGAGTGACGAGCATGGTGAGCGTTTTCATCAGCAAATGAAAGAAATTGAGCACCGATACCAAGGATTTTGGAACGAAGCTATGATGGGGGACTATATCTGGTTCCTGATAAGAGAAACACATATATTTTTGTCACCCAACAAATTTTAATTTTTTTTGTAATAAAAAAGAAAAAACCTTACCATAGACAAAGTTGTGCATATGTCGAGCAAATTTTTGAAATTCATACCTTTACTCAATTGCGAATAAAAGCGAAACGCGTGCATCGATTTTCATGATCTTTGTCTCATTTTGCTCAAAGGTTATGTGACTTTACGTAAAAGTAATAAGATTTGACATTTTTTTTCATTTTGGATTTTTTATGGATTTTAAAAAAAAAAATTTAAATCTTTAGACAAAAAATAAGTTTTTTCCTTTATATATTCATTTTTAACTTGGAAACTGTTGCTTGCATAGGAAAACAATATATGAACAGATTAAGGGAATTGTAATTTTAAATTTTTTAAAATTTAATTCAATTAAATCGGGCTAGTGGTTCCCGAGTTATGCCGGACGAAACAAATTAACCAAAAAAAAATTTTTAAAATTTAAAAAAAAAAATAAAACAAAAACCAAACGAAAAAAAAAATTTTTATTGCGTTTTTCGAGCTCATGTCAAGGTTATCTACACAGAAAAAATTATCGCATCCCGAGTACATTTTGACTGTTGACTAGTGTTACCTCCAAGTGTTTCAAAATAGCATAATCCTTGAATTTACCTTATTTATTCTCTACCAGATATCAGAATTGCAAAATGGGGTAATTGGTTCAGAAATTATAGCTGTTTTTTTTCAATATTTCGACTAACGTCGTTACTCATCTTCAGGGGGATCTGACAAAAAAAAAACATATTATTCTCACATTTTGAAAATTCACAACTGTCCTATCCCCGAGTATGCACAATGGGGCAACATTTTGTGAAATTACCCTATAAGGAGTAATTTCACTCATTAAAACTTTCATTCACAAATGTAAAATTTTAAAATCGTTAATCGGTCGATTTAAAAGTGGAAAAGAAAATCCAGTTTCGTTAGTTGTAGATTGTTTGCGTAATGATCGATGCTTTCAAATGTTTTTAATGCAGTACATTCGAATGCCACCTAATTTTGATCCGGTCAAAAGTCAAAATCCACACATGGTTGTGCCACCTGTTTGTTAGAGTGATTTTTAGAAAATTTTGAATATCGAATCGCACTAGGGTTTGCATTCCGGGATTTCCCGCGGGAAAAATCCCGGGAATTTTCATATTTTCTGTTTCCCGTATCCCGGGAAATTTGTACGGGATTCCCGCGGGAATTCATCACATTTTTAACCACATTTTCGCTATAAAATTGTAAAAGGTGCCAAAGTAATTTAACAAACATCACTTTTAATTAGACATGTATGTGTCAGCTAAGCGATCTTCTACATTGAATATGGTAATTTACTATATATAATTGATATGAAGTGAGATACAGAATTTTTGATATTATTATAAATAAAGTCCGATAAACCGTTCTCCTGATATGCATAACATTTAAATTAACAACTATGTATTAAAAAAATGATTGTCATTTGTCATTGCTGCCTCAAAAAATAAATTTAGGGTTTCGAAGGTACCGGAAAGGGAGCTGCTAATTTAAGATTTATTAACAATTAATAATACATCTGTCGAGTGTGCAATATCATTCTCTATCGCACTCATATTCTCCAACAAAATTAGAAATAGACTATCTGATGAGTTTATAAATGTGTTGTCTGTTTTAAAAAGATTTTCAAAAAAAAAAAACTCATAATTTAAAAAATATGCCAAATGCATATTTTTTCATCCTTGGAAAAAGTTGATTTAATTTTTTATTCGTTTCGGTTAGGTTGCAGGGGTTTCTTGTCAGTTGTGTGATTCTGATTCCCGTAATTAATGATTTAGGAAGTTGGGCGAAGAAATGAACGATGAGTGAAGGGAAAGGTGCGGTTATCTCATATTTCTCTACAATTTGATGATTTTTATGCGAAATATAATTAGAGTAATTAACGTCATTAGAGTTCGAATGTTTTATTCTGAAAAAAAAAAGAAAAAAATGTTTTTATATAGCAAACAATATGTTGACGATTTCCCATCCATAGTTTCACAGCAGCACAGTGTCAAAATCAAGAAAATTTTTATTTAAGAATTTTACAAATCATCTTGTGCAATTTAGTAGAAAACAGTCTGAACAAGAAAACTTCGAAAGAGTTTTGAAAATAAGTTATTTTTGTAAGAACTATGATAGCTCAAAGTTCGACTTTTATTTATGTATTTTAAAAGCAATAACTCTATAACAAAATAGTCAATATTCAAATGACTCAGTTATAATGAAGTACTGAATATCCACCCTGTATATCTGATGAATATTGATACATTTAGAAGCTCAAATAACTTTTTTTCAGTGTATGAAGATCACTCAGTTTAATAAAACTGCAGCTTAATTAGATTTAAAAATAAAGGATTTTGATGCATGTGAGGCATCTTACCAAATATTTGTTCATTTTTTGGTTCTGCTTTGTAGACTTCCTGTTTGCAGTAAGGTCAAGCGACCTGGGGGCCAACGGAGTGTGGAGATTCTGGATATCAGCTTATTGGGAAGTTTTCGTCGCAATTCTGCCATAACAGGTCGGGATATGTGAGGAGTTGCACCAATCGGCAAGTCTGCTGCGTTCAGTTTGTTGTTCATTTGAATTTTATATGGGAATAAGTTCAAATCATTGTGCATGAAGGGTTTCGGTGGTAAGGTCTTCTTTTGACTGTCCCATGCTCGGCAAAATTGTTAGCAAGTCTCATTATGGTCCATCCATAGCGGCAGACAAAATCAAAATAAAAAATTAACCAGATTCATTAAATAGAAAAAAAATATTAAAGTTTTTTGTAGCTGCTTTCGGCACCCACCCTGTATAATAAAAACCTTCTTAACGTAGTTCGTACGACTCATTTTAATTAAGAAAAAGTACTTATTCAATTATATATTATATTGTATAAGCAAGTACTTTGTAAAATTTCCGACTTTCGCAGGTGGTATATATATATATATTGTTTTATATTTCCAATTTTTATTTTAAATAAGGTTGCACATATTTTGAATCAAAAAATATCAACTTCAGATGCAAATACCTGCTAATGAAGTGTGTATAAACTTTTTAGTGCACAAACCCATGAGAACATGTATATAAAATCAAGGTATATACGATTGAAGCTACACCAGACTTACAACAATGTGATGCAACCAGTACATAATGACTTGTAAAAGGAGTATTCCTGTAAGGAAACGCATAATTGAAACGAAATTTGGTTATTTGTCAACATGGTGAAGACTGGATATGGTTCGAGTATTGATGTGAATACGGCTAGAAGATTTTTTTGAAATATTGACAATCTCCACACATTACTGGAACCTGACCGTACATTAATAGAAAATACCCAATAAATATGATATTAATTCACGAATCAGATTTAATAAAAAAATCAATAATTCTAGATAGAGTTCTTCTTGAAGAAGGCCATAAAATATTTCGAAAAAACGCTCGAAATAAAACTTATGAATTAATTACAATAACGACTTAATTGAAATAATGGCTTTCCAATCCAAAGCAAACCTGAATGCATTTATAGACACTAGTATAATCGTTTGAGCAAATTTAAGGCTAAATATTTGAAGAAAATTATCACTTCGAAATCCAAATTGGTGAAATGGAATTGAAACTGGAATAAAATAACTGTTACCATAAATATTTATGGTATTATTTTTTTCCAAAAAGTTAAGCAGATGGGAAGTTATCTGAGTTGATTCTATTATTTCTGTTATATTTGGTTCATAAAGTTATGTTGGATTTTTTAATATAATCCATTAAATCTGCTGCATAAAATTTTCACAGCACTTGGAAAACACATCTAGAATGATCTTAAAGTGTTTTGGGATGATGTAATCATATCTAAACATCAAGACCACGTCCCCATAACGTAGGGACAGCGTACACACCATAGTCCGAACCATGGCGGCTAAGCAGTAGAGGGTGGACACCGGCTACAGATCAAATATCAACAGCCGGCATAACAAATATATTAAACAAAATATTAGTATCACATGCAAATAAAAGTTATTCTTAACGTTAGTAACTAAATATATTAAAGTAAAGTAAACATGTCACTACAAACTAAACATCCAAGCAGGAGAAAATCCTCGACTTTATTATATCGACTCCTAATCCGAAATCTATGATGTGACACAATGAATTGAAATCAATACACATTCTGCGAATGGGCTCTGCGTAAGCGTAATTCGTACGCTGAAAGTCAATATGGATGAATTGATAGTATCTAGAAGGTCTAAATGGCACGTTAAACTTAATCCTAGAAATAATATAGTCAGAAGAGAAATCACCATTTATAACCTTATAAACCATCACGGTGTTCAACATAACACGTCTGCTTTTCAAGGAAGGCAAGTCGATCAGCTTCAATCTACTAGTATAAGGGGGAAGAATTAAATCACTATTCCAATGCAAGTGTCTTAATGAAAATATTAAAAATTGTTTCTGAACTGACTCAATTCTGTCAATATAGATACCATACTGAGGATCCCACATTACGGAACCATATTCCAGAATAGATCTGACAAGTGATGTAAATAGCTGCTTCCTTACGTAAGGATCGGAGAACTCCTTAGCCCTTCGCTTAATGAAGCCAAGAACACCATATGCTTTGTTAACCATAGTAATAATATGATTGTTTAAATTCAGTTTGGAATCCATTAGAATACCAAGGTCTACAAAAGAATCAACTAACTCTAGCTCAGTTCCTCTAATATTATATCTGACAAATCTTGGATTCGATCTAAAAAAACGCATGTGTCTGCATTTCCTTAGGTTGAGTTCCATACAATTCATGTCACACCAGCGTCCAAAACTATCTAAGTCATCCTGCAATGGATTCGAAAATTCTGGCCAATTATAAGAAAAAAATATTTTTACATCATCTGCATACATTAGAAGTCGAGAATTAATGATAGACCCCGGAAGGTCATTTATGAATAATAAGAAAAGAACCGGCCCTAGATGACTACCCTGAGGAACACCTGATGGAATCAGAATTGGTCTTGAATAAGAATTACCAAATTTTACAATCTGAGAGCGATTTGAAAGATACGAAGATATCCACTTCAAGAAGTTAGAGCGAAAACCTATACGATCTAATTTATATAACAAAAGTTCCTGGTTCACTTTATCAAATGCCTTACTAAAATCTGTATAGAGGACATCAGTCTGATTACCCTGAACAAATTCATCAATAACGTGAGAAGTAAACTGAATCAAATTTGTCACAGTAGAAAATCCCTTACGAAATCCATGTTGATATGGACTCAATATAGAAGAAACTCTACGAGATACAACCTCAGTAACCAATTTCTCAAATAGCTTCGGAATAGCACTCAACTTAGCGATCCCTCTATAGTTTGAAACATCAATTAGACTGCCAGACTTATGGAGGGGATCAATGAATGAACTCCTCCAAGCCAAAGGGAAATATCCAAAACTCAATGAGGTATTAAATAATAATGTTAGCGGAATAGCCAAACCACTAGCACAGAATTTCAAAATTATACTTGGCACCCCAACACTATTTGTGGATTTGAGATTATTCAAACTAAGAGAAAACTAAGGGTAAATCAATAACAGGAATTTCTAATTGACTCAATGCAGAAGTATTATAAGGGTAGGCGTCACTCGACCCATAAGATCGCTCTGAGTATGTCGTCGCAAAAAATTTTGCAAAACAATCAGCAATCGCCTGATCATCACCAAACTCTAAGCCATCCATTCTAATCCTTGTCGGCTTAGTTAAGGATCTACGTTTCAAATTCACAAAGTCATAAAAAGATCTAGGGTTCTTCCTAAAATCATTCTTTAGTTTTTCCAAGTAGATCCTATAACATCTCTGAGACTCAATGCTATATTTCGACCTAGCAACGGAATATTTGACATAATCTGAATTCAAACCGGTCCTCTTAAAATTCTTAAAAAGTCTACTTCTCGAATTCTTCATGCTAGACAACTCACATGAAAGCCAAGGTAGTCTTCTAGAGTGCCCAACACGAGTTTTCGGTACTGATTGTGACAAAAAGCCATTCAAAATGTGATAAAATCTATCTACGACAATGTCAAGATCAGTATAGTGACGACAGCTACAAACAGAATTCCAGTCAACATCCTGAATAAGTGAATTAAGCTTTTCGAAATTGGTTCTCTTGAAACAGAAAGAGGTTCGATTATCTTGCGAACTAGAGGGAGAAGATTCACCAGAGTACAACATCGATATATTCAAGGTAGGATGATAGTTGTCCTCCGGGAGTGAAGTCAAAATCGAAACTATCAACAAATAGACGATTTAACTTTGTATTTAGGCCTCTAACATTCTGATACCCAACACTAAAAAAACTGCTTAGTTTTTTGGAGTAGTGGCTGACATTGATGGGAGACGCGCCAGATTGTCAACCCTATCCACAAACTCTTTGACAAAAGCCCTAGACGGCTAGAATGAGGGGACAATTAGCTTGTCGAAAATTTCCCTCGACACAACAATTTTAAACAACCGAAGCATAAGTCGGGGTATCACCGTCCACAGTGATTGACCCGCCGACTACAGTAGCCTTAGCCTCAGGAACAGCCGAGGCCACCGAAACAACACCATCCGATCCAATGGTGTTAAGTGTACCAGATTTCACAGACGAGGATTAGCAGACCCCGACCTCGCCGTTCTCTTACGTTTCTGGCCTGAAACTTCCGGAGACTTAGCAAGCTCATCCAATTGTGGGTATTTATCCAGATTGGACGCACACTTGTTAAATCTTGAATAAATCGCCCAGAGGTCCTTTCCCATTTCAGCAACCTCGGACATAGAAGTCCTGAAAAAATTGTAAAAATCTACACCAATTTTTCTACACTTGGTGCAACACCAACGTAGACCATTGTTCTCCCCGTACATAGAATAATGTTACAAGCAATAACAAAAAAGTGCACAGAAATCACAAAACAATTGTTGTTGTTTGGTCAAGAAATATTTCTTAGCCAAAGACACGATTTTTTATCAAAAAATAAACACACAAATATCAGATCAAATATCAGAGGTAAAACTAAATCACAAAAATACTTATCTGTGTATTAGTAATGAATTTGATGCACTAAAATAGCTATGGATGCAATATAACAAATATTTATTCAAATTATAGGGTGTTTTTTTATTGAGGTATAGAACTTCGAATTGAAATAAAACACAAGAAAACCATTAATGTTTAAATATGATTTCGGGCATGTGGCCGCCGCGGCTGGCTCGAATATAGCCAATTCTACAGGTCCAATTTTCAACCACTCCAATTGCTGTGCACGGTGGCGAATCGATTCATTCGGGTCCTCCTCTTCAACACTTTGCTCTACAGCGGCAATTGTTTCTTCGGTGCGCACTGTTCGACGTCTCTGCGGATGCGTATTATCACATAGAGTAAACGTAGTGCGAAAACGATCCATGGTTAACCGAATTAATTGATCTGATGGACGATTGTGTCGACCATATGGACGAAGCTTGCGGTGAACTTCGCGAACTGAACCATTACTTTCGAAATAAATTTGCACGATTTGCAAGCGTTGTTCTTTTGTCAACCTGTTCATGATGAAATGGCAAACCAAATTAAATATTAATCACTTGACAGCTGACAAAATGGCCGCCAGTTAAAAAAGTGATGCCAACTTAAAGTTCTATACCCTAATAAAAAACACCCTTTAGAACGGAGCCCAAAACTTTCACACGTTGTAACAGAGCATAGTTGCCAAACTATTTAAACCTTTCAAACAATCGTTTAAGGATTCGTGGAAACTGTAATGTCTATCACTCTGAAACAAAATTTTATTTTTTTTGCGTTGGTTGTTGTTGCAACAAATATTCGGTCATAAGAGAGCACTTGCATCAATTTTAAAAAATAAAGTGTGAATAAAAAAGTGAATAAAACATGAAATCAAGGACTACAAACTTATTCATTATTAATTATATATTCGTTTACTAATACAAATCAGAAACATGTATGGAGGTCCTTTCTAGAGAAATATATATTTTAAGTAAAATCGAAATGAAATCGCACAGAATGAATGTAACGCAACTTTTTTCTTTTTTGGATCGATTTTCTATCGCAATTAAATTGTATTCTCTTCGTTAATGACTCTTTTATACTTTATATATTTTTTAGTTTTACACCATCAATTTTGGACCATCAAAATGTCTATTAAATTCTGAAAGTGGACAACAACCATACTAAAACTGTGTAATCAGCTTTTCATCGAGTTTTCATCTGGTCGAGTTCGCGCTTAGAAGTAAAATTATTGTTATTTTTCTGCTAGTTGTAGAAACGCGATATTGGTACCAAATGAAAGATGACACTTTGGGCAATCTGAATAAATTTTATGGTTTTTGGGTGTGTAACAACAAAGTCGTAAAAGTCCTTTCTAATTTTAATCCTTCTTCAAGGCATATGGTAGAAGAAATATAATATATATGTGCAGGCCCGTGCGCAGGATTTTCCCCTGAGGGGGGGGGGGGGGTTTCATCTACACTCATAAAAAAGTTAACCCTATAATGAGTTAAAATTAACTAAAATTTAGGAAACCAAGTACATTTTTACTAAGTAAATGTTGACTCAAATCAAGTAAATATTTACTCAAACTGATGTCAAATTTGCTGATTTTTTTCCTCAAAACGAGTAAATTTTTACTTAAACTGAGGAAAATTTTATTTTATACAAGGAAAAAGGGTGAAATTAAAATAACTTCAATTTAACTAAAAAAATCAAACAAATAGTTTTGCGTCAGAGTATGCAAAACTGATACAAAAAATGACAACATGAAATATTTTTTAAAAGTTTCATGATACCTCTGCCATAAAGAGTTGAGTTATTAGTCCATGATTGTTGCGAAGGCAAAATAGGCGCCTTCGCAGTGGTTGTTTAGAATAATTCATAAAGTATTTAAGAAATAAGTCTCTGCAAACGAACGAAAATTGGTTCTAAGATTAATATTCAAGATTTTTTTTAAATTTCAAATGTTTTTTATAAGTTCATTAATACTTAAATGTATGAAGGCATAAATTTCAGTAAATATTTTAACTTTATTTTAAGAAAAAGCACATTTTTAAGTTAAAATTTTCTAAATGGAATTTTTTCCATACAAAAAATTTCAGATTTTTTTCTCACTTAAAACCTTGACAATATTCTTCAACGTAAGTTTGAATTTACTCAATTGTAAGAATTTTTTATTAGATCCAAAGAAATGTTTTTAAGTAAATCTACTACCCTTTTTCTAGTAAATGAACTATTTACTATGGCAGGAAACTTTACTCATACTTAGTTAAGTTTTCAGCTTTTTAGGAAATTTTTACTGGAGCGTTTTGAAACCATTCATATGTAATCGCCAGGATCTTCGAGAAATATTTTGATACATTCGTCCGACAGACATTGTCGGCAAAATTGCATTTCAGTAATCCATCATCAGTACACTCAAAGGAATATGTCAGTAAAAGAAATCAGAAAGTCTACTGAAAGAGCAGATTTTCTGCTGTTAAAAAAGACACAGCAGATTTGTATCTGATGATACGCAGATTGTCCCAAGCTAATATAAAAGAAAATTCGAGCTAAACTCGCTTATGAACGCTTATCTATTTTTATATTTTAATTAACAACAGCCAATTTTAGCAGACTGCAAACTCTTTAGCAGTGTGAATGGTAAGATTGTAGAAAACTGATGTTATGTCAAAAAACAGCTGTAATAGTTGATAGGCAGCAGACTATCGCTGTTTTTATTAACAGACTTGTTCTCTAAGTGTAGTTGCTTGAAATTACATACATACATATCGAGGGCTTATATTCATAAGTGGCTGTGAACAAAAACATAACTTTTCAGGAGAGCGAAAAACTTATTTTCTATTATAAATTATTAATTGTTCTTCTACAGTAAAGTAAAAAAGTAAAAAGGATTACTATTGCTACGATTAAAAAGAATTTCCTACTATTCGCGGTTTCATAGTTCATAGCCACTTTTGTATGTTTAAAATTGAGCACTATGAATGTTGAAATAAGAATAAGATTTATTGTAAATTCCATTACTTTTTTCATGAAATCTTGACAATGTTGTATAGAAAACGCATTTTCTGTGAAGTATATAGCGACTGTAAAGATTCCAGCTTCATTCAGATTGGTCGCTTGTAACATATAAGTAGCCAATCGCGAAAATCGCTGGAATTGATGAAAAATCCAAAATTCGCGGTTGCAATTCCTTATATTTTAACCTTCTTCATTCATAAGTCTTTTCATACACAAATATTTCCCATGAAGTCAGCAATCACATGCCAAAGAAATATTTTGGTATTCTCAATATAATAAAAAGTTACGCCGGTTTTTCTAAATATACTTTTCACCATTTTTCCTATTTTTGCCTTATAACTGGTGAATCAAAATGCTATTAACGCGAAATGATGGAATTTGATAGTACGATATGCCCTAAATCTAGAAAAATGTTTTAAACAAAATCGTTGTAGCGAATTATACCCTTCGGTTTTATGCTGCTCCATTGTTGAACTATTTTATTTCTGTTATTTTTATGTTCATAGCCACTTATGCAGTCACAAACTAACGTGCGAGGGGATAGCCAAATCAGAAAATTAAAAAAATGGCTTTAGAAAAAATCTTTTCCAAATTTATATGACAGATGACATCCAAATCTGAGAATAGTTTGGCATCAAAAACTCATTTTCGAGAAAATGTTTCATAGCAACTTTCGAACATAAGCCCTTCAGTCCCGCATTTTTTCTGTGATAAATGCAGAAAATTCCATATGCTTTTTGACAAAGTATGGGTCTAAATAGGATGTCTAAAGAGTTTTGGGTTTTTAATTTATATAGGACATGAGTAACAGGATGTTTACTCAAAATCTTTATACGCATATTCCGATTAAATAAAAAAATTGGAAATGTTTCTTTATTATTATAATCTTAAATATGTATAAATTCAAATAACAAATACAGTTGATGAAATGCAAGAAGAAACAACTAGAAATTTTAATTCCAAAAAACCAAATAATTGGTATTTTAGAGTTTCGTTTTCCTACGTAGGTCCAAGTTGCTGAATTTATTGTTTCTCTTTTGAATAATACTTGTTACATATGTACAAAAAAATACTAACTATGAAAAATATTTGACATAATTGATAAATATAACATACATTTTAGTAAGTTAAAACTCATTTCCTATTGTTTCGCAACTTTAAAGTATATTTAAAAATAAAGACCTACACGCAGAGAAAAAATGCATTTCGTAGAAACGAAATTTTAACATCGTTTTTGAGTTTCCTTTGTGGGAAAATTAGTTTGTTTGCGGTAAACATGTCATCAGTTATTGTAAATGAACAAAGAGAAATAAGTTTGTGTATATCAAACAGTTTTCTTCGTTTGTCGAAATGGATTTGTATAATAATTGCACACTCCCAAAACATTGGAAGTAACAGAAACCGTTGTTGTTGCATCTGTGATGAAAATAGGACACATCGGTTCAGATTTAGATATAGCTCCATAAAAATTTCCAATCGCAAATGTTACATCTTTGCGCTCTACAAGCATCAAGCAAATTATTTGCTTTTATTAAGAATATTTTAGATTTCATTATGATATCATAGTGATTCTTATCTACACTTTTTTAAAATTACCAAACGATTTTGTTATTAAATTTCCAAACTTTTATTGCAGTACACAATTAAAAGTTCATAAGATATAGCTCTAGTCGAATGTCAAGAAGTGGTATCGGTTAATAAAAATGAAAAATTTCCGAACAATTTGGTGTCCATTAGCGAAATTAGCACAAAATAGCAAATGTTTAGTTTGTTTGTATTTTTCATAACCTTTGTCCGAAATTCAAGAAAGTGTCCACGATTTTTTATGTAATTTACATGATTTTTTTTTGACAAACAACATCAGTCAAATGGCCATCACGACCACGCTTACAGGTCCATATCATTTTCATGAAATTTGCCATAACCAAATCGCAAAGTGGCTTCCCTATGTCCTCGATAGCCTCACTAATTCTACCTTTGAGGTCTTGAATCGACGCTGGGCTGTTGGTGTAGACCTTGTTTTTCAAGTGGCCCAAAAGGAAGAAGTCGCAAAGTGTTAAATCACAAGATCTCGGTGGCCAATTGTGATCACTTCGAGAGATAAGACCGGAAACTTTTTCGTTGCTTTTGTGGCACGTAGCGCCCTCTTGTTGAAAGTAAACGTTGGCCATATCAATATCATCCAACTCCGACCATAAAAAATCATTAATCATCTCTCGGTAGCGCAATCCATTCACCGTAACTGTTGACCCAACCTCATTTTCGAAAAAGTAAGGTCCAATGACTCCACCGGTCCATAAACCGCACAAAACAGTCACACGATGAGGATGGAGAGGCTTCTCAACAATAACTCCTGGGTTTTCCGAGCCCCAGATGCGACAAGTTTGCTTGTTGACGTAGCCACCGAGGTGGAAATGGGCCTCATCAGTCAAAATGATTTTTCGATGGAGTTCCGGATCATTTTCATTCATGAATTTTAATAATTTCAATGTGTTGTTGAAGCGTGTATCGTTCCATTTTTAGTAATGGCGTAGTTTCTATTTGTCAAATGTCAAAGAATAAAGGCTTCAAAAGTGACAGCTACCGAAATACCGGGTGATTCAAAATAACACCTCATGTTGGAAAACCCAGTATTACTGTCCAAAAACGTAGAGGCCTTTTATTTGATAATAATAAATACAATAAAATATAATACCGCGTTTAAAAGTTATTTAACATCCAATAACCTTCCCAAGCACAAAAATTAGCTGAGTGGAAATTAAATGAAAAAAATACATTCGAGTATAATAATTGAAAGTGGATTAGCTTTATAGTGCCACGTTGTATTATTATGCTCATAGTATTACATGTTCTATATAATATAATTCCAGTAATTTCTGTATCTGTGGAATATAATGGAATTCCGATAATTTGTATGCATTTTTCGGTACCATTTTACGGCGCTTTATTGGCTCAATAGATACAAATTATATATCATTTTAAAGCTCCCAAAGAAGAGCAGAATTACATTTTTGTAGCTTAATAATAATTAATGTTTTTTATTTCGTATCCGTTTTATTGTTGTATTCGATTATTTTTAAGAGAGCTCTCTTAACGAAGACCATTTGTTTGTGTGTTTATGTTTATGTTTTTGGTTTTGTTTTCTTTTATTTCGACATTTCTCACTCTCTTTCTCTCTCTCTCTCTGAGAGAAAGAGTTATTCACGAAGGCTCAATCATTTGTGTTCGAATGCGCGTGTGATTTGCTTCAGTTTTTTTGCATTGCGTTAGGTTAGGTTGAAAAAGAGAAGTCGCTCTAAACCATGTTGGTTGAGGGTGACTCATACCCAAGGGTCTAGGGATCTAGGCCAGAACGCCGGCCTGTTGTGCGCTCTCAAAAAGAAAACGAAAGGGGAAGTTTGTAGAAATTTCTTAGTCTCGACCATCCTGTGCCCTTGAGGTTCTCCAGGTTAGGTAATATCGACCCTGAGAGGTGATGGGCTCTCAGCCTCGAGAAAGCAGGACAGAGACAAAGAAAGTGTTCCACCATTTCTGTGTCCTCCCCGCATGCCCGCATTCATCCTAGTCCGACCGCCCAATGCGGCGTAGATGCGATCTCAGGTGTAAGAGACCAGTGAGAAGTCGTGCTGCTGAGTTCGCGGTTGCCCACTTCCCTTGCTCAATTTTCGTTGCCTGGAAAGGCTTGGTGTCTGTCAAGTTGACAGATTCGAGGCTAGATCTTCTTCTAGCCAGTTCGTTGGCCTTTGCATTATCTTCGAACATACAGTGTCCTGGCACCCATATGATTTATAGTTGCCCTTTGGTGGAGAATTCCTCCTTACATTCCAATATTGTTCGCGATTTCATCATGGGTTTTGCGATCGCTTTAATCGGAGCTTGGCTATCCGTACAGATTTTATACTACCCATCTCTGCCCTGTTCATTTAACCATTTCACACACTCCGTTATCGCCCTAACTTCTGGTTGAAATACCGTGTTATGGTCTGGGAGGCGTCATGATTTTTCTAAGGATAATTATTCAATGTATATCCCTAATTCTATTTTTCCGCCCGTCTTAGATCCGTCTGTGTAGCAGTGTTTCCAGACGTCGTCTTTCTCCAGGGAACCATTAGCCCAGGAATCTCTGGAGGAATTCTTGTGTTACAGTTCGTTAAGACTGTTCTCTCTGAGATTCTGTCGGTTATGTACTCCGACTCTGAGAAACATATTAGTCTGCCCAGTATCTTTTGACGATTTGAAATGAAATCCGATTGCATCTATTCACCTACCGCCTGCAAGCGTTTGGTCGAGACAGCCGCCTCATACTTAACCTGTATCTCTATTAGGCGCAGTAACAATATAGTCTACATTGCCCTCGTGGATGTTGTTCTAATGGCTCCGCTGATACCGATGCAGCACATTCGTTGAACTTTCTTAAGTATTTTTATGTTGAACTTAGTTTCCATCGATGTCCACCAGACTATAGAGGCATGACTGGTCTGATTACGCTTGTGTAGAGCCAGTGTGTCATTTTGGGGCTAAGTCCCCATTTTGAGCCTATGGTCTTTCTGCATAAGGCCCAACATCTATGGGCTTTCCCTGCCCTGCTGTTGATGTGGCTCTTCCAATTTAGTTTTCGATCCAGGATCACACCTAGATATTTAACTTCCTCTGTAATTTTAATCGTTTTCCCCAGGAAAGTAGGATCGTCGTAGGGACTCATCTTTCTTTTCCTAGTAAATAGACAGATTTCCGTTTTTTCAGGAGTATCGCCACGTCGTTTGCGTAAGAGATTGGTTTGAATCCTTCTTCGGTTATAATCCTATGTAGACTATTTATGGTATTCACCCCCAATAGTGGATACAAGGTACCTCCTTGTGGCGTACTTCGCCATACTCTGTCCGTGATTGTTATGTTAATTTACCCGCTGTTATCCATCTGTTCCTTAGCATGTGGTTGACCCAGTTTATTATTTCCCGGTCCACCTCGAACTGGTCTAAGGATTGGATAAGGGTATCGGTCTTAACATTATTAAATGCGGCCTCGATATCAATGAAAATTGCCAAGATGAACATGTTGTTGCATTGCGTTTATGTACTGTTCAGTGTTGCCTGTTTGGGCTTTTCCTACCAAAATAGGCAGGTTATTTTTTATTTGGTAGGGCAAAACCTACAAAAATTGAATGTTGAATTTTTATTACAAGAAGAAATGGTATACAAATATAGTATTGGGCCCTTTCTGGTTATTAAAAAATCGCAGCGTCTGGACAATTTTCGAAAACGTATATGATTGGCAAAATATGGAGCAGAACAAAAGACGCCACCTTTAGACATTGTATACTAAATATATTTAAATTTGTCAAATTTTGCAAGTGGCGGCAACAAAGCTTGAACCAGAAAATTATTCAAATCATCTTAAAATCACTCTTTACGTTGACATTTCTCTTAATATATGTTTGTCATAGCTTTAGGATTAAAGTGATCAAATTTTATATTGAATTTCTAACCAGTATATATGTTATTTTAAAGCGATGATTTCTAAGTAATGGAATCAGTCAATTAAAATATTTTTAAGAGTTTTGATGTCTCAAAACCCATAGAAATACAGTTTCCCCACAGATGTTAAATTAAACCAACTAGACAAGAGATCAAATTGTATCTGTAACTGTATAAATCAAATTTTATCTGATATAAGTTACATAGTTTTGACAGACGCATTCGGAAGAAATATTCTACATCGTGACGATAATACCTTACCTTAACAAAATTAAAAATCCACGTGCTTACATGTTTGAAGTTGGGCAAAATTCGAAAAAAAACTCACAAATTTCCAATATCTTTTGGAAATGTTTTTATTTGTAAGATTCTTTTGCTGTAAATTTATATAATGCATTTAGTTTGAAGTACATACTCGACCGAATAGGAACTTACAAATCCCTTCTAAATTGCTTGAGGAAGATAACTTAACATTAAATAGTATATTTGACGAATATATTTTCAAGTTTTGCATTTAGGTTGTTTCCAGTCGAAATCGATTTTAAATTACTTTTCACTTGGAAAGACAAGACCTGAAGAATTTAAAGAGTAAGTCAAGTGATTTCTCCTAAGATTTAGATGATTTTTATGGTTTAGTGGATAGAATTTGTTAATAGCGTGTTCTGATATGTTAAATTTGAACGGATTTTGCAACAAAATCTGATGGAAAATCTTTTGTGTTCTGATATCGTTTTTCATTAAATTAGATATCAGTTTATCTTCACAAGATGTGAGAAAAATAAAACTTCATATAAATTTTATCGGTAAAAAAATATTATAAAATAATAATTACACTTCACAAAATAAATTATTTTAAAGGTATTGACTAAAAACCAGAACACTTGCGTCTGAAGAACCTAAAACATTCATAATTGAATAAATGGTAAAATTACATAATACTTAATTTACTACCATTTTTTGTTTATAAAAATGCGTACACTTCACACCGGTAGACAGTTTTGTGTCTCACATACTGAGAAAAAATGATTTTTGCTGAGAATTTTAATTTTCGGAGATTTATATTTGTATTAAGTGGATTTATGAGGATTTAGAAAAAGAGAAGAGAAAAACCTAAGAACACTACATCGGTGGGTGTTTTAATTTTTGCAATATGTAAACTTTTGCTGTTTCGTGACTGGCTGGAGCTTGAATCTTTCAATTGTGGTGTAAATTCCTCTTACAGCGTAGAGGTGTAATAGAAAGGGAATGGAGGAAAGTTAGGAAAAAATGTTGCAATCTGCCTGAACAAATCATGATATTCGACAAGTGCATTACTCTACTTCAGCAGACGTGCAAAATAAACGATTTTTGTAGTTCACACTTCTTTCGATAGGAATTAATAAAAATATACAATTGATACCAACTAAACTGTTTCATCTTTAATAATGAAATTCGGAGTGTGTGACGAGCATAATAAAGAGGACTTTCCAACTTCGTACTTACTGGACAACGGACACAAAGAAACAAAAATTCATAAACTGCTGTAGCTATATTCAAAAATATCAACAAATTAGTACTTTTTACTTAGGGGAAAATTGGGAAAAGAGTACAAATGGTACCATCCAAATAGTTGTAGTTTTTACACGTACTACACTCTTTTAAAGGGCAACAATTTGCAAAGTGATATACATTTCGAAAATATATTCTATTGTTGAAGACAATTCCAGACAGGCCTTTAATTCATTTTTTAATTTAAAAAATATATTCATTTCTAGATTTAAATTCACAAAAAATTGCACTCGAATATCGAGTGTTGGTTCCTGTTAGTTTGTTTTAATTGGTTTGTTGTTGTGACACCTATCTTGTCAAGAAGGTTCGCTTTCTCAACAATTGGGCCAATTTATGAGACTTTCGTAATGGTAATTGGGGTTCAATCCCAAACGTTCCTATTTCCCTGGGTCAGAATGCAAAATAGGTCAAATGTTTGATAATAAGTTTTGCCTTAGAGCATAGCGGCCATATATATGTTAAATTTGGATGTTTTTAAATAAAGGGTGGTTAAATTTTAAGGGCCGATGTTGATTTTGAATAAAACCATACATAAATTAGTTAGGAAATTATTGTCATTTCTTTTTATTATGATAATATTGGTATGATTCAATTATGTATGGAACAAAATGTCGCCCAAATGGCCGACGCGACCGCGGCACACCTCTATCCGGTCCAAATTTTCGATGACGCTGAGGCATAATTGAGGTTCTATGCCGTCAATGTGCCGAATTATCTCATCCTTTAGTTCTTGAATTGTTGCAGGGTTATCGACGTACACCTTTACTTTCAAATAAAGAAGTCCAACGGTGTCAAATCACATGAATTCGTCGCGCAAAAGTGCCATTGTTTCGTTAGCTGTGTGGCAATTGGCACCGTCCTGTTGAAACCACATATCGCCATATCGTAACTGCCTGACCGGCCTCATTTTGGAAAAAATACGGCCCGATGATGCCGTCAGCCCATAAACCACACCAAACAGTCACTCTTTGTGGGTGGATCGGTTTTTCGACAATCACTCATGGATTATCATTCGCCCAAATGCGGCATTATGTTTACTGACGAATCCACTGAGGTGAAAATGTGTGATTAAATTGACCGAAAAAATCACGAAATGCACGATATGCATTTTGATTTGAACGCCCATTTTCATAATAAGCCTGAATAACTTTAACGCGTTGCTCGATTGTGTATCTTTCCATGGTTCAAAGTGAGTTAGTCTAAAATTGAGAAATGTCAAACGAAATGCAGAAAAAAACTGGACGTTTAGGTGTGGTTCACATTCAACATCGGCCCTTACAATTTAACCACCCTTTATTACTACTACATTCCATTCACACCATTCGAATAATATTCGCATGTTATTTTTAATAAATGCCTGTCCAGCAAAAGTGCCTTAATATAAATATTTGTTTTACATTTTTCACTTTGACATCAATTAAAGACCAGATGACTGATTGTATTTAGCCTCTGTTACACTTATACATAGCCGCTGATCACGGTTGTCAGATATGACGATTTCTCACCAAACGTGGCGAATTTTAAATATGTTTGGCGACTTTATTTTCGATTTGGCGACATGGCGATTTTTTTGGTGATTTATTTCTTGGCTAATTTTAGAAACAAATCTGTCCTCGTATGTTACTGTAATGGCGTTACTTCGTACATAAATATATTACAATTTGTATGCAAGTCGTATATATGCGTACAATTTCCATATATCGTTTATTTCATGTCAAATTATCATCTCCACCTTCTTTGTAACCTAGTAACTACACTCTATAAAATATTTGTTTTATAGAAGAGGAAAAAGTGAATTTTTTAAAAGATATGACCAATTGAGAATTAGTAAAATCAAGATAAAAGGTCCGAGGTAGGAACATTGAAAATGGTATCGTGTGAAAACGTAGCTTAGGTACAATTCAAATAATAATATTTAAAAAAATATGATTTTTGAATAAATGCCTGACACAACTTTTTTCATTCAAAAGCCTTTAACGAAATATATACATATTTGAAAAGGTTGAAGGGTTCCCCGCTTTTGTAGGGTAACTTTGCACGAAATTGCACCCTTAGGATTTAGGATACATTTAGTGCAAAAAGTCCGATTTGTTAGTTCCAAAACACAATTTATTCATTTTCTTCTCATATTCTTCTCATTATCTTCTTCTAGCACGAGCATAAAGGAAATTTACTCATATTTTTAATTGCGTACATACATTTCGGAAGTTAGTGAGTTTCAGAACTAAAAAATCGGACTTTTTGCACTAAATGTATCCTATCTTCCAAGGACGCAATTTCGGGTGGGCAAAAGTTACCCCGAAAAACGGAGAACCCTTTAAGCTTTCCAAATATGTATATTTTTCTTTAAAGGCTTTTGAATGAAAAAAGTTGTGTTGGTTCAAAGTCAGACATTTGTTCAAAAAGGATATTTTTTAAAATATTTATTAGAAACGAACTATATTTGGCACAAACATAGTTTTCGAGTTATAATAAAGCTAAGAAACCACAATTTCTAATTAAAAAGATCTGAGTGCAAAATCTCTTAAAATGTGTGAGAAACAGTTCGACAAAGTCATAAAGAGAGATTACGGTTTTGTAATTTTCAAAAAACGTGAATCTGAAAAACGTGAAGATCTGTAATACAAAAAAATAAAATTATGAAATATGTTAAAAAACGTAAAAAAAATTTTTAAGTTTCTTCAAAATCGAAAAACACGAAAAGTAGTCAACTTTGGACCGATTTCTAAAATATATTCGATTTCCCGATGTTTAATGTTAATATCTCAAAATAATCCTTGGGTCCATGTCTAATTTGGCTTTTTATAGAATAATAATGTCTACTAGAACAAAAGTTATTGAATTTTTTGCCGATGGATTTTGATTGTAAACTTAGTGTTTGTGTATTAAGTTGTTTATTTTTTAAATAATTAAATCCTTAAAAATGGCAAGTCCTTTAAGCGAGAACTCGGCCAGGCAATTAAAAACTAAGTATACAGTTTTGTTATGACTTGACTCAGCTTGTAGAATTATATGGACATTTTCATTTGGTATGTCAAATGTTTTTTTTTTCATTTTGTCACACGGTGTTATGTTACAGTTAGTACATTACGAACACTTTTTCCGATTCGATTTATATAGTTTTGGTACATTTGATCTTGTACAATCCAAAATGATATTAACCAAAACTGAACAATTTGCATTATCATCATTTTAGGATTGACGAAATATTTACATGGCTGTTAGAAGTGGCTGATGATACAAAGGAATTAATTGATGGCGGAAAGATTGTGTGGTCAGTCACCTATATCTACGACCACCCAAGGGAATCTTCCTTGGAGATTTCACCGGACGACGGTAAAAAAAGAATAATAGCAAAATTAGAAGTAAACAAAGACGACATCCAAGCTGTTTTGCCTATGGCTAAGGTATGCTAATATAAACAATTTTAAAACTATCATCTAAGCATAACCATAACTGTTTTAAATAAAAAACGAAAAAATGCAAAAAAGGAGTTTCAGTAAATTACGGAGTTCAGTAAAATTACGCGCTGTGATTTCCATTGGAACCAATCAATTGTCGCCATTCCGAAACTGTCCACTTTATGTCAATTTTCATTCCTTTTCCTCCACTTTTATCATCATTAATGTACTTAATGTGCGCAGGAACACATTTTTCTTTTGGAATTTGTTTATTTTGCCTTCTATTCTTGAGTCGACAAAAAAGAGCAGTGGTGGAATTAGGTGCTCATTTCATGTATTTACTTGTTCTCCATTTACATGTAGCTCCGTTAATAAAAGTTCAAGTTAACTACCAGCTATTTACTATATATAGATGCCAATTGGTTTAATTCAGTATATTAATATGTACCGCTATATATATACAATTTTACTAAAATTAAAAATATTGCAACTATTACAGAACTGGGAACTTATGAATACTGCAGTATTGACCGGTCGTCAAGTGGCTCAAGCTATGAAAGTTTTTATAGTTTCCCAAGGGGGGAAAGTCGCTGATGTCACTCTTCAAAGTTCGTGCTATGCAGAGGACGAAAGCGTTATTAAGGTAAGTAATTGAATTTGTTTTACTTACGGTCATTATAACAAAAAAATTAGTAAAAAGTTTCTAAGCAATTAGCTTATATAAAGCAATCGTACATATTAATTTTCACAAACTTGCGGTTGTTTCGGTATTCGATGTTAGTATGGTCACCAGTGAACCGGTTTCTTCCCCAGGACCGTCCATTGTACAAGTCACAAAAAAGTTGACCTAATTAAATATTTGAATGTAGCGTCACGTCTTAGTCGCAAAGCGGGCCATTTTTATTTTTCGCTTGCAAAAACCATAACTTCTAAAGTAATGAAGATATTTTCAAAATGCACCCTCTATTAAAAACTGAAGGTTAGGTTGTGGTGGCATCGGACTCACTTATTGATCTATTGTGATACCACGGGCTCTTACACCCATCGTCGGAATTAACCTGTGGGTTACGAAACACATTATCTTACCGACGTCTATACTGTCCAAGTCGTCCAAGCTTTCAAAGAAAGCAGAATCCACTGTCACTAGACGACATGTGTACATACTACACTGTGCCCCGTTAGTTCTCAAATCTAAAGAAGCTCGACTTCTTCAAATTTGGCCAAGCCATCTTCGCGATTCTGCACGTGCCTAGGTCCGTCCATCTGCTGTTCGACAACACTAGTGCCTTCTGCCTGAGCTGCAGCTCGCATTTCGACACGGGTAAGCAAGTTCCTGTGGAACTTGTATTGTCGTTTCTAATCTGGCAGGCCTAATCTGGGATGTCTCAAATAAGATGAATATCGAACTGTTAGGTTATCTCCTGAAGAGATTCGCAGCAGTTTTGTACTGTTCTTGTATTTAGGGTCGTCAATTCGATGGATATGAAAAGTCTGACTATCCGAGTAGATGTAGTGTTCGTCACAACGTTGTCTAATAACCATATCTTCGGTTTGGTATCGGGTATCTTACGAGCCAAGTTAACTTCAAACTCTTTGCAGTGCATCCCATACCCCACCCTACCATCAAATTTAGAGCCGTCTCTGTAAAATTTAAGATAATGACTTCTTCCAGGAATACCACCCATCTGGTCATCCCTAGCAAACAATGGTCATTGAAGAGAAATCCTCAAAAGTCCTATATCCTTATTGGTCCAGAGTGAATGACAATTAATTCTAATTGCCGCTCTAGCTGCCGTATGGTTGTCTTCCATGTCAATCGGCAACACATTATGCAGAGCCTGTAATACCTCCGTAGCCGTTGCCCTTATCGCTCCGCTTATGCAGGCCAATATCTGCACCCTTTCAGAAGATCCAAATAGCATCTCAGTTGCCGACCACCAAACCAAGACTCCTACTGCAGAATCGGACGAAATACCGCTGTGTAAATGCAGTAAGCGAGAGTTCCCAGGTGGCTCCTAGAGTGATCAAACCAGAGACCAAAAACCGACCATCGGGTTTTTTAAAATAGCGGTTTTGGAAAACCGGGTGCATTCTCACACTACATCCGAAATCTAGCAGAAAGGACTTAAGGCTGATCTTTAAATGTCAAATTTGTATGGCATCTGACATTTGTAAATCGACCTTATGTCACTTCAGCTAGATTTCACATGCAGTGTGACAAGGCTATAAATGAACTTTACGAACACAGCAAAACTGTGAGCCTAAAATGGTGAAATTCGTCCTAGATTTCACATGATTACCTTTTTCAGCAAGAATTAATTTGTAGTTTTTACGGTTTTAACGCCTGCTCCAAACTGATATTTTGGGAAAAATGGTTGCAGGTCGAAAGATACGTTTTCTCTATATACCTAAATTTAAAAAATATATTATTAAAAAATAAAACTACTTCAGACAGGAATATTTGATGTCAATTTCGAAATATTTCAGTGCTCTGAATCTGATTATGACATCGGAATTGTCCTATCTCCAAGAACGGGTATGCACAATTGGTCAACATTTTGTGGAAATACCCTATATAATGAATAATTTCCCAATTTTTACTGTTTCCAGAAAAACCTGAAATACTTCGGTCCGACCGGTTTTTGCATAAAAAGAAAACCGGGCAACCGGATTTTTTGAAATCACGGTTTTCGAAAACCCTGAAAAATCGACATTCCAGAAAACCCGGGTGGCTCCGATAGCCATTACGTAGGTATATAGGGAGATGGTAGCTTTCTTCACCCACTCACCCATTATATGTTTCGTGAAGTAAAGCTTTCGCACTGTCCGAAAAAAGCTTTGAGTCGTTTATTGTGGGTGGGCTTATGTGAGGTATTTTGTGCCTCCTCGTAAAGAGAACCAACTTGACTGGCCGAACTTCTGGTCCATCTTACAAGCTGTACTCACTTAGCGCAACGTCGTTTGCGCACGCAACCATCTTACATTCACTGAACACTTGTCCCAAGTACATATTTTTTTTGGCAGAAATTCAAAAAATTTAAGTTGAAAATTGTTAAATGTGTATATATTTTCTTAATGGCAACACTCCAGGCAATCAAGAAAATGTGTATTTAACATTTTGCGATTACTGTAGTCTTGCCAGTTTTCTTTAGTATTGTAATTTTGTGATTCTTGGTGAGCGTAACCTATAAATGTCGTGGACCAAAAGTTATATGTAGGACTCAACTTGACTCCAAGTGTAAATGTGAGTGTTCGTCTGATTGTGTAGTTTATGGTGGAATTAATATCTCGTCAGCATTTTTCGGCAAACTCCTACAATTGCCACTTTAAAGGTATTGCAAGTACCTTTAAAAAGTGTATAGCGTTATATACACTATTCACTTTTCTGTGAACATGTAGATATTTTATATTATTTCCTGCAATAATTATTTAAATTACAGTGTCAAGTAGAATATTTGTATGCTATATTTTGCTTTTGTAATAATGTTCAGAAAAGGATGTTTCGTCAAAGCGAATTAAGTTTCATTCTTTTAAGCTTTCATAAAATTTGGTTTTGGTCACCCAAAACCAGGGTGATAATTATGTTGGTTATATATTGTGTTTATGTGGGAGGTGATTTTTTTTAAGCGCCCCGGTAGTCGAGTTTGTAGCGTGCTCGGCTATCAGCGTGGGGGTCGTGGGTTCGATTCCCACCAGAGGCTCTGGTCTGTCGCTGCAATAACTAGCTACAATGGTCTTAGTCACCCCGGCTCAATCCCTGGACCCAAAATTAGAATATAAATTTACTTTGTATTGTAATTCATAATAAATAAATAAATAAATAAATAAATAAATAAATAAATAAATATTTTTAAGTATGTTATGTTTAGAAAATTTGCAAAATTACAAGATTGAATCTTTTTGACATTTATGTCCCAAAATAATGGGACAAGTGTGCACTGTCAAATCCAGCAATACATCGTTGAGAGATAGATTCCAGACAAGAGGGACATGCCTTTGTTTACAAATCTGATTTGTGTTATGTGCTGTGAGGTTGCGACTGGTCAGCAAGCAATGGATCAGATTTAAAATCCCTTGTGTCACTCTGAGATTGGACAATGCCGTCACTATCGCGCCATAGTGTATGTTACTGAATGTGCCTTCTATATCAAGAAAGGCTGGAATAAATAATAAAGGAATGATTCAATGGTGTTCGCCAGATCATGATGCGTCATGATGTGGGCGGATGGGCGTGACAAACGTTTTTTGAGAGATAGAAGAATGAAAATTGATACATACATATTTCAGATCGCGAGATCCAACGTTTCAAAAATGTTTGCCTTATTTACTGTCACAGAAATGTGCGATCGAACGTAAAGTCGTCTGTTCGGGATTTTCCTCATTACTTGCTTGCACCCGAATTTCGAACAGCACGCGGAAGACCGAAATCGGCGAACAAATCGGTAAATTGTGGGAGCGCTAGGTGCTGACTACAAAAAGGTGAACAACTTTAGTTCCATGTTCTGTGCTGAGTTTTCCCAAGTGAGTTTTAAAATTTAATTCTGAAAAAAATTGTAAAAATTGCCAATGAAAGATTAAACACAGCTTTACTTCAAAATTTCTTACACATTGTGTATTGCCTGTCTAATAAATAAAACTTAGCTACAATATATATTTTGTTAACATATTATTTAATATATTACAGATTTAGTATGGTTGGGTCAAATTGACCCAAAAACACTATATGTGTGGTATAAATTGGAAAACTGCAGAAGGGTTAATATCATTTGTAACATATATGTAGTCAGTCGCGAAAAAACTGCATTTGCATTTCAACTTTCTGTATATGTGTTTCTGAATCAATTCTGTCACAAAAATTCCCTATTTAGTCAGCAATCATATGCCAAAAATATTTTGGTGTTCTCAATATGATAGAAAGTTACGCGGGTTTTTCTTTACAGCCAATATTTATAATATTATATAATATAATATTATCAATTTGTAATTATGCAATCGACCTTCCTTTAGTATATCTGGATCTGAATAAGTAGTCGAGTTCAATGTCTTAATTTCTTAGTCTAAGAACATCTTCAGGGGATCTGTGCGGTAAAAAACGAACATACATAAACACCTCAATGATTGCTGTTGTCCACAAAACTTACGAAAATGTAAATTCAAATAAAAACAACAGAAATATTATGAAAGGGCACAACAGGGGTCACTGCTTTATGATTTCTCATCGCACACCTCACTCTACAGAGTAGGAGGGTATATATCATTTGGGACAGAAACAAGTGTAACGCATTGAAGGAGTGATTTAAGACCCTATGTATGTTTAGACAAAATCCGTTTCACTGCTTTTTAAGGTGTTTGAGCCATGTCCGTCCGTCTGACTGGCTGTCTGGTTTACACGATAACTCTCGAAAGGAGTTAAGGAATCGATTCAAACTTCTTCTGGTACCTCCCACACAAATAGCCCATACACCAATGTTAAATTAAAACCCATATAACAGATATTCAGAATCAGCAATATTTGGTATTTGCTAATGTTTTTATAATCACTTTAAGTGCACTAAATATATGGGTGATATTGCCGCCAGTGTTACAAGCCGACCCAAAATTATCGGCGGCGGCGGCGCTACCCAAAATGGGTCGGCTCGTTTTGGGAAAAGGGAAGGAACAATTTTTATTGGCTTTTAATACATTTTATTTTATTTTGGCAAGCAGTTTAATATTCGTTAATCATATCACATCTAATTACACTACTCAACAAAATGAAAAAAATTTCATGTACTCCGGATGCGATAATTTTTTCTGTGTAGATAACCTTGACATGAGCTCGAAAAACGCAATAAAAATTTTTTTTTTCGTTTGGTTTTTTTTTATTTTTTTTTTTTTTTAATTTTAAAATTTTTTTTTGGTTAATTTGTTTCGTCCGGCATAACTCGGGAACCACTAGCCCGATTTAATTGAATTAAATTTTAAAATTACAATTCCCTTAATCTGTTCATATATTGTTTTCCTATACAAGCAACAGTTTCCAAGTTAAAAATGAATATATAAAGGAAAAAACTTATTTTTTGCCTAAAGATTTAAATTTTTTTTTTAAAATCCATAAAAAATCCAAAATGAAACAAAAATGTCAAATCTTATTACTTTTACGTAAAGTCACATAACCTATGAGCAAAATGAGACAAAGATCATGAAAATCGATGCACGCGTTTCGCTTTTATTCGCAATTGAGTAAAGGTATGAATTTCAAAAATTTGCTCGACATATGCACAACTTTGTCTATGGTAAGGTTTTTTCTTTTTTTTTGATTCTCAGAATTAACAAAACGGAATAAACAAAGGGTTATTTAATTTTTATGATTGCGTAAGCAAAGTAATAAACGCTAATAAATGTGCGTGAACAATTAAAAGGAAAAAAGGAAAGGGGACTTTTTTAATTATTTGGGTTTTCCGTTGGCTACCTGTATGATTTTTTTTACAGAAATGCAACCCACATTTAAGGGTGGTCATTATTCGGAAAATTTAAGACTCACACATGGTGAAACAGGTATGTAGCCACCGTAAAAAAATATACACCCATTTATAAGTACCTGTCAGTAAAATACTAAACAATACACAGTATAAATAGGTCTTCATTGATCGATTTTACTCATTCAACAAGTGTCGACGAACGCGATAGTTAAAATGAGCAAACGTTCGCGAGGATTTGAATGCAATACAAATCCAAGTAATTTTTGTTACATGTGCGGAGAATACGTTTCTGAAAAAAACAAGCGTTGTTTTTCACCTAAATTGAGAGATTCATTTGAAGAGAGCTTCAATTTAAAGGTCTCAAACATAGATGAGCGGTGGACACCAAGTGCTCTATGTCCAAGGTGCTACGTACAGCTAGCTGACTCAAGGTAAGTGTAGATTACGAAATTCAAGAACATATATAACTTATTATTGAAATTCTTTCAGACGACAGCCGAGAATCATCATGCCAATGCTTTGGAGAGCTCCGCTTTGCCATGTAACAGATTGCTACTTCTGTCTTAGCAAAAAAACAGGCGTGGGAAAAAATATACGATGGACTTACGCTGCTGTTTCAACAGTGAATTTTCCAGTGCCATTTTCCGAAGAACCAGTGGACCCGCAACCGTTTTTTTTTTCTCAATTGCGAATAAAAGCGAAACGCGTGCATCGATTTTCATGATCTTTGTCTCATTTTGCTCATAGGTTATGTGACTTTACGTAAAAGTAATAAGATTTGACATTTTTTTTCATTTTGGATTTTTTATGGATTTTGAAAAAAAAAAAAAATTAAATCTTTAGGCAAAAAATAAGTTTTTTCCTTTATATATTCATTTTTAACTTGGAAACTGTTGCTTGTATAGGAAAACAATATATGAACAGATTAAGGGAATTGTAATTTTAAATTTTTTAAAATTTAATTCAATTAAATCGGGCTAGTGGTTCCCGAGTTATGCCGGACGAAACAAATTAACCAAAAAAAAATTTTAAAAATTAAAAAAAAAAAAATAAAAAAAAACCAAACGAAAAAAAATTTTTTATTGCGTTTTTCGAGCTCATGTCAAGGTTATCTACACAGAAAAAATTATCGCATCCCGAGTACATTTTGACTGTTGACTAGTGTTATTTTTGAGAATTGGAAAACATTCTCAAAATTTGTATAATATGGAGGAATTTAATAATTTTTTCCAATTACAGATTTTCATATGAGTTGTATTTGATTAGACATTTTGAATATCAAAAACAATAATCCTTCCAAAGATAGATAAAGCTCTACCTACTTTGACACACTAAAGAAGTACAATAGTAAGGTTCATATTCCAAAAGTGTTCGAACAGTGCAAATGGTATTATAGTCGGAGTGCAAGTTCATGTACTAAATATATATGTGTGTGCCGACGAAGATCATAGTTGCGAGATTTGTGTGTCCTACACAAGAGTGTCCAAAATGAAACATCTTCAGTTTAAAATCCATGAAAAGAAGCATAAGTGTACCATGACGATAAAACCTTCCAAACCCACTTTACTTAGAGTAGTTTTTGTTTATTGTTCTTTTTTACAGAAACACATAGTCACGCATACTGGAATTGACTTATACAAATGCGACTTTTATTCAATTTATTATAGACGTCATCATACAGTGGGATACCAAATTCAAAGAAAGATCCGTTTATTTCACAGTAGTAGGGTTGTGTAAGTCGACAGTTGTATTTTCTTTTGTAAATTTACTGCAACATAACTGATACTCATCCAGACAACATATGTTTGTTTGCTAAGAAATCCTTAGGCACGAATTCACTTTCATCAATACAAATTGGGTTAAACATTTAGATGAAAACGTTATACTTTACTTAAGGGTTCACCGTTTTTGTTGGGTAACTTTTGCCTGCACGAAATTGCACCCTTGGAGGATAGGATACATTTAGGGTCAAAATTCAGATAAAAAGATGAGTAAATTTCCTTTATGCTCATGCTAAATTTTCATTTGCCGATATTATGCATTATTAGCTTTATTTGGTTTTTGGACATATTTCCGGCAAAAGAACTCCGAATGTTATAAAATTTAGCATGGGGACAAAGAAAATTTACTCATCCTTTTTTCTGCGTACCTACATTTCAGAAGTTAATGAGAAGAAAGCAAGTAAAAAGGCGTTAAGTTCGGCCCGGTCGAATCTTATATACCCCGCACCACGGAGGGTACAAATTTCGAAAAATTCATTTATGTTTCGCGTCTATACAGTCAGATGAATGTATAAACCAAATTGCATTATTTCAACTTCATCGGTTTGGTTGGTACAATTTGATTCCCTCTTTTCCAATTGTATCCCTTAAAATTACGAATTTCGAAAAATCTCTCTTACGTATCTATGCAATTAGAGGAATGTACACACCGAATTTCCTGATTCTAGCTGTTGTCGTATAATTGGTACCATTTGTATCCCTTTTCGTTCCAAAATTACGAATTTAAAAAAATTCGTCTATTTTAGGTGTCTACGCAATTAGAGGGATGTACTTACCGAATTTCGTATCATTGGTGCCATTTTTACCCCTTTTTGTCCCGTTTCGCCCGTTAAAACTGTAATTTGCTTTTTGTTGCTTTCAAGCTACAAGAGGAATGTACGCAAAAAATTGCAAATGCATTGCATTGCATGCAGAAAAATGCTCAAATAGTCTAAATATTAGGGGGTATTTTCAGTCCTTGTTACCTTTTGGCCGAATTCGCCCACTTTCAATCCCAACCGATCTCCAACCATAAGACACATTTAGGGAAAATTTAGTGAAAACAAGTTTTAGTCTTAAGATATTTATGAATAAATATACATATATTCGGTAGCACTCAATTAAAATATTTAAACAAAATCGTTGTCAAAAACCGCATTTTTGTCATAAAACAGCAATTACAATTGAATACTATTTGGTTGCACTTCATTCAAATTTATAATGACATGGGCGTCGTCGCCTTGTCTTCAACTTAAACTTAACTCTTCGTATACCGAGTGTAGCGCTGTGTTAAAAAAGTGTGACTACAAACCTAACATCCCGGGTGCCAAAATTTTATTTTATGTTTTCGATAAACGACATACAACTTTTTCATTGAATGACATCGCTCTATCGCCAGACCGGTAAACAATAAACAATTAAAACAAGTACGATTCAATTAGATTCATTAGCGATTCATTCGATTCAACGAAGAGATTTTGTTTGAATGTTATCTTTGAGATTTGTGTATAGAAAGCAAAAATGATTTTGTGTTGCCTCATGTGTAGCGTCAAGCTTGCCAATTGGATTTATCATTGTCTCCATAGTAGCCATGATAAATCCCCAGTGATCCCCAAATATTAAAACGGTTTTTTATTTCAAAGAATTTAACCAAGACAAAAACAAATTATGAATGATTTGTTTATTCGTCAACAATTACGAAATATTATGATCATCCCATGTCATGGACAAGCTCCATACTTAAAGTTGCAGTACATTTCTTTCTAGTACATTTAATGATTTCAAATGAATAGAATAATAATGAAACAGCAACTCAATCAAGTAGTCTAATGTTGCAATTGCTGCATCATACTAAAATTGTGCAAAAAATGAGCGAATATAACTAATTATAAATACGGTTTGGACCTGGAACCGGTCTCAGAGGACATGACTTGCACCATACCTCGAAAGACATGTCCTAGAATCGGTCTCAAAGGATATAACCTGGAATTGGTTTCAAAGGCCACACACCTCAAGAGAATTTGCAATTTATTCACACTTAGAGACCAGTTCTGTGATATATCCATATCGACCTATCCTAGGATAGGTACGTTTATAGCAATTGCCACCAATTTCCCATAGGGTACTTTAATACTGTAGAAGATTGGCCATGCTGAATAAATACGACCTATGGAGCAATAATGGAATAATTGGAATGAACTTTGCAGAATTCAATCAACAAAGTCGAAATTTATCCGCATCAAATTTTGGAGTTTTGCCGCTGATAATAAATTGTGCGTCGTGGGAACAACGATTCAATTATATTTCACAGGATTTTTGGTGATTTCCCCTTCATCTTCTTTCCCCATTGGTTTCAGTTCCCCATTGGCCGATATCGGCATCGTTACAAATTCCTTTAAAACATGCGCGTTTGCTAAAAAGAATTATCGCTACTTGCAAGGCTTTACGAGTCTCCCAATTGTTCTTGCAGTTTTTCAAACGTATGTTTCCCTCTTGCTCGCTGTATTCTTCTCCTAGCTTTCAGCCAACATACCGCAGTTGACATATGTATTCGGTCCATCAGTAGCAGGGTTGCCCTTGCTTCAGAAGTTCTTGTCGGCATTGACGCGTTCCTCAGCTTGTTCTTCAGCCGATACAGAAGTGAACTGTGATGTGTCGATCACTACTTCGAATAATTCTTTGTCGTATACAGAGGCTCTCCATTAAGTTCCGGAAAAAATGTTTTTCTGTCCCTCCATCATAGCCAGATGATCACTAAAGATATAATGGTCACTTACCCCCCATTTAGTAAAGCGTGTCAAGGAGGGACTAGCAAAGTTGATATCTATAATGGATTATCTTCGCTCTCTAGTGAATGTTGCTCTTTTGCCGTCGTTTAGTAGTTCTACCTAAAGTATCGCAAATGATTCTAGGATGCTACTTCATCTAGCATTGGTGTATCTGCTATCCCAGGCGTTAAAATCTCCTCCAATGACGATGGATCTTCTGTTCTTGGTTACCAATCTATAGTGGCCTGAAATTCGGAATGTGTTAGACTGGGGGGGGAGGGTGGGTAGTAGGTTAGGTTAGGTTTAAAGGACCAGAATGCTCCTGCACTCTGAACACTCGGAGACCCAGTCGGGTCCATTGTGCAAATCCTTTCGTTATCTGAAAAATAAGAATGTAGTTTATAGGAGGGGGTAGGGAGTGATAGGATTAAGGAAGGGTGATAGATGATATATGGAGTGTGCGGGAAATGAGAGGATTTTGGAGAGGGGATATGGGGGTAGGAGAATATGAAGTTGTGTTATTAGTTTTTTTTCCAATGGTTGACGACTAGGTAAGAAATTTTGTTGAGAGTCATCCGGTCTACCCATGGTGGTGGTAAGCCTTTATGGCTCTCTTTCTTTGTTAGTCGCCAACTGTCTATGTGGTTACATCCATGTTCCTTACTAGCCACCCCTAATCCGATTTAGTCCTTTTGAGAATCCCAAAAGGTCATAAACGGTGCGGGTTGCAATATCCTCTATGTTGTTAATAAAATAACTGTTTTCTGGCCTTTGTTGATGGTAACGTTTTGGCGATGTGGGTCTTTGTGATCTCGCGTTGCGTCGTCTCGTCAGAGTTGTAGTGTCGTTTGCGCCACATGCTTATTACCTTTTTGGTCCAAGCCAACAATCACAATTGGCCACAGAAACATAAAACACGAATAGAGTCTGGCGGCGAACAGAACAGAACAGAACAATCTGACAAAAGCATTTGAAATGTTGATATTTAACGGTGGTTACTCATGGAGCAGCCACACAAATCCATTCTTATGAGATCACAGTCAACATTCATGGCACTTTGTTGTTGTTTTGTTCTCGCATTTATGTCATGATCAGCAGCTAGTTTCTTTTGTATTCTTTATTTTTTGTTCCATTTGTAGTCATAAATGGTTAAGAGGGAATTGCAATAGCCGCCGAAAGGTGTTATGAGGTTTATCGCGTTTGACGTATCGTTTTATGGTCACTGGAGCAGCTGGTCAACGCCGTCGATAGAATGTCATGCTGCATTTGGAGTTAATTTAATTTAAGTTCGGTATTCTTTGGGAAACAGTTTTGTTGTTTTTTATTTTGCCAAAAAAAATGATACTTTCCGTTTGTCATATAACACACCAGGGTGAGACATAAATCCGCACAAAAAAAAAAATAAACAAAGCATTTAAACAAAGAAGCTGGTCAAGTAAGATAATTAGCGAACAATGAAAATTTTCGAATAAACGGCGAAATATTTAGTCAAATCAGAACAATTAAAATTTAAAAGTGGTCCATTTTAAAATTTTAAGTCAAGCCTTTTGACATGAACTGAATTGATACATAAGAATTTATTTGATGATCACGTCGTATTACCCGGTTATAAATTGTGTTCGTCTCGTGGGTAGTAACAGCAGTAAAAATAAATTCCTCCAAATTATTCACGCACAAAAAAAGTGGACTTAGTGCACACAGTTTGGAATGTAATTTTTCAATTGCACCATGTTGCAACTATCCTAGATTTTCCATTTGGCCATGTGCTGCTTTCGGATATCTTGTATGGTTTGTTAATTGGGACTGTATCCACATTTCCTTCTTTTATTGTCTGCGCAAGAAAATCGTGTACTGCCTCCTGCATATGTGGCCAATCCCAAACATCTGAAGCACTTGATCAGCACAGTTTTCGGTCCGATTTTGCATATAACACAACCCTCCTTAATCTTCTTGGTTTCAGGGATAGCCTTTTTTCCCTTAGCCCACAGATTGATTCTTGCAGTTTGCGTTCCACCATAAGCCTGTCATAAGCTTAGGAGATCATAAAGTTGGAACTTCTTCTTTCGTCGTGACTTCAATGTACCGACTTCTCGGTCGAGCTTCGCCCATTGCGCCAGCAACAGCACTCCTTAAATGGTCTGTTTTGTCGCTGTATCTACTAAGTTGTATGAGAAGGTCGCCTTTCTGAGTTTTCTTGATCCAAGTAATAGTCTCACAAAATTGCCTAGTTTAGGGTCTGTTTTAACCTTTGTCAGCATTTCTGCATACGAGGGCGTCAGGACTGGTGTATCCACGCCGCGGCGCGCCGTTCTTACGTTTTTTCTCCTTGGCTTTGACCCATGGTAACGTTTAGAAGGATTTGTCTACTCTAAGCTTTTCCAAAGCGTCCCCTCTTGATGTACCCATAGCACATACATGACGTATAGGGCCTTCATGCGCTGTTGAATAAGATGCTCAACCATTGTTCAACAACTTAACTGCAATTCCTGCTGAAGCAAGTGCAATTAAATTCAAAATGTAATCCACTAATAAGTCTTCCGGTCAATATCATCTTGGGTATCACAATGGACCTCTTCTGGTCCAAGTGAGTCTGCGGATGTAGAGTTTTTGTTTTTGTAATAAATAAACCTTGTTTTTGCTATGTTATAAAAATAACATTTTACTCACTGAGTCTTAGTGACTTGATATGAAGTCGATGATTTGTTAGCTTGACTCCTAAAATAGAGTATACTTCCATCTCTTTTCCTTAATTTTAAGAGTGGAAAAACTGGAAAGTTTCGTATTGGTAACAAGTACCGTTTTCTGATGAATACAAATTCAACTATAAATCAGCAACATAAAGGTGTATTAAGGAAAGAGATTAGAGAGGCTAAGTATGTATTTTTTGTCAAACTTGAATTCTAGTATCAGTATTTGCATTCGGAGCGGAAGATTTTTGGTGCCAAAATAACTAACATCGACAGATTGTTTCAATTTGTCAACTTGACAATCGTCTTAAGATACATATTAAAATCATGTACCTTTTTATATTTCAGGTATCGTCGTCTTGTAGTTCAGTGTATGTGGATGGCTCTGAAATCCGTGGTTCATCAAACGCATCAATAATTGTTAAATACGGAACGTATATTGGTCTTGCTAAATTTATAGTTTGGATGCCTGAATTCCCTCTTGAAGTTTACATCAACGATTTCCGCCTGTCGCAAATAAAAGGATGGAAGGTGGTTGACGAACATCAGTACATGTAAGTGTTTATAGTTTTTAATGAATATACATGCAATAATTTTATTCAGTCAATCGATATTATTACTAGGCTTTTGCAAAAAATACATATATGTATATACATTAGAGTGGCTTCAAAATAAAATTAGTGGATGTTCCCGACTAAAATGAAAGATTAGTTTGTTTTATGTGTTCTCCCAAAATATTTCGCTTTTATCATTGTCCGTTCGTGAGCTGGACGCGTTCAAAATAACCTCTATAAATCAGGGTTTTCTTGAATAAAATTGACTGTGAGAATTGTATTTAGAAAAAGCCTGCTAGAAATTAAAATCTGGTCGGAGCCTTATCAAACCATATCAAAAAGCTTTATATAAGACTAGAATGTGTTTACGATGCAAATAACCCCATATTTCAGTTTTTACTTCACATTTAACCCACTGAGTATTAACAGTAATGGGCCACTGAGGCCCCTAATGGGTTAGAAAGTTCTAAAAATTGCAATTGGTTATCAAGACCTCTCCAACGAGAACCTAAAAACATAAATCGAACTACAAATGTGGAAGTTATTGCGGTTTTTATAAAAAATGCATCAAAAATTGCACTAAAATAGTATAAATCTGTCCTTTATACAAGTTTTTAATATGGTTTGATAAGACACGGGACGGATTTTAATTTCTAGCTGTTTTTTTTCTCAATACCATTCTTTCATTCAAGAAAAACCTGATTTGTAAAGGTTATTTTGAATGCGTACAGCTCACGAATGGACAATGATAAACGCAAAATATTTTGGGAGAACACATAAAACAAACCAATCTTTCATTTTAGTCGGGAACATCAACAACATTTTTTCCTTCCTCACAAAAGACACATATATTTTGTATTATAAATCGAATTAGAGAATATATAATTAATGTATGAAATTTGGAAATCTGGTTTGGATAGGTCTATCCATGATCCAACCATTTAATTGGATTGATCCCAATTTTCACCAAGTTATCCTGCGGTTAGAGCTAACCAACAATTTTAGCTCTCTGCTTGTATGGAGTTTGACAAATATTACAGTTGGTTATCTTTAATCGGATTTAGTGAAAATGGAGGTAAAACATAAATTTTAATGAAATTGAAGAAACACAAATATTCTGCTTGAAACATATACGACTCACTCCACGACAATTTAACAGTGGTGAAATTACGATTTTTCATAATAGCGTGTTCTGATATGTGAAATTTTATCGGATTTTTCTGAAATTTGGTGTTCTGATATATTTTGAGCGTATTTTAAGAAAACAGCTATTTGTTTACATTCGTCATCTTTATTTACAATGGCAGAACGTCTGATATTGTGAGAACATTTTCGTTTTTAATATGGTATTATTGGTCGAAAATAAAACTCTTGGGAAATTTTATCGGTAACAATAAAATCCAAATAAATTACACTGAACTGCATAAATTATTTTATGTAGTTATGGCATTGGACGCACAATTGCAAATAATTAATGACAACTTTTCTAAAGTGTAAAAAATGTTGATGAAACAAATTGAAGACACAGTTTGCGCGTTTGGTTATATCATTTAGTAGTTTTGTTATTGTAATCAAAACTAAATAAATGATAAAATTTTAGTTTCCAAAAATACAAATACATACTTACGCATCACACCGATACACAGCTTTGTGTCTCAGTATGTATAAGTATGATTCATCAGAGATGTAAAAAAGTTAGTTTTACAACCAGAGTTGCACGGCGATCTGATTTTTAAAGAATCCGGTAGAAAATGTGGATTTTGCAACTGTCAATGTGTAAGGGAAATCTGGTGGATTTTGCACAAAATACAGAAAAAGTTGTTCATATCCGGACTGTTCATTCAATCGGCTGTAACTACTGATTTGATTTTAACTTGATTTTAATGTACTGTACCTTGTTTTGAAGGTATATTTTTATACCATGAAGAGGTATTTTAACGCATCGTTACATTTTTATTTTCTTTATTTTGATTTTCGAAGTGATTATATTAATTAATTTCTTTATATGCTCCATGGAATGTATATTCATTTCGTAATTCCATTTCCATCACCTTGAAATATTTATCGGAGACACCTTCAAAGTATATATATTCTGGGCCGTTGTAAAATTTAAAAAGATCTAGCCATGCGAGGGGTAAAAGTTTTCCACATATCGGCATCTCCCAAAAAGGTCCACCAAGAAAAATGAAGTTAAATTGTTCTCTTTTATTTTCATTAAAAGTTGTAGTGTTATAACGAAAATTACTACTTTGTTTACTACACGTGGAAATATTTCTAGCGTCCGTTTTGTCAAGTCCGTATTCCTGCTGTTCCTAAAAAATCTTCGAACAAAATATTATTTGGTCATCGTTTACATGTATATATGTAAAAACAAAGTTTTCAAGAAATCGCAGAACTTTGTATATTTCTATAAGAACTTCAAAAGTACTTTTGGTTATAATTTACAATTGCTTATAATTTTGTACTAAATCCCGACAATGTATTTTGAAAATGTTGTACTATTTAAGCGCTTAGAAACTAAAAATGCTGATCGGCTTTTTCTGTTAATTTCTTGTTGTTGACGTAGTTAAAATCGTATATTATATATAATGGGCATTTTCGGTAAACCGGTTATTTCATGTCGGTTAACCGTTTTTCCAATAACACTAAATTACAATGTTAAAGAGGTGTAGAAGACAAACAAGTAAAAACGTAGTTTTCAAATAGCATCCCTTTCTGGACTACTGGGACAATACGCTCCACCAATTGTTATACTAATTGAGATAAATAGACCTAATACGTTTTTACGTGGTATTATTAGTCCCAATAAACTAAGCAAACCATTGAGGACTCTCTGAGTTAAACTGGTTTGATTTCGCTTTACGATGTAAGGCGGTCATGCTACATCAGAATTAGGCCATTATCATTGCAATTTTGCTATCTACGAATTAAAAATATAAATTATTATGTAAATTAAGCATAAGTAGAAATTCGTCTTCTTCCTCACCGGGCTCATCTGAACAATTATACGTAAAACAAAAAAATCGTTACCCACAAACGGTTTAAGTTTATCCCAAACCCAATGATATGTTTATGACAAATGGTTAGTGGTTATTCACAAACCCAGTGAAATGTTTATTGTGAACGGTTATTTTGTTTGTCACAATCGATTTGTGTTTAAGCCTACCAAACGGAATGACAATCTTAGTATTCCTCCATCCTATGATGGTGGGTATAAAAATATTGAGTACTCAATTGAAATGTATCGAGTAGTGCCTATTAGTCAAAAGTAGCCTTTATTTACGCACTAATTGTCCGAAAAAAAAAGCTGCATTGAAAAACCAACCACAACATTGACGATATATATTTTTTAATTTGTTCCTTATTTTCAAATTCTCCTCATATCGTGAACGCAAACCAAAAAGTAATTTTCACAAAATTCACACTTTTGGGGGGTGAAATGGGAATAAAGGTATAAAAATGATACCAATCAAACGACAACAGGTATACAATAAATTCGGTTTATATATCCCCCTAATTACGTAGATATGTAAAATATGTGTATATTTCGAATTTGGTACTTTAAGGGTTAAAAATGGAAAGGGACAAAAAAGGGACATTCCTCTGAATGTATATACTCGTAAATAGTTTATATAAATTAGTACTTTTAAGGGGAAAGGTGGTAAAATTGTACCAACCAAACGGCTGTAGAACGCTCTGATTGCGTAGACGCGAAAAATAAAGAGATGCTGGGATGATGGAGGGTGCATGAGATTCGGCAGGGCCGAACTTAACGCATTTTTACTTGTTTATGTTTAAAGTAGTGTTCATAGATGTGAGTTTGGAACTGGCGAAACGATGGGTTATATTTTTTATTTTACGATTTTAAAGCATTATTAGTTTATTAACAAGTTTGTTAACATTAGATAATTAACAAGTTTGTTAATTATTTTAGTTTCGTATGAGAGTCAAACCACAAATATGAAAACAGAATACAAAAAGTTTTACCTAATAAAATCGAAAATACGATATTTGATGATGTTTGCTATTTTACGTTATGCTAGTATGCAAACATGTGTCTGATTTACATGTAAACAATATGGCTGTTTCTTTAAGTCAAGATAACTAAGCTGCTACAGGGTAATTCCAACAGAAAGCGACCCAAAAACCATAGGTTTGGATTTTCATCCTTCCGATTTTGGTGAAATTTGGCACATACATTCTACTAGTGGTTTCGGGTAATATACCGTTTACCGTAGCTGAAAGTAGTATGTGGTTTAAGTTTTACAGTGGTTTAATCCTTGAATATCCTGAAAAATATCTTTAATTTTCATTATTTTGTTTTGTATTTTAGCCTGTTTTAATCGCTACCGAAAATCAAAAATTCTGAGTGGGGTGGACATAGGTTAAGAAATTACGGCTATTTTTCCAAAGTATTGCGTTATTTGAGCAAGCCCAACATTTTTCATTAGAGTGGCTTCAAAATAAAAGATGTCGTTGTTCCCGACTAAAATTAAAGATTCGTTTGTTTCACGGGTTCCGTGATCTGGACGCATTCAAAAAACTCATGAAACAGGCTTTTCTTAAAAAGAATTCACGATGAAAAAGGTATTGAGAAAAAACCCATTAGAAATTAAAATCCAGATACATTTACGATTTTATCGCATTTTTATAAAATCCGCTAAACTTCCACGTTTATAGTTCGATTTGTGTTTTTAGGGGCTCGTTGGAGAGATATTGATCGCCAATTGCAATTTTTTATTCGTGGTCGTTTGTTCTTTTTGGTGGACTTTTATTTCCCAAAGGATATAGATGCTTAATAATTTAGTTTCTTACTTTTGCGTGTCACAGAAGGCCGATGTGGGCATCAAATGAAAGAGAAGAATATGTGTTATAAATACTTCAAACTTCATGGTCCCATCTGTATTAATTTAGCATTCAAAGACCAAAATTTCAGATTTTTATACACTCCACGAGAGTATTATGTGCATTTGTTTGTAACGTCCAAAAGGAAGGTAGAATCATTTTTTTAATCGATTTAGCAATCCGTCGATTTAGCAATCCGTCCGTCCGTCTGTCCATCTATTCTTGTAATCACGATGCAGGTCGCAATTGTCGAAAATCGGTTCAGATTATATATAGCCCCCATACGAATGTCACTCCCGATTTGACTCTTTTCATTCTAGATACCACATATCTTCAACTAGAAACACCTGTGGTAAAAATGTGTTAGATCGGTTCAGATTTATGTATAGCTCTCATACAAATTTCGCTCCCGATTTGACTTCTTCCGCTCTAGAAACCACATATTGTATCAGATTGTCTTCTGATTTTGCAAATTATCTTATATTTAAACTAGGAACACCTATGGTGAAAATGGGTCAGATCGGTTCAGATTTGTATATTGCTCCCATTCAAATTTTGCTCTCGGTTCAAATGTATATAGATATGAATGACAAATTTTGGCCTTGCTGAAATAACGCAATACTTTGGCAGCCGTAAATTCTAACCCTATGGCCACCCCACTCTGAATTTTTGGTATTTTTAGAGAATAAAATAAGCTAAAATACAAAATAAAGAAAATTAAATATATGTTTTTCAGGATATTCAAGGATTAAAATTAATTTTATTTTTTTTGTGTACTTGAACGACAAGGACATTTATTTCCATACAGATTCGGAAAGAGGAGGTATAAATCTTTCAGATGATATTAATATCGTTACAATCTGATGACGCGATCTAATGTTATGATATCGATAAGGAAGCCATCTCTTCAAAAAACCGATATAACCAACTTTGGACCACTGTAAAAATAAAACCACACACTACTTTGAGCTACGGTAAACGGTATGTATGTGCCAAATTTTATCAAAATCGAAGAAGGTCGAAATCCATGTTGGGTCGAAATCTTGTGGAATTACCCTATAATAAAAACGTAAATAAAATGTTAACCCTACAGTGCGGTGTGATTCACATATGAATCAAGCACTTGTTTCTACTATTATTTTTATATGAACGGTACAGACAGAAAGTATCAGCTGTACCCAACACTAATGGGTCACATTTGTTGTTATAATACAAGAGTTGATTTGTAACGCGAGTTTTGTCAATAATTTTGTCAGATGCCATTGAGAATTGTGCATTGTAATTCAAGTTGCTTTTTACTCCAAAATTGCGTAAGGCAAAACGAAATGTTCCTAAGAATTTTCGTACTGGAGCAACACTCAGGGGATGTCCCCTCTAAATGTAGTGCATTGCGTTGGCTAACGGATGATAAGGTGTTGGATGGTGGAAAGAGGGAGAAGTATTAGTTGACATCTGTTTTGAATCTCTGGGTGTCATAATAGGGAGTGTCATAACAGGAGGAACGAATGGGCATACGGACTACATGACACCTAATATAATATAATAATCCAAGGTAAAGCCTCCTAAGTGACGATATCCAGTCGCGAAGCTTGGTCATCAGACAACGTAATGGAAGCCAATGAAATCAAGGACCATAAAATCACGTTGCACCATGGACTGCTTTTTTCCTTAACCAAGGTAACGAACTCCGAGGCACCATTAGTTGGCCTCGAGTGAACTTTTCGGTTGTGCTAACAACTTACTGGCATCATGGGGTATCGTTTATTTGAATTTATATAGTTACCGTTTCATTAAATTTGTCAAGTACTCTCTGATACCATTAAATATTGTGGCTGCCTTTCCGTCTTGAAGTACAAATACTCCCCTTTAATTTCTTTCGTCTCGTTTTTAAGAACAACTGCTTGTATTTCACGTTTATTATCTTTATGAAATTTTCCAGGTAATTTTATATTTAATCTCAGAACACCTACCTACAATTGTGCCATGTTTTTTAATTGCTTAATACAACAGTCACTACAATTTTAATTATCACCACCTTAAAATCCTCATATTACATCCGATCTTGATCGGTTCCTATAGTCCAGATCATGTATTATAGGAGCCGAGTTTTTCACCCGAGACCGACAGTTGGGTTTTTTAAAATCGCGGTCTTCGCAAAACCGGGAAACCCGTTTACGCCGGTCTCAACCGGTTTTTCATTCCAGTACAACTTTGACTAATCAACTAAAAACGTCGAACACAGCAAACGGCAGAGCCTAAAATGGCGGCGTTCGTCCTAGGTTTGTCAAGCATTTCTAATCGGCTTAAAATAATTCATATATGATAGCAAACACTAGACTACTTGTTGACTCTGACATCAAGTTCAGCAACATACATTTGTATTTAAGGATTTCAAAGGGTGTCTTACAATTGTACATATTTGCCGTATGTTCTAGTAGACTGGGAGCCAACGTCGTATTTGGTTACGCGATAAGTAACACGGCCATAACTTTTAGGACCAGTTCCTCACATTAAAGAAAAAATCTTGCCAATCTTCGGGGGTGACTTTGGACTTTAAAGATAACAAATAGGATTGCATTATGCATTTTGAGATATGAGTGGGTAGAAAATTTGTACCACCTCCAGGATGGGGGTATACTAACTTTGTCATTCCGTTTGTAAAACATTGAAATATCGACCTGAGACCCTATAAAGTATATATATTCTTGATCGTCATAAAGTTCTAAGACGATCTAGCAATGTCCGTCCGTCCGTCTGTTGAAACCACGCTAGCGTCTAAACGAAAGGAGCTAGGACGTCCAAATTTTCCATAAATGCGTGTTATAGTCGTAGATCGGTTGGGATTGAAACTTGGCGAAATCGGTCCAGAGGGAAAAATTTGTCCCTCACAAGGACCGAAAATACCTATAATAACCCCTAATATTTTACAGTATTTAAGCATGTTTTTTCAATATGTCTACTTGTACATACTTGATATTGGGTATGGGGGAATCTATAACAAAAACGTGCACCATAAAGTGATTTTTATTTGTAGGGGGTGAAATGGGACAAAAAGGGATAAAAATGGTACCTGTCAAACGAAAACAGCTAGAAACACAAAATTCGGTGTGTACATTCCTCTAATTGAGTAGATACATAATATAAAAATATTTTTCCCAAATTCGTACGTTTAAGGATAAAATGGGATTGGAGGGATAAATATGGTACCAACCAAACGGCTGCACCTAGAATAAAGAAATTCGGTGTATACACTCTTCTGTTTGCATAGACACGTAAAATAAAGGGATTATTCGAAATTCGTACTTTTTAGGGTTAAAATGGAAAAAGGGGATACAAATTTTACCAACCAAATGACCGCAGCTAAAGTCATGAAATTCAGAGCATATGTTGCTCTGACTCCGTAGCCACGAAAAATAAATGGTTTTCCAAATTCGAACTTTCAAGGGATACAATGCACGTATGGCCAAACACCAATTTGAGAGGCAAAAAGTCAAAAAAATGGAACCAGGTGGTGTTTTTCAAACCATGCTGCCAAAGTTACTACTTTTTCTCTTGTTTAATTTTTGATATATCAACCTAAAGTAATATCGAAAACACATCTGTTGTAAAACAAAATGGCACAAGCTAATAACTTTTTTGAAAATACTAACACAGATATTTAAATTAATCAAAATTTTAAAAATGTTACAAATCAATGCACTGCCACAAAGTAAGTTGTGTTTTTCGTGTCTGTATTTCATGGAATATAACTTTGTTTATCCGGACGTATCCGCTGAGAAGAAAGGTTAAAAGGTGCACTTTAATATGCCGGTAGAATGGGCTGCAGCAAACTGCCGTAAATACTGAAAATTTCTGATTTAAATTGTTTAAAAGTTATAAATGCAGATATTGTAAAATTTTGGTTAGAAAATGGTCGAAATGCCATTGATCTCCGCGAAATTTCACAGAAGTGTTTATAATTAATGTATTAATTAATAAGTAAGAAAAGGCTAAAGTTGCGCGTGGCCGACTATGTAATACCATACACCACTCCTTGCGTCTGTACCTAGTTTTAATAAACACGAGAGATTTAATATCAGTGGGTACAGTTTATGCAGTTCATATAAATTATCCAGTAATACGTAATATGTAAGATTTTATGAATACATGTGCCACGATGTGGCTAGATACCAATTTTTGAACAAACGCATTTTCAAAAAGTAATAATGGCTGCGCAACTTAATAGGTCTCGTACTGTAAACTGTATGTGTACTGTGGTTAATCGAAAATTGTACTAAAATAAAGTGGCAATTGTAGGAGTTGTCGAAAAATGCTGCCGAGATATTAATTCCATCATAAACTGCACACTCAGACGAACGCTTTCACATTTACACTTTGAGTCATGTTGAATCCTACATATAACTTTTAGTCAATTTCAATAATTTATTATTTTCTTTTTACGCCTTAATTTTAAGTATTTTGTATAACTGCTTTAGATCTGAATTAATGCCACTTGTTTGAATGATAAACTTTAAATGCCTCTCAGGCTTGCGGTATTGCCACCTAGTTCTCTCCAATACATTTTCTTGATTGCTTGGAGTGTTGCTATAAAGAAAATATACACACTTTTAACAATTTTCAATTTAAATTTTTTGAATTTCTGCCAAACAAAATGGATTTGGGACTCAAAAATATGTTAATACCTTACGGTTGTGTTGTTTTTTTAGAGAGCGAAATCGAAAAAAATCGATCATTTTCTAATTTTCCTGAAGTTGTGACTTAGACGACTTCTGAACACCCTCTTTGTAATATTTGGGGTGCTGTATGTGAAAAATTAATAGAATCGATATAGAAATTAAGTACCACATATAATATGTATTTATAGTGTAATTCCACAAATAACGTCAGAAAAAAACAATAATTTCGATCATTCATCCGATTTTGATCAAATTTGGCACATATATTGACGGACGTTTACCTAGCTTCGTTATTGGGGAAATTAGATGAAGGAAGAAAAGTAGTGATGGAGTTTGATAGCACATTGAAAGCACACTTAATTATTACACAAAAATTATTTTTAAAAAATTCGCCAAAATTGTTTGGCAATTGACCAATATCTTCAGATACGAGTGTTTGGAGTCATCAATATCGAATATTATAGGATAATTCAAAATCTTTTGGAATTACCCTATAATGAAAATAAAAAGGCTCGAGTGTTAAGATTAAGATTCAGACTCAGATTTTATTAATTCCTATAAAGCACGATGACAAGTTATATGAGAAGAAGAAAGGTATGCTGATGAGATCCCCAGCAATAGCTGACATAATAATGGAGGAACTACTGGACACCTCGTTGGACGCTACAATAGAAAAACCAAAAATCTGGACGAAATATGTAGATGACTTGTTTGGAATTGTTAAGAAAACCGTGGTGAATAATATACTTAACGCACAACACAAAATCAAAGAAAAGTTGACGAAGGATGTACCGCAGAAAATCTATAAATCTATGACTTATATATCACTTATAAACTTATATTCCAAACATCCAAGACGTACAATCATCAACACAGCGACGAACTTTATCAATAGAGTATTACAAATCAGTGACAAAAGGTATCACAAAATGAACAAGCAGAAAATACGGACTATTCTACAATTGAAGAACTTCCCAAAGAGCACGATCGAGGATTTAATAAAACGTGCAACACAAAATCAAAGAAAAGTTGACGAAGGATGGACCGCAGAAAATCTATAAATCTATGACTTATATACCTGTACTCTCCGAAAGGCCACGACATTCGGATATTTATGACAAGGAAAATATGAATTGGCCCACAAGTCCCACAATACAGTCTCAAAATTATTCAACAAGTAGAAATAAAAATTAACTAGTATATCAAAAATATTTTTTTCCAAATCCATGCTTTATGCAAGCAGAATTCTATTGGGCCTAGAAATTCTTTTTTAGTTATCTTTTGTAGAAGGAAAAATTACTGCGTTATCAGGAGCAGAAATAATAGATTTTTAATTTGTGGTTTGTATGGGAGGTACCACGCCCCTTTGTACAATCCCGCTCATATTTGCAGCAGCACTTAAAAAATCCACACCAAACCGACGTACCAAATTTTGTTCAAATACCGTTATCAGGAGCAGAAATAATAGATTTTTAATTTGTGATTTGTATGGGAGGTACCACGCCCCTTTGTACAATCCCGCCCATATTTGCAGCAGCACTTACAACATGCACACCAAACCGACGTACCAAATTTTGTTTAAATACCGTTATCAGGAGCAGAAATAATAGATTTTTAATTTGTGGTTTGTATGGGAGGTACCACGCCCCTTTGTCCAATTGGTCAAATTTTTCCATTTCCTTGTATTGTCATCGAAAATGATTAAGTGTGCAAAATTTGAGCAAAATTGGTTGAGAAAAAAGCTTTCAAAAATTGATTTGAAATTTTGTGGCACACAAACATATATAGAAAGTAACCTTATATAAAGCATGTAACCTTATATGAAATCAAATGTTACGGTGACGAGTCCAACATATGCCAAAAGGCACGACAAAATGAAAATTAAAACCAGACTATCATCTCATAAATCAGACCAAAAATAAATAGAGAAGCCAATTGATCGTTTTTTATTTATGTGACCTAATAGCCGAACAATAATAAAATAAAAAAATAATTCCTATAAACTTAAACATATTAATATCTTTCGACTAACATTTGTAATTAATTTGTAGCGTATATACAACGTGACCATCTCCTATTGGGCAAAATGTGGGATTTTGTAGAAAAAAGCGTGATCGTTAAAATCTAACTATATAATGTATGTATATATACCAACAATAATATAAAACGAAAAAGCGGGACTTTTTGTAAAAATCGGGATAATGCGGGATGGCAAATTTAAGCGAGACTGGACATCACAAAAACGGGATAGTCACGCATGGATGTTAACCTGGCTCGTAGGCAATCCGTTTCTGCAGCGTATACTAAGCCGATGTTGTGGTTATTTGAGAATTGGCGGAATGGTTGCGTTGCAATGTTGTCGACAACACTGGCGTCAACATCTACTCGGATAGTCAGGCTGCCATCAGATCATTGGACTTGGACTTCAGCTATGGCTAATAGACGTTTAGTGACACTGGGTTTTGCTTTTTTTGAGTCGAATTGCCCAGTATAGACGTCGCACTGTGAGGCACTGTGGCAAAAGTAAAAAAGCTTTTGGTAAAACTAATAATACCAATTGATAAAGAACTTGTTATCGATCAAAAATTCGAAATCCGATTCAAAGCCAAGGTTTAGGTAACCAAAAAATGCAGTAGTAAAAAATACAATATATTGTGATTGTTTTCCAACTTTGGTGGAATATATCTAAAAAAGGTTTTGATAATTTTCGGAAGTCATAACTTTGAGGTGATTAATTACTCTACCATATTCAATTAAAGTTGTCTGTCGATACTTGCCTATTCGCATGTTATTACAAACAAAAGTGTTACACTTTCCACACAAAGTATTTTTTTCACATGTTATAAAGTAACATATTTGGAGTACTATGACTGACAGAGTCTTGCAATTTTGAGTTCATTGGATAGCAGTTGTGCAAAAAATGGGCGGTATTGGAAAAGTTGGTGTGATACCTCTTATACGAAATTTAAATCTATTATTATCTATATTCACTTCTATGACGCCGACAGCTTTGAAACTTTATATCAGTCCATCCATCCACTATTAATCTGGGCGGTTGTGCAACAAAACGGACGGTATTAAAGAAGTGGGCGTGGCACATAACAAACGTAATTAAAATCTGTTTTGGTGTATTTTTGCATCCAAGAGTCCTGAAATTTTGTGTGAGTTCATTAAGTATTAACTTACATAGGCCAAATATAAATGGATGGGATGAATGGTGGGTGTGGCGCCCCTAAAAATTATTAATCAATATACGCCGTTGCACAGCAAAAGGTATCTTGACATTTTTGTGAGTTCATTTAGTATTAATGTGCGAATTTGTAAAAAAAAGTGTGCGCCACGGTAATGAATAACCCTATTAATATTATAAAATCTTTTTGGAACTTTACACAGATAGGAAGCTACCGATTAAGACTATATATTTTTAAAAACTAACATTGAAGGCGGGATGGCGTGGTAGAAGAGATAACTTTATGCAAATTTGTACATATATATTATTAACTAGCAGTACCCGCTGCTTCGCACGCGAAAAAGCCACTTATTTGTTAATTTTATCCGTCTCTGTTTTTGGATGGTATTTATTTAATTTTCGTTTGGTGGATATAGATATATCTAAAATAGTAATTTGGAAACCTCCTATTAGCTACAACTCACACACAGTCAAAGGAAATGTGCTATCGATATGCACTATATTAGCTGAACTTCTTCGTATGTATAGTTTTCTACCAAGTTTTGAACAAAAAATTACAACCATTTATATCCCCGATCTCATGTTTCTAGATTCAGCCAGCCAGTTTATAACTTTTTGCACATCTTTCCCAAAAATTACACATTTTGAAAAACCACTATAGGTAACATGTGTTCCTGCTCCCCTAAAAATATGTACTTTATTTGGTAACACAGGATTGTACAACATTTTTATCCCTTTTAGTCCCGAGCACCCCTTAGAAGTACGAATTTCGAAAAATCTGTTTATTTAAAGTGTCTACACAGTCAGAGGAATGTATACACCGAATTTCATTATTGCAGGTGTAGCCGTTTGGTTGGTACCATTTTTATCCCTCCGTACCCATTGTATCCCATGAAAGTACGAAATTGGAAAAACACCTTTTATTTTTCATTTCTACGTAGTCAAAGGAATGTTTACTCCGAATTTCATGACTCTAGCTGCGATCATTTGGTTGGTACTATTTTTATCCCCTTTTTCTATTTTGACCCCAAAAAGTACGAATTTCGAAAAATCAGTTTATTTTCTGTGTCTACACAGTCAGAGGAATGTATACTCCGAATTTCATGACTCTATCTGCGGTCATTTGATTGGTACTATTTTTATCCCCTTTTTTCATTTTAACCCCAAAATATACGAATCAGAGGAATTTACACACTAAATTTCACGATTCTAGCTGTAATACTAAAATTGGTACCAGTTTTATCCCTTTTTGTCCCGCTCGCCCCTTAAAAGTACAAATTTCGAAAAATCCAATTTTACTTCGTTTCTATATGGTCAGAGGAATTTACATACCAAATTTCACGTTTCTAGCTGTAATACTTTAGCTGGTACCATTTGTATCCCTTTTTGTCCCGCTCGTCCCTTAAAAGTACAAATTTTGAAAAATCCAATTTTACTTCGTTTCTATATGGTCAGAGGAATTTACATACCAAATTTCAAGTTTCTAGCTGTAATACTTTAGTTGGTACCATTTTTATCCCTTTTTGTCCCGCTCGTCCCTTAAAAGTACAAATTTCGAACAATCCAATTTTACTTCGTTTCTATATGGTCAGAGGAATTTACATACCAAAATTCACGTTTCTAGCTGTAATACTTCAGTTGGTACCATTTTTATCCCTTTTTGTTCCGCTCGTCCCTTAAAAGTACAAATTTCGAAAAATCCAATTTTACATCGTTTCTATATGGTCAGAGGAATTTACATACCAAATTTCACGTTTCTAGCTGTAGTACTTTAGTTGGTACCATTTTTATCCCTTTTTGTCCCGCTCGTCCCTTAAAAGTACAAATTTCGAAAAATCCAATTTTACTTCGTTACTATATGGTCAGAGGAATTCACATACCAAATTTCACGTTTCTAGCTGTAATACCTTAGTTGGTACCATTTTTATCCCTTTTTGTCCCGCTCGTCCCTTAAAAGTATAAATTGCGAAAAATCCAATTTTACTTCGTTACTATATGGTCAGAGGAATTTACATACCAAAATTCACGTTTCTAGCTGTAATACTTTAGTTGGTACCATTTTTATCCCTTTTTGTCCCGCTCGTCCCTTAAAAGTACAAATTTCGAAAAATCCAATTTTACTTCGTTACTATATGGTCAGAGGAATTCACATACCAAATTTCACGTTTCTAGCTGTAATACTTTAGTTGGTACCATTTTTATCCCTTTTTGTCCCGCTCGTCCCTTAAAAGTACAAATTTCGAAAAATCCAATTTTACTTCGTTTCTATATGGTCAGAGGAATTTACATACCAAAATTCACGTTTCTAGCTGTAATACTTTAGTTGGTACCATTTTGATCCCTTTTTGTCCCGCTCGTCCCTTAAAAGTACAAAATTTCGAAAAATCCAATTTTACTTCGTTTCTATATGGTCAGAGGAATTTACATACCAAATTTCACGTTTCTAGCTGTAATACTTTAGTTGGTACCATTTTTATCCCTTTTTGTCCCGCTCGTCCCTTAAAAGTACAAATTTCGAAAAATCCAATTTTACTTCGTTTCTATATGGTCAGAGGAATTTACATACCAAATTTCACGTTTCTAGCTGTAATACTTTAGTTGGTACCATTTTTATCCCTTTTTGTCCCGCTCGTCCCTTAAAAGTACAAATTTCGAAAAATCCAATTTTACTTCGTTTCTATATGGTCAGAGGAATTTACATACCAAATTTCACGTTTCTAGCTGTAATACTTTAGTTGGTACCATTTTTATCCCTTTTTGTCCCGCTCGTCCCTTAAAAGTACAAATTTTGAAAAATCCCTATTTGTAGCTCGTCTGCATGGTCATTGCAAGGAACTCACCGAATTTCATGTTTATAGCTACTGCCGTTTAGTCAGGACGAAGGTTCGATGTTTATCCCTTTTTGGGCCATTTTATCCCCTAAAAGTACGAATTTCGTAAAACCCTTTCTTAGTCGACGTCTACGTCATATTTGGGAACTACCCTGAAAATTTCATGACCCTGGCTTCAGCCGTTTGGTCTGGGGGCTGGTCAATGATAAGTCAGTCAGTCAGTCAGTCAGTCAGTCAGTCAGTCAGTCAGTAACGCAACTCTTTTATATATATAGATAAAAAATCAATATGAAACCGAGTTTTTAGTCTGATGAACGAACGAGATTCAGCTAGTTAATTATAATTATATTGCTAAATATTTGAGTATACGTTACGTTAAATCAAAAATAAATGAGAAATGATTAGTTTGGTAACAAAAAAGGAAATGTAAAGTGACTCGAAATATAATGTTTTTGAAAACAAAGAAACCGCATATGTGATGTCTGATTTTAAATCTCCCAGTAGGTATAAGATCAAATTCCTAGCTTTAAAGCTTAATTATATAAGCGTAATTATATTCCCTAGTTCAGAAGTTATGAGTTTTGCAACGGAAAAAGTCAAAAGGCCCACTGTGTGTCGGTTGGGTAAGGTGTTTCGTCAGTCGATGAGGGGTGTAAAAGCTCGTGGTATCAAGTGAGTGAATCAGATGTTTACGTTCTGACTGCCACCACAACTAGGGTTTGCATTTTCCCGTACTTTTTATTTCCCGGGAAACTGGAATTATTATTTCGATTTTCCAGGATCCCGGGACAGGACGGGATATCCTTCACCCTACATCCTACCTCCTAAATCATTTTCTCCTATACTACTTACAGGCAGCACAATGGGCCGAATTTAGTTGGCCTCGAGTGAACTCGTCGGTTGTACCCACAACTGACGGGCATCCCCTGAAACCTAACCTATAGAATAATAAAAAATGAGATCAACTTTTTCCAAGGATGAGAAAATAATTAAACATATCGCGACCAGCACCAAAGGCTGTTTTGGGAGAACGTAACTTAATATGCTGTAGTTTTTATACACTCCACGAGAGTATTTGTCTTTGTAACAACCAAAAGGAAGCGAGATAGACTCATTGTAAATAATACCGATCGACTTGGAATCGCTTTTTGAATCTATTTAGCAATGTCCATCCATTAATGTTAATCAGAGTACAAGGAGAATTGTAGCCAGAACCAAATGAAACTTTGCACAACGAAGTTATTCGGAATAAGGACGGACGCTATTTAATTTCCAGAAAATCGGTTCAGATTTAGATATAGCCCACATACGAATTTCACTCCCGATTTGACTCTTCTCTCTAGATACCACATATTTTAACCGATTTTCTTCAAAATTGGCAAACATCTTATATTTCAACTAGAAACACCTGTGGTGAAAATGTGTTAGATCGGTTCAGATTTATATACAAATTTCGCACTCGATTTCAATTTTTCCACTCTATAAATATAGCCCCTATACGAATTTCACTCCCGATTGGACTCTATTCACTCTTGATACCACATATTTTAGATTTTCATTTTTTTTTCATTTTGGTTGGTTCAGTTTTATATATAGCTCCCACACAATTTTCTCTCCCGACTTTTTTTGCCCTGGAAACCAAGTATTTTCGCCGATTTTCTTCAAATTTTGCATACCACGTTATAATTGAACTAGAAGCAGAAAGTGGGATATAGGCCCGATACAAATATTTTTCTCTATTTGACAAAGTGGGTCAGGTCACAACGGTCTATGGTTAGGACACCACAAAACTTACATTGTTAAATTCTTCTTTATTTGTGTCAAAAATCCTCAACTCAATATTTTTTCAAAAAACCCAAACGAAAACGGCCTAACTCATGTAAAGTCCGCAAAAACGAAAAAATAAAATTACATGACTGAGTTCGGAGTCTTTTATATATTAGCGTATCGATATTAACTTTTTGATTCATATTAAATTTTAAATAATACACAATTCGCGCGTGCATAATATTTACCACCCAGGGTTTCATTAGCACCCAACCGAAGCCCGATTTTATTAGATACAGCTTCATAATGACAAAATCAAACATTAGTCCCTCAATGCAAATCGTTCAAGGACTCATCCTGTGCCAATCTTAAAAAATACAAAATTTTACTCGTTGCGTGTTGCAATTTCTTTGCAGTTGGAAGGCGCGGGAGTGAGAGGCGTTGGGACCGTTCGAAAAAAATGCCAATTAATACTACAAGACTGGGCAGAAAGATATATTCCACAATATGAAACACGATCATAAATGCTATGTTATACAACAGTATGCACTTTTTGGTTAGATTCAAAGTGACAATTAAATTAGGAGTGGTATTAACAAATTTTTAATCAAATTGTGAGTAACACATATAGTACAACACAAAAGAAAAATGGGGATATTTATATTATATATGATTGCCATATAAACATTGTGGCCAGTTTATTGGAGGTTTTATCCATTATTTAAAGAAATGTTAAGATTTGTTTGTTCTGGTAATGGTTATTTTTTTTCAATATTACAGTTTTTAATAAACCATGGAGCATTAAGCAATAGTCTAAGAGTTTTTGATTGGTAAATCTGCGATATTTTAATAATAAAATTACTAGAGGTATTTAGAATTGTTTTGTAGAGCAGATTTTTTTCTCATTTAAGGCTACGGTTGGGCAATCTTTCTTTCTTAGGGTGTAGGTAACATGTGTTGATTTTTCGGCATAGATCTTTATATTCCATTTAGTTACCCATTATCCCACAGGTTTTTCAGATGTGGGGATTTGACCCCAAGCATGAGGATTTTACGATGGTCAAAAGGACAAAAAATATGAATTGGCGACAGGCGATTTTTGTGGGGATTTTATAAAATATTTTGGGGATTTTGTGGGGATATTCGAAGTACTTTGAAAAATATTTGTATTTATTTTAACTGGGTATGCAAATTTATCTACACATTTATTACTTAGCTGCTCACTACATTTATCATTTCAGGTATGAATTTATAATAAAGACATGAAAAAGGAACATGGCATCGACAAAAAAGGAGCATTGGAATGAATTTGTAATAAAGTATTTAAGAATATCAATAAAAAATAAAGCCGTTTCAAACTCTTTTCGTTCGCTTTCAAATGAACGCTTTCAACATGAATTGCAACAGTAAACCACTGTTTCATTGTCTAGAACAAAATTACTACTAACGATTACTTTAAATAGGACATTCACGACACAGGATGATCAAATATTCTCAGATTGCTGACGAATCATTCATAATTTATTTTTGTTTTGGTAGAATTCTTTAAATAAAACAACTTTTTATGCCTATTTGGGGGACAAAGATGATCAAAATATTCCATTGTTGACGACGAATCAACAAATTATTCACAATTTGATCTTGTTTCGCTCGATTTCTTTGAAATAAAAACACTTTTTAAAAAAATTGATCCATTCTATTGTGTTGTCCTTGTACATACAACAACTGATGCTTCTATATTTGTCGTATTGGAAGTTGAAATCGCTGTCGGAATGTCAGATATAAAGAATAGGATGTACAATACTGGACCCAAAACACTCCCTTGTTTGACTCCAGATTTTATAACTCTAATATCAGAGTCTTCATCATTCACGTTTACATAAAATCTGCTTCGATCTTCTACAATTTGAAAATCAAATATAAATCTTCTGATAGAAATTGTTTCAGCTTAAATAATAGTCATGCGTGGCATACACGGTCAAAAGCTCGTTACAACTCGTTTCTAAGCCTCTTATATGAGGTCACGTCGTTCTCAGATTTGTTGGGTTTTAATACCATAATAATTTAGCATACTTCCATTGATTAGGAAATAAGTCAATCTCAGTATAGCGTTAAATAGAATTTCTTCGACAGGGCTTTTTTCGAGTCGATATTGTCGTATCTAGGTGACTTGCAATTAAGCTTTTTTATTTCATCTCCAATCTCACGGATTCTTAATGGTTTAATTAGTTCAGACATTTGTAGTGCCCGACCGAAGTCGGATTTTAGGCATGAAGCCGAACGCCGGCTAAATTTACAACCTTCGACCGAAACCGAAGCCGAATGAGAAAAGATTCAATAAAAAGTTTTTTAATCAGTTTATACAACAAACAAAAAACAATGATTTATTTTAACGATTTAATTATAGATGTGCTATATTGGAAAATAAGTCCAGATTGGATTTTGGATGGTCGACATTTTTGATCCGGAATAATGTATTAATAAAAATTTTCGGAAATTTCAAACTACTTACTTTTTATTTGTATTAATTTTTATGATATGATCTTTTTTTAATATTTTAAACTTTTCCTTATTTGCTCATTTTACTTTACCGCCATCGTATTGTTTCGTAAGTTCGTCCGACACAAGCGATTTACATAATTGAATGCGCTTATTATTGCAAAATGTAAATCATAAGCTTATTTTAAAGTTCGTGCGTGAAATTAATCTTTTGCGCGGGTATGTACGAAAGCTACTGGATGAGGATAGAAAGCTCTCATTTGTACTTCATGTTATTAGTCGCCACTAGATGACTCTGAGAAACTTCTCGATACATCACGTAGTTGAGTCAATCTGTGTTAATATTCCAATAAGTGAAGACGACGAGTGTTACAAAGTGTTAAAACGAATACGAATCTTTGATAAAAAATAGTGTTGCTTATAAAGTACAAAGCTGATTTGTTATAATTAAAATTAGCTTTATATAAGACTAGAATGTGTTTACGATGCAAATAACCCCATATTTCAGTTTTTACTTCGCATTTAACCCACTGAGTATTAACAGTAAGAAAAAAATTTGCGGCCCTTAATGGGTTAGAAAATTCTAAAAATTGCAATTGGTTATCAAGACCTCTCCAACGAGAACCTAAAAACATAAATCGAACTACAAATGTGGAAGTTATTGCGGTTTTTATAAAAAATGCATCAAAAATTGCACTAAAATAGTATAAATCTGTCATTTATACTGGCTCATATTGCAAGTTTTTAATATGGTTTGATAAGGCTCGGGACGGATTTTAATTTCTAGCGGTTTTTTCTCAATACCATTCTCATCGTGAATTTTATTCAAGAAAAACCTGATTTATAGAGGTTATTTTGACAACGAACGGACAATGATAAAATTAAAATATTTTAGGAGAACACATAAAACAATCCAATCTTTCATTTTAGTCGGGAACATCAACAACATTTTTCCCTTCCTCACAAAAGAAGCCACTCTAATATTCCTATTCCATAAATTCATCTTTAGTCAAATAACGAATATGGTTAAATCCAATTGCCGGCAGATATTCCGAGTAAAGTAAATATAACATGATCTGGAAAAATTGATCAAGATCCAATGACAAATACCGATTATTCAACTGTAATAGGATGAATCGGGCGGACATTTGAAGGGGGCATATAAGAACACTTGGGGCCTGTACCAAAACATGGGCCTATATAGTTCGCCTTCACGGTAGGTATTCCTAGTTGAAATATATCATGATCTGCAAAATTTGATCAAAATCAGTTCTAAGATGTAGTTTCTAGAGCAGTAATAGAATAGAATGGGGGCCCATTTGGGTTATACCAAACTATGGACACATATATCGTTCATTCCATATCAAACCGAACGATTTTCGTAAAAAAATACGACCACGACTCCGATTTTAACGATTTTTCGCAGACATATTCTACTGTTAAAAATATTTTACACGTATTTAAAAAAAAAAAAACAAAATTTTTCTTTCAAAAGATAGGACCATTTGAAAATTAGAAAAATCAAGAAAAACGTGCCGTGGTATGAACATTGGAAATGGTGTAGTGAGAAAACGCGTGGGCACAATTCAAAGAATGAATGACTTATTTTAAATTTAATTACAAGTACTTTTCGCCGGCGTTCTTGGCTATTGACTGCTACTGACAACAGTTTTGTGTATTTCTGATTTTTCTTCTTCTTTTGTATTTTTCACTATGAAAACACCAACCTAAAAATTCTGAAAAAATACAGACATATTCCCTGATCGATTCTAAACAAACCCCGGAAATTTCACCTTGGAGAAATAACGGGATGTATTTAAAAAAAGAAACATTACTAAATGTAGTTGCCCGAAAAAAGTATTTTCAGAACGATTGTTCATAAAATAACATACACACACACGTAGTTTGTCTATGCTTAGCTAAAAAAAGACTGTGTTGAAATTGGAAATGAATCTATTCAAAAAAAGGCTGGTACTGTGCAACTTAAAGGAAGTCCATGTATTATTCAATGAAAAACACCCAGACGCGAAAATATAATTATCTAAGTTCGCGGAATTGCGACTGAAATACTGTATTCTACCGGGAGCTACAGGAACTCATTCCGTTTGCGTGTGCTGTATACACCAAAACGTAAAACTTATGATTGACGGGTCATATCTTTCTAGACTAACATCTAATAACCTCCAAATTGTAACTTTTTCGGGCGACTACATTTAATAAATGTTTTTTTGAATACAACCCGTTATTTCTCCAAGCTGATGTAGCGAATACTTGCATACTGTAGTGTACTCCGATTCTTTAATAGCAAATATGTTTACATTTGGGCATTGGCGTCGTGTGTCTCCACATTACTGTGAAGTCTTGTTACACTCTCCAATGCCCAGATTGCGATTGTGTTTATGTTGGGCATAAGTGTCCTTTGTTCTAAAATGATTCTTTGTGGTACACTGCTGACCCAGCACAAATGCTCGCTCGCTTCACCATAGAATCTTTAAGTTAGATATTAAGAAATCAGTCTTAAGTCAGTCTTTAATAAACGAGCAACGCTCAAAGAAACAAACCTACATTCGTTTCATTTACAATATAAAACATTTTTATATTATACTGAAATTTTCAGGGTGTGTTTAGAATCGATAGAATTCGATGCCTATATTTTTTCTGAAATTTTAGGTTGGTGTTTTCATAGTGAAAAGTACAAAAGAAGAAGAAAAGTCAGAAATACACAAAATTGTTGTCAGTGTCATTCAATAGCCAAGGACGCCGGCGAAAAGTACTTATAATTGCCTTTAAAATAAGCCATCATTCTTTGAATTGTGCCCACCCGTTTTCTCACTGCACCATTTTCAATGTTCATTCCTCGTTTTTCTTGATTTTCGCAATTTTCAATTGGACATATATTTTTAAAATACAGTTGAACTTCGATTAACCGTGACTCTATTTACCGTGATTATCTATTAACCGTGAAGCTGAGTGGTTGATTTTTTACCTCTATTAACCGTGATTTACCTCTATTATCCGTGATGCACATGTCCATGTGACTGCTTGTTTGTTTTTTTCGTATAATACACACACATCTCTGAGTGGTTGATTTTTTACCTCTATTAACCGTGATTTACCTCTATTATCCGTGATGCACATGTCCATGTGACTGCTTGTTTGTTTTTTTCGTATAATACACACACATATCTCATATTAAAATTCGGTGATTCCCCTTTTTCATGAAAGTGTAATTTTCGTATCAAATTTCATATTCATTCATTAGTGTGAAATTTGATCTGTCAAGACGTGTTTTCCTTGCATCATGCCACCAAAAACTAAATCCGCGAAAAGAGCAAGAAAGGTTCTTTCAATTAAAGAAAAATGGAGCTGATTAATGAATACTCAAAACGTAAAGTACCTTTTAAAATGTTGTCTGAAAAATATGGAGTTGGCATTCAAACTGTATCCGATTTAATAAAAAACAAAGATCGGATTTTAAAATTTTGCTCCGATACTGATTCAATGCTTGGCCTTAAACACAGATATACACTAAAAACATCCGAAAATCCAAAAGTTGATTTCGCAACATATGAATGGTTTCGGCAAGAAAGATTTAAGGGAACTCCAATTTCAGGTAAGTTAACTGAAATCGAGATATTGTATCAACTTAAACTGAAATTTGCTTCTGAACTTCAGGCGAAATGATTGCCGAAAAGGCAAAAATGTTCCATTTGAAGTTAAACATGAATTCAGAGTGCACTTATTCATTTGGTTGGTTGGACAAATTCAAAAAACGTCATGGAATCCGTCGACTGAAATCTACGGGAGAAAAGGAGTGTGCTGATTATGAGTCTGCTACGATGTTTGTGGACGACTTGGATGAAATCATTAAAAACGAACAACTTACAACTGAACAGATCTACAATGAAGACGAAACCAGTCTAGATAGCTTGGGTAACACAACAGCTATTTCTGGAGTGGTTTAAACAAAATTTTGTACCAGAAGCAAAGGAACATCAACGGCGCATCGGTCTCAAAAATAACTGTAAAATACTTTTACTATTAGACAACTGTCCAGCACACCCAGATCTAAATGCTATGATATCTGAAAACGTTACAGTAAAATATCTCCCACCAAATTGCACGTCCTCAGCCTATGGATCAAGGAGTAATTCGGAGCTTCAAATGTCACTACCGTAAACTGATCGTTCAAAAACTTGTTGGTGCTAATGACAGACGTGAGTTCGTTAAATCTTTGAATATTAAGACAGCTTTGTGGGCAGCCGCAGCTTCGTGGCACTCTGTAACTCCACAAGTTTTAAAAAGAGTTTGGAATAACTTACTATCTCATAATGAAGATGCTCCAAATAGCCTTGTTGAGAAACAAACAGATATAACCATACCGTCTGGATGTACGATTGATGCTGTCGAAAAGTGGATGGTGTGCGACTCTGATGTCGCTCCGTTTGCTATTATATCTGAAGACGAAATCGTAGACATGGTTACCCAAAGCCAAGAAGATGAGCTTGATTCAAATTCCAAGGAATCAGATGGAGGAAATGCGGACGAAACGACTACATTGGCTCAGGCAATAGAGGCTAGTAGTATTTTGTTAGGTTTTTTAGAAAACTTTAATTGTCCAAGTATTTCAGAACCAGATAAAATGCAAATATATCGCATACAAACTCATTTGTGGGAAGAACAATCAAAAGCTAAAAGCATAAGACAGACTTCCATAAAATATTTTTTTAAATAAATGTATGTATTCCTAGAGATATGATAAGTTATTTATAGACGCAGATTTACAGGTTTTTGTCAAAAATAAATAAAAATAATAAAATTTATACATGTACAATTTTACCTCTTTTAACCGTGATTTTCGGTTATCCGTGCTTAGCCCGGTCCCGAGCATCACGGTTAATCGAAGTTCAACTGTAATATCGTTTTTTCGTCTTCTACGAATCAAATATTTTATAAAGTTTAGTTATCGTACAAAGTATCAGCGAAATCGGAAATGGTGATGTAAAAAAGGTGTTCGGTTTGACATGGAATGATCGATATTTGACTTTCATAGTATATATTCTTATTTGAAATATAAAAAATCGGCCAAATTTGAAAAACTTCCGATGTAAAATGTGGGTCATAGAGGGGAAATAATAAAAATGGGGCTCATTTGTATGGGGGCTATACCAAAACATTGGCCCATATAGTTGGCTTTCAAAATTGATGTTTCTAGTATAATGTAATGTAAGATTGTGTGAGAAATTTGATCAAGATCCGAGGTAAAATGTGCATTTTAGAGCAGCAATATTGTAAATCGGACGTACATTTGTATGGGGGATATATCAAAACATGGACCCATGTGGTCCACTTTCCCGCCAGCTGTTTCTAGTTCAAAATTAACACAATCCTGAAAATTTTGTTATGATCCAATGTAAGATGTGGGTTTTAGAGCGGTAATAGTGTAATAGTAGGAGCCCATTTGTATCGGGCCTATACCAAAACATGGTCCCATAAAGTTGACTTTTATAGTTTTGTTTTTAGTTGAAATATAACATGATGTTGAAAATTTGTTCAAGATCCGCTGTCAAATGTGAATTTTTAAGCAGTAGTAGTGTAAATCTGAGGTACATTTGTATGGAGGCTATATTTAAATCTGAACCGATTTCCTCCAAATTCAATAGCGATTGTCCTTGGTCCAAAAAACTTACTTCTGCCAAATTTCATGACAATCGGAAAACAACTGCAATCTGCATCGTGTGAACGAAATCGACTCAGCTGGTGATGCTCAGCCGATCGATATACTTAAAGGTGGGTCTAATTCGATTATTTATTGGTGTTACAAACATTTGGCGCAAAACTAACTTATAATACCCTAGTCCACGAAGTGGTGTAGTGTATAAAAATATACTGGGAGTTTTTAACTTTTATAGAACTTTCGAACTGCCATACAGGGACTGCGTTTTGACATTTATGATCTGTATACTTTCGTAAATCATTATGAATAGATTTACGTGTACACATCGCTACCAAACAATACAAATTTACTTTGAAAAATCAGTCATCAATTCGTGAAATTTACAGACGCCTTCGTGATTTTTATGGCACACGTAATCGAGTCCAGTACGTGGACAATTTTGCGCAAAGATCTTGGGCTACACCCATATATCCTCGGTCATCCTCAGTAATCTATACAAATAAACACGAATACTACGTTAACATATTACAAACAAAATGTACTAAGAATTGGCATATTTATATATAAAAAAAAAATAAAATAAACGCAAAAACCACTGTTCACAATACAAGCTTTGTTACTCTACAGCTTAAATCCTCGTCTATGCTTGTCAATAGTGTGTCTGTAAATTTTAGCGCAACCGTCCGCTATTTAATTTGAAACAAATCGGTTCAGATTTAGATATAGCCACCATTCAAATTTCACTCCCGATTGATTTGTCGTTTTGCACTCTCGACAGATATTTTTCAAATTTCAACTAGAAAGATCAGTGAAAATCAGTCAAATCGGTTCAAATTTATATATAGCTCCCATACAAAAATCGCAACCGAGTTGGCTTTTTCCGCTCTCGAAACCATATATTTCGACTATTAGAGAAGTGGCTGAGTGGATGCGTCGCAATGTTGTGACCAACACTGGCGTCGACATCTACGCGGACAGTCAGGCTGCCATCAGATCCTCGGACTTGGTGACCCCAAATTCAAGACTGCCGCGCATCTCTTCTGGAGATTGGCATGCAGTTCGACATTCACCTTACAAGTTCCACCTAGAATGATCAAAAACCCGGTTTTTTAACAATGTCGGGTTTTCCGAAAACCGCAATTGAAAAAAACCGGTTGTCCGGCATTCAATTAAAAAAACCGTTCGGACCGGTTTCTTCGGGTTATTCTTAAAACAATAAAAAAACAATTGTTGGACGGTCCTGCTCAATATATAGGATCTAATTTCGTCCTATATATAATAATTTTAACTCTCATCGATCTTCATATTTTTATAAACTTCTCAATTCTTCACTAACATAAAATAATTCAATTTTCGCAGCTTTATAGACGATTTATATCCCATATTTATAATTTTTGTTAGTTTTTACAATAACTGGAATATGAATTAAGTTCCAAGCATTCTTAGTCAACTTACGTACAAATGTTTCCCACATATATATTTCAAAGTAAACTTCATCTTCATTATCCCAATCATAGCAGATCATCTACTTATACAATATTTTCTGGCATACAGTATTAAAGCAATAGTTTAGGCATAACTGAGTATTTGTAGATAAACTACACAGTGCTACAAAAAAGAATGAAGTAGTATATTCTGGTAGGTACTGTTGCCACATCTATCATTATTTTACGAATTGAAGTCCAATGCAAATACTATCGAAAGCTCCAGATTTCTTCTCTTCAAGTCTGGAGAGAAACTTATAATCGGTTGATATCCAGCTATGTTACAGGTTTATAACTCAAGATTTTGGGGCAAATTTCAAATACAGATTCCTGTTCTACTCGACAATATCTACCAGAAAAATACTATCACTTCCCACAGTTTTTGGACTGTCGCACAGAGATATTACCATATTTCACCATGACGAAGACTACATGATTGGTTTATGCCACTAAGTCTTAAATTTGTTCACCAGAAGCTTATTCCAGTTTCGTGATCATGATCGTAGTGAGACGTTTATGTTTTTTCTCAAAATGATATATTATTGTTGTTTCACTTCCTGGAATTTTAACTATTTTAATAAAAGCAATGTGGTTATAGTCTTCGACTCCCCAATTGAGATGAATGTCTGGATAGAATACTCATATCAGTGTTTACAGACCGATCTTAAACGGATGTGGGCAACGGTGCAGGAGACTAAATAGAGAACAAACACATTAGGCAATCTAATATGATCAAAGATGAATGTATGTAGTGCGTTTCAAGAAGAAATAATGGCGGTTTCTAAAGTCAATGAATTAATAATAAACAACATAGAAGTAGGATAGTTCTGAGCTAAAATTTGACTAAAGTCCCAAGACGATTTTACTACAAATTTGTCTTATTGTCAAATGTCAAAATATAATATTTTTTTTATTATTTCAAACCACACTTTTAATGCAAGTCTACCAATGCATTTACATATCGAAATAATACTTCAAGTCAAAAATAAATATAAATCATAAATATTAGTAGATAGTGGGTGTTTCAGTTTGGTTGGTACTATTTTTATCCCCTTTTTCCATTTTTACGTTTATTTTACGGGTCGACGCAATCAGAGGAATGTATAGTCCGAATTTCATTATTCTAGGTGCAGCCGTTTGCTTAGTACCATTTCTATCCCTCTATTCCAATTTTACTCCCTAAAAGTACGAATTTGGAAAAAATACTTTTATATTATGTCTCTACTCAGTTAGAGAAATATACACACCGAATTTCGTGTTTCTAGCTGTTGTCGTTTAATAGGTACCATTTTTATCCATTTTTGCCCCATTTCACCACCTACGAATAAAAATCACTTTGTGGTGCATGTTTTTGTTATAGGGAGTATGCGCATACCCAATATCAAGTAAGTACAGACAGACATATTGAAAAAATATGCTACATACTCTAAAATATTAGGGGTTATTATGGGCATTTTTAGTCCTTGCGAGGGAAAAAATTTTCCCTTTGGGCCGTTTTCGACCAGTTTCAATCCCAACCGATGTACGACTATAAGACGCATTTATGGAAAATTTGGACGTCCAAGCTCCTTTCGTTTAGATGCTAGCGTGCTTTCAACAGATGGAAGGACATGGCTAGATCGTCTTAGAATTTTATGACGATCAAGAATATAAATATATACTTTATAAGGTCTCAGGTCGATATTTCAAGGTGTTAGGTGTATAATAAGGTGGAGGGTATAATAACTATAAGACAGCAATCTTCAAAAAGCTTAAATACAATAAATATTGGTAGATAGTGGGTGCTACAGTTGGTTGTATTTTCATCATATTTTAATTCCAAAAGTGCAGATTTCAAAAATCCATTATTTTTTTTACGGTTTATTAAATTCAAATAATTATAACCTTATAACATAAAGTTGAAAAATTTCCTACTGTGCGGACGTGCTTCATAATCGCTCATATTATAACAACCATATACTTTGTTATACTGCCTCGATTTGCCTGGAAACTGTATACAGCTAATTTACAAGTGTGTCCGCATCGATCTGTATTTATGCTGATTTGTGTTGTAGCGGTGTATTCCCGAATTTTGCAAAGTAAAAATATCATTTTGGTGTGCTAAGAGCTCAATACTTTGCTGTGTTGTTGTAAGTGGATGAAATAGGACACATACACATAAATAAACATACATCGTCATCAGCTGTTTTGTTTATCGGTTACCTGTTACACTGTGAATATCGAATATCGCATATCATCCCTAAGCTGTCTGGTTGTTGTCTCGGATAAACAAATTTTTTCACCACAGTACTACTCACTACACTTTTAGCAACCCCTGTTGGAAATTGATTGCAAGTTGCAAATTTATAACAATGCCTTGCTCTAAATTAAATTGTAAAATCAACAAATTAGACGAACCCATGGTATCTTGTTGGCTATGCAATACATCATACCATGCTAAATGTGTTGAATTGGCTGCTCGAACTGCTGATAACTTAATTGAGGATAAAGGTCTGCGTTGGTGTTGCAAAAAATGCAAAGTGTTTGATGTGGAGTTCTATTTGTTCTTCAAAAATACTCGTAAGGTATTTGATCAAATTAATAATGATCTTATATCCCCAAGTCCCCTTTTCCACAGGCAAATTTTTATTTGGCAAATTTTTTGTTTTCTCTTTTGAAATTTTCGCTTGCTTTTCCACTAGCAAATTTTTCTTTGCCAAATTTGCGAATCAAAATACAAAAGAAAGAAAGAAACGTCGAAAGTGTTTACATTTTAAAGAATTTTTCGAAGAAGTGTATACATAATTTAAAATAAAAAATATAATAATAATATAATATAATAATAATATAATATAATAATAATTTAAAATATACATAAAATTAAAAATTAAATTTCACTTGCACAAATTAAAGCAACAGGTTTGTAAACAAAAGCCGGCTGTGTGTCAGTAAAACGAATAGTTTAAAAAGGAAATGTCAACAAAATTGTTTTCAACGAACAGAGCAAAGCAAATTCTGAACAGGCAAAGTTTTGTTTCTCTTCCTCGCACCCCTCTCGCCTACAAACTCAGAATTTGCCAAATAAAAATTTGCCTGTGGAAAAGGGGACTTACCGAAAAGTTTTCGAAATATAAGGAAGTCTTTGAGAGTGCCTATTGCGTTGAACATTTTCTACAATCACCATCTGATTCCCTACGCAAACGAAAAAAACATCTGATACTGTCTCATCAATCCCAATTTTAGATAACCAAGTTATTGAACAAGATCAACGTACGGCCCCATCCATTAATATAAGTGAAGTTCACGGAAATGTCGCTACTCCTTTACAAATTGAGAAAACCATTCCGCAAAATACTGTAGTTGCTGCGTTGGACGTAACCCCGTCTGGATCTACAAAATTCTACTCGCCCACACACACACCTAATAAATCCAACCTTCCTAAACAATTAGTAGTGGTGTCTTCAAAAAAAAACTATATTTGCTGCCCGTTTTGCTGCTGATACTACAGTAGAACATGTTGCTTCATATGTTAAATCAAAGTTGGATGAAGATATTGAAATTAATGTCTTTAAATTTAAATATACGGAGAAACGTAGCAAGGCCTCTTTTAAAATCATCGTTCCAGAAGATGTATTCGATGCTGTTGTTAATCCTGATTTCTGGCCGCCAAAAGCCATAATTCACGAATATGTGTATAGAGATAATGGTCGAACCGATATAGCATATTTACCGTTGCGGTCAAGTGAAGTATCAAAAAACTAATAGATCTTCCTTCCGATAATTATGCTCATTTAGTTTATCAAAATGTTAGAGGCTTAAATTCTAAATTGGCTAATTTATATATTGATAGTTTCAATATGAATTATCATATTATTACCTTTACTGAAACTTGGCTTACAGAAAAAATTTTAAATTCCGAAATTCTTTGTGGAAAATATCAGATATTCAGATGTGATCGTGTGGATAAAAGTAAAAAAAACAGGTGGTGGGGTTCTAATGGCAGTCTCCATCGACTTTCCTGCCGAACAAATTATACTATCTTCCGTTGTTGGTATTGAATTTGTAGCAGTAAAAGTTCGATTTAGAACTTTGTCTTTATTCGTTTCATGTTCTTACATTCCTCCCGGTTCTGATGTTTCACTTTACACCAAACATGTTTCCGCAATTAAATTGGCTTTCAAATCTTCTACTTCACGTGACATCCTAATTGTTCTTGGTGATTTCAACCTACCTGTAATCACATGGAATCAGTTATTTGAATCGAATGTTCTATTGCCTGTTGTTGTAAACACCTGTGTTAATGAATGCATTGAATCATTGTTAGATTATGGACTATCTCAAGTTAATAATGTTTATAACTCATTTGGTAAACTTTTAGATCTAATTTTTGTGAACCAACCGTCGGAAGTTTTGCTGAACTCGTCTAATTCGGTGACACACCCTGAAGATCGCTATCATCCTACAATTGATTTAAAAATTATGATTCCTTCAAACTCTTTTACAAACACTTCAAAATGTATTAGAAGTAAAAAAGAATACTGTTTTTCTAAAACAGATTACTCTAAACTCAACACACTTTTATCCACTATTAGTTGGAATGATATTCTCTCGTCCAAAGTTTTAGACGTTGTGATAGAAAATTTCTACAGTGCATTGCATAATTGTATTTCTAAATCAGTTCCTAAAGTAATAAAACGTGACAATATTGGCCCACCTTGGAACACTATTCAATTGGCAAGATTCAAGAATAAGAAAAACAAATTATTTAAAAGATACAAAAAAACTGGTTCTTCTTCTGACTTTTCTAAATATTCCATCGCAAGATCTAATTACAATACTGAGAACAGAAGAGCATACAACAATTACGTAATATCTATGAAAAACCAACTGAAAAGTAATCCTAAATCTTTTTATAAATTTGTAAATTCCAAACGCCGATTACGTACTTTTCCAAACTCTTTGAAATTTGGCTCCATTGTTGCTGATGATGATATATCAATTAGTAACATATTTGCTAACTTTTTTTCAACGACTTACTCTAATAAAACATTTGATCAGTCAAGTTCTTATCCTTATAACATTGTTGAATATTCACCAGTAAATGTTTCATATATAATTAGTTGTACGGTCTTGGAAAATTTGAAGTCATTAAAGAGTACATTTAATCCTGGTCCTGATGGAATTCCCACTAACATACTAAAATATTGTGCTGATGTTCTTTCGTATCCTCTCTGCTTAATATTTAATAGATCATTATGTTATGGTTATTTACCACCTCTTTGGAAAGAATCATATATAATCCCAATGTTTAAATCTGGTAGCAAGATGGATGTATCGAATTATAGAGGCATTGCAAAACTTAGCTCTATTCCAAAACTTTTGGAGAAAATTATAACTGACATTTTATCTCATCAAGTTTCGTCATTGTTGTCCTGTTGTCAACACGGATTTCGTAGATCCCGATCAACCATAACGAATATATTGAAACTTACTACAGTTGTAAATGATGGATTTAAAAGGCGAATGCAAACGGATACGATTTACACAGATTTTAGTAAGGCTTTTGATAAAGTTAATCATAACTTACTCTTGAAAAAATTAGATTATATGGGCTTTAGTAACTCATTATTATCTTGGTTAAAATGCTATTTATGTGGTCGAATCCAAAGGGTAAAATTCGGAAATGCTATTTCAAAGGAAATTGTGGTGTCTTCCGGTGAACCACAAGGAAGTCATCTTGGCCCTGTCTTATTTACACTATTTATTAATGACCTTCCATCTGTAATTCGACATTCCAATATTCTAATGTATGCTGATGATGTAAAAATATTTCGGTCGTTTAAAGACCTGTGGAGCAATATTACCTACAATCTGATCTTGATTGCTTTCATAAATGGTGTAAAGTAAATTTAATGGAACTAAATATTTTGAAATGTAAACATATAGCATTTTCTAGAGTTAAACATCATAGAACCAATTATTTCCTTGGTGATCATGAACTCGATACTGTAGATACTTTTCTGGACCTCGGAATCTTATTAGATCAACGTCTGAACTTTCGACTTCACATTTCAATGATAGTAAACAAAGGTTATAGTGCTCTTGGTTTTATGAAGCGTTGGAGTAAGGAGTTTTCTGATCTTTCAGTCACTAAGCAATTATATACCTCTTTGGTTCGCTGCATACTTGAGTATGGTTCTGTTATATGGGATCCATCTTATACTATTCATAGTAACATTATTGAATCTGTGCAAAAACAATTCCTCTTATTTTGTCTACGTGGACGTGGGTGGAACCCCCGTACACTGCCGTCATATGAATTTAGACTTAATCTTATTAAATTACCATCTTTGAGAAGTCGTCGTACTATGCTGAACATTACTTTCCTGATGCATGTTTTACAGGGCAACATTGATTCAAATTTTATCATGAATAGAATGTTTATAAATATACCTCATAGACCTACTAGAAATTTTCAGTTGATTCACATTGTTTACTTCCGCACAAATTACGCTAATAATGATCCTTTCCGACGCTTATGTGTTCAATTTAATAAATACTACCACATCATTGAATTATCGGAAAATAAAAGCTCTATTAAAAGAAAAATCATTTTGTATTTAAATACCTAATAATTAAGTAGTTCATAAGTGTATATATGTACATTAGTCTTTTAGTCTGTAAGGATATTTGTATCTATAGACTTATAATAATAATAAAAAAAAATATTATAAACAATAGAAAAAAATATATGCAATTTTAATATACACTGTCCCATAGTCGGGCTCTCACGTATAAAATGTAATAATTAAATTGTATTTATACAAATCGGTAAATTATATTTTGTTTTGAAAACGATAATTATATATATAAGTGTATAGTGTAATAGAAAATTAAAAAAAAATACATTTTTATTGATTTTATATGGATATAAATAAATAAAAAACCAAGGTCTACGTGTAAAAGGAAAAAATACATATGTGTTGAAGAAACAATATTTTATGATAACCACCAAAACTTTGTTAGTTTTGACGCAAGTGCGATATCTTTAGTTGATATACTTGCATTGAATCTCATATTGGTATCGGTGTATGTAGTACATTGCACCGTCTTAATTTTTGCCATTCTATATATGTGATATATTACAGGGACTCCATTTTGGTTTTGAATATATTTCTTCTTATCTAAGAATATAAAAGCTTCTGGGGGAACAAATCCTTTTTGAATTGTAGTTTCTAAATATTCATCATTTGTATAATATGGTGCCATTATTAAATTATTCTCCGTATTTGATGTACACCGTAAAATGTGGTTTCTTATTAAATGTATTATAAAATTGTCAATTCTTATAACATTTGCTGTGCAATACAACTTTTTATTAGAAATATATTTTATATATTCGCTTTGAGGTGATCTGTAGAGTGAGGTGCATGCTCTTAAACATTTTCTTTCAAATGTACGTATTTTTTCCATGAAAGACGGCGATACATTGAACCATATAGGACAACCATATGTTATGACTGGGCGAATAAGCATTTGACACATTATTATTTTAACACGTGGGTGTAAATATCTCGAATGAAATAAGTGTCTATACATAAAGAAGGCTTTCCTTGCTTTAGTCAATATTTCTTTAATATGATCATTAAAGTATAAAATGTATCCAAGTATATGCCTAAATATTTTACTATGCTTTTATTTGCAATTATTTCGTTGTTTACATTAGATTTTATGCCAAAGGATTTCCAGTTTTTTTTTTAATATTGTAATTGCACTTATGTCTGGTGGGCGGAATATAATAGTATCGCATTTTCCGTATTTATCTTTAGGTTCCAATCAATGGTATACTGTTCAACGACGTTGTAAGATTCTTGAAGTTTATTGTTAATTTGTGATGATATATAATAATATCATATGCGAATGAGATAATATTATCAATTTTATTAATTAAGTCCAATAGGAATATGTTAAATAGGGTGGGTGAGTTCACAGTTCCGTGTTGCAGACCATTTTCAATATTATAAATATTTCTAATTATTTCACCTTGGTGAGATATCATAAATTTTCTATAGCTTATCATATTGTAGATAACTATGTTTATTGGAAAACGACATCTTATGAGTTTAACTATTAAGCCTGGAATCCATACGCTATCAATGAGACATGTACCGGTACATAGACCTTTGTTCCAATTCCAGTTAATGTTCGAAGTAAGCACTTGTACTGCGTTAATTGTAGAATGTTTATATTTGAAACCGAATTGTTTCTCATTCACAATATTGTTGTTCAAAATAAAATTATTGATATTATTGTTAATGCAGATTTCAAATACTTTGCCTATATTGACAGTAAACTTATGGGTCTAATATTTCTGGGATTACTTGGGTCTTTATCTTTTTTGGGCAGAATGACTATTTTGGCCATTTTTCACATTTCAGGAAAGTATCAACTATTTAGCATGTTGTTAAACAAATTATTAAGGACGAAGGTATTTTCTTTAAAATAATATTAGGTATGCAATCAATACCAGATTGGAAAATATATAATTTAGTCTAGTATTTGTAATGAAAAAATTTCCCGCCTCGTCTTCACTGAGGCTATCAGCTCTTTTTTGGTCGTTGAAATTTGTTATTTTATTATGATTTCTCTCGTATATAGTTTTTGTTTGCAAAAATCTATTGAAAGAATCATTTACAACTCTATGTATACTATTGTCACTATCAGTATCTATATAAGAATGAAGTGACCCAATATAAGCACCTATTGCATCTAGCATTACATCTTGGTTTCTTATCACATAATTGACAGTTGTGTTGTCTTTGTTGTTGTTATTAGTATTTGTTTTGTTGTTGGATTTGTTTTGAATAGACACTGTTGCTGAATTAGTGTTTTGAGTTTTGTCATTCTCTATGTCGAGAAGTGCGTAGTAATTGCTTTTCAGCACTTTAGACGTGGACTGGGTATTCATGTTGTTGCTTTTTCTTTCGTTTTCTTTGTTATTATGTGTATGAAGTTCTGATTCGTTTTTTTAGTTGAGTTTAGAGCACAAGGCTCACTCATTGAAACAAGATTTTTAAAATCTCCTGTAAATGATTTGTTCTTTTACACAATGATAATAAGTAACAAGTAAGAAGGCGGTTAGTTCGGCCGGGCCGAATCTTATATACCCTCCACCACGGAGTGCATTCCACAGTATTAACCGCAGATTAAAGGTTGTCGACTTTACATAGAAGTACAGTACCATATTACGAAAATTGTGATATTTTTATGCACATTTACTATAATTGTTTACTATTTCAAACTATAATGTATACTTATGCGCACTGTTTAAAATCGACTACTATATAAAGAGTGATTTTTTTGAGGTTAGGATTTTCATGCATTAGTATTTGACAGATCACGTGGGATTTCAGACATGGTGTCAAAGCATACTGAGCTTTGACATTTCATCATGAATCGTCTTACAAACGAACAACGCTTGCAAATTATTGAATTTTATTATCAAAATGCGTGCTCTGTTAAGAAAGTTCATTGCGCGCTTCCATTTTATGGTCCACTGAAGCGGCTATTCGGGCTATTGTGACTAAATTTCGCACCAAATTTACATTGTTGGACATTAAACCACCAACACGCTTACGTAGAGTGCGAACTGAAGAAAATATCGCAGCTGTATCGGCCAGTGTTAATGATGACCACCAATTTTCGATTCGTCGCCGTTCGCACCAATTGGGTCTCTGTTACTCAAAAACGTGGAAATGCCAAAATTGGACTAAGCGGATGGACCACCTAAGACGCAGCCGCGGTCAACATTTAAATGAAATTATCTTCAAAAAGTAAATGTCATGGACCAATCTAACGTTTCAAATAAAGAACCGATGAGATTTTGCAAATTTTATGCGTTTTTTTTTTTTTAAAAGTTATCAAGCTCTTAAAAAATCACCCTTTATAAATAAAATGCTGAACTGGTGAAAGTGAACATGCCTAAATATTAGGCGATTGTCAGTCGCCATTAGAAAGAAGCATTTCCAGATACAGACAAAGTGATAAGAAAAGTATAAATTTTAAAGATATCCCCATTCGCCCCATGTACAAATTTCGAAAAAAAAACCTTTTTCGAGTCTTCATAGTCAGAAGGTATACATGATTTCAACTTCAGCGGTTTGGTAGGTTCCATTTTTATCCCTCTTTTTAATTATATCCCTTAAAAGTACGAATTTCGAAAAATCCCTCTATTTTATCTATGCAATTAGAGGGATGTACACACCGAATTTCATGATTTTAGCTGTTGTCGTATCATTGGTACCATATTTTATCCCTTTTTGTCCCATTTCGCCCGCTAAAACTTTTATTTTCTTTGTGGTGCTTCCAAGCTACAAGAGGAATGTCCGCAACAAATTTTAACTGTATGAAAATAAGAAATTTAATTAAAAAGCCAAGGCTACCAATATTTGTATACAATATATATATAATGGATATAATACTTCAATTCACAAAGTAAATATAAGGGAACAATTATAAATACCCAAAATATTGGGGGATAGAGAGTGTACTTTCAGCTACAGTCGTTTGGTTGGTTGTATTTCCATCCTATTTTAATTTCAAAAGTATAAATTTTGAAAATACCTTATCTCTCACGTACGCAGTATAAGACAACTTCATGATTCTACCATTTTTTGTCGTAAAAGCAACAAAATAAAGTTCGAACTTGAAAAAAAAAAATATTTTACGTAGCTATGCAGTCAGAGGAATGTATACACCGAATTCCATGATTCTATCAGCGGCCATTTTGTTGGTACCATTTTTATCCCATATTTCCATTTTTTTCGTGTCTACGCAGTCAGAGGAATGTATACTCCGAATTTCATGATTCTAGCTGCAGTCATTTGGTAGGTACTATTTTTATCCCCTTTTTCCATTTGAACCCCAAAAAGTACGAATTTTGGAAAGTTCTTTTATTTTACGTGTCTACGCAATCAGAGGGATGTATATATCGAATTTCATTATTCTAGGTGCAGCCGTTAGGTTGGTACTATTTTTATCCCTCTATCCCCATTTAACCCCTTAAAAGTACGAATTTAGAAAAAATATTTTTATATTATGTATCTACTCTATTAGAGGAATGTACACGCCAAATTTCGTGTTTCTATATGTTGTCGTTTGATAGGTACCATTTTTATCCCTTTTTGTCCCATTTCGCCTCCTACAAATAAAAATCACTCTATGGTGCTCTTTTATGCTATAGAGGGAATGCGCATTGCAAATATCAACTAAATACAAGCTAATATGTTCAAAAAAACATCCTGAAATACTCTAAATATTAGGGGTATTTTCAGTCCTTGTGAGGGAAAAATTTTTCCCTCTGGGCCGATTTCGTCCACTTTCAATCCCAACCGATCTACAACCATAAGACACATTTAGGAAAAATTTGAACCTCCTAGCTCATTTCGTTCGGCCGCTATCGTGCTTTCAACAGACAGACAGACAGACGGACAGACGGACATGGCTATATCGTCTTAGAATTTTACCACGACCCAGAATATATATACTTTATGGGGTCTCCGATGAATATTTTAAGGTGTTACAAACGGAATGACAAAGTGAATATACCCCCATTCTGGAGGTGGAGGGTATAAAAAGAGTTTTAGGAAAATATTCAATAGAGTAGCACAGCACATCCACAGGTTTCGAATCACGCTGATAATTTACACTGATCTTCGCAATGCGTCCGACTATCATCACGGTCACGATCACACTCAAAAATCCATTATCTCCCACGTAAACAGTGCAAGATACTAAACCCTTGCTAAACTACGAACCGTTAAATATGTATGTAGATCATTCTACATCGCGATGTCGTAATGGGACCTCATGCCTTCTTAAACCCAACAGAACAAAATAATATCCACCCAGACATATTCGAAAAACATGCTTAAATATTAGAAATATTACGGATATTTGCAGTCCTTGTGAGGGAAACTTTTTTCCCTTTGGTATATAAAAAGTTTCGCGGGTTTTTCTAAAGATACTTTTCACAATTTTTGACTTTACAGCCACCATTTATCCTATTTTAGCCTAATAACTTGGGAAGCAAAATGCTATTAACGACGAAATGATGGAATTTGATAGTACGATAAAAATGCTGAAACATGTTTTAAACAAAATCGTTGTAACGAATTACAACCTTCGGTTATATGTTGCTCCAATTTTGAACTATTTTATTTCTTTTATTTTTATGTTTATAGCCACTTATGCAGTCACAAAATAACGTGTGAGTTGATAGCCAAATCAGAAAAATTTGAAAAAAATTTAGAAAAAAAAATTCTTCTCCAAATTTTTATGACAGATGACATCCAAATCTGAGAATAGTTTGACATCAAAAACTCATTTTCGAGAAAATGGTTCATAGCCACTTATGAATATAAGCCCTCGATATATATTTTATAGGCTCTCAGGTCAATAGGTCAATAGTATAAAAATTCTATGAGCAATTAGAAACCTCAATATGCTCAATCCCTGATCGCCGATATCAACGCAAAAGTTCGCAACAACAGCAACCTTAAATCTGTAATGGGCATGCATGGCCTAGGTTGTGTTGTGGCGGCTGTCGGAAAGTAAGAGGTCCATTGTGTTACCACTCATCGGAACCAACCTGTGCAACTCACGAGATACCGTATCTTACCGAAGTCTATACTGGTCAAGTCGCTCAAGCTCTCAAAGAAAGCAGAACAGTGTTAGTGTCACTAAACGTCTTTTAGCCCACAGCTCCTACACAAGTCGTTTGACTCTATGCCCAGCCTTTGGGAATGTTTACCTATTACGCAGTGTCCGTTAATACTGAAATCAGCGTAGACAGTTGAAATCTTTCAAGTGAAGGAAGGTAGCTCATCCTTCCTATACCCTCCACCTGAGATCCTATAAAGTATATATATTATTGATCGTCATAAAATTCTAAGACGATCTAGCCATGTCCGTTTGTCTAAACGAAAGGAGATATGACGTCCAAATTTTCCACAAATACGTCTTATAGCCGTAGATCGGTTGGGGGATTACAACTGGGCGAAATCGGTCAAAAGGGAAAAAAGTTTCCCTAATATTTTTCAATATTTAAGCATGTTTTTCAATATGTCTGCTTGTACTTACTTGATATTGGGTATGCGCATTCCCCCTATAACAAAAACGTGCACCATAAAGTGAGTCTTATTCGTAGGGGGTGAAATGGGGCAAAAATGGTACCTATCAAACGACAACAGCTAGAAACACGAAAAGAAAAAAACACGGTTGTACGTTCCATATACATAATATATAATTATTTGTTTTTTTTTTTTTCAAATTCGTACTTTTACTGCAGAAATTGTCTGAATCGTGAAGTTAGTTGCACTGTGTACATGGGAGATAATGGATTTTCGAAATTTGCACTTTTGGAATTAAAATATGATGGAAATACAACCACTACCCCCAATATTTATGGTATTCAAGCTTTTTTGATTATTTCTGCCTTTACTTTTTCAATTGACTGAAATATTATTTCGATATATAGTATAAACATATTGGTTGTCTTGAAATAATTAAAGTTATATATTTATTTATAAAATTATTTTTTTATTTGTTTTGGTTTTGCAATATTAAAAAATTTAATATTTTTCTGTAATGTTACTGCACTTCTACGAAAATCGACAGCCTCTGTTGAATGCCATGGTGGAGGGTATATAAGGTTCGGCCTGGTCGAACTTCCTCTCGTATTTTCGCTGTTTTTTGAAGATTTCAAGATGATTATTTGTCACGAGGGCGTCTTTCAGCCTCGAGAGCTTTATCCAGCAGCTAATGAAGTTGTCAATTTGAGTTCTTTTGGCTTCAATGTGTTTTCGCCAAGTTAATCGGCGGTCCAGGTTAATACCCAGGTATGTAACATAGTCAGATTGTGGAAGAGAAATATTGTTTAGTTTTACCGTTGGGCATGTATTAAAATTTAAAGTAAATGTCACCTGTTTACACTTTGTCTCGTTAATTTTTATCCTCCAGATACACAACCATAGGTTAGGTCGAAAGGGTTGCCCGCTGGTAGTATATACAACATCATGTGTATACGCAACCAAGCGTGTTCATTCGGAGACTATTTGTCCATTGTGCTACCCTTGACAGATGATTATAGAAGAAATATATTAACGAATAGAGGAGGAGGATTATAGAGGGAGAAGAGGAGGGTTCATTATAGTGTCAGTCGTTATTAGATTGCCTGGTGTTTCTACTGGAGAACCTGTTGGCCTTGTCTATGAATTTATATAGGGGTTTTAGAGGAACGCTTGCTACTTCTGCCAGACTGCTAAAGAACCTGCTTCGAAGATAATGTAGCCTGAGCTCCTGCAGTCTATGGCATGAGCATAGCAGATGTTCCACCGACTCCTCTTCTTCTTCGTCGAGGCAGCTTCTGCAGTAGTCCATATGAGGGATTCCCATACGCTCTGCCATACGGCCTATTGCGCAGTGCCCTGTAAGGACTCCCATAAGGATGCTTGTGTTTCTTTTGCCGAGTGCCAGTAGTTCCTTTGTTCTACTAGGGTTGATTTTCGGCCATAAGTTACGTGTTATTTTGCAGTTATGAACGGAGTCCCATCGCAACTTTGTTTCTCGGTCTGCTATTTCGTCTATTTGATTGAGTATTTCGATGAAAGGCGTGCGTATGTTCGTATTACATGGAACGTCCGTCTCCTTGGAGCCATTCCGTGCACATTCGTCTGCCATTTCGTTTCCAGGTACATCCGTGTACCCATACAAGTGTGACGTCATGTATTTGGAGTCGGTCTAGAGACTCTAAGCAGTCATGTACGCATCTTGATCTGATAGTCTTGGAGTTTAAGGCTTTAAGAGCTGCCATACTGTCCACATAAATTCTGAATTTTGATGGATCGATGTCCCGTTCCAGAATATTTCTCGCGGCTATGTTGATGGCATATACTTCTGCCTGAAAGACTGTGCAAGTGATTGGCAGTCGGATGGATATTTTAAGGTTTAAAGGTTCAGAAAACACTACCGATCCCGTACCTGTCTCCATTTTTGAGCCATCAGTGAAGAGTGAGTTTTCCTCGTCGGTCATGACCATGTTGGATGCCCATTCTTCTCTGGTGGGTATTACCAATTTGAAGTTCGTATGTAGGTGCATACTGGGCTTAAGAAAATCTGAATTTTTATCTAGGCTCCGTATGGTTCAGTGGCTCCTAAAATGGAGCTGTGCCCAAGCGTGTCGTTTTTCATCATACCGAGTTCTCTGCTACTCAATGCTACCCTTGCTGCACATCTCCTTACGAAAATGTCCACGGGTTGTATATTGAGTATAGTTTCTAGTCCGGCTTGAGGAGCTGATCTCATTGTCCCAGCAATGCCCAAGCATGCCATCCTCTGTACCTTGTTGAGATTTGCTAGGAGTGATCAGACCAATGCCCCGTATGTGAGTATTGGTCTTAATATCGCCGTGTACAGCCAGTGTACCATCTTTGGTTGTAGTCCCCATCTTTTCCCGAACATCTTTTTGCAGGTATAAAAGGCGCAGAGTGATTTTCTTCCTCTCTCTTCTGTGTTTCCTTTCCAAGAAAGTTTCGAGTCCAGGATTATGCTAAGGTATTTTGCTGCCTTTGATAGATGCAATATCTCCCCGTCTAATTTGGGGAGATCGAAGTCCGGAATTTTATATTTTCACTGTTTTCCTTGGGTTAACTCCTAACCCATTTCTTGTCGCCCATCTTGAGAGCTTCCTTAGTGATATTTCCATGACCTCACTAATCGTTGGTAAGAATTTACCTCGGACCAGCAGTACTAAGTCGTCGGCATATGCCGTCACCTTAATTCCGTCTCTGTTGAGGTAAAGTAGGATTTCATTTATCACCAGGTTCCAAAGCATCGGCGAGATCACACCTCCTTGCGGCGTGCCTCTTGTAACACGTTTCCTCACAACTTTCTCGCCCAATTTCGAGTTAATAATCCTGCTTTCCAGCATGCTGCCCGTCCATTGGGTTATGCCTTGGTTCATTTCCAAGCGTCCGAGAGCGGATGTGATCGATGTTATTTTGACGTTATTGAAGGCGCCTTCTACGTGTAGAAAAGCTGCCATCGTGTAGTCTTTGTACAACAGGGAGCTTTCAATATAGGCTACCACCTCATGTAATGCCGTTTCCACTGACCTTCCTTTAAGGTATGCGTGTTGTGCCTCGCTGAAGTTTCTGGACTTAGTTTCTCCCTGACATGTATGTCCATCAGTCTTTCCATGGTTTTTAGTAAAAAATTGATAGACTAATGGGTCTATAATCTTTTTTCGTGTTGTGGTTTATTTTTCCCTCCTTGGGGATAAAGACCACCCTGACTTCTCTCCATGCCCTTGGTATGTAGGACCATCTCAGGCTTTCGGAGAAAATTAGTCGTAGCCATGGCAATATCCGGTCCAGGGAAACCTGCAGTTGTGCTGGTATAATTTCATCTGGTCCTGCTGACTTGTATGGTCTAAAGGATCGTATGATCACTGCACCCTCCAGTTCATGCACGTCACTAATCTATCTGTCCGGAGGAGGCAGTGACTGCATAAGATTACTGAAGAGGTTCCGTTAGAGCACGTTATATCGTGCTCTATGTTGAAGTGTATTCTAAAGTGGTCGGAGAAGGAACATTCTGTAGATACCATTCAATTTGAGACTCTAATCATTTCACTATTTCATACTAGTTTTATATTTATAGTTCTGTTATAGAACGTCGGCCTATTGCCCTTGTTGCATATAATTAGATCAGTGAATATAATGTAATCAAAAAGTGACTCACCTCTTTTGTTGATGTCAGTGCTACCCCAAAGGGTGTGGTGCGCGTTTGCATCGCCACCGAGTACCAGATCGTGCCCCTTTCGTTTGCACCAATCTACCAGTGCCTGGACCTTTGTTAGACGGAGGGGGGGAGGGTTGTCCACTTCGTATGGTAGGTACATGGAGCCTATTACCAGGGTTGGTTTGTTATGGCGTTCCATGGCCACCACTGTTAGGTCGCCATCGCTGTAGTGAGATAAGAAGGTTAGATTCAAGTCTTTCTTGGCTACAATACAGCTACGGATTTTACCTTCGTTTTGTGGGGATATGAGCTTTAGGTTTCGTGACCTCAGTCCTCGTACTCTGTTCCCTGTAATCCAGAGTTCTTGCACCAGAGCCACGTCCTTGCCCTCCTTCCCCATATGTCGCAGCAGTTCGTCCGATGCTGCTTCGGAGTGGTGCAGATTAATTTGCTCCAGTTGCATGCCTCTCCTGACGTCGGGCATTGGTTTCGGGGATACTAATCTTCAGCCGGTTGAGACCATATCTGACGACCCCATCCGAGAGACGAAGAAGACGGAGAGATTCTGATCCTATCCGGATCCATAGATATTTTCCTTATCCTTTGTCCCTCGCGCGTCCCCTGATGATCTTCCAGTCATCAGTGCCTAGCGGCTTGTTCTGCCTTTTTACCAGTGTAAGTATGGCTTCATCCTCCAGGATTGGAGGAGGAACCCATACCTTCACTGTCGTCCAACAGGGGATCTGGTCGATGGGTACGATCTCTAACCGCATATCAGGCCATAGGGTATCAAGATCACCGACTGCAGCAGTAAGGAAGTCTAATGCTTTCTTATTCCCACAGCAGACGATCTTCACACCCTTCTGCCACCCGACATTGTCGAACTCAGTAAAGGAGTCGTCTTAACTGGTTTTGAGGGCTTCAAGCTGAGATCGGAGTATCTGCTCCTCAACCAGTAGCCATCTACTTGTCGTCATTCTACCTTCGGGGTTGCTGCGGTCTAGAATGGCGACTTGCAATTCGGGTGCTGACGATAGGCTGGATAAGGTTTTCGGCCGCTTGCCAATCGGGGGCTTGAGCTTCTTTGGACCTCTGCCTTTTTATCCCAGTTTGGGTGCTGTGCGCCGGGGGGTTGACCCTGTTGGGAAGTTCCGACTTTAACGACCTTGGACGGGTATGGTGCCGGTCTGCGCATCTCTCTGCACGATGAAGGACCAGCTTGCTTGCTTTGTATACCAGAGTGGCCCAGAGGTCCAGTTTTACCCGAGTTCATCAGATTGGCCTTGCTCTGGTTTAGTTGTGTCTTTGTGGTGGAGGGTCTGACCTCCACGACGGTCGTGTTCATCATAGACTTATACTTCCATACGTGGTAGGTGTGCTTTCGGTATAATCGCTTGTCACGACTCGAAAGAGAAGACGGGTCTTTCGTATCCATCTTCTTAAGGAATCGTAACGAGCGCTTATACCCCGCCTCCCTCCTTTCCTCGTCCGTCTTAGTCCTGTTGTCGCCTGGTGCCGATCCTGAGGCATTGTTGCCACTTATAGGCATTTCCTCAGCTGCCGAGTCAGAAGCAACCATACGATTGTCTTCTTCATCAGTCTCATAGAGGAAGAGCTTGCCTATACCTGACAGACCGTCATTTGTGTCGTCACCTAGGGACACGTCAGAGTCAATGTTTTGTTGTCGTTTGAGTGTTGCCGTTTTCGTTTGCGTAGTTGTTTCGTATTGTATGGGTTTATGTGATTGTTGTTGTGGTGATGATGAGGTTGGTGCCTGTAAATATTTGGCACCTGCCTCAGACGACTGTTTGGGTGGATTTCCAGGTACAGCCTGGTGACCACTTGCAGAGTTTATATTTATATTTGTACTCATCATGGTTTTTATCGGTGGGTAACTTTTAGTTCGGGATGTTCCGGGAAGTCTCCGCCCTCTCCCTAGGAAGGACTCAGGTTCTTTCCTAGGTGATAGCAGCTACCCATCAGAACAGCCCTTTAAGCCCCCGCATCGCGTCAAGATTGTTACCCGCGACGGGGGTAGACAACCATGATTCAACGTGTTTTAAGTGAACCCGTTATCTGGTTTTTGTGTCTACTCATTATGGCGAAAGTTGACATGAGGACGCGTGAAGATATGGGTATATCTGCGGTGTCTAAAAGGTAGAGGATAGGGCCCAGTACGCTACCATGTGGGACGATTACTGCCGATATATTGCCAGCACTTGACTCTAAAGCTACGGTGTTTCAAGTATGCGTTAAGAAGACTGAGTGTTCGCGGGTAGCTATTTTTGAATTTTGAACTTTAGGCCTTCGTGCCAAACTTTGTCAAAAGCCTGGGCAAAATCGAGGAATACAGCACAACAGTATTCTTATTTTAAAAGCATTTCGTATTTCATTGGTCAACCTGTTTACCTGCTCTATAGTGTTATGACCTTCACGAAATCCAAATTGATGATCTGGAATCACGATTTTAGATGCGACAAATGGTTTAAGTTTAGCGAGGAGAATATTCTCAAAGAGTTTAGAAAAACACGGAAGTAAGCTTATTGACCTATTGGACGAAGGACATTGTACGATTGACATTTGACGTTTCGCTTGTGCGGCTCTTCCACAGATCTATGAAACATAAGATTTTCTTTGTAAATAGGATGTATTTAGTCTGGTTGAAGCTCGACCTTAAATAATGGGTGACGAATTTTCAATTTGCATAGAAAATGATTTTTTGTTTCTTTTTCATCTGGGTAGGTAGGAGCTTTAGCACGTTTATTCTCAAGCTGCGGTTGCCTGAATACAGGAATTGGTGATTAGGTGTAATTTGTGTGATACCGCTTTTTACCTATGTTACCTCGCTTAGGCCTAAGTTCAGGGACGGTTCGTATATTCCTGGTTCCAATCGTTATATTTTGTTTGTCGTCATCGTGTGGGGTAGTTATTTCGTTTTCATTTGTTAACGTTTCAGTGATAATTATTTTTTGCGATTTTTCGAATAATTACTTGACCAATGTTATATTATTTGACCCTATTAATTATTTTAACATTGCCTGGAACAACATTGTGTCACTGCCATCAGTCTGCTTGTTCCTAATCGCTCTTAAGTATTTCCAAATTGATATTCGTATTAAAGAGTTACATATTTTTTCAAAACACTTCTAGACATAAAAAATTACGCAGAAAAAAGAGGTCCTTCTTCCACGGTCAGCATAATGCGGGATATTTTAATAATGGCCTACTGGATAAGATGTCATGTCGAGCTCGATATCAGCAAAGTCCAGTCGAAGTATATGCAAGATTTGTTGCAGTTGACCAGGTAAATATACATAACTACCGTACAAACGCACTTTTTGTTTTATAGCAGAGTATAACTGAGATTACTATATTCAATAGGCGAGTTTTATTTATCACAATCGGGTTGTTATTACTATTAACAAAAATTGCGTGTTTTATTTACTGCATGCGTATTTCCCGTTTAGTAGTATACGTTAGATAAAATGTCAAGGTTTTAGATAAAAACATCCGAAGCATATAATTTGTTTATGTTTTAGAAAGACAATGTTGCCGCCGAAATACAAAGCGTGTAATAAGCAGGTCCGCTTGAGGTTTTATTAAAATAACATTTTTACAATTTGAAAATTTTAAAATAGCTTCTAGTATAGGACTAGTTTCCAACGACTTTATTGAAGGGCTGCGAATAACATTTTCTGAAGAAACAGTGGTTTATGTTTTGCTTCGACGAAAAAGGCCATAAAAATAGAAAAAATATTTCGTTTAATTTTAAAAATTATGACCCTTTTTGTTGTAGACGAACGAAAATAAAAAAATCACGATTTTTTATTTTAAAATGATATATAAAAAATACGTGTTAACTAAATCTCCAAAAATATTTCAAACATACGTATCATATTATTACGTAGTAATATACTAAGTCTATTTTTCTTTAAGCCGGGATAACAAGCTGCGATAACAAAAACGTTAATAAAAATTTAATTTTTTGCTCAAACTAAAAAAATATTTGTTCACATTGTCAAAAAAACTAGTTTGTGTTGACTTTTTTGGACTTAGCCTCGATAACCATAAGTCCAAATTTTTTATATAAAATATTTTTTTCAAAATTTGTTTTCATACACACATTTATATTATATTTTAAAAAATAAATTTTTATTTTGAGTGAAATTTTAACTTTTTATTTAGGTTTTTCTTATCGCAGCTTAGTTATCCAGTCTTAAAGAACAACAGCCTTACTGTATTGGCATTGGATTTTTGTGGTATCAGGTCCACTCCAATTGAGTGAATCAGTGTGACACTTTTGCTTAAATATGTTTAAACTAGCAAATACCCGCTACTTCGTACGCAAGGTATGAATATCACTTTCAAAGTAAATCCAAGCGATTTACGCTCACAAAATTTTGAAAAATCTTTATGTTGCGCAACTACATTCGTATTCAGAGGTATATTCACACCAAATTTTCCAGATTCTACATAGCCGAAGAAATTTATACACCGAATTGATTTTTTGATATACATTCCAATGAACCCGAAAGACAAAATTATTATTTTTTTTCAAAATTATAATAAGAAACATCACAATTTATTTAACTAATATCTCTATTACAAAAAAATCATAATTTTCCTAATATTTTATTGTACTTATACATGGAGTCGACAGCCTCTTTTATGGAATGCAATCCTTTTTACTTTCCCCAGACTTAGATAAATTTGGAGATGGATGACATTGATATACCTCTTATGGTACCATTTTAGTACCAATTTAGTCCATATTCCTTCCCTCTTGTTCCTCCCACACAAACCATCATTATATACATAAAATTAAACCTTTTATAACTTCTATACGGATGATCGAAATACTGTGTTGTCACACCCTTACTGTTACCTCCCACACAAATTGGCATGAGCTATAATAACTTCAATGCAGATAGTAAAAAACAGTTCCAATTTTAGAATTAAAATTTTTTGCTTTTGTCACGCCCTTTGTAAAATTAAATCCATTACACATAACTTCTATACCGATGCATAACTTGAAATATGAACTTGTAAATATATTTTTTATTTCGACGGGCCTACTGAGTATAATGTTCGCATAGAACATCACGATTCTAGTGCAATATTTTGGTAGGTACTGTAACTGGGTACCATTTTTATCCCTTTTTGTGCCGCCCTTAAACGGGCAAATTTCCAAAAATTTCGCGTCTACGTACGCGGAGAAATGTACACTCCGAATTTCTAACAGCCTTTTCATATTCTAGCTGAAAACTTTGGTTGGTACCATATTTATCACAATTTGTTTCGAAGATTTTTTATCACTTTTACCATTTTAAAGTACTCATTTGTATTGCACATATTCGATACAATGGCGGGTACTTTAAAGTATAAATTTTGAAAAATCCTTGAGAGGTCAGATGAAAATGCTATAATAACAATGTGCGTTCCAAATTTCAAGATTTTATACCCAGGCGTTTGGTCAGAGCGGTGATATGATTTTTAACCAATTTAATCAATTAAAGGTGCAAATTTCGGATACGCACCGAATTTCATGATAGTAACATCAGTCGCGTTGTTGGTACCTTTTTTATCCCCTTTTGCCTGTTTGCCCATTAAAAGTACGAATTTCGAAAAATTCTTTCATTTTGCGTTTGTAAGCATTTTGAGGGGTTTGTACACGCTCCGTCTGTTTGATTGGTACCATTTTTATCCCTTTTTACCCAATTTCACCCACAAAAAGTACTAATTTTGAAAAATATTTTCTTGGTCGCATTAGTGCTGTAAATGTAATGGCCGTACCGAATTTCAAGATTCTAAGCCCAACCGTTTGGTCTGGGCGGTTGTACATTTTTTATCCCACTTTACAGTACAAATTTCACGTTAAAAGTACAAATTTCGAAAAATGGCTTCTTATCAGTGATTATCACCGATTTTAATTATTGTAGCGTCATCTGTGTTTCTAGTACCTTTTATATCGCCTTTTCCCCGTTTACCCATTAAAAGTAAAAATTTCAAAAAAATCTTTCATTTTGCGTTTCTAAGTATTTTGAGGGATGTACATAACGAATTTTATGATTCCGGCACCATCCATTTGACTGGTACTATTTTTATCCATTTTTACCCAATTTCACCCCCAAAAGTACGAATTTTAAAAAGTATTTTCTTGGGCGCGTTGAAGCTATAGAGGAATTTTTGTACCAAATTTCAAGATTCTAGGCATAACCGTTTTGTCATTGCTGTGGTACCATTTTAATCCCTTTCAAATCTATTTTACCCTTTAAAAGAACGAATTACCAGAAAATCCCTTCAAATGTGATCTCTATGTTGTAAGAGAAATGTACACACCAAATATCATGATTCTAGCTTCAGCCGTATTGATGGTACCATTTTTGTCCCTTTTTGCCCTCCAAAAGTACGAATTTTACAAATGCCACCTTTTGGTATGCCTTCATGCCACAAGAGAAATGCCCATACCAAATTTCAAGATTCTAGGCCCAGCCGTTAGGTCATTGCGGCGGTACAATTTTATCCCTTTTTACCCCTTAAAAGTACGAATTTCGAAAAATTGTCTTATCACACCTCACACTGTAAGAGAAATGTACTCGCCAAATTTCATGATTCTAGCTTTAGCCGTTTGGTCTGGGGAGTGATCAGTCAGTCACTCAATCATGCAACTCTTTTATATATATAGATAGATAGATATTTATTGACTGAAATTTGTACGATATTTCTAATTAAAAACGCCTGGTTTATCATAATATCATTCTAAATATGAATATGTTGTAGCGTTTTATACAGAAAAATAGAAACAGGAAAAATATTTTTATTTTACTTACTTTCTTCAAAATTCGAAATTATCAAAATTATTACTTCAAAATATAAATTAAAGCATTTTTCTATAAATAAGGGGCAAATGTGTATGTGTATATATATAAATCAACGGAATAAGTTGTAATTTCGTCTGTATGGACTGATCCGAAGCGACGAGATTGATCAGATTAAGCAACGAGATGGGACTGATTAACAAAATTAAAAAACTTTCGCCTACTGAAGAAACCATTTATGATATTGTAAAAATGAAGGATTCAGTTGAAATGTCAACTTCATCATCAGCAAAATAAAGAAAACGAAGTACCCGAAGATTTAGAGATTATCTACACAATCATTGAAGAAACAACGATCGACGAACCTTCCGCAAACACTCCATACTCACAGAAACGTAACTCATTGCGAGCAGATTCTAGAGCTAAATTGAATAGAATGGGGTTCATGAAGAAAGAACGCAAGAACAATTGTGTACAAAAGTATTTTACTTAATATAGCCAAAGATGGAAAAATATAATGACCAATAATGGAGGTTGAAAGTATACTAGAAAAAAATCACAATAAAATAATATAAATTGAGGAAATGTAATAACCTTAATGCAAAGAACTGACTATTGATGTTTTAGGGACTATTAGTGTATTTAAAATAAATACTTTCAACAAAACTTGCGGCGTTTATTTAATTTATTTCAGACCTCACAGTTTATTTGGTTTTGAAAGCCAATAATATTTTAAAACTAAGCAAAAATAAATGAAATGAAAAATATTAAAGAGAGTTTGATATATTAGATCGAATGCATTGGGTTGCAGAGAGGTATATATGACTTTCTTTTCTTGTTTCGTATTCACGTCACTATCTTCTTCATTAGCAAGAAAATCATTGACTGGTTCACACTGTACAAAAATGTGTTATTTTAATTGGTTTGGTTGGAGCGTAATAGAGTTATATAGCTAGTGTCAAGTAAGCATCTTCATCTGTTTTTAAGGACTTCATTAATCCTTTCTATGATCTTTCGCCATTAAGTGTGGTCATAATTGAACTTTTCTTCTGTGATCCAGTGGAAGGACTTCTTTAAGGTGTTAAAAGCCAAGATTCCAATGGACAGCCACCATCCCTTAAACATAGTCATAATTTCACTTGAGATATTTAAATTAGATTTGATAGATACTCACCTATTAACCATACTACTTCCTATTTCCAAATAGTTTTGTTTCACTTCGGAACCCGCGGTGTGTTGCAACAATATATCTGATCCTCATTTCATGGTCGCAAATCTTCAACATAAAATTAATATAAAATACCTGTGTACTGAGTTTGCTTTCCTCTCGTGTTGGGTAACTTATCCATTTACGAAATATTGGAACTTCCAACGCATTTAACATCGTTGATTGTTCCATGACCACTCATAGTCTGATATCCTAAGTTTTACAATTGGCGAAATGAAAAATTGTTTCTTCGCAGGTGGCAACGTATCTGATAACACTGCGAGAAGATATGTAAAGGGTGGTTAAATTTTAAGGGCCGATGTTGATTTTGAATAAAGCACTAATTATTTAGGAAATTATTGTCATTTCTTTTTATTATGATAATATTGGTATGGTTCAATTATGTATGGAACAAAATATAGGCCAAATGTCCGTCGCGACCTCGGCGGCACACCTCCATCTGATGGTCCAAATTTTCGATGACGCTGAGGCATATGCCGTTAATGTGCCGAATTATCTCATCCTTTACCTCTTGAATTGTTGCTGGTGTACGTCGATATACCTCTTCTTTCAAATAACTCCAAAGAAAGAAGTCCAACGTTATCAAATCACATGATCTTGGCGGCCAATTGACATCGCTACCACGTTAGATAACACGGCCATTGAATTTGTCCCGCAAAAGAGCCATTGTCTCGTAAGCTGTGTGGCAAGTGGCACCGTCCGATTGAAACCACATATCGTCCACATCCATATCTTCCAATTCGGGCCATAAAAAGTTCGTTATCATCTCACGATAGCGAAGACCATTCACAGTAACAGCCTGAACGGCCTCATTTTGGAAGAAATACGGCCCGATGATGCCGACAATCACTCTTGGATTATCATTCGCCCAAGTGCGGCAATTCTGCTTATTGACGAATCCACTGAGGTGAAAATGTGCCTCATCATGTGCCGAAAAAATCACGAAGTGCACTATATGCATTTTGATTTGAAGGCCCATTTTCGTAATAAGCCTGAATAACTTTAACGCGTTGTTCGATTGTGTATCTTTCCTTGGTTCAAATTGAGTTAGTCTGAAATTGAGAAATGTCAAATGAAATGCAGAAAAAATACTTGACGTTTAGATGTGGTTCACATTCAACCACAACAATTTAACCACCCTTTAAATGCAAATTTATTGATACTGTAATGTTTAGAACATCTGAGAAGAAACTTGCAACGCACTGGTCATTATACATTTTATTCTTACTGCAAATTTGGCAATTCCAAAGGATTTGAAGAGTCTCGCAGACTCCGTCTAATAATTTTTTGTATATTTTTTCATGTTCTTCATCTTCATGCAACAACCAGTTGTACCAATTCTAAAAAAATTATTTGTTTTGTTTTTAAGTGATAATGGTTTTTACTTTTTTATTTTTCTTTCTGTAATTTATTTTCAGCTTCGAATTATATAGCTGTTTTCGAAGTGAACACTAGTTTTGGCGAAATTGATGATAACAAATTGTTCGGGGGAAAATTTCGAGGGAACAGATCGTTCGCCTTTTTTTCGCGATAAGAGTTCTTCGTGCACTTTCGTCCAAGGTATATATTACCGACCTCAATTTACTAAAAATCTAGCTTCATATTGATTTTTTCGCGATTTGTACTATATATGTACCAATTGTTCCACTCCCAATCCGCCCCACCATGCAAATCTTTTTAAAAGTGAGACTACAAAGTTCCAAAGGGAAAAACGGATTTCTACAACATTTTTTTATGTTCCTTTTAACGCACAACTAACACAAATATCATAATGCATATATCATACATGAAATAATATAATATTAAAAATAATTTTGAAAAATTGTATCTTTTGGAATGTTGTAGTCCTGTAACGAGGTAACGGAATAAAAAATGAAAAACTAAAATCGCCAATAAACTCCATATTGCCTATAATTTCAGTCGTATGTCACCCGGTTCAAGTGTAACGCCTTTTTTAGAAATTGTCGCACAGTGTTATATTTGAAACTGTTTACTTTCTTTGGTATTCCTTTTAATTATAATTCTCAGTTTTAATCTTTTTATACCCTCCACCTCCAGGATGGGGTATACTAACTTTGTCATTCCGTTTGTAACACCTTGAAATATCGACCTGAGACCCTATAAAGTATATATATTCTTGATCGTCATAAAATTCTATGACGATCTAGCCATGTCCGTCCGTCAGTCTGTTGAAAGCACGCTAGCATCTAAACGAAAGGAGCTAGGACGTCCAAAATTTCCATAAATGCGTCTTATAGTCGTAGATCGGTTGGGATTGAAACTGGGCGAAATCGGCCCAAAGGGAAAAAATTTTCCCTCACAAGGGCTAAAAATACCCATAATAACCCCTAATATTTTAGAGTATTTTTTTCAATATCTCTGCTTGTACTTACTCGATAGTCGGTATGCGCATTCCTCCCATAACAAAAACCAGCACCATAAAGTGATATTTATTCGTAGGGGGTGAAATGGGGCAAAAAGGGATTAAAATGGTAACTATTGAACGACAACAGCTAGAAACGCGAAATTCGGTGTGTACACTCCTCTAATCGAGTATATACATAATATAAAAGTATTTTTTCAAAATTGGACTTTTAAGCGGTAAAATGGGAATAGAGGGATAAAAATGGTTGGTACAACCAAACGGCTCTGATTCCTCTGATTGCGTAGACACGTAAAAGGAACGGATTTTTCGAAATTCGTACTTTTTGGGGTTAAAATGGAAAAAGGGGATAAAAATAGTACCAACCAAATGACCGCAGCCAGAGTCATGAAATTCGGAGTACAGATTCCTCTGACTGCGTAGACACGAAAAATAAAAAAATAAAGGTTTTTTCCAAAATCGTACTTTCAAGGGATACAATGGGCACAGAGGGATAAAAATAGTACCAATTAAACGACTGCAGCTAGAATGATGAAATTCGGTATGTACATCTCTCTAATTGAGTTGGCACGTAAAATAAGAGGATTTTGGAAAGTCGTACTCTTAAGGCTGGGGAAAAAATGGGATACAAATGGTACCAACCAAATGGCCGCATCTAGACTGCATAGACTAGACACAAATAAAAGATTTTTTCATATTCGTAGTTTTTACTTTTATGGCAAAAATTTGTTGAATCATCATGTTAGGTTATCTTGCACTGTGTTCGTGAGATAATGGATTGTTAAAATTTGTACTTTTGGAATTAAAATAGGATGGAGCATATTCCATATTTGAAGTATTATTTCGATATATAGTATAAACGTATTGGTAGCCTTGCCTTATAAGCGTGGTTTGAAATAATAAAATTTTATATTTATTTATATTTTTTAATATATATATTTATTTGGTTTGGTTTGGCTATAGTAAAAAATTTAAATTTTCCTGTAATGTTACCACACCTCTACGAAAATCGGCAGTCTCTGTGGAATGCAATCCATGGTGGAGGGTATACAAAGTTCGGCCCGGCCGAACTTAACGCCGTTTTTACTTGTTTATCATTTATAATGTACATACATTAGGATGGGTCACGAAAATAAATTGCTGCGATCACACCCCAGAAACGAAGATTGGATTGTTAATGATGATCAGCTAAATATTTCGTCGCTGGGTCAAGTCTAATTCTAATAATCATGTTTTCTGTAATTTGTTTATGTTGCATTATTCTCCAATTGTTTTCTGAATTCTGAATTGGATGCAATTCAAATATAAATTTTGATTCTTGTCTTAGAAGAATAAGTGAAAACTAAAATATAAGCACCAATTTAAAATGAAAACTAAAAGATAAGCACCAATGCTTTCAAGGTCCAAAATAAATAAGGAAATAACTTTTGAGCAGTAATAAATGGAACGCATGAATTAGCGGAAAAAAAAACTTTTATTTAAAATGGAAGAGAGATTTTTTACATATAAAGTGAAGAAGCATGTGTAAAATTCCGAAAATTAAATCGATATATCGTGGTACTTGTCGGACGCAAGTCACTAAGTTATGTAACCCGATTTCGGGTTATTTAAGAACGTTAGAAAGTATCGATCGAATCTAGCGATGTAAAAGAGTTTGATGAAAATTGGCTGCCTTTCTGGGAGATATTTAAAAGAGTGGATACGAAAATAAACAATTATCTGAAGCAGTAAAATTAAATTTCGTAAGCGAATCATTGGTTAACTGAGCAGGTGCATCAATCGCTGCCTTTACTCCTACAGAAAAGTGCTGCAAGGAAGCCATTGAACTTTTACTGGAGGAATACAGTCATACAGACATAATTGTGGACAAATTTGTGCAAAAATTTGAGTTTGAACCCAGATCATGCTAATAATGATGTATATCATCATCTGCGTAAATTTTACAACAAAGAGATTTCTAGCATGAGGACTCAATCAGCATTTCAAATTTATTTATCTCAGTATAATAAATGGTCAAATCACTACTACTAAAATGCATTCCAGCAACAATGCGGGTTGATTTTCATAGATGAATTGCTAAAAAATTAATTTTAAACTCCGTCAACACAGCCATTGCAAAGTTATAAGGCAGCGGGCAAGAATCGGAGCAATTAGAGGCAATGCAAATGCAATACAAGAGAGAAGAGACACAAAGCCAAAAACTTAAATCAGTATTATATATTCTGTAAAAGAATAACCATTGAACAGCGACAGTAAGAAGGATTCTTAGCATTTCCTTCTTACTGTCAATGCTAATGGGAGAGGGAAGATGTTATAGGTGTACCAACTAAAATCAAAACTCTACATTGTATAAACATTAAATGTAAAAGTTGTAGCGACAGACATTTGTCATCCATATGTAAGAGAGATAATAAAACTAGTAAGGAAGGTGGCCGACTATATGATACCCTTACACTTAGTCATTATACCCTGTGGTGTAGGGTATAAAAAGGTCGTTACATTTGCATCGGGTCATATACGATACAACTATAAGAAGAGGATATACTAAAAATATAATACTTCTATCGGTATTTGTAAGAAAATTTCAACACAACTGAATGGGAGCTATATATAGATCTGAACCGCTCTGACCCATTTTTAGCATAAGTTTTCTAGTTGAAATATAAAACGCTTTCCCAAATTTGATGGTAATCTGTTAAACATATTGTTTCTAGAGCGGAAATAATCAAATCGGGGAGTCATTTATATGGGAGCTATATATAAATCTGAACCGACGTGACCCTATTCCGCCATATATGTTTGTATTTGAAATATTAGCTGATGTGTCGAATTACAAGAAAATTTGTTAAAATATGTGGTTCCTAGAACGGAAAGAATCAAATCGGGAGAGACACTTTTATGGGAGCTATATATAAATCTGAACCGATATATAAATCTGATTCGTCGTCTGATTTGTATATATATATATATATATATATATATATATATATATACATATATATCTGAACCGATCTGGCCCATTTTCGCCAGTGCTGTTTCTAGTTGAAATATAAGTTATTTTGCCACATTTGAAGAAAATCTGTTCAAATATGTGTTTTCTAGAGCGGAAAGAGTCAAATTTGAGGAGACATTTGTATGGGAGCTATATATAAATCTGTACCGATCTGGCGTTGTGCCAAATTGGGAGAAAATCTGTTGATATATGTGGTTTCTGGAGCGGAAAGAGTAAAATCGGGAGCAAAATTTGTATGGGAGCTATATCTAAATCTGAACCGATATTCTTCAAATTAAATAGCGTTCGTCCTTATCCCATAAAACTTCGTTGTGCAGTTTCATTTAGTTATAACCACAATTGCGACCTGGACTTTGATTGACTAAAAAAGTGATTCTAAGTCGATCGGTATAATAAACGATGGGTGTTACAAACAAATGCAAAAACAAACAAAATGCAAAAGAATCTTTACATTTTCTGAACTTTTTGTCAAATCTAACGGAACGACATATTTTGTTGATTCATTTTTATTTGGTTCATAATTCAGGGTTCGTAATCAATCATAAAAATAAACAGGGAAATCCAGTTACACGTATTTCATGTATTTTCACCGATTCGTGAACCAAATACAAAGAGGGCATTTCTAAAAATTCACTATAAGGCATTGAATGAAGATATGCGATTAACATTAGTCCAACTAGGAATGACAGCGCCACACTGTCCGTTGCACTAAGCATTTAATCAAGAGTTAGAAGAGCGATGCTTACGGAACACGCGGCTTATGACCGATTGAACTATAGTGAGTTTCCTCTTGGACGCTTTCGGTGAAACCGGAAAATCTTTTTTGATCGTACAAATTTTAGCAAAAATTCGCTCACAAAATTAAAGCGATGTTTGCTTCATCAGGAAGTTCAGCTGCGTTCTTTGAAGACTCCCGAAATACACTCAGGTTGCGATGAATATGGAAATTAACGAAACTCCATCGTGCAACCTTTCAATAATTTGAGGTGGCCAACGGTTTGACCGGTCCGGAGGAATGTACTATGGCACGCTGTTGGTTCAATGATTCACTTGGAAGGTGATTTTCGATTACGGGCGATTCCAAGGCAATCTCCAGCTGACGAACAGAATCATGTGCCAATTTGGCCAATTTGGTGTATTTTCAAAACAATTGCTGGATATTTGCACTAGAAAAATTATCTTGATATTTAGATTTTTTCAGTTCCTGTTCTCACAAGTTGCTCCAAATCGTGTGTCGTTGAGCGATCATGGTATATACGGTTGCGTAAAACATGGAATTGGAGGATTCTGTTTCTATAGACAATTATGTTGACAACCGCAGACTATCGCCTCAGTTAATACCAGATTATTTTGACAATGAAAATGCATATTGAAGAAACACTTCTTAAAGAAAAGCACGAATATGAAGAAATTTTGAAAGCACACTCCGCTTTTAAATGACAATTAACGTACGACACTCATGAAAGTTTTGAAAGATGGAATTGTAGTTTATCCTCTGGACGATCACGTTGGGACCATAAGACTATTCTGATCGTGTAGATTTTGGCTACGATTCTCTCACAGAATTTAATTTTACCTACCTCGTCTGAAATTGCAGCTAAGTTGTTGAAAAAGGACGAACAGCTCATTCATAGCAATCAAATTGCTATTGAATACGCTTAAATGATTCTCTTGATGTCAATATTAAAAAAATCGATATTGCCAATATTATGTTAGCATATGTTGCATAGATTAATAATGCAAAGATAAAAAATATAATTTGCATAAAATCCACTGTATATTAATGATTTTGGTGATTTTTACCAAACACTACCAGTGATTCCACGGCCTACTTCACCCAATAAACTAAATAAGTACTATCAAGCTTTCGAGTTACAGGACGACTAATCTGGCCAATTATATTCAAAACACTTGCTTGAAAGTGGCAATGGCAAAATCGCCGTTGAAATGTCGACCTTTTGTATTATATTCCCCGGCGATTTTTCCAGGAATGAAACATCAAATTCATGCGAAAGGTGTTCCTAAACATTGTTCAAAATCCATTTAAGCGAACGTGCAGACACTTCCGTTGGCGTAATCTGAATTAGATCGTATCATTAAATTGAATATATATGCCAGCTAACGTTAATCGATGCAATAATCACTGAGAACAATTTTTTTCTCAAAAATTCACACGACGATCACAAACAAACTAATTAAAATATGGACAGGAAAATTTTTGTCGGGTCAGCTAGTTCTTAATAAAAGTTAAAAAATTTCTTTTGCCGTGACCTAGTTTAGGCAATTCACTGGTTAAAAAACAATTAACATTAAAAAATATACTTTTTCTCCTTTATGAAGCAGTTTCTAATATTGATTTCTTTCTTCTAAAATCGGAGGACAGATTTGAAATTTTCTAATATTAGCCAAGAAAATCGCCAACTATTTTATAAATCACCAAACATATTTAATATTCTCCACTTTTGGCGAGAAATCACCATATCTGACAACCCTGGCTCTCATACAAATTTCGCTCTACAAATTTCCGCTCTAGAAACCACTATTTTATCCGATTGTCTTCAAATTTGAAAAACATCTTACATTTAAACTAGAAACACTTGTGGTGAAAATGGGTCAGATCGGTCCAGATGTATATACAGCTCTCAAATCTTCCCATTTGACTTTTTCTGCTCTAGAAACCACATATTTTAACAGATCTTCTTCGATTTTGGCGAAATATCTTATATTTCAACTAGAAATACCCATGCAACAAATGATCGGTTCAGATTTATATATAGCTCCCATACAAATTTCGCTCCCGGCTTGACTTTTCCGCCCCAGAAACCACGTATTTTCACCGAATTTCTTCAAATTGAGCATATCACGTAATACTTGATCTGGAAGAACCTATTATGTAAGTGGGTCACTTCATTTCATGTTTGGATATAGCCCCGATATAAATATTCTTCTCGATTTGACAAATTGGGTTAGTTATATTAGCCTATTATTAAGAAACATACAAAAATCCTTCTGGTTTCACTTTTTTATCGAATTATATTCGGAGAGAAAGTGGAGTGTTTCATATAGTTTAGTTTTATTTTGGGAAACTATAAATTGTTCGATTCTTATACTTGTACTATTTGGCAAAGGTTATTTACATACATTCGGCTGTCCATTGATTCATCCCTTATTGAACTGCCTTTGTATTGGAAAGATTAAATCGACCAGTCGATTTTAACTTGTTTTAAAGGCATTCGGTATCGGCCCAAAAAACACCTTCGGTCGAACTCTACTTAAGACCCTAAGTATGTTTGGGCCAAATCCATTTCACGACGTTTTAAGTTGTTTAAGCCATGCCCGTCCGTCTGTCTGGCCGACACGATAACTCTCGAGAGGAGATAAAGAATCAATTCAAACTTTACACATGGTAATATATTTACCAAACAGTTCCTTAACAGTTTATGTTTGAAGATAGGCGAAATTGCCACGCACCTTTTATAACATCCCGCACAAATCCCCCTATTGTAACTAAAATTAAAGCTATTATAACTTATATACATATGATCGGAATACTCCGAAATTTGACATTCGGTAATGTTTTTATAGACGTTGCATTCACTTGCAATATGAGCGATACTGTCACACCCCTTCTGGTATCTCCCACACAAATTGGCATAAGCTTTGGTCAGTAATATATATTGTCAAAGTCAGTTGCAATTTGATATTTGAAAATGTTCTTATAATCCTATATAATATTTATGCTTTTGCCACGCCCTTCTAGTACCTTTCACACAATTGTCCCTATTTTATGTAAAATTAAATCCTTTATAACTTACCAAGTACCTGCCACATAAATTAATCGGTCCTACGTAACATTTATGTCCTTATATATATGTTCTCTGAGAATTACGATATATAAGTCGTTTTAGCCGACTGAAGGTTACTTACTTGTTTTCACCATAGCTTAGCAATTTGTGTGGGAGGTACCAGAAGGTGTGTGACAATATCGCCCACATTCCTGGTAGGTATAAAAACATTGCCAAATATCAAATTTCAGTGTATACTATCATTTGTATGGAAGTAATAAGAATTTTAATATTACGCAGGTTAGTGATTTATGTAGGAGCTATTAGAAGGGGCGTGGCAAACACCTTCATATTCCTATGTGCAAACTCCCTTCCAAAGTTATCGTGTACACGATGAGGAAATCCTATCAACGTATCTGCCTAATTCCTGATTTGACGCGCAGACTTATGTTTCTGTCCCTAGCCTAGCATGGAGAATATCCGAATATCCTATCCGAGAACGAACGATCAGGATATACTCTCCGGCCCTTAACTGTGGATTCATGTACTGTGATATCTATTAATGCCTCACTAACTTCGTTTCGGTCTAAGGTCGGATTGAAGAATAAAATCTGACACTAACTCACCTCATACATATGTATGTACCCTTGCTGGCAGTGATATGTGTTGGCGTCACAACCACATAAGACCCTCATACCATTATCATTGGAGTATTGGACTAAATCTCTTATGAGCTGTTCTGCCTCGGATGGCATGTATACGGACGACAGAATTAGTCGCTTTCCTCCTCCAATCTCTAAATATACCGAGTCATACCTCCACAGCTGAGTCATACATCATCCGTGCTCTTGGCGTAGAGGGTAAATTCTTCGGCATTCAAGCCCAGAATACTATTGTCCTAGATTAGAGCCACGTCGTCCTCCGATTTTGTCAGGAGCATTAGAAGGTCGGCTGCAGGTGCAAGTTAACTTGCACCACGCGTACCTTCCTTCATAGACCCTTCATTAGCCTTCTCTAACTTCTCACGTTGTGTGCCACCATGGTCGTTCTTGCTGGTGGCTGATCGAGGCCATCTCGATCAGGAGCATCCCCTCAAATTGTAGGTATTCATAATTTTTAATCATTCTATGCTGCGAGTTGCAGCTCTGGTTCGCCATCTACTATTTAGCCGCAACCCTTCTGACTGATATGAGGACGTGGTCCTTTCGATCGGCAGGGGCGGGAGTGAGAGGCATTGTGACCATAAATTGTAAATTTGTACAATAATTTTGTAATTTTGTATTTGTAAATTAATTTCTTTATATATTTATTTTTATTATTTTTACGTTTTCTTCTGTGAGGTTCAATATCGGATTTTTCGAAATGTATTTGCAATTTCAAAACTCTACTATCTTGCCCAATTTGATTAGTTTCCGATATGTAGATCCTAAAGATATTTTCTCCAATATGTATGTACCAAATTCCGACGAGATATGTGAATCGTATTTTATAATCTCATGACCATATTAGCGTTTTCTTATTTTTGGTTTCTTGAAGCCTGAGAGCTGTCCATTTGAAAAGTCTGTCTGTAAAATGGCCTGATTTTGTGTTTTTTCTGCACGCGACGAAATGCTGAAAATATTAAAAATTCAGATTTCAGCGTAGAAGTTGAATTTCGAAATGCGCAGAAACGTCCCGTAATTCCAAAATTGGCCCGATCAATTAAAATGGATTAAAATTATGTAGTCTGGAATACAAGGATTTTTTAAACCATCCCCGTTCGACAAGCCTAATTGATACACAATATTTAATTTTTCTGAATTAATATTTAATTTTTATATTCTTTTTTAGAACTCTGGTCGCATCAGCTATTTTATATCACGTCGAACGGGCTTACGAGTGACAGACTTGGTGCAGCCTTTGTTACGAGTAGCTGATCCGAAAATTGCTAGTCTTAAGGGTAGAATTCTGCAAGGAAAATCCATGGGCAGGACTGATGTGCAGGTATGCATTTTGATTTAACTGCAAATGTTAAGTATCGTTATACAATTTGTTTTAGGTCTTATCTCCGATCACTGGGCGTGTAATTGGCACAAAAGAAATACGTGTTGGTAGCGATAAAGTAAGCCTAGTAAAACTTTCCGTTCGCGTAGTATCGGGGCTCCAATTAACAATTGCTCCAGATAATACCATAGAAAACGGTTACATCGCTGAAACAGCTGTGACCCACAAATTAACAGCACAGTATCAGGAAGGTCTTTTGGACATAGACCTGGAATTCTCCGACGGAACCAGAACTCCATTAAGGTAAATAAGCATGAGCGCCCAGAAATGTTTTGTAATAAAATTAACACTATTTTACAGGGATATATCAGTGGATGACTATTTCCTGCTGGTGGAAAGTTTAGATACTGAAGTAGTAGCCTTTGCTCCAATGCTGGCATCGCATCACCCTCGTGTTATAGCAGTTGGCGAAGGAAATGGCAACCTATTAAGAGTAACATTACTTTTGTCAGAGGAGTGTCGGCTGCGCCGTAATGTAATGTCAACAAAGCAAACAAAATATAATACATCACCATTGGCAAGTGCACTGGCTGCTGTTGATGTTGATTTTAATAACGCCAATGATGTAATCAACAAACATGAGGTTGTTCAGAATGATGGAATATTTCGCAAAGAAAAGAATAAATTTGTAAACAATGGAGGAGATTTAGCCGATATTATAGGTGCGTTACTCTACAAATCATATACATATAAGCTGTAGTATGATGGTTTTTATATGCCAATGCATTCTACAAAAGATCATTATATATACATTATTTTACGCGCCAAAATGTCCTCATAGGAGCTCAAATGTTTTTATAGTCGTTTGAACATATCACCCATACAACCAAAATAATACCGATTTATAATTTTCTCAAATAGGTTTGAAATTGTTTGTTGTGCTTTTATGTTGCAAATGAAACACAGTAGTTGTAAAATATAATAAGATATTTTATTCAGTCTGCGATAAGCGTCTTGCTACTACTGACTGTACATGAAAACTATAAAAACTAAAACGATTGAACTCATGAATGCAACATGTAGCGTTGCATGGTCATAGTGATGCCAGATTGGCATGTTGTGTGTAGGGTTACCCCAACATCTCCCTCATTAATTTGCCTGTGGCGACCTTGATACTGGTTCCACAGGTTGTCTTCGCCTAGTTATTCTCTTGGGAGACCAATTTGGAGAACCAGCCGGTGTTACGAAATCGTCGTTTTGTGATGATGGCGTAATCGCGAATTCCTCCAGTAGAAAATTCAATGGCAATTTGGAATATTATTGGCTTCTCTAGGATGAAGTTGATCTGTGTGAGCTCTCACAAGAATTTTTCTATCTCCTACTTTAATTAAGGTGTTGTAAGTTACATTGCCAACTTTTATTCCCCTTGAAGTTTTTTGCATAAACCAAGTCGCCATGGTTGAATGTTCTTTTCCGGGTACCATGTTTGTTATTATACTGGGCTTCCATTTGGTGGTTTACTCTGGCCATCTGGTGTGTTTGGATTCGGAGTTGTTCTGTAGACTTCCAAGAAGTGTTCCAAGTCTGAAGTGCTTCTGTAGACGTTTCCTTCCCTTCAGATTTCTTTAAGGCACGTTTAAGTGTGTCTACGAATCTTTCAGCCTGTCCGTTCGAACTTGGATGGAATCGTGCAGTCCTTGTTTGTTCTATCCCTTTGCATCAAGATTGGAAATTTTCTGAGCAGAACTGAGTGCCGTTATCCGAGACCATTTGTTCAGGATTTTCGAATTGTCCACAAAATTCGTTTAACATCTTTATGTTGGCGAAAGATGTTGTTATAGAAGTCTCATAAATAATAGGATATTTTGAGTATGAGTCAATGATCAGTAGGTAATATTTACCTTTCACAGGACCAGCATAGTCAATATGTATTCTTTCGAGCGGACGCGTCGTTATTGGCCATGAACAAAGGTTCGTCTTCACTGGACTCTTTGACTGGCATTTTGACAATTTCGGACCTGGTCTTCGATTTGTTTGTCAATATTTGGCCAGTATACATAACTTCGATCGACTGAATTGCTCTTTTCCGCTGATAGATGTCCTCTGTGAAGTTGCTTTTGGACCTTGAGACTATATATTTCTGGAATCACAATTCGGTTATTGAAAAGCAAACATCCTTCAACTATTGATAAAGAATCTCTTCGGTTATAAAATTGAAGTATGAAAGGATCGATGTCTTTGCAGTTTTCCGGCCAGCCGTTGTCCATGTAGGATATAATCGCCTGAAGAGCTTTGTCGATTTTTGTTGCGTTCAGTACCATCTTGAAAGAAAGCGGTAGTGTGGATAATGCTTCGTTGAAATCCTTCCGAATATCTTCTTCAAGTAACACGGAAGCAACAATGTATTCATCAGTTGGCTTTTCGTTGTTGCTGATGAGTCGAGATAGAACGTCTGCGTGAACAAAGTCCTTTGTGTATTTGATTTCAAAGTCATAGGCTAGTAAAATCAAAAAATGATTGGCTATGTAAACTTGGATTCCCAAATATTCTCAGTAGCGGTTTATGGTCTGTATGCAACGTGAACTTGCGATCGAACAACATTTTGGAAATCGTTGAACGGCGAATAAAAGTGCTAGACCTTCCTTCTCTATCTGACTGTATTTTTTCAGCAGGTGTGATAGATCTCGATACGTGGTGGACCGCTTTTAGAGTGTTGTCAGGGAATGTGTGATAGATCACTGCACCAACACTGTATTGGTAAGGCAGGCTTGTAGTGAGTTAGAAGTAGATCTGATGTCAAAATTCGTTTGAAGTCATCCAAAAACTTTTGACATTCTTAAGACCAAGTAAACGTGTGCTCCTTCTTCAGCAAGTCATCAATAGGCTTTCGTAAATTTCTCATATTATTAACAAATTTGCCGTAATGATTGATAGAGCCCAAAAGAGATCTAACTTCTGAAATGTTTGCAGGAACTTTCAAGTTTTGAATTGCAGTGATTTTGTTGGGATCAGGTCGAATACCGTCTTTATTTATAACATGTTCTAAATACGTGATTTCCTTTTTTAAAAATTGTCATTTTTCAAATTTTAGTCGGAATCCAAAATCTTGTATCCTCTGCGAAATCAAATTCAAATTAGTCTTGTGTTCTAAAACAGATTTCCTTGCCAGCATGATGTCGTCAATATACGCCTTGGTACCATCTATGCCCGCACACTAGGGCGTACCTCAAAAAAAAGTTAGCCGTACACCTTCGAATATGAAGTATTATTGAAAGGTAGTTTCAAAAATTTATTTTTTTTATTTTTTTATGACGAACGTAGGGGTCGCGCTTTTTTATTTTTCTATATAACTTCTGCATTTATTAACGGATTGTGTGATACATCGATGTTTTTGTCTCGACGAGGCCGATTTTTTTGTCTTTGAAGTCATTGAGCTCAAGCACCCCCTTCTGGTACTTACCCATCATATCTCAGTTGCTACTACCCTAATGTACCACTCTAATATCAGAAAATTAAAGCTCGCATAAAATCATGAAACTCTTCCTAAGGAAGTATGTCGATTTTCAAAAAAATCGGCCTCGTCGAGACAAAACATCGAAGTATCACACTTTAAAATCCGTTTATAAATGCAGAAGTTATATAGAAAAATGTAAAAGCGCGACCCCTACGTTCGGCATAAAAAAAAAAATTTGAAACTACCTTTCAATAATACTTCATATTCGAAGGTGTACGGCGAACTATTTTTTTTTTACTTGTAACCTGGTACGCTCTACCGCACACAGCTCATCCATGATTTAATTAGTCTATTGAATTTGTATAACCCTTTGTGCGTATTTATGGTGAGCAGTTCCTTGCTTTCATCGTCTACTTCGACTTGTAGGTAAGCATCAGATTACAAGCCGAACCATAATTATCGGCGGCGTCGGCGCTGTTCAAAATGGGTCGGCGGCTTTCGGCTGATTTGCCGGCTCGTTCTGTAATTCGATTACCCCTATTTATTGACAATTTTGGGAAAACGGAAGGAATAATTTTCTTTTATTTTTGGCAAGTAGTTCAATATTCGTTAATATTAGCCAATGCTCCAATTATTTAATATTGTTATTAGGGTATCGAATTATTCTGACTTTTATGTTATTTGATTTATCCTTTATTTGAAAAAAAAATCCAATTAATCGAATAATGAAGTCGAGAGTTGTTCGATTAATCGAACAATTGTCCACTTAAATAAAATATAATTAATAAGAGTTATATAGACAAGACACGCCAGTTTACGGGTAGTTAAACTATATATTGAACGTTTATTACGTATCTGATTTTATTTAAAAATTGTAATATCAAATTCGAAATTCATTAGAAGTTGACAAAAATTTTAATATCTTACCAAAATATAGAACCTTCCCTTAAATGAGCATAATATCAGAAGTTTTCCATTGACTTTTTTCGAATATGGATCATATGATTTATAACAGAACTGACTTTATTATCGCGGTGTTAACCTCATTTTTTCTATGAATTTGCTATTCTATGAAATTACTATTCCTAAATTTTAAATAATTCCGAAGCTCTTGGCCAGTTTTTGCTATTTTTAAATGAACTGGCTATTCAAAATCAATTTATCATACAAAGCATACGACGATTTCATTATTTTTTAAGGCAAAATTTATAATATCGATTAATCGATTATTTGTTCGAATTATTCGTTATTCGAAAATCATGATTTTTTATTATTCAAAAAAATATTTGACAAAAATTATTCGATTAATCGCGGTTGGATACCCTAATTGTTATCCCATACAATAATTTTTTGGGAGTGGGTATGCATTTCCAAAATTTATAATATGGATGAATTTAATAAATATTTTTGCAATTACAGATTTTCATGTGAGGCTTGAATATCATAATCCTTCCAAAGAATAATAATACTCTACCTATTTTGACACGCTAAAGAAGCACAATAGAGGAGCTGTTCATTGTTATTTATAGAAACACATGGTCACACGTACTGGAATTGACATATATAAATCAATCATTCAATTTTCTATAGCCGTCATAATATAGTGGGATACAAAATTCAAAGAAAGATCAATATATTTCACAGCAGTAGGTTGTCTAAGTCGACATTTATATTTTCTTTTGTAATTTTAAGTGGGTTGTCTATTTTGCTAGTAAGATTTGACTGAGTTAGAACTCCATCAAATCTCGGCGGCGTGGTTGAAGTCGATATGAGTCGATGAAGTCGGCGGCGTGTTTGAGTCGATTTGAGCCGATGAAATCGGCAGCGGCGCGGCTCGTGCAGAAACATGCGGTGGCTTGTCGGCTTAAATCGGTTGGCTTGTATCTCTGGTAAGCATCTAACAAGTCTAAATGGCTGAATATTGTACAGTTGTGACAATCAGAAAGAATTTCTTCTGGTGTAGGCAATGGATACTGATTTGGTTCCACCATATGATTGAGACCTGTAGAGTAGTCTGCACAAATGAGAATTTTTCCATTGCGCTTGCTGACTACTATTGGTGCTGAATGAATATCTCCCTTGCATCTGGCAACAACTGGACATGGACCTTTGTTTTAGTACACTGTCCTAAGGTACTGTTATCAAACACGGTTTGAGCTTCAGTGCTGCGATGTCGTCATCAAATTTTATTTAACGACACCAAGTAGATATTGGTTTTTCCCAAAGCGTTGAATCCAATCGATTCCTATGATGTTTAGATGTTCTATTTCTATGATATAGCAGTGCACTTGGTCAGGAGATTGATTGTGTTTGTATTGGTGTTATTGGCACTATCTACGGTTGTATAGGCGTCTGGTTTGTCAATGCTTTCCCATGTTGAAACTGATATAAACGATATGCCCGATGCAGTATCGATTTGTAGTTGAACAGGATTGTTGTTGATCATCACAGTTGATTATTTTCTAAGTTCTTGAAATTCTAGTTTCCTGGTTTGTCTTGTTGGAGCCCTTAAATTTCTTATCTTTTTCGCTGTATGGAGGTTTGAAAGATTTGTCCGATTTTTTTATTATTATTAAGTCTATAGATACAAATATCCTTACAGACTAAAAACATATACATATATACACTTAGATACTACAAATTAAGTATTTAAATACAGGATAATTTTTCTTTTAATAGAGTTTTTGTTTTCTTATAATTCAATAATGTGATAGAATTTATTAAATTGAACAAACAGGCGGCGCAAAGGATCATTATTGGCATAGTTTGAACGGAAATAATTATAGTGGATCAACTGAAAATAGCTAGTTGGACTTGTCGGAATATTTATAATCATTCTACTCAGAATAAGCTCGGAATGGATGTTGCCCTGGATAACATTCATAAGGAAAGTAATGTTCAACATAGTACGTCGACTCTTCAAAGAAGGCAACTTGATAAGGCCAAGCCTAAATTCATATGAAGGCAGTGTACGGAAGTTCCATCCTCGCCCACGCAGACAAAATAAATGGAATTGTTTCTGGACAGATTCCAAAAGATTACTATGAATAGTATAGGATGGGTCCCATATTACTGAACCATATTCAAGAATGCACCTAACCAAAGAGGTATATAAGTGTTTAGTGACAGAAGGATCGGAAAACTCCTTACTCCAACGTTTCATAAAGCCAAGAGCACCATAAGCTTTGTTTATTACCATAGAAATGTGAGACCTGAAGTTCAAACGTTGATCCAATAGAATTCCAAGATCCAAAAAGGAAACTACAGACTCAAGTTTATGATCACCAAAAAAATAATTAGTTTCTAAATTTCTAACTCTAGAAAATGACATATGTTTGCATTTCAACATATTTAGTTCCATTAAATTAATTATACACCACTCATGAAAACTATTAAGATCAGACTGTAGAAAACATTGTTCAGTGTGATCTTTAAAGGATCGAAATATTTTTACATCATCAGCATACAATAGAATATCGTCGCCTTAATAAAACAATAGTCTATACGCATGTACACCATTATTTTTTATTGCATAATAAGAATCTACATAACTGATTCTATATGTGGTCAAAATTTGGTGAAATTCTACTTCCACAAAGTGGGTCAAAATATCAATTGAAATATTAGCGTATAATGGCGTGATTGAAATTTTTCATTAATAATTGTGTAATAATTGTGTTTTATTTAGTTGTTGCTCTAAATATAATTTCAAAGAAAAATAGTGTATAAAAAGCATACACTATTTTTATTATTCAAAACAATCCATTTTCATAACAAAATAAAAACGAAAAACGACGTATATTGATATACACTATTTTTTAACAATATATTATTTCGAGTCAATCCGTATGACACTTATACACTATTTTATATATCACACAACATTTCTCTGTGTGTTCTACGGTTGACGTAAAAAATACCTTAAAATCAGTTTACACTGTTATTGTCAACTTTTTGATATATTGTAGAATTTTCTAATATACTTAATTGACTGGGCAATTGTGCTTTTGCTAGTGTGTTATTGTGAAAAGTTCGTGAAAATAATGGATCTATCAAGTCATGGTGAGTATTTACTGTGAAACGATAACAAGTGTGTGCCGTATTATGACTATGTAACTGGAATTTCGACAGATTTTGGTTATGATAATGCGCCTGGTACGACGGATCTTCGGATGATTATGGTCCGGAAACAGATGAAGAGCCACAAACAGATGCTGAGTCGAAAGCAGAGGAATTGGACATAGTCACTTCGGCACGGGAAGAGAACCCTGAAATAGACCAAGACATGGTCTGATTGCAGACGTCACCAATAACGAGGAGTTAGAGCTCAAGAAACCAACTCGGAAGAGGAAGGTAAAATCCGGAGGGAACGACTTTGGTTATTTAAGATTAGTGACATAAATTTACTTAACGGTTATATTTAATGTTACAGACGGAGACGCATGCATGGATGCAAAATATTCGGAAGAAATTGATTAAGGAGCGACTGCCAAAATCAGTGAATTGCAAGTGTCGGCACAAATGCATTGAGCAAATTAACAATGAAGAACGTATTGCGATCAACGCCGAGTTTTGGGAACTTTCTGACTACGCAAAACAACAGTGGTACTTAAGCCAGTGCATACAAATAAAGAAATGCAAGAGGGCTATTGTTGCCGGCTCCCGAAGAGACAAGACTCTAACATACACTCTGAGGTCTAAGCAAGTATGCAAGCAGTTTTTTATGAAAACACTGAATATATCTGGAGCTATTTCGGTTTTCATAAAGAAAAGTGAATGTCATGAAGTTATAGATAAACGTGGACACCATGGTTGTCATCAAAAAAAGGATGAAGAAACTAAAAGAATCATTAAAGAGCATATTGAATCCTTTCCGGCCGTGGAGAGCCACTACACTCGCTCGTCATCAAAATGGTTATATCTTGCTTCTAATTTAAACATTTCAAAAATGTTTCAACTCTTTAATGAAAAGCATGAAGGCAATTCCATTAAGGAAAGTATGTACAGGCGTATTTTCTGCAACGAATATAATTATTTTTTTCATAAGCCGAAAACACATGCGAACGATATCGTAACTCTGATGACAAGGAGATTATGCAGGAAGCGTACAATGAACATATTAAAAATAAGAAGATGGCTAGGGAAGAAAAGGAGGCCGATAAAGAAGAGGCAAAAATTAATAACAAATTGAGAGTATTTACTTTTGACTTACAATCTGTTTTGACAACCCCATGCAGCAAAGTAAGCTCATTGTATTATTCAAGGAAGTTTGCTAGCTTCAATAATACTTTTTTCGATCTTGCGTCGAAGGAAGGCTACTGTTTCTTGTGGGATGAAACGCAGGGACAAAGAGGTTCGGACGAGATTGGGACCTCAATTATCAAAATGTTGAGCTCATTTGACGAAAATGTAACGGATGTAATTTTGTATTCTGATTGTTGTGGTGGGCAGAATAGGAATCGTTATATTGCAGCACTGCTATTTTACGTAATTCGTAAGTTGAATTTAAATACGGTCACGTTAAAGTATTTAGAGAGCGGCCACACACAAATGGAGGCGGATTGTATGCACTCGACAATTGAACGGGCCAAACGAAATATATCCATTTACTCTCCCGAGGAATGGCCAACGATTTTGCGATTGGCCCGAAGAAAACAACCATACATTGTGCAAAGAATGTCCTGGTACGACATTTATGATCTCAAGGAATGGTTCAGCAGATTGGGGCACAATTTGAAAACTAATAACGAAAACAGCTCAGTGAATTGGTTGAAGATTAAGCAAATTAAAGTAGAGAAAGTTAATCCTAATTTGCTGCTCTACAAAGAGAATTGGGACTCCGAGTGGCAAACAATTGACATTATGCAACGTAAGAAATCAACCACTAATAGCTGTGATACACCAAATTTGTGCTCTAAATTTAAACAACAGCTTACTATATCTTCCTTAAAGTACAAGGATCTTAAGGGCCTGTGTACCAAAAATGTTATTCCCAAAGAATTTCATTATTTTTATATTAATCTACAACACAGTGGAAATAAAAATTGCTTGGATGAGCCTGATGTGCAGGAGGATATTTCCGTAGATGAATATTGATGAATATTGCCTTTTATTCATGTATTTTTTAATTAATTAAAACTGTAAAAATTTTATTGCAAAACAATTAACAACGTGTCATTGCAATACCAAAAAATGACTGTGAATTATGAATAAAATGGATTGTTAAGCACGAATCCTTTTTTTACTGCATGAACATTCGTCAGACAATTTAAATGTATTTCGTGATAAATGGTGTAAAGGATTCAAATAAAATATTGTATACCATACAAAATAAAATAGTGTATAATGATTTTCATACATATTATAAAACAAATAAAATAGCCTAAGTGACATCATGGTACTTTGAATCCCATTAAGTTGCAAATAAAGCACTTTTAGATTAATCGAATATCATCTACTAGTACCCTGATTACTCCTCCACATATTGAAATGATCACAACTTGCAAACATCGATTATTTTCTCAAAAATTACTGGTTTCCCAGATGTCTAATAGCACAAAAACTTTAAACTGTATTATCTCGAAACGCAAAAAAATTATACACTATTGTTTTATTAAGGCGACGATATAAGAATGACGAACTACAGAGGGAAGATCATTAATAAATATTATAAATAGAATCGGACCAAGATGACTTCCTTGTGGTACACCGGATGATACAACTATATTTCGTGAGAGAGCTTTTCCAAATTTTACTCTTTGAATTCGACCATCTAAATAACATTTTAAACACGATAATAATGTTTTACTAAAGCCCATCATATCTATTTTCATTAGCAGAAGATTGTGATTTACTTTATCAAAAGCCTTGCAAAAGTCTGTATAAATGGAATATAATATATATAATAACTGTAGTGAGTTCCAAAACATTCGTTATAGTTGATCGATATTTACGGAATCCATGTTGGCAGGGCGACAACAATGAGGAAACTTGGTGCGATAACATATCAGTCATAATTTTTTCTAATAGCTTCGGAATGGCACTTAATTTTGCAATGCCTCTGTAATTTGATACTTCAATTTTGCTACCAGATTTAAAAAGGGGGATTATATATGATTCCTTCCATAAAGGTGGTAAATATCCAAAACTTATTGATTTATTAAAGATTATTGAAAGAGGGTATGATAAAGTATCAGCACAGTATTTAAGTATGTTATTAGGGATCCCGTCTGGACCAGGATTAAATGTGATATTTAATGCCTTCAAATTTTCCAAAACCGTAAATCTGCTTATAATTGAAACATTTATAGGTGAAGCTTCAACAATATTATAAGGATAAGGAATAGAACGATCAAATTTTTTATTTGAGTAGGTCGATGAGAAAAAGTCTGCAAATAAGTTGCTAATTGATAAATCATCATCTGCTAAAATGGAACCAAATTTTAAAGAGTTAGGGAAACTACGTGATCGGCGTTTGGAATTTACAAACTTATAGAAAGATTTAGGGTTATTTCTCAATTGATTTTTCATGGTGATTATGTAATTCTTGTATGCACTTCTGTTCGCAATGTTGTATTCAGATCTTGCAATCGAATATTTAGAAAAATCAGTAGAGGAACCAGTTTTTTTGTATTTTTTAAATAATTTATTTTTCTTATTCTTCGATTTAGCTAAATAAAAATTGTTCCAAGGTGGGCCAATAGTATCATGTTTAAAAAGTTTAGGAACTGATTTTGAGATGCAATCAAGTAACACACTGTAGAAATTATTTATCACATCATCTCTTTGGACGACAAAATATCATTCCAAATAATAGATGATAAAAGTAAGTTAAGTTTTGAATAATCTGTTCTAGAATAGCAGTAAACTTTTTCATATCTAACATTTTGTGAAGTTTGAGAAGATGAAATAGAAGGAAGCAAGATTTTTAAATCTATGATAGGATGAAAGCGGTCATCGGGATATGTAACCGGAATAGAAGAGTTCAGCGAAACCTCCAACGGCTGATTAACAAAAATCAAATCCAAAAGCCTGCCATATACATTATTCACTTGAAAGAGACCATAACTTAACAAAGATCCAACGCAATCGTTAACCCAATTATTTGCAAGAACTGGAAAAAGAATATTTGAATTAAAGGATTGATTCCACGTGATTGAAGGTAGATTAAAATCTCCAAGAACAACAAGTATATCACACGATTTAGAAGTTTGAAAAGCAGACTGTATTGCGGAAACATGTTTAGAGTAAAATGCAACATCAGAGCCGGGAGGAATGTAGGAACATGAAATGAATAAATTTATATTCTTAAACCTTACTTTAATTGCAACAAATTCAATATCAACGACCGAAGGCAGTATAATTTGTTCAGAAGGAAACCCGATGGAGACTGCGATTAAAGCCCCACCGCCTGTTTTTTTTAATTTTATCAGAACGATCATACCTGAATATCTGATATTTTTCACATAAGATTTCTGAATTATAAATTTTATCCTGAAGTCAGGTTTCAGTAAAGACAATTAAGTGGTAATTGAAATTATAACTATCAGTATAAAGTTTAGATAATTTAGAATTTAATCCTCTAACATTTTGATAAACTACATGAATATGATTATCAGAAAGTAAAGAAATTAGATTGCAACGGTAAGTGAACAATATCTGATCGAATGTTATCTCTATAAACATATTCATGAATAATAGCTTTCGGCGGCCAAAAATCAGGATTAACAACAGAGTCAAATACGTCTTCAGGAACAATGATTTTAAACGAAGCTTTACTTCGTTTCTCGGTATATTTAAATTTAAAAAGGATAATTTCAACATCGGCATCCAACTTAGATTCAACGTATGATGCTACATCTTCTTTTGAAGTGTCAGCAGCAAATCGAGCAGCAAAAATAGTTTTTTTTGATAGTACCACTTTTAGTTGTTTAGGAGGGATAGATGTGTTAGGAGTATTTGTTGGAGAATAGAACTTACTTGAACCAGAAGGAGTAATGTCCAAAGAAGGATTATTTAATGGCATGGTTTTATTAGTTTGGAACGGACTAATGACATCATCACTTTGAACTCCACTTACAGTAATATCTGGAGCAGTAATTGATGACGGTTTGTTTTTAAATGTGACGTCAGAAGTTTTCTTTCTTTTGGGAAGGGAATCAGGCGGAGATTGGAGAAAGTGTTCAACGCAAGTGGCATTTTCAAAGACCCCTATATTTGCAAAATTTTTCCGTGAGGGATATAAGGTCATTGTTGATCTGGTCAAATTTCTTACGGGTATTTTTAAAGAAGGAATAAAATTCAACATCGAAGATTTTACATTTTTTTTTAGTTAGAATTAAAAAAAATATATTAAGACAAAAGTTCCAATTGGGGTGGTAAAAGTGTGGCGAAAAGCTAGCAGTGGTGAAATATCCAATTCAACAACCCAGGTTGTCCAATAATACAACTATGTTAGCTTAACGACGCTCTTTAAAACCGGCTTAACGAAGACAGCTGATAATCGCGCATTTTATATGTACTTTGTTTGCCTTCTTTCGTCCACTTCAGAATTTGCACACAACAACAATGTCTATAGATTTTGTAAAAATAAAGATTTTCAAATTATAGCCAAGCGCGGGCACAGCACAAATGAACTAAAGCACTGATCGAAAGCCGAACACTTGTAAAATAATTTGATGTAGGATAAAGGTAAAAACCAGCGGCAGTTTAGATTGTATGACTGTTATAACAAGAGCGATCAAAAAACACGCCTGCACAGTAGGAGATAGGGTTGACTTTTTTGCACTGGAGCAATAGTTGTCCTTGAGCCCTATCTGCTGACATTTGGTACACTTGTGTTTGAGGTATGGACAGAAATTTACGTAGTTCAAATCTCCGCAAAGCCAGCATTGTGTTTTTGGGTGTGTTTGCTGTTGTCTAGAAGTCTCTGCGGATCTGTTGACGGAGCAAACTGTTTTCGACTGACGTTCAATCAGTGTGTTGACTGCCTTCAGGTCAAGTATACGCTGTGTCTCATCTGCGAGCTGGTCTAGATTCATTTCAACCCTAATACGAATATAAGGCACTTGAACTGATCAATTCTTAACTCACTCATTTCGAACTTAACACACATAGCTCGCATTGTAGGTTTACTCTGCTCGCGTGTGCTCTGAAATCCTCGCCGTCTGTATTTGTAAGTTGCAAACACTTGTAACGTTGTGCGACTTGAGTTTCTGCCTTACCGAAAAGCTTGTTTAGTTTTTCGACTGTGTCCTCTAGCGTCATTTCAGCAGGTTTGATTGGTAATACGTAGTTAGCAAATCCTTCGTGAACCTGATTTGACATTTTTCTCCATAAGAGAGCCACTTTGTTGTGATCCTCAAGTGTACTTGCCTCTTTCTCGAAAACATGCACAAATCGATTGTACCATGCTTGGAATATGAGACCACTTTCGGGTTCACACACGAAGTTTGTCATTGAATGTGCTAACGACTCCATGAGAGCAGCCTTGGATGACCTTGGATTTTGTGTTGCATCTTTCGAAGTATTTGTCCCTTGAGTCTGTAGTAGTAGAGCCATTTGGTGTAGCAATTGTGTTTGTTGAGACATTGCTTTTTGCTGGTCTGCTAACAATTGCAAAATTTTGTCGTCGGACATTGTGTTAGTTCGTAGGTGTTTATTATAAAATGTTATTAACAATTTTATTTCTCCTCGTCGCCACAGTTGTTGTGCTTTTCTGTTGCAAATAGAACACAGTAGTTGTAAAATATAATAAGATATTTAATTCAGTCTGCGCTAAGCGTCTTGCTACTACTAACTGTACATGAAAACTATAAAAACTAAAACGAAACTAACGAACTCGTGAATGCAACATGTAGCGTTGCATGGTCATAGTTATGCCAAATTGGCATGTTGTGTGTAGGGTTACCCCAACATTGTTAATGTATAGTTAACATTACTTCACTTAGGAGCGATATTGTCATTTGACGTAGAGTTAACATTTTGTTATATTGTTAGCACTAAATATCTGCATACAAATAAGAGACTCCATAATAAGCTGTGCAACTTAATCATAACTTATATACCATTTTTGGTCCGCGTGATGAAAAAATTAAAGGCAATGAGACTACATAATTAAAATAATAAATTCATTAAAATGATAATATGATTGTTGAAATTCAGTTTGGAATCCAAGATCTACAAAGGATAAAGGATTCGATATAAATAAACGCATGCCTGTAATGTCGCAAGTAATTAATGTCGCACCAGCATCCAAAACTATCCAAGTCATCACTCACCGAATGTGAATTTTCTATAAGAAAAAAATATTTTCACACATCAGAAGCATAGGTCGGATTATCGCTGTCCACAGTGACCGACCTCAGAAATAGCCGGGGCCATCGTAGAAGTCGACGCTAATCTATCTTCATTTTTTTTTTGCAACACCAACGTATACCATTGGGAGAACAATGTGTCCACGACCTTTTCACCAACATCGGCACATTTATCATGTCATTGACTGGGAGACAACCAGCATTCAATGATACGCTCAATGCCGGAGACAATCTTACACTTTTCGAATGAACACGACATGTCCTTCTAAATTCCACCCTCTACTGTGTTACGAAAAATTGCGTAATTGAAATCACTAAAATAATTACGATAGATGACAACACTGTTCAGTCAGAGAATAAACAAACGAAATGGACAAAGCACACAGCAAAAGTAACGTTACAATCAATAACAAAAAGTGCACAATGAAATCACAAATAGTTGTTTGATTAAGAAATATTTCTTAGCCACAAACACGATTTTACTTGTAAACAAAAAAAAATCTTATCTGTTGATTAGTATTGCATCTGATGCACCAATATGTCTACAAAATAAATAATATTTTTTCAAATGTGTTGTCATTTATTTTGGTTTAAGACCAAAGGTTGTGTTGAAGTCTTCAGCAGAACCCAAAATTAGCAAAAAGGCAAAGACCTTTATTGTTGCAGCTAAAATTTGACTGCGCAGTTTCGATGGGCCCTACACCATCTCGTCAAAACTTTCGCAACGAATGTATGTCTTTGACTTAAATCAGGGTTCACATTAATACCAGCGCTCAGCGGTACTCGTGGCCAGTCGTGGTATGGATGGTATTGTTTTCCATTAAATGACAAAGTTCAACCTTTCCAATAAAACCAGAAATTTAAAAATTTAAATGGCCCACCCTATATCTTATGGTATCTCCGATGAATATTTGATGGTGTTGCAAATGTAATGACAGAATGAATATGCACTCCATCCTAAGGTGGGGGTATAACAAGACGATCAAACCATTACGCCTACGTTTTACAGTTCTGGCACTATACCGGGATGCGTATTCCGTGTTCTGTAGACGACTTGCCATAAAAACAAATTTTAATTTATCTGGCCATAAATTAATTCTCTACTTTTCGGCTGGCCACTGCAGGAGTGTTTCTGCGAATTGCAATTTTTTGTGACATATATTATTTTAGCACACTTTATAAAGATTGCTGTTTTATATTCACTTTTTTGAATACACTTGAAATGAAGTTTGTTTCACTTCGCACATTTACTTTAGATGACCGGCGCAACTAGAATTAAAGAAAATTTTAAGACGATTTAAAAAAATATATATTTTTTGCCACGCACTTTGACCCCGCGCATTTTTTTGTATCCTGTGTCCATTTATAGTCCAATCGTAACGTCATTGTTCTTAGAATGACAACAGCTACATTTTCTACTTTCATCACTTTTGACTCCGACGTCAAGTTCTAGAAGTGACTTCTGAAATCACGGTTTTTATCCCACTAATTCACAATGATTTTCAAACGATAAAAAGTTTTTTAAATTCCATGAAATTTTGTCTTTTACAGTTTTTTTTATTCATAAACAAAAAAGTTACTGAGGTTGAAAAAAATCACTTTGACTCTTTATGCCAACTTTCGTTAACAATAAGATTTGGTCTTTAGTGGCACTTGGTGCCAAATTGATTTTTTTGATCCTCTGGAACTTAAAAATTGCGACTTTGCACTAAATGTATTCTATCTTCCAAGGGGCAATTTCGTGCGGGCAAAAGTTACCCTGAAAAAACGGGGAACCCATTAACCTTTCGAAATATGTATATATTTCATTGAAGGCTTTTGAAGGAAAAAAGTTGTGTTGGTCCAAAGTCGGACATTTGTTCAAATGGATTTCTTTAAAATATTTAATACAAACAAACTATATTTGGCACAAACATAGTTTTGGCGTCATAATAAAGCTAAGAAAAATAAAAACAAAATACGGAACGTAGCAAAACCTTCACCTACTTTAGAGATACATATAGGAATTAGTTGAATTTATCTAAAATCTGATTTCTAAAATCTCCGTACCTGACATACCCAAATACGACTAAAACAGCTATTACTTACTACTACTTTCAATCTTGGTGCAAATAGGAATGTCCTTCGTATACTGATTTCTTATTTGCTAATTTTTTCCAAGATGTTAAGAATTGAAAGTGAGAAATTTTTAAACTCGTGCCCATATTAAATTTAAGGAAAATCAAAATAAAATAAACAATAAAATAAAAACAAATATAGATGCTATTTGAGTATATAATACATTAAAATAGCCGATTTATTTTAAAAACGAGATGGTCACGTTAGTCAACGGAGCATTATATAATCATTGAAGGGTGTCGCTCCTTCCTTATTTATTGAGATTGTTGTAACAGTAGTTGCTGATCTAGAATTTCCGATAACATTATGTTACCGCAAAACTAGTCATTAATTTTTGTTAGAATTAATTTGGCCCACCAAACAAGCGCCTTCATCCCGCAATACAATTTCTTAAAGCATCGAAAATTAATTTGCCTAAGGGATTATGCATTGACGCAATTTGTTTAAATGCATCCGTATATACTGAGAGTCGAAATTTACATGAGATTCTAACAGTTCGTTTTCATTAGCACGTGAAATTTTGTTTATTTGTAAAATTTTTGAATATTTTTTGATTAATATATTGGATTTAATATAATTACGTCAACATAAATATTAAACTTTCGGGAAATTCCGAGCAAATTTCCGGTATTCCGGGAAAGAAAATGAGCGAAATTTCCGAACTCTAATAGCGAGGTGTCGCTACTTCTCCCAGACTTATGGAATCCCAGACCTGAAATTATTTTATCGTTTCCCGAGAATTCCCGCTGAATATAGAAAGATAAGAATGATGAGCTGTGGCAACTTTTTATAAATATTAGAATTTTTAAAATTGAGAGAATTGGTGTGATGAGTTCCGCAACAACTTACAACAAAGAAGATTAAAACCAATTACAAGCTAGGAAACAGATATAGATCTTTTGGACAATGGACCTGGTAATGCCTTCTGCATATCTACTTTTTGATGCAACTACTGCAATTTAAAACTTAAAAGAATCTAATATATGGATGTGGGATTTTCTGCAAAACACATCATAATGGTGATTAATAAATTTTAACGCGCGAAGATGCGTTTGAGATGTATTTTCTTATGGATTAATAAAAATGAATTTAATTAAAAAAATCTTGACAAAGTCTTACCGTTTCATCTACAACTTTCGATCCGCGGGAGTCCTATAAATTTTATTTTTGCAATTGAAAGTAAACATATTGGCCTAATTATTTTTCTTTTGATAAATGTCAAAGTTTGAAATTTTGCAGAAGTGTAGTAGTTGCAAACTTTAATTAAATGTGATAAATAAATAGAAAACGTAACAAATTTTGATCATGTGAATATAAACAATTTGTCAGAAATATCAAAATTCGAATTTATCGGTGTTCTATAACGGCCTCTGTTATTTTATAAAAGTGTCCAAATGATTAAGTGTACCACAATTGGTCGTAATACCACCGTAATACAAAATTGCTTTAAATCAATAAGAATAAAATATTTCTATCTTCTGATCCCATCCTCAAATTTTGACATGTTTTATTGCGAATTGTGGGATATTTTTTTGACAAATTTTGCAAAAAAAATCCAAATGGCACTTTGTAAGGATATTTAAGAAAAAAAGATATTTTGAAGATCCTTGTTTCGGTTTAAAGCACTCTTAAAGAGCATCGGAAAGCTTTTATAATTCGATGATGCATGCTGACAATAATTCAACTTACAATACAAACTACATTAAATAATGCCAAAATTTTGACGTCAAAATAATCGCAGGAGGACCGCGACTGTGTCGAATTTTTTTGGAATCACCCTATACTGAATGATATAGTTTTGATTTTTTTTTAATAATAGACATTTTAAAACCATTTCATAAATAGGTATACCATTACGAGATTCTAGCCACCACCACGAACCGACAGTTCAAGCGAGACAACATCATGGGAACAGTCTCTCGGCGGATAAAATACATTTTAGTAGCAAGAAAGTTCCCAACAGAAACATGTCTTCAATTGAAGTAGGAATGTATGTGTTGTTGACAGCATTTTGCTTTGCAATAGTTGTATTTGTCATATCGTGCGTTGTATATGCATCGAAGTTCAAGGCTGTCCATATTGAAAGTGGCTTGGACTCTGGAGACATATCGAAAGGATCTTTAGCAGTATCTGATTTAAATAGAGAATCTAAGTTCATGACTGAGACCACAACAAATGCTCACGACTGGGTCTGGTTGGGGCGCTCTACTATGGATAGATCATCAATGTTAACCTTTAGCTCGCAAGGCCAGAACTTCATTAACCCCCGCGGTAAGTTATATTTATTTACGAAACGAGAGTAATGTTTGAAACAAATTATATATTTTATAAATCAGATTCCCGAATACGAATAACAACCAATCCCATCAACAGCTGTACTGCTAATCAAACGGCTATAAGTAAGGCAACTTCTTTTCAAAATCCTAATGAAACTGCTAAAATTGAGATGATAGACCAGAATAACAAACCTATGTAAGTATTCTATTAGTTTTAGTATAAGTGTAAAAAATCTTGACTTATCAATTTTGCTTCTTAGCGAAAATAGATCTTCATGATTTTCACGAAGGAAAATCATGCTTTACATTTTATTTTACTCTGACCAGATTTATGTGCTTAATATATTCTAGAATTAAGTTCTGGAAACTTCAGTGATCTATTAGCTAAAATTGATAATTGTTATTATTATGTTAGCTCAGACTGTTTGACGCAACGTTTAATCCACTTCTTCAGTAAAATTTAGCTGGACCCCCAAGTAGGGGTTTGGTCGGTGGTGATATTATCAACACATATTAAGGACATTTTCTTCTAAGTAAATCATCTCGGCTAAGCAGAAAATGCACATAAAGGGATTTTTAAACTTTATTTTGTTTAGTATCTACTATGATGCGTGATGCGCTTGACATGCCAGTTGTGGACAAGGTGGCAGATGTCATCAGCAAGGTCTGCAAGTTTACCTCGTAGTCCCCACGTCATTCCTCTGTTATTTTCAGGCACACGTGTTATCATTGCGTCAAGGACAATGCTAAAAACCAATGGTGAGTGGCTACAACCTTGACTGGTTGTATTTGGCCGGATGATTTTACTACTCCTTTGCATTCTAATGATTTCAAGATTGCATTGTGATTACCGAATGCTTTCTCGAAATCTATAAAACAGAGGTAAATGAGCGCCATTTGACTGATTGCACCACTATTATGCGCAGTGTGTTAAAATGATCGACGCAGAATCGCAGTGCTCTGACTCTACGTGTTGTAGGCGAGAAAGGCGTTTTTGAAAGAAACTTTATGTAGTATTCTTCCCCTATATTAATTTTGTTTTGGATCTACGTAATCTTCGTCGCCAAGTTAATTTATTTGTAGACATCTTAACTCCAATGAAATGTAAACACTTTTGGATTTTTCCACACTAGTAATATTGATACCCCTTCCCATATGCATAAGTTCAAACAGTATTATTTTAAATATGTTTTATTAAAATAAAATAATTCATATAAAGGCACAGGTATAAGGTAGTTGTTCATTACTGTTCATATAAAGGCACAAGTATAAAGGTAGTTGTTCATTACTGTAATTTTTTCATCAGAAAATTATTAAATTGTTTTCGTCATAAACTATATTCAAGTTGTACAATAAATATACATGTGTAAACATCCCTAAAAGCAAAGCAAAAAGTGTAGACGCTTAGTTGACAATGTCACCAAAAGTATCTCCAAAAGTGGTGACTTGGAGACACTTGACCCCAAGATTCCTTGAGTTAGAGATAAACTGTCATCAGTAGACGAAAGCATGCAAAATCGCTAGGACTGCAGATAATATACAGTAGAACCTAGAGCTTAACCGGGAGCTCAATTCCCACTTATAGAAGTTTCCCACTAAACCTGTTTCCGATTTATCCAGGTAATATGTATGTTGCCCCACTTAAAGAGGTAAAACTAGCGACGTATTGTGAGATGCCTGAAGATTTAGCAATCTGTAAAGCCTTCCCTTTAATAGTGTTTCCGCCCATTGGAACATTTTTACTTTAAGAAACTCTTATCCATTTCACCAAACGATCTTCCACTTCTAAGAAGTAGTTTTTAATCAATTATCAATTTTCAACTTCACGCTGATATTCATTAGTTTAGGCTTCCGTTCTGATACACTTGTTCTTATTCGAAGGTGTATTTTATTTAACGAGTCAATAGTCAATAAATGAAAAAGAGAAAAACGGCCACAATAAGAAATAAATATCTCTCATAGTATGAAGTCTCACTAACACAGTTAAAGCAGTTGAAAAAACCCACTTGTAATGGTCCACAATGTAAGCGAAATCCTGTTCTTAAAGGTAAATCCTGAAAAAATCAATCCCACTTAAAGAGATTGAAATTCCCGCTTAAAAAAGCTTTGTGTGATGCATGCAGGTACCATCAAAAATGTACCACTTATAGATGCCACTTATCCAGGTTCGACTGTATATATAATTGTATTTGTCGATTAATTGTTGAGTAAATTTGTATTTCTTGTTTGTGATGGTTTGGTTTAAAGGACCAGAATGCTCCTGCACTCTGAACAGTCGGAGACCCAGTTGGGTCCATTGTGCAAATCCTTCCGTTATCTGAAAAAAATAAGGTTGTAGTTTATAGGAGAGGGGTAGGGAGTGATAGGATTTAGGAAGGGGTGATAGATGATATATGGAATGTGAGGGAAATAAGAGGATTTTGGAAAGGGATATGGGGGTAGGAGAATATGAAGTTGTGTTTTTAGTTTTCCTGTGTATTGATGTTTTCTAATGGTTGACGACTAGGTAAGAAAATTCGTTGAGAGTCATCCGGTATACCGATGGTGGTGGTAAGCCTTTATGGCTCTCTTTCTTTGTTAGTCGCCAACTGTCTATGCGGTTACATCCATGTTCCTTACTAGCCACCCCTGATCCGATTTAGTCCTTTTGAAAATCCCAAAAGGTCATAAACGGTGCGGGTTGCAATATCCTCTATGTTGTTAATAAAATAACTTCCTAATTATTTGTTTCTACGTGCACAAAGCGCTGGACATCTGCAGATTATGTGCTCGATAGATTCTAACTCCTCCTCATCCTCACATAATCGACAGTGATCCTCAATGTCCAACTGCCACATTTAGATCATACTCCTAGTGCAGTAATGCCCTGTGTAGATACCTATCAAAGTTCGAATTTCTGCCTTGTTTAGCTCTATTAGAGTTCTGGTTTTGCCCCTATCGATCTTTGGCCATGTGGCCCTGGCGATCCTACAGGTTGACAAACTATTCCATGCTGCGTTCATCTGTGACCATTTTCTTGATTCAATCAGTCTGTAAAACGTGCCAATCGGTGGTTTTACTAGGTTGTCAGCTCTGTTGATTTCCAAGGACGAACCATTTCTAGCCAGTTCATCTGCTATCTCGTTTCCTTTGACATTGCTATGTCCGGGAACCCAGCAGAGACGGACGGTATGGTCGTTGAGGTTATCTAGTGAGCGTTTACAACTCAGCACAAGCCTTGATTTGACAGTGTGTGACATGATTGATTTCATTGCTGCCTGACTATCTACGTAGAAATTTATATCCGTGGTTACCGGAATGTTCTCGCTTGATAGAAATCTTGCTGCCCTTTCTATTGCCAGTAATTCTGCTTGGAAAACACTGCAGTTGTCGTCGAGTCGGAGAGACTTGCGTATCTGTAGTGATTCAATGTAGAATCCCGCTCCTGTGCCCTGTTCCATCTTTGAACCATCAGTGTAGACCGAAAGCCCTGTGAAGGGCTCACCATTGTCCCAGTCTGATCTCTTTGGTATAAACATCTGTAGTAAGGGTGAGAAGTCCAGAACCGGCACCATATAGTCTGTACCTCCATTGATGACCGATTCGTGAACACCCAGTATCCCTCCTTGAACTATCCTTGCGTGACCATAAGGTCTATTTTTCCAGCATCCTGATTCTTTGAGTCTTATAGCACTCCTGGCAGAATCATCTCTGTGAAGTGGTCCAGAGATGGGTGATGTAGAATTACATCCATTGCTGCTTGTGGAGTGCTTTTCATGGCTCCCGTAATGCTCAGTCCTGCTAGCCTTTGCGTTTTCATTAATTTTGTCCGGAGTTTACTCACTCTCATTGCGCTCCACCATACCAGACAACCATAAGTAGTAATGAGTCTAACAACCGATCGGTAGATCCAGTCTACAACTTTTGGTTTCAGACCCCAGCTTTACCTATGGAGTTCCTGCACATGTAGAGTGCATTTAGACCCCTTTTATACCTTTCCTCTGTGTTCCTATTCCAGTTCAACTTCCGGTCCAGGATGACACCAAGGTATTTGGCCTCCTGAGAGAGGTTGAGCTCCGTTCCATCAAGGATTGGCTTCCTAAATGGTTCTATTTTATATCTCCTTGTATATAGGACTAGCTCAGTTTTCCTAGGATTAATGCCCAGGCCACTGTCTCTGGCCCAATCAGATAATTTCTTCAGTGCTCCTTGCAACAGATCGCTGATTGTTGGTAGGAATTTTCCACCTACCAATATAACAACGTCATCTGCATATGTAACTACTTTGTTACCCTCATCAGAAAGGGATCTGAGGATATTATTGACAGCAAGAAGCCACAGAAGAGGAGATAAAACTCCCCCCTGTGGCGTTCCCCTGGTCACCAATTTCCTTATAGTTCCAGCTCCAAAAGTTGAATTTATTACTCTATGTCGTAGCATCGAGTCAATCCAGTCAGTCAGGAAGTTAGGAACATGTAGATCCTTTAATGAATTAGTTATTGTGTTGGCCTCAATGTTATTGAATGCTCCTTCTATGTCTAGAAACACTGCAAGAGTGTAATCCTTACTTTCTAGGTTTCTCTCTATGTAACCAACGACCTCATGAAGAGCGCCCTCAGTAGATTTGCCTTTGAGATAGGCATGCTGAGCGTCGCTTATGAGATTGTTGTCTATGCTTCCTCTTAGATAAATGTTCCATTGTCTTAAGGAGGAAGGATGACAGACTGATTGGTCTAAAATCCTTGGTGGATGAATGACTTGGTTTGCCTGCTTTGGGTATGAAGACTACCCGCACCTCCCTCCAGCTCGTTGGTATAAATTTTAGGCGCAGACATGCTTTGAACACACGGACTAGATGTGAAGCAATTACATCTTTTGTATGTTGTAGCATGGCTGGGAATACACCATCCATTCCCGGAGATTTGTAGGGTTGGAATGTATCAATTGCCCATTTAACTTTATCTTCACTGACTACGTTATCTATGCTAACTTCATCAAAAAGGGAAGAATTGGATGCTGTGGTCATGTTGACCTCGCCTTCAATATCCTCACAATTTGGGAAGTGGGTCTCTGCTAAGAGGCTAAGTGTCTCTAGGCCCGATGCCGTCCAGGTGCCATCCGTTTTCTGGATGTGTCCTAGAGGTTTCGGATCCTTCGACAAGACTCTTTTAAATCTGGCGCAATCATTTACGTTATCTATTGTCTCGCAATAGGCAACCCATGACGTTCTCTTTGCCTTTTTTAAATCTGCTTTGTATTTTTTAAAACTAATCTTATAGTTTTCGCAATCATCATTGCTCCTAGTACAATGAGCCCTATTGTACAGTTTCCTAGTAACCTTTCTGAGTTCCCTTAGCTCATTTGTCCACCAGGACGGTTGTGTTCTTTTTCCTGGAAAGGTTTTCGGACAAGACTTAGTGAAACTGTTTGACAGTGCTGATGTTAGGTTGTTGACGTACTTGTCAATATCTTTGCCTGTGAACGTACTACTTTGTAGATCAGTAAGATCTGTTTCCACTTGATGGTGGAAAGCTGACCAGTTTGTTCTCTTTGGGTTCCTATATGGTTTTGTATTACTGTGTTCTACATTAACTGTGAAGAGTATTCTTTTGTGATCAGAAAACTATCCATGTTTGTCAGAGTCAAATCTAAAACTTCTGACCTGACCTTAGTACTGAAGGTTGGGGTATTACCTACGTTACATATTCTAAGGCAGGATAATGTAATAAATTAAAAAACTGACTCACCTCTGTCGTTTATATCTTTGCTGCCCCATTGTGTGTGGTGAGCATTGGCATCACAACCCAGAATCAGCTTCCATTTGTTGCTTGATGCGTATGCTACGAGTTCTTCCGTGTTGATTCCCGGCGGGTTTTGTCGTTCATAGGGCATGTAAATGGAGGCAAAAGTCAAGGTTTCCCCGATGGTTGTCTCCAGACACGCCACTGTCGCATCACCAGAACTAAAGCTCGTAGATAAGATTAAACCAAGTCTTTTCTTAGCTACTATGCATGTTCTTACCTTTTCATCCGTGCTTGGTGTTATGACCGTGTAGTTGGTGTTAGCCGCTAGTCCCCTCACTTTATTGTGAACGATCCACGGTTCCTGGACTAGGGCTATGTCTGTGTCGTGTTCGGCTATATTAATTAAAAGGTCGGCAGCAGCGGCTTGGCAGTGATGCAGATTAATCTGCACCACGCTGATCCTCTTCCTTTTCGGCTTTTTTGCCCTCAGCGTCAGGTATGCGGAATCTGACGGAGCCAAGCCCGAAATTGATGTTGCCTTTCTTTTCCTTAATGTAGTTCGCCGATTCTTTGCTAATCACCAGGCGGAGATCTTTGCCGAAGTCTCTTTTACTGGTGGAAGGCAAAACCTCCCAGGACCCAGTATCGAGACCTCTGTTTTGTTTGGCTAACAGTCGCAGTATCATCTCATCCTCCAGTACTGGCGGGGAAACCATACTACGACTATTGTACGGAGTGGCAGTGCTGACGTTGGTACCACTTCGAGGGCGGCGTTCGGCCATGGGGAGACAAGACTGTGAATCACAGATTTTAGAAATGTCAGAGACTTTTAATTTCCGCAATTCACAATCTTGGTTCCCTTGATCCATTCGGCTCCCTTGAAGGATATGTCGTCATCACACCACTTCTCCGCTAGCATCTCGAGCAGAAGCAGCCTTTCCAGCAGCAGCCATCTCTCAGCGTTTATCCTGCCATCAGGATCCGATCTGTCGATGACTGCTACTTGTAGTTCCGACGGAACTTGGAAGCTGCCCGTGTTCTTCTGCCTCTTCTTTTCCTTCACTTGAGGTCCATCCCCTGATCTAGCTCTTTTGAGAGCCACTCCAGCATCCGAGGACTTGAGAGCCGCTTGGCTGGTGGAGGGTCCCACAACTGAGCTGCAGGCCTTGATCACTCCAGTGGAGGGAGGAGTAGAGGCAGGTTCTTTGCCGTCGTTTCGTGTATTTGTGCTGTTTTTGTCAGTTTCGTTGCCGTTTGTGTCGTTTCCATGTGCGTTTTTTGTTGGGTCCACCCCAACCCTGGATTGGGTCGTGGTCTTGTCCGTCGCGTGCGAGGGAAGGCTGCTAATCAAGAGACGATCAACAGTGATGTGTGGATAACTTCTTTCGATCTTAGCCACACACTGCTGCTCCAAAATGGCACCTGCTACCTGTTCGAAAGCTAGAGTCGTCCGTTTGTCCGTTCCCTCAATGGAAGTCATGTTGCGTTCGTTGTCAAGAGTGATCCGTGGGCATTCCGTAGTCAGTTTACCTAAACCAGTAAGGCCGCTGGCGACACGTAGAGGAGACCCGACGTCTCCACCGTGCCCGCCGGAAGTCGCAGCCTTTGCTCCTTCCGACGTTGGGGTGTATATTACCACCTCCGACTTTTTTTCATTATAGTTGCTCATCCCATTATTATCCCATTGTATGCTTTTATTTTTTCGTACTTGAACTATGTAAGTAGGTCCTAGGTGACTACGACCAGATAGATTCAAAATACAGCCGGTGTGCACACAGGAACAAACACCGGCTATAGGGGTACCCTCGTGGGCTTATACGGCCTTCACCAGAGGATCGAACAGAGGGAAGTTATTTATTATACCTTCCGTCTTACTGGTATAGCTAAGGAAATTACGGCTATTCCAGTTGCATAGGAAGGAAAGAGGCAACCTTTAGTCATACAGACGGACAATCGGACTACCACCCCAATTAGTTCGACTGCACTTAAGCCCCTACATCGCGACAAGATTGTTACCTCCGGTAGGGGAATAGATACACATACCCCTGAAGACGATTGAAGATTTCATTCGAAATATTGGGAATAAATTAATTATATTTATGGTAGGTATTGTCGAGTGGAACTCTGTATTTGAAATTTGCCAAACATCCCCAAAATCTTGAGTTACGGTTAAAAAATCGGTCACACTTATAAGCCTGTAACATAGTTGGTTATCAAACGATTTTAACTTTCCGGATTTGAAAAGAAGCTTACGATAGATATATATCTTAATTAAGAAAGCTTAAAAATCTGTGTACTTTTGTCCAGTAAACACACTTTTTAAGCAATTTCATTTTTTAACTTAGGCAACATTTTTGCACATTATTTTGTTTGGTAAATTTATTTAAGTAACACATTTAGTAAGAAGTAAAACGGCGCTTTGTCTTAAAAAAATAGAAAAATTTGCCATTTGTAAATAAATTTGCATTCTATTAAATATAGATACAAAATGGTCTTGAGCCGGGACAATATCCCAGTTCAAATCAAATATTGATTACAGACCAAAAAAATACGAACGAAAAACTAAAACAAATGAGCGTTGGCACGGCATAAGTATTGCTGAGTAACTATACCTGCATATACACATACTTACATATGCAACTCAATGAGATGCTTGTAAGATGGCATGTGTACTTTATTACTTGGTGCGATTTTTTAAACGCAAATTCGGCAAGTGAGTTGTGCTTCTCGTTCGTTTGTAAGAATCATATCCTTATAGAGGCCGGGTTTGATGTTGAAAAGTCGCTGCGAAGCCTCTTGAAAAGACTTTTGACATGGTCGATATCATGATCGTGGTAGTCTGCAACCAAGTAATAAATGTCACCATGCCATTTGTAAATAAATTTGCAATCTATTAAATATAGATGCAAAATGGTCTTGAGCCAGGACAATATCCCAGTTCAAATCATAAATAGAAAAATTTAACCGCTATCACCTCACAAATAAGCTCAATATATAGCCAACATAATTATCACCCTGTATTGGTATACGGTGAGAAAAACTTAGTTCGCTTAGGCGAAATGTGTTTTTCTGAACATTATTACAAAATAAAAAAATATATCATACAAATATTCTGCAATTTAAATAATTATAATAATGTATACATGTGTACAGAAAAGTGATTTTAAAGGAACTTGCAATACCTTTAAAATAAGATCTTGAACTGATTCAAATGTGCGCTATCGAGAATTGTGCTAAAATAAAGTGGTAATTATGGGAGTTTGTCGGAAATGATATTACCTCATCCTGTTAATGCTAAACAACTGAACAACAGTTTTCTTTGGGCGTTAAATGGTTAATTCCACAATAAACTACACACTCAGACGAACACTTTCACATTTACACTGAGCCAGGTTGAGTCCTATATATAACTTTTGGTCCACGAAATTTATAGCTTATTCTGACTACGAATAACAAAATTACAACACATAAGAAAACTCACAAGACTACAGTAATCACAAAACAAATGTATAACCGCTTTAGACCCGATTTAATCTCACTTGTTTGAACGGCAAACATAAAATACCTTTCAGGCTTGCAGTGTTGCCTCCTAGTTTTCTCAAATACGTTTTCTTGATTACTTGGAGTGTTGCCACATAGACAATATATACACACTTAACAATTTTATTATTTTTTTAATTTAAGCCGGACAAATTAAACAAATGTTATACATTATTATATTATATTTTTATTAGAAACTAGCTGAACCGACAAAAATTTACCTGTCCATATTTCAATTAGTTTGTTTGTGATCGTCGTGTGAATTTTTGAGAAAAATTTTGTTATCAGTGATTATTGCATCGATTAACGTTTGATGGCATATATATTCAATTTAATGATACGATCTAATTCAGATTACGCCAACGGAAATGGATTTTGAACAATGTTTAGGAACACCTTTCGCATGAATTTGATTTTTCATTCCATGAACTGGAAAAATCGGCGATTGCCATTAACACTTTCAAGCAAGTGTTTTGAATATAATTGGGCAGATTCGTCGTTCTGTAACTCGAAAGCTTGATAGTACTTATTTAGTTTATTGGGTGGAGTAGGCCGTGGAATCACTGGAAGTGTTTGGTAAAAATCATTAATGTACAGTGTATTTTATGCAAATTATATTTTTTATCCCTGTATTTTTAATCTATGCAACATATGCTAACATAATATTGGTAATATCGATTTTTTTAATATTGACATCAAGAGAATCATTTGTGCGTATTCAATAGCAATTTGATTGCTATGAATGAACTGTTCGTCCTTTTTCAACAACTTAGCTGCAATTTTAGAGGATGTCGGTAAAATTAAATTCTGTGAGAGAATGGTAGCCAAAATCTACACGATCAAAATAGTCTTATGGTCCCAACGTGATCATCCAGAGGATAAACTACAATTCCATCAAAAAAGATTTTCGGTTTCACCGAAAGCGTCCAAGAGGAAAATCACTATAGTTCTTATACTCGCTCTTCCAACTCTTGCTTAAATGCTTAGTGCATCGGACAGTGTGGCGCTGTCATTCCTAGTTGGACTAATGTTAATTGCATGTCTTCATACAATGCCTTATAGTGAATTTTCAGAAATTCCCTCTTTGTATTTGGTTCACGAATCGGTGAAAATACATGAAATACGTGTAACTGGATTTCCCTGTTTATTTTTATGACTGATTACGAACTGGAATTATGAACCAAATAAAAATGAATCAACAAAATATGTCGTTCCTAACGATAGATCTCACAAAAAGTTCGTAAAATGTAAAGATTTTTTGCATTTTGTCCGAATTTTCTGACTTTTCTTTATAATTATCTGAATTTTTGTGTTCCGAAAACTTTCGCAGAATCATAACGAACATAACATAATAGAATTACGCATATCCATTGCTTGAATTGAGACTTATAGCCTTGAGTTCATCCAAAAATTCTATAGAAAAAGACACTTTAAGTTTTTTTTTAATATTCCTATTTTGCGGTCAACTATCCATAAGTTTTTTCATCTTAAAACCCAGTTTGGACTATCTCGAATAGTTTGTAACAAAGATCAGCCAAATCTATTCAGCCGTTATCAAGTGATGCGATTACCAACGAACATCATTTCATTTTTATTATATAGATTGTCAAATCTCAAAAAGAAAATCCTCTTTATTTTTACTAGTATATAAGCCTGTCCCAGCCATGCAGTCGAAGTATTTTGAAAAGTGTAACTAAAGAATTAAAGTCTTTATTTGCAATTGATATGTGTTTTTATACCTGCCCTCAGGGTATTACGTCATTACGAATTTGCATGAAGCGAAAATTTCATAGAATCACTTACTGGCCCAACAAAGGACGCAATTGAATTTTGAAGAAAATCTGTTCAGTTTTAGGTATAGCCTCCATTTAAAAACCCTCCTGACTTACAATCGATGTTAGTCATTATATTTCAAAGATTTTGCTGTATTTCAAATTTGCTGTATTTCGGAATGCATCGACGTCTGTCTATATCTGAACGGATTGATATAAATACTGAACCGTAACTTAAATTTCCATCAGCAGCGAACTCTTTCGATTGTCTACTATACTATGAATGAAGAACGAAAATAAAATACGATTTTATATGGTTCTTACCATATATCGGTATTTTTCAGCTGTAATTAATAAGAACAGTCTCGACTTCTCCAACATCACTGAGAAAAATAATTGGGCTTTCAGTGAGTGTCAAGTGGCGTGCAGGCATGTCGTGTTTCACAACACCTTCAAAAGTGTTTTATGGTACTTTTATCGCCCTTTTTCAGTTAATAAGATTCAGATGTTTCACGTAATTTATATTATGAATTGGTCAGTTTTATACAAATTTTAAGTTTAGTACACACATTAGGAAATGTTTGTAAAATCAATTTTTATTAATAGTCAATAAGACACTCCATAACTTTTTTGATTGTGAATGACCAGATACTATTTTTCTTACAGTTTAATACATAACACCGATATCGAGCTGAAACCTAATGAATATCGACCACCTGTTCCGCCTCACAGGAATATTGCCATAAAACATACATCCAACCACAATTGTTCAAATCTCAGCAGCGTAAGTCCAAATATTTCATTAACTCTTAGTTGTATTTGTAATTTAAGAATAAATCATTAACAATCTTTTTTTATTTTAGCAATCTGCCGTCTGTGTTAAGGGGAATATATTGCCGATGGGTACAAGGAACAATGTGTCATTCCCTCAAACAGAGACTTCCTCGTTATTCGATGAGGACACTTACAAAGCTACACCCGACCAGCATTCCACAAATTGTTTGCCAAAAAGAAATATAATGTCAAATAAGGCAGACTCCAAATCTTTACAAGAAGAAAAACACAATGCTGAAAAATTGGTTGAGTGTGCAAATCATAAAATGAGTGCTTTCCAATTCGATACATTGACACCGAATAAAAAACAATTAACTTCAATAAAAGCCAATTCAAGAAATGGAATTTCCAAAAATGGTAAGGAATTACATACATACACACATTATTATTATCTAGGCCTGTGGAGATTAGACAGATCCCGTCGATTTCTAGTGACAAAAAATTCTCCGATTTATCCAAAGGTGATCGCGAACACTCTAAGGACTGGGCCAGCGGTTTACAAAGAATATTTGAGCAAAGCGCAAAATGCGATTTGAATGAAATTTCCCTAGCCCTTGTTGAAGTCTTTTCGCATTGGCCGTAAATTGAATTGAGCTGCGAGTGTCCAAATATGGGCATTTCTCCAGAAAGGTTCACCATGCTCGAAAAATAAAAAGTTGAAACAATATTGTTTCTGTCTTGTAAAGGGTTTTCCAATAGGTACTTGACAACTTTGAAATTAATTTATGAACTTCACTGATCATCTTTTTTCACTAAACTCAAAATTTTCATTATGTTAAATTCCACGAACGAACAACGTATGCAAATTACGTTGATAATTAATTATTCTAAATTACTCGCCTTAGTAGACAAACAGTAACAGGTTTAGTGCAAAAATTTGAGTCTAAATATTCATTGCGTGATGCTGCCGTGCCAGTGTTACAACAGGTTGGTCGAAATTACGAAAATATCGCTGCCGTTCAGGCGTCCGTAGCAAATAATCCAAATCAGTCGATTCCGCGGCGTTCTCAAGAACTGGGAATCGTCAAGACCACTTTATGGCGAATTTTGCGTAAGGATCTTGGTTTACACCCATACAATATCAAGAATTTAAGCCGATGGACCATTTGACGCGACGTACGTTCTCCGATTGGGCTCTGGAGAAGATGCGCGAAGATGATGAATTTCATAGTAAAAACATCTCCAGTGATGAAGCTCATTTATGGCTCAATGGGTTCGTCAATAATCAGAATATGCGTTATTGGTTTGGTGAAAATCAAAATGTGCTTCATGCATCACCACTTCATCCACAAAAATAACTTTTTGGTGCGGTTTGCATGCTGACGGCGTCATTGGCCATATTTTTCGTCGACAATAACGATCGTTATCGAGTCATGATTACGGATTTTTTTGGCTCGAATAGTAAACATGTTACAATCGATTTATTGAAGAGTAAGTGGTGAGCGTATTATCTTAAGAAATGGACCAGTCAATTGGCCGCCTCGTTCGTGCGATTTGACGCCTCTAGACTTTTTTCTTTGAGGCTACGTCAAATCATTGGTCTATGCCAACAAGCCAACGACGCACAGTGGTCAATTTCGCGAGATAGCGGTCAAAACTCTATAACTTTTGGCCGGATTGGTATTTTTTTACGCAAATTGTTTTGTTCAATAGGACTTTAAGCTTCAATTTGCGTGTTCAAACGTAAAAATCAACTGATAGGAACGTAAGTAATGTGGAGTTAAAAATGCATTTTAATTTTGTGTTGAGTTTCCATGTAAAAGTTGAATATTTTGACATTTTAAATAGGTATATTTTTTATAATTTCTTATTTTCTTCAATCGTATTTTACAACCAATACTTATTTATTATTCCTAAACTTAATTTTGGTCAGAAAATGCCAACATTTTGCCCCTGACATTTATTTAGTCTCAATATTCACAGGGGCCAAAGGTTGGTTTTTGTGGAAGAAAGCTAATTCTTGTAAGGATTAAACTGAAAAATAACACTGAAATTCCCAACAATATCAATACCATTTGGATATATTATATACAGAACACAACATCGATAAAATTTTAAGTAAACTTTTACTATTGATTTAAAGTGCACATATATTTTATTTAAATGTATTAATAAAAATTTATACTAAAATTAGAAACAAATTATAATCTTTAAACTAGTGTTAATTAAACAATATTAGTAAAAATTTCTTCCAAATAGCTTTGATTTTCATTTTGCAGTAGTTGTTTAGCTTCTTCATCTAACTCTAATGAGGTTGATTTCCATTTTTGTCGAATACTGGACATATATGGGTCTGATGTGCACAACAAAATATTAATAAGATCTTCATTAGTACAATATCTGGAAATTTTTCTTGTATTGTGCTCGCGAAAGAATCTGTAGTCTTTGTTCCTTTTTTCTTGCGCTTCTTCTGAGAGATCTCCAATTGGAAGCATATTGTGCTGAATTATTTGTTCCCCATGGAACAAAATTTTGTGAACTGTGGTTGGCATATGTCTCCAAGAATATTTTTGGTTATAAAGGGTTGCTGTCTCATTAGCATACTGACCACATTTTTTTGCATCTATCTTTTTGCTACATGCTATAACTTCTAATATGATTTGGAATCGTCGTATTAAATCATAATCTACTCCAGTTATAGAAGCTGCAGTTTCTGGATCGGAAAAAAATCTCCTTGCTGTGTTTCCATCATTAGAATTTCCTTCTCCTTGCTTTGGCTGGTCAATTATAAGGCCTATCTCACGGTATTTTTCTTGAATATCTTTTTTTTTTGCTTTCTTTTTTCCAAATTTTCTTTGTTGTTTCTCACTGTTTCGACTAACGGGCCAAATTCCAAATCGTATCCCAATTTAAGAATATGCTCCATAAAACGAATTCTAGCATGAAGAGGTGACATTCCAAATTCATATGCTTCATTAAAACTATCGTCTTGTGTTGGTGGTTGGCTCAATTGACTTGATGTTTTTTGGCATATGGTGCAGCTTGACGAAGACTTTGTTTCGGTTAAAGCTTGTGCAACTTTTCCATCGATCATTGTAAGTGACATTTTAAAGTTAATCTCGATGCATTGGTCATTAAATTCAAATATCACTGGTTGAAGTTCTTTAATTTCATCTCTTATTTTGCCAACTTCTTCAGTTATGACATCTCTAGTTTCTTTTTTGTAAGCAAACTTTATTGGTCTACAAAATTTTGTTGACGAGGGAATTTCATTCTTCCATACATCTATCTCTGCAGCTCTACTAGTTGACGGCTCTGAACCAATATAAGTTTTTGTTAAACGTAATGGAACGAAAGAAATCATGAATAAATTGGCATCTGATGAATTTTCCGCATTACATTGTTTGTATTGTTTCTGGCCAGAGGACCCATCACATCCCCATTTAGAAATTAAAGTCATGCTGCAATTTTTAAACTTCTTTAAATAGTCAGCATCAAATGTCTTTAATAATCGTTCTGCAGTGTGTTCAAGAAGATCCTGCAATTTTATTTCTGCTGAACTTGAAGTTACACTAATAGCAGTTGGTGAAGGTAAGCAATCTTTTTTGGCAGAAACTAAATCTCGATATGATGGAAAAATTCCACAATTTTTTTCATTGGTTCGCTTCCGCAATTCTGTATATTGGTTTTTAGTCATTTTCAAATCCAAAAATAGTGCAAGAGCTTCTTCTGGAGTAAATTTATTTTCTTCAGTTGGTGTCGGCATACTTTCTAAAATCCTTTTTGTGCGTCTGGGGCTTGCTTCCACTATTTTTTCAATGATAGCAATTTTACTCTTTTTAGTTTTCGATGGTTGAATTTGATGCAGGAATGATGCAGAAGTATGATGCTACAACAAACTTCTTCATTGATATGGTTAAGCTTGCGTCTTCGTGATCTTTCACTACAATTATCAATTGGCTTTGCTGGTCGACCACCTTTTCCAGTTTCCGTGGTAGTTACTGATGGCTTTTCAAAAATAAGTTTATTTCTTAGCCATTCTTGGTTGCGTGAGTAAAACAATTTCTTGTTTCTGGAACATTGATTGTACCGTTTTCTTAAAGTATTTAAAAAGTTTTTTATTTTTAACTTATGAATTTTAATTTCTTGTTTGTCGGATATTTTGAAGAATGGATTATTCATTATATGTAAAATAATGTCGTTTTAATCTTTCCGTTCAAAATATATATCAGATAGAACACTATAACTGAATTTAGCCATTGTTTAAACAATAATTATATATAATTATATAATTCACTATTAAAAACTGCACTTTCAAAATATTGACTTGTACTTTTCGCGTTCGTCGACACTTGTTGAATGAGTAAAATCGATCAATGCACACCTATTTATACTGTGTATTGTTCACTATTTTACTGACAGGTACTTGTAAATGGGTGCATATTTTTTTACCGTCGCTATATACCTGTTTCACCATGTGTGAGGTTTAAATTTTCCGAATAATGACCACCCCTAAATGTGAAAAACCCAAATAATTAAAAGTTAATTTAGCTTACTATGGGTTTTTCAGTTGGCTACCTGTTTTTTACAGAAATTCAACGCACATTTAGGGGTCGTCATTATTCGCAAATGTATTTAAAACAGGTATTCTGAACGGACCTGATATTCGGAAATTGATCAAAAGTGATTCTTTCATGAACAACCTACGAAGAAAACAAGATCATCAGAACCACAAGCGTCAACTTCTGCAAGCATGGATATTGCCAATAATTGAAAAAATGTTCTGAATTTGGTTTTTATGCATATTATTATTGCGTATTAATTGCATATTATTTTATTTTCATAAAGTTTTTATAATTTTTTTTTGCATGATAATTTTTTAATTTTTATTTTTATTTTATTTTTTGAAATTGCGAATAGAAACGCGTGCATCGATTTTCATGATCTTTGTCTCATTTTGCTCATAGGTTATGTGACTTTGCGAAAAAGTAACTACACTTTTTTTTTTTTTTTTTTTTACGTTTTTTGTTATTTATTGTATCTTTCATAACTTGTGAAAATAACAATAAGTATTCAAATCTTAACCTAGGATTCTTATTCTAAAGGTTATTTACAGTATATAACCAGCAAGAGTTTGCAAAAGTATGTAATAAAAGTTTTATCAAAATATTACATTAGCATTGTGACAATTCAAAATTCTAAACTAGATCTAGGGTATTTCTTCTCCTCAGACGGCTGTGTCCTTCATAATTTAGCAGCTCTCGAGCGAGTGTATTTGGATGGATGTGTAGCTTAGAAACGTAGCTCCGGCAGTATCTCTTGACTTCTTCTTTGATCATTGGGATGTTAAGGTCCTTATGAATGTTTCCATTTCTGATGTACCAAGGGGCGCTCGTAATCAATCGTAGAATTTTTGACTGGCTTCTCTGTAGCTTATTGACATTAGATGCACACGCTGAACCCCAAAGCTGGATACCATATGTCCATATGGGTTTTATAATGCATTTGTAAATAAGGATTTTATATTCAAGGTCTAGAGCAGACCGTGGTCCAATAAGCCATTGTAGCTGTAGCAATTTCAGCTTTATCTGGGTTACTTTGGAATCAATATGGTATGCCCATGTAAGACGGCGGTCCAAATGAATTCCAAGGTACTTTACGTTTGCCTTTTGAGGTATACTGTTATTAAATATATCAATTGGTGGACAAGTGTCTCTTCTTAGGGTAAACGTGACATGTGTGCACTTTGTTGCATTTACCATTACCCTCCATTTCACTAACCACGTTTGAAGCACACGGACGTGTGACTGCAATTGATAAGACGCAATTGTTGAGTCTTTGTGGACACTAACGAAAGCAGTGTCATCTGCAAACGTGGAAGTATGTGTAAGAGAACTCGTCGGCATATCTGCCGTGTATAAGATATACAAGATGGGTCCCAGAATACTACCTTGAGGGACGCCTGCAGTTATTTTCTTAGGGCTAGAAAATTTGCCTTTCAATCTTACTTCAAACGATCTATCTGTTAAATAGTTTTTGAGCAATTTGTGTGTGTTATTTGGCAGCAAACGAGTTATTTTATGCACAAGTCCATCATGCCAAACTTTGTCAAACGCCTGGGAAATGTCTATGAAGAGGGCGGAACAATACTGCTTGTTCTCAAACGCCCTTCTAATAACAGTAACAATACGGTGTACTTGCTCTATGGTACTGTGGCTTTTACGAAACCCGAATTGGTGATCGGGTATAATTCCGCTATTTTCTATGTATGGTGTAATCTTCATCAATAGAATTTTCTCAAACATTTTTGACAATATCGACAGTAGACTTATCGGACGGTATGACTTAACCTGAGTTAAGTCCTTTCCGGGTTTTGGAATCATTACTATCTCAGACCTCTTCCAAGATGTTGGAAAGTAGCCCGTACGCAAAATACTATTAAAGATAAATAGAATAGTTTTCATTGCTGAATGAGGAAGCTCTTTAATCATTCTCGCTGTAATTCCATCATTACCAGGGGATTTTTTAGTTTCGAGGTCTTTAATAGATTCTTCTATGATCTTAAACCTGAGACGCAGTGGGTGAGAGACCATTTCGTCTATCTCGGGCGGATTGACAGAAGATGGTCCACTATTTGGTGTAAATACCTCTTCCAAGTGGTTGGCAAATGCATTGACCTTCTCTTCAGTGCTTTTTGCCCAACTGCCATTCTGAAGGCGTAGCGGGGATTCATGCGCAATAGGGCTTCGCATATCTTTTGTGGCCTTCCAGAGGCTAAAATCACTTCTCTCTGTTGGATCTAAATTCTGCAGGTAGATTTTGAGGGCAGATTCCTCCTTTGCCTTAAGGGCAGACGTTAATCTTTTCTGGCAATGCTTGAGTCGACACTTCAGAGTTGGGGAGCGATATCTCTGCCATTCCCTTCTAAGCTTTCTTTTCTCTCTAATAAGGGCTTCAATATCCCTTGGGCAGTTTGCAGGGTTGCCACCTCCATTAATGTCTTTCGGTGTTGCCACCTTAGCTGCATTATTCACAATATCAGTAAAGAGGTTAACGGCATGTTCTATTTCATCCTCAGATTTTAAACAAATGTCCTGAGGAATATGTGTACTAACATACTTTTTGTATTTCATCCAGTTCGTGCGTCTGTTAGGAAAGTTATGGACTTCGTTCTCATTTTCTGACTTGATATTGAACAATGTCATAATTGAAGGGGAGTGATCAGAAGAAAGATCGAATGAAGTATATATGGAACTTTGATCACGTCTTATATTCTTGACTATAGCGAAGTCGATTAAATCAGGTATTTTGCTTAAGTCTGAGGGCCAGTGTGTCGGCTGGCCGCTAGAAATAACGTCTAGTTTAGCGCGTGACATCGCACTTAATAATTGCCTACCTCTTGGAAGGGTAATTCGTGAACCCCAATAGGTATGTTTGGCGTTATAGTCACCAGCTGCTATAAATTTCGACCCTAGTGTAGAGAAGAAGTCTACAAATTGAGCACTGTTTATATTATATCTCGGAGGGCAATAAATTGCTGATATCACAATGTTCATATTTGTGAGGTTGATTGACGTAGCCTGTATGTGCTCTGTTCTATATTCCTGTATTGGACAATGCCTTACCCTATTGTGCACAATAACAGCTGTGCCACCACAGGCTCTACCGCTCGGGTGTTTTGTGTCGTAAGTACAATATCCGTTTATTCTAAAACAGTTCCTTATAGTAAAATGTGTCTCTGAGACAAGAAGTATGTCGATTTTTTGGTGTCGAAGAAAATTATCTACTTCATGTTTGTGCTGGCTTAGGCCGTTTGCGTTCCAAAAACAAATTCGCAATGGATTTATTTTTGATTCAGTACAATTTGCATTAGCATGCTCTGATTTCTCATCATTTCTTGCATCATATTTTGCATACTCAACATAAAGTTATTCATGGTTTCTATCATTTTCTCAATTGAGTTTTCCAGGGAGGAATTTGAAGTTAAGGGAGCATCTTCTTGCGGCGTACAAGCGTACGAGAGATTGTTGCTAGAGCTAGCATTTACCATAGGAGATCTGGTCTTCAGGTTTAGATTGGGTACTGGCTGGTACTGTGAGTACACAGACTTTGAATTTTCCGAGGGAAAATTTTGACTTACGGAAGTACCTTCTTTTAGCGTACGGGCGTATGATAAATTAGTAGGATTTGTGTTAGATTGGACTCGGGACAGAGTCTTGTTGCTAGAGCTAGCATTTACCATAGGGGCTATGGTCTTCAGGTTCGGGTAGGGTGCAGGCTGGTACTGTAAGTACACAGGCTTTGGTCTAGTTACGTTGGTGGCTTTTCTCATGTGGATGTACACAGGGCAGCCTCTATAATTTGCCGTGTGATTTTCACCACAGTTACTACATTTTTTTGCACTAGAGTCTTCTTTGGAATGTGGACATTCCAAAGATTTATGCACATCGCTACACCTGACGCACACTGAAGGCAACTTACAGTAGGTCTTGGTGTGTCCGAATTCCTGGCAATTGGTACATTGAGGAGGATCCCTGCGCTTTAGCGGTTCCTCTACTCTTATTCTACGACTGCACAGATACCGCAGATCATATATTGGGTGAGTCGCACCCTTCTTTTTTATTCTTGACGACTCAAATGTTAATTCCACTTTAAACATGGGCTGTGGCATTTTATTTTTGTTAAGGATATTTATAACCGACTTTACTTCATATCCTTCCTCTTCGAGTTCTTTTTTTATTTCTTCTGGTAATACAGAACTATCAATTCCCTTTATTATTACAACTAACCCCTTAGAGCTTTTAAGTTGATAAGTGTAATAATTTTTCTTTTCTTTGTCGAATAGTTCGACCATTTTCCTGTAGACGGACTCAGAGTACGTTTGTACTTTCGTCTCTTGGACATTTCCCCTTCGTATAGTAGTTACATGAAAATTATTTTTTCCTACTTGCTGGGAAAGCTTATTAACGAGCACATTCGATGTCTGCTCTCGTAAGTATATTGGAGGAGGTTTGAATTCCTTAACAATTTCATTTCCTTGGTCAGTGGCGTCCTCAGTGCTGAGAAGTGAGAAACGGTTTTGACTTACCGGAATGTATCCTTTATGCATTTTTGAGGATGGTTCTTGTCGTGAGGACCTAGGGCTGGACTTACGTTTATTGACGAGTACGTATCTATCTATACCCGTTTGGATTTTATTATCGACATTTCCGGCTGTCAGATTTATTTTGGGGATCGCGCCCTTTGACACATTTATATCAGCACTCTTTTCTTTCTGTGTATCCACATTACTACACTTATTTAAAAGCATACTTTTAGACATTTCGATATTTAAGCCTGTATTTCTTTTCGTAATTTCGTTTCTTTTCTCTGACATTTGGTCAGACAATTGTGGAGAATAAGAGCGCGCTCGGTCAAGGGGTTTCGCGGTTAAATACAAACTGTCATCACGTTCTTTTTTGTTATTTTTCACACTCTCATCTGTTGTCAGATGAATGTATGCATTCCTCCCGTTTAGGCTTAGCCGCCGTTGCTCACTTGAGTTTGTTAAACTCATACACACACTGAGGTTTTGTTGTTGGCTGTTTTTCGATTTGCACAACAACAACACGCACAACACTGCCTTGATTGTTTATTTTTTGTATTTTATTCTTTTGATTTTTTTTGTTTGTACACAACAATCAAATTAGATCGGGTACACAACACTTTTATTTTATGTTAGCGTTCAGTCGCTCAATTCTTTATTATAATTGATAATAATATTCGATTATTTTGATTTTTTTTCCTACGAGAGCCAAAGAGAACACGTCCGCTCACGGCAAGAGATAAAAATATTTTCATAACTACATTTGAAACTTATTTCCGTTTTGTATTTTTTATGAATTTAAAAAAATTTTTCTTCATTTTTTATTGGAAACTTATTTTTAACTTGTAAACTGTTGCTTGTATAGGAAAACAATATATGAACAGATTAAGGGAATTGTAATTCTTAATTTTTTAAAATTTATTTCAACTAAATCGGGCTAGTGGCTGTCGAGCTATGTCAAACAACAAGGCCTAAAACGTGATAAATTCCCCTATACGATAGTACTAACTTCAAATCGATATTAAAAATATTTCGGCAGGTAAGAAGACAAAACGAATGATGCAGAAATTTCACATACTGTTCTCAGAATTGAGTTGGCAAATCATGTGTTGTACTGTGTAATGAATAATAATGACTTTGGATGATATGTACGTCAATCGTTTCGTTTGTTTTCGTGCACTGGATAGCAGTTGTTGACAGTGCTGTTGTCTCTTTCATTTTTGTGATTCATTCTCGTTTCTAATGTTCTCTTCGTTGTGTTCTGTCGTTAATGTTGGTAAAAATTGAATTTAATGTTCTATTTGGTTTGTAAGCAAAGCGAATGTTGTCAGAATCTATTGTCATTTTTGTCAAAATTTTGATACACCCTTCTATGTGGACTAGGTCCAAATATGGGCCAAATTCTCCTAATTTCAACAGAATTATTTTTTGGGTCAATAAGAACTCTTGTACAAAATTTCATCAAAATATATGCATAATAGCCACTTTCACATACAAATAACTTCTCAAAAAATATGACGTGCATTTGTACCGAATATCTTACCTTGGGTCAGAAAAATTGCTGTAGCTCAAAAAGTGCAGTCCCGATGCATGGACATGTATATATAGGAATGTAGGGGATGTTAGGACTACAAAATAGTAAATTTGTGTTTTGACTCAGCTTGACTCACAGGAGTTGTGCTCTATGAAGTAGGAAATTTCCGATAAATTAGACCTTTTTTAAAAAAAATATTTAAATTGTTCTGCAAACAGTAGAGCTTCAATTTTATCTACCAGTGATAGGAAATAAGTTAAGTTACAACACAAAATTTATTTCGTCCAAAAATCTTGAAAAACAAAAAAGTTATGATCATTTCAACTTTAAAAATTAACTAAAAATATCATAAATTCTGAAAAAGCCCATTTTGGACCACCCTGTTCTCAGTGAAATAGTTAAAATAGAGTTCTAATTTTTTGGCACCCGAGGTTTACTACTGTCTACTTTCATATAAGTCTAATAACTTTAAAATCGGAGAACAAAAACCAAAAGGAGTTTTGGCCGCTATCTCAAAATAATGACCACAGTGCGACGTTGGAAGACATCAGATCCAACATTGAACGCGATTTAAGAGCGGCCGATTCATCGCTGCCGACGTGCCCGCGGTGCCATATGAATAAAATAAAAACATTTATGAATTCATTTATGTTTTGAATGTATTTCATATCGATCATAAAGTTTTGGAAATATGTCAAAAAAAGTTGTCAAGGCCTTATTGCAAAACCATTTATTAGTAAACGAATATATAATTAAATTAAAGAGTTCAAAGCATTCATTTTTTCAATAATATGAAAGAATACATAATAAAGAACAAGTTAGTGAACATTTTTGATTTGCTTTCTGTTTGCGTAGCAAGGATGAAAATAAATAAAAATACGAAAATTTAATATTTTCAAATAAAACTCAATTTATTGTCGTAAACAATATTACCTTTTGTACAAAAGTTTCTGAGGGTGTTGTCTGGACGAAATCCAAAGAACCAGAGACTTACAATATAACGAGTAAACTAAAGCATAGCTTAGATGGAGAAAGGCGGCTCTCAGTGCATTCGCTACTCGTTAGAAGGTGTTACTACTCTTTTTGTGCGTAATATCACAAAGTCGTATGAAGAAAGTAGTAGACAAAATCTAACGTAGGGGAATAAATAAAGGAATGCCATTTGACCGTAGGCCGCACAGCAAAAAAATGTGGAAGCTGAGAATGACAACATTTGTAATTAAACATTGCCGCCCGCCTTGCAACATCCCGCTATGTTGTAAAGAAAGATAAACAATTTCAATCAAACCCTAATGTAATATAAATATGTATATACACTTATTGATAAGGCAAATAAAAGGGGTAGTTGTCAGTTTTATGAGCATTTATTTCCGATTTCATTTTTCTTACATACTAATTAACAATACCCTATATAGCTCGTAGAGCCCAGATTCGCAGTACCACAGCTCGTAGAGCCCATAAGTACTGCTGACCACACCATAGACGTCGACGACCCGTAAGCCCAGCCTTTATGTGGTCCTACTCCTACCCTAACTATGCTGGACATGGACCTGATAGGACCCAGCCAAACATAGTGAGTTGTGCCCATGGAAAACCGGGACTCGAATATATCTGCGTGCGCATAACTCTAGGGCGCACCTCGGGACCCAGTACTAGACCGATATGTCCCGCACGAAAGAACTGGGGATCGGCTAATTGGAGCCCCATGAAGTGTTCCCGGACACTATCCGTTAGACTCCGACAGAGTCACCACACGCGTCAAATCGGTCACCCTTGCCGAAAAAACCAGCTGCTGCGCTGCGTCATACGACGAAACGGCCGTCATCCGACAGAAAGTGTCCTGGTTCACCGCGGCAGAGCTTAGCTGAAGTTTTTGGACCAAAGTCCTACACACCAGACTATGCCCCGCGCAAGGATCCAGGACAGCCCTGACCGGAATCCACCGAATCGGCAACTTCAACTGAATGACCATCGTGGGCCCTAGCGTAACTATGGGCTGAATGGCCATTATTGGTACTGACGCAGCAATATTAGTGGGACGCGAAGCATCCGACGGCCGTAAGCCATTTTTCCGAGAGGCGGCAATGGGTGGACACGATGCGACGGACGGACGAGAAGAACTAGGTTTAGGGGCGCTCGTTCTTGACTTATTTGGACGTAATCCGTTTGAGCTATCAGTGGCTGGAGACGAGTGCAATAGGGTATGATAGTCCCTGCCGCATTTCTTACACCTACCGATGGATCTGCAACCTCCACGCTCATGGGAAGCACCAAGACAATTGGAGCAAACCCGATGCAGAACAACCATGCGCAGCTTCCTCTCCAGCTTCATTCCCCTAAACTTCTCGCAATCACGCAAATGGTGCTTCCTCTTGCACGCCACACACGACGGTTTAGGACGACGACTATTCGAGCCCGGAACGTGAGACGCCGTGACATCAGCAGGAGCTGAATCAACCCCCGGCGGCGGGACAACTGAGAGCGCCGGTACGACACCCTGAAAGGGCGCGACGACTGGGGTTATCCCGACGTCAGGGGCCTGCTCGACAGCTGGAACCGGCTCATTCGGAGCCGTTACCACGTCTAACGGAACTTCGGCGGAGCCTTTTTCCTCGTCAGACATGGGGACGTCATCCTCGTAATCAGGGAGGGACACAAATAACGATCGGATGCTTTCCATTGCTCTACGAAAATAGAACTGGCGCGGTAGTATAACGAAAACGCTTTAAATTACTGGGTCAAAGTGACCAGCTTTACTATAGGTCGTCTTACAACACCGTTTCCCGTTCGAATATCCGCGACTCTAACGCGACCGTCGATACCCGGATGGACGTTATTTACCCGACCTAATTTCCACGAAGTGGGAGGCAGTTGTTCGTCTCGAATAACAACTAAATCACCTATTTGAACATCGCGCTGCGGAAATTTCCATTTATATCTTTTATGCAAACTTTTCAGATACTCATCTTTCCACCGTAGGCAGAATTGCTGAGTTAAAGCCTTAAATTTTCTGTATCGATTCACAGTGTGTAATGTCGCGTCTTCTATAGCCGACTCCGGTGGAGTCATATTGAAATAGAATAAATATAACTGAGCATTCCAACGAATGCCTAAAGGCTTAGAACTACTGGCTTCCACGAAAGTGAGAAGCTTCGCATCGACTAAATGTTCCGTAGGAAAACATTCTAAAATAGTCCGGTCATTCGACGTCCATTTCCTCAATTCGAATTTCGCAGAAGACAAAGCTAAAATTAATTGATCACGAGAGGTCAATGCAGTCTCCAGATCATGGTAACCCGTTAAAACGTCGTCAACGTACATTCACTTTCGTAGAATGTGTGCAGCATGGGGAAATTCGTCTTCAGAGTCATCGGCCAGTTGTAATAACGTCCGTATGGCTAGATATGGAGCACAGTTAACTCCAAAGGTCACCGTCTGCAGCTCATAATCTTGAACAATCTTTTGAGGAGAATCCCTAAAGAGTATTCTCTGCAGAGGAGTATGGGCCGAATCGACTCTAATCTGGCGGTACATCTGTGTAATATCGCAGTTGAAAACGAATCTAAATAGTCTCCACCTCAGAATGAGGAGAACTAGATCTAATTGTAAGGTCGGACCTATATGAAGAATATCGTTAAGACTCTTCCCATTTGATGTTTTATTTGAGGCGTTAAAAACCACTCGAAGTTTGGTAGTCTTTTTATCCGGGTTAATTACCGGATGATGAGGCAAGTAACATACTGTGGGGGTTGCCGAAGAAGGGGCTGAAACTGGCCTCATGTGGTTCAAGTCCAAATATTCCCTTACCACCCCGTCATAAACTGTCTTGATATGTGGTTTTCTCAGGAGAGAGGCCTCGTTGCGCAGAAATTGTCGTAAACAATTTCCCCTTGATTGTCCTAAGTCCAGTTGTCCGCAGAATTCAGATTTAATGGGAAGTGTAACAATATATCTCCCCTCCGAATCTCTACGGGTCGTCAGTTTATAATTGTCTTCACAAAATTTGTCCGAAGGAGAAAACATAGACCTTCTCGGGGTCTCCTCAAGTTCCCAAAATCGAAGAAGGTTCTTGTTAAGATTATCTTCTTCGGCGAACTCAATGGAGGTAGAAAAAACTCGAATGTAAGAAGAGGAAACGGGACCAGTAATGATCCAGCCAAAGACCGTGTTTTGCGCGATCAATGAACCTAACACGTTTTGAAGAGTTTCTTCCAAGAGAATTCTCGGATAAAGATCTGCTCCCAGTAAAAGGTCCACAGGTCGACAATCAAAAAGATGCGTATCGGCCAAACGAATATTTGGCAAACGAGAAGTCACATCTGATTTCGTTTGAAAAGTTGGCAAGTTGCCTGAAATATGCGGAAGAACTAAGGCATTAGTTTCCATCAACAGCGCCGTATCCAAAATAGACCCTATACACAAAGAACATATTTTGCGAGAAGTAGCCGAGAATGACTGATTTACACCCGATATTCTAGCCTGAGTGGAACTGGCCGGAATGTTGAGGCGATTTTGCAATCGTTCCATAATGAACGAAGCCTCTGACGCCGGGTCGATAAGAGCCCTAGCTGGGTACGAAGTACCTTGGTGTACGATATTTACCATCGCTGTCCCTAATAACACAGTTCTATCCTGCGAAGCATGATATACCTGTCTATTTATAGCACCAGATGAAAATCCAGAAGAAGTTGACGGCAGCGAAGGACTCACAAATGGAGGATTAGTATGCTGGGTGATCGGAACCAGACTCCCCGCAGGATTCGCTACAACAGCCGAACCCTCAGAATTCGATGTATCGCGATGCAAAAGAGTATGATGTCTCTTCTCGCTTTTTCTACATTTGTGAATACTTCCACACTTTCTAGCTTCGTGTCCACGCATCAAGCAATTTACACAGCAGTGATGACGTTTGACGGTGTCAAACCGGTCGGAGACCGAAAGGCCCCCAAATCACAGTTTGTTCTGATGAGAACGAGAAGATCCTGATGAGCCTGCATTTGTAAAATGCGCACCCACCTTCCTACCGTCGGACTTCTTCGTGGAATCGATACCCTTTATGTCACGAAGACATGTCAGAGTTTGTATTCTTTCCGTAAGAAAGAGATCCAAATCTTTCCACGAAGACAAAGCCGACTTATTCTTCACACTCTGTTCCCATAACGTAACACTACGTTTGGGCAATCGCTGAATACACAAAAAAACTAATATAGGATCCCAACTATCCGTGGCTACGTCATAAATGGACATTGCAGAAATACATCCATTTATTCCGCGTTGAAAATTTTTCAAACCTAAGCTACTTTCGCTATCAAGGATCGGAAGATCAAAAAGCATCTTGAGCTGGTTGTTCACCAAGATGCGAGTGTTATCATACACATCTTTCAAGGCTTTCCAGGCTAGAATAAAACTGCGATGGGTGAGTGGAAATTTGGATACAATTTCGCGAGCCTCACCGCTCGTTTTCCTAATCAAATGACATAGCCGTTCAATGTCACTAAAGCGGGAGTTATTAATGTATACCGCTGAAAAAAGATCCCTAAATGTTGGCCATGAGAGGAAATCGCCATGGAAAACGTCAGTATCGCATGGCGGCAACGAAAGGCCGTGAGCCATACTGTTGCTGCCTCCACATTGCTCCTGCTGCTCCCTTATAGATTCTGATCGATCAGAAGGAGAATCCAAGTGATGTATCGAATTTGTATCCGTAGAAGTACGGGGCGGAGTCGGAGGGGATGACTTCAGCGGAGCTCGAAGTTCATCCAATTTCCTATTAATAGCAGCGAGGACACGTACAAATGCCCTATACGCTACATCATATTTGCTGTCAGCAGAATCTATGTCCTCCTTCTCCGCATCCTGAGCAGTTTGGAGATGACTAAGACACTTATCGTACCTGTCCTTAACATTACTCCATAATGTTCTCGCTTCTGAACCCTGTATTTCAAGGGAATATATGTCGAGGTCTTCATCCCGTAGGGTACTGAAGTTCGCATCAAATTTTACTAAAGCATCAGTTGCTCTGATAAAGAAGTCGAGTGGAGTGAGAGGCATATTGAACCAAGCGAGAATTAAGTAAAACCCAAAAAAGTAAAAACTTTGCTAAATGTATTAAAAAATACCAGGAAAACACACGTAAGTGCCAAATAAATGAAAACTATTCAAAGTTACCCAAAAAATATTTCAGAAAGAAATCCAAAAACATTGACAGTGTACCGAAAAATACCCTGATTATTTTGAAAAAGCAGGAAAATGCTAAATGAATGAAAAAAGTCCAGCAATAAGGTAGAACGAGACCCCAAAAATAGTCCAATGTATCGAAAAATACACCGAATGTTCAAAGCTGAGCTCGAAATCTTCCCAAATCAGTTAAAAATACTAAAAAAATGAGTTAATTCGAACACGCCCAACCAAATTTCCGCAAAATGTATCGAAAAATACACGAAATTTAGTTCAGTCACGAACTTTGGCCAAACTGCTATTAAATTTAACCAAAATTTTAATTAAAAATTATTAAACCTCACAGATTTTTTTCACAGTGTATCGAAAAATACACGAACTTTTATTTAGAAGCACGAAAATGCCCCAAAATATTTCTCTGTAAAAGAAAGTCAATGGAAAAATCGAAGAAAAAAAAAATATATAAATTCTTATGTATGTTCACTTGACCTAGAGTAGGGTGCACGGACTGTATGATGCACGCAATAAATGTACGCTCGTATCAAGCAAAAAGCAAAAACAAAAATTCAAAAATAAACCGAAAACCGAAAATTTTTTAAAATATTTTTCTGACAGTGTAGAAGACCGACTGTAGGGTACACGGTGTCGCGAAACCAAAATTTTTACTATATCCGGATAGTCCAACAATAATACTACCCGAGATACGAAACGAAAAAAATTCGATAAAAAATTTCAAATGTAACGAAGAACGACCCACGCTAATAAATTTCAAATCTCACCGAGAACGACCCGCGCTAATAAATAAGAGAAAATATATGTATGGCTGTGTGTGTATTGACGTACGTATGTACTCTTTCATACGCTGACCGTTGGGTATGATGATGTTGTTTTGCAACTTCGAACCGTAGCAAAGGTATGTTGTTGTTGTTTTGTTTATTCTTCTTTTAACCGAGAGTAATGCAATTACTCGTTTGCATACATATGTTTTGTCGTTGCAAAAAACCACCACCGATCAACGTTGAAAACACAGCACTTTATTTATCTGTTTCAATAATTATTAACAGCACACTTTTCTCTTATTTCACTCACTGATAAATATTTTGAATATGCGACGGCAATATTTTAATATTTATCTTTATTTTCGCGTAACGAAAATAGTTCTAATGCACGGATGTATGTCCGTCCGTCTGGATGTATGAGAATCACACAAAGACACAAACCGACGCGGTACCGATGTTGTAAAACGACCGTTTTATTATTATTTGTACGGAAATATATTTCTTTATAAACAAACAAAACGCGATATGCTCACTTTTAAATAAAACTGACAATACGCACCTTTTGTTAATAATATATATGATGAAGATGGGTGAAAGAAGATGGCTGATTTATGTGGGTGTTGTTGTTGCTGACGGAGTCAGGTTTGCCTTTTGAAGAAAAAATAAAAAACCAATTAATTGCTGGAAGCAAGTATCCGGTTCGAAGGACCAATGTTTGCATAGCAAGGATATTTTCATCCTAAAATATTTCATCCTAAAAATACGAAAATTTAATTTCAAATAAAACTCAATTTATTGTCGTAAACAATATTACCTTTTGTACAAAAGTTTGTGAGGGTGTTGTCTGGATGAAATCCAAAGAACCAGAGACTTACAATATAACGAGTAAACTAAAGCATAGCTTAGATGGAGAAAGGCGGCTCTCAGTGCATTCGCTACTCGTTAGAAGGTGTTACTACTCTTTTTGTGCGTAATATCACAAAGTCGTATGAAGAAAGTAGTAGACAAAATCTAACGTAGGGGAATAAATAAAGGAATGCCATTTGACCGTAGGCCGCACAGCAAAAAAAATGTGGAAGCTGAGAATGACAACATTTGTAATTAAACACTTTCATTGACCGTTCTAGTGTTTCATGTGCTGTAACATATAGCAATTTATGTCACATCACGTAACGTCACTTTCCACATTATAGGTTGTAATAACGTAAAACAAATTTATTAACTCGCCAAATTTTAAAACAAACTAAAAATATTCCAAGTCATTTAAAAAAAGTTTTATCAAAAAAATCCCACGCAATTTCCACCGCTGTGCGTTTTCGAAAAGAATGAAAAACTGACTTCTATTTTTGTCATGTCACTGTCTTTAGTAGCTAATATTTTGGGACATGGAGTTCAATTGTTTTCTTTTTTCGTGTAATTATAGAGCTTCTTACGTTGTCTACAAATATATACAAAAGTAAACATAATGTTATGTTGTTCACCTCTTTGAATCGTCACTTTGTCTCGCCTTTCTCACACATTAATGACACAAAAATAATAAAAATTTTTATTAATTTCAGAACATCAGACTCAGTGCACGGACAGTCACAGTGATGTGCTAACAAAGGATGACACGAGCGTATTTATTAAACCTGAATATGGACAATCTCAGCTGAAATCATGCCGTGTTAAGAGAGCAACCGTTGTCGGAAACCCAATGTTTTCATCCACCGTTGAGGATGACAATGATGATGAAGAGTGTTTAAGCTTAGATGATCTAGATATGGACTATGAACAAATAATGCATTACTTTGACAATTTAAAGGTAGGATTTAGTATAATGTATAGATGTACAGTGGTGGACACGAATTTAGCACATGTGACTTTGTAAAGCAAATATTTCAACTTCTTTTTATGTTTTTTGCCCGGTATTTTTTCTAAAATATTATGTTCGGTTTTCTTATTGCATTTCAGTTCTATTTCATCTGAAGTACAAATAATACGAAAAATTATTGGACATAATTTAGCAATTTAAAAAAAAACTTTATTCAAACCGAAAAAAAAACTGAACTTACCAATACATTTTATTATAAACTTTATATTTGGTTGTATATCCACTATTTTGAGTAATAGCTGGACATCTTCTGGACATACTCGGCACTAGGGACTTAAAACGCTCCATTGTAATAGAATATCAGGAATTTTCAATTTTTTTCAACAAATGTTGTTAAAGTTCATTATATAGATTCTAAGTAGGATTGAGATTGT